>CM035140.1:144031971-145306971 GCA_020205605.1 Panax ginseng | reverse complement strand
CTGACCTACCTAGCTAGCTAGTAGCTAGTTGGGAGTTAGTTACCTTCCCATTTCCTTACTCTTTCCCTTTTATAGGATAGTTGAAGAATAGTTACTAGGTAGCAGCAATTCTTAATATATAATAATTAATTTAAGGTTAATTATGTATGTATTAATAAATATTATTTGATTTGATTTGATTTGCAGTGAACGCATTGAATAAAGCGCGGCTGGAAGCAAACGTAAGGGTGTACGGGGAGAAAAATTACGAGAAAAGATGGCCGAGCCCATTTGCAATTGCTTGTGGAGTATTTCTCTTGCTATCTTTTCTCAAACTCTTTTATCACCCCTTACGATGGCTGGCCCTCGCCGCGGTCGCCCTCGGTATTTTTCCTATTTTCTTAAAAGCTCTTGCTGCGTTACGCACTTTCACACTCGATATCAACATCCTTATGCTACTTGCAGGTGCGTATGTATTATTAGCATTATTATTATTTATTTGAGCATTTAATTAATTTGATGGAGGGATCGGTCTAAAACTAGTAGTATTCTACGGCCTCAATTTTTAATGGCTATTAGGATTTAGGAGCTGTTACAGACAGACAGACAGATAGGTAAGTAAGTAGGTAGAAAAGGATTATGATAATCCGTACCTAAAATGAAAAGGGTGGTTAGTTGATTTTTTTTTTATATAGTTATAGAGATGGAAACAAAAATAAAATATAATAATTTTGAGAGACGGGTTTATGAAAAAATTAAATTTACGGAGGATAAAAAAACTTAAACTATTATTATTTTAAAAAGAATTAAATACATAATGTATAATGTATTCAAACTCTCGATCTTTAATTCGTTAAACTTCAATGATCAGCCTTCACTTTAATTTTCAACTCAAATAAATTTGTTAATCTGCCTTTGAAAATGTACATGCACTATAAAAACAGTTTTAAACAAAGCACGCCAAATTATCTTATCTTGCTTTATACTAGCGTACTAGTATGATTTGTTTGGTTACTATCAAAAAGTTTAAAACCCACCGACTCCAATTATTGTGATTTGTCATGCCTTTTATAAAAAGCTTTCGGCCAGAAAAGGAAACCGAACAACAATTATTGTTCTAACAACATAACTTTTTTTCCCTATTTATTCATTATACTATATTACAATAACAAGTTAATAGTGTGTAATATGTAGGTTCATATGTCAGTGTCTAATAGTGACTACTACTATTACTTGTTGTCAAGAAACTGATATTTTCATATACTCCATCCGTTCTTTAATATAGGTCGTTTAAGAAAATGATTGTATTGCATTAACTATAATATCAATTGTCTATATTACCCTTATATTGGAATTGGAAGAAGAGATTGTTTTTTATTCAACAAAAAATAATGAGATAACCAAAGTTACATTTAATACTTTGGATAATATTGGAAACTAAGCAATTAATGCTTACTTGAAATTCTCAAACGACTTATATTAAGGAACAAAAATATTTCTCTAAAATGACTTATATTAAGGAACGGAGGGAGTATAAAAAATGATATTTTTACGTAATTCCTCTCACATAAATAGTAAGTGTGTCTCACCTCCACGTGAGAGAGGAAATATCATTTTTAACATATGAAAATATCAGTTTCCTACTTGGGAGAATGTGTATATATATATATATATGAAAATATATGAATTGATATATTGCATGCATGATGAATTAATGCAGTTGGGGGATCAATTGCGCTACACGATTACTGGGAAGCAGGAACAATTGTATTTTTATTCACAATAGCAGAGTGGCTGGAGTCAAGGGCAAGCCATAAGGCGACTGCTGTTATGTCATCCCTCGTCAACATTGTCCCTCAAACCGCAATCATCGCAGAAACCGGTGAACAAGTGAAGGCGGATCAAGTCCAGATAAACACCATTCTTGCTGTCAAGCCCGGCGACGTTATCCCTATTGACGGCATTGTTGTACAGGGGAAATGTGACGTGGACGAGAAAACCTTAACCGGTGAATCCTTCCCTGTGTCCAAACAAATTGACTCCACTGTTTGGGCAGGCACAATCAATGTAAACGGTACGCACGTATATAACTTAAAGACTAAAAGACAATTTGAACCCCAAACTTTACTCTCTATTCACTTTTGCACCCCAAACTTAAAAAGGTGTCTAAGTACACCCCAAACTTCATTATACGTAACTAAACGCACACTTTCTTCATTTAACGGTTAAAAGTATCAAATTTAAGGTCAGAACACAAGTTTGGGGTGCAAATTGTCTTTTAGTCTTAAAAATTAGCAAAAATAATTAATTTTAAATAAAATAAAATAATTTTAAAATAATTAATTTTAATTAAATAATTAATTTTAAAAATAAAAATAAAATAATTACTTTTAAAATAAAATAATTAAAATAATAAAATTAAAATAAATATTTAGAATTAATGATTAATAATTAATTTTTTTAAAACAATTTTTTTAAAAGACATATTTGTAAAATATAATTTTTTTGGTAAAAATTCTGTTTTTACAAAAAATAATTAAATAATTATGTTTTTACAAAATTGTAAAATAAAATTGTGTTTTACAAAATTGTAAAATACAATTTTTTTTAAAAAATTCTGTTTTTACAAAAATTGTAAAATAAAATTGTGCTTTACAAAATTGTAAAATATAATTTTTTTACAAAATTGTGTTTAAAAACATAATTTTTTAAATCTTGTAAAATAAAATGCTGTTTAAAAAATCTGTTTTAAAAAACAAAAACAGATTTTTTTTTGTAAAAACAGTAATTTTTAAATTATTTTTTGTAAAAACAGATTTTTAAAAAAAAAAATTGTCGAAAAACAGAATGTAAAATCTGTTTTTGTTTTTAAAAACAGTTTTTTTTTGTGAAAACAGAATTTTTTAAAAAAATTTGTCTAAAAACAGAATTTAAATTTTGTTTTTGTTTTTAAAAACAGAATTTTTTTATACAAGTTTTTAAAAATTCTATTTTTTAAACACAATTTTGTAAAAAAAATTGTATTTTACAATTTTGTAAACGCATAATTTTATTTTACAATTTTGTAAAAATAGATTATTTTTTAAAAAATTGTATTTTACAATTTTGTAAAACACAATTTTATTTTATAATTTTGTAAAAACAGAATTTTTAATTTATTTTTTAAAACAGATATTTTTTTGTAAAAACAGATTTTTTTAAAAAAAAAATTATGTTTTACAATTCTGTTTTTAAAAAAAATTAATTATTAATCATTAATTTCAAATATTTATTTTAATTTTATTATTTTATTTTTAAAATTAATTATTTTATTTAAAAATAATTATTTTAAAATTATTTTATTTTATTTCAAATTAATTATTTTTACCAATTTTTAAGACTAAAAGACAATTTGCACCCCAAATATTGTGTTATACCTTTTTTAAGGTCACTTACTTTGAATTAAGTGTCAAGAAAGTGCTGTTTTATTACATTATAATAAAGTTTGGGGTGTACTTAGACAACTTTTTAAGTTTGGGGTACAAAAGTAAATAGAGAGTAAAGTTTGGGGTCCAAATTGTCTTTTAGTCTAACTTTTAAAATATTACTAATATTCTACTTGTGTCTGTATGCATGTATGTAGCTTCTGTTTATGCCTTTTGACAAATTAAAAACTTGACCAATTCTCTACTGCATTGTCCGTCATAGTCTATGTATGTATTTATGCATCCTAACAAGTTTTTAATTCTCCTAACCTACTGCATTGTAGGTTATGTAAGCGTTAGCACTACGGCTTTAGCTGCGGATTGTGTGGTGGCAAGGATGGCAAACCTTGTTGAGGAAGCTCAAAACAATAAATCTCAAACTCAAAGATTCATCGACGAATGCGCCAAATATTATACTCCGAGTTAGTTAACTCATTCAACTTTAAGAAGATTAATTAAGTTAAAGTTCATGTTGTTGTTTTTTTATTCTTTTTCTTAACACGTACGTTCATATGCTATGTTGGCAATGTTGTTTTGGCAGTAATTGTGGTTATGTCGGCTTGCTTAGCAATTATCCCAGCTGCATTAAGAGTTCACAATCTGAACGAATGGTATCATTTGGCACTGGTTGTTTTGGTTAGTGCGTGTCCATGTGCACTTATCCTTTCCACACCAGTTGCTACTTTCTGTGCGCTTTCGAATGCAGCAACATCAGGCCTGCTTGTCAAAGGAGCTGAATATTTTGAAACTCTAGCCAAAGTCAAGATCATGGCTTTCGACAAAACAGGGACAATTACCAAAGGGGAGTTTGTTGTGGCAGATTTTAAAGCTCTTCTGGATGATGTTAGCTTGAACATGTTACTATACTGGTAAAAATTACTACTAATATTAAAAAATTTAAACACAAACTAAACATCTCTCTCACCGAGTACACAGTTAAACCCTGAAAATGTGTTTTAATCAGGGTTGCAAGCATTGAGAGTATGTCAAGTCATCCGATGGCGGCTGCACTTGTTGACTATGCACATTCTTACTCTGTTGAGCCAAGGCCAGATGAAGTTATGGAGTTTCATAACTTTCCCGGAGAAGGAATTTGTGGAAAGATTGATGGGAATGATATTTATGTGGGAAACAGAAAAATTGCTGCAAGAGCAGGATGTGTAACAAGTAATTAACATAGCTAGCTTCATATATTTTAAGTATATATAACTTCAACTTCAAAGTATTTTTGTAACCTTTACTCTGGTTTAGTACTAATCCTTTGCATCTTTGAACTTCTCAGTACCCACAATAGAAGGTGATGCAAAAGAAGGAAAGTCCATTGGATACATATTCTTAGGGTCATCTCCTGCAGGAATTTTTAGTCTTTCTGATGTTTGTCGATCTGGGGTCAAAGAGGCAATTCAAGAGCTGAAATCAATGGGCATAAAAACAGTCATGCTTACAGGAGATTGTGAAGAAGCAGCAAAGCATGCACAAGATCAGGTTAATCCTATTATCAGCCATTAGTTTTTTTATTGAATAATTTTGTACAATCATTAGCTCACCCAAAAGTTTAATTTGTCATATTAAATCAACAAATGTCATGATTCAAATGTTTATGTTATGTTTGCTGCCTAGTTCTTAGTATAATGTTACAAACTAAACTTCATTGGAGATGTGATAATAAAGAGATCTTAGCATTAATTTTTCAGTTAGGGGGTGCTTTAGACCTTGTGCACGCCGAACTTCTACCTGAAGACAAGGCAAGAATCATCAAAGAATTTCAGAACGAATCACCCACTGCAATGATTGGAGATGGCCTAAACGATGCTGCAGCATTAGCTACTTCTGACATTGGTATCTCAATGGGAATTTCTGGGTCAGCACTAGCAATGGAGACTGGAAACATAATTCTTTTGTCAAACGACATTCGAAAGATACCTCAAGCTTTTCGACTTGCAAGAAAAACCTGCAGGAAAATCATTCAGAATATGTTTTTGTCGGTTATTACCAAGGCTGCTATAATTGCACTGGCCATTGCTGGGCATCCACTTGTTTGGGCTGCTGTTCTTGCTGATGTTGGTACGTGTTTGCTCGTGATCTTTAACAGTATGCTACTATTAGGTAGTACCTCAAGACATGGAAAGAAAAGTTGCAAATCCTCTGCTGGACATGTTCATAAGCATGGCAGCAAAACTGCTCATAGCCACTCAACTCATAGTCACAAGAATTGCTGCTCTGATACAAAGGCAGAGAAGAAACACACGCCTCTAAAGTGTTCAAAGTTTCGCTCTGAGCCTCTTAGTTCAGTGTCTTGTACGAGTAACAAGTGCAACACAGCTGTCTCAGCAGAAAATCATGGTTGTTGTGGATCGCATACTGATCAAACCCAAGAGAGAAAAAACAATGTAGTTGCTATTTCCGAGTCGAGCTCTGATCCTTCCCACCAAAATTGCTGCTCTGGTAATCAAACGGAAAAGAAGACATGTAGTCCAAAATCATCAGGGGATATTTCAGTTGAAAATCACGGTTGTTGTGAGCATACTGACAAACTTAAAGAGGTAAAGCACACGGGAGCAGGCTTGTGTGCAGCAGATGAATGTGTGGATTCTATTGAGAAAGGGCATGGGCATGGGCATGATGGGCATGGACACGGGCATGGGCATTGTGTTCATAACCAATTCAATCATGAGGCTAAGCACTCTGATGGGATTCATCAAGCAAAACATTGTGAACATGGAAGCTCCAGCGCCATAAATCATGACACAAAGTCGCATCATCAACATTTCCACAAGCATTCTGTTAGTTCTACAGATGAACTAGGCCAAGAAAATATGATCATAACCAACAGTGATTGCCACTTGAGCCTCACTGAGAGTGCTGCATTAAGCAACATGGTCAAAACTTGTTGCAAACATGGTACAGAACAAGGGGTGCAGCTGATTCATTCAGACATTGATAGTTCATCGGGTACAAACCATGCGGACTGTACAGCCAAGAAGGCGTGTTCGAGTTTGGAAATGCGGTGTTGCCAGAGCTTTAGGAAGGAATGTTGTGGCAAGATTAATCCACATTTTGGTGTTGGTTTTGGTGGAAACTTGTCAGAAATCACCATTGAGTAACATGATATTGGAGTTCCAAGGTATAACAAATCTTGATTAGCTTGTTTTCTCGACAAACACCTAGGAGATTTTGTTGGGAAAAGGCTTGATTAATGGCAGTGGCCAAAAATTACTTACAATTGAAAGCAACTACAAGGTTTACAAGTTTACACCTATTGTTCCAATAATTTATCTATTTCAACATGATCATATGTATAGTGAGATGTAGAAACCATGAATTTGGAATGAACTACCTTATTTACTTATAATTTGCAACCAAAACCGAGGGACAGCAGATTTTTTTTGTTAAAGATCAACTAATGTTGCTTAGAAACAAGGTAATCATAATTCAATGCACAACCAACAAAATCTAGATGACAAGAGAATCGTCAAAACATAACTAAATACCTAATAGGGAATTACTATTTCCACAGGGAAAAAAATAATATTTCCACAAAGTCCAACTCACATAAAGGTGGATCTCATTTACTCTTCTGCGGATCGACTAACGGCCACTACGACGACTAACGGCCACTACAACAGAGTAGTCGGGGGTCTCGACTGCTCAACTTGTCGGTGAGTTGGTGGGGTTGTAAAGGGGGCGCACCCCTGGAAGCCAAACCTAATATGTATTTAGGCTTGGGGAATGAGAATTTATTAGTTATCGAGTCTTAGGGGTGTATTCAATTAAGATTTTTAAAGACTTATTTTAAGTTAGAATTTGTGGGATTTTAATGACTTTCACAGACTTTAAAGAGTTTTTTAAAATGACTTTTATAGACTCCATGAAATAAGTAACAGACTTTTATAAACTTTTTATTAAGACTGTGATAGACTTTTGTATACTTCTAATATATCTTGCAACTTATATTAATTGTTAATTAGCCTATGTGTACAACCTCTCCCTCTTTTTTCATGAATTAGAGTAAATCTAATTATATTATTGTGGCATGAGATTTTATATATGTTGAAAGCTTTTGAACGGCTGCTTTTTCCCTCACCAATTCAGATTAGGTCTAGTTATTTGTTTATTTATTAATATATCTTGTTAATTCTCTTATAATAAAATTACAATAAATCCAATTATTTTTATGACCCAAATTTACCAAATTATTTATCTATCACATATTAATATTTATTAGCACATATTAATATTTATTAGCCCATATAAAATAAATAACTAATTTGACCCAATAAAAGATAAAGTCCAATTAATAACTAGTTTTATCCACCTTTCAAAATTTATTTGGAAGTCTTTGATTAAATCTTTTAGTACAAATATGAGTCAAGACTTTGGATATGAAATTGATAGTTATAATTTTTCTTCTAAAGTCTGTCAAACTCTACCATTTGATAGAAATTTTAAAATATATGACTTTTTGAATATCAAAATACTTTTATAGACTTTGTAAAAATCTTAATTCAATATCACCTAACTTTTAAAGACATTAAAAAAGTTGTAATATTCATCACTAAACTTTTATAAACTCTTTAAATGTCTTGATTGAATACAACCAAATTTTTAAAGTCTTTAAAAATCTTAATTGAATACACCCTAAAGTAGGGATATGGATAAATCAATACTACCAAAACACCACCTGGTAGTGGAAAATAATTTTTTTTTAATTGAAAAAAATAAAGTGGCGGAAAGTGATGTTATGCAGGCATTAAGTTTCATTTTCATTTGTAAATACGATGGACAGATCCAGATTCATGCAAACATATATTGTCAAATTTACCCTCACTCCCTAATAAAATGTTACTCCCTCCCTCTGTTGATAAATAATATCTCAAATACAATTAATAGGAATAAAAATTTCTTCCAAAATTGTATTTTAGGAAAATGATTAACATGTTAATTAATAATTTAAATTGACCTTAACATAAAATTATAAACGATAAGATAAAACAATAATACATGAGTCTCTTCTTTATTTATTCCCATCTAATTAATTAATTTATTTTAATTATCCTCATCTAATTAATTTTGTGATCAAATTGACTACTCTTATTAATTTTAAAATGTGTTTTTTTAGATGTATGTGGAGAGATTATAACCGCAATAAAGTAAATAAAATTTACTCCTAATTCAAAGAATTGAAATCTAAATAAATATATATGTTTAATTGTTAATTTAAAATTTTTAATTATATCATAAAAATCAATTTATAAGAATCAAAATGAGTAATATTTTTAAATTCCTTGGTAAGATTCTGGTCCACAACTACTTCTATTGCCCCCGGATCCCACTTACTATTTATGTGAGCAGGAGTTTGTGAAACTATCAAATTTATTTGTGAAAATATCAATTTTCTTATAAAAAAAAGGTGAAACTTTAAGAGTCAAATTTGTAATTAATTCAAAATAATATGATATAATTAACTTCAACGGTTAATTTATTGGAATTGACTTTCAAAATTAAAATGTAATTAAGTTATGTTTATGAACTGAAAGTTTTATAATTATAATTACTAATTGATTAAATGATTTATGATTAAATATATTTTCAGTTTTATTTTCAAAAGAAAAGGGTATTTTAGGTAATAGAGAAACACCTGAATTATAAGGGCCCACTTTTATCTTTTACTTTACACCCGACTTTTCTTTTGCTTTTTCCCAAATTCTTTATACTGTTTAGTTTCCACCCATTTCTTTTCCTAATTACCAAACTACTCCTCATCCTGCTAGGGCCTGTTTGGACATGTCTCAAATTCAATTTATTCCGACTTCGTCATTTTTCTTCTATATAATATAGAGACCACAAGTTATAATCTAGTGATAAGTTCCTTTACTGTTTAAAGATAAAAGTTCTAAGTATATCTATTAATATGTTGTATAGATAATAATTTATATTTTTATCATTAAAAATGAAGCAAAACTGACAGTTTCACAAATTATCTCGTAATTCAGTCCCGCACTCATGTCATGTATGAGAAATCTTGTGAAAATAATAAATTTTACTTATAGAAATATCAATTTTCTAAAATAATACAGTGATATTAATTAAAACTCTAGTTATTAATACAAAAATAAAGATATGTAAATATTGGAAGTAGTTGGCATTATGGGAAATGAAGGAAGAGCAAGGGTAATAATTTGGAAAAGTGGTATGGATAAAAGTAAGACGGTAAATAAAATTAAACAGATTGGACTCGATTCGAGTGGTCGATCGAAAAATAGATTCTGAATTGTTAATAATTAATAATCCAAATCTGAGTATAAAAAATAGTTTGAATAAAAATATGAGTAGAATCTGAGTAAGATTATACTCGACTTTTTCAAGATTCAAATTACTCTCGATTAAATACTTGATACATTCTATTATAATATATATAAAATTAAATCAAATTAGGATAATTAATTGTTATTATTATTTTATTTTGTTTTTAATTTTAATTGTGATTTTATATTTGTAAATATAATAATAATAATAAATATATATTTTTCAATTTATAAGTATAAATAATAAATTAATTTAAAATTATATTTTATTATAAAGCTCAATTATTGTTTGAATATAATTCAATTGAATCGATGAATTTTAAATTTACGATAAAAATTTTAAATATATAAAATAAATTTAACGTTTCAAGTCAAATCAGTAGTTTCATTTTGAGTTGGGTTGAATCTAGATAAAATTTTCTAAATACAATTTCAAAAATAAATTTAACGTTCATATTTATTTTGGGTTGGGTTGGATAAACGAGTTTAGGTAAAAGTTCATGATATTCTTTTTATTTAAAATTTAGGTGTCCAACCATTATTCTTTTTCTGCTTTTAATTAGATGTTGGGATGTTGGGCTGCTGGTTTGTTTTGTTTGGTTCCCACTCCTCACTTTAAACCCAAAGCAAATGCTTTTGACCGTTGCTTTTATTTCTCTCTCTCTCTCCTAAACTCAAAAATTGCTTCGAGTCTTCTTCCTCCTCCTTCTCCTTCTTCTTCTTCTTCTTATTCCCAGGTACAGTTATTCTTCTTCACGCTTTTCACATTCTATACTTCTATTTCTACTTTCTCATCATCATTATCTAATTATCATCATACATGTTCTTGCTTCTCCACACTGAATGTTAATTAATTGATCCTCCAATTTTTTTCACCATCATTCAATCAAGATTACGTTTTTTTCAATTCTAATTGCTTCTTTCAATTTTAAAGCTTCATATGACTGATTCTTGTTGAGAGAAAAGAACCCTTTTTTTCTTTTGGAATTTTTCCAGCTCATAAAACTGAAAATTGGTGTTTCTCAGTGTTTATATATATGTTTTTCTTTTCTGGGTTTCCCATTTTTGGTTGATTGTGTTAATTTTATCTTGAAAAGTAGCATATGTGTAAAAAAAATATGGCTTTTAATTGGGTTTCTGTTCCTGTGTAGTTTACTTTATGAAATTTAATGAATTGTTCCTTAAATTCTATATATAGAAAAAAAAATGGTTCTGAAAGAACTCGGAATAGTTTTAGTCAGAAGAAATAAAATACTAAAGGTGTTGTGTTGGGTTTCCTAATTTCCTATGTTTTGTGCAAAATTCATGCCCAAGTTTTTTTTTTTTAGTATTGATTAAAACTGATGGCAGAATGTGCTGTTACTTTGCTTTACACCTTTATCTTCTTTTGTTGTGACTAATGGCCGTTTAGTCTATTACTACCTTTTTTTACCAAAAATTATCACCTGCAAATCAAATAATATATCCCATTTTCAGCTTTTTCAGTTGTTTACTTTAATTATGCTGATCATATCACACTAATTTTCTTCCAATGGATCTCCCATGGACCCATGCTCTCAATTACTGCCTATCCTTAACAACTTCTTTCCCAAATTTGACTCAAATGCAGTCCCATTTTTTCCCGGAAAATTTATACCAAGAGCTATACTGCTTTTTGTTGTTTGCAGGTTGTCTTTTCAAGAATTTTTTCTCAGAATTTCCGTTGTAGTTTTATTTTACCTGTTTGATTCTCTTCAATTTATATGCTTTGTGGTTGCTTGTGGAGGGTAATCTTTTGGCTTTTGAACCATTGTGAGGACTTAAGTTAAGAATCTCCGTGTTCTTTCTTATATATATGTTATGCCCTTTGGTCATGTGATTGACTTGCTTGGAAACCATGTAAAGAACCTCTATTTTCCACACAATAAAATGATTACATATCAATGTTATTGTAGTTTTATTATTATTATTATTTTAGCTGTTTTGAGTTGTTGTTTTTTCTTTCCTTTCCTTCCTGAAATAGTATTCATGATCTCTTTCTCTTTCAAAATTTCAACATGTTTGGTGATTCTTCTCGACGAACATAATATGCCTTAAACTTCATTGCTTTTGTTGGACAGCGTCTGGAGTTGCTTATGAATCTGGTGAAAACCAAGAAAGGAATTAATCCCTTGTGGTTCAAGGCTCATAAAACTAAGAGGAAGAAGATAGAGAGCTAAAGTGAGAGATGGGATGTTCTACATCGAAGTTGGATGATGAAGAGGCTGTTCAGCTTTGCAAAGATAGGAAGAACTTCATTAAACAAGCCGTTGAGTATAGAATGCGGTTTGCCTTTGGACACATTGCTTATGTCCAGTCCTTAAAAAGAGTTTCTGCTGCCCTTCGAGATTATATTGAAGGAGATGACCCCCGAGAGTTTATGTTAGATGCATTCACAACCCCACCCTTCACACCAATAAAGAAATCTACCACAGGGTTTATCTCAATATCTCCAAAATCTTTCTCGGTAACACCTATTCAATCCACACCAAGCTCAACTATCAAAGTAAATTACCTAAGATCAGGCGGCAACGCTTCAGTTTCTGTTGAGGAGAGGCCTCAATCCCCAGAAACAGTTAGGATTGAAACTTACTCGCCAGTGCACCAGTATGGGATGGATGGATTTTTTGCAATGCAGTCGCCACCACTGATTTCTTCATTCTTCAATTACTCCCCCAACAATAGACCAAATTTTCCTCCCCCTTCACCACAGACTTCCCAGTGGGATTTCTTTTGGAATCCATTTTCATCATTAGATTATTATGGCTATCCCACAAGGAGCAGTCTTGATCAGACTGCTCTGGATGATGAGATAAATGGGCTAAGGCAAGTTCGAGAAGAAGAAGGGATTCCTGAGTTGGAGGAGGAGACTGAACAAGAAGATGTTGATCATAGGGCGGTTAATATGAAAGATGAGAGAGCTAAAGTTAATGTGAACCGCGCTAGAGAAGAAGTTGTCGTGGAAGATGACAATCATGACGATGAAAACGACCATGATGATGATGAGGATGAAACAGACGACGGAAATGGATCCGAGCATGAAGTGAAAGGATCTCTCGAAACCAAACATGAAGTGAAAAACCTCAAAGGAAGTCAGAGCTTAGATGTATCAAAAGCACAAAGTGCAGGACAAGTTAGCAATCAAGAAACAGGAGTTGGTGGTGATCTAGAAGCTAATGAGGAAACCCCAGGTTTTACTGTTTATGTAAACCGAAGGCCAACAAGCATGACAGAAGTTATCAAGGATCTTGAAACTCAGTTCATGATTATTTGTAATTCTGCTAATGAGGTATCAGCTATGTTAGAGGCCAGCAGAGCTCAGTACTCATCTACATCAAATGAACAAACAGGTCTGAAATTAGACCATTTATACTTTTGCTTTGATCCATGTTTTTCCTTATGCAACCGTGCTTGCTTACACTCGATCATTCCTAAATTGTTGAGTTCATATAGATGAACATATTAGTGAAACTTCAGAATTTTGGAGGCTATTTGAGATGCATGCATACTTCTAGATAAAAAGATAAGAATTTATTTTCTACTTTCATTACATATCATGATTAAAAGGATCTGGTGAAGATATACAGGTTTTGGAATATTGTTAGGGAAATCAGGCCAGTAAAATGCTTCCCTTTTTTAGAAGTATTTTTTTTTTCTGTGAAGATGTAAAATTTGCCTAGTACATAAAAAATTTCAGAACACAACAGAATATCACTGGTTTATAATTTTGCTGAAACTGAATTAAGTAGACGTGATATTACCAACAATCAGAAGTATTTTATCTAGATCTAACAAATATAATTTGCCATTTAGGGGCTGCAAGAGATGGTCCAATACCTATTTACAAGGATGCTAAACTATTAGTAAAATACAGGCAACATCTTTTTAAGTTGTAAAAAAAAGAACGATTTGGAAAGACAGGGTCGTTGTGTTGATATTGGTCGTGAGTATCACAGGGTGATAGTATTACATAATTATTATTTTCTGAATTTTACAACTGCAATGCAAGTCTCCACAAGCTTCACTATCCTGCATGTGTGTGATTACATCCACGAAAATGTTTACTTACCCAAAAAGTTTAATTTGTTCAGATTAAATTTTCTGATGTCAATTTGCAATAATTATGCTTTTGCAGGCGTGAAAATGCTGAATCCTGTAGCTTTGTTGCGCTCAGCTTCATCTCGATCATCCTCATCAAGATTCCTAATGAATACTTCAAGTTCTAGAGATGAAGGTTATGAAAGCAGCAGCGACTTCTCTGAGGAGTCTTGTATGTTCTCGGGTAGTCACCAATCAACTCTAGATAAACTATACGCTTGGGAGAAAAAACTGTACCAGGAAGTCAGGGTATGCCTTTGCAATCAATGAGAACATTAAAGTGTTATTTTAATAAATCACTCCAGATAGTTGGAATATATACAAATACATATTCATTTGTTATATTTGACTACACATAGCACACATTACTAGTCTACCTTGCTGGCTGGAATTACCATTTCAAATTCTAAGTCATTTCTGAAGTCCCCTTGATACTAGCTGAGCTATATTTTTTATTTAGCCCATAGCGCCTCTAAGGAGTTTTAAACCATTTGTACCTTCTACAGGCACTAATACTTGATCATCCCTTTGAGGTTAGATAAGCTATTTTTTTCTTCATTACGAGTATAGAAATCTTTTGTTTGAGAACTTGATCCTTTGTAGGTTTCATTTAAATAAAAAATTTACATGTAGGTTTCATTTAAATAAAAAATTTAGATGTAGGCTTCATTGAATCATCATTTCTCTTAAAAGTTGTTTTATTAAAATGCCAAAGCAGAATGATTTCAGGATGCCAGTTCCTTAATTCTCCAAGTGCCTAATTTAGGGTGGGGGAGAAAAAAAAAATTATTTGTTCGGCCTTCAATCAGCTCTTCTTCATTTTTTGCTACGGAAATGACCAATTAATGTCTATAATAATACATTTGGTGTTCTTTTCCTCAACAGGCTGGTGAACGTGTCCGCATAGCATATGAGAAAAAATGTACCCAACTCCGGAATCAAGATGTGAAAGGAGATGATCCTTCTTCAGTAGATAAAACAAGAGCAGCCATAAGAGATTTGCATACCCAGATTAAGGTTTCAATACACTCAGTTGAAGCTGTCTCAAAGAGGATCGAAACTCTAAGAGATGAAGAGCTGCAGCCTCAGCTTTTAGAATTGATACAAGGGTACAATCAGCATCCCTGTTTATTACATTTGACAGTATATTACTCCCTCCTTAACTAGTTATACAATTTTTTTAATACATTCAAATCATGCACTCTCTCACCCTCATGTTGCAAGTTTTACACTGCAATCATCAAGCATGCATATATGGGAGCATGCATGATGCATATATACTATTGCAAGAAGATACGTATAATTTATAATTTATGCGATTATGCATGATTCATATATTATTGCAAGAAGAAGTTCCTGAATCTGTTTCATGTGAATAATTATTTTGTTATTTTAAATAAGTATCTAGCTGATCATTATTCGCGAACCAACGTTCTCAAAGTCCATGATTAACAATATTTTGTTACTGATCTTCAATATAGTATTTTTTTAGCATGTTTCTGGTCGTACATAAACTATTTTCATCAAGACATTCTGATTAGCTATATAATGCGGTATTGTATTTTTTGAGCTGTATTCTTATGGTAAAATGTGAAGATTTTTTCCTAGGATTTTGCAGTTGGACCTTTTATATTCAGTAAATTGTACATGTGCTTGTATACTAATACTACATCTGTTGTATATAAGCAATCTAACTAAACAACGTGTACATTCTAATGGTGAAAACACAGGTTAACAAGGATGTGGAAGGTAATGGCAGAGTGTCATCAATCTCAGAAGCGCACTTTAGACGAAGCCAAGCTTTTATTAGCCGGAACTCCTTCAAAATTATCCGGAACAAAGAAATACACTAGAATGTCACCTTCTGAGCCACACCGTCTAGCCCGTTCAGCAGCCAGCCTAGAAACTGAGCTTAGAAATTGGAGTGCCTGCTTTGAATCATGGATCACTTCTCAACGATCCTACGTTCATGCATTAACAGGATGGCTCCTGCGTTGCGTTAGATCAGAAGCAGACGTCTCAAAACTACCATTCTCTCCTCGTAGCTCCATTGTGGGGGAGTCCCTGCCAATATTCAGTATCTGCATACAATGGACTAGATTCCTGGATGAAATTCAGGAGGTTCCGGTTCTAGATGGATTGGATTTTTTTGTGGCGGGCGTTGGTTCTCTCTATGCACAGCAGCTGAAGGAAGATTCCCGCAGGACGCCAGTGGGTTCAAAGAGGTTTGGACGCCGGTTTTCAGCAGAATCTGGTGGGAATAACATGGAGGTGGTGGAGGTTTGGCAGTTGGAAGAGGAGGATGAGGTATTCACTGCAGAAAAAATGGCTGAAGTTGCCATCAGGGTGCTGTGTGCTGGAATGTCTGTTGCTGTTACTTCGCTGACAGAATTTGCTATAGGCTCAGCTGAAGGATATGCTGATTTAGTCAAGCAATGGGAAAATGTAAATTAAGTTATAATTAGTTTTTTACATAAATACAGAAAGTCCTATTTATTTTTGTCTGGTTGATAACAAGACAAGGAGTAAGAATATAGATTAATAGGGCAGCGGGGTTTAGAAGTAGAAGGACTAAGATCTTAGTCGTAGTTTATGTAGTTCAGCATTTCAAGCTCATTTTTAACATCATTCTAAAACCGGTTTCTGCACAAATCAAGAATCCTGTAAATTTTATTGGAAAATTTCCATTTAAGCCATTCTATTGAATTTTCAGACAAGTCAAATGTTGGGGGCAGTTGATATTGCAGGAGATGTGAACAATAAATGTTGCTTATAACGTTACTGTGTTTAGTGTTTACTCTGACACCATTATTTTTACTCTAACAATATCAACAACCAAATATTTTACCAACGTCATAAAAGTTATAATAACATAAAAATGACACATCCCTTCAATATATCAACACGATAAGTCAAATAACGTGAAATATATATATATGGTCAGGATCTTAATTTTTACTCTTATTTATTCACTCTCGAGCTCACCCCTTTAGCGACGTAACCCATGACGTGACGGTTCGGTTATACAACCATCGTCTATACTTTTAGCGACATTATATATGTTGTTGTTCGTCATTAGAAGTATAAACGACGATTGTATACCGAACCGTCGTCATTCATGAGTTAAAGAAGGGTGAGAGTTGTGAGTTTGATAAGGTGAGAAGCAAGATCCGGAATTCTATATATAAAGGAAATTGTTAAGTAGTATATTTCATTCATTGAGATCCCTAATATACATGGGTTTTCAAATAATCAAAGGCTAGAAACTAAGGAAGAGATTGACTAAAATACAAATGTAATAAAGCCTATCCTAATATATAAGATTTACACTTAATATAAAATATTTACAAGAATAAGTACAGATATTCTATTACACCCCGCAATGATAAAGCTGGAGGTTCGCGTATCTTGAGATCTATCTCGAAAATCTTGAAATAAAACCGGTGAAAAGCCCTTTTGTGAAAATATCAACTGATCGATAAGCGAAGGGACATGTAAGACGCGTACGTGTCCACGAGCCAATCGTTCGCGAACAAAATGAATATCCATCTCGATATCTTTAGTGCGTTGATGCTGAACAGGATTTCCGGAAAGATATATCTCGTTAACATTATCGCAGTAAACCAAAGTGGCTTTATGAATAGGACAATTTAGCTCTAGAAGAAGATTGCGTAACGAACATGATTCAGAGACGACATTGGCAACGCTTCTATACTCTACTTCAGCACTAGAGCGAGAAAGTGTGGGCTGGCGTTTGGAGGACCATGATAACAAATTGTCACTGAGGAATACACAATAACCAAAAGTTGACCTCCTTGTGTCTGGACATCCACCCCAATCTGCATCTGTATAGGAAACTAGAGTGGAGATCGAAGAAGGATAAAGATGTAGACCATGGTTAATAGTACCCTGGATGTAGCGCAGAATGCGGCGGAGAGCTTGCATATGTTCATCCATCGGGTTATGCATAAACAAGCAGATCTGTTGTACCGCATACGATATGTCGGGGCGTGTGAATGTGAGATCTTGTAGAGAGCCCCAAGAAGATCATGCAGAATAATGAGAAGCATCCTCATAAGGATTGCTGGATGTAGCATTGAGTTTCGGTTTGGTGTCAACCGGAGTAGGACAAGGCTTACAAGAGGACATGCCAGCACGGTCAATAATCTCTTCTGCATACTTTTTCTGAGACAAAAATAGACCACCTGCATGACGAGTGACAGCTATACCCAAGAAATAACTTAGTGGACCCAAGTCTTTCATAGCAAATTCGGAGCTGAGAAGTGTCATGATGGACTTGCGAAGAGTATCAGAAGAAGCAGTTAAGATAATATCGTCCACATGCAGAAGAATATAAGCCATATCAGTACCGTTGCGAGAGATAAAGAGAGAGTTGTCAGACTTGTTGTGAGTGAACCCAATGGAAGAAGCATAGTCGGCAAATCGTTTCTACTAAGCGCGGGGAGCTTGTTTTAACCCGTACAAAGATTTCTTTAGAAGACAAACATGATTAGGGCGAACAGGGTCTTTAAAACCCAAGGGCTGATGCATGTATACTGTTTCGTTGAGGTCACCATGCAAAAAAGCATTTTTAACATCCAACTGATGAATGGGCCATGCCTTAGAAAGAGCAAGACTGAGTACTGTGCGAATAGTTGTCGGTTTGACCACCGGGCTAAAAGTGTCTCCACAATCCACGCCAACCTGTTGACCTGCACCATCACCTACAAGACGGGCTTTATGCCTCTCAAAAGAACCGTCATAATATTCTTTATGTCAAAAAATCCACATAGACCGAATAACATTAACATCAGGCGGACGGGGCACTAAATCCCACGTCTTATTTTTAATAAGAGCATCATATTCATCGTCCATAGCCATTTTCCAATTCGGGTCCTTGAGTGCAGACACTGGGTTACGAGGGAGAAGTGACTTTGTGACATAAGTGAGAAGACCCTGATGATATTTTTGATTTGGTTTAAAAATACCATGTTGACGTCTAGTAACCGGTTTGAGGTCTGAACTCGAGGTGGGCTGGAAAATGGGAGGGAGAGGTTGATGTTGTGTGTGGTCTGTGGTTGGGCGAGAAGATGAATGGTCCAACGGCGGGATAGAATTGCGGATTGGATGAGGTGGCAGTGGGCAGGTTGTGGTTGACAGCGAGGTGGGCGGGTTAGTGGGTTGGTTGGAGTGAAGATGATGAATCACGTAAGGTGATATATTTTCATCTAGAAAATCATATATAGAAGATGTAGGAGTATGCAGCTTTGCAAAAGGAAACTCTGTCTCATCAAATAATACATGGCGACTAATGATAATTTTATTAGAGGATAAATCATAGCATTTGTAACCACGATGATTTGATGGGTAACCCAAAAAGACGCAAGGAGTGGAACGAGGTTGAAGCTTATTTATTGTAGGGGACGGAAAGAGGGGATAACATAAGCAACCAAAGACTCGTAAGTGAGAGTACGACGGGTCTTTTTGGTATAAGAGTTTGAGAGGAGATTGATAGGCAAGAGTCTTAGTTGGTAAGATGTTAAGGAGATACGTTGCCATTTGTAAGGCATGGTGCCAGAATGAAGGAGGAAGTGACGCATGAGCTAACAATGTGCGAATGAGATTATTAATAAAGTGAATTTTTCTTTCGGCTTTTCCATTTTGAGAGGAAGTATGTGGGCATGAAAAACGAAAAGAAATACCATTAGCTTCACATAAACGCAAAAAAGAACCATTGTCACATTGGATATTTTTTAATTCCCTTTCGAATTGAGTGTTAACATAGGCTCGAAAAGTAAGGAAGGTGGAGTATACTTGAGATTTTTTGGAGATGGGAAATGTCCATAAAAATTTCGAATAATCATCCAAATACAGTACATAATATTTGTGACCCAAAGAACTCACAACAGGAGATATCCATAAATCACTATGCAAAATATCAAATGGCATAAAAGTAGAGTTATGAGAATCAACAAATGGCAATTTAACATGTTTACCAAGAGGGCATGAATGACAAAAACGAGAGTTGCTAATTTTATTACATGAAATAAAATTATTCCGCCTAAGGGAGTCCAAAACAGGTGCTCCCGGGTGACCCAAACGGTTATGCCAAAGAGAAGAAGACAAAGCTGGAAAAGGTGAAGGTAAGATGGCTTGATTTTTGGTAGAGGTGGTGAGAGGATAAAGCTCGCCCCAACTATCACATCTCATTAGTGCCAGCCCCGTCTGAAAATCCTTCACAGAAAACCCAAAAGGATCAAATTTAACAGAAACTTGGTTATCAGTAGTAAATTTTCGAACGAAAACCAAGTTTTTAATTAAATTAGGGGCATGGAGAACATTTTTTAACTCCAATGGAGGGTGAGGAGGAGATAATTTAGCACTACCAAAACCACGAATAGGAATAGAATGGCCATTTTCGACAATTATACCACGATCAGTGCTCAATTTAAAATAAGACGAGAGATTACCTTGCGCGGATGTCATATGAGATGTCGCCCGGTATCCATATACCACGACGGATCGGGTTGCACAAGGCTGAGAGTGTGAAGAGCTGCTTCAATGTCAGTTGGGCTAGGTGCATTGGCATTGAGGGCCTGCGGAGGCCTTGGACCCAGAATTCCAGGTTGGTGCGTCTGTGTGTAGGGAGCATTAGGCCGAGCCCAATTGAATGTGGGAAATGGGCAAGGAGGTACATCCCAAGAAGCACCCCTTTGCTGCCAAGACCATTTACCGCCACTTACCGCCACGGTCATTGGTGATGTTGTCCGGTCCACCACGTCGCCACGTGAGATATCGGCCACCCCTGCCGGGTTAAATACCATTATGTTTATTATTTTTCTTATTTTGTCTCTTATTCCCGTGAATATTATTGTGAATATTATTATGCCGATGATGAGATGAATGACCTTGAGATAGAATGGGGTAATAATGTCATCATCGATCAATTCTTCAGGAATTAGCGACGAGAGCGATGGAACCCGACTCACGGCGGCCAGATTGAAGGATCGTTGTCTCCTCCAAAGCTAACTTGGATTTTGCCGTCTCAAAACTCGGTAATGGGTCATGTTGTTGAATGTGAGTCACAAAACCAGCATAAGCATCTGTTAATCCAGCAATCATTTTCAACACCAATCGAGTATTAGAGACCGGAGCATCAACATTCGCCAATTGATCGGTTAAAAGCTTGAGTCGATTGCAATAGGCAGTGGTGGTGGGAAAATCCTCCAAATTTGTATTTGTGAATTGGTTTTCGAGGTGAACAGCTCTTGAGTGTTTATTGTCCGGGAAAATTGCCGCAATACATTTTCAAGCATTCTCAGCCGAGTCATCGTTCACAAGAATGGAATTAAGGATGTCTTGTGATACGGTTGCTGACATACCATCGCAATACTAAGAACGTCAGTGATGTGCAAAGGATCGGATCTACCGCCTTTGCATCTTGTGCCATCATCTTGGTTTGTCTCATCGATTGGGGGATGATGTGATCAATACATTATGAACTCGTCGTGAACTCAAGAGGGTCGCTTAAGAATGATATTGGCTAGAATCATGATCTAACGTAATAGGGATGAGAGATTTGACGTTAGTGATAGCCAAAGTAGGATGGAATTTGGGTTGATCGGCCATGATGATGAGGAGGCACGACGGAGCAAAGGGAAGGGAGGAAGAAGAAGAAGGCTAGGGTTGAGATGGGGAGGAAAGAACCAGCTCTGATACCATAAAGGAAATTGTTTCGTAGTATATTTCATTCATTGAGATCCCTAATATACATGGGTTATCAAATAATCAAAGGCTAGAAACTAGGGAAGAGATTGACTAAAATACAACAGAATAAAGCCTATCCTAATATATAAGATTTACACTTAATATAAAATATTTACAAGAATAAGTAATCGATATTACATATATATATATATATATATATATATATATATATATATATATATATCTGATCGTCTATCGTGTTCATCTTTGCTAGCTATTGTGTATTTTAAGTTTTAACTACTATTTTTTTTTTCCTATGACTATGAATATAAGTAACATCATGGAGAGAAACACTCTTGAATTCTTGATAGACGACACAATAGTCGTCCATGAGGAACGCAATAACTTGTATCTTTTTTAAGTACTCTTCTCTTGCTTGAATTTACTATTGGGTTGGGGCTGAAAATGAATCGAGTGGTTTAAAATTCGGTTTGGGATCAGCTCGAAAAATTCAACCAAAACTTGGATTCGATACTTAAACGAATCGAATTCGAGTCCATTTTGATACTTGGATACTTATATGAGTCGAATATGAGTCACCAAATATTCACTCATTTAAAATATCGATTTTTTCTGACCTCACTCGTACATACTGGATACAAGTTCGTTGATCATTACTCATATACATTATCAAGTATACTCAATTTATTTAATATATATTATTTAACAAACATACTTTTAGAATTGAAAGCAATTCATTAATTGCTTCAAGAGTGATAATATCATCTTATTATTTATTTTTACAAGGCTATAGATATAATTTGAAGTGCTCAAATTTTAATTGTTTCAAAAGCTCCCAAGTAGTTTGATTAAAAAACGAGTCGAGTCTAGTCGAACTCGAGTACAATAAAACGAATCGAATTCGAATTCGAACAAAATTGTAAAATATTATTCGAATTTGAGTACAAATCTGAGTAACTTACAAAAGTTTCGAGTATAATTTGAGCAAGTTATAAAATTCTTGTCATATACTCCATCCATTCCAAATTATTTGATCATTATTGACTTATAAAAGTCAATTTGAAACATTTTCAAACTCAAAATTATTAAGATTCGTTGAAAATTATGAAATAATAAAATTTACAACAAGTAATATTTTTTAGATAGTTTACAATATTCATCATTGTCCCTTTTTTTATTAATGTCATTTTTAATAATATTTATATTTAATTTTAACTTATGAGTCGAACACTTGTATAATTTATTTTAACTTATTTTCTGATTTATAAGTTAAATTAATGTCGAATGCTTTTATTTATAAATAATAATTTTAAATAATTTTTATATTTAATAATTTTAAAATAAATGGTTACCGAACATGCTCTTAATTCCGTGGTAGTCACGTGGATATTTTCGTAATATGTAGTAAGAGTTATGAAAAAAAATATTCGTAAAGATTATAAAGAAACAAATGTTTCCCTAACAATAATTACGTGGGCACCACATCTGAGAGGAGTCATAGGTTGACAGGCACTTAGCTAATTACCCTTTTCCCCATTCTTGCTAGAACTTTTTTCTTGATTTGTCGTTTGTTTAGTAAACTTCAAAGAACACACAACATAGCAGAAGAACACATACATCTCTCTCTCTCTACACTACTATTTCAGACAAAAATGACACATTATATATAAGAATTATCAGTATCTCAACACAGAGTCAAAACTAGCTCAGGAATTAGCATTTCTCTCTCCTCTCTCTATAACTATTATGCCAATCCCCTCCATAAATTTATGACTTATTAGCCCCCACTCCCACCACCACCCCCACCCACACCCACACCCACACCCATACCCATACCCATACCCATTTCATTTTCTGAACTCTCTCCTTCTAGGGTTTTCAAGAAGTGAATATGACAACACCTGGTAAGATTCTCTGTTGTTTTCTCAGCTATTTCTTGAACAAGTTTAGGTTTTTCTTCATGCTATATATGTGGTTTGGTCTTTATACAGCTGACTTTTCTTAATTGCATGTTTAATTTCCTCTGTTCTTGCCTCTGTAATCATAATTGAAGAGGTTATTATTGTTAACCCTATCTTTTCGAAACTTGAAATTTTGAAGCTCACCATGTTGTTTTAGTTAGGTTATATATAAAGACTAAAAAAGGTTCAAGGCAGCCAAGACGTTTTAGTATTAGAGACTCAAAATTTGATTTTACTGCCAAACAATGATGATTTCGGTTTTATTTCGAATGTTATTCACCAAGTGATGGAGGGCATGCGCACACAAGCCGGCCCGAGTTGAACATGTTTTGACTGGTAGGAGATATGGAAAAGTTATCTTTAGAAGTGTTGGACATGAAAACTCTGGGACACGTTTATATATATGTATATGCGTAAAATGGTCTTATTAAATTTCCTCTGTTCTTGCCTCTGTAATGATAATTGAAGAGGTTATTATTGTTAAACCAGCTGATTCTATCTTTTCAAAACTTGAAATTTCGGGTAAACTAGTAGATTTTGAAGCTCACCATGTTGATTTAGCTAGGTTATATATAAAGACTAAAAAAGGTTCATGGCAGCCAAGATGTATTGGTATCAGAGACTCTCAAAATTTGATTTTGCTGCCAAACAGATGATAATTTTGATTCTGTTTAGACTGTTATATACTAAGTGATAGAGGGCATGCGCACACAAGCCGGCCCTAGTTGAACATGTTTTGACTAGTAGGAGATATAGAGAAGATATTTTTTTAAGTGCTGGACATGAAAACTATGAGACACGTTTATATATAGGTATATGCATAAAATGGTCTTATTAGTTCTTGCCTGTGTAATGATAATTGAAGAGGTTATTATTGTTAAACCAGCTGATTCTATCTTTTCAAAGCTTGAAATTTTGGGTAAACTAGTAGATTTTGAAGCTCACCATGTTGCTTTAGCTAGGTTATATATAAAGACTAAAAAAGGTTCATGGCAGCCAAGATGTGTTAGTATCAGAGACTCTCAAAATTTGATTTTGCTGCCAAACAGATGTTGATTTTGGTTTTGTTTAGACTGTTATACACTAAGTGATAGAGGGCAGGCGCACACATGCCGGCCCGAGTTGAACATGTTTTGACTAGTAGGAGATATAGAAAAGATATTTTTATAAGTGCTGGACATGAAAACTATGGGACATGATTATATATAGGTATATGCGTAAAATGATCTTATTAGTTCTTGCCTCTGTAATGATAATTGAAGAGGTTATTATTGTTAAACCAGCTGATTCTATCTTTTCAAAACTTGAAATTTTGGGTAAACTAGTAGATTTTGAAGCTCATCATGTTGCTTTAGCTAGGTTATTTATAAAGACTAAAAAAGGTTCATTGCAGTCAAGATGTGTTAGTATTAGAGACTCTCAAAATTTGTTTTTGCTTCCAAACAGATGATGATTTTGGTTTTGTTTAGACTGTTATACACAAAGTGATAGATGGCAGGCGCACACATGCCGGCCCGAGTTGAACATGTTTTGACTAGTAGGAGATATAGAAAAGATATTTTTATAAGTGCTGGACATGAAAACTATGGGACATGTTTATATATAGGTATGTGCGTAAAATGATCTTATTAGTTCTTGCCTCTGTAATGATAATTGAAGAGGTTATTATTGTTAAACCAGCTGATTCTATCTTTTCAAAACTTGAAATTTTGGGTAAACTAGTAGATTTTGAAGCTCAATGTTGTTTTAGGAAGGTTATATATAAAATACTAAAAAAGCTTCAAGGTAGCCAAGATGTTTTAGTATCAGAGATTCTTAATAGTCAAGAAATTATGCTATTATGGGTTTCAAACTTTAATACTGCAAAAATAAATTTGAATTTTCTACCAAACAAATGATGATTCAGTTTTATTTTGACAGTAATACAAGAAGTGATTGAGGGCATGGGTGTACAAGTCAGCCCGAGTTGAACATGTTCTGACAAGCAGAAGATATAGAAAATATATATTTAAAAGTGTTAGACATGAAAACTCTGGGACACGTTTATTAATGTGTATATTAGCTTACTTTTGTAATATTACATTATTTTCTTTGTGTTTTTTTTTGTTCCTTCTTTTGTAAATTTTTCTTCATTGACATGCTAAAATAAATATGACATCTTAACCTTTTGGCATATTGGGATAACTGTCTACAAATATCGGAAACATTTTTCACACGGAGAATTTTCTATTTAAAATGCGGGAGTGTAAAAATGTCTCAGGTACGTGTCTAAAAGGTGCCGTCTTTTGACATGTGTCTGACCCAGAAGCACCGTCTTTGTGAAATTGTCCATGCTCCTTAAGTTCCTGTCATCAGGCCATAGCTTGTGACTGTTATTCTTGCTATTATCAGCTTTGGATGAACTTTTTGGTTGTATTAGGTCTAAGATTAAAACATAAATTTTCTCGTTATCCTATTTTTTTAGTAAGTAATAACTTGTATCCTCTTTGATAAATTAATCTTTCTTTTACTCTTCTTGTTATTGTTTTTGATATTTTACTTTTACTTATTCAGTGATATGCGGCAACATGTAGACTTTCCTGATGGCTTACATGTCTAATGGTGTATTACCTCTGTCCTCAAAAGGATGTCTAAGAGTACAATTGACACACATATTAAGGTTGGGATATTAGAGGAGAGTATAAATTTACCCAAATTATACCCTCTGTTTGGACCCCCACAAATACCATAGTTAACACGAGAATGGAGTGTTTATATTGGGATATGTGCACTTTGGGCAAAATAATATTTGTATCATATTTTACATGTAGTTTGTGCACTTTTAGACATTCTTTTGAGGACAAAATCTTAGTTTACTTTTAGACATGCTTTTGAGGATGGAGTATATATTAATGCTGTTGATTTAGGTGATTCATTACCCATGCAGTATATAATATGGTGCTCTACTCGGGGTAGCTTGTAGTCAGTTGCATTACCTGTTGGTGTACACTAATTTACGGGCTGTTTGATAGCACTTACTAGCCACTTAATAGGCATAGATATTATTTGGTCAGATACATGGTTTTAACAAATGGTTATCAAACGGATTGGACGGAAACAAAAAGTGTTTTTTCGAGAAGTGATTGCCATTCGACTTGTCAAATGGATCACTCCTCACTTAATAACCTATTTTACAAAAATATATTCACTCTAAAAGACCCGTTTTCTAATTTCTAATACGTATTTAAGCTGCCCATTTGAACCATCTTTCTTAGCCTTTAAGGACATTTATATATATTTTTTATTCATTCTATATTGCTACATGTGTAGGTGGAAAAATATAGCCTTCAAAGCCAATTCTCTCAGCTGTTGATTTTAACTCTTCTTTTAAACCTTGCTTTCAATTTTATAAGATAAAACAAATATGCGTTTTTGCTATATTACTATTATATTAATAAATGCTCAAAAGTCCATTTGATAAATATTTTTGATAAGACAACACATCTATAATCATCAAACAAATTTATTTAAACAGGTCAAAGGGTTTAAAATGGAAAAATACACTCATTCTGATGTTGCAAACAAATAAATTATTAAACACATTTGCTCATTCAGTGTTCAGATTTAGACAAAGCCTCTATTTCATTCAGTTCATTCAGATTTCCTTAATTATTTAGACATTTTCATTCAATGTTTTATTGTTATCAAACATTCCCTTATTGATCTTGGGGTATCTTTTAGTCATTAGAATACATAATGGTGTTCTAATTATTGATTACTTCTACTTTTTCCATCTTTTAAATGCTTCCTGATATATGTTGTTTTACCTAGCCATTATGTTTTAGGTAAGTAAGATTTTTGGCTTGCTTATCTTAAGTGATATTTTGGAACACATGGTGGCTCAGCCACTTTTCAGGAATATACTTGATCTTTGCTGTCAACTTTATAGACTCTTTCTTCTAGTATAATGGCAACTGAAAGCCCCATTAGAATAACGGAAACAAGTGGAGCATGGGCCTCCCTAAAAGGAACTTCAGCATTTGGATCGTCATCTGCCAATATGGCCATTGAGGAGCTGGGGTTGCTCCTGAAAGGCCAAACTCTTCAAGACAATGGAAGGGTTTTGGTCCCTAATCGGAGTGGAAGTGCACCCCCCAGCATGGAAGGTTCATTTGCAGCTGCCGATAATATTGTGTCCCAGCAGAACTTTTCTTTGAATGCTAGCTTGGCAAGTATAAACAGTGCCATTAACAGTTACGTTTCTGAAGAAGAATTAAATGCTGATCCAGCTTATGTTACATATTCATCCAGAGTCAATCTGAACCCTAGACTCAGTCCACCTCTTATCCCAAAGGCGAATCGATATCTCGTTCGTCATATTGGTAGTGCTGGAAATAATAGAAGATTGACATCTTATGATGACTATGGCCGTGGCACCTTGCTCATGTCTCACAATAAACTTCCTACACATAGAGAAGAACCTGAGGATGATAAATCAGCTCAACATACAGCTTCTAAATGGGAAGACAGGGGCAATAGTTTTACATACCCACCAGAAGCCATTTCGTCAAGCCAACTCAAAACTGTTGTAGACATGATACAGGTAAATTGTGCTTCTTTCTTAGACAATTGGAAAATTAATACGGACAAATGTGTTACTATATAGTTTTTCAAGTAATTTGATGCGTCCATTTCTTCAAAAGTATTGGCGTAAAATAGTAATTACCACATGTGGTTTATTCAAAATCCCACTTTAGTCCTAAAAGCTACCAAAACCCAAGTGTGTCTTTGAGCCTAGTGACACAGTAACGTATAGTTTTTCTTGCCACATGTCATTAATTGATTGGCTGTGGTACTTAGCTGACCACAGGTGGTAATTTGCATTTTGCTCCTTAGTATTTTGTGTTGGTTTTTTTTATGAACTTGCCTCTCTCTCAAGCTTCCCACCCCTTCCGCCTATTTTTCATTCATCAAGCAGCACTAAACTCAAAGAATAATGAAGTAATAATAGTCTTTTTTTGCTTCTTTGTATGCATCCGTATGTGTGGATATATTGTATATAAATATATTATTTTTAAAATTTGAAGTTTATAATCTTGCAGGAAGATTTTCCCCGTACCAACTCACCTGTATATAGTCAGGGTCCTTCCTTAATCCTTGAATCAGTAGAGGAAGCAGTTACTTGTGATGCTGACTGCAGTTCTTTGCATGATCCCACTCTTTGCTCATCAAATTCTATTGAATCTATACCCAGTGCAGATGATATGCGGCAAACATCATACTCTGACCCAACTGAATCAATCTCAAGCTCATCATCTATTCCTAGTTCGGGGAATACTCTTTCTAAGAAAGCTTTCTACAGACAACATTCAAACACTGTGGACACTCATTTAGGGGATGATATTTCAACTAGTGGCGTTACTGATACAATCGTTACCCACATTGAATCTAATACAAATTCTAGCAGTCCAAATCCAAAGGACCGGCAACATATTCATCAACATTATATGTTGCAAGAGCAGGTGCCCCATCAACAAAGCTACACATTTGATGTTCAGAGTGCTCAATCACAACTGACTTCTCAAGGAATAAACACCACATACATTGGCACAAATCAATTTTTCCATGGTCCCTCCAACTTCTCTGGAGCAGACGTACAGCCAATGCCACAGTCATCTGGTGGATTCAACCCTCCAATGTATGCAACTGCAGCAGCAGATCATATGACTTCATCAGCCTTACTTTATCCTAACATTCACCCATCTGGTTATTTCTCTCCACAATATGCTTTAGGTGGATATGCTTTTCAATCAGAAGCTCTTTCACCATACGTAACTGGATATATTCCTCACACTCTTGTTCCTGTGCCTTTTGATGCTGCTGCTCGGCCAAGCTTTAGTCCCCGATCTTCGGGAGCTTCATTTGGGGGATTAACTTCACATGGAGTTAATATGCAGCATTTAAACAATTACTATGGCCAGCTTGGAAATCCCATGCAGCCTTCTTTTACTGATCCTCTTCATATGCAATATTTTCAACGACCTTTTGGAGATGCCTACGGTCTTCCCGGTCAATTTGATCAGTTGGCACCAAGAGCTGGTGCTCCTGGGAGCCAGATAAGTGCACTTGATTCGCAGAAAGGGTCAGACCTTGCTGCTTTATCTGTTGAGCAGAAACTCCAGCATCAGGGAAGCATTGGCCATAGTTATATGAACCCAGGAAGAGTGGGTATTCCTTATTATGTTGGTAGCCCAAGAGATATGGGTATCCTGCAATTCCCAACTTCTGCTATTGCTAGTCCAGTTTTGCCGGGGTCCCCAGTAGGCGGAACTAGTTTTTTCGGTGGGACAAATGAAGCGAGGTTTTCACCAGGTTTGGCTAGAAATTCAGGTATATCTTCTGGATGGCAAGGTCAACGAGGAATCAATGATACCAAAACATTTTCGGTTCTTGAAGAATTGAAATCTGGTAAAGGTCGAAGATTTGAGTTATCTGATATTGCACGGCATATAATCGAATTCAGGCAAGTTTTACGCTGATGTCCACATGCATTCATTGTATTATCTTGTTCAAGAAAACGATTGATTGTGAATTTTTAACTTCAGTGGTGATCAACACGGGAGTCGATTCATTCAACAGAAGTTGGAAACTTGTAGCGTCGAGGAAAAGGCATCTGTATTTAAGGAAGTTCTACCACATACTTCCAAACTGATGACTGATGTTTTTGGTAATTATGTTATTCAAAAGGTGAGTTAAAAAGAAATCATAGCGTGGTTGAACACATGTAGTTCATATTAGTCCACTTAATCAAGTTTAGTGTTTTCTCGTCTTTGTCATATTACAGTTTTTTGAGTATGGAAGCCTAGAGCAGAGGAAGGAGCTTGCAAATCAACTTGCAGGACAGATACTGCCGTTAAGTCTGCAGATGTATGGATGTCGTGTAATCCAAAAGGTAAATGTAAAGTTGTATTAGATTTCCCCCCATAACACTATGAAATAGACTCCTGCTTGAATTTGATCAAATTCAAGTGTTTTACTCTTACTTTTAAGTGTATACTTTCGTTACTTTTCTGCCACATTCTGAGCATTAAGCACTTGTATATCCATGATGCAGGACAAGGTTTAGAAAAGTGCTAGAATATAGATTAAAAATGAGAAAAATGATTTATTGTTTTCAAAATTTAAATGAATCATGTCATCTTTAAATTTAGTGTTTCATATCGACTTATGTAAATTCAATAGTGGCCTTATGTTTCGGTATGGAAGGAGTAGTATTTATTCTCTTGGATTTATCCACATCTTTCTCCCTTCCATTGAAAAAAACTTGTGTCCTTGAATTTTAAAGTATGGGAGAATTCATAATCCACAAACTTCACCCCGTATATGCAATTAATCTAGAACATCCTCATTAATAACTATATTGTTCTTCTTGGAGAGAGGAAATAATTTAGAACTAATTACTTGACCAACTCCACTACTTGGTGTCATGTTTCAAAGTCGCGGAATGGATTTTTTTTAATCGGTGTCAGCTTCGATTTTGGGTGATACACACCGTTATGTTAGAGATTTAAATTTATTTATTATTTTTATCAGTTAATATGTACATGTACGTATTTTATTTATTATTATTACTTCTTCTATTCTATAAAAAATAGACTATTGTTTGATATCATTATTTTTATTACTACCTTTGTTTCACAAAAGAGTCCCATTTGTTATTTTTCGTTACACTGTTGTTTTACTTTGATTCCTCCATTGCGCTGTTATTTCCGGTTGATTTTTTTTCGTTGCACTGTTATTTTTTTTCTATTATGGCAAAATTTTGCTTATCTGCAACTTTACATTGATAATGCTTGAATTACAATTTGTGACTTGTTATCGGCTCATTGAGCAAGGAAACCAAATTGATACGCCAAGATTTTGGCAACTCGGCTGATACTTTGAACCATTCTTGGAGACCATAAATTGTTTCTAATCGTTGAATTTTGACAAACAATATACTTGCTGAAGATATTGAACTGTATTTATGTTATCAAAGGAGCCTTTTACATAAGATAAAACATTATCGCTTATCCGATCAACTTAACGTCTTTCCAAAACTAGTTGGGGTAGACCAAAAATAATTCCGTATATAACTGTAAATTAGAATGGCAATGATAAATAATAAAGCAGATAAAAATATGTTGGATATTGCCCGATCAAATATACATTTAACGACACTTTTGTATTTTTTCTAACAACATTTTAAATTTTAAACGACACTAATTGCTCTAGCAATATCATTTTTGCTATGAAAATATTACTCGCCTAAGAATAAGATAAGAAAAAATTAAATAAAATAAGAATAGAAATAACACCTCAACAAAAACAGTAAACGTAGCAAGGTGCGGAGAAAAATAAAAATAAAATAGCAAAAATAAATAAAATAACAGAAAAAATAAAATAAAACACAGCCACAAATCTCTTTATACTGCTATCAAAGACCATGTCTAAAGTTATATTCCGCTCCTTCAAATCTCTTTTAGTACTTCCTCCAAGAAATTTTTGATTTACTATTTCCTCTTCTTAAATCATATACCAGTGCATCTATTATTTGACATTGGATATGACTAAACCATTTCGGCCGATGTTTCTTCATCTTCTCCTCGACATATCCAACTATCCACCTTTAACATTCTCATTTCAACAATCTAATGGACTTGTTGCTTCTTGGTTGCTCCTCCATATAGCATTGTTTGCTTGAGCGTCGTCTTATATCCCTTCAAGCTAGTTGAGATTTTACGAACTAACAATGTCACTTCACTTATCATGCTCTAAATCTTATAGCTTACGTCCTTGTCAATATCTCCATTTATACAATAACGTTTCACAAGTATTTAAAAGCACCCTTCTTTGGCAATTCCTAATTCCTATTCTTATATTGTTGAACTCGTACTCCATATATTGTGTTTTACTCCCGACTTAAGCCATACATTTTGAACTTCCACTTTACATGTTTTTTTTACTCCGAGTTATGTTGCCCTAAGATTCCAATGTATTTCTCTATATCTCCAACTTAGTATTTTTATGCGTCTCAAATACTTGTTCAAGATCCAACATTTAGCCCAAAATTATATTTTGTGGCAACTCGAAGGAAAAGAAAGGTCAGGGTTATTGGTGTGTGAGGGCTTTGCCACAACTGTATAGACATGTTGATGTTATTTGGGCTTTTTTGCCCAACTATATAAATGTTATTGTTAGGATTTTTGTATTGTTTATTTCTCAGTTTTAGCCGCCTTCAAAGTGAGATTTATAGATCTTTACACTTTGATATACCAATCTTCTGCTTCTTGCTCATGGTTTTTCCTGATTTGGGTTTTCCATGTAACCTTGTGTTCTTGCCCTGTGTTTGCCATAGTTTGTTCTAATAAATTAGTATAAGAGCCAGGTTGTCCGGTTCGGTACTATGGCTACTGTTTCTTCTCCAATGAAGGTTGATATTGACAAGTTTGATGGGAATATTAGTTTCAGGCTGTGGCAGGTTTATATGAGGGATTTCCTTACGCAGCAGGTCTTGAAGAAAGACATTATAGGGAAGCCAGTGAAACCTATGGAGATATCTGATATATATTTGGAGGCAAAGAAGGATACCACGATGTGTGATTTGAGGTGGGAAACTATGGATGATAAAAAGCCCTATTGGCAATCCAGTTGTGTCTCTGTATTTGATAAAGTCCGTCACCAACAGATTGAGACTCAAAAAATCAGCTTTATACCTTGCATGTAGGTACTGCAATTAAATCTCATATCACTGAGTTTAATTCAACCGTAACCAAATAACAGAAGATTGATGATGAGGATCAAATTCTTTTGTTGTTAGTCTCATTACCTTCTTCATATAAACATTTGACTAAAATATAGTTTGCACCCTAAATTTTATAGTAAACATTTGCACCACCATCTTTAAAGCGTATCCATTTGCACCCTAATATTTAATTATGAGGAACAAAGTGCACCACCCTAAATGTTTCAACTGGTCAAAAATGATTGACACTTCCGGTCATTTAATTTTTTTAAGGATAAAACAGAAAAAACATGTTAAAATGAAATAAAAACATTTAAAAAGTATAGTAAAAACTAAAATCCTGCTCTAAACTCAAACCCTCTCTCTACACCAATTTCAATAAACTAGTCGCTTTCTCTCTCTTCTTTGTGCCCTTTACTTCTCCGGCGAGCTTCTGTCCAAAATTCTACCATGACGAGTTGCTGCGGACTATAAACAAGGAAGAGGGAAGTGGAGAAGAAGAAAGGAAAGGAATTGTGACACCCCCAAATCCGGGTACTTCAATTCTACGGGATTTGGTGTTCACTGTATAAATATCATCTATCTATCTACCCATAATAAATGCAAGCCATGCAATAGATAGAATAAAAATCTTCCCCTTAAGGGTTACAACATCCGAATAATAATAATACAATCCCAGGTTAAACTAACCTTAAACATCTGTGCGAAATCATAAACAAATAAGTCTTAAACAACATCATTAACTCAAGTCTTAAACATAAATACATCATCTAATAAAAATAACAAGTCTTCATCACTTGTTAACCTTGCCCTTGCCTTTTCTAATGGAAGGTTCATCAGTTCTTTCGTTCTTAACTGCAATGTTATTATTAAGCAAGAGTGAGCACTATTGCCCACAAGTATAATAATGAAATAACAGTATAATAACATGCGAATAAATCAAAAACAACTGAATAAAAACTCAACTTTTGAATCAAGAATGAATAACAAGAATCAAAAGAATTCTGAGGGTCATAAGACCTTGAACTATGTTCTAGATTATCAAGGGTTATACTTGAAACCTTTAATGATTATAAGACTATGGACCTTCTACTCGTATTAGGGGATCGGCCCTTAGTAGTACCATCATATGCGCATAATATCTTAACGCTTAACGCATAAGTAAATCCCTTTGCAAGGTTGTTCATCTCGGTTTGACATTCGAGTCCGCACTAAAGGAAGTTTGGTTTGGATAATTCAATAAGGGTTCGAAATTTAGAACGTTCATCAACTAAGGACTAGTTGAATCAATAAAGTTCACTAGTCTAATAAGGTTCAACAATAATGATATTCGATTTGAATAATAATCTCAAGAAGTATACAATAGGACAATTATTGTATAACTGAATCATGTTTTGAAAAGCTAATCAATCTTTAATATAACATTTGAACTTGAATAATAGTAATGATAATTTACTCGAGGTAAATAATAAACTTGAACAATAATGACAAGTAGGGTTAGGAAACTTGCCTCGTGCGTAGATTACACTTTAACTAAGCACGTTCTTTGAATTTAATCCTACATACCATTCACATTTACAATATCAGTTAATTATAACTTAACTAATCATCATAAACTCATTCTCTTTGTCTACTTGATTATTAACTATACTAAGTTAATTTACCACTTTGTCACATAATTTATACATCATGAATAACAAGCTAATTATGTATTCAGTAATTCAATCCACATGTAATTATGTTATTTACATGTTAAACAACTATTTTAACATCTCATTATACTTCTAACATGTTTATATGTTCATTAAATCAAGTTGCTATCACATTGCTAGACTTGAATATTAAAAATATTTCATTTTTGGATATTTCTGCAGAGCGAGTATTTCTTATTACACTTTTATATTTAAGTCTTGGCACAAGTAATTTGGACATCCGACGACTGCTGACGCTATATGGCCATGCAATGCATGGGCCTTATATGCGTTGAATGAAATACAAGCGGCCATGAGTTAGAAACTGCTACGCAATTCGCGAAAATTGCGTAACATGTACCAAAAACTCCAATTAAATTACTACTACACGAAATTAATCATACCCACATGTTATAATTCATGCATAAACATAACCCAACATTTATAGAATGGTTTTAACCCATTAAAACACACAATCACACAGTTAAAAATCTATAATTTCACTGACTTTGATGTTCTTGAAGGTTTTGAAAATAAAACATGAAAATTCAACATGCATAATAATATACGAGTGTAAAATTTAGGGATAATATATGATCAATACATAAAATATCACGTATAAGGCCATAAGGCCAAAACCCATACTCTGTAATTTTGTAGGAATCATATATGATGTAATATTATGAAACTGATGATATGGAATCATGCAATATATATATAAAATACGATTTGATACATCTTAACCCATAAATAACTCATAAATATTACTCCTTTCTCAATCACAGAGGCTTTACAGAAACTTTGAAAGCCATTTTCTTATAAAAACTTAATGACGTAAAATAGAATTTGGGAAGAGGAGATTACCCTGAGAATAAGTATAGATTAGTAGGGAATAATTTCTTCTCAACTCTTCTTCAATCAAAATTCTCTCTCAACACTTCTCGATCACTCTCTCAAACTCTCTCTGCTTTCTACTTTTCAGACTTAGGAAAAAATGAAGAAAGAAAAAGAAGACATCGTATGCAAATGAACTGACGCGTTGTGGTCAGTTACCCATCATGGATAACTGCTCTCAACTCCCTTTAAGGCCATGTTTGGCTAGCAAGAGTAGATTATAAAACCACTTAATTTAATAAAGCTTTATCATATAGTTTGAAAATGTCATACTCCTTATAAAATAAATCCAATATTTTATTTAATTTATTTTAAATAAAATATAATAATTTCTAATAAATTCAAATCACATAATTAAATTTCTCATTAATAAATAATTATCAAATTATTAACTCTCTAATTAATAATTAAATAACATCATGCTTGATTAAATAATTCATTTAATTCAATAAGCTCACATAATTACATACTTGAATAATAATTATTCTCTACATTAATTTAATAAATGTAACACATATAATTAAATTAATCTACCACTGATGCATCAATTAATTATTTAATTCAATAATTAAATCATCGAAAAATATTTATTTAATTCAATAAATATTAAAATAAATTTACAAAAATCTCGTTCATCACATCTTTTCCCCCTTAAAAGGATTACTCCCCGAGAATCACGACTCAATAAATTCGACGGTTACATTACATTCCCCCCTTACAAAGATTCATCCCCCCCTTAATCGCCACACATAATTAAGTAAATAAATAAGGGTAATTCTTCATCATATTCTTCTTGAGTTCCCCAAGTAGCTTCTTTGACGTTGTGGTTTTCCAAATTACCTTAATGGAAGGTATAACTTTATTTTCGAGAACTTGTTCTTTTCGATTCGACAATTTGGACATGAATTTCTTCGTAAGATAAGTCTTTTTCAAAATGTAGGGTTCGTATTCAATTACATGCTTGTAATCGGCTTTGTAGGGTCGTAACACGAAACATGGAAGGCGTTATGGACATTCTCGAGTCTTTGGAGGTAAAGGCTACCTCGTCGTAACTTCTCCGATTCTTCTCAAGACTTCAAATGGTCCAATGAATCTTGGGCTCAATTTCCTTTTTCTTCCGAACTCGATATTTCCTTCCAGGAGAGACCTTTAAGAACACATAACTACCGCCTCAAACTCAATATTTTTACGATGTGGATCAACATATTTCTTTGTCATCTTGAAATGCTACCGGTTGTACTCGGATCACTTTGATTATTTCGCCATCTCATTGTACCAATTTCGCCCTATGAATCGTCTTTTCACCAACTTCATCCCGAGAAAGCGGAGTTCGCACTTTCCAGATAACGCTTCGTAAAGGCAAGATGCCAATACTAGCGTGGTAAGCTGTTGTTGTAGTCGAACTCTACTAACGGTAGTGATCATCCCAATTTCCTTTGAAGTCCATCACACGTGCTCTTAGCATATCTTCTAACGTTTGAATTGTTCGTTCACTCGTTCAATCGTTTGAGGGTTATAAACATACTCATTCGCAATTGCGCACCCGTGCATTCTGAAGACGTTTCGTAAATTCGATGTAAAGCGCGGATCTTTATCAGAAACAATTGACACTGGCACTCCGTGCTTCGAAACAATCTCTTTCACATATAACCTTGCCAACTGATCTAAGTTGAATCTGATTTTGATCGGAAGGAAGTGTGCGGATTTCGTCAGTCGGTCAACGATAACCCATACTGCGACGAAGCCTTTTTGAGTCGTCGGAAGGCCAACCACGAAGTCCATTGTAATATGTTTCCATTTCCATTCTGGGATCTCTAACGGTTGTAGCAATCCACTTGGTCTCTGATGTTCCGCTTTCACTTTCTGACAGGTCAGACACTTGGCAACACATTCTGCAACATCACGTTTCAAATTCGGCCACCAGAAATGTTATCGAAGATCTTGATACATCTTGGTACTACCAGGGTGAATCGAATATCGTGAATTATGAGCCTCGCTCAAAATGTCTTCCTTAATTTCTTGTACTGGTGGTACCCATATTCTACTCTCAAATCTCAGTATTCCTTCCTTATCCATCTTAAATCTCGGTTTAGTTCCTTCAGATATCTTCTTTGTCACCTTTTTACATTCTTCGTCCTGAAGCTGAGCCTCATTAACTTTATCCAGTAGGGTTGTACCAGATTGCATCTGAAATATTTTCTCATCAATCTCCATAGGATACTTCACTTCCAATTCCAGTTTCTCCATTTCTGCAATTAGCTCGTCCTGAGCAGTCAACATCATCAACTTCTCACGACCCTTTCTACTTAAGGCGTTGGCAACTACATTCGCTTTACCCGGATGGTATAAAATCTCACAGTCGTAATCCTTGATTAATTCCAACCATCTTCTTTCGACGATATTTAAGTCCTTACGTGGTGAAAATATATTTGAGACTCTTGTGGTCTCGTATATATTTCACACTTCTCCGTAGAGAGATAGTGCCTCCAATTTTCAAAGCAAACACAACTGCAGCCCAACTCTAAGTCGTGGCTCTGTATCCCTCTCGTAATCCTTGATTGTCGTGATGCATACGCAAGAATGACTTTCTTTTTTTGCATCGACACGTACCACGTATCCTTTATGCGACGATCACTATAAACAACAAAATTTCTCAGATCGTCAGGAAGAGACAACACAGTGTCAGACTCGACCTCTTCTTCAATTCTTGAAAGCTTTCCTCACACTTCTCCGCCCAAACAAATTTCACGACTTTTCGAGTTAAATTAAATCAACGGAGTGGCGATCTTGAAAAAAGTCTTGTATGAACCTTCATAATATCCCCCTTGATCCAAGAAAACTTCTTACTCCGAGCGGCGTCTCTACCGATCCCGATTAATCACGGCTCGACTTTGGAGGATCTACTGAAATTCGCTTTTATCGATCACGTGCCCAAGAAATTGTACTCGTTCGATCCGTAATTCGCATTTAGAAAACTTAGCATACAACTTCTCTCTTCTCAATACTTCCAACGTTAACCTCAAATGTTCTTCGTGTTCTTCTTTGGTTTTGGAATATACCAAAATGTCGTCTATAAATACCACCACGAATTTGTCCAAAAACGGCTTGAACACACCATTAATTGTCCCATAAATCTTTCGCAGGAGCATTCGTTAATTCAAACAACATTACTAAAAATTCATAGTGACCATATCGCGTTCTGAACGCTGTCTTCGGTACATCCTCTGGTCTCACCTTCAACTGATGATAACCGCTTCTCAAGTCTATCTTGGAAAAGTATCTCGCTCCCTTCAATTGATCAAACAGGTCGTCAATCCTCGGTAATGGATATCTGTTCTTAATCGTGACCTTATTCAGTTCTCTGTAGTCAATGCAGAGTCGCATCGATCCATCCTTCTTTTTCACAAACTGCTATTTACATTAAACGATAGCATAACTGCTATTTACATCAACTATCCTGGAATAAAGAATCCACAGGATTTAAAACATTTAAGATATTCTTTCGTTCATAAACATATCAGAATTTACATATAAAATTAACTAAGTTCTTCACATAATTAAACAAATCATATCACCGCTGTCAAATTGAGTCTTGATTAGCCTTGCTACGCTCCTCTTCTAAGATGCGATACATCGTCCTGCGATCCATCATGTATAATGGTAGCCCTTCGAACTGGATTGGGTACTTCAAAACTCTATCTTGGGTCTCATTCATTGCCTTGTTAAGTGTAGAATATGTCTCCCCAATCTTCGCTTTCTTTGACGACCATCATCTTACGCGCACGATCATTTCGGCGTGATTCTCTTACCCTGCCTTCCTCTGCTATTTTTAGTCTTTCGGAGGTTTCCTTCGCTTTCTTCTTCGTTCTCTATCTCCTCGGTCTTATCTTGGTTTGACCCTTCTCATGGACCAAATCCCATTCTACATTTTTTCGGTTGTGAGTGAAGAGTCGAAATCTCCTCTCCTTCGCTTCTAAAGTAATATCTTTGGATAACCGCCGCTTCGGTCCAAATCTTGGACCTCGTCTCGTAATTCTACGTTACGGTCAGTATAACGTGTCATACATCTCAAAGATCAGCGATTGTCAAGTGGTAACTCCTCTTCTTCCTCTTCCTCTTCCTCAACAAATTCCTCCTCGAGGATTAGTCTCGGGCTCATGTGCTCGACCAACAACGGTGATCAATGGAGATGACTCCCTCTCTGTACCAGTTTGCTCCCTAACGACATGAATGTCTGGGACTCCTCCTTTGTCGGTCTTTTATAGGTACACGGGTTCCTCCTCAAGAGGGTAATCTTATAGGTAAACGAGGTTCTTCCTCCCGACTTGACTAGCTTCTCAAACATTCGACATCCCGACAACAAAATTTTAAGTTTTGGTTACTAAGTCGTATCATCTAACGATACTTTAACACATAAACACATAAGGTCTTTTATTATCTTCAATGAATTACAGAAATTCATTTCTTAGAACTCGATAAGAGTTTTTCATTACTATCTTCTTCTATAAGGCTACTACCTAAGGTTGTTCCTCCACCTAAGGTTCATAACCTACAGCTTTGATACCAACTTGTGACGCCCCCAAATCCAGGTACTTCAATTCCACGGGATTTGGTGTTCACTGTACAAATATCATCTATCTATCTACCCATAATAAATGCAAGCCATGCAATAGATAGAATAAAAATCTTCCCCTTAAGGGTCATTCTATGTATTCATGGAATAAGTGATGATCCAATGGTTCTTACTCAGAGAATCTTTTATTTAGCTTAGGGTTTTTGACATTCGAATAATAATAATACAATTCCATGTTAAACTAACCTTAAACATATGTGCGGAATCATAAACAAATAAGTCTTAAACAACATCATTAACTCAAGTCTTAAACATAAATACATCATCTAATAAAAATAACAAGTCTTCATCACTTGTTAACCTTCACTTTGCCTTTACTAGTGGAAGGTTCATCAGGTTTTTTCGTTCTTAAGCGCAATGTTATTATTAAGCAAGAGTGAGCGCTATTGCCCTACAAGTATAATAATGAAATAACAAGATAATAACATGCGAATAAATCAAAGACAACTGAATAAAAGCTCAACTTTTGAATCAAGAATGAATAGCAAGAATCAAAAGAATTCTGAGGGTCATAAGACCTTGAACTATGTCCTAGGTTATTAAGGGTTATACTTGAAACCTTTAACAGTCATAAGACTATGGACCTTCTACTCGTACTTAGGGGATCAGCCCTTAGTACCCATATGTGTAATAATATCTTAACGCTAACGCATAAGTAAATCTCTTTGCAAGGTTGTTCATCTCAGTTTGACATTCGAGTCCGCACCAAAGGAAGTTTGGTTTGGATAATTCAATAAGGGTTCTGAAATTTAGAACGTTCATCAACTAAGGACTAGTTGAATCAATAAAGTTCACTAGTCTAATAAGGTTCAACAATAATGATATTCGATTTGAATAATAATCTCAAGAAGTATCTGATAGGACAATTATTGTATAAGCTGAATCATGCTTTGAAAAGCTAATCAATCTTTAATATAACATTTGAACTTGAATAATAGTAATGATAATTTACTCGAGGTAAATAATAAATTTGAACAATAATGACAAGTAGGGTTAAGAAACTTGCCTCGTGCATAGATTACACTTTAACTAAGCACGTTCTTTGAATTTAATCCTACATACCATTCACATTTACAATACCAGTTAATTATAACTTAACTAATCATCATAAACTCATTCTCTTTGTCTACTTGATTATTAACTATACTTTTAATTTACCACTTTGTCACATAATTTACACATCATGAATAACAAGCTAATTATGTATTCAGTAATTCAATCCACATGTAATTATGTTATTTACATGTTAAACAACTATTTTAACATCTCATTATACTTCTAACATGTTTACATGTTCATTAAATCAAGTTGCTATCACGTTGCTAGACTTGAATATTAAAAATATTTCATTTCGGACATTTCTGCAGAGTAGTCATGTATTTTTCACTTTTGTATTAAGTCTTGGCTGTAATTTGGACATCCGTATTCATGGCTGGCCTTAAAGCGTTGATGGCGCCATTGCATGCATGAAAGTTAGAACTGCTGCTCGCAATTTTGCAAAATTGCAGAACACATCCCAAAAACTCCAATTAAATTACTACTACATGAAATTAATCATATCCACATGTTATAATTCATGCATAAATATAACCCAACATTTATAGAATGATTTTAACCCATTAAAACACATAATCACAGAGTTAAAAATCTATAATTTCACTGACTTTGATGTTCTTGAAGGTTTTGAAAATACAACATGAAAATTGTCACTACGGGTTCGTTATAACATCGAATCCGTTTATTTAAACTTTGGTCTCTTCGTATCAACATGCATAATAATATACGAGTGTAAAATTTAGGGATAATTGTTGGGGTTTTGACAAGAAGCATACAATGAAATAAAATTTTAAAGCAATTTAGAAACCCTAAAAGCAGGATCCATCTGAAAAATTCAATTAATTCAGAGGTTAGAAATTATACCGATTAAGAACCGAAATTGATACGATTGAATCTCCAACGCAATCCATTTAATTAAGAAAGCCGGAATTGATACGATCGAATCTCCAACGCAATCCAAACGAGCTGCGTCTCTACGGTATCCGAATCAAATCATAACATAAGGCCCAAGCGCGCGTCTCAATAATATCTTTTTGGGTCATCTTAGCACACCACAAGCTCACACAAAAGGTTATGACTGAAAGTATTAGTGATAGCTAATTGAGTCCCTATATACACATTCAAGTATTCCATATATTACGGTGTGGGCTGGGGTGTTACAAACTCTCCCACTTAAATATATGACGTAACGTCAGGCCGAACACAATCACACAAGGCACATATTTTTCTCTCTAACCATTGTGTGATAATACCAACGACCTACCAGGCTCGCATTCGTGTTCTCACCTTAGGCAACCCAATCGAATGATCTGATCCGAGCTTTCGAGAGTCAGCTTTGATGCTACATGTAACAACCTGGGTCAAATCCCGAGTCCGAATCAAATCATAGCATAATAAGGCCTAATGCATTTGTCTCAATAATATCTTCTTGGGTCAACTTAACCCATCACAGGCTCAACCAAAAAGTTATGAATGAAGGTATTAATGATTGCAACTTGATTTTTTATATACACATCCAAATATCTCAAATGTTACGATGAGGGACTGGGGTGTTACATATTCTTACCTACTGTACAACATAGTTATTAATCCTATATTGGACACAAATTTGTACCGTTCTGACATAAAAATGGTTTTATGAGGTAACATCCAAGGTTAATACCAGCTTATACTGGACGCTGCCAAATAACCGGGTTTATCATATGGTACTATGGTTCGGTCTGTATTTGCAGGTCGGGATTTGACATGCTGAGTAGATATCAGCTACATACGCAACCGTTAGATTAACGGGCCCTTTGGTATTTTTCGACCATTCCGATGCAAGGGCTGAGGGGAAAAAAGGAAGAGGGTAGAAACGAGGAGAATAAGATAACACAATGGGTTCATCAGATATTCAAAATTCAAATGCGTTGGTGATAATATAATGTTTTAGTATGATCATAGTTGTCATGCCATGTAGTTCAGACGATGGAGAAAGTGTCACGACGAGGGTCGACTTGAGGTGGAGTTGCTAAGGCGTGCGCCTTGGTAGCTCAGGCCCAACTTAAATGTTTAACCCTTAAACGGATCTGGCCATCTTTTGACCCATTGACCCATGGGCATTAACCCATGACCCATTGATTAAAAAAGAAGAAAGGGAGAAAGGATAAAACCCTTATTTGCAGACTTCGCGATTCACAACATCTCCTTCGACCCATCGCAGCTCGACTTCATCGCGACTTTCTTTGACTCGATCACCACTTCTTCGACCCATCGTAGCTCAACCACCATTACAACCCATTGGAATCATCGGCTAGTCCATTGCTGGCGACAACTGAGTCGAGTCGACCTAGCCTTCTCTCACACAGGTTCTTTTTGCTTTGCTTTGACCTTCTCTCACACTGAGTCGAGTCAACCCAGCCTTGACCTCTCTGTTTCTTTGTTTTTATCATTTTATGTTACTCTATTTCTCACTTCTCAGTTTCTCTCCTTGGCTTCTTGACTTTTTCTTTTTTCAGAAGGTTTGAACTTTGAACAAATAAAGGAACTTTCTCTGATAACTGTGATTTATCATGACTTTGAACAAATAAACAAATAATGACATGACTCATGCATGTATGCCAAATAAACAAATAAAAGGAACTTTGAACAAATAAACTAATAAAGGAACTTTGAACAAATAAACTAATAAATGAACTTTGAACAGATATTTTTCTCTGATATTTGTGACCTGTCATGACTCATGCATGTATGCCAATTGCCAAAAGTGAACTGCCAACTAAATTTTACATATATTTAAAGATGCAGTGTCATCTTTAATATAGGCAGTGCCATCTTTAATTTAATATGGGAAATTTAATCTTTAATATAGGCAGTGTCATCTTTAATGTACCGTACATAATGACAAGTTGATGTATTTATTGCAATGAATGTGTAGAACAGTACTTAACCCCAAGTTGAACATTAGGACATAATTTTTTTAAACTAGTAATATACATTCACAAGTAAAAATAAAAATATGTCAATGACTCAATTATTTCTTATATTTTTTGTTTGATTGTATTTTGTAGAAACTAGAAAACAAAATGGCGGAAAGTTCGGGAGTTGATGGTTATGATATAACTAAGGATCCAAAAAGAAAGGCCAAATCAAACGATCCGAGTTGTAAATATGGGTATTGGCCGAATATGAGTAACAAGGATATAGTGCAATGTATCTTTTGTGGGAAGCAATGTCGTTTGGGAATCAAAAGGTTCAAGTAACATCTAGCAGGAAATTTTGGAGATGTAATGAAGTGCCCTAAAACATCCACCGAAATTATGAGAGAGATGCAATTGGCTTTGAATAGTAAATAGAGGAACAAGCCAGATGAGCTCGATGATGATGATGTAGTAGAACTGCAAGAAGAACGATCATCTGCCCCTCCAAGCATGGCTTCTAATGCTTCCTCTAACACTATCCCAAGTTCTGGAACCGCTTCCAAAAGGAAGAAAGCTACTTTTCAATTCCAAAAGCCACAACCAAAAATTCCAACAAAGACGGTTGAAACACTTCTAAGGAAGACTCCCGAAGAAGTTGTAGAGGAGAGGCATATCAAGCGTTTAAGCCAAAAGGCTATTGAAAATCGTTTGAGGACACCAGAGAAAAAGGAGAGAGTCCATATGCACATTGCCAACTTTTTCTACGAGTGACACCATTCAATGCTGCAAATGCAAGGAGCTTTAAGGTAATGATCGAGTCCATAGGGCAATATAGGTCGGGTTTAAAGCCTCCAACATATCATGAGTTGAGGGTTCCTTTACTTGAAGATGGCAAAGAAAAAAAACGATGAGTTAATGGCGAAATATGAAGTTTCTTGGAAGCAATATGGCTACACACTCATGTCTTATGTCGGATGGTTGGACAGATAGGAGGGGAAGACAGTTGATTTTTCTTGTTAATAGTTTGAAGGGGACTTACTTCATGAGTTCTGTTGATGCCTCTAGTTCGTCACAAGGTACCACAATGTTGGCAAATCTCCTTGATAGTAAGATTGAGGAAATTATCCCGAGTATGGACAATGTCTCTAATTACAAGGCAGTAGGGCATATACTAATGAAGAGGAGGCCTACACTGTTTTGGACACTTTGCGCCGCTCACTCCCTAGACCTTATGCTAGAGGATATAGGCAAGCTGAAACAATTCTAATGCAACAAGAATCACAACATTCATTTACATGCATGATCGTCTTCTTGATGCGATGAGGGAAAAAACAAATGGGAGGGATCTTGTGAGACCCAGAGTTACTAGATTTGCTACAACTTTCCTTACCTTGCAGAGTTTGTACTAGTATAGAGATGCATTGATGCATTTGTTCATAAGCGTGGATTGGACAAAATCTAAGTTGTCTACCGAAGCGGGGAAGAAAGTATATGATACTGTAATTCAACTACATTTTGGCATCATGTTGAGGATTGCATTAGGGCGTCACAACCACTTCTTGTAGCCTTGAGGATTGTTGATGGTGATGAGAAGCTTGCTATGCCAGAAGTTTTCGCTGCAATGGAGAATGTGCGAAGAAAAAAATCAAAGATTCGGTTGATAAGAAACAAAGACTACAAGAATGTGATTGACATTGTTGAGCGGCAATGAGAAAGTCAAATGGAGCAAAAATTATATGGGGTTGCGTTGTTTCTCAATCCGGACAAGTACTTTGATTTCAAAGAGGAACGTTCGGCGTTAGCTGGTACTCTACGAGAAGACTTCAATGACATTCTTGCAAAGATGGTACCTGAGCTAGATTTACTAGACATGATAAGCAATCTAGCCGATAATTATGATGCTTCTCGAGATACTTTTGCAAGAGAAATTGCGATTAGGCAACGGAAATTAAAGAATCTTTGTAAGTATATTGAAATATATATAAAGATATAAAAGATTAATTATAATTATATACATTCTTCCTTTCCTCCTTTTTAAAATATTTATATTCTTTTAAATGTTGGCTAGTTGATTAGTGGAATGCTTTTGGAGGGCGGGCTACTGAGCTTACAAAGTTTGCAAAAAGAATTCTAGGCCTTTATTGTTCTTCTTCTAGTTGTGAGTGCAATTAGAGTACATTTGAGTTTGTAATAAGTCATTCACTACTAATATTAACTATTTTTTATATAATTAAAATTTATTATTAATATTATTATTTTTTGTTTTATTTATTTTAGATTTATACAAAGAAGAGGAATAAATTGGAACACAAACGATTGGGTGACTTGGTGTATGTCCAATACAATCAAAAGATCGTCTCAAGGTTCCAAAAACGGCGTGAACTTGGAATTTTTTTTTTGATCCATTAGCGATTGATGACTTTGAATGAGGTAATGAATGAATCAATAATGAGGTCGATGTTGTTCATCCTGGAGAGGATCTTACATGGAATGATGTGGATCGAACAACTGGTGCATCCAACACTTTTGAGGGTCGCAATCCTTTAAGGAGGGCTCGTGCTAATACTAGTGATAATCTCATGACATACTCTCGACGTGGTGGTGGTTCAACTTCAAGGGAATCAAGGTTGATGGATTTCGACTCCAATGATGAAGTTGATGAAGAAGAGAGAATTCTAAATGATTATGAAGATTTGGAGGATGATTTTGGAGAAAGACCACCTACACCTTTGAATGAGAGTAGTTCTCATGGAAGAGATGGAGATGACCTTTTTCTTGATGAGTTTTCTTGAACGACGTTTAGATACTAGTGTAGACAGTCTAGATTGGCTTGCTATGTGGTGTTTTATTAGTTATTAGACTAGTAATATGTGATGGTTGGTTGCAACTTTATTTTCTCTATGGTGTTTGTTGAACTCTTCATTTCTTCAACTAGTTTTTAATATCAAGTGTTTTATTTTTGGATTGTTATTGCTAAGTATTTACATAATTGTGCTTTTAATATTATTCCATGGTGTTTTGTTTGGGTTTTAATGTATATGAAATTTTATTGTCAATATACTTATTAAGTAAAATAAATAATATATAAATTGTATATTGTAAACGACTTGTCGTCATACGGACGCCTAGACATCCTGGTAGTTTGTTACCGCCATGACTTGTCGTGGCGCTGTGACAACGGAGTATGGTAGAGAAAAAGGAATTACATAGTGCAAAATATAGATGGATTGGTTCATTTCCTTCTTAAACAGGGTTAAAAGTGCCAACCCCTCCCTCCCTCCCTCCCTCCCTCCCTCCCTCTCTTAAACCAGTCCATTATTACTCTTACATGTGGAAAAATAATCTTCTACTTAAGCAAATCAGTATGACATCCTTTGTTTAATAGCATGTGAATACTTTTTTGTCTAGACTTCATACTTTTCTTTGACAATTTATTGGGGGTCAGTGGACCGCAGGGTATTGGTAGATTAATATGCACTTCTACTGGCGATTTCATAATATCATACTCCTCTTTTCTTGTCATATATCATAATTTAGTAGATATCAATGCTGATCTTACACTTCCACGCCTTTTTTCTTGCAAATATCTCGTATTTTTCTACATCTTTGGTTAGGCTCTGGAGGTTATTGAGCTAGAACAGAAAATAAAGCTTGTCCATGAGCTGGATGGACATGTAATGAGATGTGTACGTGACCAAAATGGGAATCATGTAGTACAAAAGTGCATTGAGACTATTCCAACACATCAAATTGAATTCATAATTTTTTCTTTTCGTGGTCAAGTTGCAACACTTTCAACGCATCCCTATGGTTGCCGTGTAATACAGGTGATAATTCAATAATGGATTTTTGTAGCTTTGCTCCTTTCTTTTTTGGCTTCTTTAATGATATTATGGAGCTTCATGTTTTTGGTTTATTATAGAGGGTACTAGAACATTGCACAGATGAATTGCAAAGCCAGTTTATAGTGGATGAGATTTTGGAGTCTGTTTGTTCTCTTGCTCAGGACCAGTATGGCAATTATGTCACCCAGGTTAGTTCTTTTTATTCATGAATTTTTAGTTTTCAATTTTATATTGTGGTTGTGCACCTCACTATAAAGTCCTGATTATGATCTTTAATATATAATTCTTCACTTATCAAAAAGAGAGAGAGAGAGAGAGTGAGAGAGAGAGAGAGAGAGAAGATGATCCTCGATATATAAGCCTTCTCTGAAATGTAGGCTTCTAATGGATTTTCTTTGGTATCCTTGCTCTAAATTATCCAAATTAGTACCTCTGTTATTTCTGTCAAGAAGTAGGTACTACATTCTTATAAATAGAGAAAAAAGAAGAAGATATTTTGAATTCTATGAAAGCTTCAACTTCTTGTAAATCTCTTTTCGAGTCTTCCGTACTGATTGATACAAACTTATATGTTTGGGAAGATATCCGCAGTGGGAAGCTAATTGAGATAATATATTATTACATCACAAAGCTAAAGGAGGAGGAATATCATGGACTTGTTCATCTTCAACTTGAAATTTTTTCTCAGATATTAGTATTATAAACCAAGTTTAACCGGGGAAAAAAATGGTATATAACAGACAGACAAGTATGATTCTATAGACAGATTGAAATTGTGAAATGATCTTTGATACTGACCTAAAATTTTTGGTGTTTCAATACTTCAACTTCATTTCTCTAATTAATTTGGTTAGTGAAAGTTCTATATTTTACATTTAACTGAAATAGAATGTCTAGCTGTATACTACCTCCGTCCTCATCCTTTTGAGGTACAATGTTTTTGTCCTAAAAAAAGGTACATAAAGTGATGGTAAATATGTAATTTAGTGGGGTCCATTAGTATAAAAAATAAAAGTACTCATCATTTTGTGTAATCTTGTGAGGCCATTAAGGATAAGTTTGGAACTTTCTTTACTCTAAAAATGTACTTTGCTCGTACTTTTGAGGACGGAGGTAGTATTCTGTTAATTTTTTATTCGTTTTTCTTGCATGGTTTTCTTCATTGGCTTAGCTGTTCCAAATATGTTTCAGATGTTCTTCGGTTATATAAATTCACTTTTTTCTTTGCTAATATCTTTTTGCCATTTGGTTTGTTCAACATTTTATGACTTCTTTGCGTAATTCTATGCATTTTGCATATTTTATTGGTCCTCCTTTTCTCTTTAAATATTTGAAATTTGATCATATAGTGGTTAATCTGTACTTATCTTTTTAGTTTTTTTATCATGGTTATCTTTCTTTATGCTTCTATACTCCTTTGTGAGATTTCCTTTTGCTCCACTCTCCATCCTCGTCCCTCTTTCTAAATATGCATGCAGCTTTACAAGACATGCATGGTTTGTATTGTTGAAATACTCTTGTGATACATAAGTGTTCAATTGATGTGTTTTAACATTTTTTTTTGGTGCAACCCGTTTTAACTTACAGAGTTTCTTGTCACTTACATTTTTTTACCCATTATTTTTCCCAAACTTGTATCTAATTCCCTGCTGATTGTACTCGTAGCATGTATTGGAGAGAGGAAAGCCTCGGGAAAGAAGTCAAATTATTAGCAAGTTGTCGGGACATATTGTACAACTAAGCCAACATAAATTTGCATCCAATGTTGTTGAGAAATGTTTGGAATATGGTGATTCTGCTTCATTGGAAATTATCATCGGGGAGATTATTGGGCGCGATGGAAACGATAATTTATTGGTAAGCCAAATCTAGTGCTTAAATCAACCATTTGATTATAACTTTTTCAGTGAAACAATGTTAATCTATTATGCATATGCTGATTTAATGTTATTTACATTGTTTTTGCAAGCTTTCACACTTTAAATATAGCCATGTGTTATGCAGCTGTTTTGTATCTGTTCGCTTTTCATGCTTGTGCATGTTTAATCAAGACCATGTTAAACATACGATGTTATTTTGAACTCAAGTTGGTTTCATAGTTTATATCACTGCCACTAGTACCTCTCCCAGAAATAAGCATACATATTATGTTATAATAGAGTTGTTGCAGTTTCCCAAGATAGGCAATAACATTCCAGTATCTAGTTAGCGAGTGTGTTTATTTCCATTTAGTCTCTTGAGTTAGTCACCCCTTTACCATTCTGATAATGCGTTCAGCATTTGATGAAGTTGAAATTCTCTATTCCAAGCTCTCTGCTATGATGAATATTATTAGACCTAGTATAGCATGATTTTAAACTTCCAATGGGAATGCTTTGCATAATTGCTTCTGATAGAACATTTACCAAAATTGGATTCAGCTCATGAAGTTTCTCTCTCTGGTTTTTACATCCTAGACAATGGTGAAGGACCAGTATGCAAATTATGTGATCCAGAAGATTATTCAAACATGTACTGGTGATCAAAGGGAAATGTTGCTTTGTCGTATCAGAATTCATCTTAATTCATTGAAGAAATATACTTACGGGAAACACATTGTAGCTCGATTTGAACAGCTATATGGAGAAGGTTTGTATTCCCTTTAGCTAGCAGTGTTGTGATGAGTCTCATTTATATTACCTTTCTTAAATTTTTTACCTTTTCCTTAAAAAGCTGCTGGTTTGTGCCGATTTGTTTTGGTTTTAATTTACTTAAGAGGGTCTCTTAGCTGCTACTGATCCATTGCTATTGCTGTTGTTTTATAACTATTAGATTGGATGCTGGTCACTAGTCACAATTCAAACTTTTCAAAAATCTGTCACAATTTAGCTATTGAATTTGACGGAAAAGTTAAAGAAGATAGCCAAAATATAAAATAAGAAATTTCATAGATTTTTTCATAGTTCCTTTTACATAACCCAAGCTTATATATATATTCAGCTGATCCAACACTTGCATCTCTCTTCTAACAATCTTCACTACTAACTGGCATACACGTGTTTATTGCTAACTTTAAGGCATAACAACTTTTAAGTAATACGCTGCTTTTTGGTCCTATCAAGGCAACAAGAAATATGACGCTTTTGATAATTTCCTCCTCTCATCCCCTGCTTTCCATTCTTGACAATTCCCCATTGCTTGAAGAGATCCTTGTCCCCAAGGATCAAAGTCGGGATATTGTTCATTTAGTTTGCTCCACTCCTCCCACGTCGCATCTTCTGGAATGCTATGAGACCATTGAACCAGAACCATGGTTGCTGGCCGCTGTCCTTTCTTTATCAATCGCCTATCAAAAACTGCTACAGGTACTGGCCTTAACTCCCTTGCATTGTTTGTTTGAGGTAGCTCAGTATGAACCACCTTAGTCTCCCCAATTTTCTTTTTTAACCGTGAAACATGAAAAGCATTATGTATTTTAGCACTTGTAGGTAGCTGCAATTTGTAGGCTACCTTCCCAATCCTTTGAATCACAGTGTATGACCCATAATATTTTGCAAATAGCTTGAAATTTCTTCTTTGCGAAACTGACATTTGCCGATAGGGTTGTAATTTCAGATACACCTCATCTCCTTCGTTAAACTCTTTCAGTTCTTTTCTTATCTGCGTAGAGCTACATTCTTTCTTGAGATTTATGCAAATTGTCCTTTAATAGCTGTTGGGTTGCCTCCCTTTCCTTCAAAAATTCTGCTACTAAAGGGTTGTTGCTTGTACCTGCTTTGTGATAATTGACAACAGGTGGGTTAATGTCATAAAGGGCCTTATAGGGAGTCATCCCAATAGCTGTGTGGAATGAAGTGTTTTACCACCATTCTGCCATAGGTAACCATTTACTCCATTGTGTAGGCTTATTTCTGGTCATCCATCTCAAATACATTTCAATACACTGATTAACCCTTTCAGTTTGGCCATCTGTTGACTGTTTGGGGGTGGTAAGCTGTACTTAGCTTAACTTGGGTCCCCAATGTCCTGAACAGTTCTTTCCAAAAGGTGCTCACTAATATCTTATCCCTATCAGAGATAATAGTTTTAGGGGGGCCATGCAATTTGACAACTGAATCCAACACCATTTGTGCTACTTGGGTTACTGAAAATGGGTGTGTGAGAACCATAAGATGACATACTTTAGTGAGTTTGTCAACCACCACCAAAATTGTATCCTTACCATCTGATTTGGGTAAGCCTTCCACAAAATCCATAGTTATAACTTCCCATGCTTGACTAGGAATAGGTATAGGCTGCAGGAGTCCTGGAATTGGAACATTCTCCCCTTTACTCCTCTGGCACACCTCACAATTTGCAATCAATTCTGCCAAGTCTTTCATTAATGTAGGCCGATAAAATAATAACTCAGCCCTCTTGACTGATGTTACACCTGAATGTCCTCCTTCAGGACTGCTATGAATTTGTTCCATGACCTTCTTCCTCAGGTTTCTAGTACTTCCCAAGTAAATCCTGCCATCCTTTCTGAGAATTCTCTCCTGAACCTTGTAGTTAGGACAACTAGTGGGATTTATCAGTATTTGAGCCATAAGTTCTTTTGCTTCTTTGTCATCCTCTGAACTGTCAGCAACTTCAGTACTCCAACTAGGAATAGCTGATTGTATCATTACACAGCTGCCTTCCAATTCATGCTTTCTAGACAATGCATCTGCTACCAGATTATCCTTGCCCTTCTTGTATTGTATAACATAATCAAAGCCTAGCATTTTTTAAATCCATTTCTGTTGTACCAAGGTTGTTAGCTTCTGTAACATGAAGTACTTCAATGCTTCATGGTCAGTTTTTATAATAAACTGTTGTGCCAACAAGTATGTCCTCCACTTCTGAACTGCCATAATAATAGCTAAGAACTCTTTTTCATAGATTGAGAGACCTAAGTGCTTTGCAGATAGAGCCTTACTTAAAAATGCTAATGGTCTGTCTTCCTGCATTAAGACATTCCCCACACCTGTATGAAAAACATTTGTTTCAACTACAAATGCTTTAGAGAAATCAGGTAATGCCAGTACTAGAGTATTTGATAAAACTTTCTTAAGTTTTTGGAATGCTTGTTCAGCTTCTTCACCCCAATTAAATGCCCCTTTCCTTGGCAAATTAGTCAATGGTTTGCTAATAACTCCATAGTGTTGCACAAATCTTCTGTAGTAACCTGAGGCCTAGGAATCCCCTTAATGATTTTAAAGATTTAGGCCTGGGCCATTGAATCATAGCTTCCACTTTGCTCTTATCAGCAGCCACCCCTTGTTCACTGATAACATGTCCCAAATACTCCACTTGTGGTTGTGCAAAAGTGCATTTGGCCCTCTTAACACATAATTTATTATGCCTTAAAACATCAAATACTTGTTGCAAGTATTTTTTATGTCTTTCCAATGAAGGACTATATATCAAGATGTCAACAAAGAAAACCAATACAAACTTCCTTAGATATGGAGCAAATACCTCATTCTTAGACATTGGAAGGTGGCAGGTGCATTGGTCAAGCCAATAGGCATGAATAGAAATTCATAGTGTCCTTGGTGAGTCTTGAATGTTGTTTTCTGTGTATCCTCAACTTTTACCCTGATTTGGTGATAATCACTCCTTAAGTTTAACTTAGTAAAGAACTTACTTCCCTTCAGCTCATCCAATAGTTTTTCTATAGTTGGAATGGGAAACTTGTTCTTTATAGTTATGCTGTTCAGGGCCCTGTAGTCAACACAAAACCTCCATGAGTTGTCTTTCTTTTTAGCCTATAACACTAGAGAAGCATAGGGGGAAGAAGTGTTGTGCTTGATAATTCCACTGTCAAGCATTTCCTTGACCATCCTTTCAATTTCAACCTTCTGTATGTAGGGATATCTATATGGATTTGCATTAACAGGATTGCAGGCATAGTTGATATATGGTGATCCTGCCATCTTAAAGGGGGTAACCCTTGTGGTTCTTGGAAGATGTCACTATAATCTGTCACCAACTGTGGAACTTGGTCATCTGATTTCAGTACCCCTTCAACTGCTGCTAATTGAACCAAAAAATAAGTCTCCTCCTTGGGTTTCCAGTTGAACTAATCTGTTATTTGTACTGTGTAAAATTGTTCTTGGTCTCCTTGATCTCCTAATACTATCCCTTTTCCCTTCCAATGTATGATGACTTGCCTTTTTTCATAATCAAGACTGATGGGCTGACGGTTTGCATCCATTGAACCCCTAGTACTGCATCATATCCTCCTAAAGAGATAACATACATAGGGCTTTGGAACTCACCTTGAGCCAATTTCTACTTAAACTGGCCAATCCTTCTATCACACCTTATATATATTCTCCATTGGTAACTGTGATCTTAATGGGAGTGCAAGGCTCAGTAGATAATTGCAGTTCCTTTACCAGGGCTTGTGAGACAAAATTATGAGTGGATCCACTATCCAACATGTTAATGGACCTGTTTTTAACTTGGCCCTGCAATTTGATAGTGTGAATCCCATGAGTCCCTCTGATGGCATGAAGTGACACCCCACAATTATCTTCAATCTGCAGTAATTCTCCCTCTTTTCCCTTCATAATAACTGCTAATTCATTGTCTGGTTCTTCTGGAAGTACTTTTTCTCTTCGTCAGATATCATAAGGTAAATGTGCTTCTGTTTACATGTGTGCCATTGTGTATACATTTCATCACAATGGTAGCATAAGCCCTTATTCCTCTTTTCTGCCATTTCTGTTGTAGTTAGTCTCTTAATTGGAAAAGATTTTTGTCCTGCTCCTATCTTAGCTGGCTGGAATGCTTCCTTATTCATAGCAGAGTTTGGTTTGCACCTTTGCACTTGACTTTCCCCCCTAATTTTGTATGTGCCCTGGTTTCTTCTGTCCAGAGATTCTAAATAAACCTCTTTCCTCTTAGCTTGGTTAATGGCTTCCCTAAGAGATTGTGGTCTCACCGTGTATAATGCATTGGCAATCTCCTCCTTTAAGCCACTGAGAAAGCTCTTAATAAAATATTCTTCAGTACACCCCTTATTTTGGGACATGTATGTTTTCAGCTCCTCAAATCTCCTTATGTAGTCATCTACTTTTCCTCTTTGAATCAGCTTATTAAACTGCCCCGTCAGATTTTCATGTCCCCCTTTTGCAAATATTTGACAAATATAGTATGCAAATTCATCCCACAGTAACCAAGGTTTTTCCTCTTGCAGGGATTGATACCAGACATCAGCTTCCCCTTCTAGATAGAGAGCAGCATACAATACCTTAGACCTAGGATCTAACATGGCATTAAATTGAAAGAATTTCTCACACTTCTTTAGCCATCCTCTTGGATCTCTACCCTCAAAATGTGGGAAGTCCATTTTAGGTATGGGAAGGTTTAGAAAAGAGCTGGTAGTCTCTGGAATGGGTCCCTTCCGGAGATTGGTACCAAGGATAGGTTACATTGAAAGGAGGGGGGTAATTAGGGACATGATATGCTGGTGTTGTATTAGGAATTTGTGTAAAACTGGAGGGGAATTGCAGATGAATACTGTGTGCTGGAGTTTGGTTGACCATAGCTGGTAGTGTAGATTGGTAGAGGTTGTGTTGAGGGGCTGTATGTCATATTGTGGATGGGAGAGTTTTGTTGATTTGAACAAGCATAAGCTGAAATAGCTGGGTTTGTTACCCAATTAGAGATAGTCATTGGGATAGTGGTTCCCATAGTACCAGGTGCATCTGAGTGGGGATGCCAACCTAGCATAGGAGTGGTATAAGGTTGAAGTCTGATCGTGTTTGGACTAGTTAGAGTCACTGCAAGGGTTCTAATAGTTGGTTCAGGTACTGAAACTATGGAGGAAAGTTGTGTATATGGGTGAGAAGATACACAGTGTTGGTTTTGGATGCTAGTACTTGGTCTAGGACTGTGATTTAAGGCTGGTGCAAAGGTGTTGGTAGCAGGAAGGAAGATTGTGGCAGTACCAAATTGCAGTGGTGGGAGATTTATTGCTGGGGGTGATGGTGGTTTGCAGCCTCTGATTGATCTGAGAGATTTGATCTCCCATTACTCCCATCTGTGTCAACGTTTGCTCGAGGTTCTTAGCCATCAGCTCCTGCATCTGCTCTATCCTTCCTTTCAAGGCTTTGAGTTCCTTCTCATACTTATGAAGACTCACCTTAGCGGAAGCGTCTGCCATGGTTGGCCCAGGAGATGCTTTGATTCAACTTTGTCACAATTTAGCTATTGAATTTGACGGAAAAGTTAAAGAAGATAAACAAAATATAAAATAAGAAATTTCATAGATTTTTTCATAGTTCCTTTTACATAACCCAGTCTGATATATATATTCAGCTGGTCCAACACTTGCATCTCTCTTCTAACAACCTTCACCACTAACTGTCATACACCTGTCTATTGCTCAACTTTAAGGCATAACAACTTTTAAGTAATACGCTGCGTTTTGGTCCTATCAAGGCAACAAGAAATACGCTGTGTTTTGATAACTGAGCTCTGCAACGGCTATTTCCTCTCATCCCCTGCCTTCCATTCTTGACACTTTCATAGTACAACTCTGTAGCCTTGGAAGTACTATATAGTTTTGTCAAAATATCTTATAGTACTTGGATTTTTGTGTATCCAGATAAGAATACCAATGTGCAACAAGTTAGGGTTTCAAAGGGTCTAGTCAAAGTCTTGCACATGTTAGGGTGCCAACATCAATCCCATCGCATCCCCATCCCCAACCTATCAGCCTGTCACGGGATGGGATGTGATATTCTAAGCTAAGTCCCAGCATATAACATTTCCATCAAATTTTTTTTACTCTTTAAAACCTAAATGTTACAAATTTATCACGAAATCAGTTTTTCTATTATACCATTAGCACTAATTAGTGTTATTTTAGCAAATTGCTTGTTTAGCCCAAACACCATACAGAATCAGCTATTGTAGCAACTTGTGAGCAGTGTGCTTTCTACTTTAGGACAATTTATGAGATAACTCAACTATAAAAACATCAAACGTTCACAAATACGGTATTCACTAATTGATTAATTCCATATTATTCAATAAATTAACAAAACCCAAATTTCCATTCACAAGACCAAATCAGAATCAATAAACAATTATAAAATCAATAGATGAACAAAACCCTAAAGGAGAAACTCTAAATCCGAACAAGATATATAGAAGGAACATGACAAAACTTAAGATTTAGAACTTTTTTACCTTAGTTTGAGGTTGTAGGTCTTGCAACCTTTCGGACTTGTAATGAAGCTTTAGCAAAACAATGCCCCTCGTGGTGAAGCGGTATGCATCTAGCCTCCTCTTCTCTTCCCCCCTACTCCCTCGCATTTCTCCTCTCTTTTTTCTTACTGTCTTGATCGAGCCAATGCGAATCTGATTAAGTTTATGAGAATCGTTGACGCCATCAGCGACCGCATCGCGTCGTCGCTAATTTTATTGATGTGGACATTTCAATGACCGCTGTCGCTGATATAGTGTCGCCAGCGCCAAAGTTTCGCACCAATTTTTGGGGGAAATTCATGTCGACGATCGATCCGGCGAATCGCATCCTGATATAAACTAGTGACTAGAATCCTTCGCGATTCACGCTATTACTATTATCAGCCGCATTGGTCAGCATAGACCTTTTTCTTGTAGTTGTAGACATGTCAGAAATTAAGTTGGACCTGATAAATTTCACAAATAATGTGTACACTCATTTTCTCTGATGGTTGTCATTTGAAGCACCTGGAATTCATGTGGCTTGATATCTCACTTGCATCTTGATAAACTCCATAGTGAGATTTTGGCTCCTCATCTTCTTCCCCTCCCCCCTAAACCCGTGATATTGGCAAAAGTCCACTATATGACATCATTGCACTACAGCATTATCCTCTACATTGTGTGTACCAAAAAAATCATCTATCCCCAACCTCTCTGTATACTTGAGGTAGAAAGCAGTACTTGGTATTAAAAAGTTAAGGTATCTCATTTGTATGATCTCAATACCCGATGAGTTGCTCCTCTTAAAAAGGAACACCAAGTACAAAGCGATGTAGTATAATAGTTGCAGCTAACAATGAATGAAATTTAATTTAGTTGCAGCTAACAATGAATGAAATTCTACATTGTGTGTACCAAAAAATTAATTCTTTCTTTTTTAGCTTTTTTAGTTGATGTGGAGATCTCAATACCAGAATGAGTTTTTTTGTGACGTGGAAATTTATAATTCTTTTCTTTTTACTTTTTGTGATGTTTACTATATCCTTCGTCTTTTATGCTCCATTCTCTAGGAGTTTCATTATGACAAGCCTTGGTGTTTTCCTCGTGCAGATTTGAGACATCAGGATCATAATACCTTCTCAGAATAACTTTGAAGGTTGTTTGCCACTCCGGCTGTTTGGGTTTGAAGGCATTGCTGTTAATTATTGGACAAAATGGAACTGGCATCACCAAATCATCTTCTTCTCCAGCAAGCTGTCTGTTAAACTTGTAATGCTATTATTGCTGCAGTTCGGTTATTAGAGTTGGTAAAAAAATAAAATACTTCCAGATAATCTGCATATTTGTACAGGATAATAGTGCAAGTTTGATGGAATGTGGAAATTTAGAATGGAGACCCTCCTTGCTGCTGTAACTTACTGGATTATTTTCTAATTGTATGGTTGTAAAGCATTCCCTTCATCCCGAATGAGTGTCAATTGTGCTTTCTTTAATTTTGTCCCTAAAAGGGTGTCGCTTGTTAGCAAAGGCCCAAGTAACTCCTTGGAAGAAATGGTGTATCAAAGCAAAAGGTGTTGGTGTGATTAGCAAAACAAAATGACAGTCTTTAGGGGCAAAGGGAAGGTTACAAATGTACTTTATATTTTCACATTTGCATTTTATGATAAGATTGAATTAGAGTAATATTGTTCTACAGTGAAGCAGACTACATGCACTTGCACACATTAAAATATGCTTTTCTTGGTTAATGGTTACATGGTAAATTCGAAAGCTTATTTTTCCATTCTTGCACAAATAAGAAGCTTTCATTCTCCTCTTTGTTAGGAGTATATTCTGCACTCAAGTGTGAATTTTGGAACACCTCCTCCAAAGAGAAAAACAAGTGTGTGCTGGTGGCAGGTCAAACTCAGAGAGGACAAAAGGTATATTTGCTGCAAAATTCAGTGTGAAAAAATTATTTAAATTTTTATCACATCTCTTCAAAGATAGAAAATTGGGAGAACTGTTTTGGCAAAGTTTTTAAACTACAACTGTTTTTGCATTTAGTCTCATAACCATTTTTACAGTGTATTCATCCTTAAAACTGTATCTTTCTTCCATGCTAGTAACAAAATATAGTGATATGTTTCTTCCATGCTAGAACCAAAATATAGTATTTTTTCACTTGGTTCACAAACTGTGGCAGTTGTTTACATTTAATCCCCAATCTATGATTGTATTCATATTTAGTACTCTTCAATTGCTCTATTTTTGCAAGATTGAACCCAAAATTAATAAAATAATAAAGACTGAAGTCAAAATACACGAAAAAAAATATTTTGAGAACAAAACATGAAAAATAGATATGCAAGAATTGATATCTAAACAAATTACGGATTAATATATTGCTGCAAGTACAAGCTCGTTGAGAGATCCAGAAGATTACAATTTCAAACATGAAATATAATAACGCCAGAACTGCTAGCCAAACAAAATCATCAGTTAACAAAGCCTCTGAAACAAATCTTAATTTCAGAATTCCACAGACTCCGAAGATTGATGTAGTCTGTCTACCTTAAACTCATTTAATCAAAATAATACATGACAGAGAAAGCAACAAAAAAAATTCCTCAGTTCACTAGTACAACCAACCACTAAAATAGAAAAGATACCACTCCATGTGTGATTAAAATCGAGCTTTGCGTTTGCGTGCTGTGTATTTTGTATCTGGGGGTACAACATTTCCCTTTTTCCTCATCTGTTCCTTTTTCTTTAGCACCCAATGTCTCCCCTTCCCTTTCTTGGTTACTTTTTGCTTTTTCCTCGGTCTATGCCCTGTCTGAAATGCAAAGTAAGGTATCGATAAAGAATAGAAAAAGGTATCAATATGAATAGAGGACGTAAATGCTCAGCAAGAGGAAGAGGCAAGAGGCAAGAGGCAAAAGACTAGATTGCAAGGGTGCTTGTCGATTTCCAGTGAGGGTCATGTAGTGCAACTCAAAGTCTTATATATCAAAACTCACCGTCTGATCTTCATCTCCACTACTTTCATCTTCAGAACAACTCTCTTCCCCTTCACCCTTTCCTTTAGGTGTGGCACTGCTCAGGGAGGGGGGACCACAAGTGAGCACAAGGTATTCCTTCCTGCTCTTAGAACTGTTACAATAAAGTTGGTATCAGGTTGTAATACCAAAAGAGGAACATATGCTTCTAAACGTGTATTCATATTGGTAACATGGCTAATCAGCCAAGCTGTGTTATTTATAACACAACTAAATGGCAAAGAAACAAAGAGAAACAAGAATCTAGGACATACAAATTACCAAAAAGAACCATGTCATTTTCTCATCTACAGAAACAACTACAGATGCAACACAAATTCTTTTTGATGAAACATTACAACTCAAAGAGTTGAAAAGAGAAGATAATATGATGTTTTTAAAAAGTGGCAAATTGAGTTGCATCCACAGTCAATCACATTCCTCAATCCCTTTAAAAGGTATATATGTACGTACCACATGATAAAAACAACATAGACACACGAGCATAGTTCAATTGCCTAATGGTTGACGGATACCGGGAGGTGAGGAACAAAAAAGAAAGAGAAGCTATTAGTAATAATACTGTTAGTACTAATATTGCTACAAAACAAAAGCTTGCTCCAGATGGATCAATTAGTTCAGATCTAGAGATAGCAGAGAGATGTCAGAAACAGAGAAAGAGATAGCAGGTTGTATCTTGGTACAGACTATCATGATCATCCTAAAAAAATAGATACCAGTGAATGTGTTTTCTATCTATGGTGTCATCTCATACAAAAAATGGTTACACTTCATTCCTAGAAATGTATTGGCACTGTGAATAAGATGTTCATGTCTTGATGATTTAGTTATAGTGAAAAAGGAAAATATGCAATTAAATTATGCAGGCATACAAGCAACAAGCATGTTCTTATGATTTAATAATAAATTACTTTATATTATGCTACTCCTATGTCTATGCAACAACGTTCTATTTCTTGCAAGGTATTCACATATATATATATATATACACACGTATATTTATTGCATACCTGTGGGGGTAGTCAACAACTACACCACCAGCAAATCCAGCACGCATAGCAAAACTCAGGATCAACTCACGTTGAGCAATATTTTCAGGATATACTTGCAATACTGCCCTGGCTCCCCTAGCCAGACATCTATACAGTGACCCAAAGAAAGCCCTGAAAATGATGACAAAAACATTAAAACTGAAACCAAAAAGACACCTGAGGTTCCATCACCAATGATGTCAAGGATGAACCTCTATCATGATCAGGAAACACAACTCATAAATCAGGAGATAGAAAGTGGCTTGAACATACTTTAGTCTTAACCGAGGTTCATGAGAGGATTTGTCCGCATTACACAGCCACTGCTTGAACACATCAGCATATAAAAGGAATTGAGCATTGTAGTAACAGTTAAAGCTAAGCAAACAAAATATTTGAAACCAATTGACTAATCATTGGAACACTGAAAATCCCAAATAACAACTATATAAGCAAAAGTGATGGATTTCATTTGAAGAAGCCAGAGAAGCTTTTTACAGTAACTAAATCCAGCAAATATGATAGATGCATAATTTAGCAGAAGTCAACATGTTGGTTAATAGCTATTCTGGCATATTTAGAACTCACAGATAATTAACTTAGTACGAAATAGGGCATACAAAACAGAAACATAATAGTGGTTTATATGAGTATATTATAAGAGGTCCAAAACATAATAGAGGTTCACGATGTAATATTCCAAGGAAAAAGCATGAAGACATAACTATAATAGAGTACTACCAAAACACAAGAAAATTAACAAAACTATGAAAACAAAGTCAAAGTTACAAAAAATGTTCCGAAATCATTACATTTACTTTCAACTCCCAATAAAGGCTGCAAGTAATATTTTCACCATAAGAAGCAAATTACTATTAAAAGTTCCACAGGAAGAAGGAAAAATGGCATCCTATTTTGAGTTCTATCAAATAGCGACTCCATCCATCCCACATTGTTCGCAATACTTGTTATTAGTATATGTGACACGGATTTTAAACGTGCCAAAAAGCATATTTAAAATTTTAATTTATATATATCTACATATTTTGTTAATATATTAGGATCTATACTTTTTAACTATATTACAAATATTTTGAGAAAATAATATTCAAATTTACTTTAGTATCTTGAATCCATTCCACACTAAAAAATGTATTGCAAACAATGAAAACCAGGGAGTACAATGTAGTATATGATTTATCTTTTAGCCGGCTCAAATTTGAAAGTTATATTTTGTTTCTGCATTGATGAATTCCATGTCACACACTAAAAAAATGTTAAAAACAATGCGGGACAAAGGGAGTATATTATAGTCAATCCATGATGTAACACCCTTCAATCAACTACTCTATAACATACTAGGATCCCCTCCATTACAAATTTCAGCCAAATTCTCAAAACATTTGCATTGGGTTCGTGAGATTGGGGATAGAAGAAAAGAAAGAAATTTAAAATTTTGGAGAGAAAAGAGAGCGAAGGAAAGGAAATTTACTTTCTTTGCTTGTGTTTGTGAGTTTTGAAAGGAAATTTTAGCTTAAAATAGAATATACTTTTTTATCCTTATGAGACTACATTTTAGAAATTATTATAAGAATAATTTTGGTATTTTAGTGTGTCATCTAAGTCTTTAGTAAATTCCTTCTATATCTTTCCAACTTTGGAGGATTTTTTTTTTTAATCTCTCTTTTTCTTTTCTCCTAAAAAAACTCAAAAACAAGGGATTTCTAATCTCATTCCTAAATTTCACTCATTCTCCTTTCTTTTCTCTCCTTTTTAAAAAACACAGTGTTAATGACACAAATGTTGCTTTTATCGACGACACTAGCAAATACAATTACTAACGACGAATATTATAGTGTCCTTAAATGTAATATTTTTGTTACTAAATGTGTATTTGGCATAATTGGGTAGAAGATGTAATGTAGGGGAGCCTAGACCCTCTATATCCATTGCATAGGTGCAATTTAATTTTTTGTTTTAAACTGAATTATGGATAATCATTTTAAGTATATATTTTTACGGCTTTGCTTCACCCAAGTGATTTGAAGTCAGCACAAGTAATCATACATAGCATGCAAAAGAGAGAAGCACTTTGTCTGTCCCACTTACTTTCTTCCCTTTCCCTTTTTGATCATCCCAAAATTAAGGTCCCTAAATTTGTCTTATATCAATTATACCAATTTAGTGCAACAATCCGGGTTAAATTCCGAGTCCGAAACAAATCTTGAGTCAACTTCTAAGTCCAAGTCGAATCAAAATTCATCCAAACAAGGTCTTAAACCACTAGCTCAATAGTATATTTTTGGATAATCTTAGCTCACTCACCTAAAAGCTCATGATATTTACAGACAATTTTTCTCATATATTCCAAAGTGGGATTGGGGTGTTACAAACTCCTCCACTTATATTTCTGATGTCCTCGTCAGAATCTATAACACACACGGTCCACAGATCTTTACCTCTCTAGCCATTGTGAGATAATACCGGTTGGTTTCATGTATCCATCTCCGGACCTCTCTCACCCTCGTGTCCCCACCTTCAGCAGCCTAATCGGATAACCCAACCCGAGCTTTCGAGAGTCGGCAACCCGTGTCAAATCTCGAGTTCGGAACAAATTTTGGGTCAAATCTCAAGTCCGAATCGAATCAAAATTCATCCAAACAAGACCATAAATCACTAGCCCAATAGTATCTTTTTGGGTAATCTTAGCCCACCACAAACTCAACCAAAAAGATCATAATTGAAGGTACTATTGTTAATAACTTAATTCCTTATACCCAAACAATTTTTTCTCATATCTTTCGATATGGGATTGGGGTGTTACAAACTCCCCCACTTAAATTTCTGACGTCATCGTCAGAATCGATTACACACCGTCCAAATATCTCTCTCTCTCTAGACATTGTGGGATAATACTAGGTAACTTTGTGTCTACATATCTAGACCTCTTTTCATTGTGGGATAATACCACCAGCCTTCGTTTCTCCACATCCAGCAACTCGACCCAAGCTTTTAAGAGTCGGCTTTGATACCATATGTAACAACCCGGTTAATATCTCAGAGTTAAATTCCAAGTCCGAATCGAATCAAAATCCATCCAAACAAGACCTTAAACCACTAGTCCAATAGTCTTCTTGGGTCATCTTAACCCAGTACACACTCACCCAAAAGGTTATGATTGAATGTACTATTGTTAGTAACTTAATTCCTTATATACAAACAATTTTTTTCCATATCTTTTGATGTGTTGTGGACTTCACTTGGGTGGAGTCCTTCATGAGGGTAGATTTGAAACTTTATTTGGAGTTTACACAAATAAAACAAAAAGTGTATGAATTTAACGTGGGACTCAGTTTGTGATAGAAATAAATGGTGAAATGCAATTCGTAGAGTAAAGTGTTACCTTTTTTTTTTTTATAAAGAGGAGTTTCCCGGCCTTGTGACCAGACTATGTCTCCTCTCCCCAAACAAGGCTTTCAATGTGGCCCCTATGCTTGATGTTAATGAGAGTCAAACTCAAGATCTCCGGGTTTACGACTAATCTCAAGTTCTCCCTTAAACCACTGAACCAAGTTGCGGGGTTTTTGTATTTTGTTACTACTAGTTTTTGTTTTTTGTATACCTCTTTTCCTTCATTGGGTTATTTTATTTCTTTCTAGCTTTGTATTTTATCTATTTATTTTATTACATTTTTACATTATGTTCTTTTATCTTTCTACCCTTTTTGTTGTCATATGGAACTTATTTGCGGCCTACCCCAACTAGTTTGGGGTAAGGCGCTGAGTCGAGTTGAATTGTACAGAAACAGATGAAGAACCAAGGGAGCAATTAAATTGTGAGTGACAAAACAGGAATCTTATTTACATAAAATGGTTCAGAAATTTGTTTAAAATTTCAGAAACAATGATCACCAGCTTTGCTCGTGCATACGCAGCATGTACTGGAATACTTAATATTCCAAGTACAAATCAGAGGCAGGAATATCCTATTTTCTTTTTAGTACAAATAGGAGATTGTACTAGAACCCAAACACCTAGTACATATTAATTCTTTTAATGGCACGACTCAACCTTCTAGGATGTGATTTAACAAAAAATAATATCATCTTGACCTCTTAAATTATATAAAGGGAAACCCAGAATATGAAAGGAAAAGACATCATATAATGTGTAAAAAGACCAGAAGACCAGTATATAAACTAGAAAATAATGGTACCTCTTTGTTCAACCTTATTTGCTTGTCATGAAATGTCTAAAAGGCTACATTTTGATAACGAAAAAGACTAAGCTACAAATTGTATCCTAAGAAGTAAAAACAAACCTGAACAGCCGATATACTGATTGCACCATCAATAACACCAGATCGAAGACCTAAGCCCTACAACATACCCACAGAAAATATAGTATTACTATTACCTAAATATAGATCATGAGAACAATTAGGTTAAGTTGTTTAATTATCATATTGAAAACTTGCAGAACAAGTGAAACCATTATACAACCCATATAAATACTGGATCTTACCTACAAAGAATAACAAGAGACTTTCAAATAACATTTCAACTCATTGAACTATTATTTCAGAATAAAGATAAATCTGTATTGAAATCCGAGTGATAATGTTAAAAGGTTTAACTCAATGGTGGTTGAAGAACAGCATCAATCATATTCTTCTTTCAATAAAGAGGATAGTCCATGCCAATGGGAAATTCAAAAAACTATTTCTCTATAAGTTAGAGGATGCAAATATCTTCCTTAATGTATAATAGTTTGCATTTTTCAATCTCCAGTTTTAATGTGGCTAAACCATCATTAATCAGGAAAGCAAGAAAAATTCGGCAAACTTCAGGCTCAGCATAATCTCAAGCATAAGTTAGAAGTAAGAATGCATCGTGGATGATGATATACTAATATTATGCATGTTGATTTCATTACTTTCTTTTATTGTAGAGTAACAATCATATTGGGAAGCTTTTGATTCTAAACCAATTTGCAAGTCAAAGTGACACAATTCTTCCTGAAGAAGAATATTCCCAACTTATGAAATTCAAAATACATCTTACCAGAATTTGCTCGATTTACTAGCACATCATACCTTTGAAATTCTAACTTTAATGATTATGTGTTATCATGTTAGAGGTTTACATACAATCACATAATTGGTCTGATTTATTCAAAAATCATAGAATAAGGGCAACCAAGGGATCAATAAAAATTCACTTCCAGAAATCTACTTGATTAAATTATATGTGCAATAACACTCAAAATCATAAAAATATTTCGTAGCCTCCTTTAACAGAATTTTTTTACTGAGACAACCCTAACTGCACATAGTTAGCCTTGACAAATAAACTATATAACTTTTAGAATCCAATACAAGCTTAATTAGCAACATCATCTGGGATACCAATAAAGTCAAACTAAGACAGCTACCTGACCCATGTCACCGAGTATAAGATCCCCTGCAGCCTCACGCTCCGTCGCAATATCTGATTATGGAAAAGTAATGTTATTGAACAGATAAACATCACGCACACACACACACACGACATGCAAAATTGTAAAACTTCAATCAATATAAAACCCAGAAATTTACATACTAAGCATCGACTCTGATATATCTAAACCAATCCACTGGTGTCCATTCTCAGATAATGTCTCCCCACTGAGCCCTGATCCACAGCCTACAAAACAACGAAATCACCTTTGCAACTTTCATGCAAAATATTAAAATGATAATAAAGAACTAAATTAGGCACATATAAGTATCCACAAGATGACCCAGTGAATGATCAAGTTATTAAGCCCTAATAATAAGCTAAATGTTTCTTCTCCTCTAGAAATCCATTAGGTTCAAAGAAACTTATAACAAAAACTAAAAGAAAAATAAAGATGTTTTCTAGCCCCTGTACTTAACTGAGTCAACAAAAGAATACAGCTGGAAGAAAAACATTCAACATCCAACTACTTATGTTTGCTTCGCATTGGGAAATTTTTATTTTTTTTCAAAAGATCTTAACAAATTTTCTTATGTGAACGTATATAAATTGTATAAGAAGAAAGAGCCTCTGAGGAGCAACTTATGTTCATGTGGCATATACAGGGGGAAAAACATAACCTGAAAAGCAAAAAAGAAAAAAACGAATCCCCAAATAATAACAATTAGGCTTCCCGAGAAAATCGGCTAAAAAATCCACAAGTAGACGTTGACACCTCCCCTTGAGCCAGAAGAATTTTAAGCTTAACAGCATGTTACCCTGTATTCAAACAATCAAAATATTTGTACACTGAACCTTGTGGGCTCAACTTATTATGACAGACAGTAGGAAACAAATTCAGTAATGGTATTTCTTGACTTTGCAGAAATGAAAGTATTACAAACAAATAAAGACATTCCAATTGTTGCTTTCTTACTAGAACCCGAAATTCTCATGGAGAGGAAGACTTGCAAAAATATATGCCACAACTGAAATTTTAGACTAGACTGTTAAGCAAATAAGATGACTTAGAAAGAAAAGGAGTGCAAAAAATTCAGATTTTAAGCCCTCAAACACTCCTATTCCTCTTGCTCCATGAGGTCCACATCAAAACACAATGGGCACCTACTCCAACACTTTTAAACTCCAGCACTGGAGCTGAGTACCAGAACACAGGCTGTACACCGAACAAACAAATGACCAGTGTAACATATAGCCTTCAAGTGACAAGAAATTCATTTTCAGTCGTTTAATTAATTGGAATTTGGTAAAATGATTGTTAATTATCATCTAAAAATTCACATGTCTGCCTAATTATTTGGTAAACAAACTTCCTATTTGGGTTGAGTCTTAGGAGTACAGAAATGCGTCTCTGTTTATATTTAGATACAATTAAACATATGTATATATCTATAGAGAGAAGATAAAGAAATTACCAATATCAAGGAGTAATCTTGGAACTGCATCATCAGGCAAAGCAAGAAGCTCAAGTGCTCTCTCTGAAAGTTGAGCCTATTTTTTTTTAAAAATAATAATAATAATAATTTAGTATTCGCATATAATCTGAGTTATAACCCATATACAAAAACATTAAACACATAAGTGTCAATTTTATAAACAAACATTCGTCTTCACAATATACATAAATATGTCTACCTGAATTTCCATAATACGAGAGGATGAAGTGTATTTTCGAGCTTCAGTATCATCATAGAAGATCTCCGGAGGCGCCTGCAGCTCTGGCCTCGACATCTCTTTCTTCTTTTCTAATTATTTTTCCAATTTCCCCAAATGAGGATAAACCCTATTTACCCTATAAACGAGAGGGGAGATGTTAAAACCCTAGTCCGTTAACTCTTACAAAGAGGGTCGAAGAAGCTTGTAGTAATTCCTTGCAACAGTTGGGTTAACGACGCCTGTTCAACAATCATTTATTTTAGGGGAGAAGGTCCAAAATTGCCCCTGACGTTTACCGCGATGTCTACCGAACACTCTATACTTTTTTTTTTATCCAAAAATACCCTTAACGTTACACTTTTTGGGTCATCAGTGCTCTTGCCGTTAAAAAAAGACAAACGAAGTTAAAATTTTGCTGGCAGAAACATGGAGGCTTAAAGGGAGAAGGTTCAAAAATACCCCTGACACATGTAAATATGTCATTTAATCAAAACAAAAAATTAAAAAATTCAAAATAAAAAAAGCATAACATATTTACATCATTTAATCAAAATACTAAAATTTAAATTATTTTGTTAACTAATTAAATTAATTTTTTTTTTAAATGTTAATTTTTTTATATTAAAAAACGTTAATATTTTTAATATTAATAAACGTTAATATTTTATTAATATTTTTTATATTAAAAAACGTTAATATTTTTTTAATATTAGTTGATATGTTAAAAACGTTAATATTTTTTTTGATGATGTAATTAGTTGAATTTTAAAATATTCAAAAATATAACTAATTCAAAATAATTAACGTTATTTAGTAAAATAATATTATTTTAAATAATATTAATTATTTTGAATTAGTTAATTAACGTTAATTAACTAATTCAAAATATTAATTAACGTTCTTCATCCTGATTGATTTGTTAAGTTTTATGATGTGAGTGTAGAGATTTAATATATTTTTATGTTATTTGGGTTGTTTCAAAACTGAACTGAAAAAACAGTTAATTAGTTAATTAGTTAATTAATTAAATAACGTTAATTAACTAATTCAAAATAATTAGTTAATTAGTTAATTAACGCTAATTAACTAATTCAAAATAATTAATATTATTCAAAATAATATTATTTTACTAAATAACGTTAATTATTTTGAATTAGTTATATTTTGAATATTTTTAAAATTCAACTAATTACATCATCAAAAAATATTAACGCTTTTTTAACATCAACTAATATTAAAAAATATTAACGTTTTTAATATCAAAAATATTAATAAAATATTAACGTTTATTATATATTAAAAATATTAATGTTTTTAATATCAAAAAATTAACGTTTTTAAAAAAATAATAATTTAATTAGTTGTTTTAATTAGTTAACAAAATAATTTGAATTTTAGTATTTTGATTAAATGATGTAAATATGTTATGTTTTTTTTTATTTCGAATTATTTTATTTTTTGTTTTGATTAAATGACATATTTACATGTGTCAGGGGCATTTTTGAACCTTCTCCCTTTAAGTCTCCATGTTTCTACCATGTCAGCGAAATTTTAACCTCGTTTGTCTTTTTTTAACGGCAGGGGCACAGATGACCCAAAAAGTATAATGTTAAGGGTATTTTTGGACAAAAAAAAAGTATAGGGTGCTCGGTAGACGGTAAACGTCAGGGGCAATTTTGGACCTTCTCCCTTTATTTTAGAATGACTTATAAAAATTTAAAATGATATTTAAGTTGTGATTTATAAATAAAATATTTAATATTATTTTTATTTATAAGTAATGAAAATGTATGGTTAAAATAATTTATAAAATAAAATAAGTTGTAAAGATAATTAAAATGAGAGTAAAATAGTTTTTTACATTTGGTTAAATTTACTTATTTTATTGAATTATAAGTTATTTTAAAATACTCAAAAATAACTTATAAATTATTTTATAAGTTAAAAAATAAGTCATAAGTGAACAAAAAAAATACTTATAAGTTGGAACCAACATATAAGTAATAGTCGATCGGGCTCTAGGGTAAAAATGGCCAAATTACACTTCTAGTCATACCAAACCTCCCAATTTTCATTTATGGGTAATTTTTAAATGAGTACAATGATAATAATAATTACTATTTTTTTTAATTTATAGTTAGTACGCAAAGTAATTTAGGGTTGATCAAATGAATTATATCACATGTATGTTGCTCGCTAATTTGTAGTTTAGGGGTAAAGTAAGGATAAATGTGTGTATAAAACATACCATAAAAGTGTGTTTTTCACTATTTTGATAATTTTGTATTTAGAAATATTGTTAAAAATGATATATTTCTATAAAGATATTGTAAAATAAGTAGAAGTTTAAAAATACATATTTTAAAGTATTTAAAACATAGATTTATACTTATATATGCATGCTATAAAATGATTTAAAGAGGTTTGTTGGTATTATTTTGAGCCTTTAAAAATTTATAGTGGCAAAATTCATTTTAAAGATCTTTTCTTTTATATGAAAATATTAAGTCATTTAGATTATTAAAGTTATTTAAATATTAAAGTCATTTTTAAAAGAGTATAAATAATCTAAAAGACAGAGGGAAGTTAAATAGATTATTATATTTGTTGCAAATCTTTAAAATTTGGAAAACTTACTATATACTATAATTTATTTTTTAGTAATTTTAGTGATGATATAAAATTAATGAGTAAGTTATATATGTAACACTTCAATCTAACGTCATAACATGTGGGATATTGGAATGTATACATAAGGATTCAAATTGTTATTACTAATACTTTCAATCATGACCTTCATTATGTTATGATTTAATTTTGAATCTTGGGTTTGACCTGGATTGTTACATATGATATTAGAGTTGTGAGACCCCAGATTTTATAAATAAAGATTTAATTTTCTCGAAATAATTTTTTAAATATTATGGTGTGGATTTGATATAATGTTATAGTTGTGGGTAATATTTATAAATTTTGCAAAGTACGCAAGTTGTTATATAATATTCGATTGGTCGGGGAATATTCTTTTTGTCGGGGAATATCCGTACTAAGGTACAATCATTGGTGGACCCCACAACGGAATTATTGTCGAATTGAGAAAACGACAAAAATACTTTATGAAAATAACGGCGGAAGTTTTACCGTTAACTGTTGAAACACTCGGTGTTAAAAGTACATGAATACGCGTGGTCGCATAAGAAGACACCAGATTGATTATTGATGCTTACGTAAGAAGTCACCGCTTATACTCAATTATTGCTACAAAGATCGCTTGATCATATCTCTCATATTATTGATTCAATTATTGTCACAGTATCATCTGCATAATAATTATTATTATTAAATCAATAATTGAGACGATAAAATTATTATTTACAATATTGACAATGTCTAGAAGTTCTGTCAAGGAGAGGTTTGGTCACCTAATTGCGCGCCAATAAGGAGAAATCCTTATCGAAAAGCCCCCTCTTCGGGAACTAACGGTTGTTAAATATTGTGAGTTATAATATTAATGATGAATAAGTTGTGTTGATTAAAGATGAAATGGATTGTTCCATTGTGTTGGGATTATTAGTGTTAGTGGAAATTGATATTTATTTCGATGATAATTGATGTCTGGAGGTTATATTGTTCACTCGGGTATTTGGAGCACTTTTCGTGTCAGAGTACTATTCACGAGTTACTATTCACAAGGTACTATTGATTCACATTCTTATACTATTAGGGGTGGTGGTGCAAGATTGATAATACTTGCATGTCTAAGTTAAAAATGGAGGAATGAGCTTCTATTTATAGAAAAATGGAATGCATAGTAACTAACTCATGAACGGTCCAGATTGATTTGCTTTAATCTGACGGTCCATATTTAAAGCAAAATCTTTTAAATAAAATATAATATATTCTAATTATTGCCTAATAAAACAAATAACTTTATAAAAGTATTTTGTTTTATATAAAAGATTTTACTTATTAGCGCTAATAAAACGAATAACTTTATAAAAGTATTCTGTTTTATATAAAAAGATGTTTCTGTTTTATTACGTTAATAATACGAATAAAACAGAACTTCATTATCACTTACTTTGAAAAATTTTCAAATGTCACCCTTAACTTTAAACTTTTATCAATTTAACTATTCACAAAAATAGAAAAATTTAATACTTTTATTTCATAAAAATTCGGGGTCTCACAATCTCCCCACCTTATGAAATTTCGCCCTCAAAATTTACATATGTACCTGATAGTCCGAAGAGATGAGAATACCTTGCTTTTTTTTTGGATCGTACCTTCCCAGTTATATCCTCTGTATTATAATTTTCCATTGCTCATCTCCTGTATTTCAGATATCATTCTAAAATATACCTTCAAAACAAAGGTTAATTGACATATCACAAATTGTCAACTTATCAAGTAAAAATTTCGGCTTAGGTAAGTCACACCCTAGCGAAGTATATTACTCGTCTCTCCCCTACTAGTTCTAGACTAATATCTCCGCCAGTGACCATATCCCTATAACATCAATCAACAATTCCTGTCCACAATCATATGAATAACTCATAATCATAATTGTGATTCTGAATTCCTTTTCGCACCCCAAAGTACGAAGATAATTTTCATAACATATCTTCACCTGAAACATCAAAAATCATGATTATACCAAATCACAATTTCTGCTTATAATCATACTAATAAATTCATCTTTGCACTACGGCCAAAGATATTTATTATTATCACATCCATGAATTAATATTTCATTCTTTGAGACTCATTTCAATAATTAATCCACAACATCGAATCATCCCTCGCACTACGTGCCAAGGATATTCTTTAAGATCACGACCACGAATTATCCATGCACTACTACCAAAGATAATCGTGTTTTCATCAATCAGTCCCGATTATGCCATAAAACAATTCATCTTTGCACCTCTTGGTCAAGAGAATTCATAGCCATAATCATACCAAAACTCATCCATCAATGCACTACAAAGAAATGAGGATTTTTAACACATCATTTGTAACATTACGGTCATGATTATACCGAATAACACCTGGTCATAATCATATCAAGTCCATCTATGCACTACGGGCCAAAGATGACTTTTACCACATCATTTGTAACATTACGGTCATGATTATACCGAATAATCCCTGGTCATAATCATACCAAGTCCATCTATGCACTACAGGCCACAGATGACTTTCAACATATTATAAACATGAGGATGAGGTATTGACGTATATAGGGTTTCAAACCTCTTAGAAACATTCGCGTCATTCGCTCCTCATTATCGACCAAATGGGATGCAAACTGCGATAACTCCGCAAACTTAGCCTCGTATTGCGACACGATTATATTGTTTTGCTCCATTGCTTATCTCAATATTTTTAGATGCCATTTTCAAACACTGTCACAAAACAAGGGTTAAATAACATATCACATATTATCTCTATACTCTGACCGACCAATTAAATACCAAATAAACTTAGGTAGGTCATACTAGCAAAAGAATTCTCCGTCTCTCCCCTCCTAGTTCTTGTCTCAAATCTTAGCCAGGGATCATATCCCTAAGCTTTGATACCAACTGTGATGCCCCCAAAATTAAGTATTCATCACCCATCTTGGGTCGCCAGATACATGGTACAGAATTCAAATACAACTTACTAATACAACTGTCGTGTACAATACGACAAAACATATGCTGTGAGTTTTAATACAAATATTGTCATCTAGACAATATCCATACCCAATAGAGTTCTTATTACATTTATTGTCACACTATTTAACAGGATAGTGAGGACTACTAATGCTATCATCTGGACCGTCACTCCGTTCTCCGACTCGTCCCAGCTATATTCTCATTTCCTGAAGAGAACAGTGAAAGAAAGGGTGAGCTCAACTAGCCCAGTAAGAAATATTATGACTAAGATAATGCAGAATAAATTATCATTAGTCTTCAATAATGTTAAACTAATAAAATACAATAGACATCAAGTTTAACTGCAGCGGAATAAGCAATCCATTAGAAGAGTCAAGTAGAGAATAAAATCTACTATCTTATATGGTTTAAAATGTTTTTCGTCATTTTTATCGCTGAGACTCAGTTTAACAAACAAACCACATCATCGAATCATCCCTGCACTACGGGCCAAGGATATTCATTAAATCATCAATGGTCATAACTATATCGAATAATCCCTGGTCATAATCATACCATGTCCATCTCTGCATGTAAGCCAAAGATATTTACAACAATAAAATTAATAATCAACAATCTATCTTTGCACGTAAGCCAAAGATATATAATTCAATAAACAACAGTCCATCTTCGCACGTAATGCCAAAGATAACTTTCATCACCATATAAGCATGAGGATGATGACAATGATATAAGCATTAATCAAACTAAAACAAGGATAAATATTAAAGACTTTAATTTTATCCAATTATTATCAATCACATAATAATTTCATAATCTAATATTATTAATATCATAACAATATTTTAATCACTTCTTAAACTTATAAATAATTTATTTCAATTGTTTACACTTTACCAACTAATGCATTTAATCCTTCAAATAATGCCATAATCATAAGATTTTATCACCAATGATTAAATCCCTCATCAACAATATGCATATACCTTACATAGGTTTTTCAAGCCATAAAATCCTATTTTCCAACTTTGTTACTTCACATAACATATTTAACTCATTTACTCATAACTAGATCATTTTCATGAAAAATACCAAATCAGTTCCAAAAATATTTTTTTTCTGAGATTTAGCATAATATAGTCCCATAATGAAAATATATTTTTCTCGGAATTTTTAAAATTCATTTACTATTTTTCAAAAATTAATTTCTAATTAATTCCTTAAGAAATTAGCTACCTCAAGTTTAACTCCATAAATCTCCAAATCTTGGCAGGATCTTACACATGTTAACGTGAGCTCTCAGTTTAAATTTCATGGTCATCGGAGTTATAGAACTCCGATTATAGCGTTTTTCGTCGAAAAACCTAAATATTGAAATTGTCATAACTTGCTCACTTTAAGTCGGAATGAGCTCATTTTTGGACACGATGTTCTTTATACCATATACTTTCATGTCCCAAAAGGCCTGAATTTTTCTCACTAATTAAGTGGCCGAAATAGCCCTTACAAAAACGTGACAGCAACTTTTTGGACATTTTGCAGTTTTGACTCCTTTGCTAAAATTAGTCCACATGAAAATCTACAATACCTTTTCCAGTAATTCTATTTGGATAAGTTAGAAAACTCATAGATCTAACTCTAGGACTTGACCCCACTCAAAAATTCAAAATATAATAGGAGATATGATCAATTGAATTTCATGTTACGTTTTTACCAAAATTTGATTTTTCAACCCTTTGTGATTTCTAAGAAACTTTCATGTTTTCACATAATAACCAACATAACACATTATAACACTTACTAATGCTTCATATACCCATGATTTTCATCAGTCCAATATTTTATTATGACTCTCATCATAATCAACGTAAACAGATCATTTTCACAATTTAATAAGGAATGAATACAAAGGATCATTCACCATGCATGTGGCAATCCACATAGACAAGTTATTCCAACAGAATAATAAATGTGAAATAATAAATATGGAACCAGGTCAGGTGAAATTCACACTGACAGGATATTCCGACAGAATAATAAAGAACGGAATAATAAAAGAATTTCACCAAGATGCGCATGATGCCAAGATAAACAAAGTTATTCCAACATAATAATAAAGAATGAAATAACATAAGGATTTCACCAAGTATAGGGTATGTTACAGATACAAAAGTTATTCCAATGAGAATAAATAAGAATGGAATAACATAAAGATTTCACCAAGTATAGTGGTACGCCAGATACAAGTTATGTATAGGGTATGCCACTTTTACAGGTTATTCCAACAGAATAATAAAGAATGAAATAACGAAAATTCTCTTCATGAATAAGAAAGAATAACACCCCTTACCGTAAAAGAAATTGGATATAGAAGTAGTAAAGTAGCAGAATACTCTTCTTCTTTCTCTCTATAATTTTTCTATCTAGAGTTTCAGTGAATTCGTAAGAAATAATGAAGGAATGAGCTTCTATTTATAGAAAAATGGAATGCATAGTAACTAACTCATGAACGGTCCATATTGATTTGCTTTAATCTGACGGTCCATATTTAAAGCAAAATCTTTTAAATAAAATATAATATATATTTTAATTATTGCCTAATAAAACAAATAACTTTATAAAAGTATTTTGTTTTATATAAAAAGATTTTACTATTAGCCTAATAAAACGAATAACTTTATAAAAGTATTCTGTTTTATATAAAAAGATGTTTCTGTTTTATTACGTTAATAATACGAATAAAACAGAACTTCATTATCACTTACTTTGAAAATTTTTCAAATGTCACCCTTAAATTTAAACTTTTATCAAATTAACTATTCACAAAAATAGAAAAATTTAATACTTTTATTTCATAAAAAATTCGGGGTCTCACAATATTTGCAGGACTAAATTAAACATGAAGAAAAAGAGGAAGGTATTATACTGTAATATTTCGAGCCCCAAAACATGCAATTATCGAAACTATATTTTCCTATAAATAAAAGCTCATTCTTCCTTCATTTCTCACCAATTCACAAAAGCTTTAGAGCAATTATTATAAAGAGAAAAAAGAAAAGTATTCTGCTACTTCACTACTTCTATATCCAGTTTCTTCTAAGGTAGGGAATATTATTTGTTGTACTTGTAGGGAGTATTATTTCTTTCTTATTCATGAAGAGAACTTCTATTATTCCATTCTTTGTTATTATGTTGGAATAACTCGCATCATGCCAAATACCGCATACTTGGTGAAATTATTCTCGTTATTCCATTCTTTATTATTCATTTGGAATATCACATCATAAGGTTTCTCATACGGATTCGGTTAAAATCTTTATTATTCTGTTGGAATATCATGTTCACATGCGTTTCACCTTTTGGGACTGGTTAAAATCTTTATTATTTTGTTGGAATATATATGTTATGCATGCGTTTTATGCTGGGACCGATTTAAATCTTTATTATTCTCATTTGAATATCCTCGTCTCGTATGCTTTTACTTTGCCGGACTCGATTCCGTTATTTATTATTCTGTTGAATAACTTTTGCTGCAATGTAAGGCCTATCGCATGCATGGTGATTTTTTTGTTATTCCATTCTTTATTATACTCGATTGGTTAAAGTTTTGACTTCTATAATCCATGAAATTAGTGGAATATCCTTGATATTTCAAGGCTCATCCAAAGATCTTTTCATGGAAATATTCTTCCGAGCATTCTTGAATTTTACTCCACAAAGAAATATCATGTTGACAATTTGGACGTTATTGGTTCCTGGACAAATAACGTCCAAATTTTTTAAAAGAAATATCCTCATTTTTATATTTTTTTTGAAAGTCATCTGTGGCCTGTAGTGCATAGATGGACTTGGTATGATTATGACCAGGGATTATTCGGTGTAATCATGATCGTAATGTTACAAATGATGTGGTAAAAGTCCTCATTGGCCCGTAGTGCATTGATGGGCCGGTTGTTGGCATGATCATGACCATTAATGAATACACAAAGTCCTTGGCCCGTAGTGCATGGATAATTTGTGGTCGTTATACTAAAGAATATCCTTGGCCGTAGTGCAGGGGTGATTCGATGATGTGGATTATTTATTAAGCTGAGTCCTAGCGATAAAAGTGATGAAAAACCTTTTAAATCATAGAAGATAGTAGATTTTATTCTCTACTTTACTCTTCTAATGGATTGCTTATTCCGCTGCAATTTTTGATCTAAAACTTGTTTCTATTATATTCTACATCAATTGTTATCTTTGTTGAAGGCTATTGGTAATTTATTACGCATTATCTTAGTCAAAATATTTCTTACTGGGCTAGTTGAGCTCACCCTTTTCTTTTACTATTCTCTTCAGGAAATGAGAACGTAGCTGGGACTAGTCGAGGAACAGAGTGATGGTCCTAGATGTTTACATTAGTAGTCCTCACTATTCTGTGAAATAGTGTAATAATAATTATAATGAGGACTCCTTTTGAGTTTGTATACTCTCTAGTAGACAATATTTGTATTCAAACTCACAGTTTATATTTTGTCGTATTGTACCTTACAGGTTGTATTATTAAGTTGTATTTGAATTATGTACCATGTATCTGGCGACTCAAGATGGGTGATGTATACCTATTTTAGGGCGTCACGGTTGGTATCAAAGCTTAGGATATGATCCACACTCGGATGTGAGAATAGAACTAGGAGGGGAGAGGCGGAGAATTCTTTTCATTAGTATGACCTACCTAAGTTTATTTGATATTTAATTGGTCGGTCGAGAGTATAGGGATAATATGTGATATGTTAATTAACCCTTGTTTTGTGGCGGATTTGAAAATGACATCCGAGAATGTTGAGAATAACAATGGAGCATGTGGAGACCGTTGAGTCTCCACAGATCAATAATCAGGATAATGTGCAACATGATGGCGATAATCCTCCTGTAAACAACAACACTGATCAATTGATGAACGATGGTACGTTTAGGAGCTTTTTAGAATTCATACAACATCAAGCGGCGACTCTGCTCATAATGCAGAGAGAAACAATGGCAACCCACGGTTGGTCACCGCATTAGCGATTCAAGAGCTGGGACCACGAGTTTTTGGGAAAGCAGAACCACTTAAGGCGGAGACGTGGTTAAAGTAGATCACCAAGATATTTGATGTCTTGGAATGCTCAGAGGAGCAAAAGGTTCCATTCGCCACCTTTATGTTGCGTGAAGAAGCAGATCATTAATGAAAATCTGTAAAACGTACCCAGCCTGACGCACTCAAGATGTCTTGGGAGAAGTTCCAAGAGTTGTTCAACGACAAGTACTTTACCGAAAGTATTCGTCACATGAAGGAGGTGGAGTTTATCAAGTTGGAACAAAACAATATGACCGTGTCGCAATACGAGGCTAAATTTGCGGAGTTATCCCGGTTTGCATCCCATTTGGTCGATAATGAGGAGCGTATGACGCGAATGTTTTTAAGAGGTTTGAAGCCGGAGATACGCCAATATCTTATTTCTCATACAATGTGTTTGTATTCAGATGTTGTAAATAGGACTCAGTTAGTGGAGTGCGATAACGAGTCAACGCAACCAAGAGAGAGCATCCGGCAAAATGATAATACCGGTGATAACAGTCATCAAAGCGGTGACAATAAGCATGGAGGGAATCAACATGCCAGAAATGGTAACCACTTCGGTGGTAATTGTGACGCCCCCAAAATAGGTATACATTACCTATTATGAGTCGCCAAATACATGGTCCAGAACATAAATACAATCTTAATTATACAACAAGAGAGCTGTGATTTTAAATACAAATACTGTCTTCTAGACAATATCCACTCTTAGAATGAGTCCTCATTACATTTATTGTCACACTATTTAACAGAATAGTGAGGACTACTAGCTAATATTATCATCCGGACCATCACTTCGTTCCCCGACTCGTCCCCACCACGTTCTCATTTCACGAAGAGAAGCAAGTGAAAGAAAGGGTGAGCTCAACTAGCCCAAGAAGAAATATTATGACTAAGATAATGCAGAATAAATTATCATTAGCCTTAAACAGTGTTAAACTGATACAATATAATAAACATCAAGTTTAATTGTAGCGGAAACAAGTAATCCATTAGAAGAGTCAAGTAGAGAATAAAATCTACTATCTTCTATGATTTAAAAGGTTTTTTATGACTTTTATCGGCGAGACTCAAACAATAAATAATCAACATCATCGAATCACCCACCGCCCTACTACCGAGGATATTCTTTAGTATCACGACCACAATTATTCATGCACCACGGCCAAGAATATTTGTGTATTCATTAATGGTCATGATCATGCCAACAATCATCCATCAATGCACTACGGGCCAACGCGGACTTTTACCATATCATTTATAACATTACTGTCATGATTACACCGAATAATCCCTGGTCATAATCATACCAAGTCCATCCATGCACTATAAGCCACAGATGACTTTTAACAAAATATAAACATGAGGATGATGACAATTGTAAGACCCCGAATTTTATGAAATAAAAGTATTCAATTTTTCTTATAATAATTATTCAGTAAATGGTTAAATTGATAAAAGGTTAAAGTTAAGGGTGATATATGATTTTTTTTCAAAATACACAAGTGGTTATAAAATATTCAATTGTCGGGGAATATTCGTTTGGTCGTGGAATATTCTTTCGCTTTGGGAGAATATTAAATGCGACGGTAGCGACCATTTGTGGGCCCCTATAACAAAATAAGCATCGGATGATGAAGAAACAACAAATTTGAGTTTTTATAAATAAGCGGTGTAGTTATTCTAATTAACTTTGTTGGAATACCTAGTTGTTAAAAATACGATGTCGGCGTGTTTGCACAAGAAGATACATTATTGCACATATTTTTGAATTATTGATTCTTACGTAAGAAGGCACTACTCAATAATTGTTACAGTAATTACTGTTCAATATTTTATTTTATTGATTCAATAATTGCTACGTTGAAATTTTATATTATTGTTGTTCAATAATTGTCATGGCACTTGTATTTTCCATTATCAGATCAATAATTTATATTATTCGAATAATATTATTAGATAGCATTATTGGCAATGTCTAGAAAGTTCTATCAAGGAGATGTTTGGTCACCTAATTGCACGCCAGCAAGGAGAAATTCTTATTGGAAAGCCCCTTTCTCAAATCCAGGAGCTACTGGTTATTATAATCGTGATTCTGTAATATTATTTGTGAATAATTATTTATTGATTTATATGATAAGGAAATATTTATTTGATGCGGATATAAATGATGGATTTATTTATGTGTTTATAAATGAAGGAATTACTGTTGAGGTATTTTATCAGTATTTTGTCGGATTTGAGGTATTAATAGATCAAATCGGTGTTCTTAAAGCTCTATTGCGTGAGTTATAATTTTTAATCTGACCGTTGGATCGTTTTGATTTTTGGATATGTTATACATATATGAGTTGAGTATATGTCCACAAATTTTGAACCGTTAAAAATTAACGCATAATTTTTTATGAATTTTAAAAGGTGTTGCAACGGTGTTTAAAATCATCCGTTTATGGATTTCAGATATTTTTGGTCTGGAATTTGGAAAAACTTTCTTCTGAAAAGTTGTAGAGAATTCGATTTCAGGCAGAATGGAAATAAAATTCAGTATTTTCTCGATAACTTGAGCTATTTTCTATGAATTGTTGAAGTTTAGGAAAATAAAATAATTTTAATTAATTTATGGGTGGGACCCACTTGTGTTTTAAACACATGTGGAAATTTGCTAGATTTGTTCAAAGATGGTGGTGGGTGATCAAACATGTGGGCATGCGTAGAAAAAAGAAATAAAATAATATATTTTATTATTTTAGTCTCCTATTGCGTTCTAGCATTTTCCTATAAATAGGTGCTTATGTTAGAATTGAAAATCACACCAGAAACAAGTTTTCTTTCTCTTTAGATTATCGAGTGTATTTTATGAGTATTTAGATACTTGGTGAGTTGCTATTCATCAGTGCAAGTTTCCTTCATCGTCATATCCGATATCCAGTCAGAAATACTGCTCTTTTGAGGTAAGGGATATTAAGGGATGTTATATTCTTCATAATGATGTTATTCTTTCAATATCATTATACTGACATATTGGTATGGATCTTATTGTGGAATTTCTACCATTTTGAGTCGGGAGTTACTATTATTCACGATATCATTATTCATGTATATGGCACTTATTTACATATATGACATTATTTACGATACAGTATACGTATTTAATACGAAGTACTATTATTCATGAGTTACTATTCACGAGTTACTATTCACAAGTTACTATTCATGAGTTACTATTCACGGGTACTATTCACGACAAAAATTGGTTTCTTTTTCTGACCAAATTATCGTTGATTTATGATTGTTGCTCTTGAAAATAAGTGCAATTGTTGATCATATTGTTTTTATTATCATATATAACATTTTTATAACCATGGTGATGGAATTTCTCTTTGACTTGAGTGTAAAGATGGGTAGATTATTGGTATGATCATGACTATGGGTTCTCTTTGGCCAGTAGTGCAAAGTTGAATCGTTGACTGGTATGATCATGACCATTGAATTTACAATTGAATATTTTTAGCTTAAGTGCAAAGGTGAATTGATCAACATGGTTATAATTATGGTTTATATAAATTCTGAAATGATTATGTATTTTTTTGAGATATGAATATCTTTGGCCCGTAGTGCAAAGATGACATGTTGTTGAATATCTTTGGCCTGTAGTGCAAATATGAACTTTTGATGAATATATTTGGCATGTAGTGCAAATATGAACTGTTGAGGAATATCTTTGGCCTTTAGTGCAAAGATAAATTGTTGATGAATATCTTTGGCCCGTAGTACAAAGATGACCTGTTGTTGAATATCTTTGGCCTGTAGTGCAAAGATGGTCTATTGATGAATATCTTTGGCCGTAGTGCAACGATGAAATTGTTAGTATGATTATAAACAGGAACTGTGATTTGGTATAACCATGATCTTTGATGTTTCAGGTAAAGACATTTGATGAAAATTATCTTAAATCACGGATGCAAAGAGAATTTAGAATTACAATTATGATTATGAGTTATTCATATAATTGTGGAAAGGAACTGTTGATTAATGTTACAGGGATAAAATATTGTTGGTGGACTTTTAATGTGGAGAAGATAATAGACTTTATGGTCTATTTGACTCTTCTAATGGATTGCTCTTTCCGCTGCAACTATAGTTGAAAAGTTTTATCATCTACCATATGTTCTAAATCTCTGATTTAATACTGTTGAAGGCTATTGATAATTTATTTATCTTTAGTCATGATATTCTTTACTGAGCTAGTTGTGCTCGCTCTTTTGCTTCACAATTCCTTTCGTGTAATAAGAGTGTAAATTTGGGTCGAGGGGTAATGAGGGAATAGAATGGTGGTCATCATTTAGTAGTTATATTTGGTGAATCAAATAGGGTGAGGCGAACCAAATGTTGGAAGGGTGTTTTGCCACTATCATACAAGATGTCTAAAGACATACAACCTCGTGTCATCATAAGACAGAGTTGTGCACATCCACTTACTGAGTATATCTACGCGCACTATCTATATGATCTTGGTGTTTGTTTGAAGTATAATTCACGATTAAAGACAGTGGAGATAATGATATGTCAAGAGAAGACTCACCATTGGAAAGAATATGATAGTAATCTTCTTGTTTTTCTTTGGGGTCTATTAGGTCAACCAAGGATAATTCTGTGGATATATGATATCTATCATAACCTGGAAGCATAGCCTCCCATGTACGAAGGTTTCCTTGAGCACTTCCCAAAGATTCTAATTTCTAAAACAGTTTTTGACTATACCTTTATGTAGGTATCACTGTGAGGTGTTGTCCACTGATGGGACATTATACACATTACGGTTGAAACATGAGTCACATTTGGTATATATTTGTATCCAAACTCACAACATATGTGTTGTTGTATGTTGCACGATAATTGTTGTAATAAAGTTGTAGTTGTTTTCTGTACCAAGTATTTGGCGACTCAGAATAGGTTGGATGGAATGGACCTATTTTGGGGTTATCACAATAATGATATAAGAATTCAATAAAAACAAGTTCAAGAATTAATTTATCCAGGAACTAATAACGTCTAGATTGTCAACATGATACTGCTTTGTAGAGTAAAATTCAAGAATGCTCAGAATAATATTTCCATGAAAAGATACTGGATGAAGCGCAAATATCAAGGATATTCCACTAATTTTATGGAGTATAGAAGTCAAAACTTTAACCAACTGAGTATAATAAAGAATGGAATAACAAAAGATATCACCATGCATGCAGATTGATGCATTAAAAGTTATTCCAACAGAATACTAAATAACGGAACCAGTCAAAGGCGTAAATTTGCAAAGCGGGATGTTCCAAACAGAATAATAAAGAATAAAATAACAACAGAAATCACCATGCATGCAGTGCTTTGCGATGATAAAGTTATTCCAAATGTAATACTAATAAGGACGAAATCAGTCCGACGAAAAAATGCATGAATGTGATATTCCAACATAATAATAATAAAGACGGAACCCGGTCCCCGTAAAATGCATGTATGAGGATATTCCAATGTAATAATAAAGACAGAATCGAAGTCCTACAGAAAGCGCATGCAGATGTGGATATTCAAAAGAATAGTAAAGGCGGAATAATGAAGAATGTCACCAAGTATAGGGGTGGCAGCGATACAAAAGTTATTCCAATGTAATAATAAAGAATGGAATAACATAAGTTCTCTTCATGAATACAAAAGAATAACACCCCTTATGAGTACAACAAATAATATTCCCTACCTTAAGAAGAAGTGTAATTGGATATATAAGTAGTGAAAAAGGAGAATACTTTCTTCTTTCTCTCTATAGTTTATCTCTACAGAGTTTCGGTGAATTAAGTAAGAAAATAATGAAGGAATAAGCTTCTATTTATAGAAAAATGGAAGATTGCATAGTAACTAACTCATGAACGATCCAGATTGATTTACTTTAATCTGACTATCCATATTTAAAGCAAAATCTTTTAAATAAAATATAATATATTCTATTTATAATCTAATAAAATGAATAACTTTATAAAAAATTTTACTATACAAACACTATGCATAATAAAATATAATATATTCTAATTATTGTCTAATAAAGCAGTATAACTTTATAAAAGTATTCTTTTATATAAAAAAATTTACTATACTGCAAAACACTATGCAGTATATTTTATGCAACACTATGCATAATAGAATATAATATATTCTATTTATAGAATAACTTTATAAAAGTATTCATTTTATATAAAAGATTTTACGTATTATTACATTAATAATACCAATTAAACCGAGTGACTTATCACGTAAGCATCAATAATTAATACCGTGCTTCTTACTACGCAACCAGCGCCAGACATTTATGCTTTTAACACAAGGTGTTTCAATAGTTTAACAGTAAAACTTGACCATTATTTTCATAAAGTATTTTTGTCATTTTCTCAATCCGACAATAATTCTATTGTGGGGTCCACCAATGATTGTGTCGTTGTTCGAATATTCCCTGTTAAAACGAATATTTCCCGACCAATCGAATATTATATAACAATTTGCGTACTTTGCAAAATTTATAAATATTACCCACAACTATAACATTATATTAATTTCACTCCATAATATTCAAAAATAATATTTATAGAAAATTCATCTTTATTCAAAAAGTTGGGGTTTTACAATCTCCCCTTCTTATGAAATTTCGCCCTCGAAATTAGGGTACGTACCTGGTATATCGAAAAGGTAAGGATACCTTGATTTCATTTCAGATTCTAACTCCCAAGTCATTTCCTCAACATCGTGGTTTTTCCACAAAACTTTGACTTGAGGTATAACCTTGGAGCGTAGAATATGTTCCTTCTTATCCAAGATTTGAGCGAAACCTCTTCATACGTCAAATCTTCCATTTATTTCATCCGATTCTAACTCAATAATGTGGTTCGAGTCTTTCACATATTTACGTAACATGGATATGTGAAAAAGCGTTATGAACACGAGACATACTTGGCAAGCAGAAAGCGAGTCTATAGCCACGGTTCCTACTCGATCGAGGATTAAAATGGGTAGTAGAATGAATCGAGGATTGAGCTTTCTCTCTTTCCAAATCTCATAACTCCTTTCCATGGAGCAACACGTAACAATACATGATCTCCTATATCGAATTCCACGTCCTTTCGATGAAGATCAAGATAACTCTTTATCGATCTTGTGAGGTTTTTATACGTTATCGGATCGTTTGAATCTTTTTCCGTAGTCATACGTACCAACTCCGGCCCCAACAACGTTGCTTCACCCACCTCATCCGGTATCTCGGAAGCGACACTTTCTTCCATTTAAATGCCTCGAATAGAGCCATGTCGATACTTGCTTGATAATTATTGTTGTAGGAAAACTCCACCAATCGGTAAGAACTTGTCGGCTTCCTTGAAGTCAAGGACACGAGTCTTAATAAATCTTCAAGAGTTTGAATAGTCCTCTCGATTGTCCGTCCGTCTCGAGGATGATATGCCGAACTAAATCGTAAACTGCGTGCCCATAGCTTTTTGTAAACTAACCCAAAATCGTAGTAAAAGTGAATCTTGGGTCTCGATCGAAACTATGGATCTTGGCATACCATGCAATCTTACAATCTCGTTTATGTACATACTGAGCAAGACATTCAAGTGTATAAGTTTCTCGTATTGGTAAGAAATGAGCGATTTGGTCAATCTATCAACAATGACCCAAATTGCATCAATGCCTTGAGAAACCTTGGGAAGACCCAAGAATTGAAATCCATGGTAATGTGCTCCCACTTCCATTTTGGAATTTCAAGTGGTTGAATGGACCTTTTGGTACTTGATGTTCGCCTTGACTCGTTGACAAGTTAGACACCTTGAGATAAGCAAAGACTATCTCTCTCTTCATATTGCTCCACCAAAATGTATGACGAAGATCACGATACATTTTGGTACTCCCATGATGGATTGCAAACGATGTGTTGTGCGCCTCCATCATGATTTTATACTTTAAATCAGGGTCGTTAGGAACACAAAGTCTGGAGTTGACTCGAAGTATTCCTTCTTCATCGATTTTACTTCCTAAAGATAGCACCTTCTTGCACTTTCTTCCTCATACGCATCACCTCCAGTGCGTAGCTTGAGCGAATTTTAACTTTATCAATTAAAGTCGGTTCTACTCTTATGTTCGCCATCATCACTTGGGTCCCTGGAGTCTTTAACTCTATTTCCATCCTTTGCAAGTCACACAAAATGGGCCTTTGCGTTATCAATATTGCACTCGTACCCGCATATGATCTTTTACTCAATGCGTCAGCTACCACGTTCGCTTTTCCAGGATGGTATGATCATAATCTTTTAACAGTTCAAGCCAACGTCGTTGTCGCATGTTGAGTTCCTTTTGAGTGAAGAAATATTTGAGGCTTTTATGATCCGTAAAGATCTCCACTTTTTCCCCATACAAGTAATGCCTCCAAATCTTTAGTGCGAAGACAACAACTGCCAACTCTAGATCATGAGTAGGATAATTCCTCTCATATTCTTTGAGTTGTCGTGAGGCATAGGCTATGACTTTCCCATGTTGCATGAGAACACATTCTAACCCTTTGCCCGAAGCTTCACTGTAGATGACAAATCCCTCCGAACCAGATGGTATTGTCAGAACAGGTTCTGAAATGAGTCTCCTCTTGAGTTCTTGAAAACTCTTCTCACATTCCTCGCTCCAACCGAACTTTATATCTTTCTGAGTCAGCTGAGTTAGTGGAGTAGCGATTCGAGAAAACCCTTCTACGAATCTCCGATAATAACCAGCTAAGCCGAGAAAGCTACGTACTTCGATCACTGATTTAGGTTGCTCCCAGCTTTGAATAGCTTCAATCTTTGTTGGATCAACACATATTCCATGACTTGATATCACGTGCCCAAGGAATGCTACTTCCTCAAGCCAGAACTCGCATTTCTTCAACTTGGCATAAAGCTTGTATTCACGAAGCTTTTGTAGTATCAGCCTCAAGTGTTGCTCATGATCTTCACGGCTTTTGGAATAAATAAGGATGTCATCAATAAAAACGACCACAAAGTGATCCAAATATTCCTTGAATACTCGGGCAGCAAGAGCATTAGTTAATCCAAAGGACATGACTAGGAATTCATAATGCCCGTACCGAGTTCTGAAAGCCGTCTTTGGAATGTCATCGGTTCTAATCTTCAATTGGTGATATCCGGAAAGAAGATCAATCTTTGAAAAGAATTTGGCTCCTTACAACTGGTCAAACAGGTCATCAATACGTGGCAATGGTACCTATTTTTGATGGTGACATGGTTCAACTCCAGATAATCAATACAAAGTCGCATACTCCCATCTTTATTTTTTGATGAATAGAACAGGAGCACCCCAAGGAGAAGTACTAGGACGAATGAAACCGATGTCTAACAATTCCTATAGTTGGGTCTTTAACTCCTGAAGTTCAATAGGAGCCATTCGATATGGGGCTTTAGAAATAGGTTTTGTACCAGGTTCAAGGTCGATACAAAATTCAATTTCACGCTCTGGGGGTAGGCCAGGATGTTCTTCAGGGAATACGTCAGGAAATTCATTAACAATAGAAATATCATTCAAAACTGACGTATTTTTGTTTAGATCCGTGACATGAGCTAAGAAAGCTTGACATCCGTTTTTCAATAAACGAATAGCTTTATGGCTTGAGATGACAGTGATTGATTTTAATGGTTTGGTTGCTTGAATTCGCATAATAGGTTGATTAGGAATATGAAAGCTAACAACCTTACGAAAACAATCAATTTTTGTATGATGAGTAGTTAACCATTAAATCCCTAGAATTACATCAAATGCATGTATTTTCAATGAAATAAGATCGACAGGTAATGTGTGGGTACCAACTTGAACCAAACAGGACTTATAAACAGTGGATGTAATGAAGGTTTCTCCCAACGGAGTTTCCACAAATAAGTCAAAGTCTAATTTCTCCGGAGTCAAATTTAATCGTTGAGCGCAAGTAGGAGAAATAAAAGAATGGGTAGAACCCAGTATCAAATAAGGTATAGACTTCGCTTAGAGTTTATGATAAGCTTACCCGTGATGACCTCATTCGGGGTTCCTTGCTTTTGGGAGGTCACTACAAACGCCTCCTCAGACCACTCTAAGATTGACTTTTTTTGAGACGGCCTTTGGTGCCTCTATCCCGTGAACTTGTCTTTGGTTGAGCGACAAAATCGCTAAGTGACCTTCTCTTCCACAATTATAACATGCTTTGGATGGCATCGCGCAGTTTGGACTAATGTGTCCCTCCCCTCCGCATTTGAAGCATATGATAGGTGGTCGTTCTCCTTCCTTAACCATGGTTGCTGGTGCTAACGTCTTTTCATCATTGTTGAATCTCTTTTTCTTGAAATGTCCATTTTTATTGTCTTGGCCATGATTACCACCAAAGTGGTTATCATTTCTGGCATGTTGATTCCTCCACGTTTGTTGTCACCGCTTCGATGGACCGATACCACTCGGTATTTTTATCTTTGCCGCATTACCGCTTTCTCTTGGTTGCGTTGACTCGTTCTGGCACAGGCCTCCAATAATCGAGCCCTATTTACAACATCCGAGTACAAACACGGTTTATGAGAAATAAGATATCGACGTATCTTCGATTTTAAACTCTTAAAAACATTCGCGTCATTCGCTTCCTCATTATCGACCAAATGGGATGCAAACCGAGATAAACTCGCAAATTTAGCCTCGTATTGCGACACGGTCATATTGTTTTATTCCAACTTGATAAACTCCTCCTCTTTCATGTGACGAATACTCTCAGGAAAGTACTTATCGTTGAATAGCTCTTGGAACTTTTCCCAAGACATCTTGAGTGCGTCAGGCTGGGTGCGTTTTACAGATTACCACCAAAGAATCCGCTTTTCACGCATAATATGAAGGTGGCGAAGGGAACCTTTTGCTCCTTGGAGCATCCCAAGACATCAAATATCTTGGTGATCTCGCTTTATCCATGCTTCCGCCTTAAGTGGTTTTGGCTCTCCAATAAACTCCGGTGGTCCCGACTCTTCTTAAACTATTTAGCGTTGATGATCGTCCGAGAGTTTCGATGTTTCCACCTATATTTTGGACAGAGCCGCTCTACCGATGTTGCATGAATTGCATAAAGCCTCCGAACAATCCATCATTCATCATTTGGTCGGTGTTGTTGTTTGCATGAGGATTGTCGCCTTCCTGATGCACATTCTCCTGATTATTGATATGTGGAGACTCAACGGTCTCTTGTGCTCCATTGCTATTTTAAACATTCTCGGATGTCATTTTCAGATACTGCCACAAAACAAAGGTTAATTAACATATAAAATATTATCCCTATACTTTGACCGACCAATTAAATACCAAATAAACTTAGGTAGGTCATACTAGCGAAGGAATTCCTTGTCTCTCCTCTCCTAGTTCTAGTCTCACATCTTAGCCAGGGATCATATCCCTAAGCTTTGATACCAACTGTGACGCCCCCAAAATAGGTATACATTACCTATTCTGAGTCTCCAAATACATGGTACAGAACATAAATACAATCTTAATTATATACAAAGAGAGTGAGTTTAAATACAAATAATCATCTTACAGACAATATCCACTCTCGAGAATGAGTCCTCATTACATTTATTGTCACACTATTTAATGAGAATAGTGAGGACTACTAGCTAATACTATCATCAGGACCATCACTCCGCTTTCTCTCGACTCGTCAAACCACGTTCTCATTTCTGAAGAGAACAGTGAAAGAAAGGGTGAGCTCAACTAGCCCAGTAAGAAATATTATGACAAAGATAATGCAGAATAAATTATCATTAGCCTTAAACAGTGTTAAACTGATACAATATAATAAACATCAAGTTTAACTATAGCGGAAACAAGCAATCCATTAGATCTCTTGGGAAAAGTAATCATCGAATCACCCCTGCCCTACGGCCAAGGATATTCTTTAGTATCACGACCACAATTATTCATGCACTACGGGCCAAGAATATTTGTGTATTCATTAATGATCATGATCATGCCAACAACTGTCCATCAATGCACTACGGGCCAATGAGGACTTTTACCACATCATTTATAATATTACGGTCATGATTACACCGAATAATCCCTGGTCATAATCATACCAAGTCCATCTATGCACTACAGGCCACATATGACTTTCAACAAAATATAAACATGAGGATGATGACAATGATATAAGAATTCAATAAAAACAAGTTCAAGAATTAATTTATCCATGAACTAATAACGTCCAGATTGTCAACATGATACTACTTTGTAGAGTAAAATTCAAGAATGCTCAGAAGAATATTTTCATGAAAAGATACTGGATGAAGCGCAGATATCAAGGATATTCCACTAATTTCATGGAGTATAGAAGTCAAAACTTTAACCAACTGAGTATAATAAAGAATGGAATAACAAAAGAAATCACCATGCATGCGGTGCTCAGTATGATGAGTTATTCAACGAATACTAAATAACGGAACCAGTCGGCGAAATTCGCATGACAAGCTGGGATGTTCCAAATAGAATAATAAAGAATAAAATAACAAATGTAAATCACCATGCATGCAGACTTGAATATAAAAGTTATTCCACGAGAATACTAATAAGGACGGAATCAGTCCGGCGTAAAACGCATGCAGATGAGGATATTCCAACAGAATAATAATAAAAAGACGGAACCAGTCCGGCGTAAAATGCTATGTATATGATATTCCAACAGTAATAATAAAGAGCGGAATCGTGTTACAGAAAGCTTATGCACAAGATATTCCAAAAGAATAAGAAAGGCGGAATAATAGAAGAATGTCACCAAGTATAGGGTAGCAGCACAGATCTGAGTTATTCCAAAGAATAATAAAGAATGGAATAACATAAGTTCTCTTCATGAATACAAAAGAATAACACCCCTTATGAGTACAACAAATAATATTCCCTACCTTAAGAAGAAGTGTACTGGATATATAAGTAGTGAAGTAGCAGAATACTTTCTTCTTTCTCTATAGTTTATCTCTCAGAGTTCAAAGGTGAATTCGTAAGAAAATAATGAAGGAATGAACTTCTATTTATAGAAAAATGGATCTGATAGTAACTAACTCATGAACGGTCCAGATTGATTTACTTTAATCTCGACGGTCCATATTTAAAAGCAAAATCTTTTAAATAAAATATAATATATTCTATTTATAGTCTAATAAAACAAATAACTTTATAAAAGATTTTTTACTATGCAAATACTATGCAGCACTTATGCAAATACTATGCATAATAAAATATAATATATTCTAATTATTGTCTAATAAAAGCAGATAACTTTATAAAAGTATTCTATTTTATATAAAAAGATTTTACTATGCAAAAAACACTATGCAACACTATGCATAATAGAATATAATATATTCTATTTATAGAATAACTTTATAAAAGTATTCTTTTTATATAAAAAGATTTTTACAGATTATTACATTAATAATACCAACAAAACCGAGTGACTTATCACGTAAGCATCAATAATTAATACAGGTGCTTACTTATGCAACCACACGTACATCGTTTTTAACACCGGTGTTTCAATAGTTAACGGTAAAACTTCATAGTTATTTTCATAAAGTATTTTTATCGTTTTTCAATCCGATAATAATTTCGTTGTGGGGTCCACCAATGATTGTGCCGTTGTACGAATATTCCCTGTTAAAACGAATATTCCCCGACCAATCGAATATTATATAACAACTTATGTACTTTTGCAAAATTTATAAATATTACCCACAACTATAACATTATATCAATTTCACTCCATAATATTCAATAATAATATTTATAGAAAATTCATCTTTATTCAAAAAGTTGGGGTTTTACAGTAATCATGGTCAAAACAATAAGAATGGACATTTCAAGAAGAGGAGATTCAACAATGATGGAAAGACGTCGACGTCAGCACCAACACCCGTTGTTAAGGAAGGAGAACGACCACCTATCCTATGCTTCAAATGCGGAGGGAGGACACATCGATCACCGCTAGCGATGTCAGTCAAAACATGTTATAATTATGGAAGAAAAGGTCACTTAGCCTGATTTTGTCATTCACCGAAGACAAGTTCAACTAGGATGGAGGCACCAAAGGCTGTCCCAGAAAAGTCAAAGCCGGTAGTTTAAGAGAGAACTTTTTTTTTCGTAACAAGGAACCTGAATAAAATTATCACGGGTATGTTAGTCATAAACTCTTGTGAAGTCTATACCGTGTTAGATACCGGTTCTACTACCTTTTTTATTTTACCTAGTTGTGTTCAATGTTTAAAGTTAACTCTAGAGAAGTTAGACTTTGGTATATCTGTTTAAACTCAGTTGGGAGAAACCTTCGTTACCTCCACTATTTATAAATCTTGTTCAAATCAACACTTTCACGTTACGTGTCGATCTTGTCTCTTTGAAAATACTTGTCTTTGATGCGATTTTAGGAATCGATTGGTTAACTACTCATTATGGTTTTTGTAAGGTTGTTAGCTTTCATATTCCTAACCAATCTGTTATGCGAATTCAAGCAACCAAACCACTAAAGTCAATCATTGTCATATCAAGCCATAAGTAAAGAGCCTCGGTCCTTTCGTTGTTGACTTTCTTGTGTGGAATGCACCGCCTGGACTTTACGTGGCGACGTCGTGAATGACGATGTCAAGTTGATAGTATCAATGTGACGTATTATCCAAGTCTTGGATGAGAGTCAGCGATTTTGAATGATATTTCTATTGTTAATAAATTTTCCGACGTATTCTTGAAGACTTCTTAGCCTACCTTAGAGCGTGAAATCGAATTTTGTATTGACCCCAGTACAAAACCCATTTCTTAAACCCTCAAATATTTTCTTCACCTAAAACGAACGTAAATGTGCCAAAGACGTTGGCTCGAGCTGTTGAAGATTACGATCATATCATTCAATATCATTGTGGAAAAGCGAACGTGGTAGCTGACGCGTTGAGTAGAAGATCGTATGCGTTTACAAGTGCGAATATACGAACCCCCATGAAGATAACGAATATACGAGTAGAATCGACTTTAATCGATAAAGTTAAAGTCGCTCAAGCTACACACCTGGAGCTGATGAATGTGAAGAATTAAGAAGGTTCAAGAGGGCGTTATTCTAGAAGCAAGAATCGACGAAGAGAAGAAATCTCAACCCTCGATTTAATTGGCCCATTTGAAATCCTCGATAAAGTAGAACCGTGGCTTATAGACTGCTTTTACCGCCAAGTATGTCGGCGTGTTCATAACGTTTTTAACGATCGACGTTACGTAAATATGGGGATGACCCGAACCACATTATTAATTTAGAACCGGACGAGATAGCGAATGATTTAACGTATGAGGAGATACGTGTTAAAATCTTGGATAAGAAGGATTATATTCGACACTCAAAGGTTATACCTCAAGGGTTAGAATTTGAAGTGAGGTCAAGGTATCCTCTCATTGTTGGTATACGAATGTGTACGTACGTAAATTTCGAGGGCAAAATTTCATAAGGAGGGGAGATTGTGAGACCCCAGATTTTATGAATAAAGATTTAATTTTCTCAAAATAATTTTTTAAATATTATGGTGTGGATTTGATATAATGTTATAGTTGTGGGTAATATTTATAAATTTTGCAAAGTACGCAAGTTGTTATATAATATTTGATTGGTCGGGGAATATTCTTTTTGTTGGGGAATATCCGTATGACGGTACAATCATTGGTGGACCCCACAACGGAATTATTATCGGATTGAGAAAATGACAAAAATACTTTATGAAAATAACGGTGGAAGTTTTACTGATTAATCTGTTGAAACACCCGGTGTTAAAAATGCGATGTCTGGCGTGGTTGCATAAAGTAATACCTGCAGTATTGATTATTAATGCTTACGTAAGAAGTCACTCGCTTATACTCAATTATTATTCTGAAAGAATCTTTGATCATATCTCTCATATTATTGATTCAATTATTGTCACAGTATCATCTGCATAATATTTATTATTATTAAATCAATAATTGAGACGACAAAGTTATTATTTGTAATATCGACAATGTCTAGAAGTTCTGTCAATGAGAGGTTTGATCACCTAATTGCGCGCCAATAAGGAGAAATCCTTATCAAAAAGCCCCTTCTTTCCTGGGAACGACCTGGTTGTTAAATATTGTGAGTTATAATATTAATGATTAATAAGTTGTGTTGATTAAAGATGAAATTGATTGTTCCATTGTGTTGGGATTATTAGTGTTAGTGGAAATTGACATTTATTTTGATGATAATTGATGTCTGGAGGTTATATTGTTCACTCGGGTATTCGGAGCACTTTTCGTGTTGGAGTACTATTCACGAGTTACTATTCACGGGGTACTATTGATTCACATTCTTATACTATTAGGGGTGGTAGTCCAAGATTGATAATACTTGCATGACTAAGTTAAAAATGGAGGTATAGTTGTAGGTACTATGCTGTAATTAATTTTTTCACATGATTATATTATTTATTCACATGATTGTACTATTGATTCACATGATTTACTATTAGGGTAGTTGGTGCAAGATTGATAATACTTGCAGGACTAAATTAAAAATGAAGAAAAAGAGGAAGGTATTATACTGTAATATTTTGAGCCTCAAAACGTGCAATTATCAAAACTATATTTTCCTATAAATATAAGCTCATTCTTCCTTCATTTCTCACCAATTCACAAAAGCTTTAGAGCAATTATTATAGAGAGAAATTATAGAGATAAAGAAGAAAAGTATTCTGCTACTTCACTACTTCTATATCCAGTTTCTTCTAAGGTAGGGAATATTATTTGTTGTACTTATATGGAGTATTATTTCTTTCTTATCCATGAAGAGAACTTCTGTTATTCCATTCTTTGTTATTATGTTGGAATAACTTTTTACATGCCTGGCAACCGCATACTTGGTAAAATTCTTCATTATTCCATTCTTTATTATTACATTTGAATATCCACATCACATGCGTTACTCTTGGGACTGGTTCCGTCATTATTATTACATTGGAATATCATGTATCACATGCGTTCTGGCGGGACACTGGTTGCCTTCTTTATTATTCTGTTGGAATATCTTGTTCATGCATTTTACGCCGCACTGATTTAAATCTTTATTATTACATTGGAATATCATGTCTCGTGCTTTTTCTGTAGAACTCGATTCCGTTATTTATTATTACTGTGGAATAACTCACTTGCTGTCTGATCTATCGCATGCATGGTGATTTCTTTTGTTATTCCATTCTTTATTATACTCGGTTGGTTAAAGTTTTGACTTCTATAATCCATGAAATTAGTGGAATATCCTTGATATTTACGCTTCATCCGAAGATCTTTTCATGGAAATATTCTTACGAGCATTCTTGAATTTTACTCCACAAAGAAATATCATGTTGACAATTTGGACGTTATTGGTTCTGGACAAAATAATTCTTGAACTTGTTTTATTGAATTCTTATATCATTGTCATCATCCGATTTTTATATTTTTTTGAAAGTCATACGTGGCTTTGTAGTGCATAGATGGACTTGGTATGATTATGACCGAGGGATTATTCGATTGTAATCATGGACCGTAATGTTACAAATGATGTGGTAAAAGTCCTCATTGGCCCGTAGTGCATTGATGGACGATTGTTGGCATGATCATGACCATTAATGAATACACGAATGTCCTCGGCCCGTAGTAGTACATGGATAATTTGTGGTCGTGATACTAAAGAATATCCTTGGTGAGTCGTAGTCAGGGGTGATTCGATGATGTGGATTATTTATTAAGTCGAGTCCCGTGATAAAAGTGATGAAAAACCTTTTAAATCATAGAAGATAGTAGATTTTATTCTCTACTTGACTCTTCTAATGGATTGCTTATTCCATCAAGTTTTGATCTAAAACTTGTTGTCTATTATATTCTATCGGTTGTTATCTTTGTTCAAGGCTATTGATAATTTATTTTGCGTTATCTTAGTAATATTTCTTTCATTGGGCTAGTTGAGCTCACCCTTTTTTTTTCTTTGTTCTCTTGGAAATGAGAATGTATTTGGGACTAATGGGAGAACAGAGTGATGGTCCTAGATGTTTCAGATTAGTAGTCCTCACTATCTACGTGAAATAGTGTGATAATAATTGTAATAAGGACTCCTTTTGAGTTTGTATACTCTCTAGTAGACAATATTTGTATTCAAACTCACAGTTTATGTTTTGTCGTATTATACACGACAGTTGTATTTGAATTATGTGCAATGTATCTGGCGACTCAAGATGGGTGATGTATACCTGTTTTGGGGGCGTCACAAGAGTCGACTCTCAAAAGAAATTAATTTGACCTGAATGTCGTAAGCAAAATACGTTTGTCGTTACATGAGATAAAGTATGATGTGTAGAAAGAATATGACCCAAAAAAGATATGGGAAAAGTTCGAGAATAATTATGCTTCGAAGTCGCTAAACAGCAGATTGTGCTTGAAGATGGAAATATTGTATTCCTTGAAGATAGATGAAGGGGCGAATCTCCATGATCATCTAAATACCTTTAACATGTTAGTGTCTCAATTGTTAAATACAGATGAAAATTTGGAAGATGATAAGAAATCATTGCTCTTATTGTAATATTTGCCCAAGTTTTACAAGTTGTTAGTAACTAACTTTGATTTTAGATGAGGTGATTACTGTCGTGGGAAAGTCAAAAGTTGATGGGAGAATTTAGTAATAACATTGGTGAGCAAGCACTAATCGTGGAGGGTTCTAATCGAGAGATGAATCAATTGAGAGATAATGGTAGAGGAAAATTAAGATTCAGACCAAGAGATGATAGTGATAGAGTGATACTATTATGGAGAAAATGATCACATCCAATACGAGTGCAAAACATTAAGGCATGACATTAAGAGTTTAAGGAATTATCAAGAAAAATTAAAGAACAAAGAAAAAGTTGAAGATGCTAATTAATTGGTTAATGAAATTGAAGTTGTTTTAACCGATAAGAATGTTTATAATGAAGAATGAGTATTCGATTTTGCGGCTTGTATGTATATATGCAAGGAAATAGATTGTTTTGAGAGTTTGAATGATGGTGAAGAATTTTACGTTTATATGGTGAATAAGGAGAGAGTGAAAATTGAAGGTGTCTGAAGTGTTCGTTTCAAATTTCATTATGGTTCTACGAAATTTTTTGATAAGACATGTTATGTGTCTAGTTGTGGTAAGAATATAATTTCTTTGGGAGAATTATTCTCACGTGGATATACATATGTGGGTCAAGAAGATTTGTGCAAGGTGTTTGATGTGATAAAAATATGTAACTGCAAGTGCAAAGTGTCAAATTGAAGAACTGACAAGTACAAGTCGAACCACTAAGGCTAGATTAATTTTATTGTATCCTTAATATCTATTTTAGGCGAGTTATAAATAAAAATTAAGAACTGATTAAGTATAATTAAACTAACTAATAAAAAAGACGCAATCTAGAAATTCAAATATATTAAACAATAAACATAGCAAATAATTCAATCTCTTCTATTTTTATATATAGCTTAATTATGATTTTGATCCCACTTCCCTTTAATTTAATAAATTTACAATTAATGTAGTCAAACATAGACTTTGAAAATTTAAGGATTAACTATAATACATCAAAACTTCTTCGAGCAAGTATAGATTATAAAAAACTCATATCTTAACAATAATCTATCAAAACCTCTTAATTAATATAAAATCACACAACAACTATTAAACGAAAGTATTTCAATAAAGAGACATAAAAGACGAAATCAATTAAACATAAAAGTATAAATAATATTAATAATAGAATAGATAAAAAATATTATCATGAATAATTATTTAATTTTATCTTCATCCTAGATATAAAATATTAACTAGACTGAAAATAAATAAACTAACTAAAATAAAGAAAAAGAAGATTAAAAAAAACTCTCAATGAATAAGTAATTTAATCATTTTTGTAATAGTTATATTTATTATTTATTATATGAGAGTGTTCTAATTAGATTAGTAAAAGAAAATGTGTGGGTACTCTATAAATAGAGTTTTGTGTTTATAGAGAGGTAGAACACAACCACGAGATAGTAACATTCTAGTGAGTTGAGAGATGATGTAATTGGGTCTTGAGTTGTTATGTGAATGAGATTTTTTTTCAACTTTTATTTTCCTATAAAAAGTTGTACCGTGAAAATTAATATATTAAAGTTAATTTCATAAATTAGGTCATTGATAACCAAACCACATTAAATATTGTGTTAATTTATTTATTTTTATTCTATTTTGCATGACTTAATTCTCAACTGTACATACATGTGTAGCAAACACACAAATAAAAAATATTCTTAGCTACCAGGGTTGCTAAGAGATGTAGTATGTAGTTTAATTTCACCTTGAAGCCATATATATATATATATATATATATATATATATATATATATATATATCTTGCAGCTTGAGCTAGCTATAATCAGCTAGCATTGGGTCCTTAATTAAAAGTAGGCAATTAACAATTCTCTGTCCTGTGGAATTCATATATCATATACGTCAAACTGACTAATAAGAAGAGAGTTCCTAATTGATCAAAACATATATCAAGGAACAACTATTCATTCAATTTATATATATATATATACGGCAATATATGTGAGTCGATACATAGCAATTCATAGCAAATAGCCAAATAGTACTTCATTCTAATGGAAAAACATTACCGATGAGAGTAAGAGTATAAGATAAGTATATGATAATAGACAATTTATACTATATTTAATGTTATATAATTATTTTTTTAATTTTTGTGCACAGTTCTAAAATATTACTCATGGGACGGAGGGAGTACTAACTTAATTACAGCAACACATTCCCCATCATCATCTCTGATATTTTTCTCATATCATCATAATGTTACATTTTAACACATTTTAAATTTAGATTCTATTTCATTTAAAATGGAGTGGTTCTTAATTCCACTGTATTGTAGTGGTTAAGTTGATGGACAATATAATATTGTAGGAAACTTTTTCTAAATTTTGACCGATAGAGCTTGCAATGGACATTTGGCGGCCAGTTAAAACCCTATAATCACCATTTATTATAAATTAGCTCCATATTCATATATTCGCATCCAATGCTAAATAAATAGTATTAGAATATATTCCATATTTCGGAATATAATTATAGTAGTATATCTAAAACAGCATTGTCAACCAATGGAAAAAGAAATTGAGTGGATATGGATAAGGCTAGGCCAAGTGCATGATAAGTTAATGAGGGGAGAGTATCAAATTACCAATGAATAAAGAGTAATTTATGTCGGTAATAAATACTATCAACATATATATATATATGGGATATCATTTATAATAAGTTTAAAATTCCGCTCACATATACTTACATGCATATTTTAATAGTTTATGTGACTTATTTTACACGTATGTCATCAAAATATGTATATGAGTGCATGTGAGCAGTATGCGACTGTTTTTATGTGATAATAGACTTACTCTATCATTTATTATGAATAAATCAAGTTGCATCAATTAGATAGATGAAGGTGGAGGATTCCAAGTGCACGTGATCGATTTATCATAAATATGCGCCTCATGGGTGGCCACTGGCCAGGCCTGCATGAGTTGACATTCATTTTGCCCCCCGCCCCTTTATTTTTCAAGAAGCTACCAACTTACCTTTAATTAACCATAGATTCCCATAGTCGTTCCTAAGCACGGGCGGAATGCTCGGCCGTCTTGGTTCCTCCGATTAGAGGATCATAATTTTATATATATATATATATGGAGAGAGAGAGAGGATTTTGAACATTCAATTGAAGATTTTAGCTCTAGGAATACTAGCTAAAAGAAGTATCTTTAAATAAATATATTCTCGTATATTTTGTTGTAGTCGAACTATTATGTTTTAAGTTCCGAAAATATAATTTTTTAGATGCAAATTGTACTTTTTATTTATTTATTTTTTTCTTAATTTTTTTAGTGAAGACAATGTTTCAAAAATTGTCCCCTTTTTATTTTTTATCATGGCCACGAAAATCTCAAAAACAGCTATGTACACTCCTATATTTACATGCATGCCGCATGCGCCTATATATATATATAGTGTATATAGACAGAAAGAGAGTCGAGACATATATATACACATATCAATGTAGTAGCTAGCTAGCTAGCTGAGATGGAGCTAGCAGTTTGCATGTACATTAATTATTTGCAAATTACTATACTACTCATGCAGCTTGGTACGTAGCTAGTTTAGTAGAGTAGTAGTAGTAAGTTAGAAGAGGTGGGCTTTAATTGGTTTGTCTTAGAGTGAGTACGTACGCCTTGCATGAAGTGGTAGAGAGTATAATATCAGCCGAGGATGATTTGTCGGCCGGTTGTTCATTTATAAGATCGATTATAATCCATATGTATATAATACCCGCCCGGCAAATCATACCTTGACTGTATTTCGCTCTCTTCTTCCCCTGCAAGGCTCACAGCACGTACTATATAATAATAATATCTTAATCTATCTATACTTTAAAATCTATATATATATATATATATATTGTTAAGTAATCAACTCATCTAAAAGCTTAAGCTTTTAGATGAGTTGGTTACTTAACATGTTAGCATGATAAACATTGTTGGACCCTCCATCTAAAAGCTTAAACTTTTAGATGAGTTGGTTACTTAACATGGTAGTATCGAGCTTTGGGTGTCTGAGTCTTGGGTTCTAATCTTCCCAAATGCACACAATTATCTTTATATTAATTTAATAGTGCAAATGCACTTTAATTTTTCCCAAGTTGCATTTGAGGGGAGTGTTAGCATGATAAACATTGTTGGTTTTAATATATATATATATATATATATATATATATATATATATATATATATATATATATATATTTATGTTTATTATTAAGTGATGAGACCTATGTATAGATATATGATCTATATACTCCATCCAATATATATATATATATGATTACTCCTCCTCCTCCTCCTCCCTCCCTCCCTCTTTCTTCTATTCCTCATATTTTGAACTATATATGAATCAAGAAGATAAGTCTTAAATAACATAATTCTTTAAATAGCATAATTCCTTAAAACGACGTTATTTTGGAGTGGCTTAAAAGAGAGTGGTCTCACTTGTTTTTCTTTTATTTACAAAAATGTCACTCGCGGTCACTCCAAAACGACGTCATTTTAAGGAATTAAGTTATTTAAGGAATTATGTTATTTAAGACTTATACTTTTGATCCTTGCTTTATATATATATATATATATGATTTTAATGCCAATGACTTGTGATGTAGTAATGTTTTGATGGTTTAATATATATAGTATTTGCTCTTATCAAGAAAAAATATAATAGTAATATAACTATATTTTAGGATTGAATGAGCACAAAAGCTACTACCATGTCCTATAAATGTAAGAGACGCATACCCAAAACTAAACTAATTATTTATATTTAATAGTTGGGGTAATATTAGAAACTAAACAATTAATACTTATTTGAAATTCTCTAATGACTTATATTAAATAACAAAAATATTTTTTAAAACGACTTATATTAAGGGACGGAAGGAGTACCATTTACCATATACTTATCTCATACTTTCTCCATCCCATAATATATGACGTTTTAGAATGTATGAAATAAGTATATGATAATTAAATGGTATTATTAACAATTAATACTATGTTTAATATTATACAATCATTTATTTAATTCTTGTGCATAACTCTAAACGTCATATATTATGGAACGGAAGGAGTATCATTTTTCTCTTAAAACTAAGCTATTAGTAATTGTTATCCTTAATAAGTACTCTCTCCGTCCCATAATATATGATGTTTTAGATAATTTCATTTGTCTCAAGTTATTTGTCATTTTATATAATATAAGGGAATTAATTATAATCTTTTCAAAATTACCTCTCATGTAAAAATGTTACAGATAAGAGAGAAAAGTAATAAATGGGAATTTTAGAGTATTATAAACAATTGATATTATATTTAATGTTATCCAATCATTTTCTTAATTCTTGTGCATAACTCTAAAACGTCGTATATTATGAAACGAAAGTAAGTATACATATTCTTTTAATGATAAATAATATAAAATTGAGGGAGTAATTAAAAGCGCAAACTTGATTTCATTAATTTTGGTTTCACAAACTTTTGTTTCAGTCTTTCACTTTTATCCAAACTAGTTGATAGCCCGTACAATGCACGAACTAATTTAAATAATGAATTATATAATTTATTAGCACTATCGTCCTCGAAATTGACTATTATAATAATTTAAAATAACTTTTGAGACTATTCATCATATTTACTAAATTTCTTTTTAATTCAATAGATTATATTATAAATATTAACTTGCAAATATGTAAATAATTGTGAATTTCTTATTTATACACCCAGAGATAAATACACACCCGGAGATGTTTATAACTAATTCATAATTCATACCTACTACGAATTCATAACAAAATTCTCTTAAATTGAACACCAAAATTACATACGTTAACAAACCCAAAGTAGCCCATTTTACATTCTGAAATTTAAACAGCACATAAAAATATAATATTATATCTTCCAATGATTTAAGCAATCTTTGATATTTTTTTTTTTTTTGGGGGGGGGCATATTAGCCCAACAACTTTGCTTGAAAGCATCAACTGGCGTCAAGTTGTCCTGAACCAACCGTTGGGACCTCGACCTCAACCCATAACCAAATTTCACATCAAACCCTTCCCTAGAAATGCTCCCAAACTCACCCTTCATATCCTGAATTATACTCTTAAGGGACATTTTCACTAACTACACATGAAACTGCACGAAACTCACAAACAAATAAAAATCCAAATCTGTCTTGTCTTTTTTCAACCTGACATTTATCAATGAGCATCATACAGTAGAATTATCCATAAATAGAAGCTAATAAAGACATTCCCATAATTCTCAGAGCCAAAATTGCAATCTTTACTGACACCTCAAATTATCCTCCAAGAATGTCAGATGATAGAATTATCCATAAATAGAATCTAGAAGCATTTTTCCAGTTTCCTCAAAGCTAAAGTTGAAATCTTTACTAAAATTACCAAATAACTCACCTCAAATTACCCTCTAAGAATGAATGCCATACTCCACCATCGAAAATATAGAGGACACCACATATCAACCAATCTCTAAATCAAAAACACCATTTTCAGTAACAAAACCAAGAAAACATCAAAAATAAATATTCCAAAGAAAACCCATCACGTATTATCACTTCAATAGATATAAACACCAATGTAGTAGATGGTTTCAACAAAGATCATAATCTAATCACTTTACATAAATTGAAAAGTGCAGATCAAATGGGCTTTGGCTAAGCATAATTAAAGATGAGATTAAGGCTTGAAACCCAACACATGTTCATATCCCAAACTCAACAAATAATACAAATAAAGTTATTAGTAACTATCCATTAAGACATTAAAAAAATGGGGTAGTTATTCAAGAACAAAATTATATGACTGTCAGAAAAACAATGCCCAACACATTGAGGCTCTTGATTAAGCTTCAAAGATAAAATGTAAAGATAGCAAATTAAAGATCTTGAAATGCTATACTTTGTAGTTTTTGGTTATCCAACTAAAAGAGAAAGATAAACTTCTCTTACCATGTAATAAGTGGAACAACCACCCTATCTTTGACACTCCCCCCTGGATTCAAAAACTCTGCCTTCCCAAAAATCTGAAATAACAAATAATAAAAATCAAATAAATAAACATCAAATCACAGAACTTTAAAGGGGAATTTTGAGAGAAAGAGAGCAAAATAACAATGCATGTAATACAATCAGAAATTGATATTGGTAGTGCACAAATCAAGAGGTGCCATGTAAGAGGTATTAATTATCTGACAAATAACTTAGAAATCTGACTAAAAAACAAACTCATACTCTACAAAATAATCTCTTATATTACCACACACATGTGAAATATCAAGAATGTATATTCTTACAACAGCTGCTTCATGACTCCACACTTTTTAAAAACTCTGTTTTTTCGAGTCGGTCTTAACTTCCAACAATGGTATAGTAAGCCCCTCCCTAATAGCCCATACTTGCCAACTGTTTCATAAAAACCAATTATCCAAACACCTTCACCATTACAGATTAAACCTCCCTAAAAGTTTGTTTCTTAAAAGAGTTGAAGTTCAATTAAGAACTTCTTATAGAAACATAAATTATAAAATAAAAGAAAATGAGTTAACATTACATTAGTACTATTTATCACCAATGAGTCATCCTTCCGATTTCCACCTCCAACCATTTTTCTTTCTTTTTCAACTCAATGATCTCACACCCACTTCTGCTTTAACCAAACAAAAACAAAAGTTAATCATATATGTGATTACCTTGTACTCACTGCTCCTCAAACTCTTGTAAGGAAAACGAAGCATATATGTGATATCAATACAATCAAAACTACTAAAATTCTGAAGAATAAGCATAAAAAAATAATAAATAAAATTCCTAAAATGTGTACTTGGTCTTTCACCATACAACATTTTTTTGTGTGAATTTGCATGTCCTATTAGATAACGGTTAAATCCTCTAAACTCTACCTTATGACGACTTTGAGATAAGAAATAAGGGGATTTATAGAGAGAAACTCACAATTCAAAGGCAATTGCAAATTGATGTTGTAGAAGTATATACCTTGTCGTATTAATTTTCCGCCCACAACACGCCGTTGTAGGTGACGAATTTCTTCTTCTGACCAACAACTCTTTACACTACACACTCCTAAATTTCAGTTGCAGCAAAAGAAACAAATCATACTAAAAAATACAATTAAAATTTAGCTCACATAATTTTGCATAATAATAATAATAAGCCGCAAATTCAGTGCTCCATCTTCTCAATCTCAATATGAAATGAAGCGAATTTGGTCAGCCAAATACGAAATGAACTTCGCTTATATACCACCAACAACAAATAAATGATGTTAACCAAACTATAAACAATTCCATGAGGTTCAATACCCTTTGTCATCATTTCCTCAAAAAGTGAAAACATCTTGGACCTTTTATATGTCTTGGCAGCTTAACACAGACTAAATAATAATTCACACAAAAAAAACATTTATACCGAAATGAATAATAAATAAATTCAACTTTCTTTCAAGCTATCACTATGAAAATTGCATTACCTCTTGTAAAGAGTAAAAAATAAAATAATGATAATAATAATAAAATTCTTGAGAAGATATAAACTTGTTGAGCTAGAAAGCAAGAAACACATTACTTATAATTGCATATGTAGAAAAGGAAGCTTACCCAGGTTTAGATGTTGTAGATGCTACCGAAGTATCAGTATTTGTCTGCAAATTACAAACAAAAAATAAAACTTCACATAACAAAAATATACAAACACAAAGTCTGAAATATATAGTCAAAGAAAGAGGGAGAGATGGTTAACTGCAACAACATTAGTAATTAATTTGTCAGCACTGCTACCCAGCCCATTATTCATCCTCCCATCAGATCTAACCACAAAAAGTATACAAATAGTATTTATATGTTAATATACAAACATATGAGAAATGATTTATACTGCTGATAATTTATTTATTTTAAAATACGATGAGTCATACTTATAAATTCATCCAATCTCAAGTACTTATATTTTTTGCGATTGTAATTATAATTCAACAAAAAACTTTCTCAATTAGTGACAAAATTCTATACGTAATAAACTGATATTTTTATCTGAAAAAAGTGGCACATTTTTTCATATGAAAATAAATATTAGTGTTATTTTTTTTAAAAGAAATATGAAATATGATGAGTCTTACTTTCAAACCTACCCAATCTTAAGTATCTATGTAATTCACGATTGTAATTTTACAGGAATTTTTTAAAATAATTAACAGGATTCTATACATCTTTAATTATAGAGAGAAAAAGAGTGATACTTACATCTTCGATCATTTGATCAAGAACAGGCAGAGCAGGGCCCTCTCTAAAATCAATTTTGTGGGCAACCACGTCCTTTTCAATTATGGGAAGACCAATTTCATAGTTCTCTCTGTTTATGTCCATTGCTAAAATCTGCACCATTTTTATAACAAATAAAATTAAGCAATAATTAAATTGATATCTATGTGTCATTCTGATTTCCCTTGCGAATACCACAATTATACTTTATTCCCTTACCGTCTATCTGTGACTTTTAATTTGAGAAAAGGGAAGTAACGAAATGGGAATAGAAAGTTCTTCTCAAAATTTTGGAAAGAAAAACTTTCTATTCCCTTCCCTCTGAAACAAAACTCACAAACATAGCCTTAGGACCAATTTGATTTTGGGCTGAGGTAAAACAAAATAGAAGAACAAATTCAGTTATGTATATTATCTTCTTTTTTGCCTCCATTTCATGGCAACAAAACAGAGGATTCTTGTGATGAAAAAACAGGGGAATAATAAGTCCAAATAATACATATATACATACCCATTATGCTAATGAAGAAACCCCAAATAACATACCTAATTCATTTTTGTAAAAATTCATGAAGAAACCCTCCCAAATCAGAGATCCAATTCGCAGATATACAGACCCATTATGCTAATGAAGAAAAAGAAGATGAAAAGACACAAAGGCTGCATAAGGCTTACGACAAAGATGAATTCGGTAGAAGATTTATTGTCAATTTCTATTAAAGAAGAGATGAAGACATGTTTGTTTGTGATTTTCAAATTTACAGAAACACAACAAAATTAGAGAAAAACAAAATTGATAACATGATGAATATATAAAAAAAACGAACCTGGTGTGAGGGTTTGTAATCTGAGAATCTGATTTAATGTGCCAGCCTGCTTTTTTAACTTTAGATTTTTTTGAAAAGGGACGTGGAAGATGAAGAGGAAAAGTCGATTGAATTCTGTGCGACGAAACACAGTGACTGATTCCAAAATCGCTTGATAGAGAAAAAATCAACTGATCAAAGGAGAGTTGGGCGGTTTAGAGAGAGAAAGTGAGATTTTGAAACTATTGGGGTTTGAATTTGAGAAAAATGATTGGGTTGATTGAAAAGATGGAAGAGTGGGTAAGGGTAAGGTCGAAGGGAAAGAAACTGAAAGTTGAAGAAGAAGAGGAGCCAAGTCGGTTTTGGAAATTAAATTGGTGGACAGATTAATTAATTGAGCATTAATTTGAAATTAATTGAGTTGAAGAGGGTGTGCTGTATTTATATATAACGATTGATTAGTATAAATATTATCCAAAAGTTGTAACAATTAAATATTATCCAACCAATTTTAAAAATCACAATTTTATGTAAAATAATACACCTTAACAAATTTTATGTAAGAAAATTCTATTATTACAATTTTATTGAGATATTAAGATATAAAAAAATCTCTTAATATATCACATGATTTATTCTATTAATATTAGTTGTAAATTTGATTGCTAAATTATTGTCCAGACTAATTCAAATTCATTAAAAACTCGAGGTTATATTTATAATGTACATGAATTTTAAAAAAATATAATTACTACTATAAAATTAGTTGAAAATTATAGCGTATTAATTACAAACTAATTTTCATAACAAAATTAAAACTTATTAAAGATTGAATTTCATAATTCTATTCGAATATATAAGCACCAAGACAAAATTTCATTACAAACTTAAAATACAAATAAAAATAAAAAAAATGCAACTTTATATTCTATCAGTGTTAACAAAAGGCAACTGTTGGACAAAATCCGAGATACAAATTCTACTATTAAGCCGCTAAAACTTTAGCCCTGAATGAATTGCAACTACACCCCCGACAAGATTTTCGTACTCAACCTTCTGAAACCCAGTGCCGGCAATCATTGAAGCAAATTTCTCCTGCAAATAACAAATTTTAAAGACAAGGGAAGGGGTAGATAGATATGCATAACGAGCTAGTTAACTGGAACATGGTAACTCAACTTCATGCTTTGTTCTGTAAGTATTGATTAAAAAAACAACACAAGTTCTAAATCTGTTAATTCCAGGCTAGTTTTATGAGTTACATTCTGGATTTCATAGAAGAAGACAATCCCAAATGATAACTACATTTGTAGTCATCATAAAGAAGGGAGTGAAGACCCAACTTGTATGTGACCCTCATGACAGATCTTTATGTTCATTTATGTAGCATATTATATGAGTCGTCCCGATGATGATCACTGCTCCACCCGACAATAATATAAATGCAAAAATCAGCGGAAGTTCAAGTTCCTTGTACACAAGTATATATCAGCGGGACAAAGAGGAGAGAGTGGCTTTTTTTTAGGTGGGGGGTGGTTGAGGAGGCAATCAAAGATAAAGGTTCCAAAGTTCATAAGAGGGCCACAGCTTAGAATATATCCTCCATGGATGTTCTGGAGCACTGTAAGTAAAGATAAAGAGTATCTAATCTAAAATATTGTTTGCAATATCAAAGCCCATATGAATTTAATGTTCTTTGATTTTACCGGTTCATAATAAAAGATGCGAGTTTTCTTTATGTATCTCCCGAGTTCACACAGAATAACTAAGGTACATGTTTTTGGTTCATGACATATATCAATGAGTCCAACTTCCAACTAATTATTTTTCCGAACCTCCCCTCACCCCATCAGCGGCCATCTCACTCCCAAACACATCGGTTTTTAGAAATTCTTTTATAAAAGTTACTGTTAGTTAACTTAATTTAAATCTGAATTCCCTAGGCAGTAGTCAAGCGTAGTATAGGGAGATGTAAAAGAGCACAAACTGTCTAGGGATCTCCATTAAGCCTCAACTATAGTTCTGGGAACAGTAGAATTTTTTTATGTTCAATACAAAGATCATACCTGAGAGGGAAAACGACGAATACTTTCAACCAAGTATTGGTAAGAATCACGATCTCCTGCAACTAGCTCTCCTACGGCTGGAATCACTGAGAATGAGTAATAATCATACCTGGAAAAGAATAAGAAGCAAGTAAGCAACGAATCTTTAAGTGTAATAACAAAGAGGAAAAGGTAAATTAAACTGAACCTGACAACACAACGAAACAAAATTTTTGAAATATCACTCAACAAATAGAGAAAAAAATATGCTCTAAAAGAACAGCCAAAGTCTACATTCACTTAAAACCACTAAACTAAGGCTTGAGAAGGCCATAATAGTTGAACTCATGGAGGATGATAATTGATAGAGACATCTGCCAAACATGTGGGATTAAATTTTCAAGACCAGGAATCGGATGAAATGTCACATGTTCACCATTTTTAAAATCCTTTAGTGAAATGGCAATAAAGTGGTAACATGCTCAACTGCTCAAAAACTACAAAATGAAATCATGTATGGATTCTCAGGTAAAGCATAGTGTCGAAATACTCACAACTGCTTGAAAACTGGATTTTCGACATGGCTCAGTTCAATGCAAAGAAATCGTCCACCCCTTTTAAGAACCCTAAGAAACAAATCAAAACTATAACCTCATGTAACATTAATGGAAAATATAAAACCAAAGTTTCAGAATTATATTCATATATGATATATCTCTATTGAAGGAAATATCGAAATTCATATACAAAATGCATATGTACAAGTGTTCATAATTCTACTAGAATGCTTGTGAGTAAGAACAAAGGGGGAAAAAGCATGAAAAAGTAAGTCTTTTACTTGTAATTTTTTCTTTTTTACTCGTACTTTGTAAAGAACATTACACAATTCATAATTGAAGTTTTTTCTTGTTGCGGGGTTATTTTTTCTCCTCAAATAAAAACTTCTTCAGCATAAATCAAACACTAAATTGTTTCCTTTTTCCCCTTAAAACATTTAAAGAGAAAAGACAAATCAACCAATTATAATTCAAACGTACCAAGGGAGCAATCTTTAATCCCAAGGAAACCCTTTCTCAGTGGATTCTTTGTAAAGTCCTCAGCCCCTCTATCCTATATTCATATGCGTAAGATGCAAATTACAGGTTTCACATTGAGGATTAAATCTACTAATTGTCAACTTGGACAATAACTATTAGGCTTGGCACAATAAAAAGTTATTTATTTAATTATAACACTACTAAGCTTGGGACAATAATTTACATCAATAAAAACTTCATGTGTAATGAAACAAGTTATCGTAGGTACCCGCCACCCAGATAAAGGTAGTAATAAAAGTGTTGGCATATTTCAGTAATTTTTGATAATTTAACCTTATGGCTTTCTGCTAAAAATTGAGCATATTTACCTATAAGCTTCAGCAAGAGCTTTCTCTATGTGAGTAACGTTCCTAATACCAAATGCAATTGTGTAACCATCCACCGAATCATCTTCAAAATTCAGTGCTTCAGCATCTCCTTCAACCCATATAAGAGATCCATCTTCTCCAAGCCCTACAAAAGTCAGATTATATATCTAATTTGTAACAGGAATGGATTCATCATCCAGAAAAAAACACCAAGTAAGAATTTTCAGCTCACTCTTTATACAATACCTCTCTCTTGGGCCCGCGTTTTACCAACGTTCAACATATTTGGATTGATGTCACATACATATATCTCTGTTTTTTCTTGTAAATTATCTTCAAGCATATTTTGTGTGGCTCTACATCTACCACTGTTTATAGTATCTAGGATCCTGAAAGCAACATCCCCTGAAAAATGAGAAATTTAAACTCAAGCCACAAAAAATAATTCACAAAGGCACTTGAAACAATGATCAAAACAGTATCCACCACGTCAAACAAAATTCTCATTCACTGAAGAAATATATAAAAGCACATGAGAATAAAAAAAAGTGTTGTGTCACAAGATTCCAAGATAATGACTGCAAAATCTGGAACAAGACAATTATTTTATAAAAAGATAAATAGCTGTAGTAGGGTTAAATGAAAGATAGTTCTTCATTTCTCAGGCGTCGGGCAGTTAAAAGTTCATTTCTTTTGCTTTTAAATAACATAAACAATAACAATCATTCAGAAATTATATGTTACTTGCACACTCATGCTCTCTTCATTGTATTATCTACCCGCATGGCCATATACCTACAGACTGCAGACCTGAAACACAAAGATCAAATAAAATAATCTAACCTGTTCCGCCAGCCACATCAAGGTGCTTCATTCCGGGGAATGGGTTTAATTTGGAAACCAATCTGAAAAAAATCAATTGAAAAAAAAAATCATTGTTAGAAGACAGAAGGTGATACTATTGCAAATTAGAAGATATCAAGCCATGACATTGAAAATTAGAAGATATCAAGCCATATCTCTAAAAAGATATAACCTTTCCTTCCATAATCTATGTAGTCCAGCACTCATCAAATCGTTCATAAGGTCATAGCTTGAAGCAACACTGGTGAAGACATTACCAACCATTTGGCTCTTTTCTTCTTCACGTACTTCTTTAAATCCTAAAGATGTAAAATAGATGTAAATTGGGAGATCAAAATCTCCAATTATAATTATAATGTGTTCAATCAACAAGAGCAGGATACTAGTCAACTTCAACCGTAATAAGTAAATATGAAATAAGAAAAAAACGAATCTTTCAATCTTAATAAGATTTTCATAAACTAGTAAGGGGCATCTCTTCTTTTGGTTAGTTATTTCCCATTGTTTGTTCAGATTCTACGACACGTATGTTGCTCTCATATTTCCATGTGGCAGCATTTGAAAGTAAAAGAAAAGGGACTATCGAGACTAGATTAGTCCTAAAAATATATAAATTTCCAGACACCACTAAGTATATGCAAACTACAAATATGCTTATTACGTTGTTAGAATCACAACGGTATAGCAATCATAGACAAAGTAAACAACTAAAGAGAAATCCTGCATGCTACTCCAAGTAGTTGGAGCAAAGATGATTCATGTTGAAATGAGTTGACCTAAAAACTGACAATCACACTAATTAATTAGCATATATTTTCACTCAATTATCTGAACACTTCAGCTTTCTCTAATAATTCGCCATACTTAATAGCATGAAAACTAGCATCATGGTAAAAAGATAGAACTGCAAAGTAAAGATAAGTCATTGATAGCTAACAATTCTCTTATTATGACGGAAAAAAAATATTAAGGGCTACAGTTTTTGTTTCTGTTTTCTCAATTATTCCAGAGGCTAACTTTAAAAATTATTGTACTTTACAAGAATATTTAGACAAATGCAGTGATCACAAGAAACGAATTCAAAAGGAATGATTAAAGACTCACATCAAAAAGTAATCTTTTAATTCTGAAAATTGTAATGTCAAATAAAAAAATTAGATGAACTCACCAAAACTCGTAGCATGAGAGTGCAACATAGAAGCTGGAGTGAAGATGGGCAACAGTTTACCACTTAAACTCCTTGAGATCATTCTCAACGCCATTGTCACGACGTTCAAATCTCTGCAAAATATGTATATATATATTCAATTAACGACCATTTTATATATAAGAAGATAACTAGGGTTTCAATTAATTATCATGACCTATCATTATGAATTTTAAGCTGAGAGAGAAGACATGCCTACAGAAGGGGCGAGAGAATTTAGTTCTATAAACTCAAACAACGAGGTGTTAATGGCTGACCCGCGAGTCAAGGACGTTAAGCTGACCCTGCTTTCTCAGGGGTGGAGAAAATGCTTCCAGCCAATCTGCTTTTTTTAACTAACGGGTTGGGTTTTTGCCTTTTGGGTTTGACAAACCACCGGCCCAGGTTGGCCTTTTTTATGTGTAGCAGTATTAGTATGTGCCTTTTCGCCTGTGGATCCATTCACTAAAAGAGTTTTTTTTATAATAATTAATTAAAAATGCACATAAACAGGATTTGTTATTTGAACCCTTCAAATTCTTGTTGAGTTTAACCGAGTTAACTCAATTAATTAGTGTGAGTTGACTCCGTTCGTACGAATCACCTTACATCTCTTTATATATAGGTATTGATTGTATAATATTAAACAAAAAAAGACCTGTTCAAACAGGCTAAAAGCTCAAAGCGGAAAACAAATCGAATAAGTTCTTTTCTTAACTTTTTATAATTTTTAAATTGCCCTAAATTTAAAATACAAAGGAAACACATTTTAGGCCTCCCAAAATGTATTATCTAAGTCCATAATTATATATATACAAAATTAAAACAATTGAAAATCATTAAATAAAAAGTCTATAATACCCTTAAATTTCACGTCGGTTTAAATTTGGGAAAGTAGAGAAAAGTTTAAAAGTATCAAAAAGTCAATGAAATAATTTTCAAAAAAATGCTCTTTTGTTCAAAGAAAGTTCTAAATAATTTTTTACGCCTATCTTATTAGAGAGATTCAAAATTGTAATGGAGAATATCTGATTTTACATGTTAAGATAAAAGAGAGGGAGAGATTTAGGCCCTTAAAACTTGAACCCCCTTTATTATATAAAAATTTATTAATCATAAAATTTATTTTATTTTAAATTTTTATTAGTCATGCTAAATTTGAAGTTTAACATGTCTCAAAAGTTAAATTAAAAATTAATTCCATTCATTTGCTATTTTAACATGTCGTTGTTTGTCATCATTATGTTTCTTAATTTACTCTTGTGCATGTAATCTCATATTTATTGTTTTATTTTTTGGACATGTATGTTTATTGTTTATATGTTTAAATACGGATTAATACCCTAAATTTTTAATATTTTTACACTTTAGGAATTGTCTTCTCAATTTTTTTAATTAAAGGATTAAACTTTTATTTTTTTTCCATTTTGGGATTGTTTTCTCAATTTTTTTTATTATAGGATTAAACTTTTAAATTTTTTTGATTACGTCTAAATTGATAGTTCCACATCGTAAAAAAAATGATACTAAGAAATTTTATTAATTAAAAAAAATACTTATTTTAATATTTATTTAATTAATATAGATATGGTGATTTAATACAAGGTTAAAGGTTAAAACTGGAAGAATTTTTTTTGTGAAAGTTCACACTATATATGCCACCGCCGAAAATGATGAACAGTATTGAGCGTGAAGGGCAGAACATTTTCGTATAGGAGTAAGAGGATAAAGACGTGAAGGAGTATTCAATGTTCGAGAAGATATGCAAGTTAGGTTGGAAACGGTGAAGGTAGGAACGCAATCCAAGAGGGAACGAAGTTTGGAGGAATGAAATGAAATGATTTTAAGCTTATGTATGGTTGTTGTTAGTAGTGGGTGTTGTCGTATAATGATGATAATTAGTATATATCGGTTTTTATAAAATTTATTTTATTACATCTTGTAAAAATACTTTTGCAAATGAAATAATTAGTGTTAAGTAAAAAATAATATGAATTTAACAATTTTCTAAAATTATTACATATATTCATTCTAAAATGAATTTTATTTCACGTATTCTACGTATAATAAAATAGTAAAGAGATGGAATAAATTTTTATTCAATTGAAATAATTTCATTAAATATATGATCTTTTAGATAATTTTATTTGTCTCGTACAAAATTTTTAAATGCATTTAAATTGCACCAAATATACTCCTACTCCCAAAACAAATTACAACTTTACGTTAATCTCAGCTTTACAAATTTTACGAGAGGAAAAGGAAAGTAAAAAGTGAATTAATTTCAAGAAAAGTAGTAGCTTGATTGGTCGACAGCACTCATATATCTGGTCCATTCACAACCATAAATAAGGTTCCATCTCCACATATATAAATACTAATTTTATATATCAATTCATTCATTGATACGTTTACATCCTTCTGGATCGATTCACAGCGAAAGAGAGAAAAAACCAAAGAAAAGAGGAGACACACGAACACCAACGGAAAAAGGTAAAAATGATTCGATCTGACAAATGCCCATTTATGCTCTTCAAGTATTTGATTTCTGGCTGGTGATAACTTCAATGTTCACCAGATCATGTTTTGCAATTTCTTTGTTTTTTCTTTTTTGAAAATCTCAATTCCATCCTCATCTTTCTCGGCTTCTTTCAGCCCCTACTTGCCATTCTTCCTGGTAGAATTGGGTTCTCAAATTTCTCAGCTAGATTTGGCGTTCTGGGTATTTGCATGATAAACCAGTACCTAATTTTATCTATATAGTATATTTATGCGTCTCTCTGTAAGATTAATTATTTTTACTTCTCTGAAACCTGATATTTTGAAATGCCCGTCTCTTGTTTCCCCGAATATTGTGATTCCTTTACGAACTTCTCTCTTATTATTGGTTGGGTGGTGAGAATTTTAAGATTTTGTTGATAAAAAAATCATTTTTTTTATTATTTGGGATTATATTTTATGCCTTTACATATTGATTTTATAATTAATCAATCTACTTGAACTTCTACCTATATTTTGGTTGACTTCCTCTATGCCTGTCTCTCTCACCCCTCTCTAGGATTTTTTTATGTGTGCTTTATGAATCTAGCTAAAATTTCATGTTTGGGGATATAATTTGAATACCTTAGTTCTTTCATCTTGGATTTGTCTCTGAGTATGCACATCTTTCTTTGTCTCTCAATTACATTGCAGGGTTTGTGTCTCCTCTGATCCTGCCAATAGACTTTCAGGGATCCTGAAGAATAAGAAGGGTGAACATATGGAATTTGACAGCAACAGTTGGATTTGGGATGGGGTATACTACCACCCACATCTATTTGGTGGTATAATGCTCACTGCAGCCTTGCTTGGGTTGTCCACAAGCTATTTTGTTGGGATCAGTGTTCCTAATTTGCCATACATGTTCCCTGATTTGAGATTTTTTCATAAGAAAAAATATGGAAAAAAACGTGTTCGGGTGTACATGGACGGTTGTTTTGATCTCATGCATTATGGCCACGCAAATGCGTTGAGACAAGCAAAAGCTCTCGGAGATGAATTAGTTGTTGGAGTTGTGAGTGATGAGCAGATCGTAGCCAACAAAGGACCCCCTGTGTTATCTATGGAAGAGAGGTATAAGAATAAGAGTGTATCTTTTTCGGTATGTTACCTTAATTATATGCTGAAACATGACATTATGAACTAAAAATTTCTATAAACTTCTTAAATACATTTTCCCCCTTTGTATTTTTTAAAAAAAAAATTCCTGTTTTTATTTTTGAGTATATGTCTTGTTGTTTGGGAATGATGCTATTACGATTTGGCTTGTTCACTGTGGTAGGACTAGTACTAGTGAATTTGGCAACATAGCATACTATTAGTTCATAGAATTTGCCATTCGACCCAAGAGGTTGTTATTTATCTTAAATTTTATATATGTCCATGGAAGCTGAATTGAGTCATCACAAAATATACCACTTACAGGAAACTGATATTAATGGCCGGAATATATCATATTTAAAAACTATAATGTGTTGCTCGCAATTAATGGATCCTTCAGATCGGGTTCATGTTGCATACTTTTGTCCTTTCTTGCTGGGCAACATGGCATTGAAAAATAGAGTGCTACACCACTCGTATAAATTTTTCTTTAAGTAATCCTCCCTTAATAAAATAGTTCGGTTAAGCCTTCTTTGGTCTATTTTTTATGTGAGTTCAATTGACCATTTGAACTAATAACAATTCTTATATTTGAATAATGAACTCCTCATGCTTATCCACTTATTACTTATATAATTTGGCATAATTCAACAACAGATAATGGTGGACTTGGATCGTACATGTCAAACTTGTTATCAAATTTGCCACTGCCGCCCCCCACCCCAAAAAAAAAACACTAGGTCTGTTCACTTGTGTACTCATTTATGCGTCATGGTATGGCAACAAAGAGAGTGAACTTGCTCACCTAAACTAATTGGACTAGATCTCAGTAGCAGTGTTGTATTAAAAGTTTCAAACTTTTGTAGACACTACACTAATTTGACTACTTGAATTCATTAATTTGATTATTTGAAAGTGGGCCATACAGATGATTCTTGTTTCTCTTGTGATCTAATTTGAAGTTCTTTCCAGGATGGCTCTTGTAAGTGGATTGAAGTGGGTAGATGAAGTTATAGCTGATGCACCTTATGAGATTACTGAAGAGTTTATGAATCGCCTCTTCAAAGAGCATAACATTGATTATATTATACATGGTGATGATCCTTGCCTACTTCCAGATGGAACTGATGCTTATGCCCTAGCAAAAATTGCTGGTCGTTACAAGCAGATCAAGCGAACTGAAGGTGTCTCCAGCACAGACATTGTAGGTACTACAATTTTTTTTATTCTTTTTCTATTTCCTTTTTCTTGGTTCTTTTTTTTGGCAGGTATAGTTCTCTTATTATTTACTATATTTTTTGTTTTAAAAAAAATTTAACTGACAGGCCAAAGAATATAGCTTTCTGGCAATAAGTCCGAAAGTGTTAATGTTCTACTTTTGTATGCATTAAAAAGAACATTTGTCAGTTTGATCTCCATTGCTCGGGGGTGCTGGACTTGGTCAAATCATTTAGATTGTTTTCCATAGAGTGGCTGCTGTATATTCTAACCTGCAAGCTTGCTGATGTTGGCCTGAATCTTAAAATAATAGCTTTATATAAGAGAAACTTATCCTTTTATTAATTATATTGCATACTATCTGTAGGAAGGATACTTGCTTCTCTTAAGGAATCAAAAAGATGTGAAGATAGCAATATTTCATCTCAGCACAGTGAACCTGATAAAATGAAAAAACTTCAGAATGACGAAAAGGGGGCTACCGGTCACCCAATCTCTCATTTTCTTCCTACGTCTAGACGAATTGTGCAATTTTCAAATGGCAAGGTATATTTAATCGTATTTTTTTTTGTCATACTTACAGTGTCAGTTATATATTTACCCATTTGGGTGCTTTAAGATTTTTCTTCATATTTTCTATACTTGGACTTTCCTCATATAAAATTAGGTCAGTCATATCCTGCAAAGATAGAACTAGAAAGCCTTTTGAATTAACAACTGAGAATTTTACCATCAGTGTGAAGCAAAGCTAAAGAAGGGGGAACATAATGACCATAGTGTAAAGCAAAGCATGGTAGAGTTCACCTTGAGGCTTAACCTGGTAGTACACTAGGTGTGTCCTGATTTAGTTTCAAGCTTAAATGGAGGGTAATATTGGAATAAGGTGTTCCACTTTTCTCCCCTTAAATTTCCTGCCAAATTAACTATCTCATCCATTTTGGGAATGACACAGTATAACGTTCATTAAAATTGATTTACATTTGCATCAAAGGTTTAAGAACTTGCTTATACCAGTGATGTGCTACATAAAGTGTATAATAATGTTAAGTTGTAACTGAAGATTCTTTGGAAGCATTAACCATAATCCATATGTTAGGGGTCTTCAATTTGTAACTTCCTAATTTTTAACCATGGATAAAATAGTTGTCATGTTATTTTTAGAGTGTCCTGATTATGGGTAACTTTATTAGGATGTCAAAAACAGACTTTATGTATTGATAGTAGTATGAGTTAACTTGAACAGTTTTACTTGTCAAAAAGAGAAATGATAGCTTAAGTGGTTTGATTACTATAGTCACACACACACACACACACACACACACACATAACATGACTGATTGAAGAATGGAAATGACGCTTAAGGCTATTCTCTTCCATCTTTCCCCATCCTCTGAATGTTAAAGAAATACTCAATATCTTTTTAAGCTTAGTCTTTGTTACTCTATTTAATTTCAGGGGCCTGGACCAAATGCTCGTGTGGTTTACATCGATGGAGCATTTGATCTTTTTCATGCCGGACATGTTGAGGTACGTTCGGGAGCCTTGGCTTGAACTTTTGCAGCTGTCCTTAAAGTTTAGTTATGACAAATATCTTGGCGGTCAATTTATTTCTTATATGCCTGTTCAAACAGATTAATTTGTATAGTGTTGCCTTTCGTTTTTGTTTGCATTTATTTCATAATTCAAGAATCCAGACTGCTGGCAGAGTCACAAATATAGATTCACCTAGGTTGTATAAGCAATTAATTTAGGCTCAATATTTGTAAGTTCCAACTTGTATTTCCCAGACCAGCCAAAACATCGTTGTACTCGGGCATGATCTCTGTGAACAGCACCTATATTTGATCTGCTCCTATTCTTTTGTTATTCTATTGAGCATGCAAATTTTGTTTGCGAGCTTGAATCTTACCTTTGGTTGCTGCAACTCCTACATTACATTCGTATTTCTGCTTAATGTGTGGTTTTGTGTTGTAGTGAAGTACTTCTCAAGTTACCTAGACCAAGAGATGCATTACATTCGTGTTTAACTTGCTCTTGAGTTCTGAGTGCTGAACTCTTTGATTTTCCTTGATTTACATAAAGAGCCTTCGTGTATGGACTACTAGGGTACTTGTTTCGAGGAGGAGAGCTTGTGTACTCGTTGCGGAAAACCACAAATATATAGTATCATTGATTTTTAAGGATAGTTTATTCTATGCATAGTCCAACTCAACTCATGGTAAATTGATAACAAAAGATGCAAATTGCATAGAGCCCTTTGAAGAGGAACTCCTATTGACAAGATGCCTCTGTTCACCTATAAAATATTTGATTAAGGATTTTTGTTTGAGGCGGGTTGAAATTTTTAACAAAAGAGTTGATCAATTTTTCATCCCTCAACTTTTTTAGAATAAGACTCAAGTATAAATTACTACCCTTAATTATTACATTTTTCCACTATTGACAAGATAATCGACCTTTCAATTTTTTCAATCGGTGATTAAAACTATTAATTTTTTTTACTTCAATTCGGTGATTAAACTATTGATTTTTTACTTCATTCCATGCCGTCATAAATTGATGACGTGGCTCGTTGACTAAGTCGATGCTTATGTGTAACTTGAAAACCTTAATTTAAATGATTTTTCATATTTTTTAAACATTTGAGGGTAAAAATGTCGAATTAAATAATATAAAAGGGTAAAAAAGTAAAATAATTTACACAATTAACATAAAGTAAAAAAAATTACACTAACAAAATTACCTACACAAGAACATAAAAACTAAAATTAACTACGCAATTACTTAATTTAAGCAAATTGCACAAATAATATAAATTATACAAAATATATAATTAACATAAACTAAATAGAGTCCACCATTAACAAATTGTAAAGAGGTGAACAAAGTATCCAGCCATGACCGAAGCATCTACTATCCCACCTCATCCAAAGAATCCAGTTATGGTCAAAGTTGCTCCTGTCAAATCATTTTTTACTTGGCGAGTTTCCTCTAGCAAAATCTCCCGAGTCATCGTTGGATCCATCGAAAATCTAACGACATCTTTACGCCAATCGAAATTTGATAAAGTCCTGGAGCATAAAATTGATCAATTCAAAACCAGAATTTCGAGTTAAATCGAGAATCCATCAATTTCCTACCAGATCTGCACCATCTGCATCCATAATCCCATCCACCAAATTGGGTTTTTTTGACTTATTATTTATATTATATATATATATATATATATATATATATATAATTAAAGTCTAAATCCGAAAAGGGATTGTAAATTTAAAGGTTGTGGGCATGTCAGAAATATGGTTATATTCATACGAGTTAACGGGCATGGTTCACGGTGACGTGAAAAGAGGTTTCAAGATGGGGTTATGGTGGTGGTGGTGAATTATTTTTTTTCTTACTAGTGTGAGTTTCCTCAAATCTTTGGTGGTGGTCTTTGTGGTGGTGGTGGTGGGTGGTTTCATGGTGGTGGTGGTTGGTTTAATGGTGGTTCACGGTGGTGGGTGGTTTAATGGTGGTGGTAGCTAGATGGTAACAGTAATTGGGCAAAGACGGTGGCAGCTTGGGTAACTACGTCAACTGTAGTGATGGAATAAATTAGGTTGTTTGTTATTTATTTATTCTTTTAATTTATTATTTGAGTTACTAATTTACATGCTCTTGAATCTAATATAAGTGTTAAAATCTCATTTAAATTTTCTTTTTTACACACAAGCACTTATCGTCTAGTCACTGACGCCACGTCACTAATTTATGACATGTTCAATCGAACAAAAGTGGAAAAAATTAATAGTTTAATGATCTAATTGAAAAATTGAAAGGTCAATCACCGAAGTGGAAAAAAGGGCAATAGTTTAGGGTAGTAATTTATATTTAAGCCTTAGAATAAATGGAACAACATGCCGTTGTGTTGGGGAAGTTATCATTTCTTCAACAATGATTATTCTCTTTTTATTTGTCTTACAAACATATCTGCAATTTTGACATTTTAAAATTAAATGCTCTATATAATTACTGCCCAAGTTGCAAGCGACCATATTCTCTAATAGGATTTTTATGGTGGCGGTATGGCGCAGTGTTTGATTTTAGTTTTTTTTTTTTGGATGAAAGAAGAAATTACATTAGAAAGGAGAGAATTTTTGACTTGTGATTTCCGTGTTTGAACACAGTACTCACATTTATGTCGAAAGATCATTGAATGAGAGCCATAAGTTGTTCAATGCTGCTGAATTTTGACATCTTAGAAACGGAGTATTATTTAACATTTATGTGCCCCATCTACTCGAACTATGGGGTTTTCATGATTATCGGCAATCCAAAAATCATATAGACTCAGGCATCAAGATTTTGATACCGTTGTGGTGTATTGGATATTCAATCAAGTATGCACCATAATTACATCCAATTTAGACATGAAATGTCAATATGACAATCCTTAATAGCAGAACACACGTATATATATATATGTGTGTGTGTGTGTGGAGGCTATTCATAGTAAATGGTGGTTGTAGAGAATTTGCCACTAGATCGTGCACCGTCCATTGCAAGATCTAACTATCAGAATTTTTTAAAATAAATAAGACCCTCCTTAACACTGTTGCGGAAGGAAAAAATTACTAATTTCAAATTAACAGTAAGACAACTTCCCTCCACAACACATTGTTATTAAAAATGTTATGTAGTTAAGTTGTTCCATAACACTGTCTTGAGAAAGGTTCTTTTTTTTAATCCTGTGTGTCAGATCTTGCAATGGACAGTTCAAGATCTGGTGGACGGATGAGCCCTATAGCCACATCATAATGGCTAAAACATGAAGCTATAGTTTATATTACTCACCAATCATCCATGTTATGTAAATCAAGGCACGCGGTGGAATATATATTTGTATGTGCATGCAAGATAATTGATATTGTACTGCACTCCCCCTTAATCTTGTTACTTTAGTAAAATATTTACGTTTTACCCTTGTGATATAATTTTCCTGTTTCTCCGAGCAGTTATACTTGCTTCCCATTCTATGATCTATAGCCTATAGTCATACATCAGATCTCTTGGTCATATTTAGACAAGTGCACAAAAGGTGTTGGGCAGGTATTTAAAAGGAAGGATTTAAGTTTAAGTTCAATCAAATGTCAAAGAAGTACCAAATGTGACAAATGTCAAAGAAGTACCAGTAGCATGTCTCAAAGTGACTATGAAATGTTGGGTCTGGTCAAAGTGACTATGAAATGTTGGGTCTGTACATGCCTGACACTGACTTGATTTCTTTATGTGTACGAGAATCTGACTCTCTGATGTTGGATTCTGACTCCCCCGCCCCCCCCCCAAAAAAAAAAAAAAAAAAAAAACCCAAATTTTAGTTTTTGTGTTTCAATACATCTGGGAACATTATTAAGCATCGAGTCTGATTCTTCAAATTTGTTTGTAACAACAGTTTATGAGGCATCTAAAATGTACACTGAAAAGCAGCACTATATATTAAAGTTTGAACAATAATCTATTTGTATTCTTTATCCTTTAATATTGTTACAACATTTCTCTTAGTTCTGAATGAATTGTAGAAGTTCCTTCTTTTGGTAATTATGCTATATATGTTCACCATGAAGACTCTTTTATGCTTACTTAGATTCTCAAGAATGCCCGGCAACATGGGGATTTTCTGCTTGTTGGTATATATTCAGACCAGACTGTCAGGTATGGACCACTTATTGCATGAATTTTTCCATTGGTACCAATTTATTTTATAACCACGCATGGATGGTTTTGATTACAATAATAATAGTGATGATATTATTACCATGTCAAGTGTCAAAATATTATCATCCTTAAACTAATTTTGCAACAGCATGAACTCAGCAAAAGAAACATCTTCATCATCATTATCTCATACTGATTTCTCCCACCTAATACATAAGACAGGGTTGAATTAGATTAACTAAGAAGTTGCTTTTCCATGCAGTAAGTACAGGGGGAGTCACTTTCCAATTATGCATCTTCATGAACGCAGTCTTAGTGTACTAGCTTGTCGGTACGTAGATGAAGTCATCATTGGTGCACCCTGGGAAGTTACAAAGGACATGGTGTGTTTAATTTTCACTTCTATTCTATATATTTTATTTTAAGCTAAATATTGTCTTGAGTGGAATCTAACAATTGCACCAACCCCTTGTGTATGTTCAACTGTTTTTTCTTCTTGATGAAACAAAAGAGAACAAAATGCATTTATACCGTCTGGATTGGTTGATTGGGTCTGAAACTAAAGTGTAGCGTAATTGTCGTGTCTTATTTTCTCCGTGTAATTTACTGCGTTAGCGTTATTTTGGTATCGGGTATCACTAGGACAATAAATTGTGTATTTTGAGCAACAAAATTGGTGAATCTGATAGGGGGAAGAGTTCTGACAAAGCCTCAACATGAACACATAATTTAGTCCATCTTCCATTCTTTGTATGCTGTTGCTTTCATATGCGATGCTCTTATTATTTTATATTTTTTGATAACTTTCTTATTGATACTCTTAGCATAAACTAATATAAACCTTTTCATTCTCCTATATATTCGTGGATAGACGAACTTTTCTATATCATTTTTAAAACTTCCTGATCTCTTTTAGAACTTTATTGCTGTTGTTTTTCTCTCTGATGCTATTACTAGTTTTTTTAAACTTGCTATTTCCTTTCTTTGCTTTGTCATTTTTTTCTTATTCTGTTCCTTTAAATTCACATCAAACAGATAACAACTTTTAACATCTCTTTGGTTGTGCGTGGAACGGTTTCTGAGAGCAACTCTTTTCAGAATGTAAGTTGATGCACTATCAGTTTGACATGTGTTATTAATAATTACCTTCAGCTGCTATATGTATATCTGGAACAATGTTCTTGAAATTATGGTTTGCATAATGCAGGGGGAGGTTGATCCGTATGTGGTTCCCAAAAGCATGGGAATTTTCCGGATGCTTGACAGTCCAAAAGATATTACTACCACTTCTGTAGCTCAAAGAATCATTGCCAATCATGAGATTTACTTGGTATTTTCTATATTCCTCTCTTTCTTCACCTGCACGATTGCACCAAGATTTCTAGCTGGTTGAGTGGGTTTAACTCCCTTTCCTATAATCCAACTGTAACCCCCCCTCCCCCCCGCCGCCCCTGGTATACATACTGAAAACAAAATTCAAAATGGTGAAAGAAAGAATGAAGCAATTGAAGATAAAAAGAGAATAAGAAGAAAGGTCTAATGGACACAAAATTATGAAATTTATTGTCGTTCTCTCTCTCTCTCTATCTACGTTAGTGAGGAACAAGCTGTCGCTCTTGTTTTCCTGGAATGACACTGGGCATTATAGGTATTGTTTGTAAAAATTTCAGTACAAATAGAATCAGCATAGGACCTCCCATCTACTGATGCGGGTCCAGTCCAAATATAACTATTAAAATATTTTTGCCAACTTAGTATACGTCAAGTAATTGACTTGAAGCTGAATCAAATCTAAAGACCTTGGAATCTAATTTATATTTAGTAATTTTTTTTATTCTTTTTGATAAATAATAAAATAAGTTACATTGCTTTGAACAAATTGAAGCTCTTGCAAATTACTTGAGCAACATGACATATATCTAAATAAGATTATTTTGAACTAGAGCTGTAATATAAATTTTAACTAGATGGCCCACAACTTTATATGTCCTTACCTTGCTTATTCATATCCCTTCTTCTCTTGCAATTGCTTGTTAAAGCACACTTGGTAGGGAAGATGAAAAAACAATATGGGGTCCTTGATGCATGTATGACATTGCTAGAGAACCTTGATGCATGTATGACATTGCTAGAGAATTTTAAGTTATACTCCATACTTTTAAATTTTATAACTTGGTTTAGAATTTTTCTGATCTTTCTGAATTTTTAAGTGCCGAAACTGATGCACGGCCACCTTTGCAGAAACGCAATGCCAGGAAGGAAGCGAGTGAGAAGAAGTATTATGAACAGAAAAAATATGTCTCAGGAGACTGAGAATTCTATGCATGCCTTCCCTACAATAGCTTATCAACTTTGTCCCCCCATGGGGTTCCTGCTCAGCTACCCTGTAGTCCATATTCTTGAAGGATAGATGTATGAAATGAGAAGACTTAGAAGGATATACATTATTCGTATACTCACTCTAGTATGGTAGCATTCATGCTGATTTTGTTGTAATTCTCCCTTAAAAATAGTGACATCCTCAATGCTATTATCTGTATGGAAAAAATCGAGAAACTATACACAAGATTAATGAGGGTTTCATTTTGTAAAGTAAATTAATTTAATTCAATGAATTCCAAGTTTTTCTGTATTTTATTGTGAAGGGCATTCTTTATACCAAAATCTTGGATTTGCCAATTACATATGAGCTACTCTTGCTTTGCACATGTGAACCATCTTTTGAATATTTTCACATGATTCCTTAATTCCTTTAACATGGACAGTAAGTAATCGACTTGAATTTCAAAACCCCACATCCTATTCTTACTAGAAGCAAGACAACACAAATTGAAACTAATGGTGCACTTCATCAGAATACTGTATTTTCTGCTAGAGAAAGACGATAAGACATTTTCAATAAAAACATCCAAAAATTCTTGACACTCAAAATTACCCTTTAAATGAATAGTTTGGTGGCAAACTTTAAATGAATAGTTTTGTGCCCAAATGTATGCCTTCGGAAAGTGTATGCTTGAGGTTTTGCTCTTAACTACTTGCCTTCCAATAGCTACCAAGGGGCTCTCACTAGATTGACAAAGTCTTCATTTCTATTCATGTAAAACACTCTCCTGTATTCATCTCAGTCGTAGATTCCTTAATCATACACATGCAAAGACGAATTTCCAAGTACCAATCCCCCAAAACCAACACAAAATTACAAAAAAGTACTAAACAACAGAGTTGGTTACTAATAATTTAAAAAAAATATATAAACTAATAAACCATCAAAATTAAGAACAAGCACCATAACAGAAACCACCAACTATATATACGTTTCGATTCTATTAAACAAAACATAGTACAGCTAGCACTAAACGCGAGTCTCATCTCCAAAAGGTCAGCTTAACCACATCAGTTAGCACTAAATATGATTCCCATCTCCAAAGGCCAGCGTCACCACATCCAACACCTACTGCAGAGCTCTGGTCTAAACCCTCCACCATGGAGAAAGAGCTAATGAACAACAAAAGATTCATAATATGAAACTACAAGATTCAAACTAAAGCATAGTTGAGTCACCAGAACCAAAAAATAGGAGGTGATGCATTCTGGGGAAGCTGCGACACCATACAGTGTTGTTGCCACTGATGTACACCTTCACTAGAACTTGTTCCACCAAATTCACTTCCTGGCCTTTGTTCAATGCCAGTATAGTTATCCTCTATGTCCATGCTAGTAGTATCCATTTCTTCACCCTCCATCATCTCATTAACATCTGGTTGCTCAACTAGTGTGCTTTGTGTGGGAGGTAGCTGATACTGGACCCAGGGAACAACTGCCAAGCATTCATTTGATACCTCTAATATCTTGTCCTGCCGCTCTGCTTTGTCCTCTGAAGTTTCCAGTAGCTTTGACTGGTTAGACCATGGAACTTTATCTGCACAACATGTGAAGTTTACAGTTATTTGCTTACAAAATTTCTACTTAAAATTCCTACTAAATAGTTTGTCATGTTTGCTCTACAATCTCCTCTCCACCCAAACCCATTTAGCAATTGGATAGTTACATTGATGATTCAAATCATAGAAACTCAGGTCGATGCCAATTTAAGTGCTCGATCCTAGGTCTCATTACAACTTTACACAAGTCAGAAAGTTACCATATCAAAAGATTACAAAAACAAAGCACCTATATTTGTGTACTCCGGAATCCACATAAAGCCGGAAACAATGCAATAAAAGTATGACTACAAAAACAACAATGGCAATAAATAATCAGAGAGAGACCCTCAAGCCACTAACTTAACTGAATCATTTAGAAATAACTGTTCTCTTCGTAATTTTCAACTTGTCACTCAATTTAATCTGTTTTCTAACTTTCTCAGCTAGAAAACAGATTCAGTTGGGTTTCCCTTTTAGCTAACTTATAGTAAGAGCAAAAGCAGCGGCAAAAAGAGTTTCCTTCTTATGTATAGAAAATAAAGAATAGTTAACTTACTTTTCAACCCTGCAAGAATGTCTGAACTGACAGAGAATGCAGAAGGAGATTGCAGAAAAGGCATACTATTCATGGACTTGAACAGAACAATAGCTCTCTCTTCATTCTTCTGCGGCAATTCTTCGGTAATCAGTGGCTCTCTGCCACCGCCTCCTCTAACTTCTCCCACATTTTCTCGAGGCAAAATGGATTGCTCAAATACAGGGAAAATCTCTGGTTCCTCTTCCTCCATTATTGGTGGCAACTCAGCATCCTAAACAACAAGTTGAGACCATTAAACCTATAAGACGTCGGAACACATATTGGCCACTAAACAAATTAAAGCAAGGGCATGTTTTGATGCATAGAAAAAAAATTTAAGAAAGATAAAAGTGCTTCAATCACATATCCCCTTCATTAAGTTCCTAAAAATTACTCCGTCCGTCCTCAAAAGAATGACTCAAGAACAATTATTTTTGTTCCCAAAAGGATTAGATAAAATTGGATAATTATATCATTTAGTAGGGTCCATTAATATAAAAAAATAAATTACTCATTACTTTATGAATCTTGTGGGACCACTAAGGAGAAATTTGGAACTTTATTTACTCTCTTTCCTCTACTTTTGCTTTTCTTAATGTGTGAAATTTGTACTTTACTCATCCTTCTAAGAAGTAAAAAAAGATGAAAACAACCCCGACACATGTAGTAAATATAAGATATTCCCATTGTAGACAAAAAAAGAAGTTGCAATTTGATTTACAAATTTATGTTTGTGGATACATGAGATATGAAATAATAAAGAAGGGGACCTACATTTTACTATTGTATCTTATCACTTGTAGTTCCAGGTTAGTCACAATCCAAATTAGCCATAAATTAGTCATCATATAAATCATTTCCCCAAAAAAAATCAACACTTCAACATCAGATATAGATATTCATATACTCCCTCTGTTCTAATTTTTAGGTTCAACTTTTTTAAGTCAATAATTCGTGAAATCTTAAAATTCAAAATCAATATTAAATTATTTAATTTTAGGGAATTGATTTTTTACCAAGCAAAAGAAAGTGATATGTCCATCAGATCTCCTTCCTCCTCACGTGAATAATAAATGGACTCTACACTATCTTGTGAAAATATCAAATGGATTATCAATTTCCTAGTTTTAATACGAACAATAAAAATTGTGTCAACTAACTATAAAGTACTATCATGGTTATTGTTTTCAAAAGATGGTCAAAATCGTATCAATTTAAAATTTTAGGGTTTCACAAATCAACTCTAAAAAATTAAAAAGTATATATATATATATAGATGAACATATAGGGCGAGAAAAACTGCGTGAATATAGTAATACTAGAGGCCGTTTGAATGCCGAATTCTGAGAAAGGTCTCCTGAGATTCCGTTTGTTTCAGTTCATGAAATGGAAGGGGATAAACTAAATCCATAATAACAGAATTCCCCAACTAAATTGTTTCAAAAAAATCCCCAACTAAATACATAAGCTAAACAGAAATGTATTTACGTATGTATGTATGTATGTATGTATATAGAGATATAGAGAGAGGGGAAAGTAGTAACATACGAGACGACGGATTTTTCTGGCAGGGGAAGAAAGAGAGAAGTCAGAGAAGTCATCATTCACTTCTTCCAACTCCTTTCTCTTCATCTTTGAGGCCATCATCATCATCATCAACAACAAACAATCCCTTCCAAGACCTAAAAACCAAATAACTACTCCTTTCTTTCTTGATCCAATCGATGAAAGCTAGCTTTTTTTGTATTCAGTAGAGTAGAAATTGAGTGAATCTAATTATTCTGAGCTTCTGTATTTCTATTACGATTAGTAATGAGGAAGAAGATTATATGCTATGGCGGGTGAATGTAAGAGAAAGTTCTTTCGCACTCTGGATCTCTCCAGAAGGAGAGGAGAGAGAAATTTACGTTACAGTATTTTTATAATAAATTACAAGGTGACCCCGCAGTTTATACCCGCCGAATTTTGCGCCCTATACTACTTTAAGCTTTTCTATTTGCACCCCCAAAGTTAATTTTAATTTAGCATAAAATGCATTTAAGCGCCTGAATTTTGTCTAAAATTTCACATGATCACTTAAATCTTAAAACAAACACTTAAATGTTAGGTTAACAAAAGATTTAGGTAAAAGTATATCTTATATAAATATGAAAATAATATAAATTGCCCATTGGTCATCTTTATTGTCGTGTTAATTTGATTTCCATTTTATTATAATTTAGCATTAATTGATTATTTTTTTCATCTTGTAAAATCACATGTTTTGTAAGCTATTTTTAAAAAAAATTCCTCTCCTCTAATTTATATTATAAATATGAAAATAATATAAATCAAATAATTTATATTAATTTTAAAATTTAAACTGAATAAGAAAATAATTAAATAAAACTTTTTAAAAAATAAAAAATGGAGATAACAAATGTTGTTGAAGCAAATACTTCTGCTAGTCGGATGGTAACCGACCATAAATCATTAATTCATAACCCAACAACTCTCATACAAACCTTCTACTCCCTCCTTTTTTTTAAATAGCTTTTTAGAGAAATATTTTTGTCTATTAATATTCATCGTTTGAAAATTTTAATTAAGTATTAATTATTTAGTTTTAAATATTATTCTAAGTATTAAATATAATTTATATCGCTTTTTTAAATACAAATATAATATAAAGAATTGATATTATATTTAATCTTATACAATTATTTTCTTAATATTTATGCATAATTTTAAAACATATATATATATTAAGAGCAGAGAATTATATTTCAGTCTTCAATTCAAGATGTCATTAACTCAAATAATAAGATGTCTATATCTATATACATATAATAAGACAAAATTTCATTTTTGACCTTCTACTTTGGTATATAGATGTCTATAACTTAACTGCTACTAAAATACTTTTTAATTTAATTTTATTTACTCTAAACAGACCTAGAATTTAATTAAAATTAAAATACTTTTTAATGTACAGAAAAAGAAGGAAAAAAGAGAGGAAGGAAAAGTATTTTTTTAGGGTTCTACTCAACTTTAAAGTGTATCTAAATAACTATACATCGAAAATATAAGAAAAAGTATTATGAATAAATAATGATTATAAATATTATATATATATATATATTATAGAATATTTTAACAATTAAACTTCAATTACCAATTATATTTCATATAGGAAATTTTAGTTTATTAATATTATAAAATTAATTCTAAGTTATATATTAGTGATTCAAATTTAGTTAACTAATTTTAAAACAAAAATCATAATCACCACTCATTATTTTACTTTAAATGACTATATATTAAAAATATATAAAAGAATAATATAACTAAACATTAATTAGTATCAAAACACTTAATATGTATCTCAAAATAAATTAATGCATGATTAAATATTAGTTTCAATTTTATGATAATAGTAATTTAGTATTCTACAATAATTTATTCCTTATAAGATTCATTTAACTCATTAATTATACTATTTCGTCTTATACAAGAAAATTTGTAGACATTCTAATAAAGTTAATTTGTAAAATTATAAAATATTGAAAGATTATACAAAATATTTTATAATTATTATATTTTAAAATTAAAATTATGCTATTTTGAAAAACGAACCCATGCGAAGCATGGGACACTAAATGAGTTCATTTTAAAATGAAAATAATATATATTGTGAATAGTTATGTCAATTTTTTTATTGTAAATTACGTGAATATATATTAATAATAATTTTTTTTAGAGAGATGTGTAATAATTGATCCCCTCTTATAATTCCTACAAATTCTATTTATTGATGAGATTGTAATTCAACATAAATTTATCACAATACATAATAAGACTCTTTTAAAATTAGATAGATTTTTTTTTTTGTTATTTATTTAAAATTTGATATATAATTGTATAATATTTCAAAAATATTATAATGGTAATGACATGTGAGTAGTACTGAGTCATTTTGATCAGTACCGAGTCTAACTTTGGTAACTCGATAAACGATTTTTTAATATATATATTATTTTTGTTGATTTTCATGCCTTCTAATTAATCATAATTTGGAAATGCCTAAAAGTCAACTCAGAAATTCAAACAAAATTTTAGTACATAAATATTACTCCATTAAAGATAAAATATACCCATTTGTTATTAAAAATTAAGTAAAAATAAAAAATAAAATAAAACTTTTAAACTATCAAATCATAAAATTTAAAATTGACTCGAGATCAATTTTAAAATATTATATATAAAATTTACTTGATTAATTCCATCTAATAATACTCCTAATCATATTCAATACAACTATATGACAAGCCAAAAAAATTCTTATCCAAATTCATTTAATTAATTATTTTAAAAAAAATTTAGACATTAACTTATAATTCATAAATATAAATTAAATAATTATAATAATATATATTCAAATTCAATAAATATAAATACAATTTTATTATATATACAAGCATAAATTTCATAATAAAATAAAAGAAAAATCATAAAAGAATATTAATATTATATAAAAAAATTGGATCCATAATCTCACAATCTAAAACTTTTTTTTTCTTCATTAATCTAAAACCAAGAATAGTTATCATCATCATCATCAGTTGCAGGCTTCCAGGGTGCAAATTGATGCTCCCAAAACCCTTAAAAAACTGAAAATAAAATGAAGGGGAGGGGAGTAGGATAAATCAACATCATCTCATTGATTCCCATCACGCATATCATAAAAACAGCAATGGGTTCAAGGATGGTTGAAACTTGAAACTCTAATATACTTCCTAATAGGAAAAAAAACCTAGCTCTAATTTTGAGCTTTAAACCCTAATTTTCTGTAACAGTAATAGGGGAGTGAACCCATGACGAACATTGATCGAATCCTTACACGAATCGAGACCCGGATCCGAAAACATACTCAAAAACTCATCGAACCCAATCCCACCAAATCTCTGCTCGTCTCTCTCCAAAAGCTTCAACGCCCCCTTAAAAAAATCAACCTCACAGGTCAAAACCAGGCCGCCGCTGCTCTGAAACCCATACTCCTCCTCGGCTTTGTCGAGGAGAGAGACAAATAGGGGGAGGTTCAAGAACCGGGTCGGGATGACGAAACGGCGGCGTTCGAGGCCGACGTATACGGCCATGGATCCGGAGGGTATGCGCTTCCGGGTCGGTCTGCTGTCGGAGTCGGAATCGGAATCGGAGAGGCCCGAGCGGAGCTTGAGGCTAATGGTTTTCCAGCGTTTCATTACTTGCTTGAGGCGTACGATTTGGGTGATTGTGTTGACCTTTTTGATTGCAAAAGCCATCGGAGATTCCTCTTTTTCTTCTTCTAGAGTGAAGAGAGAGAAATAGAGAAAGCTCTGCGACTGAGAGAAGAGAGTGTAAGCGGAAGTTAAAGACTCAAGGGAGAGAGAAAGTGATGAGATGACGGAATTATCCTCCACAGATGTCAATTTAGTTTAGAATTTAATTAGAGGAGAGAATCCTTTTTGTTCCTTTAAATTAATTTTGTCTACACTACTAGTCTGCTGCACATTATTATATTTGTGGGATAAATACTTTTTTAATCATTCGACTTTAGATTAATTTACATTTAACTAACTAAATTTTTTCTTCTTACATTCAACTAACTAAATATTATTTTTCTTACAAATCGTTAAAAAAACTGTTATGTCCATTGATTTTAAACAGAAATATACACACAAGCAGAAGACTTGTAAACAAAAAAACTTATGTGTCAAGGATTATCTCACATGGCATTTATTAGGTGGATCTGTCCTCCCAAACAGTCTTTAGTGTATAAAACATATGTATGGTCTGTTAAAAGCTAAATCGATATTCATTTGACCTAATTTGATTGTGTAAAAAAATCTGAAAAGAAAAAAAAATTGAACCCTAACTAAATTGATCCATCAATTGAGAGAAACGACTTTAAGGAAGTCGATCCTCACTGTGAATCAATGTCGATTGATTTGGACTATTGCTCAATTGAGAGTAACGGTCGACATGTATGTCTTTTTTGTCCTTTTTTTTTACTTTGATCAAGATTTATAATTATTATTATATTTATTATTATTGTTGTTTTTATTATTATTGTCTAATACAAAACAACCCTTAATTGCTCGAATTGATACAACATTATTTTATTAGCAGATTTAATTTAGTTATAAATATTAATTCTTGCAAAATAATAACAAGTATACTTTGTAGCTTAGGTGGTCATTGGGCCAGAATTCCATACTAGAGGTTAAGTCAAAGTTCAAATTTTTTAATAAAAAATTGCTCAATTTGCGCTGACAAAAAAAATTTACTTTGACAAATTAAATGGGCTCAACGACTTTGCATTTTACCCATATATAAGCAGAAGCCAACTGATACTACGTTACAACCTGTTATTGTTTTGAGAAAGGAGCGTGAAAAAATTTAAACCAAATAAAAAGTCACATTTTTAACTTTTTAAAACAAACTTTTGTTTTACCAAGTGAGAAGGAATTCCATATATCTCAAACGAATAATGTTAGAGATATAAATTATTCTATAAATATTTTATAAATTGTTGATGTGGTTTACTCCACCTCAGCTTTTTATGTGGGGTCAAAGACTACATTAAAGCAATTTGTTGATCAATATGCTGAGGTGGAGTATGCCACATCAACAGTTTATAAAATGTTTGTAGAATAGTTTGTGTCTGTAGCATTACTCATATATCAAATCCTAATAACTAGATAGAAAATATCACCCAAAAAAACTAAAACCTGGTCCCACAGATTTGAAATATTCTGACCAATTTATTGTTTGAAAATATATATAATCTAAAATCAATTTTAAAGATAACAAACCATATCATAACAAAATAAGTTTGTTAACATTTATTGCCAACTAGGATTCTAATAATAAAGAATAAAAATATAAAAGGATAAAAATTTAAACCCAATCAGTTTTCTTTTGTAAGTTCCCAGTTGGTTTAAAACAAATTTATTTTAAATTCAAGATATTAAAAACAATTTTCTCTAACTTATTATTAGGATAATATGTAACCTTATTAAAACATGTTAGTTTCCAGAGTGCATAATAGATCTAGAAGGAGGGTTGAATAGATCCTTTTTTTTAAGTACTTTTCTGATTTATGATGTATTGTTCATATTAGAGTATATGACAAACATAAGAATCTTTTCAAACACAGCGGAATAAGTAAAAGATTCCCCTTCATTGATATATTCATAATCATACATACATTGTTCGTTGGGTTAGTTTAGTTGTAAGCAGTTATAGACATAATATAAATGACATAATGTAAAAGACACAAGAGATTTTAAGTGGTTCAGAGACTCAAGCTCCTAATCCACTTTTCTGCTTTCAACTAGCAGGATTTCCACTAAGGAAGGGCAGCACCCTGAATCTCTACGATTCCTTCAAGGCCGGGAGCCTTGGAAACTTGATTCACTCTGAACTCTTCAAGGCCGTGACCTTGGGACTCTTCTAGTTCCCTAGGAACTCTTCAAGCCAAAGAGCTTGGAACTTCGTTTAGTCCATCCGGACAAGGACCCTTTGGCCTGCTTTGTTTAGTCCCTCCGGACAAGGACCCTCGAGTGCACAGCTTCGTTGAGTTGTTTGTTTGTTGTTGTTGGAGTCGGTGCTGAGCTGCTAAGATGTCTTCATGCTTTGAACATCTTATCCTTAGCAGCTTGGTTTGATCATCCTTGAGGAGCAGTTGAGTGTTGCATGATGCTCAGCTTTTTAGGTTGCTCAACTACTCCGGATGATCCCTTGATGAACTGCCTTGAAAATCATTCTCCTTGATACTTGATGGCTGCACATGAGAGGCTTCTAAGATGACTGTAAGCTCTTCTGTAAGTTACTTAGAAGCTTTCTCATGCTTGACACCAAGATGACTTTTGTGATCTCCCTTCTTGCTACTCGATGCCTTCCCATGATGGACTTGCTAAGGTGACCGTAAGCTCTTCTCTATTGTACTTAGAGTCTTCTCATGATGGACATCCAGATAACATTATGCTCTTCTTTCTCTCGGCAGTTCAGAACACTCTTCATGTAGTAGAACTCTCACTTCTACATAGTAGAACTCACACTTCTACTTCTTTCATGATCTGACTTCTGAGTGTTCTTGGTGGATCGTAGAGTGAGCCTTCGGACTCACTATTACTCGGTTGGATCAATCCACCTTTTCTTCAGGAATACACAACTCCAGTAACCTTTGATCTTTGAAGCTCTTTTACATTTATACATCTTCCCAATCCTTTCGTTGGAAAGTAGCCGTTGGAAGTTATTCAAATATCTTCACAGATCTCAAGTTACTTGATGTAGACTGCTTGATGTGACTTGTCATACTTTTTTTGACGCTGCAGTCTACTGTTTCACCTACCCTGTCAAATGTATCACTTTACTGTCTTGGGCAGGTTGAAGACTTTATTACCTCTTTTGATTTCTTGATCAGAGGTTGTCCTTTTGCATCGATGCTCTCAATAAGCACTTGTCCGAATGTTACCCTTCCGATTGAACCGTTGTTAATGCTTCAGTCTTCAGGTATTCGAACTCTACGATTTTGATGCATGTCTTCAAGGACCTGATCGTAGTGTCTTGTTAATTGTTGCTCGTTGACTAGTAGAGTTAGCACTACGATCCTGAAGAGTGTTGATTGGATCTTCAATGTAGAACACCTCTTCCTTGTATTGTGCGATCTTCAATACTTACATTTTCTTCATTTGTTCTCGAGATCATGATGGCCTAATTCCTTGCTCGGGTCCCTTCGAATATCAAGACACTTCAGATTTGTGGCGCGTCCAGCTTGCTTTCTCCTGGTGATCTTCCGCTCACTTATCATCAATGAGCTAACCCTGCACTTAATCACTTTAGCCTTGCTCATCAGAAGCTGACCAGTATCTCGGTTCACCTTCCATTAGTTCCCTCTTTGTTTGGCAAACACTACGATCTCGGTTGCTTCCAAAATCGTTGTCTTCTTTACACTTGATAGCTACTGCATAAGCTGACTTTCCTTAGTCAGCTTCTGAAGTCTTCTTTGGTTCTCCTTGTGGAAGACTTCATCACGAATGGCCTTACACCTCAATCTTAATTCTGATTAGGTTTGTGCTGAGATCTTCTGTTAGCCTGCATGCCATTCGTTGAGTGCTCTCTGGTTCCCTTTCTATGGATTGCATCTTTGCAGTGCCAACCAGAGGTTTCGTACCTTTGGATATTCTGGGAGTGCTCATTCTTTGAGAACCGTATTTACTCTACGATTCTGACTTAGCAATTGTGAGCACTTTTGTTGGAGTCGTAGTTCTGCACTCTACAATTCAGCTTTGGCTGTGCAGACACTACGATCCTGAGATCAGATCTTGACACTCTACGATTTCTGCCTTGTGCTTGTTGTCTTCATCTGATCTTGCCCGACTACGATCTCTGCCTTCACTTAATGAACTCTACGAACTCAGAGTGTAGTCTACGATCTTTAACTTGGCTTCGGCATCACTAGACTCTACGACTCCGAGTGTAGTCTACGTTTCGGACTGGGCTTCGGCAGATGATCGTTCGGCTCATAGGTAGGTTGTTTCTACAATTCTAAACATGACTTCCTCAGCACGCTACGATCCCGAGGAAGCTCTTCTCGATACACTACGATCCTTCTTCGTTTCCCCTTACGATTCTGAACTCCGAGATCTACTATCTTGCATACTCCTTTTCCGCCTTCGATAGCTCCGAGTTAACCTTGACTCAACTGGCAAGACTTCGACTTACAGTGCAAAGGCTCGACGATCGGACTAAAGATATCTATTACATCATAAGATCAACCTAACAAGCTTGATCTTTCTATATTTATAGTCCTTGTACATCATTTCTTTTGAAGGACTTTACAAAGCTATCTTTCTTATGTAGGATCAACCTAACATATTTGATCAATTCATTCTAAGTCCTTGTACACATATTTCTATTATCTATCAGAGGACTTTACAGCTTTTCTTAATGCAATCATATTTGCATATTATTCATTCATATACATATATATCATAATCAAATCATATATAAATAGGAATAACATTCACATGTTTATTCCTGAAAATCTCCCCCTATTTGATTATGACAAAAACAATAAGAGCATATGCATGTTATGAATGAATCTTATATACAGTGAGCAGCTGTATTTCTAAAACAGTTAGTCATGAATGACTTTTATATTGATATGACAATTTATACATTAAGACATTCTACATCCTGGATCCAGAACACATTCCTAACAGATTAGAGATGTACCTCCTTGGCTCCTTGTGTTTCCAGGATGCTTGTTGTTGATCAGCTATTCATCTTTTCCTGCTTCTTGCTTTTGCTCCCCCTCTAATGATGACCTTCTATCTTTGCTTGATTCCCCTTCATCACCTTTTTGATCTGGCTCCCCTTGACACGTGAATTTGGTATCATCATCTTGGGTGCCCCTCAGGATGATGATTCTTTATCTGCTGCTTTCTTCTTCTTTGACTTCTTCTCCCTTAACCCTCTGTTCTTCTTTTGGTGCCTCTTGCTCCTCTTCTTTCTTCGCCTCTTTTTCTCCCCCTTTTTGTCATCAATCATTTGAGAGAGCTGCTCCATGTTGGACATAAGCTGTTCCATCAGGTAGGAGGAGTTGGCAATTTCAAACTTTAGTTCTTGTTGGCCGAGCTCAAGTTGTACTGAGAAGATCTGCCTCATATCATCAATCTTGTCAGAGAGGGCTTCGATCTGCTTTGCATTAGCCTCCTGAATTTGTAGAGTTACTGCCTTCTGATCTTGGATGGCCTTCTGATAGATGATATCTCTCTCTTGGAGTTTGAGAGATACATCAGCCAAGATAGCTTGAAGCTGGTGCTGGAAGGAATCATCTCCTGCTGTTGTTTGCTTCTGTGATTCTTCAGTGAGCATAGATATCTTCTTGCTTAGATCATCAGAGCTCTTCAGTAGTTCCTGCTCCAAAGCAGTTTGATCCTCTTGATTGGCAGCTTCAGGTTGAGCAATGGATTGGACTCTACGATCATCATCTTTGGACAATTTTTCAAATGTTTGGATAATCGAACAATCGTGGAGTACCAATTGCTTGTGGAGGATGATGGAGTGGTGATAAAGAAGGTTTGATCATAAGGAGGCTTACGAGATTGGGCTTGAACACCATCACGGTAGTAGAATGAATAGACTACAATCGCCTCTCTTGGTGGCGACCCTTCTTCCTTCGAGAATCTACTCTACGATCGTAGGGGATGTAGAGATTTTCAGCTTGTCGATAGACCTTGAAGTGAGGCTGGTTTGTTATCATCTTGGTAGCATAAGTTTTTACCCTTGGAAAGTTTTGGGCTACCAGTTCCATGCTTGGAAAAAGTTTTGTAACACCGGTGAAGTAACTTCCATCTCCTTGATGAGAAAGGCCTTGACCAAGGCATTGATTGGAAGAACCATCTCATCAACAAATCATCAGGGTTGTAGAGAATGGTTGTGCAATCCATTTCCATGTTGTTCCAGTTCTTGACTAAGTCAAAGGAGGTCATTCTTACTATTCTGATCTGTTTACCTCCATGGTTTACCCATCTGTCAGGAGGAGTTTCTGATGGTTCATTAGGAACTTCTACCACAATTCTCTTGGTAAATCTTGCGGTGAGAGAAACAGGTGAAGTTCGAGTTTTTGATTCACGATCTTGAGTTGGAATCATTTCCTTCTTTTTCTCGTAACAGTAACCGTTTAGATCAGCTTCAACAGAGAGGTCTTCTTGTTGCATTTCATGTTCAGACTCTTCTTGATCATCTTCAACAGAAAATCCTTCTTGCTGAATTTCATTATCTAAACTTTCTTCATCAAGTCTTTCCTTAGATTCTTCTTCTTCATCACCGGGCTTCTTCTTCAAAGATCTTCTCTCACGGGGATCTGATTCATCATCACTTAATTCAATGATGGCATTTGATTGGCCACTATTCCTTTTGGAGGCAAACTAGGCTTGCAGCCTGTAGCTTTTCTTTCTTCGTGGAGGTTCAATTATTGGAGACACTGACTCTTCTTCTTCTTCTTCTTCTTCTTCTTCTTCAGTCTTTGACTCCTCTTGCTCATCAGATAGACTTCTTCGGAGATCAGCATTGGCGGGGAAGAGACTTCTTTCTTCGCCTCATCACTTTTTGAGCCATCATGAGAGCATTCTTGGTTTGAGGGACATGTTCTTCTTCTTCTTCTTGAATAGCATTTTTCGACCCATTCTCCTGGTTTGGTTGGGGGCGATTGCATTTGGGGATGCACTTTGATCATCATGAATTTCTTTTTTCTTCATCGAGGATCGCTTCCGAGGATCGCCATGGGCTTGAGCACTTTTCTTCTTCAAGATTTTCAGATTTCTTTCTTCATCACATCCGCTTCATTCTCATTCATTGGATCTTGTTGTGGGGACTAGACTACATCTTCTCGCTTTCTTCCCTTCTCGTTGACTCCACGCCCTTTCTTCAAAGAGATGTATTGATTTGAGAAGTTTAAGGGTGGTTTGTCATCCATCTTAACTTTCTTGTTGATTGGCCCTTGAAAGAACTCGCTACTTCTTCTTTTTTGTGGTTTCAGTTGAGTTTGGGCCTTTTTTCTTCATTCTTGTTCAAGGAGGAGACTCTCCTTGGTGGGGCCTGGCTTTCTTCACATCACCCAACTCTTTTCAAAGACTTTTGATTTCTTCCTGGTTTGGTGTGATTTGATTTCTTCATTGAGAGTCACCTGGACTCAGAGCTCTCTGTCTTTACTATATCTTCCTCTTCTTTGCAGAGGCTTTTATCGCCTCCTCCCAAATTGCGACCCTTTTGTTCTCCTTAGGATTCTTCTTCCAGTTCTCAAATAGCTGTGGAGACATCACCTTGTGCACATTCAAGGCTTCTCCCTCATCTTCTTTGATTTTTCCTCCTAATTTCTTCTTCAGAATGATACTCAGCAACCTTCCATGAAATACTTTGGTCAGTGGCTTCTTCTCAGCCTTTTTTACCCACTTAGAGATATGATCAAACAAAATAGCTCCAAAGTCAATTTGTTTCTTTGAACTATATATTTGCCATTATCTTGATTGTTGATCAATCACCGTAGTATCGTATGCGGTGTTTTTGCACGGTATGCACTTTCCTACAATTTCAATTAGAGAACTAATACTCTTGGGAACTCCTTCTTCTTCATGTCTTTGAAGCTAGGGGTTCTTTGGTATCCCATCAACTCCTTTTTGCTTTTCAATGTTGACATCTTCAAGGTTCTTCATCCTCGCTAGGAAACCTAGGCATTGATTAAGGTCGGAAGATTTCGACCAGAATCGACCTTTAACCTTGGTAGATAGAGTTCCAGAATTTATGGAGACGTTTGAGTAGAACTCCTTAACCAAGTCAATGTATACACGAGTACTCGCCTCGAGACATTCTGAAAACCCAGCTTCCTTTACAAGTCTAAGGATGTCCCTGAACTTTTTCTCAGATTTTACAAACGATTTGGTTTCAAGCTGAATGCCAGTGATAACTTGCCAGTTCTCCATTAGAATCGTTCGAAGACTGTGGGTGTTTGATTTAGAGAGATTATGCGAGATGGCTGACTGAGATTTGGTAAGACTCTAGAAGGTTAACTGATTTTGCTCTTGAAAAGCTTTCTAGGGTTTTGAAAATGGGAGGGAGAAAGGTTCGATATCTTTTGGTAACTGTCTGCAGATTTGAACTTGTCTTTAAGGCAGTTCCTTCTAACTCTGCATACTCAGTGATGTGTCAACTGTCCATTGGTTGCACGTTGCCCAGTAATGAGCTGTAACTCCCCATAACTTTTCAGTTGTTATAGGAGTGGACGTTTAATTTACGTGGCTTTGACCGTTGACCTTTTGATTCGTAGAGTAACATGATGAGATAGCTATAGACTCTACAATTTTATTTGTTGACTCAACGATCAATTTCTGAGAGATGCTGTATTGGATGGCTTCGTCTTTCCTCCTTACTTCGATGCAGCATAGCTCAATCACTGATGTATTCGAACTTATCTCCTTAACTTGAATGGCTTAGCAGATGTCTCATTCTTCATGCTCCTTGTGAATTGGAGTACTTTTTGGTAGAACTACGATCGTTGAGTTGTCTTCACGATCACCGCAACTGCTGACCACGATCGTTTAGTCCTTTTCAAACTCAACACTACGATCGTTGGTGACTTGATTCTTCCGAGATGAACTAGATCAAGTATTCCTTCCGGGATAAGGTAGCTCGGGAAGGGTCAACCTCTTAGTGAGAGCTAAGGGTCGAGGTTTGTCCTCGAGGCGCTTTTTTCGGATGAAGTGCTATGGCACCGATTTGCAAAAAAAAACATCTCATTAGACCTTTTTACGGTGGGGAGGTCTTTACCCGACTTTAGACAATCTCAGACATCTTGAAATCGTGGTGTCCTCTTGCTTTTTACACTACGATCATATGTTTAATCGTAGGCACTTCACGATTATGGATTGGGTGGCTGAAGGGTTATCAGTAGTACGTTTTGAGACTTTCCTAATGACTATGGATCTTCATTTGGTTCATCAGCCATAAAGTTTTGAGACTCTATAGCTGGTATATCTCTTCCAGGTTTAACAGTGTTGTTATTCCTTGACAGATCACTGCTCCCCCATTGTTGATGTTGTCTCATCAGATAGATGTGATTCCTTCTTCATGTTTATTTGAAGGCTGCCCAGCATTTCTCCTTCTGACTGGAATCATCATCGTTGCTTAGTTTTCCTTGTATCGTAGAGATGAGTATTTTCAGGATTGATCACTCTATGATCATTTGACATCACTACGAAAGTAGTCTTCTTTGATTGTCCTTTGTTTTGAGAAGTTCTGCTTCGTAAAGAACTCCTTTTGTCTTAAGCTCAATGATCTTCTGTTGTGAGCTTCCCTTAAGGATCCTTTCCATAAAGCATGTCTTTCTTGATATGGGCACATAGAATCCTCTTTATCTTCTGTTTCATGGCATGCTCCCATATAAAGATGTGCAGCCATGTGAGCTCCATTCCGGTTAGCTCAGAGGGTCTTCAAGGATAGACTTAGTCATATAGGAACTTTATCAGACTCATTTCTGAACAGTCCTTAGCCTTCTGCTGGTTGTATCTTCTTGACTGAGGTCTTCTGTTTCATCATTCCTTAGTGTGGTCAGACTGACCAAATACCTGCAGGTTTAAATATATTTTTATTTTTGGTACCCATAGTTAAATGCGTCCTGCTAGGTTAGTTTTCTAAACCCCTGTTCCTCTTATTTGGATAATCATCATATTTATCATCAACAGACATATCCATACATGCAACTATCTTATGATAATATATTTCGAGATGCATGCTGATGAGTGTGTGTGGAATATGGCATTAATAACACACTCTCTATCTATGATGGTTTCATCATTCACTGAGTTATGTTCACAATGTTTAAGTGTTCACAGAGTGAGAATCAGCTCTACGATTTTAGGAGTATCTAGTTGATTCATTGAGGTGATCAGTTTCTACAAGTCAGCAAGATCCTCTTGCAGAACTGATCATGCTCTGTGTGTTGTCAAACACTTAGAACAAAGGCTTGTACATACATACTAACCCATCAGCAAAGATTACTTCACATAACGTTCATTAGGTCTGTGATGCTCTTATGACCCATATCAGACTTCCTTCAAGATATCATCTTCAACCTAAAACTTGGATGGAGAGAAAGTTTGTAGTCATTTGAGTTTCTATCCTTATGTCACTTTCTCTCTTCACCTTTTTAGGTAGATTATGACTCATTGACAGAATACTGTTATAGTTCATAAGAAGATGTAATAATGATGTCATTTATAATAGTGAGGAACCGTACCTTTTTACTGTCAGTAACGAAACAGTCATTTATTGAAGATATACTGAGGTTGGGTATTAATGTGCATGGCTTTACTTTTGCTCCTGACAGCTTATTGCTCTTGCTGACCTTTAATCAATCAGTAGTGGTCTTGAAGATATAGATCAAGAGAATCGTAGCCTTAAGATCTTTTACATCTTTGAGTTTACAAAGATAGCACCCAGTTGATGGTTGGTCACTCATAGGTTTGAGAAGATCTTCTTTCTCCTCTTGATCAGTATTTCTTTGACGCGTGACATCTTCATCTTTCAGACTGATGAATGCTTTACTCTTTGTCACTGATGTCTCTTGCTCTCTTTCTCTCATCTGGTCTTCAGACTACAAGATTGTCTGTAGGCTAAGATTGGTCTTGTTGATATAACAATCGAGGATATGGACCAATATGAGCAGCTTCAGGTGTATACACATTTTTACCTATACACAATATTTCCAACATGTGAGCTCTTCTGCATATAACAAGTTACTTACTACTAAACTAAGTTTAGAACAATGTTAGTGCCTAGGATCAGACTCAAAGCGATTAGCTTTTGAATATAAGCATGAGAACTCGCTTCGATACTAATTGTTAGTTCCGGAGGCACAATAGATCTAGAAGGGGGTTGAATAGATCTTTTTTTAAGTACTTTTCTGGTTTATGATGTATTGTTCATATTAGAGTATATGACAAACATAAGAATCTTTTCAAGCACAGCGGAATAAGTAAAAGATTCTCCTTCATTGATATATTCATAATCATACATACATTGTTCGTTGGGTTAGTTTAGTTGTAAGTAGTTAAAACATACATAGAAGTTGTAACAGTTATAGACATAATGTAAATGACATAATGTAAAAGACACAAGAGGTTTTAAGTGGTTCAGAGACTCAAGCTCCTAATCCACTCTTCTGCTTTCAACTAGCAGGATTTCCACTAAGGAAGGGCAGCACCCTGAATCTCTACAATTCCTTCAAGGCCAGCAGCCTTGGAAACTTTAGTTCACTAAGAACTCTTCAAGGCCAGCAGCCTTGGGACTCTTCTAGTTCCCTAGGAACTCTTCAAGCCCGGGAGGCTTGGAACTTCATTTAGTCCATCTGGATAAGGACCCTTTGGCCCTGCTTTGTTTAGTCCCTTCGGACAAGGACCCCTCAGGCCCTGGCTTCGTTGAGTTGTTTGTTTGTTGTTGTTGGAGTTTGTCTTTGAAAGTCGCTAAGATGTCTTCATGCTCTGAACATCTTCTCCTTAGCAGCTTGGCTTGATCATCCTTGAGGAGCAGTTAAGTGTTGCATGATGCTCAGCTTTTTAGGTTGCTCAACTACTCCAGATGATCCCTTGATGAACTGCCTTGAAGATCATTCTCTTTGATACTTGATGGATGCACATAAGAGGCTTCTAAGATGATTGTAAGCTCTTCTGTAAGGTACTTAGAAGCTTTCTCATGCTTGACACCAAGATGACTTTTGTGATCTCCTTTCTTGCTACTCGATGCCTTCCCATGATGTACTTGCTAAGGTGACCGTAAGCTCTTCTCTATTGTACTTAGAGTCTTCCCATGATGGACATCCAGATGACATTATGTTCTTCTTTCTGTCGACAGTTCAGAACACTCTTCATGTAGTAGAACTCTCACTTCTACATAGTAGAACTCACACTTCTACTTCTTTCTTGATCTGACTTCTGAGTGTTCTTGGTGGATCGTAGAGTGAGCCTTCGGACTCACTATTACTCGGTTGGATCAGTCCACCTTTTCTCCAGGAATACACAACTTCAGCAACCTTTGATCTTTGAAGCTCTTTTACATTTATACATCTTCCCAATCCTTCCGTTGGAAAGTAGCCGTTGGAAGTTATTCAAATATCTTCACAGATCTCAAGTTGCTTGATGTAGACTGCTTGATGTGACTTGTCATACTTTTTTTGACGATGCGATCTTCATCGTTTCACCCTACCTCGCGGATGTATCACTTTACTGTCTTAGGCAGGTTGAAGACTATATTACCTCTTCTGATTTCTTGATCAGAGGTTGTCCTTTTGCATCGATGCTCTCAATAAGCACTTGTTGAATGTTACCTTCAGATTGAACCGTTGCTTAATGCTTGATCTTGTGTATTCGAACTCTACGATTCGATGCATGTCTTCAAGGACACGAACACGTTGTCTTGTTAATTGTTGCTCATTGACTAGTAGAGTTAACACTACGATCCCGAAGGGTGTTGATTGGATCTTCAATGTAGAACACCTCTTCCTTGTATTGCTGAGGCTTCAATACTTCATTTTGCTTCGATTGTTCTCGATCGATGGCCTAATTCCTTTGCTGGTCCCCTTCGAATATCAGACACTTCAGATTTGTGGGCGGCGTCAATTTTGCTTTCTCTGGTGATCTTCCACTCACTTATCATCAATGAGAATTGACCTCGCACTTAATTACTTTAGCCTTGCTCTTGAAGTCGACCAAAGATCTCGGTGCTCATCTTCCATCGTTCCTTCTTTGTTCAGCAAACACTACGATCTCGGTTGCTTCCAAGATCGTTATCTTCTTTACACTTGATAGCTTTCTGCGATAAGTTCGACTTTCCTGAGTCGAACACCAAGTCTTCTTTCGTTCTCCTTGTGGAAGACTTCATCACGAATGGCCTTACACCTCAATCTTAATTCGATTAGGTTTGTCTTTGAGATCTTCGTTAGCCTGCATGCCATTCGTTGAGTGCTCTCTCGTTCCCTTTCTATGGATTGCATCTTTGCGATTGCCAACCGAGGTTTCGCACTCTTTGGATATTGCGGGAGTGCTCATTCTTTGAGAACCGTATTTACTCTACGATTCTCGATTTTAGCAATTGTGAGCACTTTTGTTGGAGTCGTAGATTTACAAGACTCTACAATTCACTTTGGTACGTCAGAGACACTACGATCCCGAGATCGATCTTGACACTCTACGATTTACGCCTTGGCTTGTTGTCTTCATCCCGATCTTGCCCGACTCACGATCTCTCGCCTTCACTTAATGAACTCTCTACGAACTCGAGTGTAGTCTACGATCTTTAACTTGGCTTCTCAAGATCACTAGATTTCTACGACTCAAGTGTAGTCTACGTTTGACCGGGCTCGGCGGATGATCGTTCGGCTCATAGGTAGGTTGTTTCTACAATTCTAAACACGACTTCCTCAAAGACGCCACGATCAGAGGAAGCTCTTCTCGATACACTACGATCCTTCTTCGTTTCCCTGGCGGCTCTATTTAACTCCAAGATCTACTATCTTGCATACTCCTTTTCCGCCTTGATAGCTCCCGAGTTAACCTCGACTCACTCGGGCAGATTCACGACTTCAGTGCAAAGGTTTCGACGATCGATTAAATATTTATCTCTTACATCATAAGATCAACCTAACAAGCTTGATCTTTCTATATTTATAGTCCTCAGACATCATTTCTTTTTAAGGACTTTTACAAAGCTATCTTTCTTATGTAGGATCAACCTAACATATTTGATCAATTCATTCTAAGTCCTTGTATACATATTTCTATTATCTATCAGAGGACTTGACAACTTTTCTTAATGCAAGCATACTTGCATATTATTCATTCATATACATATATATCATAATCAAATCATATATAAATAGGAATAGCATTCACATGCTTATTCTTGACAAAACAGATTTTACCTGATGATTAATATTACTTATATATCATATGCATTGATTGTAGAAAAATGTTAAAAATCATACATTTATTTTCTAGACCCCAATGTAATTTGTAGTGAGATCACCTCCCGACCTGCGTATTGACACTATTGAACGCTTCCTAAGTAATACTCCCTCCGTCCCAGGATAAAAGTGCTGGTGGATTTTTCACGCATATTAAGAAGAGGAATAAAATGACAAAATTGCCCATAATAATGTCATTAAATATGGAGAGAGAATTAGAATAAGAAAATTTTGAGATATTTAATGCTACGGACATAATAGAAAAACATGTGTAAAAGTTTGATTATTAAAGAAAAATGGACATTTAACATAGGACTACTAAATAATAAATTAATAATATTGACTTTTATCCTGGGACGAGGGAGTATATACATTAATTGGTTAAATGAACTGACAGGTTCCCAGAATAACTGAGTAGCCTAGTTAAGAAACAGCTCAAAAAAACATGGAAGTCAATTCATCGTCCATGCCAATACATCAACATTTCTTTCCTAATCCCGAGAAACCCATTACCAACATTATCCGATTCAAGCATCCTATCGTTGATCATCGACGTTTTGCAGCACTGAAATCTAATGAATCTAAATTGACCCACCAACTGCTCGATGAAATGTCCCACTCATCAGATACCTTTACTTGGAACAGTATTATCCAGACCCATCTCGACAATGGCGATTTTGCTCACGCTGTAACAACTTATCGCCAAATGCTTCTCCAAGGTGTTATGCCTGATAGGCACACTCTCCCTCGGATTTTATCGGCTTCTCGCCTTCTTGACAGCTTGTCTTTTGGCAAACAGCTACATGGTCAGGCTATGAAATATGGGTTATCTTCTGATCATTATGTAAATTCTGCTTTAATTGAATTGTACGGGGGCCTTGATGGTGCTGAAGCTGCGAAATGGGTGTTTGATAAATCTCCTTCAAGGAAAAACTCTGTGTCTTGGACTTTATTAGCTAGGTTCTACATCAAGGAAGGTAAACCCATCTTGGCTATTGATTTATTTAACGAAATGGTGAACTCTAATGCGGAAATTGATTCCGTGGCGCTGGCAACTGCTATTGGTGCCTGTGGCCTATTAAAATCACTGCAAGAGGGTCGAAATGCTCATCAAATTGCTAAAATATGCGGGCTCGAGTTTGATGTTTTGGTGAGCAATTCACTCTTGAAGATGTACATTGATTGTGGGAGTATTAATGATGCTCGCTTTGTTTTTGATCAGATGAAATCAAGAGATGGAATTTCATGGACTTCGATGGTTGGTGGGTATGTGAAGAAGGGAGAGTTCAACGAGGGCTTGAAATTGTTTAGGCAGATGAATGTGGAAGGTTTGAAATATGATGCTGCAGCTATCTCGAGCGTCCTTCCAGCTTGTGGAAGAATGGCAGCACATAAGAATGGAAAGGAAATTCATGGATACTTGTTTAGGAATGGGATTGACATGAATATCAGAGTGCAGAATGCTCTTATGGACATGTATGTGAAATCCGGATTTATTGAGTTTGCTTCAAAGATATTTTCATCGATGAAGGAGAAGGATGAAATTTCATTGACTGTAATGATATTTGGATATAGTTTACATGGAAAAGGAGAGCTCGGAGTTAACTTATTCAAGGAAATGGTCAAAAGCCCAATGAAAAATATAGATCAGATTGCATATGCCACTGTCCTTTATGCTTGTTGTACAGCCATTACGGTTGAAGAGGGTAAGTTTTACTTCAATTGCATAAGGTCACCTAAGGTAACTGTTTGCGCCTTAATGGTTGCACTTCTTGCTCGTGGCGGACTATTTGATGAGGCAAGGAGCTTTATTGAGGAGAAACAGATTGCACGGCATGCGGAGGTATTGAGAGCATTGTTAGATGGATGCAGGATCCACCAAAATATAAATGTAGGGAAGCGAGTCATTAAGCAGCTATGTGATTTGGAGCCCCTTAATGCGGAGAACTATGTGTTGCTGTCAAATTTTTATGCTTATGGTGGAAGATGGGACATGGTTGATAAACTGAAAGAAACAATCAGAGACATGGGACTGACTCCAAAAAAAGCTTATAGCTGGATAGAGTTCAGAAACAAAGTTCATGTATTTGGAACAGGGGATGTATCTCATCCAAGATCAGAGAAAATATATTGGGAATTGGAGTGTTTAAAGAAGAAAGTGGAAGAAGGCATCAAATTCGACACAGATTTCAGTCTGCATGATGTAGATGAAGAGCGAGAGTGCATTCCAATTGGACACAGCGAGTTGCTGGCCATTTCATTTGGGCTGATCAGTACACAAGCTGGGGAAACTATACGGGTGACAAAAACCTTTCGTGTTTGTCGCAACTGCCATCAGTTTGCAAAGGTAATCTCCAAAATTGTGGGACGCGAGATCATAATAAAGGACCCAAATTGTTTTCACCATTTTAAGGATGGATCTTGCTCTTGTCCTACTTTCTAGTTATTGACTTTGCAGGTTAATGTTTAGTAATTTGAATTCTGAAATGTGGAGGCCTTAAATTTGAAAGTATAGTTCACCAATGTATTAGAGGCATGAACAGACACTTCCTCATCTGTCTAAAGATGATAGACAGGTCGAAGAGTCAATGTATGGAGCTTCACTTGAATTACATTATCAGATTTTTTCACGTCAGTTTCGAAACCTGGATATGAATTGAGATTAAACTGTAATTTGGAGATGAAAAATATCAGATGTACATAATACAGTTTTGTCTAGTGGTGAATTTGGGCTTTGGTGACTCCAACTTCCGGAAACTAACACAGTGCGCCACACATATGACTCTTCGAACTTAGGATCCAATTGAAGAACCTTAAATCCGACTCTTCATTTTTACTTTTTTTTTAAACGAGTGAAAGAAAGTCTCAGACGTAAAGAAGACTGAAATTAGCATGCCAAGGGGTGAGAAACTCTACTGTTGCGCGTCATTGTTTCCCAAAAGCATGACGAAATCATGGTAGACATTTGACAAGGAAGCGAGCTGTGCAAGGTAGACATTTGAATGTGAGATGAATTTTCAAGAACGTGAGCAAAGTTTTTCGTGAAGAAAGTACATTGTGGCATTAAAGTTGATGATGAGTCGGTCATGGTTATACACCGAAGAAGTAGAGGAAGGATAAACCTTTAGAACTCAAAGCAACCATTGTTGGTGTTATTGATCATGTCATGCATTTCTGTGATGAAGAAGAGAATGACAGGATCTTCCCCTATTCCAAAGAGGCAAATTGAAATAGTACTTGAATACACACACACACACACACTCACTAGTTTTTGAAACAAAATAGCTTAGTGCAGAAATGTGCAAAGATACTAGTAGCTGTACAATCTTTGGTTGCCCTTATGCTTACTTGCACTAATGTGTTCCTTGAAAGATGCATCTACTTCTTAATCAAATACATAGTTTTCTGTTTGTTAAGCATTTGCGAGTATTCACAATAGTTTTCTTATCTCTATTTCTACTCTGCAGTATTAATATTGGGTCATTATACAGGATATAGATTCAATTTTTTCACTATGTATCCAACATGTTCCTTATATTGATTCCATAAATAATGAAATTTGAAATTTTAAAGTTAAAATTTTGAAGTTCCAACAGTCAAAGCATGTTTTGACTGTTGTAACTATTTGACCTTTGTAAAAAGTTAATTTGTGATATTTTTAAATTTAAATTAATAAGATTCATTTAAATTTTGAAAATAATAAATTTTATTCTCCCTATTACTATTTTGGGTAGTCCCAAGTTAAATGTCCACTTTCCTTTAATAACCAAACTTTTATACAATTTTTCCTATTATATCATTAGCATTAAATATTTTATATTTTTCTTATTCTAATTCTCTCTCCATATTTAATAAGTATAATTAGTTATATGGTGAAAATATTTAAGTATAATTAATTTTATAATTTGAAAATGAAGTATTAAAAAAGTCATGCAACAATAATGTGAAGATGTGTATGATTGATGAGTTGTCCACTTAAATAAGGGTGTGAAATGTTATTTTGCATATATAGATAACGATCTTTTGACTCCCTAACTCTAGGCAGTAAAATGCAGTAAAATGAGATAAAAATAGGGAGTTAAACATCATAGTTGATATATTCTTCAAGAGTTTATTGGGATTCAAAAGTTTGGGGAGTTTTTTGACTTTAAAAACAATTCTTTATCATATTATAATTGGGTTATTCACAAGATCATTGGATTGGTCACACCACCAACTTACTTTCATGGTAACCAGATCTGAAAATCACTAGCACTGCTGAAGCTGACATTCTATCTAAAATAAGGAATCCCTGCAATTTTCTCTTATTTCTTCCCATTTTAAGGTTGGTCTTCAATTTGAATAATAAAAGGCCAACAACTGTATGGTAAGAGTGAAAACTATATTTGGTTTCTTTTACAGCTGTATATGAGTTTCAAATCACATTAAGTTAACATAATAATCCCAGATCTTATTATTATATTATTTTATTTTCTTGTTTCTCTCAAGTTTAATTTTGTTTTACATTAAATACTGAAAAAAAAAGATTTTTCTACAATTCCACAATCAGTTTTTAAGATTGGGGCTGTTTTCGTCCTGAAATATATATAAAATACATGCACATACACATTCTCCATTCAGTTGTTAATCTTATAAGAGAAATTAATAAATAGGGGAAAACAATTTTGATGATATCTCATATATGAGAATAAGGTGAGTTCCATTTCTTCTAAAAGAAAATTATGTAAAAATATTAAATACACTAATATATATATATATATATATATATATATATATATATATATATATATATATAGAGCTCATGTAAATCACAAGTAATAAATATATTATTATTTATTAATATGCATTAATAAAGTACAAAAAAATTATCTCAATATAAATACAAAATATTATATAATATATATATATATTATCTTTAAGCATTAGCTAAATTGGATCCATCTCAAAAAAATTATTTATAAATAAAAAATTGTATAAATTATATTATCTTTATTAGCTAAATTGGAGTCTCTCTTTTTTTATAGATAAAATTGAAACTTGTTTATTCTTTATTCTCTCTCTTTTTTTTGTTGCCTTTTTCCCTTTTTTTTTTTTTATAAAAATGATATGTATATACTATTAATCCCTAATCCCAAACTTTTCCAATTTCTAAGGACATGGACAAAGTTTTGACCAATGCATCTGAAAATAGAAAGAAATGGGTCACCTGCAATCTTGCTTCATTAACCGCAATTTGTGATTTCTTTAACATAACTCTTTCTTTTTTTTTCTCTCTCTCCCCTCAATCATGAATAGAATATGTAAAACGTACATGTGCGTACAGTCCCAACAATCAAAATTATCGCCTAGCTGAAAGTTTACAGGCAGACCCACTTGAAGCAAACACACAGAATTGGTAATTTCTGAGCCAAGTTCTGAAGATGGCTGGGTTATCTTGGCCCTCTAAACCAGAGGTAATTTCTTCATCCACAGCTCATACACAATGTGATTATCTTTTTGACGGGTCATCTTGAATTGTATTCCAACTTTGCTCTGAAATGCAACACTGTTAGGATCTGGACATTGTTGGCAATACCCATTTTGTTTATCAGATTTTATTTGATAACTAGATAGTTTTGGGAGCGGGCAATTTGGCTTGAAGTTGATATTAGTTTGAAAAATTCTATGAAAAAGAATATAATTTAGTTTATTAAATCGGATTTGGGAGTTTGATGGGCTACTATGTATGAGAAAGGAGATTACCCTTTATAAGGGATGGTTTACATTTACACTAAATTGTTGGATAGTTAATTCTTAGATGTAGTATATAATTCCCAGCTGTTAGTATGTTTGTTTAGATGGTGAATGTTTGGGTGTCATCAGGAAGATATATGGTAAGCACACATGATCATTGCAATGGTTATATTATGCGTTGCCCTTTTTCATCTTATGAAGTTTTGTTTGTAGAAATCCTAAAGATTGGTCTATATCTTTAAATATGGCAGTTGGATAAAATTAGAAGGACGGTAGCTGAAATGTCTGGGAGAGGGGCTGAAGAGGTCAGAGTTGTTATATCCCCTTATAGGATATGTCCAATGGGAGCTCACATTGACCATCAAGTAAGTTTCTTTCTTTCCTTTTCTTTTTTTGGTTTGTTGGTTACTGGTCATCAGGTAAGTTATATTGTGTTCATGCTATTGATTTAAATTTCAAAGTATGTTCTCCTTGTAGTTTTATTTTTTTATAGAAAAAATTGAAATCTAAATTTTGATTTACTAAAAATTTGCAAGCTTTATTTGTTGACTATGTATAGTACTTGTGCATTTGTGTTATTTGCTTGAATTATGAGAATACATTTGTGCATTTGTAAGCATTTCATAACCACCTAGTTCCTTGTAACTCCACTTTTCCCATTTACTAAGATTTTCTATTCATCTTAGAAAAGGACGTGAATCTCGTAAGATACTCTATTTCAGTGCTCATTAATTTTTGTACATGTATAATATGTAGCTTTTCAATGAAATATACTGAAGTTACGAATTACTGGAATATCAACCAATTCTTTAATTAACATTGAAGTCAGATTCTCCCCCCTCCTTTATGGTATGGATATATAGAACGGATAGAATGTTTGAACTCTCAACCCAGGAACTCAAAGTTTTGATTTGAACTGTGATGCTACAGGGTGGAACAGTTTCGGCTATGACAATTAATAAGGGTATACTTCTTGGATTTGTTCCTTCTAATGATTCACAGGTGATCCTTTTCTCTCCAAAGGAACTTATAAAACTAGGGTGCATGTCATTTTGTGATATTTATGTATTCAAGAAATGCACACACACCCACAAAGTTAAAGAGAAATAGCGGATCACTTTATTACCTTTTACTGTCCTTAATTCAGAAGAGTGCCATGGAAAACTTAGCCAAAAACATTGATCTGCTATAGGTAAACAATAGATCTCTTTTACATTAAAATTAAAATTAAATGGTATAATCTATTATGGGACTTTGAAAGACTGAATGTTACCTAATGCTTTTTTGTTTTTGTTATAATAGAAAAAAAATTCTACGATCAATCAAATAGGATTACTTATACCATTTTGTCTGAATAGTCTTTACCTTGGTTGAGGTCTAAGCTTAGCAGGTCCACTGGCCATTATTAGCAGTCCTATTTCGGACTTAAAGGACTGTGCAGCTATGCCTAGTTAGTTGAGAAATAATTAGAATGAAGATTGTAATCCCTGGTTTATAAAAATATAGTTGCATTTATCAACGTAAGGAGCAATCTAAATACCTGTTTCTTGTTTATCGGAAAATGCTATGGTTTCATCGATCAAACATTTTGGTTTACTTTCATAATGCCTCTTTTATACTGTTTATGTCCTATATATTCCAAGAATATTTTATAACAACATAATATTTGTAGTTAAGCCATACCATAAAATTGGTCTGGGACAATAATTATGCTATCACGTTTAATCATATTTTTTTTTGATAAATAGTCATAAAATGTTTGGATTATTTTCTTGTTTAATTTCTTTCTCATGTCATTTTTTATCTAACGGTCAATAAAACCTCTTTGTGTAGGTTTTTATACGATCAGGACAGTTCAAAGGAGAAGTTAGGTTCAGGTGAATGATCTCATGTTGTTATATTTTTTGTTGGATTAATAAGAGAGCGTGTTTAATGTTATGAGTCAGTCAAGGTGATATAATTGACATGCTGAAGGTAAAGGAAAATAAGAACTGGTTAGCTGAAATGCTGAACATCACTGATTTATTGAACTTCCAAAAATTTTCATTGATGTAAGCAGAAAACCTTCCTGACAGATAAACAATGCCAATCCAAGCTCTGCTATAAATCATGGGAATTTACTAATGAATTTTACTGTAATTCTGTAGCGTGTTTAAACAATTTGGATACGACATGTTCTTGCAACTTCTTAGATATAATGTTATATTAGTGATCTTAATAACTATTTTGAGTGTAAAATTATTTTATAATATGAACCCATTTTACTAGAATCTTATCATTTATCTATGGATGCAAGTTTTACATAGAGTAATCTGTAATACCCCCTTTAGAAATAGAAAGAGAGGTTACTCAAAACACAACAAAGCTGATGAATATATAACAAGACTCTAAATCACAAAAGAATAATCTCATAATGATTAAATGTCATAAGACAAACCATAATAAATGCCACACTGGCTCAAACCACAATCTGAAATAACTATTCCAACTCCAAATAAATCAATGGATCATAGCCTAACAAAATGATTGGATAGAAGGGAGCTCTCATCACACTTGCCCTTGATCCCCTTGATTACCTGCCGGAAGAAAAACACAGCATTAGCCAAATGTCTAGTACTGATATAGAGTACAAAATAAAGAACTGAGATAACTAACTCAATTTAATGAACTAAACTGAAACGAACAAAACTAACACAACGAAATAATAGGCTGAATTAAATGGTTGAGTGTTATGTCATACCGAGCTTAAAACAAAATAGAAATATACCTTGCCACACGGTAGTCAAATAAGTCACACACATCAAATAATGATCGTGAATCCAATGGATGTAAAATCATATAAATCGGCGTGTTTGGCACACAAACATCACCAACCAATCCGAGCAGAAACTAATGTAACCCACGCCTCCCAAAACAAAACACCAAATGTCGACTCCACACGGAGCCCACAACAAAACACCAAATGGTCATGCCTCGGTGTCGAGGACAAAACGTGGTAGAGACGTTATGGATCGTATGATTATTCTAACAAAAAATATCGGAAGGTGTAATATTAACACAAAGGGTTCTAATATGTGTTTAAAGAACCGAATCAAAAATGCAAAGTGGTACAAAAATTAAATGGTTATAAATTACTACGGTATAATTAAATCATATACATGATATTCTAAAAGTACAAAAATATCTAATTATCACAAAACGAACACATTATAATAATTTAACACAAAGGGAACAAATCTGCAAAACGAAAAAAAAGATTATCAAAATTAAAAAAGATTATCTTGAAAGAGTACAAAATCCGCATGAAGTAAGCAAATGTAATACCCGCAATTTAAATAAGATTATGCTAGTGTCCTTGGTGATCTAGTAAAATTAAATAAAATTTTATTACAAATCTAACCATTAATAACATAATATTATTACATTTATTATTTAGTAAATTTTATAAATTTATCGGTAAAATTAATTAATCGAATGAAAATATCCAATTTCAATTTGGTTTGAAACATTTACTCAATAATTGAATACTTCAATTATTTCATATATAGATATTTGCCTATGTTAGCAGCAACGGTTCATCGCCTTCTGGCAGGCCATGAATGATATATATATATATATATATATATATATATATATATTACAAGTCTTAATTTTAATGATTTCAAGGAATCGATTTTGGCTGAGGGGTTTTAAGCTAGTCTTTGTATATCATAGCGAGGAGAGAGATATAAAAGACACGACTTTTTAAAAAGGAATGCTCTTAAAGGCGTAATACTCTTTAAGCGTAACTGATAACTATATATATATATATATTATTAATCTTAATGTTTCAAAAAATGATTACAGTTTACAAGTCATACAATTTTAGAGCACACAATACTCACGTGAAAGATCACTCCATTATCTAATGAATATTTAGTATTCATATATCGCAAAAAGCTCATAAGCATTACAATACTCCCACAAATCCAATTACAATTAAATCCTACAAACTCAAAATCTTTATCAAGAAAAGCGATGAAGTTATTCTGGTGATGATCTTACCTTGATTGGGAAAATCTACCCTTTTTTCGTCGCTCTTTCACAAACCGCCAATTCCTGCTTTCTCTTTTTTCTCGGTCAGTATAACGAGAGTAAAATTAGGTTTAGTTATTTATTTATTAATAGATTTTATATATAAAAAATTCTAATTTTAATAGGATTGAATATTACTAGGATATAAATTAAATCCAATAAGTTTTAAGTTCCAATTTTATTAAATTAATTTATTCCTTATTATTAATACTTATTAGCCCACATAACTTAAATGATTAGTTTGACACAAATAAAAGACAAATTCAATTAAACTATTTAAAATTATTTATTTATTTTCCGGGTATTACATCACCTATCCTTTTAAAAGGATTCCGTCCCCTAATCAAAAGAAATAAACGTACCTAATTATCAAAAAGATGCGGATACTACCGTCAATAAACTTCTCCATCTCCCAAGTAGCTTTCCCCTCCGAATGATTTTTCCACAAAACCTTAACAAACAGAATTTTCTTCCTCATCATAATCATTTCTTGACGATCCAAAATCGACGCAGCTTGCTCCTCACAAGTAAGATCACCTCGAATCTTATCGAACTGATATTGCACCACATGCAATGGTTGATATTGATAACCCCTCAACACCGATACATGGAACACATTGTACACATGAGCTAGCTATGGAGGCAAAGCTAACTGATATGCAACCTCACCAACCCTCTCCAAAATCTCAAATGGGCCAATATAACGCGGACTAAGTTTCCCTTTCAACCCAAATCGCCGAATGCCTTCCAAGGATAAACTTTTAGAAACACATGCTCACCAGGTTCAAACTCTAAAGTCCTCCTATGCTTATCAGCAGAACACTTCTGGCCTTCTGCCGTGATCGATTCGACTTCAATTTCTCCTTAGCCACCGCTACTTTCTCCGTAGTGATTTTAACTAATTCAGGCCTTTCTATGGCCCTTTCGCCAACCTCATCCCAACAAGTCGGTGCCCGACACTTCTTACCATACAATGCCTCAAACGGAGCCATTCCAATACTTGCATACCAGCTGTTGTTATAAGCAAACTCAACTAGGCTCAAGTAATCATCCCAATTACCCGTCCACTCAAGTGCACAAGACCTCAACATGTCTTCCAACTTCCAACGTCTGAATAGTCCTTTCGGATTGCCCTTCAGTTTGCGGATGGAAAGAAGTACTGAAGTTGAGCCGAGTACCCCAAGTTCGTTGCAACCCTTTCCAAAACCGTGAAGTGAATCGTAGGTCCCGATCTGAAACAATAAACACTGGAGTACGATGAAGTCTAACAATCTCCTGCTGAAAGATTTGTGCCAACCTATCCACCGAGTAACTCTCATGGATAGCCAAGAAGTGTGCCGATTTGGTCAGTCGGTCCACCACTACCCAAATGGCATCATTTTTCCTGAAAGTCTTCGACAAACCAGTCGCAAAATCCATCGTGATATCCTCCCACTTCCACACTGGAATGTTTAACTGTTACAGCAAACCACTAGCTCGTTGATGTTCTATCTTCACTTGTTGACAAGTTAGGCACTTGCCCATATACTCAGCCATGTCTTGCTTCATCCCATTCCACCAAAAATTATTCTTCAAATCCCTATACATCTTTGTAGAACCTGGATGAATAGAAAATGGCGAATTATGAGCCTCATCCAACACTGCCTCCCGAATGATTGGATCTGACGGTACACACAACCGCTCACCCAACCAAATCACATTGTGATCATCAATACGAAACTCGGGCTGCTTGCCCTCCTCTAGATTTTGCCCCATACCCCACAATTCCCCATCTTCCTTTTGAGCTTCTTTGACCCGCGAGATAAGAGAGGGCTCCACTCTCATACCAGCCAAATGTCCATCTGAACCTTGTACATACAACTCCAACTCTAGTCGCTCCATATCTGAAATAAGCTGAGGTTGTGTAATGAGGGCTGCTACACTCCTTGAACTCTTTCGGCTAAGAGTATCTGCAACAACATTTGCCTTCCCCATACTGAATCCTCGCATCATAATATTTTAGAAGCTCTAACCAACGCTTCTGCCTCATATTGAGTTCCTTTTGAGTGAAAATGTATTTAAGACTTTGGTGATCGGTGAAGATATCACAAGTCTCTTCATACAAATAATGCCTCCAAATTTTTAAAGCAAAGATCACTGCTGCCAACTCCAAATCATGAGTGGGGTGGTTCACCTCATAAGGTTTAAGTTGCCTAGAAGCATAAGCAATCACCTTACCGTGTTGCATCAAAACACACCCCAAACCCTTCTTAGAAACATCACTATATATTTGGTAACCTCCTGTCCCCGACGGACATGCAAGTATGGGAGCTGTCACACGCCATTTCTTTAATTCCTCGAAACTCTTCTCACGCTCCTTATTCCACACAAACTTCGTGCCCTTCCACAAACCGCTTATAATAATACCCGCCAAACCCAAGAAACTCCTAATCTTTTTGTCATCAGTAGAGGTCTCTACCATTTAGTGATAGCCTCAACCTTCGCAGATCCACCTTAATGCCTTCAGCAGAAACAACGTGGCCCAAAAATGCAACTCGCTTCAAACTAAAACTCGCTTTTAGAGAATTTAGCATACAATTCTCTTTTCGCAAAATTCCAACATTGTGCGAAGATGCTCCTTACGCTTTCCTTCAGACCGAGTAAACCAAAATGTCATCAATAAAGACAATAACAAATTGGTCCAAGTACTCCTGAACACCCGATTCATTAAATCCATAAACACCATTTGAGCATTAGTCAAAACCAAATGGCATCACCGTAAACTCTTAATGCCCATATCGAGTCACGAAAATCCGTCTTTGGGATATCCTCATCCTCACCTCAACCTGATGATGATAGCCCGACCTCAACTCTATCTTCAAAAAATACTTTGCCCCCTGAAGTTGGTCAAACAAGTCATCAATCCTCGACAATGGATATCGATTCCTGATGATAATCTTGTTCAACTCCCTGTAGTCTATGCACAACCTCATAGACCCATTTTTCTTCTTCACAAACAAGTCCAGAGCACCCCACGGCGAAACACTCGGCCGAATCACACCACGATCTAATAGTTCCTGCAACTGCTCCTTCAACTCCTTCAACTCCTGCAACTCCTGCAACTCCAACGGTGCCATCCGATACAGCGCCTTATAGATAGGCTCCGCTCTAGGAATAAGCTCAATAGCAAACTCCACTTCTCGCTGTGGTGGCAACCCTGACAACTCCTCAGGAAACGCATCGGAAAAGTCACGAACAATTGGAACATCCTCAATACGGGACTCACCCTTAGAGGTATCCTTCACAAACGCCAAATACCCCTCACAACCCTTTGCCACCAACTTCCCAGCCTTCAAAGCTGAAATTAACTTCACCACTCTACTCGACTATGAACCCTAAAACACGAACTTTGGAGACTTCACATCTCTAAATATAACCTTCTTCGCCTGACAATCGATAGTGGCCTGGTGCTTATCCAAGCAGTCCATCCCAAGAATGACATCGAAATTGTGCATACACATCGGAAGAAGATTAGCCCTACGAATCTTATCCCCAAAACTGATCTAACACCCTCGATACAAATTAGAGATAACAACAGAAGTCCCAATATGGGTAGCAATAGACATAACAGAATCTAAAGACTGAGATGGCACACCCAGGTGCCGAACAAAAGACTGAGCAACAACGGAATGAGTAGAACCCGTATCAAACAAATTAGAACCTCACGATTGCAACTAAAAGAGTGCAAAACGAAGCACTGGTGCACTTGCCACCATTTATATGTCAAGGCAAACACTCGACCACCCTGACCTCCATTGCCACCATTATCACCACCTCCACCATTACCACGTGGCCCGGTACAATCTCTAGCCATATGACCCATCTGTCCACACAAGAAGCATGCACCGGTGATTCTGTGGCACCGCCTCCTCGGATGATTAGTCCCACAAATAGCACAAGGAACTATCGGAATAAGATTTGTATTACCCCCACCAGTTGGTCCCTGATTATTCCCCTGCTGACGATTCTCGCTGACGATTCGACTATGCTAAGGTAGTGAAAGTGACAACGATTCCGCCTTTGAGGCATCCTTGATAACCTCGATTCGATTACACATTAACCGCCTTCGATGGCCACCACGATTCCTATTCCAATCGACCACCCCGATTTATCCCATGCCGACCAAGTTTGACCTGCTTTAGCCATCTCGTCCTCTTTCGATTCCCCTCCGATTTAGAAAACCGAAAGTCCTCATCGCTCCATCTAAATGTTCTTAGCCGCGATTAGCCACAATGACACATCAACAAACTTGGTGCTAATGAGATGCTGGCGATACCTATAATGAATCCTCCACTTGAACTTCTCTGCCTGTTTCGTCATTGCGGTCCCTGCTGAGGTTCTCGCAAAGCCTGCCAACTTGGTGAACCTCGTCATAAAATCCGTGATGGACTCATCATCTTTTCTCGCTAAATCGATGATCTCTCAAATACTCTTTATCGCCCAATGGGAAGTAAGATAAAAGTCTCTAATATAACCATCACTGTCTTTGTTACCCTTTTTTCGTTGCCGCTTCCACCACCTCTCTGCAGATCTCCCTACAAGCTTGTAAGTTACAAAAGCAACACTGATTATCCGAGCACCCTAACACGTCAAAAATCTTTCTAGTGGGCAATCCAATTCTCCGCCTCAATTGAGCTCTGAGTTAAATCGAATGATCGTGGGTTTCGCTTCAAACCTTTCCAACCATACATACATTGGAACCACCTATTGATCAAGACCATTTGTTCAGATTCCTTCCTCAACATTTGCAGATGTCGACCATTATTTCTCGGATTCCATTTCTTTCAGAGATTTCGGCGGTAATTGTCAGACCGCTATACAACTTGTGCCACCAACTGAGGTAAAGCTTGATTCACCGTCTGATTCAGCAAAGTAGCCAATTGAGCATTAATCTGATCCTTAGGTTACTCATTGGGCTAACCCTCACCTCTTCCCCTATTGTCACCTCGCCTCCCAGCAACTCTAGCGGATCTACGAACCATCTAAGAAAGAGATCATGAATATAAACAAAGCATATTAGAGACAAATTCGAATATAGCTGATATAAAAATCAAACAGAACAAAAACCTAACCCAGAAGTCTACCCATAACTCACAGGTCAAACCTAAATAGGTTTTCTACAAGAAAGAACCTAAGCTCTGATACCAACTCTATAACACTCCCTTTCCGAAATAGAAAGAGAGGTTACTCAAAACACAACAAAGCTGATAAATATATAACAAGGCTCTAAACCACAAAAGAATAATCTCATAATGATTAAATGTCATAAGACAAACCATAATAAATGTCACACTGGCTCAAACCACAATCTGAAATAACTATTACAACTCCAAATAAATCAATGAATCATAGCCTAACAAAATGTATCAAAACCATTGGATAGAAGGGAGCTCTCATCACACTTGTCCTTGATCCCCTTGATTACCTGCCGGAAGAAAAACACAACATGAGCCAAATGTCCAGTACGGATATGGAGTACAAAAAAAAGAACTGTGATAACTAACTCAATTTAATGAACTGAACTGAAACGAACAAAACTAACATAACGAAATAATAGGCTGAATCAAATGACTGGGTGTTATTTCATACCGAGCTCAAAACAAAATAGAAATATACCTTGCCACACATGCAAGTCAAATAATGTCACACAAACAAATCAAATAATGTCACACATGCAAGTCACACATTGGACCGCGAATCCAATGCATGTAAAATCGGAAGACGTGTTTGGCATAAACATCACCAATCTGCAGAACAAAACAGAAAACTAGGGTCGACCCATACGCCTCCCACAACAAAACACCAAATGACTAACTCCCACCGGAGCACAAAACGGAGACGTCGTGGACTGATCACACCGCCACGGAAGGTGTCATGCCTCGGTGCCAAGAGGACATGTCGGTGGTACCCCCACATGTGGTTATAGCTCAGGTATACCCTACGGTATTCTAACAAAAATATTATGTCACAACACATGCGACATAATATTAACACAAAGGGTTCTAATATGTACATGATAAATTGAACCGAATCAAAAACACAGTCTCCAAAAATTAAAATAACATGTACATTACTACGAATATCAAATTAAATCATATACATGATGCACTAGTCTAAAGAGTACAAATAAGAGTTCTAATTATCAATGCCAAAACGAAACATTTATACGAATTTGAGAAGGAACAATAAGGTGAACAAATAACTAGCTTCCAAACGAAAAACAAAACGAATAAATCAAAATTAAAAAGATTATCACTGAATGAGTACGGAATCCGTACATAAAGTAAACAATGTAATACCCGCAATTTAAATAAGATTGTGCTAGTCTCCTTCAAACTAATCTAGTAAAATTAAATAAAATTTTATTACAAATCTAACCATTAATAACATAATATTATTACATTTATTATTTAGTAAATTTTATAAATTTATCAGTAAAATTAATTAATCTGAATCAAAATATCTAATTTCAATTTGGTTTGAAACATTGACCCAATAATTGAATACTTCAACATTTCATATATAGATATTTGCCTATGTTAGGCAACGGTCCACTGGCCTTTCTGGCAGGGCCATGAATATATATATATATATATATATATATATAATCTTAATTTCAAAATTTCTAATTAACTAACGTACTGTAACTATCATACAAATTCGAATTACAACTAACTAGTTTATTAGTTGACGTGCATGATTACAGTTTACAAGTCATACAATTTTAGAGCACACAATGCTCATGTGAAAGATCACTCCATTATCTAATGAATATTTAGTATTCATAGTCTGCAACTAGCTCATAAGCATTACAATACCCCCACAAATCCAATTACAATTAAATCCCACAAACCCAAAATCTTTATCAAGAAAAGCGATGAAGTTACAGTGATGATCTTACCTTGATTGGGAGAATCTACCCTTTTTCGTTTTCTGCTCTTTCACAGCCGCCCAATTCCCGTTCTCTTTCTCTCTTTTTTTCTCGGTTTGTATAATGAGAGTAAAATTAGGTTTAGTTATTTATTTATTAATAAATTTTATATAAAAAAATATTTTAATTTTAATAGGATTAAATATTACTCACATATAAATTAAATCCAATAAGTTTTAAGGTCCAATTTTATTAAATTAATTTATTCCTTATTATTAATACTTATTAGCTCACATAACTTAAATGAATAGTTTGACACAAATAAAAGACAAATTCCAATTAAACTATTTAAAAATTATTTATTTATTTTCCGGGTATTACAATAACTGTTCTATATTCTTTAAATTATAAATTTCTTCACGGTTTTGATAGAGATGAGTTTAATAATGGAAAATTTTGTATTCTATTTAAAGCACTATGCTTTAAATTTAATAGGACACATATAAGCAGCAGTTAAAGAGTTTAAGTGGAATCTAACTAGGGGATTTTCGGTAAAATATGTAAATATTTTTTGTATGGTACCTGAAGCACTCGTCTATGGCAGTTGTATATAGCATAGATCACAAAAATATATAATGATGACGTGGTTAGTAATTGTTTATGTATGTGGTTCCTTAAGATTAATGAAAATGCAATTTAACTTTTTGGCTAATGATACCTCCCATAACTCTACTCCATAGAATTTCCTCTCATTATGGTTCTAATTTAAGCCACCAAATATAGGAATACAGGTTAAATGAGATGTGAGATGCAGGTTAATACGTACTACGTAGGTCCCACATTTCATCTCATCTTTAATTTTCAGAGATGCAGTTGTCATGCTATCATTTAGCAGGAAAATTATAGGAGTTCTGTTAAAGCAGTTTCATATGAATAATTAGTACCCTTAATCGTGTCTTGTCAAATCTAACTATTATGCTCTATATTTTATAAATGTTTTTAGCTTTTTATAGGTAATAGAAATGAGTAGGTTGCATGCTCTCATTGAGAGTCGTACTCAAGACCTCCCAAGTACTAAAAACTGATCTACAAGTTTATAGATTTTTATGTACATTAGAAATGGGCCAACCTGCCAAAAGTTCTACAATAGATTCTTTGTAACTAAATCCAAAATAAACTTGGAAAATTTAAGTTATATTATTAACTAGATGAAAGATTACTTGCTTTCAAAGTGACATGTGAGGAGCTTTCCTCATTAATAGTACTCAGATAACGTGCCATACATAGCACATAGCTTTGCTATATTTTCCTTGATTATTAATTGTTTAATATAATGAAAATTATTGACATATGAAAATTTGATTCTGTCGATGGTCTACCAATGAAATTGTAATTATACATTATATGTTGCAGTGTGGATGAAAATCAACTTCCAAGGGATATTGCCAAATCAAATGACAAAATCCAAGTAAACCATTCATCCAAATTACAGGAAGAGTGTAGCTGGGGAAGTTATGCCAGAGGAGCCCTTTATGCACTACAAAGTAGGGGAAATCATCTAAGACAGGTTAGGCAATTTCTTGGTCCTTTATGAATTCTATTGATAACTATTAATATTTGGTGCATTTTGGCCTTTAAGTGATTTCCAACCATTCTTTAATTTGGCCATATAGATTACTGATGGGATAAACTTATTGGAGGTTTTAAGCATTATATAGCGATGATAAAAAAAAATGCACAACCTTAGTACTTTGTAACTATGATAGCTTCTGCGATTTTTGTAGGAGGACAAGTAGCTTATTAGATTAAATTATATTTTTATGTATCAAGTTCTCGTTTGAATTAATCATAACCATTTACCAAATCTGTAGGAGCTGTTTCTAGTTTACAAACTAAGTATGATATTTAACTTGTGAAGAAATGAGTGAAAATCAGCCTGAAACAATGCGACCAGTGCAAGGAATTGTTATTCATTTGACTGATGTATTCTGATCCAAGGTAGTTTGATGGATCAAATGTGAAAGCACAATCATTAGCTAGTGGGTTAGTCATCTCGAGCAATAATAGAAGTCTTCATATGGTGGGCCTGTCTACTCATTGATGACTTTACAAAGAAGACCTGTCTATCCATATCAACATTGAAGATGAAGAACAAGGCTCTGTGTGTGTATGTGTTTGAGAAAGAGAGAGAGAGAGAGAGAGAGAGACTAACCCTTGGACTGTCCTGTTAATATAAAAAGCAAATTTGGGATTGAACTCCCTATATTTTTGAATGAGTAAAAGTTTCCAAGACGGTTTTTAGATGTACATATATTACATATAACCTGCCTCATTGTCCTGTGTAGTGGTGAGGGAGTGTTTGGCTGCTTAGAGGTGGCTAGTCCAGAAAGAGATCAGTGGCTGCTTGTAATACTATGTTGATTTATCTAAATTGAAATTTGTAATAGTATTTATTGTCATGGATAATTTATATGGAAATGTTTACAGTTGATCTAATAATTCGACGTGGTCTACTAATTACATTGGAGCTAATTGATGCGATTGTATTTTGGTTGAGGTTGGGATAAAGCTTAGGGTTTGCATTGGGACTGAAATTGGATCAATTTGCGTTGATGTTGATGCTATATAAATACTAGTGGAATGTAGAATTGTTCCAATAAATAATACCACATTCCTCAGGACATGATAGTTGGGGGTCAGATTAATTATCCCGACTCTAATCCTATCTATATACTTGTAGTGTTGACCTTTTGTCGGAACATATTTCTGTATGACGGGAACCTTTTCCCTTTCCTCCTTCCGGTGATCCTTTCTTAACTGACTTATCAGTGAGGTAAAAAAGCCACTTGGGGACTAAGGGGGTGTTTGTTTAGAGCTGAATGGAGCTGAATCTGAATGAATGGTGAATCGGTCGGTCACGTTTGTTGTTTGGTCTCGAATGGTTGAAATCGGTAAGATGGACGGAATTTGAATTGCTAAGTCGATTTTTTAATGAATAGCTTAAAAATTAAAAAAATATTAACTATTATATTAAGTAATATTAAATAAATTTACAACAATTTTGAATTTTTTCAGAAGGGTAAAATAATAAAGTTTTGTCATTAGATATTTCAGACATGTCAATTATCAAACAACTTTTTCCATTCAGATTTAGATTCAACTCATTCAGATTCAGATTCAGCTCATTCAGATTCAGATTCATTCAATTTTTATCAAACACCCCCTAAGGGCTTGGAATGGTTCAAGGGGAAGTAATGATTTGCTGTCATCCACAAAGGTAGCATTCAAGCTTCCAATTTCATTGAGAAATTATATACATGTGAGTATTGTCACTTAGGGGGTGTTTGGTTAGAGCTGAATGGCTGAATCGGTCAGTGCGTTTGTTTTGGTCTGAATGGTTGAATCGGTAAGATGGACGAGCTGAATGGCTAAGTCAGATTTTTTATTTGAATGGTCGAATGAGCAAAATTGAATGAAGTAAAAAAAAATTAAAAAGCCTTGGTCTAACAGGGATGACCTTAGTACTGTTTGATCTTTTTCTGTCTTTTTTTGGGTAGTAGTCCCTTCGTTAGGGGTCCAGTATCGACAATTGGACATAACTCCATTAAAGAGGTCTGTTTATTTTTGTTCGTTAACTGTATTCAGTTGCAGGTTCCAATTTTTTTTTACTATTTTCTTATATAACCCCCAAACTGCAGAATATGTTCCTAAGCTCTTATTGGTTTTATAGTGTGGGTCATTTGAGTCTGTTATTGGGGTTACATTTGCCATCTACCTGATATGGTAGATGAACTCGTATAAATTTTCCAACAGATGTTAAAGTTGAAGGAAAATCAACTGACTCCATACGAATTACTTTACCTTATGTGGAGTGTGTATAAAATTCTAGGCTGTGCAATGTTATCATAAGTTAATTCCAGCTTCTGTTTAGCTATGCAATGTTGTATACTATTTATGATACTATCATTTGCGCAACTGTTGCAGGGTATCACTGGATTCCTATGTGGATCCGATGGTCTTGACAGTTCAGGTCTTAGCTCTTCTGCTGCTGTAAGTTTGTCTTTCATTTAAGATGTGCTTAATTTTACTAGCGCTTCCAAAGTAACAACATACATGATACATTCACTTCTTATTGTGGGAAGAGTTAATTATTGTTGTTTTAAAAAAAAAAAAACTGGCTAAATGTCCTAAATAGGTGAATATTGGGCATATGACATACAGAATCATCTTGGTCCTGGTGTGCTTGTGGTTGCTAGCACAAAGCAATAATGAACTTGTCAACAGAAAATTTCTAAACTAGGTATTGCTAAGCTGTTCAAACAATAGAAAATGAAAAACAAGAAAAGCCAGCCCCTATTGGCGGTATGGAGCTATAGTTAATAATTTCATAGTTAGCAGTATTTGCACATAATACTAAGAGTTGCATTTTGGCATTTCTACAGGATCTTTGTTTTTTCTTATATAAAAAACCGAAAAATAAAAGATTGACATTCTGTTTCAAATGTAAAATACAAACACAACTCTGAAAGTTAATGTCACAACATGAAAATTTCTAACCCTGATAATTTGTTATTAAATAATACTAAGTTTAAGTGGTTACTGTGGCAGTCATTTTCTCAAAAGAAAGTTAATTGGAGCTATTCTCCCATAAGAGATTTATCTTGCATCTTTGTTTGACTCTTTTCTCATAAGTATATACTCCGTCTAGGAATGAGAGTCCTTGTCTACTTTTCTCATAATGTACTAAACATTTTCTTGGGAGTTGGGACACATTAGACACAAAAACTAGCAATCATTTTTTTCCTACTCTTTAAAGTTTAGTATTGGAAAAAAGCTATCCAAAAGTGTCAAATTATGTCTAATATTGTCATGTACAAAAAGCATTAATTGTTTTTAAAAAAAGTCTACTGGAAAGTAGGACTTTCATTTTCAGATTGAGGGATTATTAAATATTATTTTGTAAGTCTTTCTTCCTTCCCTAGTTCCAAAGTTTCTGTACTCTCAAACTATAATAGTGAACACAGTTGAATGTTTAACAGGTTGGAGTAGCATACTTGTTGGCTCTCGAAACTGCAAATAATCTTACTGTATCTCCTGAAGAAAATATTGAATATGATCGGTATGTTATTGATCTACAAGTTTTTTTGCCATGCCAAAGGCCCAAATATCTATATATTTGATCATTCTTATGCATAAACCAGCATCCCTGTGTGTACCTGGTCATACCTGCAGACATACCGGATAGCTCTTTTTTGGTCAAACAAACAGAATGTGTACCTAATTTTTGGAATTTTCTGTACAAGTTACTCATACAAAATTCAGGGTGTCAGAAACTCAAAAGTCAATCTTAGACATTCTTGCTACCTGAATTTCTCCAGACATTTTTTTACTTACTTGGTTCTACTTTTAGAATTTGAAATATCATATAGTGAAACTCATAAAGTCATAATTGGTGCTTGTATCACATAGGTATTGTGAAGTTTTAAATATTCTGAACGCACGTTCTTCGTAGCTACAATTGTTGGGGTTTAATGTTCTTGAATGTTTGTGTTTGAACTTTGACATTAGCAATATGGATATGTGTTTGTTTTGTTTTATATTATTGTTTTGTTTGGATAAATATAAGATAAAATATTAAAATTGGCTTAAAATAAAAAATCCCGCCTAAGCCCCGTAGGCGCTAGCCCCGCCCGCCCGCCTAGCGCCTTTTACAACATTGTTGGGGTTTTCTTCTTTTCTTTTCTTTTCTTTTCTTTCCTTTCTTATTACATTTAGAAGATTATGACCCTTATATGCATAACAAAACTAATATCTATTGTACCTCTACCTTAGTTCTTTTTTTGCAGCTGTATTTCTATCCACGAATTCTAGGTATAATATCAACTCATTCTCATGAATCTCATCTTTTGAGCCAGAGCTCAGAAGTATATGTACAGTAATGCGTTATATTGCTTTTACAACATTTCTAGCACAATTTCCCCTAGTTTTCTTATGATTAATTCCTTTTATATTTGCTATGCTTTAAACATGCAAGTTGTCACAAATTTTTGTTAATTACTTTTAGAAATGTAAGGCTTTTCTAAATCCTTCTTTTTTGTTTATGTAGGCTGATTGAGAATGAGTATTTAGGTCTGAAAAATGGTATATTGGATCAATCAGCTATACTGCTTTCAAGCTATGGGTGCCTAACTTGTATGAATTGCAAGGTAATGTATAAATCTATTTACCTGCAAATAAAGACTATTTTTAGAAACAAATTGTTCTTTTCTCATTAACATATTGGCTATCATTTAGTTGTAAATTTTTCTTGAGTCTTTTGTTAAATTGTACTATTTTTCCATTTGAATATGTTCTTGTCCTAAAAAGTCTCCTTGTAATCTTCTGTAACTTAATCCTCTTATTATTTTTCTAAAGTTTAGTAATCTGCTTATATTTTTGTCACGTATCATTTCTTGCATATTTTGTTTCGCCAATTTAGATATGTCACCATTCATATCAATTGTTTTCTAACTATAGTTATTGTGATGGTTTTGATGAGGTTTTCTCTTGTGATTGAGAGTAGATACCAGGTCTGGTGGAGACAGAAAGCTAGGATCAAGTGGGCTAAATAGAGGAATTTCATTAAGCAGATTAAATCTGATTCAGAAGTGGTTCTCTGAGTTAAAGTTCCATTGCTGAGTTGTAAAAGGATTTTATCTCATATTGCAAAAGGAAGTAGAGCTTAGGCTTATGATTGAGGGCTTAGAATAGACTTTGGAGCCCTATTTTGTGGGAGAGGATAGAATAACCAGAGAGACCCTTTAATGACGAGGAAAGTAAGAGGACTTTTTTGAAATGGAAGGGGATAAGAGTCCCGACCTTGATGATTTCAATGGCTATCTTCGAATACTGGTGAAAAGTCGTTTGGGTAGTACCTAAGAGCATTAATTCCACATTCATTGCTTGATCCCAAAGAAGGACAAATCCACTAAGCTCAAGGACATCAGGCCTATCAGTTTGGTAAATTGTGTTTATAATATCTTTAAGTGTTGTTAAATTGTTCAGGAGGACTTGAGAGACACTCTTCTGGATTTTCATAACATTTTTGTGAGTGATAGGCTGAAGTTAGACAAAATTTTAGTTAACAAGGTTGTCGAGAATGTGATGAGAAAAATTTGTAAAAAGCCCTGATTCTGAAGCTCGACTTTAAGAAGGGCTCCAATAAGGTGAATTGGGGGTTTGTGGATATGGCGATGGAAAGGAAGGATTCCAGTCATAGGTAAAGGAAGTGTATTATGGGTTGTTCCTGTTCATCCAATTTTTTTGTCATTGTTAATGGCGAGAAATCCTGGTTTAGGGCCTCCCAGTGTTTGAGGCAAGGTAACTCAGGCAGGAGCACGGAAGGCTGAGATAATACTTCGAGTGTTGGAAGGAGGAAATCTTCTCTCTAGGAGAAAGGATGACACTCGTTCTTGTTTTTCTAGCATAGTTCTCCGTTCCCTTGTTTTTTTAACCTTTATCAAGTTATGGACTTAATCCAGCTAGAACTTAGAGCATCCACAGATATACAAATCATGTGATTCCGAACAAACTAACAAGTACATTATTAAACAACTCTTGTGCCACATTTAGTTCGAAGAACAAATGCTTCATCGACTTAAATAGAGCAGTTATACAAGTAGAATACTAGGCAATGCACAAACCTAGTTCTTTTTACCTATTACAAAAAAACCTTTACCTCTGGATCACATGTTTCGTCAATCTCCTCCAGCTTCTCATCTGATATAATTCAACATTCCCTCTTTTCTAGCCTGAATGCACCTCTTTTCAGCTTTTGTTTTTGTATGTTCTTCTTTCAGTCAGTTATGCTGAATGAAATTCCTAAATTTGACATTAATTCTAGGTTCGTACTCCAGATTTTTTTGTTTATTGAAATTCTATTATTTTTACCCTGTTAATGATTTTACCGTGTAGGACTTTTCAGTTTCATGAATCTAGTTTGGCATGTGCAGACCAAAGAACACAAGCTTATACAGCCACCAAAGTTACAGAAAAAGGACAAAACAGAGACGAAGAATGCATACAAGATATTACTGGCATTTTCTGGCCTGAAGCAGGCTTTGACAAATAATCCTGGATACAATCATCGCGTTGCAGAGTGTCAAGAGGCTGCAAATGTCCTTCTGCTGTAAGATCCTTCACCCTTATTATATAGAGAAACATATGGTTAACCTATCTTCATATGATCACAGTCATACATGCTGCAACTGTGAAGTATGTCTTCTTTGAAAAGGGATTCAAAATTGTTCTTTTACTAATGGGAGTAAATGCAAAGATATCATGTTGAAAATTGGTAGAACTGCATTATAATACTTCTTTATTCAATCACATCTCTCGTTTCTGTTTGTTTTACAGTTCTTCAGGAAAAGGAGGAGTTGAGCCTCTCTTGTCCAATGGTTAGTGTTAACAGTTTTTTAGTATTCTGTTTTTGAACTTAAAATTATATAGTTATATCTACTCTAGTGTTTTCGATTTCTTAAACAGTTGAACCAGAAGTATATGAAGCTCACAAGGTATGTCTTCCTATCACTACATACTTAAAATAAGGTTTTCATTCCAAGAAAAGAAAATTAGTTCTTGTTCAGTAATTTTGGGTATATTTATTATTATATGCTGTTCTCAGTTTTATTACCTAACATTTTTATTACCTAACATGGCATTTATATATATCTTCATTATCTGTCAGTCACATTCTTTTCACCTATTTATTCAACTATATGCACAATATTTGCATAAGTATTCTTCAACGAATGTAAAACCTTAATACATGGTCTCATATGTTAATTTATAAGCATATAAAAATACAGAATTGTATATTGATATAGAAAGTCATAATATGTAATCATACCTTGCTGAAGATGATTTACAAGAGAATCACTCCAGACTGAGATGGTAATGCCCGTTATCTGCTATGGTGATGAACGCATAAAGAAATTATTGCAATGGTCTTTTATCCTCCTTGTTATTGAAAATGGGCCGCTTTAGGAATCAAGGCAGGATGTGATTTTTGCATAGTAATAAATATTTACTTGACTGCAAAGATTAAAAGACCCTAATCTAGAATTTATATGACCCTTTATAAGTTCCATTAAAAAAACTATTAGCTGTAGACAATTTATCTCTTACAGTTACTGAGCTCACTAGCTAGACTTTAAAGTGACTCGATCATTGTACTTTTTATATCGAGTGACTGTATATATAAGGTACACTTTCATAATTCTGCAGTCCAAATTAGAAGCACACCTAGCTAGAAGAGCAGAACATTATTTCTCAGAGAATATGCGGGTTATCAAAGGTATTATTCTTTTGTATATTCACATTCCCATGTTGGCATTATGACATCATTCATAAGAATCTTTTGCTCTAAGATTCTAATTCATGACCAGTTGACGAAATGATTCTATATAATTTTAGGACTTGACGCGTGGGCTTCAGGCAGATTAGAAGATTTTGGAAATCTTATCTCAGCCTCCGGTTTAAGCTCTATTCAGAACTATGAATGTGGTATGACTTAAATTACTTTTAGGGGAGCACTATTTCGACATGTGTTTTTGATATTTCCACACGATTCATTCTCACATGAAGGTGGGACCCACTGTATGCTCATGTGAGAGATGACCATGTGGAAATATCAAAAATACATGTGGAAATATTAGTTCCCTTACTTTTAATCTCTTTCCATTTTTATATCTCAAAATTGAAATTTCTGTTTAAAATAAAGGATATTAAGAATTGAATTTTAGTGTGTTGTATCCATTTCAACATTCCCCCCACCCCAGTTTCTAAGATTTTAAATGGTTGTTTACCATTGGGAAGAGACCCATCCCGCTTCTAGAATAAGGTTATGTCTGTTCTGGATCGCCGTGTTTCTAATTTCTTTCGGTAAGATCATAGTAGATCGCTCTTTTAGTAACGCCCTTGTGATTTTTGAATTATTCTGAATTGTTTCAAGGAATAAGGGTGAAAGGGGTGATTTAGAAAACTATAATATAAAAAAAATCTTTGTCTTAACAAGTGATACTCATTTAAAGACTAAAAAATGAAGGCAGAAGTGACGCTCTGTGGGGTGGAGGGAGTAGTAAGAAATATCTTTTCAAAAATTAATGATCTCCAAAAAAAAAAAAATTCAAACTTGCTCATTTCTCTCTTGAGCCAATCTCGAGTGAGTCCAAGTATGGTGAGAGTGAAAATTGTATAATTCGGTTTCACACATATTTTAGAATTCCTATTAGCTTCCTCACGTTGAATCCAAGTACGGTGAGAGTGAAGATTGTATAATTCGGTTTCCTACATATTTTAGAATTCCTATTAGCTTCCTCATGTTGAGTAAGGTCGAATTTCAAATTATAGTAAGCTTAAATATATTAGTTCAGCTGGCTTGTTAGTTTTAAATGTCAATCTCAGTTGAGCATTTATGACCGTAGATACCAAGACTATATCACTAACCAGAGTTTCTTTTCCTTTTTCCTGTATTATTCATACTTTTATGACAATATTTATCTCATTGGTGAAAGATGCATACACCAGTATATAGTCTCGTTCAAAAAGTTTAATGATTCATTTCAGTTATTTCACTTTTTGTTTGTTTGTTTGTTTATAGTTAGTTTTGAAAATAATTAATATATATTTGTTGTAGATATTGATTACATTTTGATTGACTAAAAAGGGCATTTCCTTTCCATTTGTTTTAACATATATTTAAACTTTTAAGACTTATTCTTAAAATTTAAACTAGTAAAAGACAAGTTGTTCTTAAAAGAAAGTAAAAGAAAATTATAGTTGGGACGTATGTGCATTAGATAGGTAGGATCCTAACCTCAGCCTAATTTATTCAATTTTATCGCATATACTTCCATGTTGATGTATTTCACCTAATGAAAAGTCTATCACACTTTGCAAAATGTGGTCTGTCAGGTTGTGAGGCACTCAAACAGATGTATGAGATCCTTTTGAAGGCTCCTGGTGTGTATGGTGCAAGGTTCAGTGGAGCGGGATTTAGAGGGTGCTGTATTGCCTTTGTAAAGTCGGATCACGCTATGCAAGCTGCATCGTTTGTCATGAATGAGTATCGTAAGCTCCAGCCAGAGTTGGCTCGTCAAACCAACCCAGTAACTGCGGTTGTAATATGCGAAGCAGGTGATTGTGCGCAAGTAATTTGAGCAGACGAGGAGGAGGAGGTTGTGTTAATTCATATTCATTTCATTCAATTAAATGTAGTATTGATTATGTACGCCGTCCACAACAGAAAATCATGTCATCAATTTACTGTGTCTAGAATTCAGCATTTGAGACAACTGTGGACTAGTTTTACTAGAACAAGTAAACCAGTTTATGCAGCAGCCGAATGTATCAATCTAGAGAGAGTGATTCTTTGCAACCGAAGATGGGAATAAATTGTAAGCATATATTGCACACAAATACTATTACATTGTACTGGTCGACTGAATTCTCTATATGCTAAAGGTCCTCCACAGAGACTTGATCATAATAATGCAGCCATTGAAATGATATATATAAATAAAATAAGAATATACTAAAAAAAATTTAAAAAAAAAGATTTGAAAAAGAAAAAGAAAAAACAAAACTCTCAAGTGTTGGTTCATATGCTTGCTTGATTACCATTACAAAAAAAAATGCAAGCAGTACAAGCTTTTGCCATGTTAGCGTAACTGGCAAGATGTTTTCTGATAATACAAGGCCACCAATCAAGTTACTTCCAACGCTAAATTCATAAAAACCTCGTTAGTTTCATATATCAAATAGTTATTATAAAATATTAACGTAGTCATTGGCTATAAATTCGTTTTGTTGATATAATTCAAAGGATGATATCTTTAGAAAATGTGGGATCTAGCCGCTTTTATCTATACAATGTTAATATCACAAAACAAAATAAAAGACAACCTTTGGCGATCCTCAAAATTCAGTTGTTAACTTCACCCAGGCACTGCAACAATGGGTAAGAAGCCAAAAATCACCCTTTTCCCTTGTGAAGGCGAGGCCTAAAAATTGAAAGCAAATCAATTTTTAAGTTTTAGGCTTCTTTGGTGGACCCATATCTCCAGGTTCTGACTTGCGCTTTATACCCAAAAAGTGCTCAACCTGGGAGGACATGTTGATCAATATACACAATTTAATACAGTATATGACAGATTTGAACAAAAAAAAAAGAAGGAAAGAAACATAGCATTTAAGCACAATGTAAAAACTGAAGAAAGATATGATAACATAATTTTAGCCAATAGGCTTATTAATGGAGTACTTGGGGGAGGAGCCATTTTGGGGGGAGGTGGAAAAGAGAAATGTATATAACCCCTTAAAAGTCTGAGTATGATTGTTGGGGTGTGGGGTGGAGAGAGAAATGGATATATCCCTTAAAAGACGGAGTATAAGGGCTGCACAGGGTACCAAAGAACCCTATCCGCCCTACGATTTACGAACTGACAACTACCATTCTGCATTCCAAATCATGGTACGGGAACGTAGATACCTTTTGTATTTCACCAATAGGTAGCGTTACCCGTATCCGATTTTGTTTTGCGTATCGAATCGATCCACGTTCACCCAACATCTTATCTTACTCCAATTGCCACATAAGCATATAATTAGAGATCAAAACTGAAGAGAACAAAAATAGTGAAAGTAAATAGTAACTTATCCCTAAATCCTCACTCCAAAGAAATACTCCATAAAAACAGATAAGCAAACATTATCACAAAATGTACTAATCACAGAAAAATGAAGTTATAACATCTGGTGCTTGTTTCTGGCAGTTAGCATGCCTGAGTAAATGTCTTTCCAAGTCTTAAATGTCAAACCAATTGTTCACATAACCATATTCACATAATGAGTGAGAAAATATTCTGCTTTAACAAGTCTTGATGGTTAAATCAGTCGGTCAACCCAGAACCAATTCATCTAACAAACATAGAAACCACAATCCAGACAACCTAAATAAGACGGCTACAATCTCAACCTCATAGAGCTGTTCACTTCAATAATACAAGTGTTTATATATCTAATTATGTATACAGCAAAAAATAACGACAAAAGAAGACACTCCAAGCATAGCAACGAATATATTAAGAACAAATCTTGACAAATGAACGTTCTCACGACCGAAATTAAAAGAAATGTGTGGCCAATAAAAATAATAAACAACATAAACACGTCATAACATCTCTCTCTCTCTCTCTCCACTTTCTCTGTCTGGTCAATAAGCTGGAAGATGACTAGGTGCTTGATAAATATTCTCAGATGTTAAATTTTACAATTTTTAGATTAAGTTCGTATATTTGATTTTGGATCGTGTATGAAACTGGGTGGTTTATCTCAAAGAGTGATTAAGGTGATGGTGGTTTGGATTTAGTTTCAGAGAGGTGATGGTATTGAATTCCTTGCCAATTACCAAAATTTCCTCAGTTATTGGAATACCCTTTTAAATCTTCCAAAATATTTGCTTGAAATACCAAGGAGACGATGATTGGTTTTGTGCCGTAGTAAGAGGAGAAAAGAGAGAAGCCAACAGTGGACGTGGTGTTGCTGGTGGTGGGTAGTGGAGTGTGAGAGTCTGGAGAGGAAAAGATAAGAGAGGAGGGGTATAGGGAGATATCTCCCTATACCACTTTCGCCATGACTTCTAGTCGTACAAATGTTAGTTTGCAAAGATTTACCCATATGTTATAATCTACCCAAAATATTATGTATCCTGACAAGGAAACTACAGACTGAATATAAATAACAAACCTTTCTATCTCCAAGCATGGGTGTTAGCCCTCCAGGGAAGTCCTTCTCAACAGTAGCAAAACCACTTCTAGGATCACTTGTTTGCCTGAGAAAAATAATAACATACAGAGGAATTAAGTAAATGAATTATAGCATACATAATGACAACTGGGTTAACAGTCAATAAGTTGTATGGTATAAAAGCTTATAAATAGCCACAGCATTACATTCTGAAGAATATTGTAATAAGATTAAATCACCAAAGTTTGTTCAACTCGTACACACTTGTTGTGACAGACAGCATGCACCCATTTTCAACACAGCTTCCCTTTCACTTTCACACAAACAACACTACCAGTAATTATTAAATTTCCTATTTTATCTCTCCTTGCCAAGCACAACATAAATTGAGTATTTACATACCAAACTCTAATAGAGAAAATATATGTCAATACATGCACAAAAAAACCAAAAAAGAAAAGAAAGAAAAAACTAAAAAGATTCAACACACATCAAATAATCCGTAATGCACATATATGATATGAAGTTGTTAGGGAACCAGAAAAGCTGTACTTCCATGTGAAGCTAGGATTGGTCAAACTTATTTATCTTTATTGTTTTGATTAAACCACCTCATTAAATATTTTTCTTCAATTCAAACTCAATACAGTATTATACAGAAAATTCTAGTCACACCACCTCCAAAAAGGTGATATAAGTGCATTGAATTTGAGGCAGCATATCATACAAATCTTGGCACAAAAAGATGCAAGAAAAAATTAAATTACTTTTTTTGCCCCCACGTTCTAGTAGGACAGGAGGGAAGATTAGTTCCAAACTGGTATAGCAGTGTCCTTTATAAAAATTATATCTGGCAGGAATCGACCCATAGACTTGGGTACTCACGGGTACCCCGACCAAAAAAAATAAAAATGAGTAGGGTCTTTGATATAAATTTTGGCACCTGTTAAGAAACAGGTTAGTTTTACTTTAGTCTAAAATTACCTAAACCGTGGTAACCTGCAACCTTTCATGCACATAATAAATAATTATGTTATTAAATATTATAGCTTATTTTAGACTTAAGTGGCAGGATTTTGTTATTAAGTGATTTTTCAATTTTTCACAATCAGTTTGACAGGTCCAACAAGAATTGGCCATTAACAATGCACAACCAACTCTTCAATAAGGGTTGTCTGCAAGTCTAACCTTCGGTTTATACTCACAATTTCAATTTCCTTATCTGTCACAATGACCATGAAAGATTTCATTGTTAATACACTAAAATAAACTTAAATTAAAGAGCAACGTGCTAGAGCATACCCTGGTTTGACATTCCCACTTAGAACAAGATATGGTGTCTTCAATTGAGCTTGAGCTTTCCTCATTCTCTCCACAGACAAAGATGGTGTATCTGCATTTTTCATCTGTTTTATCTTAAGCTCTTCCTGGTATTGCCGCATGCGCTTTTCTTGTTTCATTTTGCCAGGGCCTTTCCCATGAAATTTATGTGAAAGTAGCCGAAAAGCTTCCTTTGGAGTTAACTGGTAAAAACAAATGAAGAACTTCAATTATCTGTAGGATGGAAAATATAGTATACAATAACTCTGAAACATAAGTTTTAACTGAATTTCACTAAATGGAAGTGGGCCAAGAATCAAGATCATATTTAAGAAATTTCTACACCGAGCAGCAAGTAAAACAAGCTTTTAGGTCAAATAAAAGGAGCTCTAAAAGGGCAGACCTATTTTAAAAGCAAAGGTATGTACTGTATCGGTCAACTCTGTACACTTGGAACATCTACATATATACTCCCAACATATACAAACACAGATATGCTTTTAAAATCTCAGTATTATTTCTTCCAAAAAAGGTAACAAAAATTCATTTAAAGCATATAATTTCTTTAACATGAAAGCTAGGAGAATTTCACTGGAACCACCCTCCCTCTTCAGCTCTCACCGCAACCCTATCCCAACTCAATGGATCATTTTGCAAATTATTTAATTATTGTTAATACTATTCTTTCCAAAGCTACTTTTTGTAAGAAATGTGTTTAAAACTAAATAAAGAAATTTACTTTTTGAAATAATTTTCTAATTATAAACTCAGTCAAAACCCTCACCCCATGAGCTGGCGAAGGTTCTAACATCAATTCTGTAATACCAGTACCACTTTTTTTTGGATAGACAATTCTGGCCTCCCAACTATGGACATTGGAACAAGTGACCCTGAGGTTATCAAGGTCTGCCATTTCTCCCACCACTCGGAGCTGCAATAACCAGCAATACTTGGCATGTTTTCTCAACTTCAGAGTTCCTAAATGCATGAATACAGATTTCTGTGCTTCCCTGGGAATGTATCTAATTCGAATTAAGCTGTAGCCTAGCAGAAATCCTCACCGTACCATAACTAGACCACCATGATTGCAATGATCATGAAACACAAGGATCCAAAACCTCATCAACCTAAGCTACATATTCTTTTTTGTGGGGACCATATCTGCATAACATATAATTAAACCAAACTATTAAATTGAAATCTATTGCTGCTTAAAGAAATGAATACTTACAATTCGTCCATACTCATCAGTCCTCTCAATACGTATCTCCTTTGAACCGTCATTTTCATAAATGCCAACAAGCTTACTCTTTTTCTTGTCCATGTTGCGACCACCCCATTCAATACTTTCTTTAAGAGTTCCTCGCTCTTTAAGAAGATGCAGTGCTCCTGATAATCCCTTTCCAACAGCAACTTCGTGGATCGTTTCATCCATTGCTGTCTCCTCTTTATTCTCATCCGAAGGGGTTTCATCTTTGGCAATATCTTGTATATCTGTCCAACCACCATCCTCGTCTTTCTGTTCTTCAACAGAGGCTTTCGGTGCTTCATCATCCTCCATAAAAACATCTTCACCATCAGGTTTATGTGCTTCTGAAGAAAAATAATTGTTAGGCATATTATATAGTATTGAATGGAAATGCAACTATAATTTCATGAAATTCGTGCTTTTGAAGAAAAATAAATGCAAGGCATATATTGTAAAGTATTCAAGAAATACACAAGTATAATTTCATGAATTCTATATATACAACTAACTTGCAGCAAATGTACATGCCAAATGTCATTTAAAAAATGCCACAAAGCACGCATAACTGTCCATGTACAGACAAAGACACGAGGTGCAAATGAATTCTAGTTTCTGAAGCACAAATACTTCAACATGAAGTATCATAAAACAATTATGCATGCAACATGGATACTGCCCAAATATGACACTATATATATCCTATGAGTACACAAGAAAGTTGCCAAAATCAATAGGTACGGCCCAAATATGACACTACATATATCCTATGATTGTGTGTGCGTCTGATTTATTTAAGTGCGTGATGTTCTATATTTATTGTAATCCCTCAAGTTCAATAGAGTTGTGTTATGTAAGATTAAAGCTATGTGTTTTTTGGTTTTGTTACCATAGCCCGCGGGGATCACGAATGCCTGCCTGCAAGGGCAAAAGATGCTTCTTCTTACCCTTTCTAAATCTGTGTGCTCCCAGCCTGTTTCAATTTTAAATATAAAATATGTGCAAAAATTACTAATTAAAAATAAGACATCCCTATTTGTTGTTCCCTATGAAGCACTGTCACGGAAACGGGCCACAGTCCACGGACGTAGACACGAGTCAATACGCGACATAGGATATGGCATTATCCAAAAAAAAAGGGATTCGATAAGTCAGGGACACGTTCAATTTTATATATATAATAATATAAATGTATTTTTTTACAATAAATAAATTTAATATTAATAGAGCAAGTTAAAAACTTGAACAAAATAATAAGAAACACAAATACATTGCATAATAAATATCTTATATTTTTTAAGAAGAAAATTTGACCCTGACGTGTCCGAGGCGAGTCCCAATATGTCGGTGTCATGCCCAAGCTTTAAAAAAACAAAGAAGAGAGAGAGGAGCTCGCAAACACATGTCGGGTGCGTGTCCAAAGCTTGTTGAAGCGTGCTTCCTAAGTTGTTCCCAATGTCAAAGGCACGCCTAGGCGCAAGGCGCGAGACTTGAGCCTCGCTTGGGCTGAGGCACATCGGCTTCAATGAGGCACACGCCTCTGTCGCGGAGGCGAGGTAAGTGACAAGTTGGGTTTTTTTTTAATTTAGACTCCATCGCAGCCGTTTGATACAATAAAATTTTAAAATTTAAAAGGGAAACAAAAAAGGCCAATCGACAAACAAAGAAGAAAAGAAAGGGAAAAGGAAAAAAAAATGACAACACCTTATATCACAACTCATTCAATCGTCCAATTAACGACTCCCTTAATCGGAGACTCCCTCAATCGGCGATGGTGGAGGTAAGTCTTCCATCCCATATCATCTCCATCTTCATCTCTCTCAGTCGGTTGGAACTCAGACCACCTTCAATTTTTTTCCCTCTTTCATGTGTACTGCATATGTGTAGATATGTACACAGGATGTTTTTCATGGGTAACCTGTAAATATCTCACGTGTCTTTTGTTTAATTTAATGTTTTAATATAATTTTTTTTTTCATTCATGTGCTTGGTTCTGTTTAAGAAAGGGGAGGGGAGAACTTTTTTGAGTAGTGTGTTTGTAGTGGGTATATATATTAATTTTTTATTATTAAACAAATATTGATTTGGTCATGTAACTTGTTGGTCACTTGTTTTTTATTTTTAATATTGTGTATCCTCTGCTCTCGGCTTGCATTTGTACATCATATAGATATACATCTTTTGTCGTTATTTTGTGTGTTGTTGATGGGCTAAATTGGTGATACATATTATATTTTTACTTGGAAAAAATTAATCTTTTTAGCTTTGTCACTATGTATTCAGCGTTGCCACTGTGCTATGGAGACATTTTATGCTTCTTGAACTTGATTATGAATTTGAATAATTAGTTGATATATACTTGTAAATATATTTTGTTGCATTTTTAGTATATATAGCTCACTTCATTAAGAAGTGCGTCTCGTCGTGGGCCTAGGCCCCGGCAGACCTTTGCGCCTCGATGTGCCTCATGCCTTAAATAAAAATGATTGTTCCTGCTGCTGTATAATCAGATCATATAGTTGTTAATATGCCACATATGAAGTCATGGAAGTAGCCGACTGTCAGGACGCCTAGACGACCACCATGGCTTCCGTATGGCGACAAGTCGTTTACAATGAGCAATTTATATATTATTTATTTTACTTAACAAATATATTGGCAATAAAATTTCATATACATTAAAACTCAAAACATAACACTATTGAATAACATTAAAGGCATAATTATGTACTCCCTCCGTTCCTAAAATATTGTCGTTTTAGAAGAAAAAATTTGTTTCAATAAGTTTGTCGTTTACAACTTTCGAGGAGAATAAATTATTTACTTTCCTATAGTACCCCTACCTTCTCTCATTGTCCCAATAAATTCTCTCCCTTGTATTAATAGTTTTCAATTTTTCATAAAGGGGTAGTGATGGAATTTCAAATAAATTTTACTTGGTAAATAACACTTTCTTAATCCATGTGTCAAAACCTTAAACGACAATCTTTTAGGAACGGGGGGAGTAAATGTTTAGCAATAACAATCCAAAAACAAAGCACTTGATATTAAAAATTAGTAAAAAAAATGAAGAATTCAACAAAACACATAGAAAATAAAGTTGCAACCAACCATCACAAATATGTAGTCTAATAATGTAATACTCGATTAAAAAAAATAATAATAAATATAATAATAAGTTAATAACAGTTTTATAATTAGATAATGGAATAGAAACTAATAATTATTTATACGTATCTAAAACGGCAAAAAACACTTTTTCACCACTGTGGTTGTAGTGTTTTAAGCAATTAGTCACTGTGCTTTTAAAATATTCAATTAGCTCACTGTACTTTTTAAAAATGTTCAATCAACCCATTCCGTCCAATTTTGCAGACGGACATTAACAAATTGGGCTGATTTTCCTACGTGGCTTTAGAAAAAAAATAAATAAAATAAGTTATTTCCTACGTAGCAAGCCAGTCATCCAAATTCTTAATATTATTGAATCACTACACTTTAAAAAAATATAATTGGCCCACTCTAGTTTTAAAAATATTTAGAGAACACCATCATTATTCTCAAGATCCATCACTACCTAAATTACTGAGAGAAACCTATTTCTTCCCCCTAATTAGAGATAAATTCATTACTTCTCACTCTAAAACGAAATTAGAAAAAAAGAACCTTCAATTTTATTCTCAAATCATCCGGATTTCTCAAATCATGTAACAAGGGAGTTGAAATCATCTGGCAAACATTATAAAGGAGTTGATATGTTCTGCTCTAACAAGGGAGGTTTTATGAAGAAATCCACCCATCTAAACGATGACATATATTTTGAAGCAAAATTAATGATTGAAACTAGACCCATTACAATGAAATAAGTTTTCCTCTTTTAAAACCTTACTTGCTAACCTAATTTTCAAAAATCGAATTCACTTCTCAATCGTCAATAACCCAATCAGATCCCCAATTTGTAGAACCTATATCAAAACCCAACATACAAAAAAAATTATAAATTAACATCACCACCCAACAAACGAAAAAGAAGAAATTCGATTTGTTGTTCGCGATTGGGATCGAGAAATGGAAGTTTCGCGAAGGGATCAAGTTCGAATTAAAGGGTATCATTTGGATTTTATGAGGATTGAATTGAGAGGTTGAGATTTCTCATTCACAACCATTCATATCTTAACTTTGTTTCTTTTCTATGGGCTCTGCACGAAGAACAACTCTCAAACATTGTTATGTAAGAAGATGGATTCGGTAAGAACAACTCTCAACCATCCATATGATTTCAAACATGCTTTCCAAACATTGTTCTTGTGCTTCGTATGTTCAGATTTCTTTTCACTGGATTTGGTTGGAAGAAGATGGATTTAGTGATAATCTTCGGCGCCGGCAGTGGACATGTTCGGTAAGAATAGAATGAAAAAAAATGGAGCAGAGAGATCAGTTGCCCAAATTTTCATTTTATGTTTTAACATTAAGCTTTAATTTGTTATTTTAGTTTGATTTTAATTTCTTTCTAATTTTGGTAGTAATTTATTTTTAAATATTATTCATAACTTGTTTTAAATTTATAAATTAATTTGTTTTGTAAAATATAATGGCTAAAATATAATTTGAGAAATCCAGATGATTTGAGAATAAAATTGAAGGTTCTTTTTTTCTAATTTCGTTTTAGAGTGAGAAGTAATGAATTTATCTCTAATTTGGGGAAGAAATAGGTTTCTCTCAGTAATTTAGGTAGTGATGGATCTTGAGAATAATGATGGTGTTCTATAAATAGATAAAGGAAGAAGATGAAGTAAGAATGAGGAGAGGTTAAGAAAAAGAAAGAAAATTAAACATAAAAATATTTTTAAAACCAGAGTGGGCTAATTGTATATTTTTAAAGTGTAGTGACTCAATAGTATTAAGAATTTGGATGACTGGCTTGCCACGTAGGAAATAACTTATTTTATTTATTTTTTTCAAAAGCCACGTAGGAAAATCAGCCCAATTTGTTAACGTCCGTCTGCAAAATTGGACGGAATGGGTTGATTGAACATTTTTAAAAAGTACAGTGGGTTAATTGAATATTTTAAAAGCACAGTGGCTAATTGCTTAAAACACTACAACCACAGTGGTGAAAAAGTGCTTTTTGCCTATCTAAAACCTATTAGGATAAGTCGGTTAGACTGTAACAAACTTTTAATTTTAAAAGCTCTATTTTACTTGGTAACCTATTTTGTAAAGGAATTAAAGATATTTAGATTACTAGAGAGAAAAGAATGTTTAAAAAAATATTTGGCTTTGGGGTACTGCATAACAGAGAAGAAAAGAAGAAAACTCAAAGAGGATTTGTTCGACTATTAATTGTGTTTCACAATATCAAGGTAAGTCTTTCCGAACTATTTAGTAATTTTAAAATTATCGTTACTTATATGTATGTCATAGTAATTACTCAGACGCCTAAATGTACAGTTTCAAAATTCGTTATGTTTTATTCAAGGCTTCCATTTAAATTAAAATGTTATGTTCGTTTATTCAAAACTTCGAATCAAGTATTTATTTTTGAATTGTGAAATTGATGTATGACGAGTCCGTGAAAGTTGGTTAGAACAATATAAAAAACTTTGGAAGCCTATATGAATTAGTTGTATTTTAATTAGTTTCTTTAATTTGTAGTTATCGTATTATAGTCCAATTTAGGTTAGAAAAATTGTTTTAAGAATATTATAAATGTACTTCATTATTTGGAGATATTAAATGATTAATTGATTGATTTTTTCGTGAGAATTGTCTGTAAGATATTAACCCTTTGTCCCAAAAACCCAATCCCCATAATTTTGATATCAAAGCCCAACCAAAACCACATCCTTCAGCGTGCCTACCTCTGTCCCAAAATCAGTGTCATCATTGAATAACTCCTATCCAGAAAACCCTCACCAACTCCAACCATAACTTGTCACCATCTCCATCTTCATCGATCTTTCATCTGTTGATGGCGCCTTTCATCTGCTTCGCCTGCTGCTTACAAAAGTCACGTTAATAATATAAAGCTAAGAGACTAGATCTAGAAGTATAAATATCTCCTAAAAAATTACAATTAAGTATCCCATAGTTTTTATAGCTTTCTAGTTTAGTCCCCCAAGTTTTATAAAATTTTAAAATACCCCTGAGATTTTGCATATCAGTCCTTGTAGTTTCATTTTCTTCCATTTCAGCCCCTGAAGTTTCAGTAGTTTCAGTTCAACCCTTGTTTCTTTATATTTTCCGCACTTGCCTAGAAAAAAAAAGTCTATAATTTTATTTACAGGAACCATGGTAAATGCTAGCGAAATCAACGCCAAGCTAGATAAGTATATGTTACAACAAGGTGAGCGTCTCAAAAAGATTGAAGATTCAATCACAACACTTACTGCAAATGTTCAAGCTTCTATTACAACACTTGCAGTAAAAGTTGATGTACTCATGTAACGCGTAGTTAAGGGACAAGAAGATGCTCATAAGAATTTTGAAGACCACATCCCGGATCTTACCATCTGAGACTACAACAGCATGACCCTAATACACAACGTCAGTAGTTTCAGTTCAACTCGTATTTGGTGGGATCAACATCAGCGAAATTTATATACAGCTGGGAAAAGATGGGAGGATATGAAGGCTGCATTGTCACGACGTTTTGTACCTTCGGATTATAAGCAGCGAGCATATTTGCAATTAACTGAGTTGGTACAAGGAAGTAAATCTGTAGCCGAGTATACTTCAATGTTCTACAGTTTGGTTACACGGTTTGGATTTCCTTGGGTTGAAGAAATTTTAATGTACCGTCGAGAATTGAATCTAGAGATTGCATGTGGAGCTACAGGTAAACTCTTGCTCTTGGATGATGCTGATCAAGTTGCCACCCAAATAGAGGATAATTTGAAAATGAATTCTGTTAGACCCCCAATACAAGTCTAAACTCGCAGAGAGCGTACGTTTATGAAGCATTTTTTAAATAGGCCAATGGAAAGATCGTCAACAAACCCTTCAGCTACTAGCAGGTATAATCGTACCATAGGTACTTCAAATGCTAGCAACAAGAATTCGTCTAGGTACTATAACTATTGTGATTTTGGTCACATGTCTTTTGAGTGTCTTTCCCTCTTCTCCCTCTAGGCAAATTGCTATTGTTGACAAAACGTGCGGAAAAGCTGACTTAAACGAAAAGGTTTGCAAGCCGATAGACGACGAATATGAGCCCGATGAGCAAGATTTAGAAGCCGATGCCCATTTGGAAGGATGTTTAGGTGTTATTCGACATTTACTTGTTGCCCAGAAACAAAAGGATGATCCTAAAATCCATCGTGGGCTCGTGTGCGGGACAGGTGTGCTCTCTTGTGATTGATACTAGTTGTACGGATGTTATTTCTGAGAAAGCAGTTAAGAAACTTGGGTTAAAAGTTGAGCCTCACCCAGAGGTGTATGATTACGTTTTCCGTTGGCAAGCTTAAGTATACTGTTGTGTGAGATGTTCTACCCCTAAAAGTTTGTCAAATTATCTTAAGGCGTAAATGGCTATGGGATCGTCACGCGCAACATGATGCTCGCGTTAATATCTATTTGATTATCAAAGGAAATACCAAATTCACTCTTACTTACGCTCTCGACATGCCAAATTTGAAGCTTGCAAATCCGGCATGATTGTTCTTGTGTTCATAACTCGATGGAGTCGAGAGTTTTTTTTTAGAATTGATGCAAGTCGAGTCCATGAAAGTTGGTTAAAACAATATAAAAGGCTTCGGAAGCCTATATGAATTAGAAGTTGTATTTTAATTTCTTTAATTTGTAGTTACCGTATAAGAGTCAAATTTAGGTCAGATAAGTTGTTTATACTTCATTATTTGGAGATAATAAATGATTAATTGAGTTTTGCGTAAGAATTGTCTGTGTGATATTAACCCTTTGTCCCCAAACCCACGTCCCCATTAGAAATGAGATTATGTGATTTTGAACTGTAAAAAAGTATCATTTAGAATATCGATAATATTGAGAAAATGTTTTGAAATCTTCAGTCTGACTATGTATAGAACCCGATTACGTTTAGTTCCGGAGCTAATATAAGACCTACTAAGGCGCACACCTTTTAGATGCCATTCGGGGAGCGTGATCATTGACATTATCGAACTTTTGGGTCGTGTTACAAAGATACTGTAACCTTAGTCGCTAAAGGTATTGATTAAAAGATATATTGTACACATTGAAATCATTTTGAATGTGAAATTCGTTTTGTTATTATCTGTTTTAGTTTTGAAATCATTAGATACCATTCGGGGAGCGTGATCATTGACATTATCGAACTTTTGGGTCGTGTTACAAAGATACTGAAACCTTAAAGGTGTTGAGATTAAAAGATATATTGTACACATTGAAATCATTTTGAATGTGAAATTCGTTTTGTTATTATCTGTTTTAGTTTTGAAAAATATATTTACTATTGTTATCGAACAAGTTATTTCGAAAAAAAGTGTTTTGCAAATTATACTTGATCCACCTAAATAGTAAAGATTACTACTTGTTGGGAGCGCTCACCCCTTGCAAATTTTTACACGTCTAGCTGGAGTTTAAGTTAAGATGTTATTTCTTTTTGTTGTTGGATGTTGATAAAACTTTTAGTTTCAGGGAGCTGCGTCTCCATTATTCAAATATGGTATTTATTGGTATTTCATTTGAATAAAATTGATAGATGTTTATTGTTGGGTTTAATTTAAGATTAATTATTGTCGAGTTATTTTGTTTGGGCTGCGCGTGATTGATATTGCTGCGGCAGGTTCGGGGTGTTATAAATAATGTCTAGACTCTCTACACTAGTCAGTATTATATATATATATAAGCATGATTAAATGGTATGTATAAGCATGTATTAATATATAAATTTATATATGTATAAATTTATACATTTATTATAAATATATATAGACTGTAATATCCTGGATATTTATAAAAACATATAAATATGATATTGAATGACTAAAGTTATTTGTAAAGTTAATTTCGAGGACGAAATTCTTGTAAGTTGGGTTGAATGTAATATCCCAAATATTTCAAATGTGATCTGACAAGATCTAATAAAGGTTGTCAATTTTAAAACTTAAGAACAATTGCTCAAGTACACGTTGAGCTATCTGAAAGACTAAAAACAACTCGTAGATACGATCGTATACGATTAGAGGTTAGAACTATAACCTAAGCTATGTGTTATATGAATAAATAAGTCTCAATTGAGCTTCAAATTTGTTATATGATTTTTGTTGTGTAGGATTTTTCTCATTTCACGATAGTGTTTATATGAGTCATAGAACCCAGGGAGACAATAAAAAACTTTTCAAGAAAGAGACAAATTCACGATTTTCGAGATAACGTCTTTCGTCTTTTTTATCAAATCTTTTCGTTGTTTCGACATATTATATTTCACGACATGGTGTTTATACGTGGTTTAGAGACCAATGAACCAATAAAAGTTTTTCCGCAGAAAAACGCAGAAAGCTTCTGAGAGTGAAACAAGTTTGTCGTACTGACTTTCCGTTTCAAGATCTACCAGTAATACTAAGTGAAGTCACGTAATAACCGATAAAAAAATTCTCGAAAAACGTGCAAATTACTATTCACAAGAATAAGATGAAATAGGGAAAAAACTAAAAGTTTTCTGAGAAATAGTCATCAAAAACACTTTTTCCCAAAAAACGTGTCAAGTCTGTTGGACTTGTACGGAACAAAACTTAGTAGTGTCAGACTTTAAATTAGTAAAGGTCAATTAAACAGGAAAACTTAAAAATGAACCAAGTTGAAAGATAACTAGTTGTAATCAAACTAGATTGTGTAACTAAGTTGATGTGACCAAACTAGGATACAAACTAAGATACAACCTAACTAAATAAAAACCAATCCATGTGAACTTAAATCAACCAATCAGCGAAAAATTAATGCAAGCATGACATCATCCTCAAAGAAGCACAAAAATGATGTCATGATGATGTCGCTTGGTGAAAGATATTTTTAAGGTACTAAAGTGTAATTAACCTAGGTACCAAAGTGTAATAAGTTGAGCCCCTAACGTGCAATTAGCGAAACCATGTTTTCCTAAAAATAGCAAGCAAAGTTCATTCATTTCTTACCAATTTACTAAGCAAATTTCAAGTAAGCAAAGTTATTATCAAGAATTAGAAAGATAGGGTTCTTGTGAGTTAGATTAATTTCAAGATTGCAAAGAATTAGTTAAAGCTTGCAACTTCAAGAGGTAAAATCCCTAGTCGTTATTATATTCGTTTTTCGTTCATATTATAGTCTATAAGCTCAAGAACATAAGTCGCGGCCATGTACACTAGTCGTTCCCTTCATAAGTTCTTGAGCAAATTTATTATTAATTAAGTTTATATTATTTCAAGTTTAAAATATCATAAATTACATACACAAGTAGTTATAATGCCCAAATTATTTTAAGTATATAGTACAAAAGTCCTATTTACAAGCAATTATAATGTCCGATTTATTTCTCTTATAAAGTAGAAAATATACTTTTATAAGCAGTTACTATGTCCGCTTTTCTTCAAGTATTTAGTAAGTGTTCATTTTATAAGCAATTATAATGCTCAATTTATTTTAAATATAGTTGATGAATATTCATTTTATAAGTCGTTATAATGGCCAAATTATTTCAAGTATGCAATTCAAAAGCTCAAGAACATAAGTCGTTACTATGTTCGTTTTTTTCATTCTTCGTGTTCTTCGTGTGTACTTGAGCAAATGACATAAATCCTATATAAGTAGGTCTATAATTTTATTATTTTTATGTTATGAAGTGTTATTAAGTTCTAGGACATGTTATCCTATCACATTAATTCATGGCGTATCATGTTTTATCAACTTGATTAAAGAAAATATAAGACAGTTTTCAAACAATCCCTTTACAACCAATTTTGGGTCCAGTTCTATAAGGAATTTTAGACTAATATAAATAAGAGTTGTAGAGACGGAAGTTACAAACACGCGGAATTTTGAACGAATCAAAAATGCTTTAAAACAAAGAAGTTATGACCGTTTTACCGAGTTGGGGTCAGGCTGCCAACCTTGTCCACTTTTTGTAAAGCCCCTTGAAAATGAGTTTTTGAGTTTGAGAATTTTGAAAGCATAACCACTAATGAAGATAGTCTTGTTAAGTTATAAAAACACTTATTAAGAAGTAAAACTCGATAAACTAACATTCGAGTACACGTAACCCATTATGTAGGTTTTAAACGTTTACCGGGAAATCTTAGTTTGCATACGAGGCAAGTTTTCTATCCTAAACCTATGTGCAACTATTTCTAAGTTTGTTCATATGTGATAAATGTTATGCGAAAGTATATGTATGAAAGCCTTATGTGATGTTAAGTAGGATATGATGATTAAATGTTAAGTGTTTAATGATGTGTTATGTAGTATATGATTATGTTTTATCATTAGGCATGAGTTAACATGATCATTAACTGAAAGTTATGTCAAGTCAAGAATGTTAAAGTTTATATGAAAGCATAAACTATGTGTTATTAGATAGACTTGCTGAGTTGTAGTACTCATTCTTGCGAATAAAACTTTATTTGCAGTTAAAGAAGAATGATAAGAAGATCATGAACGTAAAGAAGAAGCGTAGATTAGGTTTCATGTTTTATTTACTTGTATTTGTATCAAGTCATAATGACTTTTGTAATACAAACCAACAAACCATGTAATCGAAGATTATATTAATAATATCATGTTATTATCATCAGAATGGTGTTATGTCTTTAATTTGATATAACTTAGAATTGTTAAAGGTCTATTAATCTGAGTGAGGGTATTGGTAATATGGAACGATCATGTTATGTCGATACTCTGGACTTCAGATAGATAGTAAAGCATTAATACAATGTTGATAAAGAACTAAATATCTGAATGAGGATATTGAATAACATTGTGACTGTTGTAAAAAAAGAGATTTAGCACCGAGGATAAAACTAAATTCATCGCAAGGTTCCTCTGTTCCAAGTACAAGTGTGTTACTATTATTGTGAAATTCAGAAAAATAGGAAATATTATATGAAGAGATATTTTTGTAATAATATGTATCTAACTGAGGGTATTGAATGATAATGAGAGTTCTGTCAGCACTGAGGTTACACTAATGAGCGCTGGTAAGATGTCAAAATTACCGAAATGCGCCCCTCTGTTGCCAAGAACAATCTTTATTATTAGTACTGTGAACCTTGGATATATCGAAATATAGAATGTCTAAATCTTAAGGTTAAAAATTAGTTGGTATATATAGTGTTATCTAGGGATACAGTTAAGGAAATTTATAATTTTATAGTCTGTAATAGACTAATTCAACCAATATGATTATGGGATCATTGGTTAAGTTACAAAAGATGTTGAGTTAACGTAGACCCTTGTTCAAGCGGCCAGAGCTCGACTTCGGGGGCATTATAGAGACCCAGCAGAAAGCAAGGCTAACAAAAAAAAAAGCTAACAATCAGACAGACTCGGTATAAAGAAAAATAAAACATCGACCAAGTCCAACATACTTCATATCAATATATTATATACATAACATCCAAACAGCCAAGAAGTAGATAAGAGGAAGAAAAGAGGAAAAAAAAAGACATACCTGGCTACTTGCCGATCGTAATCGAGACCGAGTCTAAGTCTCTCACTTGATCGCAATCTCTCGCCCTCGCAGTCGGCTTCAATTTCTTCTTCGCACTTCGCTTCTCTCTGTTGGTTCTCTCGACTTCGATGATCAATCTTCTCGTAAGTTCTTTGCGAATCGACTTGACCATGGCTAGGTTTGGTTTTCCTACTGCGACATCATTTTTTTAACCCAGTTCAGATTTGGGTCGATCCATACCCATAGAGACCAAGTCGTTCGAAAAGTCGGATAGTCATCCAAGTCAGCACCACGTTGTCCAAGGCGACGACTGTTCTTGTTAGGCGCTCGCCTTTCAGCCATCAACCAAGTCGCACGCTCGCCTTGCCCATCTCTTACCGATTGGACGCCTTGGCGTCGCCTTAACAACTATGAATTGTATTATTCATTTGTTCCTTATCCTTTGTCACATGTCAGCTCAAAGGATATCTAGGAATTTGACTAAGCAGTAGTTTTTAAAATAAATAGTAGTTATCTAGAATAACTAGTTATCCAAAGCTTGTCCGCTTTCCCAAGTAGTAAGCTTATAAATAGTGAGCAACTAGGATGAGATAAGCATGTTGAAACTTGAACGTGTAAATGAATTCTTTGATTTCTCTCTATCTAATCCCTCTAGATTCTGTAATCTATTTCTCTCTCTAAATGAATGACAATCTGTCCATTTTCTATCTCTCTCCCCTAATTCTATCACCTTTTCTTCTATTTCTCTTTAATTCTGATAATTAGTTGAAAAGTCTAAATCATGAACTAACTGGTTCATGACATCCTCCTACCTGTATACTTATTGTATTGTATACATCCACATCCAAATTCTCTATGTTGATAAGTGTAGACATTGGAGCCTTGGAGGGCGGCACTTTTTAAGTGTTCTTTTCTGTCATGTATTGCTAGTCCAGGGAGGTATTCTTCTTGTCCCCCGTCTTATTGAATCCTCTCTAATCTATAATGAATTTCTTTTCCTTTTTTTGATTAAAAATATCTATATAACTAATTTTCCTAAATCCAAATTATAATTAACAAAATGAATACATTTATCATATGATCACTATTGCCAAGTATAGCATATTCCAACATCATATCTAAAACATATACGTTAAATAAAATGCCAACCATGCAAAAATGTATAAGCAAAATAAAATGCCAACCATGCAACTTTGTGTATTGCTTTTAAGTTTTTTTCATTTAAAACTAATAAAACCGTAACTTGCATACCTTCATCAAGTTGGAGACCCCAGACAAACTCTTCCATCTCTGTAAAGACAACCTTGTTCTCTTGCGACTCTCCAGATACCGGGTTTTCATTGTCCATGAAAGAATTCTTACCAGAGGAAGAAGCAAGGAGAGCAATTGCCTGAGGACCAGAAGCCACTCCCTTGAATTGCTTTTCCAAAGCTAATTTTCTTGCCCTTTCTAAAGATTTACGGAGATCCTCATCATCATCACCAAAAACTGGGTTGTCATCTTCCTCCATTGGCAGCATGGTAACACTTTGCTCCAGACGAAGTGCTTTTGATGCCTCATCAGCTCTAGCATATGCTGATTGGTATGCATTGCTTCTCTTCTCAGCTTCATATTTCTCCTGTTCCTCTTTAAGGGCCTGCCTTTTCCCATCACTTCGCGAACCAAGATCTCCATTACCCAATCCAGCAGATAATGCTTCTGCTTCAAGAGCATCTAGGTCCAACTTATCTTTCTTCCTCAATGATTTCTTTTTCTTGGGCTTTTTAAACCGAAGCATTTCTTCATGAGTATAATAGTCTGATGAGGTCTTCCCAGAAGAGCTAAGATCTTCAAAGTGAGCTGTAGCGGAAACACCATCAATCCTTCTCCGAAGCTGTAAATACACATTGCATGCACTTGTGTTATAATGCTAATCCCAAACCCATCCATGAATTACAAAGTTGAATAGAAGTAATTACCTCCTCCAGTTTCTTCTCTGCTTCACCACTGAAACGTCCAGCTGCATCCAGAGTTACCCCCTATAGAAAAGTAACAAGTAAAAATGTATGTTTTTTTACCAAACACATCAATTTCTACACAGAATGTGATGACTGCCTAACCTCATCTGCAACCGGATCATCATACTGTGGGAGCATTTTCTTCTCGGAGCCAGGGTCATCACTAAACCTAAAATAGCAGAATGGTTAACAACACTAGTTAATTCTTTAAAGTACATAAAAAAGATAACATAAGTTGAATGTTAATCTTACTTGTCCACATAAATCCCTGTTTTCCTCTTTGCAGCCTTATAAGCCTCATCCCTCTGCTTTTGCTCACCGATTTCCACATTTTCAAGCATATCGACATCTGGTGCATACAACTTAATGTTATGCCAATAGGAGGGAAGAACAGGAAAGGAAGTAAAAAAGAATAGAAAACAGACTGATGGTGTTCACCTTCATTTATGTCGCCGTTTGCAAGTATGCTCTGATCTTTGAGTGTCAAGACAACTGCCCCACCTTCAATTACTTTGTCAAGCCCATGAAGAACTTTGACCCCCGACAGAATATCTGTTAAAGATTTTAACAAAAGTCAGATCACTATGATCAGCTGATCCACGTAATCATTTTAGAAGTCTTTCTACTTAAGACTTCCAAGTTCCAAGCGTGGTCATCAAATATATAAATTAAAACTTCAGGCATTACATAATCCAGAGAAAAAGTGTAAATATAAAAGTAAACTTCGACAATCAATAGCCCTATAACAGACATTTTTAAATGCATTAGACAATGGAATATTCAGATTCCAGGAGAGACTAGACTAGATTACCAATAAGTTAAAGGAAAAGACCGGACTTTTTTTTTTTTTGGGCTTTTTTTTTTTTAAAACTAAAAAAAATAAATAAATAATTATGGAATTGAAATTTTTCATATTGTTGTTTTGGGTGTGATTTGGGTGCACGTATAACAAAACATGTATGTATAGTCTGTCTTGCATTGTACCACCACTTTTTGGTATAGGTATTCAAAACACGCCCAAAACATTGTATTATGGAAAATTTCAGTTCCATAAAATATTAAATATTTTTTTTAGTTGTTTTAAAAAAAAAAGCAAAAAAAAAAAAAAAGGTCCGTTTATATATATATACAAGAGAACTGTTTAGTGAGCAAAAAGAAACCGTACGAGCAGTATGCTGGGTTGTAGCTTCATCTTCACTGTCCCCTTGATTGATATTGTCCTGAGAAATTAACAAAATAATTTTATCAAAAAACTTCACGTCGCATTTTTTAGCAAGTAATACCAGGAGGCACAAGTGAACGAAAACCAACCTGCTCCTCAAAAACCTTCGAGAGCTGCAAAGCTCTCTCCTTTGCAGCATTCCTTTTCTCCTCAAGCTTACGGCTCTTAGTAACCCATGATAATATATCAGAAGAACCTTCAGACTTGTTTTTCAATCTTTCTTCCTTCATCCTGATAAAAGAAGATTACAAAAACAGGTGTATTAGAAAAAAGGCAACTACTGTATCACTTTGGTATGAAGGATCCAACAAATTTACCGAGATTCCACCTTCCCAATTCAGTGGATATAATATTTGTAATTTATTTTACTTATCTGAAAATTTGTAGTAATTAATTAAAGGTCACACAAATGATATAACCAGTTTCCAGTTACGTCCTATACAGAAATTCTAACTTGAGAAATCATGCACCAGTTGCAAAAGTAAAAGCAATTTACAGATCCAAGTCCAAAAAGATTCTGAAAAAGACTACACAACATAATATATATATATATATGTATGTATGTATGTAAACACACCATACGCACTCATGCACACACATTCAGGGCATAACAGTTGACTCTAACTAAAGACTATGGTAAACCATTTCCAGTGAAAGTCGCTTCAAGCCAAGATGCGAAAAAATAATTCCCACAAACACAAAATATGCGAATATTATACAAATTGAATGTTTGTTTCTAGATTTATTTATGCATTGCTGCCAAGTCATCTCTAGAAATTTTTTTCAAATTTTTCAACAAAAGGATAAACTAGACATATCTGGCCTGTGGTATATTAGCTCCTTACACTCCAATCGTGCAATCCGATTTTAAATTTACCTTTTAATGCAAAAGATTTCATTCGTAAAACTTGAATAACATTAAAAATAAAACATATTGTTATTCGAACCAGGAAAGGGACATTCCAAAAGAAATGAACACATTGTGCTTCATATAGACTATAAAACCAACAGTGTTGACCATACTAATATAGATACTCTGAATGTAGTTATGGGCAACCACAATACAAACTGGAAGCAGTGAGGAAAGAAATACAAACCATACTGAACAATGTATCATAAGATAAAAAAAGAGTTGGGGAACCCAGTTAGATTAACATGCTATAAAAGGCAGTAATAAGGGACAAACCTGAATATTACAGATAGTAACAGCTGGAATTATGGAATAAATGCAAGGAATAGAGATAAATATGAACTTTGCTCTATCCACCATAAACTATTATTTCAGTACAAGTAAGCAATATACTCTGTAGGCTTTCTAAATATATATCTATCGATGTTTTTGCAGTAAAAAGGTATATAAGTCGTCTTTCTTTAATATCATGTAGTATTGCAGTCAGATCACCAACAAAACGAGAGCGTAGTTTCTTTAAATTATTTGTGTTATAACAGTATGCGTAGAGGATCATTTGATTACTAGAACATAGTTTCAGTCAATCATCATAAGCCAGGTGAGAACATAATATAATCATCAATTATAAAGAAATTTATAATGCTGACAAGTTTTAAAAGAATCCAATATAGAACAGAAAATTACTTACTTAGAAATGCGCTCTTTGAGATCAGACGCTGGCCTGTGAGAACCGCCCTGCTCGCTATCAGCATTTTCATCTAGCTTGAGCGTTCTAATGTCATCATCTCCAATATGCAAACCTATTCCCTGCTTGGGCATATCCCTATAGTGAGAATTGTCACCTTCGGATCTCATTTTGTCATCCTTTCCTAGATCCTTCATTCTATGATGACCCTCGTCGTGTTGTCTCCGGTTTACTTTATCTCTATCTCTAGACCTCTCTTTATCTAGATCTACCTCTCTCTCCTTGTCCCTAATTCTCTCTTTTCCCCTCTCCCTCTCAAGCATGTCCCTGTCATGTTTCCTATCCTTCTCCCTGCTTTTATGTTTCTCTCTCTCTTTCTCCCTTTCCCTATCCTTCACCCTAATATCTCTTTCCTTTTCTCTTTCTTTTTCTTTATCCTTATCCCTGCTTTTATCTTTTGCCCTCTCCTTGTCACGTCCTCGCTCACTATCCTTCTCTGACTCTCTCTCCTTTTCACGCTCTTTTTCCTTCCCACGATCTTTACGGTCTCTCTCTCTTTCACGATCTTTATCTCTGTATTTGTCCCGATCATTATCCTTCTCCCTAACCTTCTCTCTGGCCCTATCCTTTTCACGGTCATCTCTATCCTCCTTCCTCCTATCTCTACTTGAAACTCGTTCTTTCTCCAAATCTTTAGCCTCTTTCTCTCTCTCCTTCGAGACATCTCGATCCTTATTTTTGTGATCCTTCTCTTCTTTTCGGCTGCTCTTACTCCTATCCTTACTCCGACGCTTGCCTGACTCCCTCGATATTGCTACACCATTCTCATCCAAATCAATATAACCTCCCTCCCATCTCTCTCTCGCTGGAGAGTCATCTCGATCCATGTCTATTTCAGTTGCAACAAAACGAGAGCCAATCGGGACTATACTAGTAAAAGTACAAGTTCAATTACTGAACTGAAATATAGAAAACAGATAGAGTTAGTCAAATCAACTCAAATTGTTATCAAAAATCAAACATAAGAGCACATAAATAGTGTATATAACAGAGCAACTGCTTAGCAGCCAAGATGTAAATCAATAAATAAATAAATCAAGAGCACTTGTAAATTTGAACAACATAAAGTGTTTATGTGCAAGAATGAAAATATAAACAATCAAACAATTTGGATAAACCCTATGGTTAAATACACCATCAGCCCCTGTCGTAGAGGCTCCAAACACTTACATCCCCTGTGCTACAAACTCGGTCACTTATGACCCTACGGTAAAAATGAAAAAAGTGATTGGCCCCACTTCCTTCCAATTTTACTGGGCGTGTGTTAAACTCTCTTATGCAGCAAGTGAGTGATGGAGATAGTTGTGGAAGATTTGCGTCATATTTGATATTTCCAACGATTTTTTCCTACTACTTAGGATAAACAGATCATCTATGCCAAAAAAAAAAATCATTAATCATCAGATTACCAGAAAATCATCCTGAAAAATCACAACAATCTCTACCCAAAAAAATACAACAATAAAATTGTTTTACCTATTTTTATAGAAAAAATAAAAGGAAAAAAATATTAAGATAAAAAAGGAAAAACAAAGAGAAAAACAACAAAAAAATAACTTATTAGTTCCCCAAATATTGAGAGGAAAAAGAAGAGAACGAAGTAGATCCCCAAATTTATCTGTTTTTGCTTCTGTATGTTATGAGAGGTACTTCTCTAATAAATCTCTAATTCACAGGAGATCATCATCTTGATATGCAGAACTGATCTTACGCTTGGCTTAGACATGCAATTTAGCAAAAGTTTAGAAAAAACGTAATTTTATGTAACAAATATCAGAATGAAAATTGCCTTAATATGATTTTCTAACATATCATACTTGCATAGTTGCATGACAAAAAATTAGATATGAGACTGAGAGCTGAGATGAACTGAGAGAGCAAGCAATTGATTAAGGTGAGATTTGAAAGGAAAAAGTGGGTGAGATACGACAGAGAGATGGGAGAGACGACATTTCTTCCTATTTTGGGTCGCAAATTAAAGGAAATAAACCTACGTTGCTGCTTAAAAGAAGACGGTAAAATTTGTAGCACGGGGTGCAAGGCTGATGGTGTATTTAACCTAAACCCTAACATTTTGATAGAGAAATATTGCTTTTGAATCTCTCAGCACAATTTGGATAAACCCTAACAATTCAACGAATACTTCAGTGTCAGTAAGTATATATATACATATATATATATATATAAACAACCAAAGAATATCGAGAAACGAATCAAATAAAACCCTAATCAACAAAAATATTCACATGTTAATTCGCGTTTATCATACCTTTTGGATTGAGGAGATAATACAATGACAGAAGAACAGCGAAGAAGATATGGCGATTACCAATGCGCCTTAATTTTCTCTCTAATCCGTTTGCAGCCTACGGCACAGCACTGACAATCGCGCTTCTTCAAGTAAATTTAATACTAATTAGTTTTTATATTCAATATATGTATTTTTAATAATCGAAAATCTAAAATTCTAATGCGGATCAATGGAATAGGAGTGAGAATGGAATAAATCATTCTATTGAAATGATAAAAAAGTTGTTTAATTTATTTATTCTAACTGAATAATGTATTTCTAATGAAATAGGTGTTAATTTAAAATTATAATTTTTATTCTTAGAAGGAGAGTCAGGAATAACTTATTTCATCTATTATTTTTAAGTAATTGATAAATATGCCCCTTAAAAATAAAATAGGATTCCATGTTCTTTCATTCAATCAATCTATTGATCTGCGAAAGAGGAGGAGCAGAGGCGAGCGAAAGAGGAGCAGAGTCATCCTCCACCCCCACCCCCACCCCACCCCACCCCATCCCACCCCAAAAAAATAATATTATGTGATTATGTATACACCTCTTACCCCCCACCCCCACACCCACACCCACACCCACACCCACCTCACCCCACTCACCCCCACCCCACCCAAAAAAAATAATATTATGTGATTATGTATACACCTCTTACCCCCACCCCACCCCTCACCTCATCCAAAAAAAATAATATTATGTGATTATGATCACACCTCTTACCACCATCCCACTCCCCACTCCCCACCCCCCATCCCATCCAAAAAAAATTATATGAAAAAAAGAAGAATATAATTATTAAAAAAATCTAGAGAAATATGTGTTAATTTTTTAATATAAATTGAATTTAAATTAAATTTGAACATTTTGGAGTATTTAGGTCACTTTCTAATTATTTATTTCATTCTTAGATGTATTCATAACATCAACCAAATATGTACATGGAATATTAAAAAATCATTACATTCTCTTTCTTATTTCATTCTATCATCTATTCCATTCCCTACTCTATTCAATTTCTTCAATCCAAACGTAGCATAAATGAAATATCTCGGGTCAAATAGTATCTCACTGCTCCCAATAATATCATTTTAGCCATTGCAGACTCACTCAAAAGATTATGATTCAAAATATTATTATTAATAATAACTTAATTACTTAGATAAAAAAAAATTATATCTTTCGATGTGGAACTGGAATGACATAATATTTAAGTCAAATTTTATTGTATAATTAATTAATTAAATTTTATAAAAATAAAATTGTTTTATGATTGGATATTCCTCATATTACTCTTTATTTTAATGATAACAAAAAGGCTTTTTAAATATTCTTTTAAGTATATTATTTTCTTATTGATATAAGCTCTCAAATTAAATTTGACAATCTAATTTAGATTATTTTTTTCGAAATAAACGCAATGAATAATTAAATCGATCAATCATTCAGTGTTAATCAAACAGTCCCTTAGTAGACTCTCGCTCAAGACTTAGTGTTTGGTACACCTGAAAGTGATAGTGGTGTTACCGAGAGGCTTTGACTCGAATATTATTATAGGCCTCTTGACAAGTAAGAGATCTTAGGTTCAATAAGATCTACAATTGGTAAGTTATACCTCCGTAAGCTCTACGATCTTCGATAGACTCGGTAATTTTCAATGTTCTCTACGATCTCTATTAGACTATACGATTTTCAATGCACTTTACGATATCTGAGTATACTCTATGTAACGAACTAGAATTTTTGTGTTTGATTTTAAATATTTATTGAATTAAATAAATATTTGAGTTGATTTATTTATTAAGTTAAATAAATATTCGATGAAATTGTTGTGCAATAATTCAATTAGAGAGTTATATTAATTAAATTAATGTATAATAATTGTATAGATTGAAGATTTAATTTAATGAAATAATTAAATTAAATGAATTGTTTAATAATTATAATATTGTGTAGTGGTGTTATTTTAATTTATTTGATTAATGGAATTAAAGGAATGATTAATTTAGAGGGTTAATATTTATTAAATAAATATTAAGAATTATGTTGGCTGGATAAATATTATGTGGATAATTAAATATTATGATTTAAATTTAATAAGTGTGACATTTGTATAATATATAATAAGAAACATGAAAATAATTTAGGTAGTGTTTGAGTTGGTTTGCCAAATATAGTCTTATGAGTTATGACATTTGGTTTATTAAGCTGACAAAACCTTTTGTCTGTATAACTGATATGTCAAACGTATTATGATATCAATTTATATTACATATGTATTAAAGCTTAAACTAGAAATACAAAGAGAAAAGGAGAGAGAAAATTGAGACAGTTAGAGAGAAATTATGTGATTTCTTCAAGCTTTTTGATGATTATCTAGCTAATCCAATAAAGGGTAAATTCTCATTTTTAAACTTTAATTGTGTTCTTGAGTTTTCATGGAAAATTGAACTTCTATGGCTAATTTGTGAGGAATTAGATTGTATGTGTAGGTTGGTATATGTATAATCTATTCGTTATCATTTAGAAACAATTTTTAGAGGTTAAAATTCATGAAGTTAGAATGGAGATTTTTGTTGTTATTGAGTTTTTGGTGATATATATATATGACATGTATGATTTTGAAGTCAAAATTGGTGTTTAATTTATTTGGTAATCTGTAAATTGATTGTCAAACATGTGGGTATGTTGAATTACAAAAAGAGTGCAACTGAAATTGTAAGACCCCGAATTTTATGAAATAAAAGTATTCAATTTTTCTTATAATTACTATTCAGTAAATGGTTAAATTGATAAAAGTTAAAGTTAAGGGTGATATATGAATTTTTTTTTTCAAAATATACAAGTGGTTATAAAATACTCATTTCTATCGGGGAATATTCGTTTGGTAGTGGAATATTCTTTTTATAAGAATATTCGCACGACTTACCAAAACCATTTTGTGGGCCCCATAATGTAATAAGCGCTTGGATGAAGAAAAGCGATAAAAGAGAGTTTTTATAAATAATCAGCGTAATTACCAATTAACTTTGTTGGAATACCCGGTGGTTAAAATACGATGAATACGCATTGTTGCAGACAAGAAGCAATACCGGTATCGCACCAATTATTGATTCTTACGTGAAGGCACTACTCAATAATTATTACATGAATTCTTATTCAAGATTTTATTGATTCAATAATTGTTGCGTTGATATTTTATATTACTGTTGTTTTAATAATTGTCACTACACAGTATTTTCCATTATCGAAACAATAATTCATATTATCTAATTAATATTATTAGATAACATTATTGGCAATGTCTAGAAAGTTATGTCTAAGGAGAGGTTTGGTCACCTCATTGCGCGTCAGTAAGGAGAAATCATTATTGGAAAGCCCCCTCTTCCTAGAACTCGTCTGGTCACGTGATTGTGATTTCGTAATATTATTTGTGAATAATTAATTATTGATTTATATGATGAGAAAAATATTCATTTTATGTGGATATAGATGGAGAAAAATTTTAAAGTGACAATTGTTGAAAAATGATATTTTATCTTTTTTTATTAAATAATTTATTATTATATTTTAATAATATAATAATGGTGATATTTTTACAATGAATGTGGTATATATGAGTATATGAGGAGGAAGAGTATTTTTGTTACAAAAGTTGTTTAAAACATGTTAAACATGTCTGTGGACCCATTTATTCGATGAAATTTGATTATAGCTTTGTAAAATCGCTTGGATTTATGAATTTCTTAATTCATTTACATTTTAGAATTTGGAAAAACTTTCTTCTGCAAAGTTGTAGAGAATTGAATTTTCTATATAAAAAAAATGCGAGATTTGAATTTTCTGATAAAACGGTTATTTATTATGAATTATTGAAGTTCCGAAATAATTGATTTTTGAAAGTTTTAAATATTTTAATTTACAAAAATATTTTTTTTTGTGATGTAGGCTACTTGAGTGGCTGATCTTTGACTGAAATATTGGGCGTAGAAAATTTATATATATATCTATTATTATTATATTAAATTTTTTACTTTGATGTTCTAAACATTTTTTTATAAATAGGGTGCTTAGTTTAGAATTGAAAATCACACCAGAAACTAAAGATTTCTCTCTCTTTCTCTCTCTATATATCGAGCGTATTTTTGTAAGACCCCGAATTTTATGAAATAAAAGTATTCAATTTTTCTTATAATTACTATTCAATAAATGGTTAAATTGATAAAAGTTAAAGTTAAGGGTAATATATGAATTTTTTTTTCAAAATACACAAGTGGTTATAAAATATTCATTGTTGTTGGGAATATTCGTTTGGTCGTGGAATATTCTTTTTTGTCAAGGGAATATTAAATGACTACGGTAGTGACCATTTGTGGTCCCCATAATGTAATAAGCATGGGATGAAGAAAACAATAAAATTAAGTTTTTATAAATAACGAGCGTAATCGTTCACAGATTAACCTTTGTTGGAATATCCGGTTGGTAAAATAAAAATGTCTGGCGTTGTTGCACAAGAAAGCACACCGGTATTACCAGTGATTTTTGAATTATTGATTTTTACGTGAAAGCACTACTCAATAATTATTACGGTAATTCTTGTTCAATATTTTATTTTATTGATTCAATAATTGCTGCGTTGATATTTTATATTATTGTTGTTTCAATAATTATCACTGCACAATATTTCTCATTATCAGATCAATAATTCATATTATTTGAATAATATTATTAGATAGCATTATTGACAATGTCTAGAAAGTTATGTCAAGGAGAGGTTTGATCACCTAATTACGCGCCAGTAAGGAAAAAATCTTATTGGAAAGCCCCTCTTTCACAGGAGCCACTTTGGTTGTATAATTGTGATTCTGTAATATTATTTGTGAATAATTAATTATTGATTTATATGATAAGGAAATATTTATTTGATGTGGATATAAATGATGGATTTATTTATGTGGTTATAAATGAAGGAATTAATGTTGAGGTATTTTATCAGTATTTTTGTCGGAATGAAGGTATTAAAAATTAAACCAGTATTTTTGAGATATATTGCGTGAGTTATAATTTTTAATCCGACCGTTGGATTGTTGTAATTTTTGGATATGTTATACATATATAAGTTAAGTATATGTTCACAAATTTTGAACCGTTAAAAATGAACGTATGATTTGTTATGAATTTTAAGAGGTGACTGATTCGGAAATTAGGTTTATAAAGAATTTTGGTGGAAAATTCTAGAATTGGTGGGACCCACTTGTGGTTGGTGAAGAAGTGTGCTGAATTTTATTTTAAATATGGTGGGTGAGAATAGTAGCAGGTAAAGTCATCAGGTTGCAGGTCAAGTCTGCTAAAATTTTCCTATAAATAGAGGGCTAAGTTAGAATTGAAAATCACACCAGAAACATAAGCTTTCTCTCTTTCTCTCTCTAGATTATTGAGTATATTTTGTGAGTATTTAGATACTTGGTGAGTTGATATTCATCAGTGTAAGTTTCTTTCAAAAATTATATCAGATATCCAAATGAAGTCTTTCTTCTTTTGAGGTAAGGGATAGTAAAGGATTTTAAGGGTTATTATGTTTTTTCAGTTTCGTATTTCTTTGACCTTTAGAAAATTCTGAAAAAATTTGAAATGATATGTTGATGAGTTTTATTGATTGTGTCCAAAATGGTGATTTTTGGATGTATAGATTAAGAGTTATGAATTTTATGAGAAAAGACTATTTTAAAAGTAACATCGCTTATAATTCCTTGTGGTTAACTCCAAAATTGATGAAATTTTTTTGGGAGTACATCTATATAATATCAGTGTACTCTGTGAATTTCGAAATTTTTGGATAAAAGTACAATTTATGATAAATGTCTAAATATTCAAGCGGTTTTAATATATGAAAATAGTAAATAAATTTTAAAAATTCTAAGAAAAATATATGTTCAATATGGGACTATATTATGCTAAATCCCAGAAAAGAAATATTTTTGGAACTGATTTGATATTTTTCATGAAAATAGACTAGTTATGAATAAATGAGTTAAATATGTTATGTGAAGGAAAAAAATTGGAAAATATGATTTTATGGCTTGAGAATCATATATGTGGTATATGCAGATTTTTAATGAGGGTTTTGGTTATTGGTGATGAAATCTTATAAGTTTGGCATTTTATGATGATTAAATGCATTATTTAGTAAAGTGTAAACAATTAAAAAAAATTGTTTATAAGTTTAAGAAATGTTATTCTTTCAATATCATTATACCAAAATATTGGTATGAATTTTATTGTGGAATTTCTACCTTTTTGTATCAAAGTTACTATTCACGAGTTACTATTCACGAGTTACTATTCACTACAAAATTGGTTTCTTTTTCTAACCAAATTATAGTTGATTTATGAATATTACTCTGGAGATTAAAACTATATATTGATTATATTGATTTTATTATCATATATAATATTTTTATAACCATGATGTTGAAATTCTCTTTCACTTTGGAGTGTAAAGATGAGTAGATTATTGGTATGATCGTGGTAGGGTTCTCTTTGGTGATAGTGAAAAGTTGAATTTATATTTGGTATGATCATGACCATTGAATTTATAATTGAATATCTTTAGCTTAAGTGCAAAGGTGATCAACATGGTTATAATTATTGTTTATATAAATTTTGAAATGATTATATATTTCTTTGAGATATTAATATATTTGATGCATAATGCAAATATGAAGCTGTTGATGAATATATTTGGCTTGAAAGTGCAAATATGAATCTGTTGAGGAATATCTTTGGCACGTAGTGCAAAGATGAATTGTTGATGAATATCTTTGGCCGATGAGTGCAAAGATGAACCATTAATGAATATCTTTGGTCCGTAGTGTAAGAAGATGACTTTGTTGTTGAATATCTTTGGCCGATTAGTGCGAAGATGAAGCTGTGGATGAATATTTTTGGCCCGTAGTGCAAAGATGAATTTATTAGTATGATTATGAGCAGAGGCTGTGATTTGGTATAACCATGATCTTTAATATTTCGGGTAAAGACATGTGATGAAAATTATATTCGATTCAGGTACGAAGAGAATTTAGAATCACAATTATGATTATGAGATATTCATATAATTGTGGAAAGGCTGTTGATTGATGTTACGAGGATAAAACATTGTTGGTAGACTTTTAACATGGAGAAGATAATAAAATGTGTATTGTCTATTTGACTCTTAATGGATTGCTTCGTTCATCGTAACTATGGTTTAAAATTTTTATCATCTACCATATATTTCTAAATCTCGATTTGTTATTGATGAAGGCTATTGATAATTTAATTATCTTTAGTCATGATATTCTTTCTTGAGCTAGTTGTCTTTCACCATTTTGCTTCACAATTCCTTTCGGTGTAATAAAAGTGTATTTGGGTTGAATTAGAAGGGGTAACAAGGGAATAGAGCGATGGTCTCTGGTGTGGAGTTCTCCCTAACAAAGTATAAACAAGTGTGTTGTATACATCTTTTAGTTGTTATATTTGGTGAATCATATAGGGAGAAGCGAACCCAACGTTGGAAGGGTGTTTTACCACTATCATACAAGATGTCTAATGACATACTGACCTCGTGTCATCATAAAAGATGGGGTTGTGCTCATCCACTTCTTGAGTATATTTCTGAGCACTACCTATATAATCTTGGTGTTTGTTTGAAGTATAATTCTCAATTTGAGGCCAAGTGGAGATAATGATAAGTCGAGAGAAGACTCACCATTGGGAAGAATATGATAGTAATCTTCTCGTTTTTCTTTGGGGTCTCTATAGATTGACCGAGGATAATTACGTGGCTATATGATATCTATCATAACCTAGAAGCATGGCCTCCCGTATACGAAGGTTTTCTTGAGCACTTCCCAAAGATTATAATTTCTAAAACAGTTTTTGACTATACATTTATGTAAGGTGTCATTGTGATGGCTATCCAAGGTTAGGATGAGAGTCACAGTTGGTATATATATTTGTATCCAAACTCACAGTATATGTGTTGTTGTATTTTGCACGACAATTGTTGTAATAAAGTTGTAGTTGTTTTCTGTACCATGTATTTGGCGACTCGGAATGGGTTGGATGGAATGGACCTATTTTGGGGTTGTCACAATTTTAGTGCTTCGAGTATTGCTATACGGTGCAAGTTCTTTTAGCACTATATCCGATATTCCATCGAAATCTTATTCTTTACGAGGTAAGGGAGATTATTTTTTTCATAAATGATATTATTTCTTCAATATCATTATGCCGAAATATTGGCTTAAATTTTTATCAAATTTGGAACTTTTCATGTCGGGGTTACTATTCATGGGTTACTATTTATGAGTTACTATTCACGAGTTACTATTCACAAGCATGATGATGTTTTTGTGAAATTTCTATCTTTTGGTGTGAAGTTCTTATTCACGTATCTGAGACTATTCACAAATCGACATTATTCACGAGAAAAATTAAGTTTTTTCTCTCTCGTGTCCAAGATTATGCATTATAGTTCCTATCTTTGATTGGATCTATGTTTTGATCTTCATTCTTGAATTTGATTCCACCCTGGTTATTTATGAAGTATTTTTGAACTTGGGTTATTTAAAGTACGAATCCTTAATACTTGTTCTTTTGTTTCCTTTGGATTCGTTTTCTTTAAAATATTTTCATCATCCTCGACCCTAAATGATGATATAATGAATATCTTTGGCTTTGTAGTGCAAAGATGAATGATTTCGATGAATATCTTTGGCCGATGGTGCGAAGATGAACATGTGTTTAGATGAACATGACCAACTGATGAATATCTTTGGCCTGTAGTCCAAAGATGACATGTTGTTGAATATCTTTGGCCAGTAGTGCAAAGATGAACTGTTGATGAATATCTTTGGCCCGTAGTGCAAAGATGAATTTATCGGTATGATTATGAACAGGAACTGTGATTTAGTATAACCATGATCTTTGATATTTCAGGTGATGAAAATTAACTTTGTCCTGGATGAGGAAAGGAATTTAGAACTACAATTACGATTATGAGTTATACACGTGATTGTGGACAGGAATTGTTGATTAATGTTACAGGGATAAAACATTATTGATGGACTTTTAACATGAAGAAGATAATAAATTTTATGGTCTATTTGACTCTTCTAATGGATTGCTCGTTCCGCTGCAACTATGGTTGAAAAGCTTTATCATCTACCATATGTTCTAAATCTCTAATTTATTACTGTTGAAGGCTATTGATAATTTATTTATCTTTAGTCATGATATTCTTTATTTGAGCTAGTTGTTTCACCCTTTTTGCTTCACAATTCCTTTCGGGGTAATAAAAGTGTAAATTTGAGACAAGCTGGGAATAACGGGGAATAGAATGGTGGTCTATAGATGTTGAGGTGAGGTGAATTTAACTTGGAAGGGTGTTTTGCCACTATCATACAAGATGTACAATGACATACAACCTCGTGTCATCATAAAGACGGGGTTATGCTCATCCACTTGTTGATTATATTTACAAGCACTACCTATATAATCTTGGTGTTTGTTTGGAGTATAATACCCAATTAGAGATAGTAGAGATAATGATATGTCAAGAGAAGACTCACCATTGGGAAGAATATGATAGTAATCTTCTCGTTTTTCTTTGGGGTCTATTGGGTTAACCAAGGATAATTCTGTGCCTATACGATATCTATCATAACTTAGACGCATGGCCTCCCATGTACGAAGGTTTCCTTGAGCACTTCCCAAAGATTCTAATTTCTAAAACAGTTTTTGACTATACCTTTATGTAAGGTGTCATTGTGACGTGCTATCCAAAGTTGGTGTCTAGAGTTACAGTTGGTATATATTTGTATCCAAACTCACAACATATGTGTTGTTGTATTTTGCACGACAATTGTTTTAATAAGTTGTAGTTGTTTTCTGTACCATGTATTTGGCGACTCAGAATGGGTTGGATAGAATGGACCTATGATGATTAAATGCATTATTTAGTAAAGTGTAAACAATTAAAAAAAAATTATTTATAAGTTTAAGAAATGTTATTCTTTCAATATCATTATACCAAAATATTGGTATGGATTTTATTGTGGAATTTCTACCTTTTTTGTGTCGGGGTTACTTATTCATGAGTTCTTATTCACGAGATTCTTATTCACGGGCACTATTCACTTTACAAAATTGGTTTCTTTTCTAACCAAATTATAGTTGATTTATGAATATTACTTTGGAGATTAAAACTATATATTGATTATATTTATTTTATTATCATATATAATATTTTTATAACCATGATGTTGAAATTCTCTTTCCTTTGGAGTGTAAAGATGAGTAGATTATTGGTATGATCGTGGACTAGGGTTCTCTTTTGGCAATAGTGAAAAGTTGAATTGTGGTGGTATGATCATGACCATTGAATTTATAATTGAATATCTTTAGCTTAAGTGCGAAAGGTGATCAACATGGTTATAATTATTGTTTATATAAATTACGAAATGATTATATATTTCTTTGAGATATTAATATATTTGATGCAGAATGCAAATATGAATCTGTTGATGAATATATTTGGCTTGTAGTGCAAATATGAATCTGTTGAGAATATCTTTGGCTGTAGTGCAAAGATGAATTGTTGATGAATATCTTTGGCGATGAGTGCAAAGATGAAGCTGTTAATGAATATCTTTGGCCCATAGTGCAAAATGACGACTTGTTATTGAATATCTTTGGCGATTAGTGCGAAGATGGTATCAATTTCTGTGTTTGGAATTTGGAAAAACTTTCTTCTGCAAAGTTGTAGAGAATTGAATTTCTTATAAATAGTCGTGGGATTCGAATTTTCTAATAAAAGGGTTATTTATTATGAATTATTGAAGTTCCGAAATAATTAATTTTTAAAAGTTTTAAATATTTTAATTTACAAAAACATTTTTTTTTGTGATGTAGGCTACTTGAGTGGCTGATCTTTGACTGAAATATTGGGCGTAGAAAATTTATATATATATATATATATATATATATATTATTATTATATTAAATTTTTCGCTTTGGTGTTCTAAGCATTTTCCTATAAATAGGTGCTTAAGTTAGAATTGAAAATCACACCGAAACTAAAGATTTCTCTCTTTTTCTCTATATATCGAGCGTATTTTTGTGAGTATTTTAGTACTTGAGTATTCGCTTATCTGGTCTGCAAGTTCTTTTTAGCACTATATCCGAGATTCGATGGAAGTCTTATTCTTTACGAGGTAAGGGAGATTATTTTCTTCATAAATGATATTATTTCTTCAATATCATTATCGCCGAAATATTGGCTTAAATTTTTATCAAATTTGGAACTTTTTCGTATGCAAGGTTACTATTCATGAGTTCTTATTAAAGTACTATTCACGAAGCATGATGATGTTTTTTGTGAAATTTTTATCTTTTGGTGTCGAGTTCTTATTCACGTACTCTGGACTTTATTCACAAATACGATATTATTCATAGAAAAATTAAGTTTTCTTCTCTGTGTCCAAGATTGTCTCGTTATAGTTCTATCTTTGATTGGATCTATGTTTTGATCTTCATTCTTGAATTTGATTCCACCACAGTTATTTATGAAGTATTTTTTGAACTTGGGTTATTTAAAGTACGAATCCTTAATACTTGTTCTTTTGTTTCCTTTGGATTCGTTTTCTTTAAAATATTTTCATCATCCTCGATACCCTAAATGATGATATAATCGAATATCTTTGGCTGTAGTCTGCAAAAGATGAATGATTTCGATGAATATCTTTGGCCGATGGTGCGAAGATGAACATGTGTTTAGATGAACATGATTAATCGATGAATATCTTTGGCTCGTAGTCCAAAAGATGACATGTTGTTGAATATCTTTGGCCGTAGGTGCAAAGATGAAGCTGTTGATGAATATCTTTGGCCGTAAAGGCAAAAAGATGAATTTATCGGTATGATTATGAGCAGGAGGCTGTGATTTAGTATAACCATGATCTTTGATATTTCAGGTGATGAAAATTAACTTTGTCCTGGATGAGGAAAGGAATTTAGAACTACAATTACGATTATGAGTTATACACGTGATTGTGGACATGAATTGTTGATTAATGTTACAGGGATAAAACATTGTTGATGGACTTTTAACATGAAGAAAATAATAAATTTTATGGTCTATTTGACTCTTCTAATGGATCGCTTCGTTCGTTACATTTGCAACTATGGTTGAAAAACTTTATCATCTACCATATGTTCTAAATCTCTAATTTATTCTTTGTTGAAGGCTATTGATAATTTATTTATCTTTAATCATGATATTCTTTCTTTGGGTTAGTTGTGCTTCACCCTTTGCTTCACAATTCCTTTCGGGTAATAAAAGTGTAAATTTGGGATAAGCGGGAATAACAGGGGAATAAAGCGGTGGTCTATAGATGTTGAGGGTGAGGTGAATTTAACTTGAAAGGGTGTTTTGCCACTATCATACAAGATGTCTAATGACATACAACCTCGTGTCATCATAAGACGAGGTTGTCTTTCATCCACTTCTTTGAGTATATTTACAAGCACTACTATATAATCTTGGTGTTTGTTTGGAGTATAATACCCAATTAGAGACAGTGGAGATAATGATATGTCAAGAGAAGACTCACCATTGGGAAGAATATGATAGTAATTTTCTCGTTTTTCTTTGGGGTCTATTGGGTTAACCAAGGATAATTTTGTGCCTATACGATATCTATCATAACTTAGACGCATGGCCTCCCATGTACGAAGGTTTCCTTGAGCACTTCCCAAAGATTCTAATTTCTAAAACAGTTTTTGACTATACCTTTATGTAAGTGTCATTGTGACGTCTTATCCAAAGTTGGTGTCTGAGAGTTACACGGTTGGTATATATTTGTATCCAAACTCACAAAGATATGTGTTGTTGTATTTTGCACGACAATTGTTGTAATAAAGTTGTAGTTGTTTTCTGTACCATGTATTTGGCGACTCATAATGGGTTGGATGGAATGGACCTATTTTGGGGTTGTCACATAAATGGATTAATTTGGTGAATTGATGAAGTCGTAGTGATGTAATTCGTTAAAGCTAATACAAACTAAACTTTCTTTAATGCGGATTCCTAAGTCAAACTGAGATGAACAACCCTATTATATATAGGGGATTATTTACGTATTAGCGTTAAAATGTTTGTGCACAATACATGGTACGAATGGCTGATCCCCTAAGTACGAGAAGAAAAGTTCATATAGTCTAATGACTGTTAAAGGTTGAAGTATAAATACTTAGTAACTTGGGACATAGTTCATGGTCTTAAGACCCTCATATATATATTTTGATCTAATTTTCTAATCTTGATTCAAAGGTCGAGTTCTTTATTATTCAATATTAATTGTTTACTCTTATGATTTTATTATTGTCATCATTATATATGTGAGCAATTGTTTGCTCACTATTGCATATAAAATATTGCAGCTAAGGCTGAAAGATCAGACGAGTCGTGCACTAATAAGGGCAAATGCAAAGTAACCAAGTGATGAAGACTTGTTTGATTTTATTTGACAGAATTTATGTTATGAGACTTATTTGTTTATATGATGTATTCTGTAAACTTATGTAAAAATTTAAAGTTAGATTACTTGGGATTTGTTTTAAGTTGATGAAACCCTTTAATGGGGAGGATTATTGTTTAAGTTATTTAGCTTAAGTCTTTATCCTTGATTACGGGTAGTTGGATGTGATTGTTTTGGATAGTGAGCACCAAATCCTGTGGGAATGAAGTACCCGAATTTGTAAGTGTCACACTCTACAATCTTGCATTTGTTTTACGACCTTTTAACAGAATTTACGAACTTTATAATTACTTTACGATCTCTTAGCAGACTACATGATCTTCAATTAATTGCTTTACGATCTCTTAGCAGACCTTGAGATCTTTAATTCATTCTAAGATCTTTGAGTATACTCTGCGAACTCGTAATATTATTTACGATCTTAGAGTAGACTCTGCGAATTCGTCCAATATGCTCTACGATCGTCCAATAAGCTTTATGATCATCTAATTACCTAGAATCTATACATTTGATTCATTCAACAAGATAGATCAACCTAACAAGTTTGATTTTTTATTCTAAATCCTTTTACATCATTTTCATTTTTAAATTTTCATAATTTTTTTTTGTTATAAATATACAATATATCATCGATCATCAAATCAAATATAAAGTTGTACAAACAATTTCTGCATTACCATATAGTCCAAAATGTGTAAGCACTATGACTGGGATAACACCATGCATCATGCATGCTAATTTTTTAAAAAAGTGACCAATAGTGTTAGGAGGTTAATCTGATATTTGATTCACTTATTTTACAACCAACCATTACCTACTTAATTATTCTTCTCATACATATGATAATTTATATTTATACATTCGGGTTACTCATCGATTGGCACCCAAGCTGGAGGGTACTCAATACAATAAATTAATAAATATTAATATTATACTATAACACAAATGGTGGGGTTAAGTTTTGATGTACTATACTTTATTTTGATTAATTATCCATTATTATTATATTTAAAAGCACCATACTCAATTGATATCTAATTGAGTGAGTGAATTTGATTGGTTGAAATATTGACTCAAATAAATTAAAGATTGGTCAATTCATTAAACTAAATTTGATGCGAGTTAGCAATGGAGGTTTGTTTTGTGAAACGTTTTATTTTTTGTATCGAAATTCTTTATTTTTCCAAATCATATATTAATTCTTTTTTTTTTCCTTGAAAAATCTTAATGTAACTCTCCTTCTTTTTGGACCCTTATTCTCCCAAATTATATATATAAATTATTTAATAATAAATTAAGAAGGTAAAAACAATATCTTAAAATTAAGAAATTAATGCAGAGATGAATTTTAGAGAAGAAATGATGGTGGATAAGATGAATAATGTTGTGGAGTAGGGGGAGAGAGAGAGAGGGAGGAAGGAGGGAGGGAGGGAGGGAGGGAGGGAGGGTGAGTAGTAGTGTGATCAACAAAACTACAAAAACGTGTCACGAGACGTTACAAGACAAATTAGGCCTCTAAGGCCGTAGCCACCCAACTTCCATATATATATATATATATATATATATATATATATATATATATATATATATATATATGTAACATACACATCCAAAATCTGCCTGCCTGCCTGCCTGCCTGCCTGCCTATCTATCTATAAGAGTTAGAGCCTTTAAGCAAAACCAAGCTTCCTGATATTCTTCAATGGCTATTTACATCCTGCAGTCGTCAGCTTTTGTCCTTCTTCTTCTTCTTCTCCTCCTCCACTTTTCTGCCACCCAGGCCCTGAATCTTGGGGTTGAGGCAAATTCAGGTCTCACTCTGGTTAGTCACTCGTTATATACAACCCTATATATTTACGTAAATTAATTAGATGGTATTATCTATATATATCATTACTCATCATTCTCACATAATATTTTGCAGGGTAAAGAGTGTAGTAGAACTTGTGAGTCGTCCTTTTGCAATGGTATGTTCCTCTTCTTTCCCTATATCTAAAAGCAATCCACCGACCTTTCAGTGAGTCACTTATTTGGCTGCTTGAATTGACTCAAACGTACATTTACAAATTCTTTTTATTCTTTTTCTTTTCTTATTCGTAAGAAAACTCTAAAGTCTAATACCTTTCAACTTGCATTCAATAAAAAAATTATAACCATTCTCATTTCCAAATTTATGTACATCTTTCCTTCTATACTCCATTATTTATACATATTTACCACCACAAAATTTATATATATATAAAATGTAAAAAAGCTTAATAACCCGTGCAAAGCTGAAAGCGCGATTAAACTTAGAAAACTACTTATCGTGTATGTTCTTTTGTGCAAAACATTACATGCATACCATTTTCTACTAGTTTTTTTAGTGAATTAGTAACAATTTTAATTGCATACAAGTTATGTTGGCATTTGAAAAAAAATAAATATTTACAGCTTGAAAAATTGATTAGTAAATTGAAAACAAGATATTATATCTTATTGGTGTGGACAATCTTGATTGTCTTTGTATTTACTCTACTCCAAATTCAAATTACTCTTCACTTTGATGGTGAAATTATCTTTTCCTAAATATAGTTGATTGATTCAAATGAACTTATATGTTCTATTAATTTGATTTATGAATCATTAAATATCAAGAGCTAGTCATCAAAATTATATCAATTATTAATTGAATACATTATATCTTTAGTAGAAAAAACATGTACTAAAATTTGTAAAAAAAATTCCTTTTTCCTAAAGACTCGTTCATTATCATCTCAGCTTCAAGATAATTTCTATACTTTTTGTTCATGATGATTCTAAGTTGACGAGTCATCAAAGTTGTACTATCGAGTTGACTCGGAATCAATCAAAACGACTCATATTTGCCTTGTTATATTAATTTGACATCGTATCGTATATATACAGTGGCTCCATTTCTAAGGTATGGGAAGTACTGTGGGCTTCTGTATGGTGGATGCCCGGGGGAGAAACCATGTGATGGACTGGACGCCTGCTGTATGAATCACGATGCCTGCATTCTATCTAAAAACAGTCAAGTCCCCCATCTCCTACCATTCATTACTTATATAGTAGTATGCTTATTAGCTCATCCTGACTCGAATTAATTGAAGTTAACTTCATGGTAAGTTGGTCATGTGACCAATAAAGTACTGACACGCATATAGAAAGATCACCTCCCGCCTGCGTGTCGATACTATATTAGTCAATTGACCAAAGTTAACTTCATGCTAACCACTCCCCTCGACTCGACTCATTTACCACCGGCTCTAGTAGTAGAAATTAATGGATGAATTGTTGTGGTGGTGCAGATGACTATCTAAGCCAAGAGTGCAACCAGAATTTGGTGAACTGCATAGGCAACTTCAAGAGAAACAGGGGCAGATCATTTAAAGGGAATACCTGCAAAGCCGAAGATGTTATTCAAGTCATCACCCTTGCCATGGATGCTGCTTTGCTTGCTGGAAGAGTCCTTCATAGACCTTAACACGCATGCATGCTTTATTTTCAACTCTCTTGCTTTATTTAACACGCATCCTTTATATCTATATAATAAAACAGAACTCATTTTGAATCTTTCATTTGACAAAGCACAAGAACGGTTTAGATTCATTCTAACTTAATTTTTCCAACTTAATCTAAAGGCTCATATTTCTTCCCGCCCAAATCAAATTCACTCATACACCATACTCTCTCTCATGTTCACACACAAAATCTTTCTCTCTCTTCTCTTCTTTACACACACACACAAAAACAAATAATAATAGTACTAAAAATAAATATAATAATAATAATAGTACTAATAATAATAATAATAATAATAATTATTATTATTATAGTAATAATAATAGTAATAGTAATAGTAATAGAAATAATAATTATAATAATAATAATAATAGTAATCTATATAATAAAGATTCGATTCATTCTAATTTTAATTCAAAATAATAATAATTATAATATAATAATAATATTATTATAATAGTAATAATAATAATAATAGTAATAAAGTAATAATAATTATAATAAAATTAATATTAATATTAATAATTAAAATTAAAATTATAATAATAATAGTAATAATAATAATAACAACAACAACAACAATAATAATAATAATAATAATAATAATAATTATTGTGGTGGTGTGGTGAATTATGATAATTTTTATTGATAATTGTAAGTTTTGTAGACAAGTTTAATTTTTTACGGATATCTATTTTAAAGAAAAATTAATTATTGTAGTAGTGTGATAAATTATGATAATTATTATGTCTGATTTTAAGTTGCAAAGAGTCTTTAGGTAATAAAATATTTTTCGAATTTTAATCTAATTTTTAGATTCTGTGTGCCTTGCGCATTGCAATTACAATTCTAGTATTTTATATAGATAGATGACCACATTATGCACACATATTATACATTTATTAATATAAGGGAAGCTGCATTATTACTTTGGTTGAATTATTTCTTCTTTTTTTTTTTACTATTGGCTCTTCAATCCTTTTTAAAGATTAAATATTTATGTAGTAATTTGTTGTTAAAAAATTAATTTGACTCATAACACTGAAAGACTCCATTTCCGGTATTTGACTACACCAAACATGGGAATGGAAATATTCAATTATTTCGATTTCAATTCCCAAAGGTGACGTTTCCAAGTAAGGAAATAGAAATATTTGATTACAACATTGAAATGGGAATGAGAATAGACATTCTTATTCCTACGTTTGGTTAAAACGAGAAGCTACACGATTTTGATCAATTAAAGTTTTTTGTTTTTTTAAGTTAAAACGAGAAGCTACACGATTTTGATCAATTAAAGTTTTTTGTTTTTTTAAGTTTGTCGATTGAAATGGAATGGTCAATCTTTACCCATCATTATGAAATATTAAACATATGAATAGGCATTTCGTTGGAATACTCATTCCCTCCCCTTTTAGGTAACCAAACATAGGAATGAGCATTTATTTTAGAATGCCCATTCCATCAAAACCAAACATGCCAAGTATGTGATTCTCATTCCAATCACCACATTTCTGGTGCCAAACGTGGCTTAAAAGGGAAGGGAACGAATATTCCACTGGAATGTTTAATCATATGTTTAAATGTGTTCATTCTGTACCATTCCATTCCAATTGACAAATTTAGAAAAAAAATGCTCGATCGATCAAAATCATATAGCTTCTCATTATCACCAAACATATGAATAAAAAATGTCGTAACCATTAGACCTGGCAATATAATTGGTTAACTGTCGGGTCAACCCATATTAACTAGAACCAAATGGGTTGGTTAACTATTTTTATTTATTTTGGTTGATTAAAGTTTGGAACCATATTTTTAAAATGAAATATAGTTCCGACCCGATTAACTATTTTTCGACCCATATTTTATTCCAAATCAAAAATTCTTCCCACCTATATTTACATATTCAAGAAGCTCAACCACCACCCACCCCACCCTACCCTACCCCCACCCCCCTACCCCCTCCACCCCACCCCCCTCGCACAAAAAAAAATATTATGTGATTATGTATACACCCCTACCCCACACCACCCCACCCACCCCTACCCCCCACTCCACCCCTACCCCCCACTCCACCCCTACCTCCACCAAAAAATAATAATATTATGTGATTATGTATACATCCCACCCCCCCCTACCCCACCCCCACTCCCACCCACCTCCACCCCCTACCCCTACCCCACCCCATCTCCACCAAAAAATAATATTATGTGATTATGTATACACCCCACCCCACCCCTACCCCACCCACCCCTTACCCCCACGCCACCCACCCCACCCCTACCTGCACCCACCACACCCCACCCCCACCACTCCCAATTTTTTTTTTAATATTAAGCGATTATTATGTATACACCACCCACCCCACCCACCCCTACCCACCCCACCTAACCTACCCACCCCTTATATCCGTCTCTCTATCTATAGTATATATTAATTTTATTTTTTTTAAATTTTGTTTAAAAATCAAAACATCTTAAAATGGTTAATATGGTTAATATGATTTTTAACCATATGGTTCCAACCCACATAACCCATATTAAAAATGGTTAATATAATTTTAGTTCTTAAATAGAACCATAACCATATTTTAAAAACCAAAACCAACCCATAACTATATTTTGCTAACCCTAGTAACCATACAGATTAAGCTATGTTTGCAAGTAGAATAAGCAGCAGTTGAGATGAGACAGTGACAAATGATTACGTGAGCCAAAAATTGATTTCTTGAACAACCAAAAAGATTTGTCCGAAATTACAGGATCTCAAGGACAAGGAAAGGATATTCTATGGCAATACAAGCCTAGGGGTCATAAGCTGGTTAACATTACCAATTTATGGCTTGGAATTTGGATGGTGAAAGGAAATTCACATGGGTAATGGAACTCTTGATACAGACAGATACTATTTAATCATTCCCAGTTATGATGGAGATGGAGATGGAGATACAAGAGATCTATATGGAAAGTTGTAAGAAAATGATCTAACAAGACATCTAAATAACATGTAGTTTCATGAATGAGAGAGAGTATAGGACCTTCAAACAAAACAAATTAATATAAAAGTACAGTTGAAAATGGCAACCAAGTTACAGAGTGAATAAGAAGGCGACTTCCCCAAAGTGGGAAAAAGCATACTTTGTGGACTGTAAGAAACCCAGTTTTACTGCACCCACAATTATTAATGGAAATTACAAAACACTCACAGGAACTTCCTGTAGGGCCTGCCTGCATCTTCATCTTGCATATGCTGTAACCATAAAATGAAACAGTGTTAAAGAAAGATAGCAAGAAAAAATTAACTAAGAGGAAAAATGAGCCAAATATAAACAAATAAAATCATCAATCACCATATCTTTACCTGCAGATCAAACATCGATAACTCATGGTATGTATTAAAAACTAATGATCAAGCATAAAGGATTCACAATTTTAGCAGTTAAGTTCGTATGTTGACTACAATTGTAAGGGTGTTAAGCCAAAATTATATGGTAAAATCATGGCTGAAAACTTGTTTCAACCCACAAATACATGCAGAAAAAAGTATCGGAAAGTTTAAGACATATTTTGCTACAAGAAAGTAATCAAACCAAGTAGGCCAAAACAAAATTGCACAACACTAACAATATTTTGTGTTTTCAAAACAATCAAAGGTATACATGATAACACATCAAAGATGCTCGAAATTCTTAAGAGGTTACTCCACTTGAAATGAACCAACAAGCAGTAATTCAACAAGTGTTATACAGTGAAGCATATCCAACTAGGCCATGAGTATATAAACTTAGACACGTGATATTTTAACATAACAGTAGGTAGTGCCAAAACAAAACCAAAAAAAAATATTCAAGGACAAGCAATTATTGGAATTCTCCGTTCAAGGGCATTGAACATTTCTCTCCACACAACTTTAATAATCTGAAAGAGACAATGACTTGCAAATATAATCACTTGTGAAATCCTTGCCATGAAGGGGCATGCATGATTCGCGATCGTTGGGGTCCAAGGTTGACCTACCACAACAGAAGCGTAATCCCTCTGCGACTTCTCCAACTCCCCAGCAGGGACCTTATATTTGATAAGAACTGGTGATTCAGGATCGTTGGGGTCCACAAATCGGGGCCAAGAAGCTACCTTGCCTCCTTTGATGAAGACACTCATGCCAGCCCTTATTACTTGAAGGGGTAATTACTAGGTCTAGGTCACCATCCTGACGGTGCAGTTGGTAAAACCCCTTAGTCTGGGACTTTTGGAACTTAAACATGCAAAAGAAAAGGCGAGAAGTGGGCTTCAGTCTTCTCTCCTTACAGTGGGCAATGAAGGTGTTCGGCAGAAGGATAGAATTTGTCACTATCTACCCGATGCTACATTTAAAAAGTCCCAAAATCCAGATAAACCTTTGAAGGGGGAAGTCCATATCGGAAATGCATCTCAGGGATCCTAATCCATACCTAATCATAGGTTCTCCCTCAAGTATCCTAAGGTTATACTAGGGGTATTGAATAGTGGCCCGAAGGGCATCGAGAGATCTGGTGCAAATCTACACGCCTTGGTTATACGGATGCAGGGAGCGGTCCTAAAGTCAGGTGTCCGCTCAAAGAAGCATCCTTGAGGGGATGGCTTTTTCCATATCCTCTAAATCAAACGTCTTAGGGGTGCTCTCTTTTACAAAGGTGGGGAGTTCATTTCCACCCTCTTAACTCATACCTCGAAGGAGACCCTGAAGGGATGACGTTTTCCTTATCTCAGTTGCTTCGTCATCCCGAAGGACAAGACGAGGCCTGGCCCTACTGCCGTTGAAAAGGTCAGCCCTACCTAAAGAATGGGGAACTCAATTGTTCTAGCCATTGATGACAAAAAGTACAATTAAAAACCTACAAAGGATAACTTAAGGATCTACACAAAGAATGCGACAGCAACATGGACCGAATGACAGAAATGCAAAAACTAGCAAGTTCAGATATCTTACTTGAACGAATCGACCGAAAAAGGAGAGAAACTAGACTGAAAATGTAGGTTCTAGAGAGAGCACCGGCGAAATCTCAGATGAAAGCAGAGAGAATAGAGGGAAAAAGTCAAAAGTGAATTTGCAAAATTACTTCATTATTCATAGACTTCCTCAACAGCCGAGAACGAGAAGAAAATTTTAAAATCAACGATCGAGATCAACATGATATTAATTCGTGTTGGGCATACAAAACGCCACCTATGACGTAATCATGGCCACAAAGCCCAATAGTCAGCGCAGTAACAAGCGTGTAAGAGCATGTTCTCCTCAAAGCACGTGTTTGTAACTGTAAATTACAACACGCTTTCTAACAAAGGAATATCGAAGGTGACAAACGAAGATTTAAAAGTTATCAGAATGCTTTGATCGACCATGCTACTGAAAGCAAATGCTTTTGATGAAAGACCTCATACCCCCGCATCCTGGAGTTGGGGGCAATATTAGGGTATGGACTCAAAGTTCCCTTTATTTAGGCCAAATAGGAAGGGCCCAAGACCCGCGACCCAGGGAACCCACTCAACACCGGACAATCGAGTGCTGAAATTACATCCCTGGACCGCATAGGATTAGGTCAGTCGCATATGCAAGGCATGGACAACACATTTGTCCTTTGATGGTATGCGCCTGTAAAACCCACATGGGTTGGTCCTGTAATACCCGAATATTTACGAGGCTGGAATAAGAAAATAATAATTTTCCGAAAAAAAAGCTAAATCACTATTCATAGAACGTAAAGTCAACTTCGGGAAAGTCAACATTTTTTACTAACCGAATTAGTTAGGAAACCTAATTAGAAAGTAAACTAAGTTGGATTAACCAAACTAGGTAGAATTTGGTTAGGTTGTAGAAAAAGTGTGGCCATTTAGGAAAGCTTATATGCATATAGCTTATGTGTGTATAGGTTTTTCCTTGATTAATTAGTTGGCAAATGAGATTTTGTTTCCTAAAATGTGTTGTCCAAAATTGTGTGGTGTGTTGTGGCACATGGGTGACTAGGCTTGGTGACTCACCAAGTGTGATGATAAAGCTTGTGACTCACTATGATGACTAGCCATGCCTAAGAGGCTAACTTGTTAAGCTAATTTGTGGCTTTATGACCTAAATACCCTAACTTAGGAAATCTTATAAATAGAGGACCATTCTTAATAAATTCTCACCAATTCACAAAGCTAGAGCAAGAGTAGATTGAAAATAACAAGTAAGAATACTTGTTAGTTGAAAAAAGGAAGGATAACAAAAGGCTTAATTACTCAAGTATTGTAAAGGTTGCACTTCAAGAGGTAAAGAAATCATGTTTTTGTATTTCTAGTTTATGTTCTTATGTTCTTGAGAAGGATTCATAAAATAATATATGTTTAGGTTTATGATTATGTAATACAATATTATCAAGTCATAAAAGATGAAAACTAGTTAATTAACTCAAGTGGTAACTAGTTAGAGAGATTGAAAGTATGAAATGAGAAACCCTTAATCTGAACTGTTATCGTAAAAGTTATATAAAATCATATGTTTGGAATTTGGTTATGAAATACAAAGCAAAGTTGTAGAGACGGAAGTTACAAACGCGTGGGATTTTGAACAACTCAAAAATGCTTTAAAACGAAAAAGTTATGGCCGTTTTACTGAGCCGGGGTCGGGCTGCGAAATAAGTTGTCCATTTCTTAAAAAGTCCCTTAAAATGAGTTTTTGAGTTTGAGAATTTTGTAAGCGAAGATAGTTTAGTTAAGTTATAGAAACAGTTATTAAGAAGTAAAATTCGATAAACTAACCTTCGGGTACATATAACTTATTATATAGGTTGTTTAAAGTGTACCAATAAGACGAGATTACGCATCAAGGAAAGTTCTAATCCTTTATGTGTTATTGTGCAAGTCTTCTAACTCTTATTTGATTATGTGAGCAATTTTTCTATCCTAAACTTATGTGCAACTATTTCTAAGCTTGTTCATATGTGATAGTTGATATGTGATGGTATATGTATGAAAGCCTTATGTAATGTTAAGTAGGATATGATGATTAAATGTTAAGTAATTAATGATATGTTATGCCGTATATGATTATGTTCTATCATTGAGCATGAGTTAACATGATCGTTAACTGAAAGTTATGTCAAGTCAAACATGTTAAAGTTTATATGAAAGCATAAATTATGTATGTGTTTTGTTAGACTTGCTGAGCCGTCGTGCTCATTCTTGCGAATAAAACTTTATTTGCAGTTAAAAAAGAATGATAAGAAGATCATGAACGTAAAGAAGAAGCGTAGATTAAGTTTCATGTTTTATTTACTTGTATTTGTATCAAGTCATAATGAATTCTGTAATACGAACAAGCAAACCATGTAATCGAATATTATATTAATAATATCATGTTATTATCATCAGAATGGTGTTATGTCTTTCATTTGATATAACTTAGAATTATTAAAGATCTATTAATCTGAGTGAGGATATTGATAAAATGGACTGATCATTTTATGCCGATACTCTAAATTTCAGATCAATAGTAAAGCATTAATACAATGTAGATAAAAAAAACTATATATTTGAATGAGGATATTGAATAACATTGTGAGTGTTGTAAGAACAGAGATTTAGCACCGATGAAGAAACCAAATTCATTGCAAGGTTCATCTGTTCCAAGTACAAGTATGTTATTAATATTGTGAATGTCAGATAAATAGGAAATATAGATATGAAGAGATGTCTCTATAATGATATGGATCTAAGTGAGGGTATTGAATGATATTGGAAGTTTTGTAAGCACTGAGGTTACACTAATGTGCGCCGGTAAGATGCCAAAATTACCGGAATGCTCCCCCTCTGTTGTCAAGAACAATCTTTGTTATTAGTACTGTGAACCTTAAATATATAGAAGTATAGAATGTCTGAATCGTAAGGTTAAAATTGAATGATATATATGGAGTTATCTATGTATACAAATATAAGTTACAAGTTGATACTTCTAGAAAGAATGAGATCGAAATCAAGTTAAGATCCAAGGATGAAGTTAAGGAAATTTATAATTTTATAGTCTGTATTAGACTAATTCAACCAATATAAACGAAAGATGTTGAGTTAAATTCGAAAAATGTTGTTTGAAAGGCGGCGATAAATGGGACGTCCAGGACACGAGGCGTCTGAGTCCCAACAATCAACTGATGGGACATGTCGAAGGGATATGTTTCACTACCTATTTCAATAAAACAAAACCTAGATTGATATTTTATCTTTCTTCCCCAAATACTAACACCTACATCAGAAACGTTCCACGACAGCCCAAAGCAAGTAAACACTTGTGCAGGTCTAGAGGAGTTGGGATTCAACCGGAGACGACGACCCGAAGGATAGAGCATCATCACTAAGTAGGATGGAGAATTTGAAGAATGGGTGGGAAAATATGCATCAATTCATCCCTCATAATTCAAACCCTTCCCTTTCTTAATTTATTTCCACTAAATTCCACCCCTCAAGGCCAATCAAACCATAAATCTTAAAAGTTTCTACTCAGGCTGGCGCGTGTATAGGTGGTATCTTGTCTTCAAAGATAAATGAAACATTGGAATCTAACTAAAACCAGCTTCTCCAATATTTGCGACACACCATCAACATGAAGTATTTTCCCTTTTGTAAGTGGGAAAATAGAGATTAAAGCATGATAAAGAATACATCATTACTTTCCCATAAAAAATAGGAGTTCCTATCAAGTTTTCAACATGGCACTTCACTCAAGGCTTTGTTACTGTCACCTAAACAGCACATTACACTCCTGGCACATAGTGTGTCTGAGATTAGATAATCTGAATTCTGAAGCCAAAGTTGTCAATGAACAACCCATTACAACTGAACAACAAGCAAATCCCATATAAAAGCTCAAAATATCATTGTCTTCACACAAATTCGTGTCATCCTAAGATACTACTTCCATTCCATAATAATAGTCTCCATGCACATGAATTAAGAAAGTCATTTAATATTATCATTTAATAATTAAAATATGTATGAAGCTACATCACTATCCCTTTATGGGAAGTTGAAAACTTCTAATACAAGAGAGAAAATTTATTTGGACATTGAGAGAAATTAGGGGTAATATAGAAAAGTAAATAATTTATTCTCCTAGAAAATTGTAAACAACAAATAAATTGGAACAAATTTTTTCTTCTAAAAAGTCAATTATTATGGAATTGAGGTAGTACCATAGAAAGGGAGGTTTTAAGTCAAAAACTGGAGGCAAGTGTACTCAGGTTGGCAGAGGCAGTGAATGTTGGTTACATTATAAAATTGTGGGTGATTTTCTCATTTATACAAAGCTACAGTGTGTTTCGTAACCCTTAAAACTACATACTACTTCTCAATTTTCTTTTCCCAATTACAGATCAAAATAACCAACCAAAAGTAAGGTTGATCCAACAGCAATAGGCTATTTAATTTGGAGTAAATCTTTGATTATTGAAGCCTAAAAAGATTCTACATAATTGTTAATAGAAATGTCATTTGCCAGTAATTTGTGAAGGAATTAGGGCATTAACTGATAGATTCCCACGATTGATAACAAAATGAACAAACGGAAACAAACAATATATATACATAGATATATAGAGAGAGAGGTACGAATTCTTTGACGATGCCCTTGTAGACCAAGACGGGGAGTGCGATGCCGAAAATGCCGACGAGAGCAAAATTGCGGCGGGTCCACCGGAAGTTGTGTTCCAGATTCTCTCGAGCCGAACCCCATTCCTCTATCCACTTGTTCTTGTTTGCTTCCATTCCTCCCCCCATTTTTCCTTTCTCTCTCCCGTCTCTCGCTCTCTCTTCTACAGTCTACACTACCATGGCTATTGTAATTGTTCCTTTACTTGACGATTGAGGTGTTTGGTTTCACGGATGATGTTATCCTTTTGGATTATAATCTGTTTTAAATTATCCCGGTTTTAGACAGGCCTTCTTTAAGTCCATGTTTCAATTCATTAGCATGAAATCAATAATAATAGAAAATTAATTTTGACTAACTCATTATTTTTATTTATTTTTCTTGTTGCATACGTTTACTTATACACAATCTAAACACTTTATTAATTTATATTTATGTTTTTGGACCGAGTAATATTAACTGACCTGACATCGTGGTTCACATATGTTGGAAACTTATGACTCATAATATAGAAGTCATTGAAAAAAGCTAGTCTTGAACATAGCGGAGCAGACTTGGGTGAAGCCCTTGCGGTATGGTCTGAGTTTACATCTTGGTAGCGAGCGGTAATTTGGGTTAAGCTTGTTAGTAAGCCTGGGTATACGATCAATGAACAAAAACTTTTTGGGTTGTTAATTGGAAAAGTCATTATGGGTAATTGACCATAATATGAAGTAGGGTTGAAATATGATTAGTAAGTATATATACTATCTATTGTAAAGCCCTATGTAACCAAAGAATCTTCAATAAACAACAAACCGCCTGTGGAGTACCCAAATTGGGAAATCACGTAAATCCTTGTGTTCTTAATTCTCTATCGTTTGTGCATGTGTGTGATCCTATATTCTAACAACATATAATTTAATTGCAGATGTTAAAAAACTAAAAAAATAATTAAAAAAGATAATAATTTATTTCAATTTCAGATGTACCATGTATTTGAATAAATCAGTAGAGGCCTTGTATTTGAATATTTGATATATTTATGCATATTATATTGTATAAAATAGATACGAATATGAATATTTCATATTATATATCCGTCGAATATAAATATTAAAATATTATTTTTAAATACAAATATAAATATACTTGAATCCGCATTCGAAAATATCCATTTACAGACGACCCTACTTTTAAGTAGTCTACATTATAGTGGATTGTATCAGACTATCACATGACAATATAGTTGATTAACTGTTAGGTCAATCTATATGAATTGGAACCAAATGAGTTGGTTGACCATTTTTATTTATTTAAATTGAATAAAGTTTAGACCCATATTTTTAAAAATAAATATAGGTTCAAACAGACTAAACATTTTTTGATCCATATTTAATTCCAAAACAATTAATTTTATTTCAGGTAGCTTGACGAAGCTCGGCTCTTTAACTTTTTTAACCCCGATGTTTTCTTAGTTTTTGGGTAAGTTCATCCCATCAATAACATCGAACTTTAAATCTCACTCCTAATCAAAAGTTAAGGTTTAAGAGGGTGTATTCAATTAATACTTTTAAAGATTTTAAAAGTTTGGTTGTATTTAATCAAGACATTTAAATAGTTTATAAAAGTTTACTGGTATTCAATTCTAATTTTTGTAATGTCTTTAAAAGTTAGGTGGTATTAAATTGAGACTTTTATAAAGTCTATAAAAGTATTTTGGTATTCAAAAAGTCATAGAATTTTCAATTTTATATCAAATGGTAGAGTTTGACTGACTTTAGAATAAAATATACTCATATATAAAGTCCGACTTCATCTCTAAAGACTTTCAAATATTTGATAAAAGAAGAAGATAAACAAATGAGAGAGATAAAGAAGATCAATCAAAGAAGAGAAAATTAAATAAAAAATATATATTTTCTCACTTTCTCTCTCTCTATAATAATTCAACTTTAACAATGCTTTTTATTTCAAATTAAATTGTGACATAGTCAATATATTTTAATATCGTACTCATTTAATCTAAAATATAATATATTTGTTGACTTTTTAACAATAAATATAAGCTACAAGATATATTAGAAGTGTACAAAAGTCTATCAAATTTTTGGTAAAAAGTCGGTCACTTATTTAATGTAGTCTTTAAAAGTCATTAAAATCCACAAACTTTATAAAAGTCTATTACTTAAAAAAAGTATTTAAAAACCTTTATTGAATACACCCTCCTTAGTTTTAGGATCCATTTTTCAAAAACTTATGGACTTGTGTCAATTCCATGAACTACCCGCAATCCCGCATGGATATAACCACTCAGCAAATAAGCACTTCCCCATCTCTCTCTAAGAATACACGAAAATTGACCATATATATGAACTAATTCCAATCAAAACCCACCCCAAAGCGCAAGTTTTGGATCTGGAATTTCCTTGGTTAGTATAGATATAGATCTGAAATTTAATATTATTCATTTGTTATGTTCATTACCTTTATGGGTATCTTTGTATTTAAGAAACAATCATAACTAGTTCTAAATTGTTTGTAAACTATTTCTGAGGCTTAATTGGAAACCCTTATGCTACGTTTGGATTGAAGGAATGGAATAGAGTAGGAAATGGAATAGATGAGGGAATAGAATAAGGAAGGGAATGAAATGATTTTTTAATATTTCAATTTCCATGTACATATTTGGTTGATGTTATGAATACATCTAAGAATTAAATAAATAATTAGAAAGTGACCTAAATACCCCCAAATATTCAAATTTAACTTAAATTCAATTTATATTAAAAAAATAACACATATTTCTTTTTATTTTTTTTATAATTATATTCTTTTTTTTTACTATACTTTTTCATATAATTTTTTTTTGGGTGGGGTGGGGTGGTGGTAAGGGAGTATACATAATCACATAATATTATTTTTTTTAGTGTGGGGGTAGGGGGATGGGGGTGGGGTGGGGTGTATACATAATCACATAATATTATTTTTTTTTGCGTGGGGGTGGGGGGGTAAGAGGTGTATACATAATCACATAATATTATTTTTTTTTGGGTGGGGTGGGGTGGGGTGGGGGTGGGTGGGTTGGGGTTGTGTGGCGCCCCAAAATAGGTCCATTCCATCCAACCCATTATGAGTCGCCAAATACATGATGCATGAAATAACTACAACTTTATTATTACAACATATAAAGCTGTGAGTTTAAATACGAGATATTGTCATCTAGACAATATCCACACGCATAAATAAATCCCCATCATAATTATTGATACATTATTTTACAAAATGGTGAGGACTACTAAACAACTCTCTCTAGAACCTTCATTCCATACCCCGACTAGTAATCGCTACATTCTCGTCTCCTGAGAAGAAAAATGGAACAAAAAGGAAAAGGGTGAGCTTAACTAGCCCAGTAAAGAATATTATGACTAAGATAATATACAACAAATTATCGTTAGTCTTCAACAGGGAAAAATTTAATAGAATACAATAGACAACAAGTTTTAAATCAATACTCAGGGGAAAATATTAATTCATAGAAGAGTTACGTGAGGATGAAATCTACTAATATCTATGAATTTAACGATCCATCATCAATATTTTTATCCTGTAACATCAATCAATATATATACGGAATCCTATATTCATCCTTGCACTTTCTGGTAGAGGACATTCACCGATTAAGTCAGTGTTCATCTAAACACCTGTTCATCTTTGCACTACGGGCCAAAGAAATTCATCAGAACTCATTCATCTTTGCACTACAGGCCAAAGATATTCACCATAAATCATTCATCTTTGCACTACAGGCCAAAGATATTCAATAATATCATCATTTAAGACTGAGGATGATGAAAAATATTTTTAAATAAACGAATCCATTGAAACAAAATGACAAGGATTAAGGATTCGTACTTTGTTTTATCCATATCCAAAAATACCTCAAAATAATCATAGTAGTGTAAAATTCAAGAATGATCAAAATATGGATACAATAAAAGCTAGTATCCAGAATAGATATTTTGGACGAAAAGAAGAAATTTCATTTTTCGATGAATAGTGCCGTATTCGGGAATAGTGTCGTATACGTGAATAGTGTCGTATCGTGAGCGATAACTCAAACACCAAAAGATAGAAATTTCACAAAAAACATCTTCACGCTTCGTAAATAGTACTCATGAATAGTAACTCGTGAATAGTAACTCATGAATAGTAACCTCGACATGAAAAAGTTTCAAATTTGATAAAAAGTTTCAACCAATATTTTGGCATAATGATATTGAAGAAATAATATCATTTTTTAAAAAAATAATATCCCTTACCTCGAAAGACAGTCTTCTAGTTGAAATCTGGGGATATAGGCTATGACTTGAACTTGCATAGTATAGCAATACTCAAAATACTCACAAGAATAAACTCGACAATATAGAGAGAAAACTTGATTTACGGTGTGATTTTCAATTCTAACTAAAGCACTTATATATAGGAAAATGCTTAGAACACTTAAAGTAGAAAATTTAATATAATATTAATATATATATATATATAATCTTCTACGTACTCATTCTAGATTTCAATTCCCAGCATTTCCCACATGCTCCCTTCTAGAACAAGTAAAAAAACGTTTTCTTTTATAAAATAATTTAAATTTCCAAAAATCAATTATTTGAACTCAAAACTTCAATAATTCATAATAAATAGCCCTTTTATTAGAAAATTGAATCTCATGAATTTTTATAGGAAATTCAATTCTCTACAACTTTGCGAGAAGAAAGTTTTCCAAATTCCAAACAAAAATTGACCGAAATCCACAAGCAGACGATTTTACAAATTTATAATCAAATTTCGATCGATAAATGGGGTCCCATGAGCATGAAAAACATGTTTTAAATATTTTTGGTAACAAAAATACTCCTCCTCCACATATACTCATATATCCCACATTCATCGTAAAAATATCATCATTATTATATTATTAAAATATAATAATATATATATATATATTTAAATGAATTATTTCATCGAGAAAAAGATAAAATTTCAATTTTCAACAATTGTCACATTAAAAATTTTCTCCATCTATATCCACATAAAATCAATATTTTTCTCATCATATAAATCAATAATTAATTATTCACAAATAATATTACAAATCGCGATCTTGTGACGGTAGTTCTTCTGCAGGAAAGAGGGTTTTCAATAAGAATTTCTCTCCTTCTTGGTAGCTTGATTAGGTGACCAAACCTCTCTTTAGACGAGAACTTTCTAGACATTGCCAATAATGTTATCTAATAATATTATTCGGATAATATGAATTATTGCTCGATAATGAAAAATCTTGTGTAATGACAATTATTGAAACAACGATCTTATAAAATATCAATGCGCAATTATTGAATCAATAAAATAAAATCTTGAACAATAATTCTTTGTAACAATTATTGAGGAATGTCTTCTTACGTAAGAATCAATAATTGATGCAATACTGGTGTCTTCTTGTCTGACAACAGCGTATTCATTGTGTTTTAACCTTTGGGTATTCCAACGATTGTAAATGATGAATATTCTGTAGTTATTTTTAAACAACTTATATTTGTCGTTTTCTTCCTCCAATCGCTTTTTAGTTATGGGGCCCACGCATGCAGGCTTGGTGGTAAATCACGAATATTCCCCAACAATGAGACTGAATATTCCACGACCAAACGAATATTCCCCGACAATAATGAATATTTTATAACCACTTGCTTATTTTGTAAAATTTGCGCATTTTACCCATAACTAACCACATTAATCAAATCCACCCTTACTATTTCAAAATAATAAATAAAGAAAATTCTTTTTTATTTAAAAAAAATTTGAGGTCTTACAGGTTGTGTGGGGGTGGGGGTGGGGGGGTATGGGTGGGGGGTATGGGTGGGGTGGGGGTGGGGGTAAGAGGTGTATACATAATCACATAATATTATTTTTTTGGGTGGGGAGTGGGGGGGTGGGGGTGTGGGTGGGGGTGGCTCTGCTACTTTCTTTCATTTATTCCCTCTGCTCGCTTCTTTCATGAGATCGATTGATTGATTGAATGAAAGAACATGGAACCCTATTTTATTTTAAGGGCATATTTGTCAATTACTTAAAATAATAGATGGAATAAGTTATTCGACCCCCTTACAGGAATAAAAATTATAATTTTAAGTTAACACCTATTCCACTAGGAATAGGTTATTTCGTTGGAATAAACAAATCAAACAACATTTTTATCATTCCAATGGAATGATTCATTCCATTCTCCCTCCTATTCTATCGATCCAAACGTAGCATTATGGAAAGATTAGATTATTTTGATTTTTTTTTCTTAATTTTGTAAAAATAATTCATATGTACAAATTTGGAGGCTTAATCAATTCCTTGTGGTGTTGTTTGATATTATAAATCTGGGTATTTCATATGTATCTTTTTCAGTTAATTGTTGAGTTTCACTTCGGTTATTAACCGAATAGTAAATTCAGTTTATTCAATAATTCGATTATTCTAATTTTATCTACTAATTAGATTATATTAATTCAGATTCGAGATATCGTAAAAAAATTTACTCTTTTCGATTTTTGGTTATAACCTAATAACTATATTTGTTGATTATCAGTTTCCATTGGTGGAAAAGAGAAAAGAAGAATTTAATTTATTTATTTATTTAATTATGGCGATCGCAATTTCATTTTTCAAAATTTATGCTAAAACGTCAAAACATCGTAAAATACTTGGTGATTATGTATACATAATATATTTAATAATAATTTTAATTTAATAATTTATTTAATTCAATCATTATTTGAAATTTAAAATATGAGTTGACCTATGTTTGAATCATAACTATATGATTTCAATCCACACAACTCATATTAAAAATATAACCAAAATTTATAAATTAAAATCACCTCATAACCATATTTGTCAAGCCTAGTACCAATGGATTAAATTACTTTAGGATGTTATTAAGGGATGGGCTGAACTGATTTGGGTCAGGCCAAAATTGGGTCGGACTAAAAAGACCATTTTTTAAAAATTTAAAAATGTTTCTAGAAGCTTTTTAAAGGGTAGGCTGATTGGCCCGCAAACTTGGGCCACTTTTACAAACAAATGCTAAACAGGCATAGAAAACTGTTAAACAGGACCTAGAAGATACCACATTAATCTCAAGAGCCGACCCGAATTTGGAATTTAGGGCTACTGCGTCTACTTTTACATACAAAGTAGAGAGAGAGAGAGAGAGAGAGAATAGGGTTGAACTTGAATTGAGAAAGATGGCGTCGAAGGTGGCTTTGAAGGCGAAAGGCAAATCCAGCAAGGGCTCAAAGGCATCATCATCATCATCAGGCGAAGGAAGTGCAATCAAGTACTTTAAGGAATGGAGCACATGGACCCTGAAGAAAGCCAAGGTCGTCACTCACTACGGCTTCATACCTCTGATCATCATCATCGGCATGAACACTGAGCCAAAACCCTCCGTTTCTCAGCTCCTAAGCCCCGTTTGATCCTAAAAAGCTCATCTTTATGCGTCTTTCTTTTATGGGTTGATTCGTCGAATCCACTTAGATTAAGAAAAACTGGTTTTGTAATGGGTATGTTTTTTGATAAATTGATATATCATAGCGGTTGATTAGTTTGTTTTGAGTTTGTTCTTTTGTTATTTTTGTTATTATTCCCTGATTTCTGTATGCACCCACAAATAAGCACATATAAAGTCTACTTTGGGCAAATATATTGAACTTGATAGCTATTGGTGTTTTGTGAATGTACGTGATCCAAATTTGCAGTTATTTAATTGTTGTTGCTTTACAATCGTCATGATTCGATCAATTTCTATTTGAGATGTCACTACTTTGAAATAATATGTAGGGAATTTCTAGATTTAATATACTATTTTTGTAGGACAAATTGATTAGTTTTGGGATCATATTAGTATTATTAACTTTTTAATTGTCTTTTATCTTTCATGAATTTATCTTGGGATCATATCATTGGCCCGCATGATCATAAACAACTCATCTTTATGTGTCTTTCTTTTATGGGTCGGTTTCTATTCGTCAAATCCACTTAGATTAAGAAAACTTAGTTTTGTAATGGGTATGCTTTTTGATTTATTGATATATCATATAGGTTGAGTAGCTTGTTTTTTGTTAGTATTCCATGATTTCTGTATGCACCCACAAATAAGCATATATAAATACACTACTTTGGGCATGTTTCTTGAATTTGATAGATATTGGTGTTTTGTGAATGTTTGTGATTCAAAATTGCTTTTATTTATTTGTTGTTTCTTTATGGTCGTCATGATTGGATCACTTTATTTCTGAGATGCACCTCTTTGAAATAGTATGTAGGAAATTTCTAGATTTAATACTATTGCTGTATGTAGGACAAATTGATTAGCTTTGGGATCATATTAGCATTATGGATTTCTTAGTTGTCTTTCTCTGTCATGAATGTATTTCTGGTGTCTCTACTACCACTAGATTTATTCTGGTGACTTTGCTATTGGATTATAATATTATGAAATGCTGGTTGGTTGGCTCCAACAGATGCAGCCTATTGCAGTGTTATCAGACTCGAGGTCTTTTTGATTTTTTTTTTATAACATCGGGCAGTTGAGATATACTGTATTAACTAAACTTACTCAGGCTGGTTTTTGGAGGATTTTTTTATTTTATGTTTTGCAAGGGGTTTTTGAAGGAAATTAATTGCTATCTCCTTTTAAATTTAGTTCCAGTTAAGATTGTGATAAAAATTCATTTTAGTGCTATATCTTCCAAGCGTTAGATTGTGCTTTTCTCTATATAAGTATGACATATATGTTATTTTGCAATTATGTATGGTTTTTTAGGGCTAATTGAATTTTATAGGAACAAGAATTCATTTTGTGTTTCTGTTGTTTCTCCATGCAATAGCATTTAGCTACATTGAGCACTTCTGCTTGTTTGTTTGTTTTTGGGGATAGGGGTGTCTTGCTTTTGGGTAATTCTTTCCTTTCTCTTGGATCACTTCATTTTCCTATTCTCTTTCTTACCATGGGTAAATTAACAAGTTGAATCTTATCGAAGACTGTTTTCGTGTTTATTTATTTGTATCTAACTTCTATCACTGGTTTGATCTGATATTATGGCTAGTATGATGATATTCTTGTGCATCTTGGTTGTAACTTCTTTTGAGTTTTGTGTTTGTGAGTTGTTATCTATACTATATGTAAAGTATTATCATCCTTTTTAGTGAGTATATGTAGCACAGTGCATTGAGATCTTTATTCTCTATAGAAAAAAGACACTGGGAATCCTTATTACATTGTGATAAACTGTTATCAATCTTATGTCAAGGTTTTCATGTTTTTGTACAGGTGATTCTAGCATAATTCATTGGATTGTGAATACTGTTGTCTAAATAGTATAATATTGCTGGCCTTTTTCGCCCTCACTATTCCTAGTTTCATTATTCAAGATCTTTGAATTTCTATTGACAATAGTTAACATTGTCTCCCAAAATTTCTTTTTCAGTCCTGATTGTAGTTGCAGGGGAAAAAAGTGCAGTTTTTCTTTGTATAGTTGGTAATTAAGAAGATTAATAGGGGAAATGAATCCAATCTTTCTGGGCAAATAAGATTTTATTCTTAGAAATATGTACCAAGTATATGATATTTGTAGTAATTAAAGATTGTGTGTTTGTGTGTGTGAGTCAGGAGGGGTTCCTCCACTGCTAGTCAGCTCAGGGTGGGTATATATGTAGCAGTAGCACCATATCTTCTCTTTTTGTTCTGCTGGGTATGTGGATCATCTTTTTGTTCTGCTGGGTATGTGGATCAATGGCAGATTTCTTGGCCTGTGGTATGGTATTAAAAAAGGTGGAGAAAAATAAGAGAAAACTTGGAAGTTGGTATTAGTAATATCTATGTTGGTGTCTTTTTCCATACATAGGGAATTGATATTTTCACCCGTGAAAGTGTTAGTTCCACAAGTTACGATCTTATTTATTATTCACATGAGTAACTTATGGAACTATCAAATTAACTTGTGGAACTATTAATTTTCTTTCCATATCGTTCATATGTTTATTAGAGAGAGAATCATAGTCACTATGGTATGCTAATGTAAATTTACGCGGTTATTTTTTGTTTTTGTTTTTTTTTTCAATTTAAATTCTAAATGTAAAAATGTAAAAATGTAGAGGCCATGTAAAAAATCATGTGTGGAGTACATAACAAGGAAGGGATTTTGCAAAGCTATTATATTGCTGATTTTTTTTATTATAGGTATAGTAATTGAAGCGATTAAAGAATTTTTTTTGTTTGGAAAATGGGAAAACTTGATAAAAGAGAAATGTGGAAGGATTTTTAATTTTTATTATTCACTTATTTTTTCCTTCATGAAGACCAAACCATAAATAAGGATTTTAAAGACTATTGTTATACTTGCAAATAATTTTTATAAAAATTAGTTTACAAATTAATGTGTCAAAAAGTCAAGAAACTTTAAGATCTATTTTTATTCTCTTTTACCTTATATTTAGAATGACATAATAATAAATTTTGATTTCTTTTTAAATCACCATTAAGAAAATGATAACATTTCTTGGACAAAATATGTTTTTAATAAAATATTTTTTATTATTTTTATAATTTTAAAAATATTTTTACAAGACATTACTGAAGTAAGTGGTGCAAAAAAAAAAAACTCTTAAAAATTTTAGTGTTACTATGTATAATAACAAATTTATATCCTATAAAAAAAGTCACTTATTAAATTCGATATTTAATAATAATGTATGTACGCATACATAAAATTTGAAGGAATAAAGAAGACTTCTAATTCGTCAAGTCCGCATATTAAATCATTTTGTTTCATAAAAATTTTAAAAATAATATAAATTACAAATATCTACATCGACAATTTTAATTATGTGAATAAAAACTATCGATAATTTTTATTTGAGATGTATATGAAAAGTGGTTTTTTTTAATAATTTTATTTAATCTATTTTTGATATATTTTGTAATTATAATTTATTACAAATTTATCGTACTATTGACATAAAATTGTGAAATTAATTTTTTTTTCTTACAAACTCTCGCTACATCACATAATCCACCTATAAATAAAAAGAATAATGAGAATTGATATTTTTACAAAAAAAAATTAATATTTTTATAAAATTATGAATAGTAAATAAATTTTACCTTAGGTGGGACATTATATAAATATTAAATTTCTATAAATATTATTCTCTCGATTCTATAATAATTGTCTTTTTAAAATAAAAAAATTATTTTAATTTATTTGTCGTTTATAATTTTTGTAAAAAAAATAAATTATTTATTTTCTTATATTACTCCTAATTTTTATTATTTTTAATAAATTTTTTTTTTCTTATATTAATAAATTTTAATTTTCTATAAAAGATAATAATAAAATTTTATATAAATTTTAATTCATATAATATTAAATGACTTTATTAATTCTTGAAGTTAAAAAACAGTTATTATGGAACTTGAGGATAATAAAATTTAACGATTTCGTGTATATACCGTAGCAGATGAATGTTTCATCATCTCGTCTCTCCTCCCGAGGCAAATGAAGCCAGTGCTCGATTTTAGCCACCTGAATTTCTTAGCTATCAGCTGTTGATATTTCCGGGGCTGATCATCACCGGTTCAGATCTCGATTAGGTAATCCTCTTTCTTCCTAGATTTTCTCTCTCAAACGGTTTAAATGCAGATTTAGATATTATGAATCTTTGTGGATTTTTTCAATTCGAGTTTTGATTGTGTGGCTGTTTGGTGATGATAATCCTGACCAATTTATCCCACGGAGGTGTAATATATATAATATTTACACAAATGTATGTATCTATCTCCAGCTTTGTTTGTCTTTTCTGGGTTTGCTTTTGTTATGTTTAGTCGGATCTTTTATGTTGATAGACACTTTTAATAGGATTTATGCGGTCGAATGTGGTGTTTTGATTTTTTTTGTTTTTGTTCAGGCTACAGCTTACTTACCCGAAGAAAAAAGAGGTTACAGTTTTTTTTTTTTGCTAATTAAAGAGGCTACACTTTTCATTTGATTAGTTTTTAGCAAATATGGCTCACAGGTCAGCATCTATTAGAATTATCTACTGGGTAGGGATATTTATGTTATTGTTTGTCTAATTTTTACTTTCTTTAAAGTTTATAATTTGTCTATCTGTTTCTCCGTGTCTCTATGTTATTGTTTGTACAAAATATTAATACATTGATATTACGTTACGCAATACGCTAGGGTATATTTATATAAGTTCTTATAGTTAGAAGTTCTCTTAAAATCTAAATGCAATAAATAGAAGATTTATTGTTGAATCAACAAGTTGATTGTCTTATAAATAATTTAGTACAAATTTAGTGTTTGATCCAACACTAAGTTATAATATTAATATTTTGTGCAATTATGGGTAAAACAACAAAGAAATTTTTCGGTATGCTAAATTTAGGTATTGGTATGTAGGAGTATCATGTTTAGGTACGCAAGTACCAATACGTGGTTCTCTAGATCAATGAGAGTATATGGTAACTTTGGTTGGGATACAGACACAAGTCAAGGTCTCACATGAAACTATATTATAATTGAGGACTAATTATTCAGGAATGGATTCAAGACTCAAGGCCAAATGGTTCCAGAATTTTGGTTACGATTGAGTTTTGGACTCATGTATTGGGTCATTACACATACGAGTGTATGGAAGATTGATCTCCGACAAATTGTGAACCTGTTCAAAGCAAGAAGTGATTCATGCGATATTGATGGTGTCTCTAGTGAAGAATGCAAAAGACTTATGAATAAGTCATAGTAATGGGATGCTTTAGATGGAGCTGATCCAGTTTTTGACTTTCTTGGGCAGGCTCTCGTTGGAGAACATGCCTAGAGCGGTTTGCCTACGTTCTGAGGAAGAGCGAACTATAGAAGGCTTATTCTTTTTTAATACCACTAACAACACATTAAATTTCTAGGGAAGGGGGACGGTGAGATTTGAATCATAACCATTGCTCACTAGCATCCATGTGTATGTATATATATACTAATTTAGCATTGTATGGTAACAACTAGATAATAATAGTATGTTTAGTTATGTATAATTTGAAATTCGTAAATCTTGATTAGACTTCTTATAACATAGTTAATAATTTGGTTTTTCTGAAGAATTATTTGATAGCAATAGCGATGCTGGAAGTTACCATAAATACTAAAATATGCCATATTTTTCTTTTATATAGCTTTAAGGTTGAATAAGTTTGCAAACCAGCAATTCTAGGTTATCTTTTAAGTCAATCCCAAGCTACTAGTTTGTTTGCAATGTGCTCATGTTGTTGATTAAAGAAGAGAACGATGTTAAAGTTTAGTTTGGTGTTTTGTTACTCAGTCGAGCTTGAAGAGTTTAGCCTGATGAGCATAGATTGAGTTACTCTGACCTGAGGTTCGGTTGATCTAGTGTGAGACTCTGACTCTCCTAGCTAATACTTGAGGCTGACCTTGGGTTCAACTCCAAACCACCCCAGCTCCCACCAAATCATAGATGACACTAAGGCACCAATCACCACTGCCAAAAACGTCGAAAAGGACAAACAATTGTAAGACCCATGACCGCTATATAAACTAGTGGAAAATCTAGAGTACCAGTTACAAATGAAACCCTCGGCCCACACTTTTCACTCTAGTAAAACTCACGAACAGTGTTAAAGTGTATAAAAGAAATTTTAAAAGTTTCAGTAGAGCATAGCATCACTCTGTTCCTAAAATACATTAATTAAAAGATGATTTTTTAAAAAAATTATTATTTGGAGTCCCAATCTGATCCTCATCGGAACATTACCAAACAGCCACCTAACAGTTCTACATCCCCTTTATGTTTTGATTATAATCTTGTTAACTTTCTTTGTCAAAACTATCGCATTGAACATATATGTTTTGCTTGATTGGAATACCTTGAAGAGGCCATTCTCTCCATAAAAACTAGCCTATATCATAGAAGTTGGTGATTCCCGCCATTTTCAAACACACAAAATGGTACCCAAAACATCTATCATGTCCTATACCAGTAACATCAACTCTCTAAATATCCATTGCCATTACTACTGCCTTAAATTATGCTAGTTTCTTAATTGGATAAAGCTTGGTAACTGTATCAGCTCCGAATACCTTTTTAATTTGCATATTTGCTTCATCTTGCAGAAGTTAGTATTAATATCATTGCAAATGCCACTGCATAATAAGATTTTGACAAATCCTCCTGTTTGATGGTGTGTGTTTTGCTAATAATGTCTTGTTGCATCAGGTGATTGAGATGCAGTCACGTCCCACAAAATTTACCATCAAGATCAGGCGAGAACAAAATGATGTCAAGGCTTGGACAGCTAGCAACATAAGCGGTCCAAATGATGTCAGTGGGTCTACCTCACCTGGTCTCCAGGATGGCAAGATAAGAGAACAGAATGACTTCAGTAGTTCAACTTTCCATGGTCAGCAGGAGAGCACTCTTCGGAGACATGCAGAGGCTACTTCTTCTGGAGAAGAAAAGGATTATATTTCAGAGGATGAAGATGATCGATATTGCAACAATGCTCAGAATCAGTTGGTAGTATATGATCCTTCTGCTGGTGAAATTGAAGCTGTTCCTGATCCCGTTGACTATCTACCTCCGCCTTTCCCGAGATACTCCTTCCATAATCATACTTCCAGAGTTTTGCCATCTGTAGGAGCTTTCACTGTCCAGTGTGCTATCTGTTTCAAGTGGAGGCTCATCCCTTCAAAGGAGAAATATGAGGAAATACGCGAACACATTTTGGAGCAGCCTTTCGTGTGCGAAGCAGCTCGTGAGTGGCGTCCTGAAATATCATGTGATGATCAACCTGACATTATGCAAGATGGCAGCAGGCTATGGGCAATTGACAAGCCTAACATTGCTCAGCCCCCATTTGGGTGGGAGAGGCTTCTAAGGATCAGAGGTGAAGGAGGAACCAAATTTGCAGACGTGTATGTGTTATTTTCTATCTATTTCTCTACAGTGTTTTAATTTATATAGGTTTAGGTTGTACGTTGTAATGCAGCTTCTTTGAGGTTACAAGTCGTCTTTTTGTAATGTTTGTTAGGTACTATGTTGCACCATCAGGCAAGAGACTTCGATCCATGATTGAAATTCAAAGGTAATTTTCTCCGCTACTTGTTAATTTGAATATTGCAGTTGTTCCTGCTTTTTCTAATCTGTAGTTCTTTCCTTTTTTTCTTTTATATAATTCAAATTATATGAAATTACAAATTAACTTTTTATTCTATGTATTTCATATCGAAAAAGAAGTGTACTTCTGGCTGTACCCATGGTTAGCACAAAAAATTTAGCTTTTCTTTTGGCCGGGCAATTTTCTCTCAAGGACGTAGTGGATTTTTTTCTTATTTCTCATACATCTAAAATTTTGATAATTATTCACTCTATTTTTACTATAATTGCACATATAACATGTATGTGACACATGTCCTCTCATTTTCTTGAATTTAATTTGCATGTTTATGAAATTGTGTAAAAAAATTGTTGTGGCTCCTGCTCCTGAAATGAGGAGGTTATTTATGTAGGAATAAATCAGTAAATGGTGTGTTCTTAGGACGTTGAGTGCACTTTCTCCTACGTTTTATTTACAGTTATTTATAGTGGTTTCTATTGACAGGTACTTGCTGGAACATCCAGATGAGGCTGAAGGAGTGGCCATGTCTCAATTTTCTTTTCAAACTCCAAGACCTTTGCAGGAAAACTATGTCAAAAAGCGCCCTGCTCGTTCAGCTTCACTTGATGGGAGTGCTTTGCTGCGGATGCCAGGAGATTTTGAACCTTCTGAAGGTGTGTAAAATACGTGTGATACGTAACATACAAGATGTCTTATAACATGTATTGAGCCATTTATTCCAGATCGTGTAACGTATGCTTAGAAGAGGTTTTTTTTTTTTTTTTTGTTGGGGGGGATGTTAAATGTTACCGTGTTAGATAGTAGAGGTCTCAACCGTAGCCCCTGGTAGTGAACTTTTTAACGTCTATAAATGAGTTGGATCGTACCTTACTCTTTGGACAAAATATAATGTTTACATCTATTGCAGTGAATCCCTTAGCATGGATAGATCCTGATGAGAATACAGACTTACAGCTTGGTGTGCCAGGGTACTCTGCTACATATAAGGCACCTGTTTTTGAACCTCTAAATCGACCGGCAAAGAGATCAAGAATACCGAGTATACAGACATACAATGGTGATTACGCGTATGAACACCACCGAGATGAAGGGAGAAGAGCATAGGCAGACTAAACAAGGTGCCTGTGAGCTATTTATGATTCAGTATGTTAATACACTTGTATTTCAAAGACTTGTTAAACACCCCCCCCCACCCCAACCCCAACCTAACCCCCAACCCCAACGCCAACCCCAACATGCAACCCCAACCCCAAAAAAAAAAATGTATGACTTTGATTTCCTTGAGAGTTCAGGGGTGTGGGCTTTTTAATTTTGGTTGGGTTATACAATGGAAAGAATAGCTGTTGTCTGAGAAAATATAGCAAAGAGTGTATCTATCTATCTATCTATTATCTATATATATAGAAGCTTGTATGAACACACAAGTACCTCAGAAATGTAAATGTTTTTCAGCTCAATTACTATTAAAGGTTAAATAACTATAAAAATAATAAAATTATCAGTTTAACTAGTTGCTATGTAATTCTGGTTTTGGCCCAATGATATTGCAACATGGGCTTCTTCAAATTTGTATTAGTCCCTGATAAAATATGGTTATGGGTTGGTTTTGGTTTTCAAAATATGGTTAACAACTATTTAAGAACTAAAATCATATTAACCATTTTTAATATGGATAATGTGGGTTGGAATCATATGGTTATGGTTAAAAATCATATTAACCATATTAATCATTTTAATATGGTTATAGTTCCATGAAGGCCTGATTTGATATATTATTATTATTTTTTTTTGGGGGTGGGGTGGGGGGGGTGGGGAGTGTGATGGGGGTAAGGGGTGTATACATAATCACATAATATATTTTTGGTGTGGTAGAGATGGGGGTGGGGTGGGGGAGTGGGGGGGTAAGGGGTGGGGTGGGGTGGGGGTGGGGACGTGGGGGGGGTTGGGGTGGGGGTAAGGGGTGTATACATAATCACATAATATTATTTTTTGGGGGGTGGGGGTGGGGGTGGGGGTGGGGGTGGGGGTGGTGGTAAGGGTGTATACATAATCACATAATATTATTTTTTTTGGGTGTGGGTGGGGGTGGGCGGTGGAGGGATGGGGTGGGTGGGGTGGGGTGGGGTGGGGTGGGGGTGGGGGTGAGGGGTGTATACATAATCACATAATATTTTTTGGGTGAGGTAGGGATGGGGGTGGGGTGAGGGGTGGGGTAGGGGTGCACGGATGTGGGGTTGGGGTGGGGTAAGGGGTGTATACATAATCACATAATATTATTTTTTTGGGGTGGGGGTGGGGGTGGGGTGGGGGGGTGGGAGTGGGGGTGCGGTGGAGTGTGGTGTATACATAATCACATAATATTTTTTTTTTTTTGGGTGGGGTGAGGTGAGGTGGGGTGGGGTGGGGTGGGGGGTGGTAAAGGATGTATACATAATCACATAATATTATTTTTTTGGAGGGTGGGAGTGGGGGTGTAGTGTGGGGTGGGGGGTAAGGGGTGTATACATAATCATATAATATTTTTTTTTATGGGGTGGGAAGGTGGGGTGGGAACGTGGCGTGGCGTGGCGTGGCGTGACTTGGGGTGGGGTGGGGTGGGGTGGGATGGGATGGGGTGGGGTGGGTGGTTGAGCTTCTTGAATATGTAAATATGAATGGAAAGAACTTTCGATTTGAATTAGGAATAAAATATGGGTCGAAAAATGGTTAATCGGGTTGGAACTATATTTCTTTTTTAAAATATGGTTCCAAACTTTAACCAACCCAAATAAATAAAAACAGTTAACCAACCTATTTGGTTCCAATTAATATGAGTTGACCCGACAGTTAACCAAATATATTGTCAGTTCTAGACTTAAAGTATAATTTTGACATAATAATTTGACACTTTTCCAGCATTCCAATTTTTATTAATAATTTGAATGGTCCTATTTTTGTTGTGATTTTTAACTGTCAAGCAACATTTAATGATTCTAATTTATTATAAAATTGATCTGAAGTATCTATTTACATATTTTGATCCTACGATGACAATCAGTTAATTAAATAAAATTGAAGACCAAGTGTAATGAAGTAGAGCAAATCCACAACTTGTAGTATTCCTATTCATATGTTTGGCTATAACGAGAAGTAACACGATTTTGATCCATCAAGATTTTTGCTTTAAGTTTGTCGATTAGAATAAAATAATCTATCCTGATAGAATAAGCATTCCTTTAAACATATAAATAATCATTTCTTTCCCTTTTAAGTATGGAATGCTCATTCCATTCCCCTCAAGCCAAACAGCCCATTAGGGTTTCTTTTTGGAAATATGGACTCATGAGCCTAAATAAAATATTCCTAGATATGTTCTTGTCATTTTTCTAAGAAAATGAAGAATCTGAGTTGACGCCACCTCCATTCATTCTACTATGGATGGGATTGGATTGGATTATATTCAAATCATAAAACCTTCAACACTCGAGACATTTTTCGATTGATAGGAACCCATAAAAAGAGTTTGGTTTTATAAAGAGAAAAGAATCAATTCCTTTCAAAACCTTAAGCATCTATATTTTTCCTTCTCTTTTCTTTTCATTAAAAAGGTACTTCAATCGCATTTTTGAATTAGGAAATTAGTTATTTTAGGAAAATTATATATATGTTGGCAAAAATTGGATTGTCATTAACGAATAATAATGTACGAAGTTGGATTATCATTAACGTGAAACTCTAAGCGATAAGATAGAATAATAATGAACGAGTCTCTTCTTAATTTCTTCTCCTATTTCATGTATCCACAGACGTCAACATTAACTATATATTGACATAAATTTGTCGCCAAATATAATAATACTCTTAGTTTTATTCTACTTGTTTCATTTTTATTTATGTGGCATATACATGTTAGATAAATTAGAGGCAGTCTCTTTTTGAGTATTATTATGTTCCACATACACACACACTAATACTACTAAAAAACAAATTCAATTGAATATATAAACTTGAATTCAAAGGGTATATATATAAACTTGGGGGCTGAAATTGAATTGAATTGAATAGAAAGGGTGGTAGCCTACTAGCCTAGTAGTGGAGTAATTAACAAAGAGGGGTTGGGTTGTCCATCTATCTATGTGCACGGTGTGGCACATCCCATGTGAATTTGCTATCCATATTGTGTTTGTTGGGCTTGTTATTTTTACATTTAATGCTCTGTTTGGCTCTCTCCTTTATTATTACTACTAGTTTTGTCTTCTCCTAGACAACCCCTACAATGTGTTTGTTCGTATTTCAGACTCGATATCAGAATTATTAAATCCAACTATACTACTAGTTGACAAATATCAATAATTAGGGGTTAGCTCTGGCTAGGACTACTTATGATTTGTCCATTCCTTTTTAATTTGTTAAGGAAAAAAGGAAGAATATGTTAAGGTGAATCAATCATAAATTAATCAATTTTTATAAGCAGAAAAGCATTAGGAACTAGAAAGAACCAATCCTTCTTATATATTATTGTAAATGTTCACATGTGATGTTTTAAATTAAGAACATATGAGAGTGATTAACATAAAGTTAGTTAACTTTGGTCAATATATACCGTCCTTTCTTCTTAAAGGATTTTTTATTTTATTTTTAAAAATAAAATAAAATTATTTGGCATATGTGAAGAAGAAGAAGAAGAGTCTTAATTCTTATAATAGCACAAGTAATGGTATGTCAATTCAATTGGTCTCATGTCTAGGTAGTAGTAGGTTCTTCACAAGCATTTTCAGTCTGTGGTTAAGACATGTTTAAGAACAATGGGTCCCGTGCATGCATTTATTGATTGATAACCTTCTTGAGAGCTATTTGTTGTTATATACTTGTACAGGAGAGAACAGATGGTGTTTTCATGAGTACATGACTGCAAATATATGGAACATGCAAGATCATTGCTTAATTATATATTCCTTGGAAAGTGCATACAGCTTCTTCCCATAGTTCCTACATTAGTTAACCTACCTAAATACCTAATGAATTAATGAATGAAAAAAGAGATCGAACACAGTAGTTATTAATTAAGAATTAGATGATATTGTTCTAATATAGTAATTAATTTAATAACGTACGTACTCTCATTATTATGATCATGGAGTATCATATTAATATAATTCTGACGGCTGTCCTGTTTTATATATCAATATATCATATCATATCATCTTATATATATATATATATAAATTCTAAATTCAGTTCTTACAAACTACGGTAAAAGCAAGATATAAGTATTGTGTTCCATGCACTCAAACTAACAAGAAGCTAGACCTTTAATATGTATAGGAGTGGAGGAGTGAGTGAGTGAGTGGGTGAGTGGGTGGGTGGGTGCCCTAGGTACTTGGAAGAACTTACAAGAGGAATAGGGTCATTAGTCATATATTGGCACATGCATTATTATTGGATGACTCCATAAGAGATGGGTGGCTAGCTTTTGGGATCCAATAATGCTCCACAAAATACTACTATTACTAGTAACAACTTACATTGAGTTGGCAATTGTGATTTGCATTTAATGCTATTTGGCTCATCTTCTTCACCAACCCAATTAAATAGCAAATTGATATATTTTCACGCGAGTCTCTCTCACATAAAGATGAGATTTAGTCGGAGTAAATTTTTTATGTAAAAATATTAATTCCCATTAAATATGTCATTCCCCAAACACATCACCATTTCTTTCTGTGTGTTTGTGGCTTTAATTTCTTTCTCAAGTTTCATGTATTCCATTACAAACACGTCTCATAAATATATGACGTTTTAAATTTGTGCACAAGAATTAAGAAAATAATTGTATACCATTAAATATATAGTATCAATTGTCAATAATACTCTTTATCATATTTATCTCACTCTCTTTCATCTGTAACATTTTCTCATGAGGGATAATTTTGAAAATATTATGATTAGTTCTCCTAGATTATATAAAACGTCAAATAATTTTAAAAAAATAAATTATCTATGAGACGGATGAAATATTTATTAGATTCTCATTAAGAATAGTAACGATAAGGGTATCAAATTTTAAATCACAATCATAAAATTTATCAAAACAAATGTATCAATCAATATAATAACTCGAATTTTATAAAAAAAGAATATGATACCCCTAGAGTTTTTTTTATAATATTTTTTTAGAAAGAAATCCCAACGATACTCGAATATATTTAAACTTGAATGTCGTGTATAGCCAACCCTACAAAGAAATCCCAATGATACTTGAATATAATAATGCCCTTTAGTTTACATGATTGAAATATTCAAGTTCTTTTCCCACTTTGTAATGTATTGCTAGCAAAGAAGTGAAAAAATAATGACAAGTAAAAGCAAAAGGAAGCTTTTGGCAAACTCACTCAACTATTTTTCCGTTTACTTTTACTTTTGATTATTATAAAAAATTCATCTGTTTCGTAATATATGCCGTTTTAAAGTTGTGCACAATAATTAAAAAAATAATTGTATAATATTAAATATAATATTAATTATCTATAATACCATTTACCATATACTTATCTCATATTCTTTCTCATCTGCAAAATTTTCTCATGAGGGGTAATTTTAGAAAGACTGCAGCTAATTCTCCTGTATTATATAAAACGTCAAATAATTTGAAAAAAATAAAATTATCTAAAATGTTACTCCCTCCGTCCCAAATTAATTGCTCAATTTTGACTTTTTTAAGTCAAATTGACTATTTTTAGAATTAATAATTAAGCATATATAAATATATTTCTAAAATTATAAAAATTAGGATTAGTAGTAAATTGTATATACTTTCTTTTGGTTATAATCTCTTCACCTATATTTCAGTAAAAATAATAAAAAGATTAGTTTTAAAAATGGTCAATTTGATTTTAAAAAATTAAAATTAAACAATTAATTTGGGAGGGAGGGAGTATATATTATGGGACGATGGACTAACGACAAAAGATAAGGGGAGAGAATCCATTTGGGCCATTTAAGATTATTATGTCGGCCAAACAACTCCTTATAAAATGTCTGCTGAAGAGGTATGATTGGCTTAATCCCATAAGCTAATTTTATTTTTGGCAGTATGTATGACTCTATTTTAAGCTATTCTATATATAATCTCACTTTAAACACATATATGTAATTATTTTTCAAAAGGATAAATAACACATAAAAATAATAATTAATATAACCTAAAAGACTATATATGTAGTCTCCTAAAAAAAATCCTTCCAAATAGACTTGATCTTATATCATACTAAAAGCTATCAATATAGAGGTAATGGATTCATTTTTAATATCAATGTGTCAAATTGAGTTAACAAGAAGAGGAACTCTTCCCAATATTTTGTTCAAAAAAATATATTTAAAAATACACAAGTTAAATATAAAAATAAGTTTAAAAACTAGTTTACTGTTTGTTAAATAAATAGAAACTAACATGTAAGTACATATAAACTTACATATAAATTGATTAGTATACACGAAGCGAAAGTAGATGAATCGGAATGTTAAATCTACAAGCAATAACACGATCCTTCATACAAATGTTTCTCGTTAATATGGAATTGTTACTAACAACGATGCAAACGAACCAAGTGTTCACACCAAGTAAACTTATTAATGGAAATTTAGAAATACTAAAGAGAATATTTAGTGAAAAAACTGTATAGAAAAAATAATATGTTATTTTTCCAATACGTTATATTATTTTTTTCAATACATTATTTTTCCTTATTCAAGTCATCTGCAAGAATTTTTTTGGTATTTAACGATAAATTTCAATTGATATGGGATAAGTCTACCACTGACTCTTGGTCATATCATGTATTATTTAAAATACTTCCAAGTGATATGAGACTCTCTCTCCCACTCCCACTTAGGTTATCCAATATTCATGCCCAAGTAAATGTTCATGATCCACGGATCTTATCCAAGTCAATTATTAACACCCTCAAAAGTATTTTAACTTCACTAAGTTTAGAAGAGATAAACATTTATTAGTGTACTTGTATGGAGTCTACTATGGACAAAATTAGTACTTAGTTATACTCTCCTCTCTTTAGTTTCTTAATTTGTGTGAAATTTATATTTTATCCATCCTTTTGAGGACGGGGGAATACTCTAATATATAAAGTTAGAGGAGACTTTGGTGTTAACAATTTTTTGAAGCCCTTTTAGCTTCCTTAAATGCCCTTTAACTTTTATAGTAATTCCTATTTTATTCTTATATAACTTCAACTTTAATTATCTTCTTATTTAACCCCATTGTGATCATCACTAGAATCATCATTTGGAGGAATCTTATCATCAAAATCTTCTTCATTTTCTACCCAAGGCTTCATTCCTTTAGTCCCAAATCCCAATTCATCCTCATCATCTGAAAATGTTGGTTCAACTTCAATATCTTCAACATCTACATTCTTGGTTTTTCTAGGTTTCCTAGCCTTTTTTTCCCTGCTAGTGTTCTCTTGTGTACCAACATTCACATTTGGTTCAACCACTGTTGGCTTTTTAGCCTTACAAGTAGTTGATTTTGAGGAGGCATTACCTTTAGTAGTACTTGAGGCCGGCCTCAGACTGCTCCTTGGGATAGGTGGAGCCCTAACCTCTTTAACTTGTAAGTTACCAATATCAATTGGTTCTTTATTAATGTTTACTTCACACTGCACAACCAACTCTTGTTCTCTTCCTTTTTTTATCTCTTCCTTTCTTTTCCTTATATTTATTTCCTCATTCCCATCATCATCACTAGCATCACTTAACTCCTCATCACTTTCCTCAGCACTATCATCACTTGAATCATCATCTGTATGCTTTGGTGCTTCCTCATCTCTGACATCAACATCCCCTATTGCAGGTGTTTTTTCATTATCCTCGTGGTCACAATATATATCCATCTTCCCAGTTTTTAGAACTTCTTCAATTAGCAGTCTTACACTATTGTCATCATGAAGAAGTTCTAGACTTCTTCAAACTAAACCTTGTCAATTTGAAGTACATAGCAAAGTCTTTTTTATACTCTAGGTGTTTTACCAACTTCATACCAACCTGTCAACATTCAAGTAATTATCTCCATCAGCCCCCTCATAAGTTTCTTTCCTTCCACCCTCATAAACATGATATGATCCATCGTCCTTAGTAACAAACTTACCTCCATGATACAATTCAACATTAAAGTAGTTCATGCTGCATGAAAAATAATGCACACTATCAATACCATGACCATTAATTAATTGAATAAACAAAGTAATGACCAACATTAACCAAATTGAATAAACAAAGTAATCACCAACATTAACCAGTAAACCCTAATCTCAAATTAAACATAACTGTAAACATTAAACAAATTACAAAACTTATAAATTAAACAATGAACACAACTGTAAACATTAAACAAATTACAAAGCTTACAAATTAAACAATGAACACAACTGTAAACATTAAACAAATTACAGAGTCACTGTAAGACCCCAAATAATTAATAAATGAAATTTAATTTCTTCTAATTATTATTTTAAAATAGTAAGGGTTGATGTGATTAATGTGGATAGTTATGGGTAAAATACGCAAATATTTCAAAATAAGCAAGTGGTTATAAAATATTCATTGTTGTGGGGAATATTCGTTTGGTCGTGGAATATTCGATCTTGTCGGGGAATATTTAAATGCGACTAGTAGCAGACCATGTGTAGTTGTTTAAAAATCGATTTAAAGCGATTGGAGGAAGAAACGACAAATATAAGTTGTTTAAAAATAACTGGCGTAGTTATACTGAATTTACCTAATTGTTGGAATACCCGGTGGTTAAAAACACGAATGTCTGGCGTTGTTGCACAAGAAGGCACTACCGGTATTGCACCAATTATTGACTTTTACGTAAGAAGGCACTACTTTCAATAATGGTTACGAATAATTCTTGTTCGATATTTTATTGGTTCAATAATTGTTGCGTTGATATTTTATATTCTTTGTTGTTTCAATAATTGTCATTACTACGATTATTTTTCATTATCGAAGCAATAATTCATATTATCTCGAATAATATTATAGATAACATTATTGGCAATGTCTAGAAAGTTCGTCTAAGGAGAGGTTTGGACACCTAATCGCGGCGCCCAAGTAAGGAGAAATTCTTATTGGAAAGCCTCCTCTTTCCAGGGAACTGCCTGGTTGTCAATATTGTGATTCTGTAATATTATTTGTGAATAATTAATTATTGATTCATATGATGAGAAAAATATTGATTTTATGTGGATATAGATGGAGAAAATTTTAATGTGACAATTGTTGAAAATTGAAATTTTATCTTTTTTCGATAAAATAATTCATTTAAATATATATATTATTATATTTTAATAATATAATAATGGTGATATTTTTACAACGAATGTGGAATATATGAGTATACGAGAAGGAAGAGTATTTTTGTTGCAATAAATGTTTAAAACATGTTAAACATGTCGGTGGATCCCATTTATTGACTGAAATTTGATTATAGCCTCTAAAATCGCCCGTTTATGGATCCCATTTAATTGACTGAATGTTTATGTATTATCTTAGTCATAATATTCTTTACTGGGCTAGTTGAGCTCACCCTTTTCCTTTTTGTTCCATTTTTCTTCTTAGGAGGCGAAAATGTAGCGAGTACGAGTCGGGGTATGGAATGATGGTTTTAGAGAGTTGTTTAGTAGTCCTCACCATTTTTGTAAAATAATGTATCAATAATTATGATGAGGATTTATTTGTATGTGGATATTGTTTAGATGGCAATATCTGTATTTAAACTCATAGTTTTACTGTTGTAATAATAAAGTTGTAGTTATTTCTGTACCGTGTATTGACAACTCAGAATGGGTGATGTATACCTATTTTGGGGGTGTCACAGTCACCCAAATTACAGAGCCAACGAGACTGAATTTGTATTCCCACTTTTATGCTTTGTAAACATTAAAGAAATTAACTACTCAAAATCTATGAACACAAACGATAATACAGAGTCACCCATTTCACTTTAATCACTGTTAATCGACGAAACCCACTTTAAACCACAATAATATTAGTTTAAACAAGTTCAAGAACAACTTAACCCCAATAATATTAGTTTAAACAAATGCAAGAATAACTTTTGTACCAAAACCCCACTATACCTTCGCTTTTAACAAATTAAAACCCAGATAAAAAGGAGTGCATTAATATTTAATTTAATAGACAAAAATGGGTGCAACCCAAACAAAACTTACATGTTTGGTGGAAGATCCAAACCCTAACTTTCTTGAAATGGTCCACCACCTTCTTCGTCGCTTTCTGTCGCCTAATACCCACCTTTTTCCTCAATTTCTTCTTAGACAAAAGTTAATTTTTGAGCTTTAGATGATTTGTTTCTCTTGTTTCTTTCGTTTGATGTCAGTTTCCAACTTTCTCCATCATTTCTTTATAAGCTTCCTCCCGCCCATTCCACACGAGCATAACTGATTGGCCTGAATGAACACATCAACAAATGCACGTGTTTTGTTTTTTATTTAAAAAATCACGTAGAAAAACACAGCTGAATAATTTTTTAACGTCTGTGACGAAAATTGGACGGAATGACCTGAATTATACTTTTTAAAATGCACAGTGGACCAATTGTATATTTTTAAAATTTAAGTGGTGAAATGCTTACAAGTCGACGACCACAATGTGGTAAAGGTACTTTTAATTTGCTATTAAATATCTTGAAAAATTATGTCTATTATGAAATAAGTCAATTTTTTTCATAGCCAATTAATTTTGAATTAGAAAATTTGATAACTTTATATACTATACTTAACCTCATTTCATAAATCTAATATAGTATCAGAGTTAAAAGTCTTTACACATTCTAGTTATTTCTATCTTCTATATATTTTTTTCAGTATTGTATTTCACGTCTCTGCGCGCGTGGGTGGTAGGGTGCATATTGAGTTAAAATCTCATATTCTTTAATTATATATATATATATATATATATACTTAAACAACCTCTTCACTTAATACCAAATAATTTTAAGATATATACTTCCATAATCTCAAATTCATATTATTATTATTATTATTATTATTATTATTAATTTAGAGTATTGGGTTGCCCCCACAAAACTTGTTGTCCAACACCTAGAAGGAGAGAGAGAAGACACGGTGACCTTATATCTTTTTCAGAGAAAATAGAGATTTAAACCTATATATCATATATAATAATAGTGATATCATAGCAGACGATCCTTACATTATATATAAACTAATTAAGCATGCAATATATAAGGGTTACCTAATTAAAGGCCAAATTCAAAATTAGAGATACAGTTTGATTAATTTTGAGGTTAAATAACGGTATATTAAATTTTAAATTGATATGAATTTATTTAATTTTAGTTGATATAATTATTATAATTATATAGTATACAGTAAAAATTATTAATCACAAAATTTATTTTATTTTAAACTTTTACGAGTTATACAAATTTTAAATTTTAATATATTCTGATTTGATTTTAAAAATTAAATTATATCTCTAATTTTAAAACGGAGATAATATAATTTACCATCTAGTTCCATCTATTTCAATTTGGTTGTAGTAGTAGTATTTAAATTAATGGTTGGTGGGACCTTCATAAAAATGTGAAGTTTGTGAAATATGAAGATGCAGAGTTCGGGTGCGTGCATGGATCTATACCTCAAATATAGTGTGTGACCCACAAATAATGAATGAAACATTACATTGTATCCCCACATGCTAGCTGAGGCCAATCCACCATACACGACTAATAACTTAAGGGAATTGTTAAATTTACATCACTTTTTATTATTTTTATAATAAAAGTGTCGTTATAGATGTGTAGCGACGGTGAAAAGCGTCGCTATAGAATCTATAGTAACATTTTTGTTGTGAAAATAATAAAAAGTGATGTGGATTTAATAATTTTCATAACTTAAATGATCATATATATATATATATATATATATATATATAAAATCAAATGTATCCATGCAAATCCTAAAGGGCCCTATATATAAAGTGGTTCATATATATTTAATTGCTATAGTATATTATAATTCACATAAATCAAACATTTCAGCACAATTCTTTTCCTATCCTTTATATTTTGTTTATTCTTAATCTTATATACGTATTGATCCTTTCTTTTACAAAATTAGGGATACAATTTAATTTTTATTAAACTTTAAAATTGGTATGATTTATAAAAATTTAGAATAAAATAAATTTTGTAATTAATAATTTTTTGTTATATAGTACTATATATACAAGTATAATAATTATATTAACTAAAATTAAATAAATTCATATCAATTTGAAGTATAATATGATGTCGTTTGACTTCAAAAAATCAAATCGTATCTCTACCTAACTACATAATGTTACAATATAACCAATTTATTTAGACATTCATTGACACACACACACACACACACACACACATATATATATATATATATATATATATATATATATATATATATATATATATATATATATATATATCACATCAAACGCTCAATATATATTACTTTTGATTCAAGAGTAGTACTAGAAAACGAGCAAATACAATTCTGAAAACTCTTTCTGATCGAGCTCTGTCTCGTGGCAAATTAGGCTTTTAATTATATTGTCCATGTGAGGCCATTTTCGAGGTTAAAAATCTACGCAGAATATATATATATATATATGGGTTTCTTCCATGATCGGTTCTTTATTAAAGTCTTGTGTCAACACTCCCTTTTTGCATCAGTTGATAAATTGAATTGAAGGTTGCGATTAACTTTTCTATTTGATAAGTTCTAAGATAGTTGTTGTTGTGCCTTGTTATTCACCTATGAAACTTTCTATTTTATTAAGTGAATATTAACATCATTATAGTTATAAAAAGTGAATATTTATTATTAAAATAATTCTATCAATACAGCTTTCTACCAACTTACATACATTTTTTTATTTTTATTTTTTTATTTCTCCCGTAGACAAAATGACACTACTGGTGTCATTAAAATAATAAAATAATACTGGTAAGTCTGAGTTCTAATAGAACTACACATTTTTTTTAATTTCTCACTTAAGACAATTTGATACTGGTGGCATTAAAATAATAAAATAATCCAAGTAAGACAGTCGATACTACCGGTATTAAAAATTGAAAAAAATAACCTACTTAAGAAGTCTAATTTTGTCACTGGTGGTATTAAAAAAATTAAAAAAAAGTAATTTTATTCAAGCAATTACCGCTAAATGATTGAACTTACAACCTCAAACTCCAAACACTCGTATATATGACCACCCGAAGCACCACAGCCTAGTCATTAATTTCAACCAAGAATATATCTTTATATTAAAACTTCACCATCCCCAAAATCTATATTCTTGCATTATTATTATATTACGATTTATTATTATTAATAAGTCATATAATACATATGGGGTTTTCTATTTAGAAATAATTTAATATCTATATTTATTATTATCCCTTTAATATTTTTTTCTTATTTTTGTAATAATATCAATAAAAGGATTATTAATATATTAAAAAAATATCATTCTTTAATAAAATATAAATAATAATTTTATATTCATGTATTACTATTATTATTATATTCATGTATTACTATTATTAAAAATAATATTAATAATGATTTTAATATTAATATAAATAATGTGATTATTAATATTAGTCCAGAATAAAAATATCCATACAGTTCAACAAAATAGATAATTTTTTTTCATTATTAATAATATGAAGTGGTTTATGTGATTCAATAATATTCATATTACTAAGTTATGAATTTGAAAATCCCATAAAGTTAAACTAAATAGACATTCTTATTAATTAATATATACATTAGATAACGTTGGATAAGTTCTATATCTCGAAATAGGAAGTAATCTCATGGATTTCTTGTAGAGCTCTAAAATGACGCAGTGATAACGAAAAGATTTGTGACATCTTCCAAGGACCACTTCTTGAAATATTACCATTGGCCCTAACAAAGCGATCAACATACTTGCGTATAAAAATGCCACATGATCGAGTTGTTGTGTTGTTTTGATCGAATCTTTAAGGTCCTGCACGGTAGGATTACCATTGGGCCACTCATCGATGTCGGATTACCATTTCGCAAACAAAATGGTATCAAATGTACCTGCATGTACAAACTAGTTGGTTAATAATTTTTTAATATTAAAGGACATTATATAATTAAAATATTTTAAAACTAAACATACCGCAACTTTAACGAATTCTGAGTACATTTCATGTAACTTAACATACTTAGTGTCATTGTAGTGCGGGTCAATTATGGTAACCATCCAATCTTCAACTGCGAATAGGAACAAGGCAAAATGGCGTTGATTGGTATTACACACCGGTATGAATATGTATTTGCATTCGTGTAAAGGTGGACCAACATCTTGGTTAATATACGGATCGCAAAAACTCCATGCAGTATTCACGTTAGTGCAGGGCACATAGCCCTGCCCAAGATGCATGAAGAATGAATTCATGAAACCAAATTGGGACCACCTTTGTATTCCTCGCGACCTGTAGTATTCCTCTCTGTCTCGTAGCAACAACATATAAGCGTCGATGACATGCTCGAATATCCAACTCCCAGGCCCTAAGGATTGCACTGCATTGTGTTCTAATTCATATAACTGGCGCGAAATGTGATAAATGATATAAATCCCCTTCTGGTGCCACCACATTTCCAAACATATGTTCATTTACAAATGTCTCCTTCCAATCTTTAAGTCTTTTGGATAAGGACCCTTTTGGTCCATAAGAGATGTGGTCTCTCCGCATCTTGTACACGATTGAGACCAAATGTACATTATTATTATATAGCAATAATAATTAAAACCATCACTATTAACATAACTATATATACCTTTTGTGAACTAGATCCTCTTGGCGTCAAGAAGTCCATGAAATGAAGAGTTGGTTGGAATGTAACACTCTTCATAGGTTTGGAAGGTTGGAATTTAACATTCTCGTGAAGCTCGGGGTGGTGAGAATGGAGCTCTCCTCGATTACTTGTGGGGTCGGTATGTAGCTCTCTTGTACAACACCACGGAGCAGATGATGAACGAGGGGATGTTTAGAAGCTTTTTGCAGTTCATGCAAAATATGACGAGTAACGACTTTGCACTCTCAACCTGTCATGTAAGATAAATACAAACAAATATTATTAACAATAAATATGAATTAATGTAATATTAAGTATTTACTCCAATACATGATTTATTAAAGAAGAATATAATTTTATACCATTTGAATAAGGTGTTGTTGGTTGTAAATGGCCCGAGGCTCATAACAATTATCGTCGTGGTCGTCTTTTCGTCGAGGTTCGGTGGATTTTCCAACGTGTAATTTTCCTATACCAGACCATGTAATCATTTATTGGGACATAATCAGATATTTCAGTTTGTTGTCCTTCGAGATGATCCATGTATACCTCCCATATCGAAATATATTTCCTTCTCACGGCCATGCAATCCTCGACATCAATAAATTTAAACTTTTTCTCCTTCCTAAGGTCACCGTGGTTTTTGGTCATTGATGGTATGCCTTGCATGAACCCGAAATTTGTCTCATCACGCGGTCCCAAGATATGAAATTCCACAATATCAAAGTGGATCGAGGGACCCCACCAGATCCCAATAACACTCGCCTTCAAAATTAAATCCATCGATATCATCATCCCACATTATGTAAGGCCGCCAAACCACATCCCACATAGACTTAATATTTATTATTATCCCCTTTAATATTTTTTCTTATTTTTATAAAAATATGTCCAATTAGTCTAATTAATATATTAAAAATAAATATCATTCTTTAATAAAATATAAAGTGATCATGCATTAATGACAAAAAAAATTCTAGTAATAACATGCATGCATAATATGCACGGTGATAACATGCATTAATGACAACAAAACAAATACATGCATGGTATTATATCCCTTTAATTCAAATAATAACATGCGGTGATAAAAAAAATGGCTTGATTGAGTACAATCGTAATAAGTTTTTTTCACTTATATAATGTAATAATATTATTTTACTATTATACTGAAAATAATAACAACAATGAAACTATTAAAAAGCCCGAACAAATAACAATAAATAAAAACTTACTTGTTGAAGTTTTTTTGCTCCTCTCTTAGAAATACTCCCTTTCTCCACTTTACATTCATCGTAATTTTATCTAGTTGTATCTTTGAACTTTAGGTTGAACAACGTGTGTTCTCAATAGATCACTATAGATGGTTAAATAAGCTCATGCAATAAGAATTACATGAAATACATTTAGGACCAAATTCAAACAACGATCATTTGTTGTTTAATTTGACTTTTTAGTTTACCGAAGCTTGCGGTGTTCTTTCCCGAGGCGATGTTGCGAAAAAGTGGTCAAAACATTATTGATTGCATTTCCCAAGGCGATGTGGCGGAATAGTGGTCGAGACTTAGCTTAACTGCTTCGGCAGGTAGAGGTCAGAATTTGGGAATATATATTATGTTTTTACTTAGGTAGGTTATAATGGCTGGAAAAATAAAAATATATATATATATTATTAATAAAAACCGTTCGGCCAGGTGAGAAAGGTCAGAATTTGGGAATAAATCAAATTTTCATTGCTAGCTAGACTCGAACCCGCATGACCTTAAACTCAAACATTCATTATATGACCACCCCGAGCACCACAGCCCTTATTGTCATATCAGACCTTGGATTTGTACATATCTTAAACCATTCCATCTCCCCCCAAATTAAATTTTTCAATATTTTATTATACTTATTCGATTATTATTATTATTCTATTATTATTTCTCCATTGAGTATAAAGCCGTTCCATATTCTAGCGGCTTATGTACTTTTAATTATTTTATTATTATTATTATTATTATTATTATTATTATTATAATTATTATTATAAACAACATGCGGTGAATAAGTAGTCAAACATAATAATACAACACTATGGGAATAGAAAAAAGCTGACATTGATTATATGGGAAAAGTACATTAGTTTGACTTTTGAGCATTAACAGCGACAAGTCATAATTCTATTTGGTCTTTTACCTTTAAATATTGTCTAGGAAGCTGTTATTTTCTCATGTTTCATCTGGTTTCCCACTTTCACTTCAGAAAATCAAGTTGAAGTTCACAAGTAAGTTTTTCAAAATGTCATATAATACATCTGAATTTGTTAGTGAAGTTGAAAGTAATAAATCGATATTGTTAAAATCGTTGGTCAATTATTTTTATACGTTGGAAGAGGTTGAATATTTTTATAGATTATATCTTTGTAAGAATGGATTTGAGATCGAAATGCAACTAGTCATAAACATGCTAATCTGAATGATATCGGATCTAGCGCGGTATGTATGTAAGAAAGCTAGGTACACCAATTGTTGGCAAGAGTTTACGATGATGAAGATAGTAGTAATAAAATAACTAGACAGAGAGACTACTATAGGACGAACAATGCAAAGCTAGAATATATGTTGTCCATGATAAGAAAGAAGACAATTGGCGTATATCTCTTTGTTGAATTAGAGCACAATCATCACTTAGTGACCCCCACCAAAGTAGATTTGATCGAGACTCACAAACAATATTACTCACTGTTGCAAGAAATTTAATCGACACTTTTAAATAAGTTCGGTATTGGTCCTAGTAAGATGATGAATGTTTTGAGCACTGATGGGAGGTGGGTTGCAAAATGTTCCTTTCTCTCGCTAATGTTGAGAATGTGGTGCGAGCTTTAAGGCGTGATTCTGCGAGATAAAAATGATGCACAATTCTTTGTCAATCATTTGAACAAACTTGCATCCGGAAGTGCCAAACAAATTTTGTTACGAGTGAAACCGGTGAAAACAACCGCGATAGCTTGTATTTTGTGGGTTGGCGCCGATCAAGGTTTATATGTCAACGATTCGGAGACGTTGTGACATTTGATAGTACATCTGGGACAAATAAGTATGGCATGCCGCTTTTTATTTCTATTTAACGGGTCAACCACCATTATCGATCTATATTGTTTGGATTTACCTTTATTACGAGGCGAGACGAGAGGACACTTTCGTTTGGGTATTCTGGACATGGCTTGAAGCCGTGGACTACAAGGCACCTACAACCATCATCCTTGATCAAGGCGAGCCATGAGTAATGCTATTGCTACGGTACTTCCAACTAGTTATCATTTATTGTGTTCTTGGCATATTAGCAATAAATTTCTGAAAAATTGCATCATGTTTATTACGAGCACCCATCGTTCAAAAATGATTTTAACAATTTGTATGTATAACTCATTGTCCATCGAGAAATTTGAAGAAAGCGTTGGCATATTACGATAAGTTCTATGAATTGTATACTTAATGAATGGCTTGGAAGTTTGGATGATGTCACGACGTAAATGGATTCCAAAGATATACAAAGAGATATTTTTGCGTGGAATGACTACCTTTGGAAGAAGCGAGAGCATGAATGCCTTTTTTGATGAGTATGTTAATGCATCAGCAGTGGTATCTTATGTTTTGTCTCGCAGAGTCAAAATTTGTAGAAAGAGCAGATTTATCGAGGAGAGGAAGGCGATACTACATAACAAAATCGTAAAAGGATTATGGTACTTTCGGTTCATCTTTAGAAGTTCATGCTTTGCATAAGTGTACACAAAAGAGATGTTTAGATGTTTCCAACGTCAATTCGTCAATTCCATGAAATACAATGTTCATAAATTTAGTGAGTTGTGTGTCACCGATACTTAAGGTTTATACGATGTATAATAAGAATCTGTTGAAAGTGGTGGAAGATATAAAGAAGTTGTCAACAATCGATAAATGGGATCGGTAATATGTAAGCGCCAAATGTTTTCTCACTACGGTGAATTATGCGAGCACATCTTGAGATATTTCATAGAAAAAGAGTACTTCACAAATCTTCGACCAGGCATGATCCTTCATCGGTGGACAAGAGAAGCGAACAAAAGCAATGGTGAAGACTCACTCTTTAACTCCATCATGGCGACTTCAAACAAAATCAAGCAACGCTTTATAATCATTTGATGGGTGATTACCGAGAGTTAGCGAAAAAAGCGGCTTGCTTTCGATCAGAGGTTACAAAGCGTGTTTAAACCGAATGCACGAGGAAAAGAGTTGGTTGAATAAGTATGATCCGGATGAGAATATTCTTGAAGCGGCGGATGGCGACATTGATTGCACAATTGGAGATCCAAATCATGATATGGGATACGATAATGACGATGAAGATGGAGAGGTGGAAGAAGAAGAAGAGTTTTTGCCGCCTAATATTTCTCAAACAAAGGGCCGCAAAAAAAATAATCTAGATTCAAGAGAGTGCACTCGAGAAAATCATTCCTTCTAAGACTCATCGAAAATGTGCAATTTGTGGGTACGTGAAAACCGAAGCCACGATAAGAGAAATCACTATCGAGTGCTTAGGGATTCTGAGCCAAAAGAATAGGCGTCGGTTGTATTAATCATTCTATGTTTTTTTTATTTTATGAAAATGAACATGTAATATGTCTTATTCCTCTTAATGTTATGCATCTTAGTATTGGTATAATCTGCTTACTAATATTGATAATCACATTATTATTATTATTATAATAATACTTCACTACTTTTATAAATTCGATAATCACATTATTATTATACTTCACTAGTTTTATTAATAATAAAATCATTTCTTAATAATAAAATCATTGCTTAATATATAAAATCATTACTAATAATCATTGCTTAATAAATATAGATATTAACTTATTTCTAAATAGAAAACCCCATATGTATTATATAGACTTATTAATAATAATAAATCGTAATATAATAATAATGCAAGAATATAGATTTTGGGGATGGTGAAGTTTTAATATAAAGATATATTCTTGGTTGAAATTAACTAAATTTAGGCAAGTGGTGCTCGGGTGGTCATATAACGAGTGTTTGGAGTTTGAGGTTCATGAGTTCGAATCATTTAGCAATGAATTGCTTGAATAAAATTAATTTTTTCAATTTTTTAATCACGGTAGTGACATAAGTCATCATAGGATGGTTATTTTTTTTAATTTTTAATACCGGTCAGATCAACTTTGTCTCTACGTAGGATTATTTTATTATTTTAATGTCGGTAGTATCGACTGTCTTAAGTAGGAGGAGAAAAAAAAAAAAATGTGTGTCAATAAGAAGTGTCTTCTAGTGGGATTATTTTATTATTTTAATACCGGTAAGTATCATACTGTCTGGTTTGGGAGAAAAAAAAAAAAATGTGTGGCCAGTAGAACTGTCTTAAGTAGGATTATTTTAATAATAAATATTCACTTTTTATAACTATATCTTGACAAGTTAATATTCACTTAATAAAATAGAAAGTAGAATGCAGGTGAATAATAAAGCACAAACAACAACTTGTCAAACTTATCAAATAAAAAAAAAGTTAATCGTGACCATCAATTCAATTTATCAATGGTCCAAAAAGGTGTTACTTGCAAGACTATAAGACTAGCAAGAATTCTTTATGGAAGAACCCTATATATATATATATATATATATATATATATATATATATATATATATATATATATATATATACCTTTTTCTGGGTCGTTTTATATATATTTTAGATCACCCTTGTTTTGAACTTACTTTAGAGTCTTTTTGGTAGACTAATACTTAATTTAGGGTTAAGAAAATATAAATAGTAGATCTCGATCTTAAATGTGTTTGTTAAGGACCTAAATTAACTAGCTAATTAAGATATTCTATTTTTTGTTCAATTTGATTATTACGTACGTACGGCTTTTTTTCTCCTAGATTCAATTCTTGTAATTTTTAATTTCGGCTTTACTGTGTCATTTTCGAACAACACGTACAGCTCTTTTTCGATCTGCATAGCATTACGTATGTAAGAGTTAAGACAGACAGATATATATGTAGATATAAAAATTAATTAAGGAGTACTGATTTCTGATTAATTCACATGCATGGAAGAGAAGATATATATATATATATATATATATATATATATTATAATAGCAACTAGCTATATTATTATTAAAATAATTAATTACAGTGTTTTTATATATGTACTCCTATGAAAAGAATTATTATAATTATTATTATTTATTACTATACCTAAACCATGCATGTTCTTGCCAGAAACGATCCATTATTATTTATTCAATCGATTTGGTTCTTGTACTCTAGATATAAATAAATCATTTAGTTGCCTGATATTTCTACGTTTGCATGTGACTGATAGTTTGGAGAGAGATAAAATATGGCTAGCTAGCTAGTTGCCTCATTGAATCTACAATTAGTCTTTTATATTTATATATATAGAGTCCCGATTCATTTGGACTAGGGATGAGACTAAAATATAAATTCCAAATTTTTTTTTTTTTTTAATACAATTAAAAAAAAATATTTAATATTTTATAGAATTGAAATTTTTTCATAATACAGTTTTTTGGACGTGATTTGGATACGTATAACAAAACATGTGTATATACGATCTGTCTTGCATCGTACTCACCATTTTTTGATATAGGTATTCAAATCACCTCCAAAATATTGTATTATGGAAAATATCGGCCCATAAAATATTAAATATTATTTTAGTTATTTTTTAAAAAAAAGCAAAAAATAAAAATAAAATTAAGGTCAGTATTTTAGTCACATGCGGGAGTCCAGGAGAGAATCATTTGTATATATATATATATATATATATATATATATATATATATATATATATATATATATATAGTGAGGATTGATCAGGATCCTTGATTTGGTCCTAAAATCGGACCCAAATTTTTTTTTTTTTTTTTTTTTTTTTTTTGAAACAACTAAAAAATAAAAATAAAATTATGGAATCGAAATTTTTCCACAATACAGTTGTTTTGGGTGTGTTTTTAATACCTATACCAACTAATGTATGTACAAATGCACTGCATTGTACAAAAATATTTTAGTATAGGCATCCAAATCACGCCCAAAACACTGTATTATGTAAAAATTCCAATTCCATAAATTTTTTTTTTTAGTTGCTTCAAAAAAAAAAAAGGTCCGTATTTTAATAGAATTCGGGATCCTGAACTGGATCCGGACTCTCTCTCTCTCTCTCTCTATATATATATATATATATATATATATATATATGCATATAATTCTATCTGCCAAACACATCGTATCAGTTTTAGAGCGTTGTATTTAAATCTCAAACACAGAATTTATAAATTAAATAAGTTACGTATAAAATTAATATATAAGTTACTCATAAACGATTAAAATTATCAATTACATTTAATATGTTTGAACTTTCAAAAGCTCTAAATACCACTATACAACATGTACATAATATATATATATATATATATATATATATATATAACACTGATCAGATTCGGACTCTCGGACCTGATAAAAAATGGACCCAATTTTTTATTTTTTATTTTGTTTTTTTTAAAAAAAATAACTAAAAAAATATTTAATATTTTATGGAATTGAAATTTTTTCATAATACAATATTTTGGACGTGTTTTGAATACCTATACAAAATGGTGGTAAATACATCTACATCGTATATACATACGTATTATCTTATCGCACCCAAATCACACCTAAAATAATCTTGTATTTGTAAAACCCCAACTTTTGAATAAAGATGAATTTTCTATAAATATTATTTTTGAATATTATGGAGTGAAATTGATATAATGTTATAGTTGTGGGTAATATTTATAAATTTTGCAAAAGTACATAATTGTTATATAATATTAGATTGATCGGAGAATATTAAATGCAATAGCACAATCATTGGTGGACCCCACAATAGAATTATTGTCGGATCGAGAAAATGACAAAAATACTTTATAAAAATAAGCGGTGGAAGTTTCACGAATTTAATCGTTGAAACACCGGTGTTAAAAAAATACGATACACGTAGTTGCATACAAGTAGCACCTTTGTATTGATTATTGATGCTTACGTGATAGGTCACTCAGTTTTGTTGGTATTATTAATGTAATAATGCAGAAAATCTTTTTATATAAAACAGAATACTTTTATAAAGTTATTCTATAAATAGAATATATTATATTCTATTATGCATAGTGTGACGCACCCAAAATAGGTCCATTCCAACCAACCCATTCTGAGTCGCCAAATACATGGTACAGAAATAACTACAATTTTATTATTACAACATATAAACTGTGAGTTTAAATACAGATATTGCCATCTAGACAATATCCACACGCAAATAAATCCCCATCATAATTATTGATACATTATTTTACAAAATGGTGAGAACTACTAAACAACTCTCTCTAGAACCTTCATTCCATACTCCCCATTAGTACTTCGCTACAATCTCGCCTCTGAGAGAAGAAAAATGGAACAAAAAGGAAAATGGTGAGCTCAACTAGCCCGAAAAAAATATTATGACTAAGATAATATCTGAACAAATTATCGTTAGTCTTCAACGGAATTTTTTTTAATAGAATCTGATATGTATAACAAGTTTTAAATCAATACTCATGCAATGAAAATATTAATTCATAGAAGAGTTACGTAGAGGATGAAATCTACTAATATCTATGAATTTAACGGTCCATCATCAATATTTTTATCCTGTAACATCAATCAATATATATCTTGAATCATATATTCATCTTTGCTTTTTACAAGCCAAAGATATTCATCAATTAGTCATGTTCATCTAAACACTGCTCATCTTTGCACTACGGCCAAAGATATTAATCGATCGGTCATGTTCATCTCAACACCATTCATCTTTACTGACTACTGGCCAAAGATATTCATCAAGAAATCATTCATCTTTGCACTACAGGCCAAAGATATTCAGTAATATCATCATTTAGGACTGAGGATGATGAAAAATATTTTAAAGAAAACGAATATAGTGAAACTAAAGAACAAATATTAAGGATTCGTATTTTAAACAATCCAAGTTCAAAAATAATTCATAAGTAATCAGAGTGGAGTAAAATTCAAGAATGATCAAAACATGGATACAATCAAAGCTAGTATCCATAGTAGATATTTTAGACAAAAAGAAGAAATTTTATTTTTCAGTGAATAGTGCCGTATACGTGAATAGTAACTCCGACACCAAAAGATAGAAATTTCACAAAAAAACATCTTCACGCTTCGTGAATAGTACTCATGAATAGTAACTCGTAAATAGTAACTCGTGAATAGTAATTCATAAATAATAACCCCGATATGAAAAAATTCTAAATTTGATAAAAATTTCCAAACAATATTTTGACATAATGATATTGAAGAAATAATATCATTTGAGAAAAAAAATAACATCCCTTACCTCGAAAGACAGTACTTCTAGTTGAAACACCGGATATAGGCTATGACTTGAACTTGTACCGTATAGCAATACTCAAAGTATTCTCAAAATACTCACAAGAATATTTCGATAATATAGAGAGAAAACTTCAGTTTCTGGTGTGATTTTCAATTCTAACCTAAGCACCCTATTTATAGGAAAATGCTTAGAACACCAAAGCAGAAAATTTAATAAAATATTAATATATATATATATATATTATAATTTCTACGCCCACTTTTAAGGATCTGAATTCAGCAAATTCCAACACATGCAAGACCCACAATAATGGCAAAAAACGTTTTTCATATTTAAAATATTTTAAACTTCCAAAAATTAATTATTTCGGAGCTTCAGAACTTCAATAATTCATAATAAATAGCCCTTTTATTAGAAAAATCGAATCTAGCGCCTTTTTATAGGAAATTCAATTTTCTATAACTTTGCAGAAGAAAGTTTTTCCAAATTCCAAACAGAAATTGACCGAAATCCATAAAGCAAGCGATTTCACATTTATAATATAATTTCTATTCAATAATGGTGTCCACCAACACACAAAATATGTGTTAAACATTTAATGCCACAAAAATACTCTTCCTCCTCATATACTCATATATTCCACATTCATTATAAAAATATCATCGTTAATATATTATTAAAATAATATATTTAAATGAATTATTTTATCAGAAAAAGATAAAATTTTAATTTTCAACAATTGTCACATTAAAAATTTTCTCCATCTATATCCACATAAAATCAATATTTTCCTCATCATATGAATCAATAATTAATTATTCACAAATAATATTACGAGAATCACAATATTGACAACGAGGCGGGTTCCAGGAAGAGGGGCTTTCAATAAGAATTTCTCCTTCTTGGTGCATGCAATTAGGTGTCCAAACCTCTCCTTAGACGTAACTTTCTAGACATTGCCAATAATGTTATCTATAATATTATTAGGATAATATGAATTATTGCTTCGATAATGAAAAAAACCGTGTAATGACAATTATTGAAACAACAAAGAATATAAAATATCAACGCAACAATTATTGAACCAATAAAATATCGAATAAGTAATTTCATCGTAACCATTATTGAGTAGTGCCTTTTTACGTAAGAGTCGATAATTGGTGCAATACTGCAGTGCTTCTTGTGCAACAATCGTATCGTGTTTTAACCCCGGGTATTCCAACAAATGTAAATGTGTGAATAACCTTCTGTAGTTATTTTTAAACAACTTATATTTGTCGTTTTCTTCCTCCAATCGCTTTTCCACGATTTTTAAACAACTACACATGTCATTTTGCCAGTAAATGCGAATATTCCCCGACAGCGATTGAATATTCCACGACCAAACAAATATTCCCCGACAACAATGAATATTTTATAACCACTTGCTTATTTTAAAATATTTGCGTATTTTACCCATAACTATCCTTATTAATCAAATCAACCCTTACTATTTCAAAATAATAAATAGAGAAAATTAAATTTTATTAATAATAAGTTGGGGTCTTACAACCTCCCCTCCTTATGAAATTTCATCCTCGAAATTGACGTACGTACCTGGTGTTTCGAAAAGGTGAGGATACCTCGCTTTCATTTTCGTTTCCAATTCACAAGTCATTTTCTCTATAGCATGATTCATCAACAAAACTTTAACTTGTGGTATGACCTTTGTGCGTAGGACATGCTCCTTCCTATCCAAGATCTTGACAGGTACCTCTTCGTACGTTAAGTCTTCGGCTATCTCGTTCGGTTCTAACTCTATAACGTGGTTCGGGTCTTTCACATATTTACGAAGTACAGATATGTGAAACACATTATGAACACGAAACATACTCGGAGGGAAAATTCAAAGCTAGTATCCACAATAGATATTTTAGACGAAAAGGGAAAATTTTCATTTTCGATGAATAGTCGTAGATTCGTGAATAGTATCAGTATCGTGAATAGTCTTGAGTATCGTGAATAATAACTCAGACACCAAAAGTTCCAAATTTGATAAAACTTCAGATCAATATTTCAAAGATAATGATATTGAAGAAATAATATCATTACAAAAAAAAAAATATCCCTTACCTCACAAAGACAGACTTACAGTTGAAACAGGATATATAAGGCTATGACTTGAACTTGCCGTATAGCAACACTCAAAGTATCAAAATACTCACAAGAATACGCTCAATATATAGAGAGAGAAATAGAGAAAACTTGGAGTTTACGGTGTGATTTTCAATTCTAACCCAAGCACCTATTTATAGGAAAATGCTTAGAACACCAAAGTAGAAAATTTATTAAATATTATTATATTTTTCCAAAACTTCATACGCATGCTTTTACCATCGAACTTAGCCCTATCACATGTTAAATGATGGAAACAAAATGAAAAACACGTTTTGTAAATAAAAATAATTAAAACTTTCAAAAATCAATTATTTCGGAACTTCAATAATTCACAATAAATAGCCCTTTTGTCTGAAAATTTGAATCTCGTGAGCCTTTATAGGAAATTCAATTCTCTACAACTTTGCAGAAGAAATTTTTTCCAAATTCCAAATAGAAATTGACCGAAATCCAAACGCAGGCGATTTTACAGGGCTATAATCAAATTCAGTCAAGAAATGGGGTCCACCGACACATAAAATATGCTTTAAATATTTTTGGTAACAAAAATACTCCTCCTCCACATATACTCATATATCCCACATTATGAACACGAGACATACTTGGAGGTAACGCGAGTCTATAGGCTACATTTCCTACTCGGTCAAGAATTTGAAATGGACCAATAAATCGTGGATTGAGCTTTCCTCTCTTCCCAAATCTTGTAACTCCCTTCCATGGAGCAACTTGCAACAATACATGATCCCCTATACTAAATTCCACGTCCTTTCGATGAAGATCCGCATAACTCTTTTGTCGATCTTGTCTTGGTTTGTATACGTTGTCGAATCATTTGGATCTTTTCGGTGAGTCATACGTCTTAACTTCGGGTCCCAATAATGTTGCTTCACCCACCTCATCCCAACATATTGAGAAGCGACACTTTTCGTCCATATAATGCTTCAAATGGAGCCACAATTTATACTTTTCGATAACTTGTTGTTGTAGGAGAATTCCACCAATGATAAATACTTATCCCAACCGCCTTGAAGTCAGGACACGTAGTCTTAATAGATCTTCAAGAGTTTGAATAGTCTCTCTCGATTGTCCGTCTCTGTTTTGAGGATGGTATGCTGAGGCCGAGATAAATCGTAAACCGTGCCCATAGCTTTTTGCAAGCTAACCCAAAATCTTGAAGTGAATCTTGGGTCACAATCAAAACTATGGATTTGGCATGCCATGCAACCTCACAATCTCATTTATATACATACTAGCGAGATGTTCAAGGGAATAAGTCTCCCGTATCGGCAAGAAATGTGCAGACTTGGTTAATCTATCAACAATAACCCAAATAACATTGATGCCTTGAGAAACCGTAGGAAGACCCGTAACGAAATCCATGGTAATGTGTTCCCACTTCCATTTCGGAATCTCAAGTGGTTGCAACGGACCCTTAGGTACTAGATGTTCCACCTTTACATGTTGACAAGTTAAACACATCGAGATAAACTTTGCAATCTCTCTCTTCATATTGTTCCACCAAAATGAATGTCGAAAATCACGATACATTTTAGTACTTCCAGGATGGATTGCAAATGGTGTATTGTGTGTCTCCATCATAATCTTGTACTTCAAATCAGAGTCGTAAGGAACACAAAGTGCAGAGTGGACTCAAGTATTCCTTCTTCATCAATTTCGCCTTAGGAATAGCACCTTCTTGTTCTTTTCTTCTTCTTAATACGCATCGCCTCGATTCGGTGGCTTGAGCGACCCTTAACTTTTTCTATTAAAGTTGGCTCTATCGTATACTTGACATAATCGCACTCATTCCCGCATATGATCTTCTTCTACTCAACGCGTTACTACCACGTTCGCTTTTCGGGATGGTATTGAATAGTGTGGTCGTAATCTTTCAACAACTCAAGCCAACGTCGTTGCAGTATGTTGAGTTCCTTTTTGTGTGAAGAAATATTTGAGGCTTTTATGGTGCGAATATATCTCCACTTTCTCCCCATATAGATAGTGCCTCCGGATCTTTAAGCGCGAAACGCATTGCACGCCAACTCTAGATCATGAGTAGGATAATTCTTCTCATACTCTTTAAGTTGTCGTGAAGCATAAATTTATGACTTTCCCACGTTGCATGAAAACACTTCCTAACCCTTTGCCTGAAGCATCGCTGTAGATAACAAATCCATCCGTACCAGATGGTATTGTTAGAACAGGTGCCAAAATGAGTCTCCTCTTAAGCTCTTGGAAACTCTTCTCGCATTCCTTGCTCCATACGAATTTTATATCTTTCCGAGTCAGCTGAGTTAATGGACTAGCGATTCGAGAAAATCCTTCCACGAATCTCCGATAATAACCAGCTAGGCCCAGAAAGCTACGTACTTTAGTCACCGTCTTCGGTTGCTCCCAACTTTGTATTGCTTCAATCTTTGCAGGATCAACAGATACTCCATGTTTCGACACCACGTGCCCAAGGAATGCTACTTCCTCAAGCCAGAACTCGCATTTCTTTAACTTGGCATATAACTTGTTTTCACGAAGCCTTTGGAGTACCAGCTTCAAATGGTGCTCATGATCTTCACGACTTTTGGAATATATAAGGATGTCATCAATAAAGACAACAACAAACTGATCCAAATATTCCTTGAATACTCGGTTCATCATATCCATGAAAGCCGCAGGAGCATTAGTCAATCCGAAAGATATGACTAAGAATTCATAATGCCCGTAACGAGTTCTGAAGGCAGTCTTTAAAATATCCTCAGTTCTAATCTTCAGCTGATGATATCCAGAACGAAGATCGATTTTTGAAAAGAATTGTGCTCTCAGAATTTGGTCAAACAAGTCATCAATCGAGGTAGAGGATACCTATTCTTGATGGTGACATGGTTCAATTCTCGATAGTCAATACAAAGTCGCATACTACCGTCTTTCTTCTTTACGAATAAAGCAGAGCACCCCCAAGAAGATGTACTTAGGACGAATGAAACCGATGTCCAACAACTCACGTAGTTGGACCTTTAACTCTGAAGTTCAATAGAAGAGCCATTCGATATGGGGTTTTAGAAATGGACTTTGTACGGAGTTCAAGATAAATAAAGAATTCAACTTCACGTTATGGGGGTAGACCGGAAGTTCTTCAGAAATATCGTCGGGAAAGTCAATAACAACAGAATATTATTCAAATTTGGCGTGTCTTTATTCAAATCCATAACATGGGCTAAGAAAGCTTGACATAGTTTTCAATAAACAAATAGCTTTATGATTAGATAAGGCGGTGATTGATTTTAATGGTTTAGTTGTTTGAATTGCATCAACAAAGGTTGGTTAGGAATATGAAAACTAACAACCTTACGAAAACAATCAACTTTGGCATGATGAGTAGTTAACCAATCAATCCCTAAAATCACATCAAAAGCAAGTATCTTTAAAGAGATAAGGTCAACAGTAAGGTGATGGTGCCAACTTGAATCAAACAAGATTTATAAGCAATTGGATGTGATGAAAGTTTCTCTAACGAAGTTTCCACGAGATAGGTCAAAGTCTAATTTCTCGAGTCAAGTTTTAAGCGTTGAGCACAAGCGGAGAGATAAATGAATGGGTAGCAAAGGTGATCAAGTAAGGTATAAACTTCGCAAGAATTTATAAATAGCTTACCCGTGATCACCTCGTTGGGTTTCTCGCATTTTGACCGATCACAACAAACGCTCTTCCAGAACCGATTGACTTTGACTTTTTTCGGGATGTCTTTTGAGTCACCGTCCCCATTGAACTAGGTTTCATTCTGCGCATAATCTCGGCGATAGGTCCTTCCTTTCCACAATTATAGCATACCTTGAATTGTAGGCGGTTTGGATTGATATGTCCTCTTTCCGCATTTATAGCATATGACCAAAGTGGTCGTTTTCCTCCTTAGAACCCGATTCTTTCTTAAGACCGTCGTCTTCACATGGTCGTTGTTAAATCTCTTCTTTTTAAAATCTCCTCCCCGACTCGCTTCTTCTATTTTTATGGCCATGATTACCACCAGAGTGGTTACCATTTTTGTCCGACTTTTTCTTTCTCATTTGGTTATCGTTGTTTTGTTGATCGCTATCTCCCGGTATGATCGATTGTGGTCCCTCGGTTGGACCGTACTTTCGTTATCTCGCTCTAATAATTGAGCCTCTTTTACAACATCCGAATAGAGAGAAAATTTATGAGAAATGAGATATTTTCGTATCTCTGGGGTTTCAAACCTCTTGAAACATCCGCGTCATCGTTCCTCATTCTCCACCAAATGAGGTCTGAACACTGGATAACTCTGTAAACTTTGCCTCGTCTTGAGACACACCGTCATTTTGTTTTGTTCTAATCGATAAACTCCACTTCCTTCATATGTGAACACTTTCGGAAAGTATTTGTCATTAAATAGTTCTCAAACGTCTCCCCAAGACATCTTTGAGTGCGGTTGGATAGAGTACGCTTACAGGCTCTCCACCGGTAGTCTGCCTCACCACGAAACATAAAGGTGGCGAATGGAACTTCTACATTTCTCCGCGTGCATCCCAAGACATCGAATATCTTGGTAATTTGCTTGACCCATGTTTCCGCCGTGATCAAATCGGCTTTTCTTTAAATTCGTGGTCCCAACTCTTTGAAGCGCTTTTTGTGACAACCCGTGAATTGCTATCATTTCCTCCTCGTATTTTGAACACGAGTCTCCTCGTCGATTTTGCATGAGCGCAAAAGCTTCTAAACATCCCTCGTTCATCATCTGCGCCGGTGATGTTGTTCACGGGAGGAACATTGCCGACTGTTGCACGTTCTCCTCGTTGGTGAGTACAGCATCTCCACGGTCTCGTTTCCACTATTAATATTCTCAATCGACATTCTCAAATCATTGTCATAAAACAAGGGTTAATTAAGGAAATCAATATATCACATAATATCCCTATATATCTTGACTAACTAACAAATAAGCTTAGGAAGGACACACTAGCGAAGGATTTACTCGTCTCTCCCTCCTAGTTCTATTCCACGATCTCGCATGGGAGATCATATCCTAAGCTATGATATACCACAGCTGTGGCGCCCCAAAATAGGTATTCATCACCCATTCCGAGTTGTCAATACATGGCAGTGAAACAACTACAACTTTATTATTACAACAAAAAGCGTGAGTTTGAATACAAATATTATCTTACAGACAATATCTATACTCAAATAAATCCTCATCACATTTATTGATACATTATTTTACAAAATGGTGAGGACTACTAAATAACTCTCTCTAGAACCTTGATCCATACCCCCAGGCTGCATTTTTATATTCTCGCCTCACGAGAAGAAAAATGGAACAAAAAGGAAAAGGGTGAGCTCAACTAGCCCAGTAAAGAATATTATGACTAAGACAATATACAACAAATTATCGTTAGTCTTCAACAGGGAAAAAAATCTAATAGAATACAATAGACAACAAGTTTTAAATCAATATTCGCAGCGAAAATAATAATTCATTAGAAAAGTTAAGTAGAGAATGCAAACTACTATCTTCTATGTATGAATTTAAAAGTTCATTGTCTATTTTTTATCCCTTTAACATCAATCAATATATATCTGGAATCAAATATTCATCTTTGCACGACAGGCCAAAGATATTCATCAGTTGGTCATGTTCATCTAAACACATGTTCATCTTTGCACTACTACGGGCCAAAGATATTCATCGAAATCATTCATTTGCTTTACTACGTGCCAAAGATATTCAATAATATCATCATTTAAGACCGAGGATGATGAAAAATGTTTTTAAAAGCGAATCCGGTGAAACAAAATGACAAGGATTAAGGATTAAGGATTCGTACTTTGTTTTATCCATGTCCAAAAATACCTCAAAAAAAATAATCATAGTGGTGTAAAATTCAAGAATGATCAAAACATGGATACAATCAAAGCTAGTATCCACAATAGATATTTTAGGCGAAAAGGAAAATTTTCATTTTTCGATGAATAGTGTCGATATCGTGAATAGTAACTCAGACACCAAAAGTTCCAAATTTGATAAAAACTTCAGATCAATATTTCAAAGATAATGATATTGAAGAAATAATATCATTACGAAAAAAATATCCCTTACCTCACAAAGACAAGTCTTACAGTTGAAACACGGATATAAGGCTATGACTTGAACTTGCAGTATAAAGCAACACTCAAAGTATCAAAATACTCACAAGAATACGCTCAATATATTGAGAGAAATACAGAGAAAACTTCAGTTTCTGGTGTGATTTTCAATTCTAACCTAAGCACCCTATTTATAGGAAAATGCTTAGAACACCAAATTAGAAAATTTATTAAATATTATTATATTTTTTCCAAAACTTCATACACATGCTTTTACCATCCGAACTCATTCTATAACATTTTAAATGAGGGAAACAAAATGAAAAACGTTTTTGTAAATAAAAATAATTAAAACTTTCAAAATCAATTATTTGAACTTGAACTTGATAATTCTGATAAATAGCCCTTTTATCGGAAAATTGAATCTCACGGGTTTTATAGGAAATTCAATTCTCTACAACTTTGCAGAAGAGAGTTTTTCCAAATTCCAAACAGAAATTGACCAAAATCCACAAATGCGCGATTTTACAAGCTATAATCAAATTTCAGTCAAGAAATGAGGTCCACCCACACATAAACATACTTTAAATATTTTTGGTAACAAAAATACTCCTCCTCCACATATACTCATATATCCTACATTCATCGTAAAAATATCATCATTATTATATTATTAAAATATAATAATATATTTAAATGAATTATTTTATCAGAAAAAGATAAAATTTTAATTTTCAACAATTGTCACATTAAAAATTTTCTCCATCTATATCCACATAAAATCAATATTTTCCTCATCATATGAATCAATAATTAATTATTCACAAATAATATTACAGAATCACTCAGTTGGTTAAAGTTTTGACTTCTATACTCCATGAAATTAGTAGAATATCCTTGATATTTGCGCTTCATCCGATATTTTTCATGGAAATATTCTTACGATCATTCTTGAATTTTACTCTACAAAACAGTATCATGTTGACAATTTGGACGTTAATAATTCTTGGATAAAATAATTCTTGAACTTGTTATATCATTGTCATCATCCTCATGTTTATATTTTGTTGAAAGTCATCGTGGCTGTAGTGCATAGATGGACTTGGTATGATTATGACCGAGGGGATTATTGATTGTAATCATTATCGTAATGTTACAAATAATGTGGTAAAAAGTTCTCATTGGCCGTAGTGCATTGATGGGACGAGTTGTTGGCATGATCATGACCATGAATACACAAATATTCTTGGCCGTAGTGCATGGATAATTGTGGTCGTGATCTTAAAAGAATATCCTTGGTAGTAGTGCGAGGGGTGATTCGATGATGTGGAATATTTATTAAAATTTGAGTCTCGGTGATAATAGTGATGAAAAACTTTTTAATCATAAAAGATAGTAGATTTTATTTTCTACTTGACTCTTTTAATGGATTGTTTGTTCATGGCGGTTAAACTTGATGTCTAAAATATTTTATCGGTTTAACATTGTTGGAGACTAATGATAATTTATTCGCATTATCTCTTAGTCATAATATATCTTCTTTGGGCTAGTTGAGCTCACCCTTCCTTTCACCATTCTCTCTTGAAATGAGAATATAAATTTGGGACGAGTCGGGAGCGGAGTGATGGTCAGAGGATAACATTAGTAGTCCTCACTATTACGTGAAATAGTGTGATAATAATTGTAATGAGGACTCCTTTTGAGTTTGTATAATCTCTAGTAGATAATATTTGTATTCAAACTCACGGTTTATGTTTTTGTCGTATTACACCGGCGGTTGTATTAGTAAGTTGTATTTGAACTACGTATACCATGTATCTGGCGACCTAAGATGGGTGATGTATACCTAATTTTGGCCCCGATCCTTTTGTTGATGACTTCCTTGTGTGGAATGTCTAGAAGCGGACTTTACGTGGCGGCGTCGTGAATAGCGATGACAAGTTGATAGGTATCATTGTGAGGTGCTTATCTAGGTTAAGGGATAATAGTCATGTTGGTATCATTGTGACGTCTTATCCAAGTCTTGGATGAAATGTGATTTTGAATGATATTTCTATCATTAATAAATCTCTTGACGTATTCACGAAGACTTCTTAGCCTAGGCGTGAAATTGAATTTTGTATTGACACTAGTACAAAACCCATTTCTTAAACCCTCAAAATATTTCTTCAACTAAAGCGAACGAGCGTAACATACGCTAAAGAGCGTTGACTCGAAAGTTGTTGAAGATTAGGATCATCTTATTCAATATCATCGTGGAAGAAAGCGAGCGTGGTAGGCGGCGTGTTGAGTAGAAGATCGTATGCATTCTGAAGTGCGATGTTGTTAACACAAAGACTCATTTCGTATAACTTGCGAATGATGAAGATAGAGTTAAAGACTACAGGGACCCACGTGAAGATAACGAATATCTGAGTAAAATCGACTTTAATCGATAAAGGTAAAGACGCGTTTCAAAACTCGTACACGAATCGATGAATATGAAGAAAAAGGTTCAAGAAGGCGTTATTACAGAAGCGAGATTCTTGAAGAGAAATCTCAACCCTCAATTTAATTGGCCCATTTAAAATCCTCGATGAAGTAGAAATTGTGGCCTATAGACTCGTTTTACCGCCAAGTTTGTTGTGTGTTCAGAACATTTTTTTTATCGATGTTACGTAAATATGTGGATGACCCGAACCACATTATTAATTTAGAATCGGACGAGATAGCGGATGATTTAACGTATGAGATCTCGTGTTAAAATCTTGGATAAGAAGAATTGTATCCAACACTTCGAGGTTATACCTCAAGAGTTAGAATCGAAATGAAGTCAAGGTATCCTCCATTTTTATGCGTCGACGTAAATTTTAATTTTTTATGAATAAAGAATTAATCAAAAATTTTTTTATATTATGGTGTAAATTTGAGATAATGTTATATTTGTGGGTAATATTTATAAATTTTGCAAAGTATCTGAGTTGTCATATTATATTCAATTGGTGGGGAATATTCGTTTTAAGCAGGAAATATTCGTGGGCGGCACAATCATTAGTGGACCCCTAAGCGGAATTATTGTCGGATTGAAAGCGACAAAAATATTTTATTGAAAATAATGGCGGAAGTTTTACTGGTTGATCTTGTTGAACTACTCGGTAGTAAAAAAATCGATGTCTGGCGTTGTTGCATAGTAGAGCACGGTATTGATTATTGATATTTATGTGAGAAGTCACTCGGTTTTGTTCAATTATTACTACTGATAGTTTTTGCATAGTATCTCACATTATTTGATTCAATTATTGTTGATTTAGAAGTTTTGTTTTATTTGTCTTATTAACGTAATAAAATAGAAACATCTTTTTATATAAAGCAGAATACTTTATTAAAGTTATTCTATAAATAGAATATATTATATTCTATTATGCATAGTATTTTGCATAGTAAAATCTTTTTATATAAAATAGAATACTTTATTAAAGTTATTCTATAAATAGAATATATTATATTTTAATATGCATAGTGTTTGCATAGTGCATGCATAGTATTTGCATAGTAAAAATCTTTTTATATAAATAGAATATATTATATTTTATTTAAAAGATTTTTCTTTAAATATGGAATAGTCGATTAAAGTAAATCAATCTGGATAGTTCATGGATTAATTCTTATGCATTCCATTTTCCTATAAATAGAAGCTCATTCCTTCATTATTTTCTTACGAATTCTTTGAACTAGAGAGAGAAACTATAGAGAGAGACTATAGAGAGAGAGAAGAAAAGTTTATGCTTACTTCTTCTACTCTTATATCAAGTATTATTTTACGGTAGAGGATATTATTCTTTTGTATTCAAGAAGAGAACTTACATTATTCCATTTCTTTATTGTTACATTGGAATAACTTTTGTATCTGTGAAGCTACCTATACTTGGTGACATTCTTCTATTATTACTGTCATTATTATTACGTAGAATATCACATGCATCTTTATCTGTGGGACTGGTTCCATTTTTATTATTAAAAGTCTTTATTATTACGTTGGAATATCACATGCATACATCTTATCTGTAGGACTGGTTCCATCATTTATTATTCGCATTTATTATTACATTTGGAACATCACATTGGTGTGAATTTCACTTTTCTGGTTTAGTTATTATTATTACATTGGAATAACAAATACATCTGCAATCTGCATGCATGGTGATATCTTTTGTTATTCCATTCGGTATTATACTCGGTTGATTAAAATTTTGACTTCTATACTCCATAAAATTAGTGGAATATCCTTGATATTTGCGCTTCATCGATATCTTTTCATGGAAATATTCTTACGAGCATTCTTGAATTTTTATTCTACAAAGAAGTATCATGTTGATAATTTGGACGTTATTGGTTTCTGACAAATTAATTCTTGAACTTGTTTAATTGAATTCTTATATCATTGTCATCATCCTCATGTTTATATTATGTTAAAAGTCATCACGTGGCACTGTAGTGCATAGATGGACTTGGTATGATTATGACCGAGGATTATTCGGTGGTATAATCATGGCCAAGTAATATTACAAATGATGTGAAAAAAAAGTCCTCATTGGCGTAGTGCATTGATGGACAAGTTTTTGGTATAATTATGGCTATGGATTCTCTTGACCGAGGAAGCAAAAGATGAATTGTTTTATGGCATGATCGGGACCATTGATGAAAACACGATTATCTTTGGCGTAGTGCATGGATAATTCGTGGTCGTGATCTTAAAGAATATCCTTGGCTTTTGTAGTGCGGGGATGATTTAATGATGTGGATTATTTATTGAAATTTGAGTCTCGTGATAAAAGTGATGAAAAAACTTTTAAATCATAAAAGATAGTAGATTTATTTTCTACTTGACTCTTTTAATGGATTGCTTGTTCATTCTGATTAAACTTGATGTCTATTATATATTTTATCGGTTTAACATTGTTTAGAGACTAATGATAATTTATTACGCATTATCTTAGTCATAATATTTCTTCTTGGGCTAGTTGAGCTCACCCTTTCTTTCTTTATTCTCTTGAGGAAATGAGAATATATATTTGGGACGAGTCGGGGAGCGGAGTGATGGTCCGGATGATAGCATTAGTAGTCCTCAATATTACGTGAAATAGTGTGATAATAATTGTAATGAGGACTCCTTTTGAGTTTATATAATCTCTAGTAGATAATATTTGTATTCAAACTCACGATTTTATGTTTTGTCGTATTGTACGATAGTTGTATTAGTAAGTTGTATTTGAATTCTATACCATGTATCTGGCGACCCAAGATGGGTGATGTATACCTAATTTTGGGGGCGTCACAGTTGGTATCAAAGCTTAGGGATATGATCCCTGGCTAAGATGTGAGACTAGAACTAGGAGGGAGGCGGGAAATTCCTTGTTAGTATGACCTACCTAAGTTTATTTGGTATTTGATTGGTCGGTCAGAGTATAGTGATAATATGTTGCATGTCAATTAACCCTTGTTTTGTGGCAGTGTTTGAAAATGGCATCCGAGAATGTTGAGAATAGCAATGGAGCACAGGAGACTATTGATTCTCCACGGATCAATAATCGAGGACAATGTGCTGATAGGATGGCGATAATCCTCCGTGTAAACAACAACAGCGATCAATTTCTGAGCGATGATACGTTTAAGAGCTTTTAGAATTCATGCAACATCGGTGCGAAGGCGGCTCTCGCATTCATAATGCGAGGAGGAAACAATGGCAACCACGGTTGGTCAACGCTTAAGCAATTCAAGGAGGCTGGGACCACAGGAGTTTTTGGGAAAGCGAGAACCACTTAAAGGCGGAGGCGTGGTTAAAGCGAGATCACCAAGATATTTGATGTCTTGGGATGCTCGAGAGGAGCAAAAGGTTACTTTGCCACCTTTATATTTGCGTGAAGAAGGAGATCATTGGTGGGAATCGTAAAAGCGTACCCGACTGGCCGCACTCAAGATGTCTTGGGAGAAGTTCCAAGAATTATTCAACGACAAGTACTTTTCTGAAAGTATTCGTCACATGAAGGAGGTAGAATTCATCAAGTTGGAGCAAAACAATATGGCCAGTGTCGCGATCACGAGGCTAAGTTTGCGGAGTTATTCGGTTTGCATCCCATTTGGTCGATAATGAGGAGCGAATGGCGCGAATGTTTTTGCGAGGTTTGAAACCGATATCGTCGATACCTCATTTCTCACAAACTTTGTTTATATTAGGATGTTGTGAATAGGGCTCGATTATTGGAGCGCGATAATGAGTAAGCCACAACCAAAAGGCGACGACCAACAACACGATAATAATCATCACCGGTGTAGCGGTCATCGGAACAACGATAACCATCGTGGGGATATTATCATGCCAAGAATGGTAACCATTTTGGTGGTAATCATGGCCAAGATAATAAGAATGGACATTTTAATAAGAGAAGGTTCAACAATGGCGTGAAGGCGTCGACCAAAGACCCGTTTCAAAGAAGAAGAAGAAGCGCCCATCGGTCGTATGTTTCAAAATCACGGACAAGAGGACACATCCGTCCAAGCTATATGCAACAATCAAAGCGTGTTTTAATTGCGGAAGAAGGTCACCTAGCTCGATTTTTGTCGTATGGTGAAGTCAAGTCCAATTTGGGATAGTGATGCCAAAGGATGTCCCGGACAAGCCAAAGCCGTAGGTAGTTTAAGAGAGAGTTTTTTTTCTCGTGACGAGGAACACTGAATAAAATTATCACGGGTAAGTTAATCATAAGCTCTTGAAGTCTATCATAAGTGTTGAATCTGGTTCTACTCACTCTTTTATTTCACCTAGTTGTGTTGATGTTTGTACTTAACTCAGGAGAAGTTAAACTTTGATTTATCTATTGAAACTCCATTGGGAGAAACCCGTTACCTCCTTTATTTATAAATCTTGTTTGATTCAAATCGACACTTTCACGTTACTGTCGATCTTATCTCTTTGAAAATACTTGCCTTTGATGTGGTTTTTTTTTTGAAGCGATTGGTTAACTACTCATCATGTTTTTTCGTAAGGTTGTTAGCTTTCATATTTCTAACCAACCTATTATGCGAATTCAAACAACCAAACCACTAAATTCAATCATTGTCATATCAAGCCATAAGTAAAGAGCCCCGATCCTTTTGTTGATGACTTCCTTGTGTGGAATGCAGAAGCGGACTTTTATATGGCGGCGTCGTGAATAGCGATGACAAGTTGATAGGTATCATTGTGAGGTCTTTATCTAGGTTAAGGGATAGAAGTCACAGTTGGTATCAATGTGACGTCTTATCCAAGTCTTGGATGAAATGTGATTTTGAATGATATTTCTATCATTAATAAATCTCTTGGCGTATTCTGAAGACTTCTTAGCCTACCCCTAGGCGTGAAATCGAATTTTGTATTGACACGGTACAAAACCCATTTCTTAAACCCTTAAAATATTTCTTCAACTAAAAGCGAGCGTAACATGCGCCAAAGAGCGTTGACTCGAAATTTACATTGAAGATTACGATCGTCTTATTCAATATCATCGTGGAAGAAGCGAGCGTGGTAGGTGGCGTGTTGAGTAGAAGATCGTATCGTTTACAAGTGCGATGTTGTTAACACAAAGACTCATTTAAGTATAACTTACAAATGATGAAGATAGAGTTAAAGACTCTAGGGACCACGTGAAGATAACGAATATCTGAGTAAAATCGACTTTAATCGATAAAGTTAAAAAGGCAGCTCAAGCTACATACCGAATCGATGAATGTGAAGAAGAAGGTTCAAGAGGCGTTATTCTAGAAGCAAGAGTTCTTTGAAGAGAAATCTCAACCCTCGATTTAATTGGCCCATTTGAAATCCTCGATGAAGTAGGGCTGTGGCTTATAGACTCGTTTTTACCGCCAAGTATGTTGCGTGTTCATAACATTTTTTAACGTATCGATGTTACGTAAATATGTGGATGACCGAACCACATTATTAATTTAGAATCGGACGAGATAGCGGATGATTTAGCGTATGAGATCTCGTGTTAAAATCTTGGATAAGAAGAATCGTATCCAACACTCGAGGTTATACCTCAAGAGTTAGAATTTGAAATGAAGTCAAGGTATCCTCACTTTTTGGCATACCAGAGTGCGTACGTAAATTTGAGGCGAAATTCCATAAGGAGGGAGATTGTGAAACCCAGATTTTATGAATAAAAATTAATTTTCTCGAAATAATTTTTTTATATTATGGTGTGAATTTGAGATAATGTTATAGTTGTGGGTAATATTTATAAATTTTGCAAAGTATGCTGAGTTGTCATATTATATTCGATTGGTGGGGAATATTCGTTTTAAGCGAGGAAATATTAAATGCGATGGCACAATCATTAGTGGACCCCCTAGCGGAATTATTGTCGGATTGAAAGCGACAAAAATATTTTATTGAAAATAACGGCGGAAGTTTTCTGGTTGATCTTTGTTGAACTACTCGGTAAAAAAATCGATGTCTGGCGTTGTTGCATAGTAGTAGCGCGGTATTGATTATTGATATTTATGTGAGAAGTCACTCGGTTTTGTTCAATTATTACTACAATAGTTCTTTGCATAGTATCTCACATTATTTGATTCAATTATTGTTGATTTAGAAGTTTTGTTTTATTAGTATTATTAACGTAATAAAATAGAAACATCTTTTATATAAAGCAGAATACTTTATTAAAGTTATTCTATAAATAGAATATATTATATTCTATTATGCATAGTGTTTTGCATAGTAAAATCTTTTTATATAAAGCAGAATACTTTATTAAAGTTATTCTATAAATAGAATATATTATATTTTATTATGCATAGTGTTTTGCATAGTGTCCGCATAGTGTTTGCATAGTAAATCTTTTTTTATATAAATAGAATATATTATATTTTATTTAAAAGATTTTTCTTTAAATATGGACCGTCAGATTAAAGTAAATCAATACAGATAGTTCATGGATTAATTCTTATGCATTCCATTTTCCTATAAATAGAAGCTCATTCCTTCATTATTTTCTTACGAATTCTTTGAACTCTAGAGAGAAACTATAGAGAGAGACTATAGAGATAGAAGAAAAGTTTTATGTTACTTCACTACTCTTATATCAAGTATTATTTTACGGTAAGGGATATTATTCTTTTGTATTCAAGAAGAGAACTTACATTATTCCATTTCTTTATTGTTACATTGGAATAACTTTGTATATCATGAGACTACCCTATACTTGGTGACATTCTTCTATTATTACATCTTTATTATTACGTCGAATATCATCATCATGCTGTCTTTATCTGTGGGACTGGTTCCATTTTATTATTAAGTCTCTTTATTATTACGCCGGAATACATACATGCATCTTATCTGTGGGACTGGTTCCATCATTTATTATTCGCATTTATTATTACATTTGGAACATCACATGGTGTGAATTTCACGACACAGTTCCGTTATTATTATTACATTGGAATAATAAATACATCTGCAATACCGCATGCATGGTGATATCTTTTGTTATTCCATTTCATTATTATACTCGGTTGATTAAAATTTTGACTTCTATACTCCATGAAATTAGTGGAATATCCTTGATATTTGCGCTTCATCGATATATTTTCATGGAAATATTCTTACGAGCATTCTTGAATTTTATTCTACAAAGAAGTATCATGTTGACAATTTGGACGTTATTGGTTCTGGACAAATTAATTCTTGAACTTATTTAATTGAATTTCTTATATCATTGTCATCATCCTCATGTATTTTATATTATGTTAAAAGTCATATGTGGCACTGTGGTGCATAGATGGACTTGGTATGATTATGACGAGGGATTATTCGGTATAATCATGGTAGTAATGTTACAAATGATGTGAAAAAAAAGTCCTCATTGGCCGTAGTGCATTGATGGATAGTTTTTGGTATGATTATGGCTATGGATTCTCTTGACCCGAGGTGCAAAGATGAATTATTTTATGGCATGATCAAGATAGTTGATGAAAACACGATTATCTTTGGCGTAGTGCATGGATAATTCGTGGTCGTGATCTTAAAGAATATCCTTGCTTTTGTAGTGCGGGGATGATTTAATGATGTGGATTATTTATTGAAATTTGAGTCTCGTGATAAAAGTGATGAAAAACTTTTAAATCATAAAAGATAGTAGATTTTATTCTCTACTTGACTCTTTTAATGGATTGCTTGTTCATTTGAGTTAAACTTGATGTCTATTATATTTTATCAGTTTAACATTGTTGGAGACTAATGATAATTTATTCTGCATTATCTTAGTCATAATATTTCTTATTGGGCTAGTTGAGCTCACCCTTTCTTTCACTGTTCTCTTCAGGAAATGAGAATATAGCTGGGACGAGTCGGGGAACGGAGTGATGGTCCAGAGGATAGCATTAGTAGTCCTCACTATTTTGTGAAATAGTGTGATAATAATTGTAATAAGGACTCCTTTTGAGTTTGTATAATCTCTAGTAGATAATATTTGTATTCAAACTCACGGTTTATGTTTTGTCGTATTGTACTGTACGTTGTATTAGTAAGTTGTATTATTAAGTTGTATTTGAATTACATGGTACCATGTATACCTAATTTTGGCGACCCAAGATGGGTGATGTATACCTAATTTTCTTAAATTTGCTTTCTCTTTTGATCTTGGTGATCTGCTTTATCAAGCTTCCGCCATAAGTGGTTTGGCTCTCCTTCAACTCCGGTGGTCCCTCCTTGAAGCTGTTTTAGCGGTGACCGCCAAGAGTTTCAAGTGTTTCCACCTACATTTTGTCAGAACCGCTCTCGCCTTCTCTTTGTTGCGCATGAATTGTATAAAGCCTCTGAACAATCTATCATTCATCATTTGGTCGAGTGTTGTGGTTTTGCATGAGGTTTGTCGTCTTCACGATGCACATTCTCACGATTATTGATATGTGGAGACTCAGCGGTCTCTTGTGCTCCATTGCTATTCTCAACATTTTGGATGTCATTTTGAGATCATCGCCACAAAACAAAGGTTAATTGACATGTAACATAATATCTCTAAACTCGACCAACCAATTTAAATACAAAATAAATTTAAGTAGGTCCTACTAGCGAAGAAATTTCCCGTCTCTCCCCTCCTAGTTCTAGTCTCACATCTTAGCCGTGGATCATATCCCTAAGCTTTGATACCAAATCGTGATGCCCCCAAAATTAGGTATACAACACCCATCTTGGGTGCTTGGATACATGGTATGTAATTCAAATACAACTTACTAATACAACCTGTGGTGTACAATACGACAAAACATAAGCTGTGAGTTTGAATACAAATATTATCTACTAGAGATTATACAAACTCAAAAGAGTCCTCATTACAATTATTATCACACTATTTCACGAATAGTTAGGACTTCTAATGCTTATCCTCGGACCATCACTCCGTTCCCGAGCACTCGTCTCGACTATATTCTCATTTCAAGAAGAAACGGTGAAAGGAAGGGTGAGCTCAACTAGCCCGAGAAGAAATATTATGACTAAGATAATGCGAGAATAAATTATCATTAGTCTCCAACAATGTTAAACCGATAAAATATAATAGACATCAAGTTTAAGCTGCAGTAGTGAACAAGCAATCCATTAAAAGAGTCAAGTAGAAAATAAAATCTACTATCTTTTATGATTAAAAAGGCTTTTCATCATCATTATCATTTGAGACTCGACTTAATAAATATTCCACATCATCGAATCACCCCGCACTACTGACCGAGGATATTTTTTAGTATCACGATCACAATTATCCATGTACTACGGGACAAGAATATTTGTGTATTCATTAATGGTCATGATCATGCCAACAACTGTCCATCAATGCACTACGGGCCAATGAGAACTTTTACCACATCATTTGTAACATTACGGTCATGATTACTGTTTTGAATAATCCTGGTTAATAATCATACCAAGTCCATCTATGCACTACAGGCCACAGATGACTTTCAACAAAATATAAACATGAAGATGATGACAATGATATAAGAATTCAATAAAACAAGTTCAAGAATTATTTTGTCTAGGAATTATTAACGTCCAAATTTTCAACATGATACTGTTTTGTAGAGTAAAATTCAAGAATGATCAGAAGAATATTTCCATGAAAAGATACTGGATGAAGCGCAAATATCAAGGATATTCTACTAATTTCATGGAGTATAGAAGTCAAAACTTTAACCAATTGAGTATAATAAAGAATGGAATAACAAAAGAAATTACCGTACATGCGGTACTTTGCGTATGATAAAAGTTATTCCAATGTAATAATAATAACGGAACAGTCGGGAAAAATTTGCAACGGCATGGGATGTTCCAACAAAATAATAAAAAGCGGAACCAGTCGGTGTAAAACACATGACAAGATATTCCAACGAGAAAAATAATAATAAAGACGGAACCAGTCCGGTGTAAAAACACAATCGATGAGGATGTTCCAACGGAATAATAATAAAGAGCGGAACCGGTCCGGTGTAAAACACATGCACAGGATGTTCCAACAGAATAATGAAGAATGTCACCAAGTATAGGGTGATCGGCGTATCTGAGTTATTCCAAGCAGAATAATAAGAAATGGAATAACAAAAGTTCTCTTCATGAATAAGAAAGAATAACACCCACTACCGTAGTAAAAAAGCGAATATAAAAGTAGTTAAGTAGCGAGAATACTTTTCTTCTATCTCTATAGTCTCTCTCTATAGTTTTCTCTCTAGAGTTCAATGAATTCGTAAGAAAATAATGAAGGAATGAGTTTATTTATAGAAAAATAGAATGCATATAAGAACTAATCCATGAGCGGTCCAGATTGATTTACTTTAATTTGACGGTCCATATTTAAAGCAAAATCTTTTAAATAAAATATAATATATTCTATTTATAATCTAATAAAATGAATAACTTTATAAAAGATTTTACTATGCAAACACTATCTGTGCACTATGCAAACACTATGCATAATAAAATATAATATATTCTAATTATAGAATAACTTTATAAAAGTATTACATTTTATATAAAAGATTTTACGTATTATTACATTAATAATACCAACAAAATTGAGTGACTTATCACGTAAGCATCAATAATCAATATCTGGTGTGCTACTATGCGACCAATGCAGTATTATGTATTACTTTTAACAAGGGTGCTTCACGATTAACGATAAAACTTCCGCCGTTATTTTCATAAAGTATTTTTGTCATTTTCTTAATCCGGCAATAATTCCGTTGTAGGGTCCACCAATGATTGTCCATTGCATTGAATATTCCTGTTAAAACTAATATTCACGACCAATCGAATATTATATAACAATTTTGCGTACTTTGCAAAATTTATAAATATTACCCACAACTATAACATTATATCAATTTCACTCCATAATATTCAAAAATAATATTTATAGAAAATTCATCTTTATTCAAAAAGTTGGGGTATTACAATCTCCCTTCTTATGAAATTTCACCCTCGAAATTAGAAGTGCATTACACTGGTATGTCGAAGAGGTAAGGATACCTTGATTTCATTTCAGATTCTAACTCCCAAGTCATTAAAATTAGGGTACGTACTTGGTATATACGAATTCAAGCAACTAAACCATTAAAATCAATCAATGTCATATCTAATCATAAAGCTATTCGTTTATTGAAAAACGGATGTCAAGCTTTCTTAGCCCATGTTATGGATTTGAATAAAGACACGTCAAATTTGAATAATATTCCTGTTGTTATTGACTTTCTTGACGTATTTCCTGAAGAACTTCCCATTCTACCCCGAGCGTGAAGTTGAATTCTTTATTGATCTTGAACACAGATACAAGCCCATTTCTAAAACTCCATATCGAATGGTTCTTATTGAACCAGGAGTTAAAGGTCCAACTCTGAGGAGTTGTTGGACATCGGTTTCATTCGCCCCTAAAGTACATCTCCTTGGGGTGCTCTGTTTTATTCAGTAAAGAAGAAAGCGGTAGTATGCGACTTTGTATTAACTATGGGAATTGAACCATGTCACCATCAAGAATAGGTATCCTTTACCTCGTATTGATGACTTGTTTGACGATTGCAAGGAGCACAATTCTTTTCAAAAATCGATCTTCGTTCGGATATCATCGGTGAAGATTAGGCGAGGATATTCAAAAAGCGCCTTCGGAACTCTAATGGGCATTATTATGAATTCTTAGTCATGTCTTTCGGATTGACTAATGCTCCTGCGGCTTTCATGGATATGATGAACCGAGTATTCAAGGAATATTTGGATCGGTTTGTTGTTGTCTTTATTGATGACATCCTCATATATTCCAAAAGTCGTGAAGATCATGAGCACCATTTGAAATTTGGTACTCAAAGGCTTCGTGAAAACAAGTTATATGCCAAGTTAAAGAAATGCGAGTTCGGCTTGAGGAAGTAGCATTCCTTGGGCACGTGGTGTCGAAACATGAGATATCTGTTGATCCCGCAAAGATTGAAGCAATACAAAGTTGGGAGCAACCAAGAAGGCGGTGACTAAAGACGTAGCTTTTACGGGCCTAAATTTGGTTATTATCGGAGATTCATGGAAGGATTTTCTCGAATCGCTAGTCCATTAACTCGGTGACTGGGAAGATATAAAATTCGTATGGAGCGAGGAATGCGAGAAGAGTTTCCAAGAGCTTAAGAGAGACTCATTTTGGCACTGTTTCAACAATACCATCCTGATACGGATGGATTTGTTATCTACAATGATGCTTCGGTGCAAAGGGTTAGGAAGTGTTTTCATGCAACGTGGGAAAGTCATAGCAAGCCTATGCTTCGCGACAACTTAAAAAAGTATGGAAGAATTATCCTACTCATGATCTAGAGTTAGCGGTGATCGTTTCGCGCTAAAGATCCGGAGGCACTATCTATATATGGGAGAAAGTGGAGATATATTCGGACCATAAAAAGCCTCAAATATTTCTTCACGAAAAGGAACTCAACACGCGACAACGACGTTGGCTTGAGTTGTTGAAAGATTACGACCACACTATTCAATACCATCCTGAAAAAGCGAGCGTGGTAGGCGTACGCGTTGAGTAGAAGATCATATCTGAGGAATGAGTGCGATGATGTCAAGTATCGACAGAGAGCCAACTTTAATAGAAAAAGTTAAGGTTGCTTCGAGCCACCGCCAAATCGGGGCGATGCGTATGAAGAAGAAAGTACTGAAGGTGCTATTCCTAGGGCGAGAATTGATGAAGAAGGAATACTTGAGTCCACTCCGGACTTTGTGTTTCCTATCGACTCACGATTTGAAGTACAAGATTATGATGGAGGCACACAATACACCATTTGCAATCCATCCTGGAAGTACTAAAATGTATCGTGATCTTCGACATACATTTTGGTGGAACAATATGAAGAGAGAGATTGCAAAGTTTATCTCGATGTGTTTAACTTGTCAACGTTTAAAGGCGGAGCATCTAGTACCTAAGGGTCCGTTGCAACCACTTGATATTCCGAAATAGAAGTGGGAACACATTACCATGTATATCGTTACGGGTCTTCCTACGGTTTCTCAAGGCATCAATGCTATTTGGGTTATTGTTGATAGATTAACCAAGTCTGCACATTTCTTGCCGATACGGGAGACTTATTCCCTTGAACATCTTGTTAGTATGTATATAAATGAGATTGTGAGGTTGCATGGCATGCCAGTATCCATAGTTTTGGATCGTGACCCAAGATTCACTTCAAGATTTTGGGTTAGCTTGCAAAAAGCTATGAGCGCAGTTCTGATTGATGGGCCTTGCATACCATCCTCAAACGGAAGGACAATCGAGAGAGGACTATTCAAACTCTTGAAGATTTATTAAGACTCGTGTCCTAGACTTCAAGGACGGTTGGGATAAGTATTTACCATTGGTGGAATTCTCTACAACAACAATGTTATCGAGCAAGTATAGGTGTGGCTCCATATGAAGCATTATATGGACGAAAGTGTCGCTCTCCAATATGTTGGGATGAGGTGGGTGAAGCAACATTGTTGGGACCCGAGTTAGTAAATATGACTCACTGAAAAGATCCAAATGATTCGACAACGATACAAAGCCAGACAAGATCGACAAAAAGAGTTATGCGGATCTTCATCGAAAGGACGTGGAATTTAGTATAGGGATCATGTATTGTTGCAAGTTGCTCCATGGAAGGGAGTTACAAGATTTGGGAAGAGAGGAAAGCTCAATCCACGATTTATTGTCCGGTTCAAATTCTTGACGAAAGTAGAAATGTAGCCTATAGACTCGCGTTACCTCCAAGTATGTCTCGTGTTCATAATGTGGGATATATGAGTATATGTGGAGGAAGAGTATTTTTGTTACCAAAAATATTTAAAGCATATTTTATGTGTCGGTGGACCCCATTTCTTGACTGAAATTTGATTATATACTTTGTAAAATCGCTTGGTTTGTGGATTTCGGTCAATTTCTATTTGGAATTTGGAAAAAATTTCTTCTGCAAAGTTGTAGAGAATTGAATTTCCTATAGAGGCTCACGAAATTCAAATTTTCAGACAAAAGGGCTATTTATTGTGAATTATTGAAGTTCCGAAATAATTGATTTTTGAAAGTTTTAATTATTTTTATTTACAAAAACGTGTTTTTCATTTTGTTTCCATCATTTAACATGTGATAGGGAAATTTGAGTTCGGATGGTAAAAAGCATGCGTATGAAGTTTTGGAAAAATATAATAATATTTAATAAATTTTCTACTTTGGTGTTCTAAGCATTTTCCTATAAATAGGGTGCTTAGGTTAGAATTGAAAATCACACCAGAAACTGAAGTTTTCCCTCTATTTCTCTCTCTATATATTGGCGTATTCTTGTGAGTATTTTGATACTTTGAGTGTTGCTTTATCGGTGTAAAGTTCAAGTCATAGCCTATATCAGGTGTTTTATTTAGAAATCTTGTCTTTTTGTGAGGTAAGGGATATTATTTTTTTGTAATGATATTATTTCTTCAATATCATTATCTTTGAAATATTGATCTGAAGTTTTTATCAAATTTGGAACTTTTGGTGTGTAGAGTTCTTATTCACGATATCTCGGACTATTCACACGATCACGATCTTATTCACGAATCTGACTATTCATCATGAAAAATGAAAATTTTCCTTTTCGTCTAAAATATCTATTGTGGATACTAGCTTTGATTGTATCCATGTTTTGATCATTATTGAATTTTACACCACTATGATTATTTTTGAGGTATTTTTGGACATGGATAAAACAAAGTACGAATCCTTAATCCTTAATCCTTGTCATTTTGTTTTCTTTGGATTCGTTTCTTTAAAAATATTTTCATCATCCTCGGTCTTAAATGATGATATTATTGAATATCTTTTGGCACAGTAGTGCAAAGATGAATGATTTCGATGAATATCTTTGGCCGTAGTGCAAAAGATGAGCAGTGTTTAGATGAACATAACTAATGATGAATATCTTTGGCACAGAAGTGCAAAGATGAATATTTGATTCCAAATATTTATTGATTGATGTTCTGAGGATAAAAGATAGACGATGAACTTTTAAATTCATACATAGAAGATAGTAGTTTGCATTCTCTACTTAACTTTTCTAATGAATTATTATTTCCGCTGCGAATATTGATTTAAAACTTGTTGTCTATTGTATTCTATTAGATTTTTTTCCCTGTTGAAGACTAACGATAATTTGTTGTATATTATCTTAGTCATAATATTCTTTCCTGGGCTAGTTGAGCTCACCCTTTTTCTTTTTGTTCCATTTTTCTTCTCAGGAGGCAAGAATATAGCGAGTACGAGTCGGGGTATGTAATGAAGGTTCTAGAGAGAGTTGTTTAGTAGTCCTCACCATTTTTGTAAAATAATGTATCAATAAATGTGATAAGGATTTATTTGAGTATAGATATTGTCAAGAAGATAATATTTGTATTCAAACTCACAGTTTTACTGTTATAATAATAAAGTTGTAGTTGTTTCTGTACCATGTATTGACAACTCAGAATGGGTGATGTATACCTATTTTAGGAGCGTCACATCCTGTCTGTGTATTTTACACCGGACCTGATTCCGTCTTTATTATTATTCTGTTGGAACATCTTGTCTGTGTGTTTTACACCGGACCTGGTTCCGTCTTATTATTATTATTCTGTTGGAACATCATGTCGGTGTGTTTTACAGGACTGGTTAAAATCTTTATTATTCTGTTGGAACATCACCGCCGGTGCAAATTTTGCTCGACTTTGGTTCCGTTATTATTATTTCTGTTGGAATAAACATGTCTATCAAGCACCGCATGCATGGTAATTTCTTTTGTTATTCCATTCTTTATTATACTCGGTTGGTTAAAGTTTTGACTTTATACTCCATGAAATTAGTAGAATATCCTTGATATTTGCGCTTCATCCGAAGATCTTTTATGGAAATATTCTTCCGATCATTCTTGAATTTTACTCTACAAAACAAAGATCATGTTGACAATTTGGGACGTTAATAATTCCGGATAAAATAATTCTTGAACTTGTTATATCATTGTCATCATCCTCATGTTTATATTTTGTTGAAAGTCATACATGGCTTCAGAAGTGCGTAGATGGACTTGGTATGATTATGACGAGAGATTATTGTGACACCCCAAAATAGTCTACATCACCCATTCGAGTTGTTAATACATGCAGATGTAAATAAATCCTCATCATAATTATTGATACATTATTTTACAACAATGGTGAGGACTACTAAATAACTCTCCTAGAACTTTCATTCCATACCCCACTGTACTCATTATATTCTCGCCTCCCGAGAAGAAAAATGGAACAAAAGGAAAAAGGTGAGCTCGACTAGCCCAAGAAAGAATATTATGACTAAGATAATATACAACAAAATTATCGTTAGTCTTCAACGAGGGAAAAATATAATAGAATACAATAGACAACAAGTTTTAAATCAATATTCGCAATGAAATAATAATTCATTAGAAGAGTTAAGTAGAGAATGCAAACTACTATCTTCTATGTATGAATTTTAAAGTTCATCGTCTATTTTTTTTTATCCTCGTAACATCAATCAATATATTTCTTGGATCAAATATTCATCCTTGCACCATGTGCCAAGGACATTCACGATTGGTCATGTTCATCTAAACACTGCTCATCTTCAGACATGCGGCCAAAGATATTCATCAAATCAATCATCTTTGCACTACGGGCCAAAGATATTCATCGAAATCATTCATCTTTGCACTATGTGCCAAAGATATTCATCATAAATCATTCATCTTTGCATTACATGTGCCAAAGATATTCAATAATATCATCATTTAAGACCGAGGATGATGAAAATATTTTAAGGAAACGAATCCAATTGAAACAAAATGACAAGGATTAAGGATTAAGGATTCAGACTTTGTTTTATCCACGTCCAAAAATACCTCAAAAATAATCATAGTGGTGTAAAATTCAAGAATGATCAAAACATGGATACAATCAAAGCTAGTATCCGTAATAGATATTTTGGACAAAAAGAAAAATTTTATTTTTCGATGAATAAGGCAGATTCGTGAATAAGATCAGATACGTGAATAAAGGCAGTATCGTGAATAGTAACTCGACACCAAAAGTTCCAAATTTGATAAAACTTCAGATCAATATTTTAGCATAATGATATTGAAGAAATAATATCATTACAAAAAAAATAATATCCCTTACCTCGGGAAAGACAAGATTTAACCTGAATAATCGGATATAGGCTATAACTGAACTTTCACCGTATAGCAATACTCAAAGTATACTCAAAATACTCACAAGAATACGCCGATAATATAGAGAGAAAACTTCAGTTTCTGGTGTGATTTTCAATTCTAACCTAAGCACCCTATTTATAGGAAAATGCTTAGAACACCAAAGCAGAAAATTTAATATAATAATATTATATATATTACAATTTCCTACGCACACTTTGAATCATCTGAATTCAGCCACTTGCATGTGTTTAATGAGGCTAATCAACACAAAAAATATTTTTCCTATTTTAAATATTTTAAACTTCCAAAAATCAATTATTTTTGCCTTCTTGAACTTCAATAATTCATAATAAATAGCTCTTTTGTCGAAAAAATCGAATCTCGTTGGCTTTTTTATAGGAAATTCAATTTCTACAACTTTGCGTAAGAAAGTTTTCCAAATTCCAAACAAAAATTCATTTGAAATCCATAAGCGGATGATTTTAAAGGCTATAATCAAATTTTAGTCAATAAATGGGGTCCACCGACATGTTTAACATGTTTTAAACATTTATTGCAACAAAAATACTCTTTCTCCTCGTATACTCATATATCCCACATTCATTGTAAAAATATCACCATTATTATATTATTAAAATATAATAATATATTTAAATGAATTATTTTATCAGAAAAAGATAAAATATTAATTTTCAACAATTGTCACATTAAAAATTTTTTCCATCTATATCCACATAAAATCAATATTTTTCTCATCATATAAATCAATAATTAATTATTCACAAATAATATTACATAATCACATTATCGACAACAACCAGCAGGTCCCAAAGAAAGAGGGCTTTTCAATAAGAATTTCTCCTTCTTGGTAGCAATTAGGTGACCAAACCTCTCCTTGTAGTAACTTTCTAGACATTGCCAATAATGTTATCTAATAATATTATTCGGATAATATGAATTATTGCTTCGATAATGAAAAATTGTGTAATAACAATTATTCAAACAACAAAGAATATAAAATATCAACGCAACAATTATTGAACCTATAAAAATATTGAAGCAGTAATTATCGTAACCATTATTGAGTAGTGCCTTCTTCACGTAAGAGTCAATAATTGGTGCAATACCAAAGTGTCTTCTTGTGCTGCAACAATGCGTGTTCTTGTGTTTTTAACCACCGGTATTCCAATAGTGTAAAGCAGAACAACTACGCTAGTTATTTTTAAACAACTTATATTTGTCGTTTTCTTCCTCCAATCGCTTTTCCGTCGATTTTTTAAACAACTACACATGGTCGCTACTTCAGCATTTAATATTCCCACAAAGATTTAATATTCCACGACCAAACGAATATTCCCCGACAACAATGAATATTTTATAACCACTTGCTTATTTTGAAATATTTGCGTATTTTACCCATAACTATCCACATTAATCACATCAACCCTTACTATTTCAAAATAATAATTAGAAGAAATTAAATTTCATTTATTAATTATTTGGGGTCTTACAGTGACTCTGTAATTTGTTTAATGTTTACAGTTGTGTTCATTGTTTAATTTGTAAGCTTTGTAATTTGTCACATTAAAAATTTTCTCCATCTATATCCACATAAAATCAATATTTTCCTCATCATATGAATCAATAATTAATTATTCACAAATAATATTACAGAATCACTCAGTTGGTTAAAGTTTTGACTTCTATACTCCATGAAATTAGTAGAATATCCTTGATATTTGCGCTTCATCCAGTATTTTTTCATGGAAATATTCTTCTGATCATTCTTGAATTTTACTCTACAAAACAGTATCATGTTGACAATTTGGACGTTAATAATTCTTGGATAAAATAATTTTTGAACTTGTTATATCATTGTCATCATCCTCATGTTTATATTTTGTTGAAAGTCATCGTATTCTGTAGTGCATAGATGATGAACTTGGTATGATTATGATGAGGATTATTGATTGTAATCATTACCGTAATGTTACAAATGATGTGGTAAAAGTTCTCATTGGCCCGTAGTGCATTGATGGACAGTTGTTGGCATGATCATGACCATTAATGAATACACAAATATTCTTGACCCGTAGTGCATGGATAATTGTGGTCGTGATACTTAAAGAATATCCTCGCCGTAGTAGTGCGGGGGTGATTCGATGATGTGGAATATTTATTAAGTCGAGTCTCAATGATAATAGTGATGAAAAACCTTTTAATCATAAAAGATAGTAGATTTTATTTTCAACTTGACTCTTTTAATGGATTGTTTGTTCAAATTTGCAGTTAAACTTGATGTCATTATATTTTATCGGTTTAACATTGTTGGAGACTAATGATAATTTATTCTCGCATTATCTTAGTCATAATATTTCTTCTTGGGCTAGTTGAGCTCACCCTTCCTTTCACTTTCTCTTGTGAAATGAGAATATATTTGGGGACGAGTCGAGGCGGAGTGATGATCCGGAGGATAAGATTAGTAGTCCTCACTATTACGTGAAATAGTGTGATAATAATTATAATGAGGACTCCTTTTGAGTTTGTATAATATCTAGTAGATAATATTTGTATTCAAACTTACGGTTTATGTTTTGTCGTATTGTATACGATAGTTGTATTAGTAAGTTGTATTTGAATTACATGTATCATGTATGTCGACGACCCAAGATGGGTAATGTATACCTAATTTTGGGGCGCATAAGATTCTGAAAAATTTTCAATTCTATAAATTTTTTTTATTTTTTTTAATGTGTTTAAAAAAAAAACCAAAAAATCAAAAAAAAAAAAAAAGAACCAGATTTTAAACCTGTCCGGGAGTCCGGACAGGATCCGGTTCCTCTATATATATATATAGAGAGAGAGAGAGGATCGAACTAGAAATGAAATGAATGTATATAATAGTCCTCATGAAACTATTTGGTTGGTTGCCGTATTTTGATACAGAGTCACCAGTCACATCGGATATATTGATGAATTTAAAAATATTTTAAATTAACCTTAATAAGTTAATAATATAAATTTATATTTTATATTTTAAATAGGAGAAAGTATTGTATACATTCTAAAATTATAGATATAATTTGACTTTTAAAATAAAATAAAGACATTAAATTTTAAAATTAATATGATTTATAAAATTTTAGAATGAAATTAATTCTGTGATTAATAATTTTGGTTATGTACTATACAATTATAATAATTGTATCACTAAAATTAAATAAAATTGTATTTTTAATTTTGAAACGGATAAAGTTTTTATTTTAATTTATTTAACCAAAATTAATTATATTCCTTAATGTTTTTTCTTAATCCGAAAGTTGCATTCAAAAGATGAGAGAGTAGTTAAAATAATTGTAATAATACTATTATAAATTTTATTAATTATAAGATTAAAAAGTCAAAAAAAGAATGTATTTTTTTCAAAAAAGAACGCTGCAGAAAACTTTACGGAAAGGTATTTGAGCTTTTGAGAAATTAGCCTCACACGTCCCCAAACCGCATATGTACGTGGATTGTATATATTTGTAAAAATTATAATAATTCTAAGAATATTAATCTTACTATTATAATTATAGTTCTAAAATTAATAAATTATTTTATAATTTCAAGATTAATAATTTCTAGTCTTAATTTAAAAACAGACAAGTTACTTAAGATTAATAGTCTTATTCCAAGTATAATTCTTACAAACAAACATAACTTTAAAATAACGCATTCACCTAAAGCCACAAATAAGGGTATAAATGAACCGAGTCGAACTGAGTATTAAGTTGTTTAGATTTAGTTCACAAAATTTATCGAGTATAAAATAAGGTTTAATTGTCGAGTTAGGCACGATTTCGAATCGAGCCCGAGCAGTTTAAACTTTTTGAACGAATATGATCCGTGTATCAGTAGAAAATTATAATTTAAAAGATTCGAGTAATTTATCAAACTTTAAAATTTGCTTATTTTTGAATTATTTATATTTCGAACTCGAATAGAACTTTTAGTGGAGCCAGTATGAATCGAGTCTGAACTGTTTGTTCATTTTAGAGCCTTAGCCACAAGTACTCTTATTTTTTCTATTTTTTGAGAACTCATAATTACTTAATATATCTAACTTTTTATATAGAAAATAAAGAAATAACTCATTTTATTTCACATTTTAATTTTTTCAATGTCAATCAATTAGTAATGTCACGTAAAAAAATTGATGACGTGATACGTTCAAGGGGAACATTATTGTACAGACTGTATAGACCCTGTTTTTTGTATGTATCCAAACTACACCTAAAATCTTATTTTTTATAAAAATTTCAATTGTAATTAATACTATATATTTTTTTGGAGGTACTAAAAAAAAAAAAAAAAAGGTCACTAGAAAAATGTCCCCTAGAAAGACTCTTTTAAGATATTTTATGTTTTTTAAATATTAAAACTTGTAAATTTAAGTACTAAAACAACTTATAAGATGTAATTCAATATTCAAAACATTAAATTTATTCTATCTAAATGGAGGAAATATAATTTTCTATATTATGAACTTTCATAGAAGTGATATTTATTGTATATGAAAAGAAACAAATGGAGTTTTGCGAGACATGAATTATTTTATTCTTGTTTTGTTTTGATTTGATTCTGGTGGTGGCGTGAGGAATCAATATTCAATAGAGACAAGACCACCCCTTAAAGCCGCCGGAAATCCTGCTGCTAAAAGCTACGGCTGTCCCCACTCTTCTCTTCTTTTCTTCTTATCTTTTACTCTTCCTTTTATTTATTTATTTATTTACACCCACCCCAACTCTCTTGCCCTTTAACTGGAAAATCAAATATTCTTGTCATTAAATAATTTATCCTAACTATGTCTAATTTTATTTTAAATATAAATTGTAATTAACGTGAAACTAAAAATAATAATAATATATGTGCGTTTTTTTTACTGTTTTTTATTTTATGTATTATTTACATCAATATTTAATGTCAATATAAATTTAGAGAACTTATACTTTCACAATATTTTTTGATATTTTCGCATATGGGATCCACCTTTTAACAATAGTTTAATTAAAAAAATAGATCTCACATGCGAAAATATCAAAAAGTATTACGAAAATATTAATTTTATATTTGATTAATATTTTCACATGTGAGACTCATTTTTTAACTAAATATTAATATTAATTTAGTTAAAAAATGAATCTCATGCAGATATATATAAAAAAAAAATAGAAGTATCAATTTCTTAAATATATCTTTATATAAAACAAGATGTGTACTACTAGTAGTTGTCCAAAATACATACTACCAATATCAATAAAAATGTTTTAAAAAAAAGTAAATGGGTTACACTTTGACGTAAATGTTAAAAATGTTAAAAAGTAAATGTTAAAAAATTATTTGCTCAAAAAATAAATAAGAAAAACTTTTCTTTCCTCTCTAAAACTCCTCCTATTAACAACTTTCATAATACTCAAAATTCTTTTACTACGATTATATGGATATATGTAAATTACATATATAAACAAATGAAATAAAGAATTTTATTACTCATAATGCTCAACTTTTAGTTAACATCCTCCTTTTATGTTCTTATTATAATAATTACCAAGCGGAGAATTCTCAAATGATATCACTTGTCCGGAAAATATGAAAAAAAGATAAAAATGATCCATGTTTTGTAAACAAATTATAATAAGATGTACTATGTTTTATCAAAGAAAAATGATATTTTTACATGTATCTTTACTGAGGGCCTTCACGTTAGAAGAAATTATGTGAAAATATTAAAAATACATGTGAAAATAGTACTACCATTTACGATACCATATAATATACTCTGTCTCAATTTAATTGTTACTTTTTCCCTCACAAAATTCAATAGTTTTAAATATTTCATTGTTAATAAAAAAATCTTGAATTTTTACTTAAAATATTCGATATTAACCTTTTTTTTTTGTGTTTAAATAAAAATGTTAATTGTACGTACTCAAATTATAATGAAAAAACTCGTATAAATAAAATTTATATTATTTTATTTACAATTACATCATGGAACTTAATTGGACGCTAACGTATATCAATACATACATGAGATTATATTTTTAACAACTTCATAATATTATATAAAGTGATGTGTTTTTTCTTGTTTTTTTATATTAATAAGATCTAATCACATATTTATTCTTTATTTTTGTGTCTTAGATTATTATTTTTAAATAAAATAAATTATAACTTAAACAATACGGAGGGATTATTTTGCTACTTTGTAAAAGAGATTTTGCCGGCTAAAAAAAGTTGAACTAAGGCATTCCGACCACCCATGAACGGTCAGGATTAGATGCTACATCATCACTGATGGTTCTCCGAATTACACGTGGCGCAGAATGTAGATAACAGTGCAGTGAATAAAATTTGGTCAAATTATTTATCCGGGGTAGGTGGGCCCTACCACGCACCAATCCAGGAAACACTGCCTATGGGTCCCATCCTGCAGAGAATGAGAATTAAATAATCTTTTCGAAAACTATATAAAATTAAAATAGGATTTTATACTCCTAAAAACTAAATCAAGAATTCTTGCATTTGAGTCCTCCTAGTTAAGGAGTTATATTTTCTTTAAGGGAAATCCTTTTATACTAGTACTTTTTAGTAGGATGACAATTTATCCAGTCCGGAACTTTTTTTTTGTTTTTTTTTAAATAACTAAAAAAAAGTTTAATATTTTATGAAATTAAAATTTTTACATAATACAATATTTTAGGTATAATTTGGATACATATAATAAAATAGTTCTGTACAATGTGATATACTGATGGATAAGAGGAAGAAGAAGTATTGTAACTCTAAAGCTTGAAGATATGTTATTGATGTTGATATTTCAAATTCCCAAAAATTAACACTAGCAAAACCAAGTTATGCAATTTTTTTTCTAAAATTGCACATCAAATGACAAACTCATATGGATAAAAAAGGGTTAAATACACTTTTTCAGACTCTACTAGACCTCGGTTTACAAATGCATCACTGAACTGAATTTTTTTACGGTCAACTCATTGAATTACATATTATTTACAAAAAGTGATAAAACCGTCTAAGTCTGTTAACATTTAACAGAAAACTGAAGTGACAAAAGAGGCAGTATATAATTAAAATGTGTGGCAGCTTACATGGATTAAATATATAATTAAAATTGTTGTATTATTATGTACTACTATTTTATTAATTAATGTTGTCAAGCACTTTATTTACTAAAAAAAATATAAATTAATGTTGTCAAGCACTTTATTTACTAAAAAATTATAGAATTTTAACCAGTTTCTTAAAAATACTCCCTAGAAAAACTTCATTCCCTTCAAAATTAAAAGATATATTTTTGAAGACAATTTTATATTTTTTAAAAATATTTATATTTTTATATAAAAAATATAAAATGTTAAAATTTTATATAAAATATATTTTAGTTTATTTTATATAAAATATAAAATATTATAATTTTATGTAAAAATATAAAATTAAAAATATTTTTTATATTTTGAAAAAATATATTTTTTATATTTTATATTTATATTTTAAAAGATATATTTTTATAAAAGGGTCTAATATTTTGAAATTAAAAGATTATTATTATTATTATTATTATTATTATTATTATTATTATTATCTCTCTATTTTTTTCTTGGAAATCCTAAATATCATCAAAAAAAATATATTTAAAAAGTCGTGAAGAATTTTAAAAAATATTTGTTACTTTTTTATTTTAAAAATATATTTTTAATATTTTGTAAAATTAAACCTATATTTTGTAAAGTTAAAACTAATAATATTTACATAATAAAATCTAATAAAACATAATAACATATTTGTTATATTTTTTAAGATATACGGTGTACATCTTCCCCTCCATCATCATCTTCTCCCCTCCTCTCATCTCCAGAATCATCTAATTCCTCGTCTCCAAATTCTGGAGAAAATAGTATCCAAAGAAGAACATATCTAGTTCACTACCGTCACGGAAAAACCCCAAAAAAGAATTCAAATCCTTGTAATGGTCAGAGAAACTGAGCCAAGCTTCTTAGAGAATCTTGAAATTCGCTCTCGCAAAATGAATATAAACAAAGTGAAGAAGAAGATCATTCCATCACCACCTGTAACCTGCTCAGAGCGAATCTCGCGCCCGATTCTCCACGACGATGATGATTCTCTCTCCATTGATGTCCAAAATTGACTGTTTCGACGACGACGACGTGAGCCATACCTCCTCCGACGCTGACCTAAACGGCTCCGTTTTCCCTCCTCCGACGAGAACACCGACAATTTTAAAATCGCCGCACCGTGCTACGATCTTTTTATTGATGGATCAAAAGGATCAGTTTGGAGGATGTAAAAAGAAGATTTCTATTCGATGAAGTCAGATTTGAACGAGAAGGTTTGAGAAAGTCGATGTTTTTCGATTCAAACGGGCGGGTGGTTGAATCGTCCTGCTCAGAAGATGAAATCGAAAGAAGAAGAAGATCGTTTTAAGTTTTTAAGGTTATTTAGATCTGGTTTGAGAGATTTGACAGAGAAAGAAGATGGGTTTTAAATTGTTAATGTTTTGGGATTTAAAAAAATAATAATTGATGTTTTAAGTGTTTTAATATTTTAGTTATATTTTTGAAATTTGAATTTTTTTATGAATTTTAATTTTTAATTTGTGCTTATTATAAAAATATATAACTCAAATTAAAATTTGCCCAAATTTCTCTTATTTTAATAATATATGTAATATATCTAAATACAATAAAAGATAAATTTGTCAAAGAAAAAATATTAATAATTTTCATTATTAATGTTGAGGGTATTAGGACAAAATTAATAATATTACATGTCATACATATATTCATATGTTATATTACTAATTTTAGTTTTATTTGAAGAGAGGTTAATTAAATTAATGAATTTAATGAGTTATTTAAATTAAAAGAAAATTACATATTTATGTGTAATTTATATAATTTATTTAAAATTGTACCATATTGGAAAAAAAAAAATTGTATTTATAATACCAAAGTTTTACCATACCAAATAAATATTAATGATTAAAATAAATTTTAAAAATTATTTTTGTTGTACTTATATTTTGAATGGATTATTTTATTTATTTGATTTTGATTAATTTAGTATTAAATTTATACAAGTTTCCACCTAGACATGCCACAAAGAAAATGTCTCGACGTGTTAGTTTTCTCTCTCACGTGGCAAAGACACGTAATTTTTTTTCGATCAAAGTCAAACAATTTAATGAAATTTGTAGCGGTTTGTAAAAAATTGTAGTTTAGTGAGTCTAATTAAAATAAATTCGCCAAATTGATGCATTATAAAACCGAGGTCGAGTAGAGTGGGGAATAGTGTATTTAACCCGGATAAAAAATCATAATCTAAATACTAAACTCATAACGATGTAGCAAATTACAAATGCAAACATAGCCAAACCCTTCGTTTGTGATTGTGTGTGCAGTTTACATACAATTAGATCTAAACCCCAAATCATCAAACCAACCCAAACATAAAACATCAAATTATAAACCTCAGGTAGATCAATCATCATAATCTAAAAGAACAAACACCAAAAAATATATTTGGTAATTGAAATCGCACACAAGTCTCAAACCCTAAGTTAATCAATCAAAATTCTCACATAAAATTCTATCACTAGCACAGATCCACTTTTACAACAAAACTTGAAAAGAAAGAACATCAGATCTACATACATATTAAATGAAAGATGTATAACAATAGCTTGCAAACGAGATGTGGGAAAATGAGAAAAATCAAGAGGCCGAAATTTCCCGTGAAAAGATCGTTTACGGGAGAGTAGAGGACGGTGACGGAGGAGACGACGGTGGGGAGAATCATCTGGGCGACCAGAATATCATACACCTTACGGATGAATCCCTATTGACCCTCAAATCTTGCTTAAAATCCCATTAGATCATTCCATTAAAGCTTGCAAATGACTGAACTTTTTTTCCTAACAAATTTTGAGTAGAATTAGACTGATGTGGCTTTGATTTGTATACAAATCTTAATTTATGCGATTTTGATTTGGGATTTTTTTGATCACGGAGGTTTCGTATGGCACATGAAAAAATGGTGGAAGGAGATGAGAGAGAGAGAGAGAGAGAAAAGCAGAAGAAGAAAGAAAATAGATTTTTTATTATTATTAATTTTTATTCTTGACACATGTCAGTCACATAAAAAAAATTAATATTTATTTGTCTAATTGATATTTTTTAACGGAAAAGATATATTTGAACTACGTTTTATAACGCCAAATGTACTTTAAAAAAAAAAGATGTAAATTAGATTTCTAAAAAAATATCAAAGACATTTTTTTGACCTTTACCCCGTAAATATAACATAAATAAATGGACAGTTACTAACTTGCATATAAAATTTTATTTATTGGCATAAAACAGGGTGATTAAATAATTTATAGGTGCATATAAATGTCTGTAAAAACAAGGGGACCGAATGCAAAAGCCTTCAAGAAAGGGAATAGTGATAATAAAAAAACAGAGCTATCAACATCGCAAATGACTATGGGCCCACAACCGCCGACCAGGTCTCCCACGTCATTAGGTAGTTATTAGGCACAGAGACGTACATAATTAAGTGGAGGAAGGAGTTAGGATGAAGTTTATTTTGGGATAAGTTAGTTAATTGATCAATAAAATATTAACACGTATGCAAAATTATATGTGTCAGTATTTTACTGGTCAATTGACCAACTTATCAAAAAAATAATTTTATGCTAACCGGATCCTTAAGTGAAGTAGTAGCAACTAATTAGGACTTGGTAGTGTTCGATAAAAATAATTTTTAAAAATGATTTATGTTAAGGGACAGAAGGAATATTAAAATACGATAATTAAGGGTGTAAATGAATTGAATTGAGTCGAGTATTGAGTTGCTCAGATTCAATTCACAAAATTCATCGAGTATAAAATAAATATTAATTGAGGCTGATTTAGCTATCGAGTCGAGCACGATCTCGAATCAAATTCCATAAATTTTAACATTTCGAACGAATATGATCTGAGTTTCAATAGAAAATTATAATTTGAAAATGTTCGAGCATTTTATCGAACTTTAAAATTTACTCATATTTGATTCATTTATATTTCAAGTCAAGCTCGAATTGAACTTTTAGTCGAGCGAGTATAAATCAAATCTGAACTGCTGGCTCATTTTACATCCTTAACGATAAGAGAAATAAAAAAATTTCAAACAACTTTATACTAGTCTAATAAGGTGTATAGTTGTTAAAATATATTACTCCCCCCATTCTATTATAACTAACGTTTTACACAATTTGATTTATTCAAAAATATTTGACGCTTAATGAAACCAAAGCATAATTACTTCTTTTTTTTCAAATTTACCCTTATCCCTGTTTTTAATAAGTGTTTAATTAATGCACACAATAATTGTTTTTTTTTAAAAAAATTTCACTGCATTAGATTAGGTGTAGACTACTTGGCATTAGGGGTGAGCATGGTGCGATTTGAAGCTCAAACCGCACATGAAATCGCTTAAGTGCGGTTTGACAAATCCAAACCCGCACATGAAACCGTTTGTGATTGGTGCGGTGCGATTTTGAACCGTGCAGTTTGGTTTCATTTGGTGCGGTTTCGGTTCAAAAACAATTGAAATAACAAATCCGTAAAATAGTTAGCAAAATCATCCACACAAACATATTACGCAGTGAACACAATCATAGAACTAATGCAAAATAGTTCCAGGCATCAACAATTATATAGTTGATTAATACTATGATATCACATTTGATTTAGGAAATACCAAGCCACTCTTGATTTGCAAACATAATTAATACTGTCTATTCTTCATTCAATACTACAATATTTGTGTTCTAAAATAAATTGAGGAGAATATGTTATAGTAGAGAAATTATATATACTCGTAGCATGTTAGAAAAGATGATTCCCTCATGATGAGGGTTTTCATCCGATTCTTTTCTCTCCCTCTTTTCCCTTAACTTCCTTTTCCCTTTATTGCTCATCTTGTCCCCTCCTTATTATTCTCCTCTCCTCATCTCCTTTCCTATATAAAGGGAGGTAATGCAAGGAAGGAAAGAGGTAGAAAATTTCTCTGCAAGAAATTCTGAAAGAATTAATAAGAAGAAACTCTCTGAAATTTCTCTCTCTCTACTTATCTCTTATTTTATCCTCTCTTGCTTGTTTCTAAATTCTTATTAGAGAAATTATAAGAGTATATTTTATATATTATTCGCTAGAATTTTATAACACGTTATCGTACGAAACTCTACAACCAATTTGAGGGCGGTAAAGTTAAATTCTTGCAATTTATTATTATCTTCTTGGTTGGAATAACTTTGATATCTGTGGCATATACCCTATCATAACTTTGTATAAGCGGCGTACCACATCTTGGTGAAATCCTTTTATATTTACGCATTTAATATTATGTGAATATCATGCATGCATCTTTATCTGTAGGACTGGTTCCATTTTTTATTATACGTATTTACGATTACATTGGAATATCACATGCGTGTGTTTTACAGGACACAGTTCCGTATTTATTATTCCACATTTATTATTACATTGAGAATAACTTTGTCTTTCATGGTCTCTATCATAAAGGCAGGTGAAGATCCATTTGCGATTTATATATATATATATATATATATATATATATATAATTGTATATATATACATTAACGATTGCATATTCTTTTTACTAAAATAATATGCTAATAATATAAATATAAAAATATTTATATTTGCATTTTATCACCACTTGAGATCGTGACGTAGTTTATTTTTTCCATATTTCATACATACGATTATTTATTGTTTTAATAAATAATAAAATTATGTTTTAACCGAGAATAGATGGCGAACTTGGCAAAAATAGATTTTTCTATTTTGAAAATTTACGGAGACAACTATTTGGCTTGGGCACTTGATGCGAGAAGTGCATCTTAGTGCAAATGAGTTAGAAAAGACCATTGAATCGGAAATCTGACTACTTGACACGAATGCAAAAGCCATAATTTTCTTCGTCATCATATTGATGAAGGATTAAAAAGGCGAGTATTTGTGATCGAAGATCCTTTGTCTTTATGGACCTGTTGAAGGAAAGATTTGACCACCAAAAATTGGTTGTTCTCCACAATGCCAAATTTGAGTGGCTTAATTTAAGGCTACAAGATTACAAATCAATTCTGAGAATATAGTTCTAATGTTTATAGAATAACCTCTACTTTGGCTTTGTGCGGAGATCCGGTTTACGAATCCCAAATGTTAGAAAAACACTCTCGACTTTTCATCCCACCAACATGATTCTATCCCAACAATATAGGCGAGTAAGTTCACAAAATTGGTGACTTGTTATACATCCTTCTTATTGCGAGAAAAGAATAATGAATTGTTGTTGAAAAACCATCGAAATCACGACTGAGCAGGTGCTACCCCATTGCCGGATATTATGACGTACGTCATTCAGTGAGAATAAGCGTGACAAGAGATGGTCATATAATAAGAAGCCTTGGGGAAGAAAGAATAAGCGAGGCTATCGTAACAACAAATTCGAGAAGCCGCGACAATTGAGGCCACGAAGTGGCAAAGTGTGCGAAGTCGGGTAAAAATAAAGAAAATGCAGCGCAGAGAAAAAGAACAAACCGGATGTTTGTTTTAGGTGTGGGATGAATGGGCATTGGTGGGCGCACAGCAAATGCAGCAGAGGCATCTGGCTAATCTATTCAAGAGTCTCGAAAAGAACAAAGTAATGGAGGCGAAACAAACTTTGTTAATCATCGATTGAATATTGTTGATGATCCACCGATGACCAACAATGAAGAAAAAGTTGATGATATTGTTGAACCTTACGAGAGTATCTTTTGGGATATCGTTTAATTTCTTGTTTTAATTAAACACCTTGCATATATAATATTATTAGTTTTCATTCTATATGTGTTATGTATTTCTCATGAATAAAATTATATTTGAAATGTAACTTTTCTTATTTATGTTTTTATATGTGTGTATGGACCATTTTTTTATGGAAATGGAGGATATATGTTTAGCGAGACGGTCTGCAACAACTCATCTGATCCTTGAAATGAGAAATATTTTTCTGTTGATCAAAGTGAGGAAATATAGGAACTATCTACGGCACATCAAATTTAATCGAGGGATTTGGAAAGGCTAGTTTTTCTTGCTACCAAATGAGACACAAATTTTTATCAAAAGATGCTTTATATTCTAGTAAATCAAGAAGAAATTTGCTTAGTTTTAAAGATATTCGACTAAATGGTTTTCATATTGAAACAACCGATGAGAATGATAATGAATATCTTCTCATTACTTCTACTATTTACGGGAAAAAGAATATCTTAGAAAAAATTCATTCAATTTCTTACGGATTATATCTTATGAAATTAGAGCAATTGAGTCTCATAATGTTATGATTCTAAAAATCATAGATCCCAAATCCCTTATGCTTTGGCATGAAAGACTCGGTCGTCCAGTACTTCTATGATCGTCGTATTATTGAAAATTCTCTTTGGTCATCCTCTCAAAGATAAAAGAGTTTTTCTAGTAGTGAATTTCCTTGTCTTTGCGTGTTCTCGAGGAAAATTAATTGCTCGACCATCACCGGTAAAAGTTTATAAAAAGCCCCAAAATTCCTAGAGAGAATTTGAGGAGACATATGTGGACTATTCACCCATTATGCGGCCCATTTCGATATTTCATGGTTTTAATAGATGCTTCAACTAGATGGTCTCATGTTTGTCTTCTCTCTTCTCGAAATTTTGCCTTCTCAAAACTTCTTGCTCAAATGATCAAATTACGGGCTCGGTTCGGATCATCCAATCAAGTCGATTCGACTTGATACTTGTTAATTTTCATCAATGACTTTTAATGATTTTGTATGACTATTGGAATCTCCATTGAGCATTACATTCTCGTGTTCATACACAAAATGGTTTAAATTTGAATCTTTAATTAAAAGACTTCAACTAATTGCACGACCATTAATGTTAAGGGCTAACTTACCTACCTCGGTTTGGGGTCATACGATTCTTAAATGCTGCGACCATCATTCGAGTAAGACCAGCGGCTCTTAATAAATTTTTCTCCTCTAGATTAGTTCTTGGACAAATACCTAACATATCACACTTTCGAGAGTTTTGGAAGTGCGATTATATATTCAATTGCACTACTGAAAAGAACTAAGATGGGAGCCCAACGAAGAATAGGTATTTATGTTGGTTTGATTCTCCTTCTATTATCGAGATATCTTGAACCTTTAGCTGGAGATGTTTTTTCTTTTGCGTTATGTAGATTGTCATTTTAATGAATCGTATTTCCAACATTAGGTGGAGAAAAATTTTAAATAAAAACCCTACGAAATATCATGGAATGCATCGATTTAAATTCACTTGATCACTAAATGCGGAGACGATGTGAAATTGAAGTTCAAAAATTATTCATTTACAAAATATTGCAAATCAAATGCGGATGCATTTAATGATGCTAGAAAAGTGATAAAGTCACATACACTGCGGTGAATACTCCGGCAAAGATAGAAATACCTATTGAAAAATCAATTCACGGAGAATTGGCGAATAAGGTAATAGAAGAATCTAAACCACGCTTGAGCGCGTGGAAGGCCAGGATTGGTGCAAAGAGACATACCACGAAAATTAAAAGCAAATAAAGAATCCACGAAGGAATACCCGCTCTGAAGTAGCACATATTCAAGAGTGGGAATAGCCGAGAAGAGGTTCAAAATCTCGGTGAAAGGATAAAGAGATGAACACGAGAGATCTCGATAAATTATGTACATGATGAGAAAATATGGGATCGAAGCAAAAAAGTCATGATTGACGATATATTTGCTTTCTCTATAGCATAAGATATTACTTTGATTCGACACGGATCACGAACCACAAAGCGTGGAAGAATGTCGGAAAAGAAAAGATTGGCCAAAATGGAAGATCTTTATTCAAAGTGAGCTACAATCTACATTGAAAGAAGTTTTGGACGATGGTCAAACCGTGGGTGTAATCCGGTTGGAAATAAATGGGTATTTGTCTGAAAGCGAAATGAGAAAAATGAAATTGTGAGATCTGGCCGACTTGTAGCTCGAGGGTTTTCACAAAAACACGGTATTGATTATCGGAGACATCTTTCTCCGGTAATGGATGGAGTCACTTTTCGACTTTTCGATAGGTATGGCGTGGAAGATTTGGAAACACGTCTAATGGATGTTGTAGCTGCGTACCTATATGGCTCACTTGATAGTGAGATTTACATGAGAATCCACGAAGGATTGAAAATGCATTTGAATCACAAAGGCCACGTCACGTATATTTGATAAAATTACAACGCTTTCATTGTATGGGTTGAAAGCGATGCAGTGGTATGTGGTATAATCGACTTAGTGATTATTTAATAAAAGATGGATATATAAATGATCAAGTATGTCCATGTGTTTTTATTAAGAAATCACAAAGTGGATTTTCCATTATTCTTTATATGTGGATGATTTGAATCTTGTAGGTACTCTGAAGAACTCACAAGAAGCTGCTACTTATTTAAAAGATGAATTTGAAATGAAAGATCTTGGAAAGACAAAATTACATTTGGGAATACAAGTGGAGCATTTAGCGTCTGGAATTTTTGTTCATCGATCCACATATCTTTGAAAAAAATTCTAAATCGTTTTCATATGGATAAAGCTCATCCTTTGACTACCCAGATGGTTGTTCGATCTTTAGAAGTTGATAAAGATCCATTTTGACCTCTAGAAAGTGGGGAAGAAGTTCTTGGACACGAAGTTCCATATTTAAGTGCAATAGGTGCTCTTATGTATCTTCTATTTGTCTGGCGGCACGATATTACTTTTCTTTATCAACTTGTTAGCAAGATCGATTCTTCTCTCTTAAGAGACATTGGGATGGGATCGAACACATATTTAGATACCTCAGGTGGAAGTATAGATCTTGGGTTATTTTATCGAGAAATTCAAAAGTCATGATTGGTTGGATATCTTTGATGCGAGGATATTTATCGAGATCCACTGATGGAAGATCCACAAACAGGTTATGTATTTACATATTGTGATACTGACTATATCACCTGAAATCCTGAAAGCAAACCATGGCACTACATCTTGAATCACTTTCGAAATTCTCATTATACATGAAAGCAAAAGCAGAGAGTGTGTTTGGTTGAGATCAATTATTGACATATTCAAAAGTCGTGTGGATTACCATCGATCAAAGACATTCCTACTGATTACGTATGAAGATATATATGCATGCATCGTTGCTCGACCGAGGAGGATACATCGAGGAGATAGAACAAAGCACATTTCACCTAAATTCTTCTTCACACATGAAAGCTACAAAAGAAGGGTGATATAGATGTGCAACAAATCCGATCATGTGATAATCTGGTGACTTATTCACAAAGTCATTTACCAAATGCAACGTTTGCAAAACTTGGAAAAGGATCGGAATGTGTCATTGAAAGACTTATGATAACATTTCATCGAGGAGTAATGAAATCCTTTTGAGGGGAAGGCGTACTCTTTTTCCTTAGTCACGTTTTTTTATCCCAATGGGTTTTTTTCGACAAGGTTTTAACGAGGCGATCGATTAATAAATATTTATGTAAAGATATGTACTCTTTTTCCTTCGTTAAGTTTTTCCCTTTGGGTTTTCTTAACAAGGTTTTTAATGAGACATAATCTTTATCATAGGGAATCGGGAGAAGTGTTAGAAAAAGATGATTCCCTCATGATGAGGGTTTTCATCCGTTTTTTTTCTCTCCTCTTTTCCTTAACTTCTTTTCCCCTTTATTTGCTCATCTTGTCCCTCCTTATTATTCTCCTCCTCATCTCCTTTCCTATATAAAGGGAGGTAATGAGAAGGAAAGAGTAGAAAATTTTCTGCAAGAAATTTCTGAAAGAATTAATAAGAAGAAACTCTCTGGAATTTCTCTCTCTCTACTTATCTCTTATTTTATCCTCTCTTGCTTGTTTCTAAATTCTTATTAGAGAAATTATAAGAGTATATTTTATACACTTCGCTAGAATTCTATAACATGTACAATAAATTTTTACTCATATTAATAATTTTTTTAATCTATGTACAAAAACCTTATTTAGGAATGGAGGGAGTAAGAGGTAAACTTACACTTTCTTAATTAAGTCGGTACTGATTAGTAGGACTTAAGCAAACAGAACTTTAATCATTACATTAACTCGAAATTAAAAAAGTGTACCCCATACTTATAATGCGCATGTGAAGTCAAAAGCACACATATCCCCTCCCTGTCTTCCCTAAATCATAATCCCCATGAAAATTCAAGGGAGCAAGGGGCCATTAATTGGATGGGATACGAAAATGACAAAAATAACGCTCCCTATTTCCCCTTATTAAGTTACTAGTTATGTCTCGTGCTTTCGACATTGTATAGACGGTGAGATTTATTCTAAATTTTGGACGGCTCAAATGATTTATTAAGTAAGCGGAAAATTCAAAATCATTTATATTTTATTAGATAAATTTACCATACTTATTACATAACTAATTTTATTGTGATCATTAAGTTGCAATTTCGATTCCTGTTATTTATTTACTTTTTATTGTGAGAGAGTATGAGATACAATTATATCAAGAGATTAGAAAAACTACATAGATTATTATGTAATTTATACTTGTATTCGAATCTGTCCCACGTGAAAAACATTAAATAAAAAAATACTCCACATACAAAACTAATAGGAGTATTCTATAACAAGGGGTGAACTGATTTGGTAATTAGTGTTGAAAACAACAATAACTCAGATTTGTAACTACTATTAACAGGCAGTCCATTGGGCACTACACATAATTATTGGATGGTATCACTCCATTATTATTTTAAGTACTCTAATTAGGACAAATATTAATTATTAGCAACACTCCAACAGCAAAAGAGGCTTATAATTGATCATTTGATGATGAAAATAAGTAATAAACTATATAATAGTACATCTTAAATGGAATCCTTGTACCTCTAATTAATAACCTCCAAAAAAATATTTGGTTTATATTACATGCATTAACTACCACAAATGTTACCTCATGGTCGGACCATAAAAAACGAGAGTGATTAGTATGAAGTTAATTTTAGTTAATTGATTAATATAATATTGATATGCAGTTTCTCCGTGTGTCAATATTGTATTGGTCAATTGATCAACTTACTATGAAGTTAACTTCATAATAACCAGATCCCTAAGTTTATATATATACACACATGTATGTCTGTGTATGTGGAACATAATAATACTCAAAAAGAGACAGTGCCCCTAATTTATCTAACATGTAATGGCCACATAAATAAAAATGAAACAAGTAAAATAAAATTAAGATTATTACTCCCTCCGTTTCTAAAAGATTGTCGTTTTAGAAGAAAAAATTTGTTCCAATTTATTTATAAACTATTTATTTTTCTATATCACCCTACCTTCTCTCATCGTCCCAATAAATTCTCCCTTGTATTAATAGTTTTCAACTTTCCATAAAGGGATAGTTATGAAATTTCAAACAAATTTTAATTATTAAATGATAGTATTAAATAAATTTCTTAATTCATGTACAAAAACTTTAAACGACATTCTTTTAGAAATGGAGGTAGTACCATAAACTAATCCACCAACCTACACACCAATTACAATGGAGATTAAACACTTTAAAATAAAAATTCCTAAATGAAAATTGATATTTTTATATTATTTTTTGATATTACTATATATATAACTCACATGTTAAAAATTCAACAAGTCCAGCACGTGGAAATATCAATTTTCATAATATAACTACTTACTATGTGGGCCTGTTTTAGAAATGTGTAAGGGTAATAAGGTAATTAGGTGGGGGTGATGCTGATGGTCAAAGCCAGTCAATAGTTTTTGGCCGAATTCCAATTAGTTTTGGAACTTGTAGTTTAGTTGAGTAAATAAAGTGGAGGGTAGGGTTACTATTTATGTCAATGGTAAAAAATTATTTTGAGTAATATGTGAAATGTATTAGCGAATTTGAGAAAGATTAGGAGAGAAATATTTAAGAAAAAAAAAGTATTTTTTCACTGTATATTGATTCGGACTTCTATTAAAGTGATAAGCTCGAACCTTGTTTTATTATACACTAAATATATGTTCGATTACACAATGTTTTGGGCATTTAAAAATTCAAATGTAGTTTATATCTGGTTCATGTAGTAATAATTTATTTGAATTTTGAAATATAATTTATTTAATTCATAAATATAAAGTTTGATGCTCAAATGCAACATAACAAAAATATTTGACAGTTTGGGGTTCAAATATTACGGGAGTAGTTAGCATGAAGTTAACTTTGGTCAATTGATGAATACAGTGTCGATACGTAGACGAAAAATAATCTCTCTCTGCGTATTAATACTGTATTAGTCAATTGATCAACTTACTATTAAATTAATTTTATGATACCCAAATCCAAATATTATTATCACAACCGAACAAAGTCTAAAGGGATAAACTTTATCACAAAGCTTACACATTTGGTCTAATAGTAATCATATTAGAACATGGAGTAAGTAGTTTTAATAGCTTAATTGGTAATTAACCACTTAACCTTAGAGGTTAGATTTGGGAGATTTGAATAATAAAATGTCATCCCAAGTAAGGAAAGAAGACCTTATTTTATACTACTACTATTCCATTACTACTCGTAAGAATTAGCAATATTTTGTTGGGTCATAACCAACCCCTTAAAAACACTCATTGGTCAGCCTTTGAGAGGCTTTTAGTCAGGCCAATATCGAGTAGAGAGAGGAGAGAGAAGGAAGAGAGAGTTGAAAAGGAGTTTTTTTTGGGGGGGAAGAACAAGAAGAAGAAAGAGAGAGATTGTCTGGGAGATGTAGTGCAAAATAGGGGCCAGAACTCAGCAGCATTTTTGGTCTTAGCAAACATTTTTCTTTTTTCCTTTTTGTTAAACTTTCTCTGGTCTTTCTCTTGTCTCCCCACCTTTTCCGGTCACTACCATTTTCTCCCTTCAACACTTTCCGGTGGGGTTCCGCCGGCAAGTATCCCAGGCTGGCAGATTCATTCTTATTTTTTCCGACTTGCCCGTTTTACAAAAAGTCCAGGCCTTTTTTTCTTGGAAAATCTTTCTCAGCTGAGGATTTTATCTCTGATCTTAAAAATAATATATATATATATATATTGAACAATTTATTTTCACTTTATTTATTCCGTTGAGCTCAACGTAGCTAGAAAAGTGCCCAGATTTTACTTATCCGATTCCTGAGATTTGGTATTTCCGTCACCGGAAAATGAAACTCCGGTGAGATATGCCGATTATTTCAGCATCAACTAAGGGCTGTGAAAGTTAAAAGTCTTCTGAATCATCGCCATGAAGACGCCGGATAATGCTGCCGGAGCTGCTATGGCCAATCCCGGCGAAGGTCAGATTATACTCCCAGTCTACACTTTCTAAAGATAAGCTTTAAAGACATTGGAACAACCGGAAAGTGGGTCAAAATAACAAGCTTTTTAATGTCTTTACCTCCCGATTTTTTTTATTAAAAATATTTAAAATGGAAAAATAAAAATCTGGGAAAAAATGGAATTTTTTTTAATGTTTTTCAGTAGATAGTAATATTGATTGTTAGATTTTTATTTTTCTGTCTTTTCAATATATATCAGGAGGAGTAGAGAAGAAAAGTATAATAAATCCAGAACTATGGCAAGCGTGTGCCGGACCTCTGGTGAACTTACCGGCGGCTGGGACGCACGTGGTCTATTTTCCTCAAGGCCACAGTGAACAGGTTCATTTTCCCTTTTTTATTTATTGTGATTTGTTAATGTGTCACTCCTTGCTAACATGCGCCCTTGGAAATTTGCAATAATCTTTTATGGGAAAGTGTTATATAGGTTTCAGTCTAATTTGGATAGTGGGTATAATTTGCCTGAAGTAGTTGGTTCAATAGGTGTCTTTAACCGAAAAAGAGTTAGAAAACAACACGCCCATCCACCCTCCAATATTCTTGAATTGTGCTCATGTGCTATTGTGCGCCGCCAGCTGTAGTGGGTTGGTGGATATGGATTATGGAAGGGTGAAACCCTTTTTGTTTGGTATTGAAATTACCCTTTTGACCTAGCTTATAATTGTTCTACTTGTTGGGGTCGAATCTTATTTGGAAAAAAATTGCTAATATATAAAGGAATAACTCCTATTAAAAAATAGGAGTATTATTTTGGAAAGAAATTTATTTGTAGGAGTTTTATTTTGGAAGTGTCCTATTTTGAATAGGAAGAGAAGAATTGTGGGTACTCTATAAATCAGTGTTCTAAATATATATTCTCCTTCCTTGTTCATAAGTTTTGAGTCAGTAGAATAACATAAGTAACACAAATCATCAATTAAAAACATTGAAACTAAGTAAAACCAAATAGTTCAACGCTCTAAGTTCAAAACCAATTAACTAAATGAAACTAAATAGCACAAAATTAATAGTCAATCACTCCTCTTCTTCATCTCCATCGGACTCAAACTCATAATCTTCATATTCCTATTCGTTGTCATCATCTTCCGACACAAACTCGTCTTCATCTAATTCTCACACATTTCTACCACTTCTTCAAGGTAGAAAGACTTCATCCGCTCTCATAGCTTCCTCAACCATATCCCATGCAAGTCCCGAACCCGGCTCAACTTCATCGTCACCACCTTCAACAATCCATCCTTGTGCATTTGTTGCTTCACTAGTAATTAAGACATCCTTCTCCTTTACACCGATATTTCACATGTTCTGTTTTTTACCCCGATATGTTCTGATTTGCCCCAACATGTTCTGATTTTTTAATTTACTACGACTAGTCGCCGACTGGAGCTCGACTAAGTCGGCCATCGACTAAATCAAAGGACTAGGCCCTAGTTGACTCGTTGAGGCTTCGACCTAGTCGTCGACTAGGCCGACTTTTCGAACACTGCTATAAATAAAATATTATGCTCAGTTGTTGTTGAAGTGTAGCAAAATTAAAAGTCATGTAGCATCGTAAGAGTTCAGAGAGAGTGTGAGTGGTTTTTGTATTTGTGTGAGAGGGAGGGTTTCTGTAACTTTTATTGTGTGGTTTGCGTTGACTTAATTCCCAACGAGTGATATCATAACTAGGTTGATTAAATCCAAGGTAGAAGGGGAATTAGTCGCATTGGTGTGACACATAAGAGATTGAAGATTGAAAGAGTTGGTGATTTTGCGCTTATGGAGGATCACCGATGCATTCACTAGATGAAGATCATGATGATGCAGATGACACGAATTATCCAGATAATGTGTATGTCGCATATGACTGTGGATGATGGTGACGACTACAACAATAGTGACAATGATGAAGTTGAAGGGTTTGCGGATTCGATTCGAGAGAATAATTGTTAGGATATTTATCGAATCTTATTCAGATAAAAGATGAATTATTCGGGGATTCGAGCTGGGGGATGAATTGTTGGGTTATTCCTCGAATCCTATTAAGAAAAGAATTGCTAATATGGATAGGAAGAACTCCTATTTTCAATAGGAGTATTATTTTGGAAAGAAATCTATTTGTAGTATGAGTTTTAATTTGGAAGTGTCCTATTTTGGATAAGAAGGGAAGAATTGTGAGTTCTCTATAAATAGAGTATTATGCTGTGTTGTTGAAGTGTGTAGCACAATTAAAAGTTATGTAGCATCTTAAGAGTTGAGAGAGGGGGTGAGTGGGTTTTGAGTTTGTGTGAGGGAGAGGGTTTTGTAGCTTTTATATTTTGTGCAAAAAAGTTGTATTGTGGATGGGAGGGTTTTCCAGCTTTTTAATCCGTGCAAAAAGTTGTGTCGTATTGTGGAACCTCAAGTTTTAGAGCGTAAAATTTGGAAAGATTATTGTAGGCCAATTATTTTGATATAGTGAAAATTCATAGTTTGGTCTATGGTTTTTTCTTTTAAGGGTTTTCCACATTAAATCTTTTGGTGTTTTATCTATCTTTATTTTGTGGTTTGCGTCGACTTAATTCCCAGTAAGATACTTGTGTTGAAATTGATTAGGTTTTTGGGTTCAAATCATGCAATGAGTTCAAGCTACAATGGTCTTTTGCAGGACCTATTATTTTTTACCTTTTTTTGGCATATGAGGGCAGCCATGTATATATGCTGATACAACTACATATATTATCATCTATTTAAATTCAATAAAACTATTACATAAGAAATCAAGTAAGAGTGATATTATGCCATTTTTCATGCACGTTATATGTTTATAGAATGAGGATACCGGTGTTATCTGCCATAACCCTTGCATGTTAGTACTATTGTATGTAGGTCGAAAGATGTTTCTATTATCGTCAATGCCAATATCAAATAGGTTTGAGGCAAGCTCTATGTGTGAAGGTGACGCTGTTTACTACTAAACTATCAACGAATATGAACTAGGATGTGATAGGTCCCGGTCAAAGCTTAAGAAATTAAACCAATAAATAAGCTCTCTTCGGGTGAGAACAGACTGCAAGGTTTTGGAAAATTTTTCTCTGCTTTATTCACTAGAAGTGTTTAAATACAAAAGATTCCTAACAACTCTTCCTATTCTTTCGACCACAACCTATATGCATAAAACAGAAACTAATTTAAAGGAACATAAATAACAGCTTGCAAAGAAAATAGCTATTTAAGTGCCAACGGAAATAAAACCATAACTTCAACTAAGACTCTTTCTTTGTGAATGTTGCTGCCCATGACTCAGTCCACATACTTCTGATTTGGCCGATGAATTCGCTGAGACCTTCGTGGTTGTTGTGTCTTATAAGAATGCAATCTTATGATTGCCAATCAAAGCCTAGACTTGATAGGGATATTCTTTGAGAAGAGGTACATAATTTATTTGTAAACCTGAAAATATTGTGGGGTCACATTGTTTACTTGGTAAATGTGGATAGAACTTTCTTGATTTTAATGGAAACATTTGCGTTGCTTGTTTGTTTTATCCAAATTCATAAAAAGTTTAAGCCAAAAATGAAGATGGGAAATGCTTATTTGGGCTTTTTGCCCTCTTATTATTTGAAAGTAGTTGGAATCCTTTTGCTTTCTGTGTTGGTACTAAAACTATGAAGTCCACATTTAATGCTCTTGACTAGATACAAAAAACTTATTTGGGGTTCACTCTTTTGGTGCACTCTATAAATAGAATAAACCAATATCATCCTAGGTGTACTGGTAACCTAAGAATTTTTCTGCTTTATTTTTTTTTACTTATGCCAATTAAATTGTGTCCATACTCACATGTGCAAATATAATCATTTTCAGGTCGCAGCATCCATGAAGAAAGATGTGGATGCTCAAATTCCAAACTATCCTAATCTTCCCTCAAAGCTTTTATGCCTCCTTCACAATGTCACATTGCATGCAAGTGTTATTTATCTTGTTTTCCCATTATGTGACCTAAGATGCCAACCTTTTCAACTCTCATTAGTTATAATGGTTCCCTTAATTTTGATCTTAGGCGGACCCTGAAACAGATGAAGTGTATGCTCAGATGACACTCCAACCTGTTCCTTCGGTATGAACCAGCTTCAATATGACTAAGGATCTTTATACACCTTGTTTCAAATTTGTAACTTTAAACTGAAATATTTACAATTGGTATGCAGTTTGACAAGGATTCACTGTTAAGATCTGATCTGTCAATGAAAGCTAATAAACCACAGACAGAGTTTTTCTGTAAAACATTGACAGCAAGTGATACAAGCACTCACGGTGGATTTTCTGTACCTCGACGTGCAGCAGAGAAAATTTTCCCTCCTCTTGTATGCAATTCCATCAATTCGCAATGTTCAGATTTGTTGATTTAAAATGATATATTGTATAAGAAAACACTATTGTTTTTCATAGGATTTCACAATGCAACCACCTGCTCAAGAACTTGTTGCCAGGGATTTGCATGACAATGTATGGACCTTTCGCCATATATACCGCGGTAAGTCCATTTTGTGCCCATTTTGGCTTAATAATTATTGATGCCCGATATACTACTCCCTACTTAACTTATGATACCAATGCCCTCATAATCCAGGGCAACCAAAACGTCACTTGCTTACAACTGGTTGGAGCCTGTTTGTTAGTGGAAAAAGGCTTTTTGCGGGTGACTCGGTCTTGTTTATTAGGTCCGTGTTGATTATCTTATTTTCCTATTTTCTTCTGAGTTTATACCAATTATGTTGTCCTGATAAACAGATGAAGACCACTAGCCTTATAGAAGCCTACTTTTCCTATTGAACTTACTTTTCTGAACCATAATGTTCAATGATTGTGAGCAGGGATGAAAAGCAACAGCTTCTTTTGGGTATCAGACGGGCCAACCGGCAACCCCCCAATTTATCATCATCAGTGTTATCTAGTGATAGTATGCATATTGGGATCCTTGCTGCTGGCTGCTGCCCATGCAGCTGCAAACAATAGCCCATTCACCGTGTTCTACAATCCAAGGTAGTGGCTTCTCTTTTCTTGGTTTATTTTCATTTTATGTTGAATCTTTCCTATTAAATTCCAATATCCTTGCAAGATTTTCATTTATGATAAACATTTCTTATTATATTCCAATATACTTGCAGGATGTGATAAAAGGGAGTTGATAATATCGTACACTATTTAGAAAATTGCTCTACTTTGAGAATTTCTCTGAGATAATCTTTTTTGCTTGCAGGGCTAGTCCATCGGAATTTGTAATTCCTTTAGCCAAGTACTATAAGGCAGTATGCAGTAGCCAAATATCCCTTGGCATGCGCTTTAGGATGATGTTTGAAACTGAGGAGTCAGGAACAAGAAGGTAGCAATAGTTAATTTGATTCCTGAATATGTTATATATATACACACACACATTAATTTAATATATCATTGGTTCTGCAGGTATATGGGTACGATTACAGGCATCAGTGACTTGGATTCAGTGAGATGGAAGAACTCACAATGGCGTAATTTGCAAGTATAACCTATAGAATATTTCTTATTGTGCTCTCTCTCTGATATTTTCTTGTTACGTAATCACACCACTTACTTCTGGAATCACATTGCTTTGGGGGTAGGTTGGTTGGGATGAATCGACTGCTGGTGAAAGACGTAATAGGGTCTCAGTATGGGAGATTGAACCTGTGACAGCCCCCTTTTTCATCTGCCCCAGTCCCCCATTTTTCAGATCAAAGCGTCCAAGGCAACCAGGAATGCCAGGTACAGTGCTACAAGCTACGGAATTGCTGTCTTAGCTAGTGAATTACCCAGAATGTAATATACTGTCTGTTGATTACAGTCATTTAGGCAGTGTCATTCACGGCTTGCTTAAGCTTTTGGTTTGGATATTTGTCTATACACATTGACCTTTTAAAGCAAATTACCACCAATGAGTTGTTATACTAAAGTGGATGCATTTGCCGATCCAGTTATTCAGTTATGAAGTAAAATAAAGTAAAAGAAAATAGTGCTAGATTTTTAGGTTAGATGCTCTTTTTTGTCACGCCATTATCACTTTTTGACCTGCAAAGGTGTCTTTATTATGTTCCTTGAATGTTTCATAGCGTCAATTTGTTAGATCATGACTAAAACCTTGAAATGTTCTATAAGAAATAAAACACTTTTTGCCAAACAAAGGTATAAATATTGAAACCCAGGTTTGATTTGAAAGTTATGCAACCCTTTATTATATTACTCTTTGCAGATGATGAAACTTCTGATCTGGATAACCTATTCAAGAGAACAATGCCTTGGCTTGGTGATGATTTCTGCATGAAGGATCCTCAGGCACTCCCTGGTCTAAGCCTAGTCCAATGGATGAACATGCAGCAAAACCCTTCCCTGGGCAACTCAATACAGCCAAACTACTTGCATTCCTTGTCTGGGTCTGTTCTTCAAAACCTTGGCGGTGCAGATCTTTCACGTCAATTAGACCTGCAATCACCACAAATTCCTGTGCAGAACAACATACAGTTCAACGCTCAAAGGACAACCCAGCAAGCACAACAGCTTGATCAGCTTCAGAAGGTTGCACCCTCCTCGCTAAACACCCTAAGCTCCATTATGCAGTCGCAACAACAGCAACAGTTACCTGATATTACCCAGCAGCAAAGACAAAATTATGTCAATCAAAATTTGCCTGCAACCCAAGTTCAATCCCAACACCTGCAGCCACAGACTCTTTCCCAAAATCAGCTATTTCAGCAGCAACCATCTATCCAAAACCATCAGCTCCAAAAAAACATTTCTCAGAACCTACAGCAGCACCAACAGCAACAGCAGGTTGTGAATCAGGCACAACAGCAGTATTTAATGCCATCCCAGCAGCCTGATCAAGTTAACCAACAATTGCAGATGTCCGAGAATCAAATCCAGTTTCAACTTTTACAGAAGCTTCATCAGCAACAGCAGTCAATTTTAGCTCAGCAATCTGCTCTGCAGCAGCCTTCTCAAGTTACGCAACTACAAGATCAGCCGAAACGGATGTTAGATTCATCTCAGAACTATTCAAGGTCCACAACAAGCAGCAAAGTGCTGGAAATGCCTCAAATAACGGCAAAGTCACTCCCTCAAACACACATTATACCCCAGCAGATGACAAGAAATAATAGCCAAACAAATGTACGGTTTTCCCATCCCCCCCAGCAGTCAAAGCTCCAGCAGCAACCCGGCGTGCTGACAGAATTTTCTGGGCATATGGGACACACTCCAGCCCCAACAACCAATCAACACTCCACAGCCGGCAGCAGCTTATTGACAGGAGCTGCAGGTGGACAATCCGGAATTACGGATGATGTTCCATCTTGTTCTACATCTCCTTCCTCAAATAACTGCCCAAATGTGGTCCCATCAATAATAAATAATAGGGCCAGAGGTTCCAGCTTGGGTGATGAGATAGCTCAATCTTCTGCCACGCTACTGAATTCCGGTGGTTTGGAAACATTGTCTGCCCATGCTAATTTAGCTAAAGATTGGCAGCAAAAGGCTGATACCAAGTCTTCATTGCATAATTCCAAGAGTCAGGGCCAAGGGTTTTTGGCTCCACAAACATACTTAAATGCATCTGGAACCCACTTGGATTACTTGGATAGTTCATCTTCAGCAACTTCAGTTTGCCTTTCTCAGAATGAGGTTCATTTACAGAACACTAATCCGGTGTGTTTCAATTCACAATCTATGTCCTTCAGAGACACAAGTCATGATGGGGAAGTTCGTGCTGATCCCAGAAACAATATTCCATTTGTTTCTAACATTGAAAGTCAGTTGGGTATGCCCATGATTCCTGACACTACGATTGGAAAGGGAATGGTTGAATCAGGAAAGAATTTCTTAAATAATCTCTCTTCAGGAGAAGGGATGCTTTCCAGTTATGAAAACCCCAAGGAAGCTCAGCCTGAGCTTTCATCGTCAATGGTTTCTCAGTCATTTGGAGTCCCAGATATGGCATTCAATTCTATCGATTCCACAATAAATGATAGCAGCTTCTTGAACAGTGGCGCCTGGGCTCCAGCACCACCATTTCAGCGGATGAGGACATATACCAAGGTATGTTGATGGAAATCCAAATCAGCAACTTGAATGTATGTTAGTCTTGATAATTGAGTATTGACTTGCATGTGTCTTTTGAAGGTCTACAAGCGCGGAGCAGTTGGAAGATCAATTGATATTGCTCGTTATTCAGGATACGAGGAGCTTAAACAAGATTTGGCTCGTAGATTTGGTATAGAGGGACAACTGGAGGATAGACAAAGAATCGGGTGGAAATTAGTTTACGTGGATCACGAGAATGATGTCCTACTAGTTGGTGATGACCCTTGGGAGTGAGTCCACTATCTTAGTCTATTTATGGTTTCCCCCATATGCCATATATTATATGTAAAACATCTGCCTTGTGATACAATAGTCTGTTGGTGAAAAGTAAGCTTCCCTAGTGTTTTTTTTTCTTCCATTTCTTGATCAGGAACTCTTGAACTGTTACTATGTGTCAACTTGTATATGTATATTTATTGATATGGTCATATTATGCATCAACTTCAGGGAGTTTGTGAACTGTGTCCGATGCATCAAGATCCTTTCACCTCAAGAAGTCCAGCAGATGAGCTTGGATGGAGATTTTGGGAACAATGCCCTTCCGAATCAAGCCTGCAGCAGCTCCGATGGTGGAAATGTGTAAATTACTCCAAGCAATTCTTCCACGTCGGAAGCTTTTACTACTATTTCATTACCAGGAAGCATGCAGTCTTTTTCTCCAGCAAATATTTTGCCAGCACAAGATTATATATTGTATGTAGCCATTAATTAGGGTTTGTTCTTCAAGTTTGGACCATCCTGGCTGAGGTGACAAGTAGAAGAAACAATTAAGAAGAAAGCTTTATCACCTGTGAGGTTTTTCCCCAAGGCATGGTCCAAAGAATGGTAATGAATGGATAGATATGTTCAAATTTGGTGAATATGCATAATTGTGCAATCAATTGTCATTTTAGAGAGTTAAAGCTTATAAATTTGTGACATAGGTAGCTGAGTGTATAGATGTGTAGAATTTTCCTCTTGTCCTTCTAAATGAAATTGCTTATTGAGATGAGTTTTTAGAATTCATATTTTTAGAGTGGATCAAAAAAGAAAAGTCTTAAAAATAGATGATATTAAAAAAATTCCAATAAATTTTTTGATTTCATTAGCTTTGTTTTTTTTGTCCACTTGTGTTCCCCGCCGCAAATCTCTCATATGGGACTATTAATGAACAATTTTCAATGAACCATGTTTCAAGTTTTAATGGGTAATAATGATGTATAACATGATATATAATTGTTATGTATCTATACAATTGAAAATGAGAAAGAACGATCAAAATTATAAATTAAAAATCGATGTCGCGTGATCGTAATCGCCATAACATATAAACCGTTTTATCTGTTCTATATATGACAGATCAAAAAAAATTCGATCTCGCTGCCGCTAAAAGGTAGTGAGCAGAATGGATTATATATATATATATATATATATATATATATATATATATATACACGGGGAATGATTCATAACATGTGTTTGTTATGGATCAAAAAATCGATATATATCATCTATAACAGTTGTGATTCAAAAGAAAAAATCGGCGTCCGCTAGAATTACTAGCGCACTGACTCTTTACAAAATTACCCTGAATATCCTTCTCCTATTCTTTATTTGGATATGGTTTATGTGGCCGTAAATGGTAAATGGTAAATGGTGGACTTTTTTCATCTTCCTTCTCCAACATACTTATATCATATATGAACATAATTCTCCTAATGAAAATTTTGTTTCAATTAATTTAGACAAAAACATCTATTTATTGCCAAACTCGATTACTTCGATGGCGGCTTCTTCGATAAATTCATCACTTGTTGAGTATAAAATGTTTCAACTTCCATTGACGAGAGCTAAAAAAATTTCAACCCCCATTATCTTCCTGAAAATGTGCCAAAACTTACAGGAAGTCAAACAATTACATGCTCAATTGGTTGTATCAGGACTGATTAATCAACCCCCGAATCCAAGAAGGCTCTTTGAATTGGGGTTAAATTTGTTCACTATTCCGTCCGCTAGTAATTCTAGCGGATGTCGATTTCCCTCTTTAAATCATAACCTTTGATATTTGAAACGGACACTATAGATGGTATATGCCAATTTTTTATCCATAATAAATAAATACTAAGAATCATTCCTTTCTCTCTCTATATATTCAGCGTTACTAATTGTTTTTTTCATTATATATTCATTTTTTGCCCGAATAAGCTATGGTTTACCGTTTCTATAAATATTGCATCATATATCTCATTTAGAATACAAAAAATACTTATATATTTTTAAAGTATCATTAATCGATCATTTTTTCTTATAACTTAATTTTCTGCATATATATATATATATAATTAACGGTATGATAAGAATATATATGTCCTATTCAAATTAGTGATAAAATTTATGGTATTTGAAACATTGTTACAAATATATAACACAACTCTCTCCCCCTCCCTCCCTACCCTACCCCCTCTCTTGTGTCTGTATATATATTTATATACTAATGTTATAGTTACAAAAGATAATTACAAAAAAATTACTAGTTGCCAAAATTATCATACTTGCTTTTATTAGATTGCAATAAGCTCAAACAGGCCTAAAATTCATGTTTGTAAATTTAGTTTCATTCAAAAGCCCATGAGCTCAGCCCAGTTAATTCCATATTACATTTCTGGTTAGATCCAATTCTGGGTCCAGTCGTTTAAAAAGAGAAAGATCCGTCTTCCAATTTTTCAGGCGAAGTTAGGGTTTTGCCGATACAAGTTTTCAGAGGACGTCGTTTTTTTTTGCCATTGCAGGTAAGCTCAGAACACTATTATGCATTTACGTTACTAAATTTACAAATGAATTCATAATTTTGACATATGTTCACATTGTTAAATGACCATAAGCGATAGCGGGTAACTATTGTTGATAAAAATAGCTCCAGGTTAACTCAAATTAGGAGTATATGAGCGGAGGCAGTTTTTCCGATTAGGGTTTTATGAGCATAGGCTGTTTCTCTGTAGAAGAGCTCGTATAAGTTTAGAAAGGAACTGAATGCGTGAAACCTTGTCTTCAATATTTGATGCTATTTTCCTTAGCTGGAGCTGGTTGTTAGTGTTTTGATTGTTAAGTTATATCTAAATATTAATGTTGTTATCCTGCAGATTGAAAGAATTTGTTGTATTTAGATAAACTGAAAGTTAAATTGGGAAATTGAGGTCTTTAGGGATAAAATTAGTAAATGGAGGGCTCTCCAACTCTTGGGAAACGGAAATTAACCAAAGAAAATGTAGAAACGGAAGCCACTAACCAGGAATCTGCCTCTAAGCGGCGTAATTCGACACGGACGTGCGTGCACGAGGTTGCTGTTCCAAGTGGGTACGCTTCTGTAAAAGATGAGTCCATTCATGGTACACTTTCAGATCCCATTTATACCGGGACAATGGCAAAAACATACCCATTTAATCTTGACCCATTTCAGAGTGTTTCAGTGGCATGTTTGGAACGGAATGAATCAGTTTTGGTTTCAGCACATACTTCGGCTGGCAAAACTGCTGTTGCTGAGTATGCAATTGCAATGTCTTTTAGAGATAAGCAAAGGGTAATATATACTTCACCCTTGAAAGCTTTGAGTAATCAGAAATACAGAGAGTTAAGCCAAGAGTTTTCTGATGTTGGATTGATGACAGGAGATGTTACTCTCTCACTGAATGCAAGTTGTTTGGTGATGACAACAGAGATTCTTCGGGGAATGCTTTACCGAGGTTCTGAGGTTTTGAAAGAAGTTGCCTGGGTTATATTCGACGAAATACATTATATGAGGGATCGCGAAAGAGGGGTTGTTTGGGAAGAGAGTATTATATTCTTGCCACCAGCTATCAAGATGGTTTTTCTTTCAGCAACAATGTCGAATGCTACAGAGTTTGCAGAATGGATATGTAATATACATAAGCAGCCATGCCACGTGGTCTACACAGATTTTCGGCCGACACCTCTGCAGCATTACGTGTTCCCTGTGGGTGGATCAGGGTTGTATCTTGTTGTTGATGAGAATGAGCAGTTTAGAGAAGATAATTTCGTGAAATTACAGGATACTTTCACGAAGCAGAAGCAGGGTGATGGGAACAGGAGTGGGAATGCCAAAGCAAATGGTAGAATTGCAAAAGGTGGGACCGGTTCTGGTGGTTCTGATATATACAAGATTGTGAAGGTGCGTGATCCAGTTCTTAATTTTGCTGCGGTATCTTTATTGCTATTGATCATTTACCTTTTATACAATTATAAAAGAGGCAAAATATTTTAGTTTTTATTTTACGTACATTAAGACATATGGTCATGTCCCATTATTATTTGTTTTTCTATTTTTTGTTCAGTGTTGTGCTTTTGACTTTCTTTATATTTTCCCATTGTTCATTATCACACACCTCTTATATAGCTGTTGTGCTTAAGTTCACAACTTCTTCATATTTCAGATGATTATGGAACGGAAATTCCAGCCTGTTATAATTTTCAGCTTTAGTAGAAGAGAATGCGAGCAACATGCAATGTCAATGTCCAAACTCGATTTTAATACCCAAGAGGAGAAGGATGTTGTGGAGCAGGTTTTTCGAAATGCAATACTCTGCTTGAATGAGGAGGACAGAAACTTACCTGCAATTGAACTGATGTTACCACTGCTCCAGCGAGGCATTGCTGTTCATCATTCTGGTCTTCTTCCAATTATCAAGGAATTGGTTGAACTTCTCTTCCAAGAAGGCCTAGTAAAGGCTCTTTTTGCCACGGAGACGGTATGATTATCTTCCTAAAATTGCTTTATTTCAAATATCACTTCAGCATAGCTAATCTGTTGATCGTATGATAATGAATGTCGATATTGCATTTGTTACAATTTCTGCTTTTCTCTATGTGCTACAGTTTGCTATGGGATTAAACATGCCTGCAAAAACTGTCGTTTTCACTAGTTTTAAGAAATGGGATGGTGATAGTCATCGTTACATTGGATCTGGCGAGTATATTCAGGTGGGTATCTTATGATTTCACTTGAAATCTTGTGCACTGTGTTTGCGTTAATTTATGATTGTTGGTATTGTTGTCTGGTTTTCCAGATGAGTGGACGAGCTGGGCGTCGTGGTAAAGATGAGCGTGGTATATGTATTATAATGATCAATGAGCAGGTAATTCTTGATATTATAGTTATTAGTATGTGTGATATCCCAGTATTCATCCATGTGAATGTTTTATATTATTATCTGGGAGAGGTGTCACTGTCTGCCAGCTGTTTTCATATCTGAACTGAAGTAGAAGATATGTGTTACCAATGACTTTCAGAAAACCTTTTCTACTCTCTCGTATGTTTTGAAAAAATGAATTAGGTTCATTTGAGGTTTTATGGGGCAGCCCTGGTGGACCGTGAAGGGTGTATTGTGATTGGGGTAAATTATTTATTAGTAAATAAAATGAAGTTATGTTTTCCCTGTTTTCAGATGGAGATGAATACATTGAAGGACATGGTATTGGGTAGACCAGCTCCACTGGTCAGTACTTTCAGGCTGAGCTACTATTCAATTTTGAATTTGATGAGCCGTGCTGAGGGCCAATTTACTGCTGAGCATGTCATAAGGCATTCATTTCATCAATTTCAATATGAGAAGGTTTCCCTCTGAACACTATCGAATATCCAAATAAATTTTTACGTATACAGTGACTAAATTTCTATTGCTTATGCCCTTTGCTAGGCATTACCTGATATAGGGAATAAGGTTTCAAAGCTAGAGGAAGAAGCAGCAATGCTTGATGCCTCTGGAGAGGTGAATTCTGTTACTCTTTATCTTTTCAATGTTAGCTATTGGTTTGTGATGCATCCTTATTTTTCTCTTTTTATTTTCTAAATCTTTATTCATTTATTTGTAGACCAAAGTTGCTGAGTATCATCAACTAAAGCTTGAGATAGGTCAACTTGAGAAGAAGATGATGATAGAAATTACAAGGCCTGAAAGAGTGCTTTATTATCTTTTACCTGGTAGGCTGGTATGTGATGCCAGTAGTAATTTCAATCAATGTCACAGTAAACCTTAATTATAACTAAATCTGTCTTAGTCGCCCAATTTTTTTTAAAAAAAGGAATCAAATCTATTGGTATTTCTTCAAATTTGTTATTATTGGTTAGAGTAAAATACAATAACACCCCTCTAGATAATTATAATAACACTTACCTCCCCTCTAGTTTTTTAAATAACAATTAGTGCCCCTGCAAGTTTTCAAGGTTGACTAAATAGATAAAGTTACATATTTATCCTTGTATGTTATCAAATTTTAATTCCTAAATAATATATATGTTTAATTATCCTCTTTTAATACAATACATTTTAATTATAGTTTTATTTGTAATTAAGACTATCTAATTTAAATTGTTGGTAACTTATAAAAAAAACTAATTTAGTTTAATTAACACATATTTTTGTATAAGTGATACAAATAGTAAAAATATTAAATTAAATTATTAATGGATCTATTCTAATTAGAGTGATCGAGTATGTTGATAGTTTAGTTTTTGGTGTTTAACAAAAAAATTATTATTTGAATTCTTAGTTTCATATTATGATTTTTATATGTTAAATTTTTTTGAGTATATGTCAAAATTTGGGATGGTTATGATTTTGACTACATTTTTTAGTATACAATTAGTATTATTTTTGTGCAATGTTGAATAAAAGAAAATATAATAATATTTATTACTATCTCTATCTTGTAAAAAGATTTTTCTTTTAATATATTTTTTTTTTTGAGTAACAATATTTTCATTTTGATGTAAATAATTATTCTCAAGTGTGACTTATGTTTAGTTTAATATATGAGATAAATAATTAATATAATTTTAATATTTTTTATAATAATAAGATTCGTTCGTAATAAGAGGTTTGTTTTTCGTAAATTTATTATTTGGAAAAAATAATTATAATTTTATTGCGTTAATTTGTATTTTTTATGGGTATTAAAATTTTACTTTTTAATTACAAAATAAATATATTTGAGTATATATCACGTAAATTTTAATCTTTGAGAAAATTAATTAACAAAATTGTATGACTTTATTTTCCGATAAAATGAATATTTATTATTTTTTGACATTTATATTATTTATTGCGTAAGTTCATAATTTAATTAATTAGATCAAGTTAAGTAAAAATTATAATATACAAATTTATATTTAGTGGATATATTAAACTTAATAAATTGAAGGGTGTATTAGATATTATATTAAAAATATTTTTGGATATTAGTTGGTGAACCACACTAGGGGTATTGAATGTTACATATTATAGACTAGAAGGGTACTGACTCTTACTTGAAAAACTAGAGGGGTGGTAAGTGTTATTATGATTATCTATAGGGGTGTCAGTGTATTTTACTCTATTGGTTAAGAAGCCTATCATACATTTAACATTGAATGAATTTAATTCTTTAGTAAATTCGACAATCCATTGAAGATGTCTTTCATCAATTAGTAAGATTCTTTTTATCAAACATGATCTGAAAATTTGTCTTTTATTAATTGATCAACTTAAAAATATTTTTGATCCAACTATTTAGAACTCCCTCCGTTCCAAATAATAAGACCAATATTGAAGAAGTCAATTTGTGATATTTGCAAATTCAAATAAGTTTCGAAAATAAATCTTATAACTAGTACTACTTTTTAGGTAATTTATGATATTTATAATTGTATTAACATAAACTAAATGAACTCATGTCAATTTTGAGTTTGAGAATGTTTGAAATTGACTTTTAAAAAGTCAATATTGTTCTTATAAGTTGGAACAGAGGGAGTATTACGTGTCTTGGTGCTTATTTTATGTCTTGTCGAAGAAGATTGTTTTCTTAATTTTTCATAAATTAGTAGTAATGCATAATACTTTTGAAAAATGGATAGATATATAAAGAAGTGCACATGCAATTCTGGTGTAGGCCGGTTTTCTTCATGTCTGCTTTAGTGACTTATTAAACTCGTTATGAACCTCTTTTCTCGACTTTCTGATCTATTATATTGTATGTGTGGGGTGGGTGTTTTGTGTGGGAAATGATGCTGTGGAGCTGCTGATGATGGTTGAGATTGTCGAATTTGCTAAATTGAGATAATCTTTTGCTCAAAACTACTTTATTTTCCCAGTTGTAAACCCATTAATATACCAAGCCACATTCTTGAATTGCAGGTTAAGGTACGGGAAAGTGGAACTGATTGGGGTTGGGGAGTGGTAGTCAATGTGGTTAAAAAGCCCCCAGCATCATTAGGAACTTTGCCCCCGGCATTGTCTTCTTCACGTGGTTGTAGCTATATAGTGGATACTTTACTTCATTGTTCACTTGGTTCAAATGAAAATGGTTCTCGTCCAAAACCATGTCCACCTCGCCCTGGTGAGAAAGGTGAAATGCACGTGGTAAGTTGACAGTCCAGCAAGAGGACAATATTTGTACACTTTGTTATACTGGAATGTAGTTCAGTTAGGACTTGGCTTGTATAACTAAATTGAATAGTGGAGAAGTCCATATTTGTTGGTTCCATTTTAGGTTCCAGTCCAGTTACCCCTTATATCTGCACTGAGCAAGATCAGAATTTCTATTCCTCCGGATCTTCGGCCAGCTGAAGCACGGCAAAGTATACTGCTTGCTGTTCAGGAGCTTGGTAAACGTTTTCCTCAGGGCCTCCCAAAGCTTAATCCTGTAAAGGTATAATATGAGTTACAGATGCTCAACTTCAATTTTTAGTGTCTTGATTATGCTAGCTTGTGAATCTTTATATTTTCAATCCTATATAGATCATTGTACAATTGGTATGGAATGAGGGTTAATAGCTATTTTTTCACTGTTTATCTTTATTCAATAGTTTGTTAAAGATGTGATGTTAATTTACCAAACTAAGCACATGGTTGAGCCTGCAGCCAATATTTTTTTGTCTTTGGCTTCTTGTACTTTCATTTGAAATTGGAATTTCATGGTCGACAAATGGCAACATTGAAATAATTGATGTTATTGCTGCAGTTGATGGATTTTTCTTGGAATATACTTTTTGTTGTGATATATCTGGCTTTCTAGAATTAATTATGATGATAGTGTTTTTCTTTGGGCATAGGATGCCCTAAATTGCCCTGCTACTATTCAGTATTCTGTGGCACTATTATTTTCAGATTGATGATGTTCTTTCTGAATACCCTTGTTCTTTTTGGTCATTCAGCCACTTCTAAAACTGCACAGTTTCAAAAAAATTGAAGTGTACTATAAGAATGGTGTACGACGTTTTTGTTTCCTATTAAGTATTTGGCTTATTTATCTTTCAATGTCCTATTTCACATCTTTCAGGGGTAGTTGAAACAAAAGAAATTAATTCACATGCTTGTATACCAGTTTACATTGATAGCAAACCATTAATCCCAAATTTGTGTACTTCTTTGTAGGACATGGGCATTGAAGAACCAGAGTTGGTTGAGTTGGTCAATCAGATTGAAAAAATGGAGCAGCAATTGATTTCTCATCCTCTGCATAAGGTTGTCATTTCTGAAGGCTTAAGAAAATAAACCATTTCATAGAACCAATGCACCTACTTCTTTATTTCCCAATAAATAGTTATGCACTTGCTGTTACATTTTACTTACAAGTCACACTTTTTCACGCTATCCAGTCACAAGATGAACATCAGATCAAATGTTTCCAAAGGAAAGCTGAGGTGAATCATGAAATTCAACAATTGAAAACAAAAATGCGCGATTCCCAGGTATGGATACTATTTCTGGATGTTCCTCCCATTATGGTATGTGGTTAGAAGTTCGTCTGAACATGTAAACATACTTGATGTATAGTTGGAGTAGTACTGCCGTACTGCATTCAAAATTATGCATGTTTCACAGGTCATGAGTCCGTTTTCTAGAGACATTAGTAACATAATTCTTGATAAAGCATTTTTTTTAGTGCGATAGCAGGGAAAAGTTTGGGCACAATTCTAGTTTTATTAAAAAAATTAGCTTTTTTGTTGGCATGGTTGGATTTCTAATTTTGTGTATTCTGTTTGGTATGTCAGTATGCTTTATATTTTGCAACTCAGTTGCATCTTTTTCTTTATTATGTTTGCAGCTTCAAAAATTCCGTAATGAACTCAAGAACAGATCAAGAGTTCTAAAAAAGCTGGGCCACATTGATGCTGATGGCGTTGTCCAGTTAAAGGGACGGGCGGCCTGTTTGATAGACACAGGAGATGAACTCCTTGTCACTGAATTGATGTTTAATGGTGAATCTTTTATCATTTATCTTTCAAGCTTTACTGGTCTATTGATCTATCTTTAATTGATTTTACTTGGGCCCAGTCATGCTGAGGAATATTGATTTACAATTTATGGAATGTATTTCTGAGTGCATCTTTGCTAATTCCTAAGATGTTTAGTTTTTGCAACATAAAACAATATCAAGGATGATAAAAATCATTCAGCTACCGTGTGAGCTAAATCAGCCAGCCTTATGCCCACCTGGTCAGCACTATTAAGAGCCATTCAGATTTTTAATTTTATAAAACAAACAAACTTAATGACATTTCTTATTCGGTCAGCAGCATTCAGTCCTGTTCAGAAGCTATCAAACACCCCCTAACAGAACCTATCGTTTTTTTTAATTATTGTTTGGGTAATCAAGTTATGTTAATTGCGGGAAAAAAATATTGTGGAGTTGGAGAAATGTTCCCGTGGGAGCACAAACTTCACAGATGGGAAAGCCAAGCCTTGTTGTAATCTATAAAACTGTCTCTACTCGAGAGACTAAACCCAAAAACCTATGAAGAAACTAATATCCAGTGAGGGAGCAAGGAAACCCCTGCCCAAGGTGAAAGTACATCAAATACCAAATTTTTACAAACGTGGATAAATTTGAACGACCCTCACATCCCAATGTCATTTGCTAAGCACCTAGCCTTCCATCTTGCCTCTTGACTGATATTTTGTTGTGATGGCTACTTATAGAAGCATATGCCTTACTTCATTCATATTTTACATTGCAGGTCCACTGCTTATATAAAGCAGTGTTAGAGTGAAAATTCTTTCTAATATGCACTTTGTCACACCAGGCTTTATTGAGAGTTTAATGAAAAATCATGAAGACTGTAGGGTCATTCAGCTCTATGCACATAGTAGAACATAGATAGAAGGTTGACCTTGTAAGCTAAAAAAGCAGAAATAGTATTAGATATATTACATATACCAGAATTGCTATTTTAGAAATAGTAGGGGTGTCCATGGCTGGTTTTGGTGGGTTTTAGGATATATTTTGAGCCGAAACCAAATTGGACGGTTTGTGGTATTCGGTGCACCGCATAATTTCGGTCAATGTTGGCCGGTGTTGGTTTTCCATGAATATTTGAGGTGGATTGTTGGAGTATGGGATAGAGAACATAATTTGTTATTTTATCTGAACATATACATATGTACATATATTATTTGTAGATTCTGTCACATTTTCATGAAGAAAGAACTGTATATGATAGAGAGAAGTTGATGATCCAATTCTCTTCGGCTGGAAATTGAAGATATATGCATGTGTATATATGTACACAGAGAAGAGTTTTTGATTTAATTCACTTCCAAGCCACTGAGCTATTTGTTTTGCTTATGCAAAACCCATGTGCGCTTCTGTTTCTCTGTCTATAAGTTATTGTTTTTTGCGTATTGTGTCTTGGGAATATGAGTATGAATGTTTTCAGAGTAGAGTAACTTAATTAGCACAAAGGTGGGACCAAGGTATAAATTAAGTTCTCAGTCAGTTGGTTTTTGAACCGACTATTTTTTTCCCTCAAACCATAACGGACAATCACTTTGTTTTAAACTTTTATAGGCTGCAGAAGACCAAAACTTATTGAAGAACCGACCAAATCTCTCCTGTTCGACCGGTTTGGTCGGTTTGTTGAACATCCCCAATAAATAGGTTTATGGATAATTAGTCATTAACATTACTATCAAGAGAGATATTTGTAATAAATTATAAGACTGATATTATAAAATATACATAGGGTCAGTAGTGAAATTCCCATAACTACGTTGTTTTGGGCCGTTTCCCCAGCCAACTAGTTATGGCAACCACAATCATGTTATTCTCTCTCTCATGTGTGTTTGTGTGTGTAGGTTTATACTATTATGAAATACCCGTAGTCCCATTACTGAAATCCCCAAAACTACGTTGTTTTGGGCCATTTCCCCAGCCAACGTTTTATGGCAACCACAAGCATGTTATTCTCTTTCTATATTTATGTTTTATATAAAGACCATGGTATGTAAGGAATACATAGGGTGCAGCGAAAAACATGTATTTGGATTGATTTCTGTCCCTCTGAATTGTGATTTACTTGGGCCTGAAAACTATCTATCGTTCAAGGAGTTTAGGTGCCTTTATGAGCGACCCATGCATATAACTTACATGAACTACTTCAATATCAACTTTGGCTATGCAATAAATTTAAGGGTCACACAGTTCATGCAATGATTACAATAATTGTGAGAGCTGGATTATCAATAATGCATAAAAATATTGTATCAGTGAGGAAGAGAAACTGTGAAATCAGGAATATATCAATTCATTCTATCATGTGATTCATATCTTAAAACATTGTTTCATGTCATGTACTGTGGTATCATGTCGTTTATAAAGCATGCCAGGATGTAAAGATTCTGAATGTTTTTCATAATTAGGCACGTTCAACGATCTTGATCATCATCAAATTGCAGCTCTTGCAAGTTGCTTCATTCCGGGAGACAGATCAAATGAGCAGATACATTTAAGAGCAGAACTTAATAAACCATTGCAACAGCTCCAAGACAGTGCAAGAAGAATAGCTGAGGTTTGTCATATCATTGGTCTTTATGTTCATAACTTTGCAATTGTCCCTCGAATGCAGTTAGAATGAATGTATCGTGTGTGATATTGCAGATACAACATGAATGCAAATTAGATGTAATTGTGGATGAGTATGTGGAGGCAGCTGTTAGACCGTTCTTGATGGATGTCATGTACTGTTGGTCAAAGGTAAGTTTGTTGTTTAATCTACTAAGATAATTATTAGTGAAAGATTGGTTGTTCTTCAAACTTGTGGAACCATTATACTTGGTGTAGTATTTCAATTTGCAAATACCTTATCTTGAATGGATTCATTTGAATAATGGAATTATTTTAAAGTATATGTAAATTCATGAAAATCTAAAGATGACCAATTGGGAACAAGGTGCGTAAGCTTTTACTTTTCAAAAACAAAAGGCGATATTTTAACAAGCTTTTACTTTTCATGAAAAATGCATTAATTTAAAGGAACTGATATTTTAACAAACAATATATCATAAGTGATAATTTTCAAGAGTTTTTTACTCACATGAATAGTAAGTGGGTCCCACCCTAATGTGTAAGATCGGTTGTGCAATGGGGTAAAAACCACTTTTTTTTTATTTAAAAATGAATAAAATAATGATTATAATAATAATATTAATAAAATAATAATAAATAATAATAAAAATAATAATTAATTATTTTTGGTAAAAACCGATTCGGATATAGCATTCAAGGAAACAGAAATTTACCGCATATACTAGTTTGTTATATGTATTTTTAAAACTATCCAATTTTATTTTATACAAAGCCCACAAGTCCAGCCCACCACTCGTATAAAAATTATTAAGTATAAGCTCCTTAAGCATAAACCAAATAATACAAGTCTTTTAGCCCAATAGTAATGTATCATATAATATTATCGAAAAATAAAATAGTCATTTACCAAAGAAAGAGTTGAGTAATACTTATCAAAAGAGGACACAATAGTTTCGAGCTAATCAAAAGATCAAATAGTCATTCATTCACACCCAATCAATCATTCTAAAGATAATGTAAAGATCGTATTTTATCATTTTCTTCATAATGTAAAAATAAGATAAGCCTTATAAAGATAAAATAAAGTAACATGAAATAAAAATTAATTAAAATTTAAAAATTTTATTATAAAATAAAATAAATGCCCAAATATATATATATATATATATATATGGGGAAAAGTAATTTAAGGCATGCCTTAGCCGAGCTTGGCTAAGGCTACTTAATAATACGACGTAGTTTTACCTCTAGGGTTAAGTTTTGTATTTTTGGGTTTTATATAAAAAAATCTTTAATTATAATTTTTATACAAGACTAAGGTTACTTAATAAAAGCTAGTTTTATTAAGTAGTCTTGGCCATATTAAGTAGTCTTAGCCAAGGCATGCCTTATATATATATATTTTATATATATATATATATATAAAACTTGTACATATATTACATAAAGGAGATTTTTTACTTTAGTGGCTCAACATAAGGCGAGTAGTTGAAATTAGGGCAAATCTGTTCACATGAAGTTAAAATTGGAGCATATCATAGTTGAAGATGATGAAGAAATTGGTATAGGATCGAGTGTTGAAAACTTGATTTCTACTTTCAATTTTAACTTTCTCTCTTTACATGTATATAATATGGAGAAAAATAAACACGATAATATATATATATATATATATATATATATATATATATATGTATAACATAATCAACCAGTAAACCGGTCCTGTTCGGGGAAATACCGAACATAAAAAATTAGTTAACTCATCTGGTTCCGTTAAACCATTATATACATAAAATATTTACCCATGCTGAACCGGTTTAGAAATATGCGGGTCAGTTTCAGGACAAAACCATTTTTACCGAATTTTTTGTACACTCCTACTTATGTGGGAGAAGAACTTCTGGAACTATCAATTTTACTTGTGAAAATATTAATTTCCTAATTAAAAAATCTGGAGTTTACATGTGAAAATAATATACAGTTGTAAATGGACAACTAGATGGACTCTTGTATACATTGTTTGTCGTATATCTTTCTTCGGAAGATGTCACATTTTTTGCATTATTCCTTGGGGATCTAACATAATATATCATTAGTTGCATGAATGTTTCTCTGTTAATGAAAGTATGAGATGTTTATTTTTCCTTTTGTTTTTTGGTAGAAAAATATTAGGTAGTAGCTGAAAAAAACTGAATGGGCTTTTTGAAAACAAAAAATTAACCTCATTTTTAATCAAACGCATCCTTGTCTTATCCTTTTGATGGGCCAAATGATTGAGGGAATCGATCATGGTGGCAACCCAGCCCTCTGCCACATGCTCTGTGAGTAAGCCTATTTCATCTTGCCATCGCAACCATGATTTAAACAGTGCCCCACTGAGGGTTTTTGCTGCACTAAATAGCAGTAGTGTACAAGGATCTCATACATGTGTATTGTTCTATTTGTGCTAAATTACTTTTAGTTGAACTAATTTTGTTATTAAATATCATTTTACTAAATGTTCATATTTCAAGGTTACATAAAGGATGATACAGCAGTAGTAGCCCATGGGCGAGGACCCAACCCTTGCAGTCGAGATGCAGGGTTCTGGTCTAATCTCCCTACCCTAGGTGTAATGTCCTTAAGATGACCAAAGAAAATGGAAAATCAGTAAGGATGAATTACATAGGCATATCAAGTTCCCTGTGTGAACTGCAGCAATTATTGCCTTACGATGTGAACTGCAACAATTATTGCTTTGATCCCTCTTGTTGAGGATGGAAGTTTAAGAAATTTAATATTATTAGGTTTTTATTATGTATTATTATTTATGGATGATTTTAATGTAATTAGTTTATTTAGTAGATAATATTAGGATATATTTAATTATATTATTAGAATACTCTAGAATATTAATTATTTAAGGTAGTAGATAATTACTAGGATTTTATTTCCTTATTTAATTAGGTTACTTAATATTTTACTTAGCCTCCAAGTTTTAGGGTTTTTCTTATTCCTATATAAATAATTGTAATCCCTCGTTATTATTATTATTATTGAATGATTGATATTATTGAATTGAGCTTGTGCTTTGTGGCGTTTAGCCTCTTTTATCTCCTTTGAATCTCCTTCATTGTTTCCTCCACCCTTGTCCTACATCATCTCTTGTTTAGAATTTTACATTTGAATGCCTCCAGATAGAAATTGAGAGCATATAGAATAAAGTGTTTGCCTTGTTAATCCACTTTATTACTCGGTAGAAAAGAAAAGAAAAGAAAGTGGACCCCTCTTCTTGCATGTTCCAAGTTTAGTGCCTTATTGTGTACTAATGCTGGTTGCGCACTCTTTGTTATGAATTGGTATTTTTACACTACAAAACTTTATTTTGGTCTACTTTGGACTGTATACAGAAATTGGAAACCTTGATCAATTTGAAAGGTATATTGTAAACGATATACACACACATTTATCTATTAATTGGTTTTTTTTGTTATGATTTTCCTCCCTTTTTCCATGTGTATATTATATGGGGGTGGGGGAGGGTAAGTTGAATTCCATTTGGTTTTGTCCTAAGGGATTCAATTTCATTATTTCTTCCAGGGAGCATCATTTGCTGAGGTAATACAAATGACCGACATATTTGAGGGAAGTATTATACGGCTTGCTAGAAGGCTTGATGAGTTCTTAAACCAGGTGAATTAAAAGGACATTCTATTTTCCTTTTTCTCTTTGCTGTTGTCAGTGCCTGTTAGGCGAAGCAGTGATTGAAATAATGAAATGAAACTCTTCTACTAGCAACTGTAGAAAAACACAATTTCTTGTGAAAGTCAAAATATTGTTTGGTAAACAATTCCTAAAAGCACTCTCTGGTATGTCTTTTAAGTTTAAATGTTAATGCGTTCTTTCAACCACACCAAATTTTAACTCCTCCCAAAAATGTTTTCACACATGAAACTCTACTGCTAAAAGCAATTTTGTTATGCTACCAAACAATTTCAAACGCAAAACTTTGATTTTAAAGTACGTCCGCCGCACCATTACCAAGTGGGCAATTAGGATGCATGGACGTGAAATCTGTAATATGCACTGCTCTCGTCTTTAATGTGAGCTTTCAATTAGATAAATTATTATCTACAGCTTGAGTACTGATAGAATTCAGGAGTTTCTTGTGGAATTAAAAAGTTTTAGCTTGTTATGGACTTTGTGAAAGTCTTTAAAATGGAAGAGGAGCATATCTTCTTATGTTCCCATAATTTATTTTGAATGTCTTATTAGTATTCCCCTGAACAAACCAATTAGATCAGTATCACCTTCATGGACATTTTGCCAAATGTAAACTGCCTCGATAATATTTCCTGGAATTGACAGTTGCGTGCTGCCGCTCATGCTGTGGGAGAAGTTGATCTAGAGAACAAATTTGCAGCGGCCAGTGAAAGCCTCCGCCATGGAATCATGTTTGCAAATTCTCTTTATCTGTAAATATCTTTTTATATGGTGTTTGGTGTTGACGGAAAATTGACTACATTTATGTTGAATGTGGATTACGAATAACGTGAAGATAGAATAGTAAGGTGTGGGCCCCTTCTTTGTATCCTCCCACCCCATATATCCGAGACATAAATTTATATATATATATATATATATATATATATATATATATATCTATATATATATATATATATATATATCTTCTTTTTTAATCTATTTTATCTTGGTTTTATTAAATTTCCTTTTCTTTGTTTAAACAATAGTTTCCATTGTGAGAGAGTAAAAATCATTCGATTACAAATGTATAATGGTTTATGCACATGGTATGATTATGTAAATGCATAATTCGTTGGAATAAAAAAAATTGCATCTCTCTCATATATATATATATATATATATATATATATATATATATATATTCTGTGGACATGGATTGATTAGGGTTGAGGTCTACTCCTGAATATAATGTATCTTGTAAGGTAGTAGTGAAAAGGGTCTCTTCCTTTATTAGGGTTTCTTTAGGCTTTCTTATAAATTGGGATTGGGATTGGAATTGGATATTGCTATTTAGGAGTTGGGAATGGGCCAATAGGGCTATGTAATATGTGGATAAATAAAAAAAATAAAAAACAAGACATTTATATTTTAACTAAGGTAGTATGTTGCAAAAAAGTTAAATGATGTTTAAAGTGTAATATAATGAAAGCTTAAAACAATTACGTACTAAAATTTAATAAATAAATAATTTGAGCAATTCAGTAAGCCATCAACATTGACAACTAATAACACTTGGAATATTTAATTCAATATATAATTTATACCAACAACTCGATATATATAAGTGTCTATTTTCTCTTGGGGTTCAATTCAAACAAACCATGGAAAGAAGCTCTATCAAATTGAGTACCTCTCCAAACTCCTCCACTATTTTGTCTTTATTTATATAAAATAATAAAAAGCAGTATAAAAATGTATGTTTCTATGCCGCAGCCACCCCAGCTAAAAACTGCATCGGACCGGAGCATGGTGAGACAGAATACTCGTGCGGTTTCATCGCTCCCGAGCCGCATTTATCTTTGTGTTCATCGGTTGAGATCTGTTTGTGGCGGCATTCTGCACTACAAAATGCTTTTTCTCCTCTGCAACACAAAATGAACCACTCAAATCAGAATTTGTATCTTGAGGAGAACACAAACTTTTCTAAACACAAAATCTAACTTCGGAGGAGGAGGAAATATCTCGACAACCACATACAGATAAAAGCAAAGTAGATTGGAATATTTTCCTATCAGTAGCTGGAAAAAAATAGTAGTAGAATCGAGAAAATATACAACTAACTAACTGTAAATGAAAAAAAAAAAAAAACTAAAATCAAGACATTTATATCATAATATAATGTTCACTGCAAATGCATCGTCAAGAATTAACCAAGGGAACAACATTTAAGGCATCCCCATATACTTTGAACATAGATGGTATAAGGGTTAGGGACCACACCAAATGAAAGAAATGGTTGGATAACCACACACGTCAAAAACTAATCGGTGGAAAAATCTAAAGATATATAACAAGTGGAATCATTTAATCATTGAACTAGTTCAAATATCCAACATCCACGGGCTACAATTCACTCATAAAATGACAAGTCATTTAGAAATTAACACCACTGACAATGATATGGAACAACTTAGGAAACCAAACAAAGGGAGATTGTGCTTTCACAAAAAGAATTGCAATGCCAAATAAAGTACGTAACGGACAAACCATAAATGCTGCATTTGGTTTTCACGAGGGCATAGGAAAGAAATGGAAAAAGAAAGACAGAAAATGCAAGGCAGGAAAAGTTATGCCCTGTTTGGTTTCAGAGAAGTTTTCATAAAACAATTTTCAGAAAACACTTTAAAGTTTTTGAGAATTGTGTTTGGTTACTGAATCAGAGTGTACTTGACCCTCCAAAACATAAACTACAAAGACGGCAATAAAGAACAGGGTGCTGGTGAAAATCAAGGGGGTCAAGCTCATCTTAAATGTCGCCCAATTTAAATGTATCAGGTTTAATAGGAAGGCTAAATTGGTGAATCTTAAGGCTGGTAGATGATCTTGACGTGTACGTATTAGGGAATTTAGTTCTAAAATTAGGTGAATGAAATAGTCCATGTAATGAGCGAGATCTCCGCGTTTTTCACTTATCTGAAAATTCTGAAAACTTGGTCTTGTAGTTTTTCAAATTGTGCTTTGGAGAGGTTGTACTTTGTTTTCACTTTTCTGAAAATTTTTCTAATTTTTCCGTCTACCAAACAAGTTTCTCTCATTTTTCTAATTCTCAGAAAATTGAAAACTGAAAAGTAGGGAGTTTTCTGAAACCAAACAGGCCCTTGACCTTCAATTACTTTTCGTATATAGTGAAACAAAAGGTTAACCTTTCATAATTGCTATTAAATACATACTTTTCATAATAATAAGGAAATTTCTCTGAATTAATAATTTTATGAACTAATGCCAACAAATCTCTGCATTGGTAACATTGACTGGAGGTGCCAAGTCTTGTTCATACCAATGAAGAATATTGGTAACATTCTTGTTATGACCGACTGATATTTTTCTGGGTTCACAAGAACTCTGTCGAATTCTAAGGTTCAGAAAATATGTCTAGAAAGAGAGTTCCCATCAAATAAATAATCGGAAATTAACAGTTTTCCAGAAGATAATTCTCCTTTGGAAAAGTTCAAAAGACATACATAATAGTTCTATCAAAACCCCTAAAGATGTAGAGATGGACACAAAACAGATAACACCCTTCTACATAAAACTAAAAACCAGGGAACAGGTGACATGCTCAAGATCAACGAAAACCTCCAAAACAAAGTCATATTCATAAAAGTATAAAAGTCATTAATTTTGTTTCAAGCTTAGAACATCAGGACAACTTGTATACAACAACTGACTAAACAAGCTATTTAAATAGCCCATACTCGAAGGAATACCTCAAAATAAATCAACTATACCCCCTAGGAATGGAACCATATGAATTTTATTTTCACTGTAGCACATCTAACTGACACTTCAATAAAGAGGCTAATTAGGTTTTGTAACAATGGAAAGTAATAAATCCCATTCAATAATTGTGTGATTAGAATCCAAGCTACATCACCAGAGAATTAACTACTTCAAGGTGGTCATACTTAACAACAAAAAGAGAACATATTAACCACGAGTAGATGAACCAATGAAATTATTATATTACCTCAAATGAGTACTAACAAAAGCTGACCTACTAATATTAGCTCCTGTTAGTGACCAAAAACCTCCCATTTTTATAAGTTTACTTATTTTTGTGGGTATTCCTAAAAATACACCTCAATCATTGAAAAGGTAGCAGAAATACTGTATTTGCATATAAACCAACATGGGTTCCTCATCATTCAGATCCAATAAAGTTACTAAAAACACATACCAACTTAAAAACAACAATTCACAAGCTAAAAAAAACACCATCAATCAAAATAAGTAGTAATAATAATAATAAATAAATAAAGAATAATTCAACTGAATTGCACAATTTATACCTGTACATGAAAATGTCCAGGCCATGAAGCTTCTTCTTGCAGAGGTAGCAAGAACTCAGAAAATCCTCAGTTTCAAACACGGGTTTCGCAGCCTTCTCGTCGCCGTGTGTGACCGCCGGCGGCGAAAAAGCAGAAAAAACCCCAGAACTCACCCAATAGCTACTGGCTTTCACAGTACTCTCGGATTTTTTGCTCAAATTACCATCAAAATACTCTTTTTTCTTAATCAAATTATTCCCAATATGAGAAATAACGCACGTGTACTCCTCAGAACACTCCATTTCCTCCAAATCGGATCCTAATTTAGTGCCGGATTTAGCATAAACAGAAACAGAGCTACTGATGTTGCTAAATATAGGGATCGGACTGGATCTTGGTGAAACAGCCGAAACTGCAGCTCTGCTGGATTTAGCAGTGAAATATGGATCCTGGGTTTGATCCAATTCGTTCATAGCAGCCACAATTCCAAGACCCACAACCCCATTTGCACCACCTTCAAACTTCTTTGATGATTTTGTTGAGCTATTGTTGTTATTCATTTGGGTTTGATCATTAGAGGTCAAAAATGAAAGATTAATCGAAAGTCTCCTCTTGTAACCCTTCAATTCTGCCATTTTTAGGAGAGAAAAACAGTTTTATCTTGGTTAAATCCCCTTTTCTGTAGCTCAAAAAACAGGGATTTCTCTCTACAATTAGCAGATGATTGTTATCTTAATTTCTGCAAATTTTTAACGGATTCTTGTTAAAACTAAGAAGAAAGAGTAAGATAGTAGTTTAGATGAGACTTTGAAGAGACTTAATGGGAATTCAAAATACACACATACATATAATATATATATATATATATATGTATGTATGTATTGTACTATAAACAAAGAGAGTAGAAATTAATTCAGATGAGTGCTGTAGAAGGAAATGGAGAGATTCCTTTATTAGCAGAAGAGCTTAATTTTTGAGAGAGGGAGAGAGAGCTCTTCTTCTCTCTCTAATAAAAACTGTGGTCTCGGGGGAAAGAGAGAATATAAGCAGTCTCTCAGGGTGCAAATTAATTTTATTGTTTTTCCTTATTTATTTGTGATTTTACATTTTTGTCCCTGGATATTATTGATTTAGGTTGAGTTCTTGTTCCATCATTTTGATGGACATAATGAGATTTAGATTCTTTTAGAAAGTATTTAATTATTTTTGTGCAAATGATTCTCAATAATTCACTCTTTATTTTAATCCCCTCTTATTTTTCTAAACACTTTTTAAGTGTATCATTAATTACACACCGTTTAAAGCATTTAAAATGTATTAGGAGCGTTAAAAATTTTGATTTGTTTTGAAATAATTTGTTTCGAACGCAATTAAATTTAACTTACAAATATAATATTTAGAATTCAAACGCAATGCATCAAAATAGTATAATGCGTTTAAAAGTCTATTTATTATATTGTAAAAGTGTAGATTCAAGAAAAAATCCATTTTATTATATATATATATATATAATAGAGAAAGAAATATAACAACATAATTAATTGGGTCATATGTTATTTTTCATTAAAAAATGTAAAGAGAAAGAGAAAAGAAGCCAATAAACAAGGGTAAGTGGGGTCATAGGTTATTTGTTATGTATTTATGGTACATCATCATACATAACAAACTTATTAATTAATTTTGATGGTACATCATCATAATTAAAATTTAATATTTTTATATATAGGTGGAGTTATAATGCTATTAATTTCATAATTAACTATAATTAGGTACCCATAAGGGATCATTACTATCCCCTAGGGAGGAACATGCATATCTAATTCATTAATCTAATTAACAAAACATAATTTATTTTAAATTTTTCGTTCATACTAATAAACGATTAAAATCATTCAAAATTTGGGATAAATTTCACCGTCCATTATATCCTTTTTAACTTCAAAAAATAAAAAAATTGTTCAATCTCACTTTCAGATCCTTCTCCCGAGCTCTCTTTTTGCCTCATTCATTCTCTAATACCGACAATCTCTCCTCTCTTTCATACGTAATGCCCGAGACACGGGTAGTATATAGCACGAAGAATAAAAAATAAGATTTGATATTATTAATAAATTTATAAGGACTTGGAAATTATGTTACTCCCTATGTCCCAAATTATCTGTTGTTCTAGAGTTTCACACACATACCAATATGTGTGATAAAAATACTTAAATACCCTTATGTGATGATTTTTTATTTTTTGCAATTAAGGCTTTAGTAAAAGGAGATTGTCCATGAAAGAGTGTGTCTTTTAAAAAGCATAACTTTGACAATCACATCTTATTGGTGGGAATATGAAAAGGATGAGGCTTAAATAAGTAATGACTATCAATAATTAGGGTAAAGGGATAAACTTGAAAAACAAAGGGTAAAAATGTATTGAAATCTTAAAAAAACAGATATTATGAGATAAAAATTTTCTGTTAAAATAACAGATAATTTAGGACGGAGGGAGTAACATTTTCCACTTTATGTTGGTATAATTAGTTATAAGAAATGATGGATGTCTTCATACCGCACTTTGGTGGGACTTTTTAAACACCAAGTGACGCACTAACCCGACATTTATTAATTTATTTTGATTACTCAACGCGTTTTAAGCGTTTAGAAATCTATACGCATTTAATAATTCTATTCATTTAACACTATTTAATTATTAATTATTTGTGAGTAAAAAGAAAAAATAAATAAAATTACGGCCGATCGTTAGACCGGTCGGTGCAATCATGTTGTCCAAGACTTATTGAAATATTTTAGAATAATTTTAGAGGGACATTGAAGTAGCAACATTTTTAGCGATTTTTTTTATAGTACTTCTTAAAAAATGTATAGGATTTATTTTAATTGAAATTTTTGTAAAAAATAATATTTTAGGTATAATTTAAATACATATAAAAAATAGGATTGTACAGACCTGTTTCTTGTATGTATCCAAATTATACCTAAAACACTGTTTTTTATAAAAATTTCAATTAGAATAAATTCTATACATTTTTTTAAATTCTAAAAAAAAATTGTCAAGCATCTCATTAATCGCCGTAGAAAAGACTCAATATTTTAGGCTCGAGTCCTTCTACGGCGACATTGAGTAGCGACTGTACAATTCTGTTTCTTATATGTACAACCCTGCTTTTTATATGTATCCAAATTATATCTAAAATACTATTTTTTACAAAAATTTCAGTTACAATAAATACTATATATTTTTTAATATATATTTTTTAAGAAATACTACAAAAAAAATAAAAATAAAAACTAAAAATAAAAAATTTGGCTACTTCAATGTCCCCTAGAATTATTGTTCAGGCTCACAACTCACAAGCTGGGTCAGGTATGGCAGAGAGCAAAAGACCAAACTAACCCTTTCCACCCAGGTGAAATCTCTCCAATTCCTGACACCGGCTTTGGTACGGCATCGGCGAAATACTCGGCCGGACACGTGGGGATGTTGAGAGCGTCAAACGTGTAGAGCCAAGATTGCATTGGGACTCGCGTTCACATTATGTGTATGGGGGAGCCTAGCCGACATCTTTTATCAGAGTTTACAATCAATCATTGTCATGTGATAATGTGGGCCCCATCTCTTGAGAATTTATTTTTTAGAGTAATTTAACTTTATTTTAAAAATTACGTAGTTTATGCAATAATTTATAAAATATAACGTACATATAATAAATTTGAGTAGGTACCAGTGTGTGGTATAAGGAAATCAAAAAATTATAAATAAAAATCAAAGTTCGTACTTCCTCCATCAAGAAAAGGTTGTTTTTCTCTTTATATGCTAAAATTTGTAATATAAAAATCATAATATTTTATTTTATAATATATATATTCATATATATTGATTCATAATAATTATATTAAAATAAGACAAATAACATCTTTATCTTTCATTATAAAAACTAACGGATGTAATTACAATTTAGAATTCGTCATCTGGTAATAAACTATGAGTAGTGGATGGCAAAAATATAATTTGATATCATCCGCTATTATTAGTAACGAATGTAATCTAGTCATCATTCGTTGGTGGATTTATAATTCATTAGCGAATTTATCATTCGCAACTAATAATAACAAATATAATCTCGTTATCCGTTACTAATAACAGCGAATGACGGATTCTAATTTTTAATCTTAATTGTTGATTTATATAATGAATGATATTTATCTTATTTTATAGATAGATAGTTAGTAAATGTGTTAATTCGTTATATATAAATTAAGGGTATTATAGTCTCTTAAACATATTTAGGTGTGCAATATTCAAGAGAAACCAATTAATCTACTTTCCAAAATTTTAATATAATTATAATGAATATTTTCCTTTACAAAATTAATTTGACATTTAACAATCAACTACTTCTAAGACACCAAGTAAATTAAACACTGCAGTTGAAATAACTCGGAACAAATTTTTAGTCAAATTTCAAGTTTAAATCGAATCAAATTTATTCAAATAAAAATTTATTGAAACAAAGCATTAAATCACTAACTCAATAGTATTTTCTTAAGTTATATGAGTAATCATCCAAAAGGTCATGATTAAATAAATTATTATTAATAACTTAATTTTTTATATATAAATTAAATTTTTTTTCATATCTTTTAATATGAAAGTGAGATGTTACAAGAGTACTGCTCTTTTAACATGTTTAGCAACTAGATAAATATTAGTGCAACTTAATTAGTTGCAGCCAAATTGCAGATTTATTACTCCTAATTTCCTAATAATAGTGCATTCTTCAAAAGTGGGGTACCCAAATACCAAGAATTGAATTCGTTTATCATAAAATTAATTTTAATGGTAAATTAGTCAATTGATCAATACAATGTTGACACGCAGAAAAATCACCGTCCACTCTGCATGTAAACACTATATTTATTAAGTAACTAAAGTTAACTTCACCACCAGATCACCAAGTTTTATATTTATATATATATAAATATATATATATATATATATATATATATAGATAGATATTTATATTAGTTAAATGGTTGATTTGCGTGAGATTTGTAAGATTCCAATATTTAATTAAGGAGAAAGGAAACTAGGGGCAGAATATTATTATAAATAATGCTAGAGATACAAATTATTATATAAATATTTTATAAATTGTTGATGTAATATATCTTATCTTTTTATGTGGGACCGAAGACTACATTAAAATAATTTATTAATCAATACGTTGAGGTAAAATATACCACATCAATAATTTATAAAATATTTATAGAATAATTTATAACATTCTATTATTATACATAAAATCCCAAAAAGAAGCTACCTTATACCACTTAATACGGGGAATATATGGTTTGCTTAGAAGTGTTTTGCATCCACCCACTGTTGAAGACAGCTAAAGAATATTATTATTAGTAGTACTTTGGAAGTTACTATTCTCTATAGTTCAAATTATAAAAATATTATTAAAAAAAATTAAATTAAAAATATTTTTAAATTTAAACAAACATAAATTTATTTAATTTTAATTATTATAATGATAAATATTATAAATTATTTAAAAAGTACTTTTGTTACGTTTGTCTAAGAGCTCAGACCAATTTGCTTACAATTTCTCTTTGGGACTGGGCTCAGACATAAAACCCAATTTGGGCTTAGTAAAGCCCATTGGTATATATAATGTTTTTTACACCCGGTCTTTCTCAACTGCTCAGAAATGGAAGGTATATCAGTTGTGTGTGTGAATCGTCCTTTGGGAACCATGAAATTGAAGTCATGTGTAAACAAATTTACCAGGAATATGGACTCCCCAGATCGAGCTTTTGCAAAAAAGGTATGTTTTAGCTATATATATATATATAAAACAAATTTTGAATTCAGTCAGTTATATTATACTCTGTATATAAGTTTTGATGCTGATAATCAAGTCCAGAAAAAACAGAAAAGACTATCTTTTTGTTTTTTTTTGGGGATTTGGCTGACAAGTTCTTTGCTTCTAAGTTTGGTATTGCAGAGTTAAGAATTTGACAAAGACAATTGTTGGCCTTAGTTTTGTTGTTATAATTCTGATTGGGTGAAAACCCATTTATTGTTTATTGTTTATTTTTATTTGTATTTTTTTTTCATTTAAAGTGGAGATCCAAAAATTAATTACGATTAATTGGTTATAGGTTCAAATTTACAGTGTCAAAAAAGAGAAGGTCAACATTAAGGGAGTTAGCTTAGCCCATCTTAACTAACAATTTACGAGTATTGGTAAGTGGTGTTTACTTCTACCCAAAAAAAGGGACAGGATTTTGTTCTACTCATATTTTATTTTGAGTGTTGCTATATATGAAGACAAATTTATGTGATATTAAATAGCAATGTATGTGGAAACATGGGATAGGAGGGTGCACACATATTACAATTTTATCGCTTACAGTTCTACGTTAGTCGTAATCCAAATGCGACATAAAATTAGTCGACATAGAAATCATTTTCCTTTTATTTTGTATTATTTTGCTTGATTTTGCTTCCTAGACATAGCACATGAACATAAGCAATCTGTTCTGTACTGGGTCTGACTGTTGGCATTATTTAAATTTAGTTTGCTTTTCTTCCTTTTGTGTTTCTTACTGGGTGTTCTTGAACAGATACTCGGGAACTGGAAACAAGGAGGAACTGTGGATTATCCCTATACTCGTGTAGATTGTGCTTCATTAATACAGAGTTTAGGGATGAAAAAATTACCTCACATTGCCGAGGAGCTTGTGTTGGAGATGAAATCTGAAGGCTTTCTACTTGATAACTCTACTTTGTCAGCTCTTTTGCTATGCTATTCCAATAATGATTTTCTCCCTCAAGCACAGGCCGCCTGGGATGAAATTTTAAATAGTTCTTTTGTGCCAAATATTCAAATAATTTCAGCACTAGTTGATGCTTATGGCAGAGTGGGACATTTCGATAAAGTGATTGAACTTCTGCATCAAGTAAGTTTTAGGAATTCTGAATTGTTATCTGAGACTTATGCACTGGCTATCTCCTGCTTTGGGAAGTCAGGACAGCTTGATTTGATGGAAAGGACAATGAAAGAGATGGTTGCGAGAGGATTCAAGGTAGATTCTGCTATTGGAAATGCATTTCTTGTGTATTATAGTATGTACGGGTCTCTGAATGAGATAGAGGATACTTATGGCCGTCTTAAAAGGTCTCTAGAGATGAAGAATAGAGGATGCTTATATAAAGGAGAAGAAGTTTTATAGTTTAGGCTTAAGGGATGTTCTTGGTAGGGATATGGAACCTCTACACTGTATATGCCAATTTCAAGATGAAAAGCTTGCAAAGAGAATTTTGAGAATGTAGAATTGTTTTGTCCTGATCTACATTTGACTTATGGCTTTCTCAAGAATGTCTTTGTTCTGGGATCTCCATAACTTGGAGCATAGAAACATAATGCAGTTGTTCCTGATCTTGTGACTTATGGAATTGTTGATGCATACTTGGACAGAAGACTGGGAAGGAATTTGAGCTTTGAGCAAAATGAGCACGAAAAGATGCTGCTGTTGTGTCAACAGATACAATGGTGTTTGAGGTTCTGGGAAAGGGATTTTCACTTGAGCTCCGAGGTCCTTTTGGAGTTTAAGAGGCAGAAGCATTGGACCTACAAGGAGCTAATTGCAACATATATCAAGAAACAATACCGAAGTAATCAATTTTTTTGGAATTACTAACGAGTGGTATGTTGGATAAAGATTCATACACAGCAAAGTCAGCAATCACTACTAGTGGTTTGAGAAAAACTTTGTCGATAAAGTGATGCTATCATTTTCTTCTATATTTACTATAACACTGATACTCTCAGAATCAGATCAATGAAGTTTAGTATCACTAAGATTTGTACCACAAGAAACCGAAAAATACATCCTTCTGAGTGTAGCCTAGGTATGTTCTCGTCCTCAGCAGTTATGACTTCTGATCATTGTTATGTCACTGCTGAATTCCTTTACCATCTTTTAGATGTTTTCATCTCTTAAAATCTTAAATCTTGTTGGGAAATGGGAAAACCTGAAGCTCTTGAAGTTGAATGAAATCCTTCATTCGATGAAGAATTTGTTATCGCAAAAAGATACAAGTAGGATGCCTTATCTTTTGGTACATGCTACCATTCATTCTGTTCTTTCCTATATTGGCCTGAAATAATGTCAGTCACTTACTATGAGCTCACTTATACCCGTGGAAAAGAAAGTGCTAAAGTAGTATGGTGAGCCTTTTGCTTAATCTTTCTCCCTTTTTCTCTACCTCATATACCAATCATCTCCAATGAATTTTTGGAGAGCTATTGATTTAAGTTTAATTCTTAACCCAACTTTTTTACCCAATTCCAAGTTGTAAATTTTGACAAAGCCTTTTCATATCCCTCAGGTGAATCCATGTAGGAGCAGTGAGGTGATCGTTCACCCCATTTTCTGGTGATTAGACTAATAAGAAGATCAAAGAAATACACCAGCAAGCACTTTTGTGAGTTTGAAGCTCCTTAAGAAGATGAGGGACAAGGAAAATCAAGGATGCTTAAGAGGTAAAGAAATCAACTGTGCATGATGAATAAATAGAATTAACATTGATGATCTTAATTATTTATACTAAGAGGTAAATCTACAAATTCCACAGGCACACACAAAATTGTATAAATAGTACTCCTGTGTAATCAAGTTTATGATGAACCTTGTATTTCTTTAAATATTTTGTCATCAAGATTAAGATTCATTGAGGAGGAAATGAAACTGAACCCGAAAGTTTTTGCTATGAAAGATTAAGATTCATTTTAATACCAATAATTTAGGAACAGATTCTTAAGAACATCACACTGTTTTTTATTCGAGTTACTTTTTGACCATATCTTCTTAATAGATTGGAAGGATTTCTGTTGTCCGATTTATATAATGACAAATACGCGGAAGTGCACACGGTCAGTTAAGTAATAAAGAAGTAAGAAGAGTGTCGAACCCACAGGGAACAATTCCTAATAATTAATCTAATTAACAAGTTTTTATCAATTCAAATTCACATAAACAGTCACTCTAATTAATTTGTGAAATTGTTTTGATTAGAAGAAAATAAAAATCAATTAACTAACAATTATTGATCACCAGATGATAAAGACATAGGAATACAATTTTCCCAATTGCTTTACAATAATCTCCTTACCATATTTCCACTTATTTAATCCAATGAGTTGCCAACTAGGATTGTCCATCAATTTATTAACATTTGTCAATGATTAATAAAAAGACTTATTTCAGTTATTTTGCTACTTTCGTGCAAGACACTTAAAACAGATTCATTAAGCAGTATACAAGTACTTTCGTCTCATACACTGTTATGTTATCCTTAACAAGAATGAACAAATTCATACGTTATTATATTCAGATATAATCTAAGATTTCCTCTTTCAATTCCATCAAAGATATCAAATTAATTACTAGCTAGACAATATAGATTAAGTACAAAATATAATAATCAACTCCATAGGCTCAACAAGTGAAAATATTAGGTAATTGAATTAATGATTTGCAAAAGGTTCCATTGTACCCTAATTGGGAAATTAGTTCATCATAATAGAAACAAGAAGATCAAAATTAAATAGCATCATAAGTACAGATAATGAAGTTAAGAGAATAAGAAAAACTCTGTCGAGGAATCTCTAATCTTCAAGTTTCAATCTCTGCCTTCAATGTTCTCCAATAAAATCTCCAAGTCTCCACAAGGTGGTTCTCAATAGTTGTCAGTCAACAAGAGATGTGTAAAACTAAATAAACCACTAGTCTTTATAGTCATAACAAAACCCTATTACATAAGGTATGTAGCAATCCTTCTTTTAATCAACTTATGCGTTTAAATAACTAAGTCAGCATCAGTCTCGACCGACTGGCGCACCCCGCACCCGATCCCTTCATAAAGCGGCGCGGTCCGCGCTAGGTATATAGCCTTGTCCTTCAGCTCAGCGCCCCCCGCGCCTGCCTGTCAGGTTGTGCAATTCTTTCTACTTTCTTTCCAAGTTCAAATTTTTAACCCATCCATACCATTTTCCTGCAAAGTAAAACAAAATCATCACAAGTAACATGAATAATACCCAAAACACTCGCAATATACCAAGCTAATTGAAATCAAATCGTAGGTTAAAAACCTACTCATCAAATTCTCCCAAACTAGAACCATTGTTTGTCCTCAAGCAAACACGACTATGCTAAACAAACTAAACAAAAATGAATGCAAAAATCGAGAACAACCATGGTAATTAGATAACACATACGCCTCAGAGGTAAACACATAACTTGCATTCAACATGACATCATATACATTCATAACCTTGCACATCCTCACCCTTCTAACACAACTCTTGCCCTTTCCTGTGTGTGTGTGACCAATGTCATATTAGCAGTTGCAAATTCATCTATGGGATCAAACTCATGCATTCACTCACCCTTCCTACCAATTCTCAACCAAAAATGGCATCCACATAAATACTAGGGAAGTCAGATTACTAAACAGCGAGTGCATTTTAATGCTCCTTCCCGCCAGTTATTTCCCATATTTGACTGGCGCAATGTCCACTCCCTTAGGCTTTTCAATGTTACCCATGTAATGGACTTTCGACCAACGACTCCCAAACTCGAAGACTTTAGGGTGCTAGGTGTAGAGATATCCCTAAGGCTTATTTGTTTGAGTAACAAAGGTCACGAAGTGGAACTAAGTCGTTTTTATTCCATATGTAACTATTTTACTGCTTTTTCATGAATTTTCTCTTTCTTTTTTTTTTACTTTTAACCAAGATTCCCTCAAACTTATGTATAGGCCAATGCTTAATTTAAAACATTGATCAAGTGAGTGTCCATGGTCTATTCCACATAAATTTCCCAAGTGCTATTGATATTCAGTTGGTGTGCTTGAAATTAGAAGAAGGTCAGAAGTATGTTATGAGGTTCCTATGTCCATAATTAATCAACACATGATAGTCAATTTTATGCACGTAAAGGGTAAACCAGTATCATCATAGGCCATTACCTAAAGTACCAAGGCATACATGCTCTACATGAATGCACGAAGAAAACTTTTCTTTTATATATACTAATGAATGAATTATGCAACTACTACTGCATCCTACTATTCAATCACACTATGAATTAACAAAAATCAAACAAACTACTAAAACTACTCACCCCCCAAACTTATCACAAGTAATATCCTCATTACATTAAAAGAACAGAAAATAAGCGCGAGGACTTCCCTGAGGAACGAGTCAAAGCTCATCGTCGGGACCTTCTTCATCCGAAGGGGGCTATGTAAGAAGAAAGGAGGAACAGGCAGCTGAATTGGATCTGAATTTGGATTAAAGCGAGAGAAAGCTTCCGCTAGTGCAGTGAAAGCGCTAATATTGTACTGATGCATTGTATCTTGGCATTGAGCAAGCCACAAGATATGTTGTTGACTTTGTCTTTGAAATCTCGGAGATGTCTCAGCCTCGGTCCTTTCGCCCATTGGCTCATCAGCGACTGGCGGGGATGGGGGTCGTATCATGATGTACCCTTCTCCTCTCGGATGTGATAGTGCCCCATCCCATGCTCTATATTTGTCAATTGTTGCATGGTCGATGATTGCCATATGGTACTGAATTTGTTCGGATGAATGCCATTGCACCCCGCGGCACAAATCGGTGACAAGAAATCCGTGTAGAAGTCCAGCCGTGGTACCACCCCTTAGCAACCTTTCAATAGACTCCTGAATGCACATACCCACATCCACTTTATAGAAAACAATCTCGTTGCTCGCCCAAAAGTGGTGGTGTACAATGTCGTATAATAATCTAGCCCTCTCCTTAGTCACATCGTTCTGATGGCGTGTGGGCATCAACCTAGCGCATAGGAACGCGTACCAGGCCTTGCCATAGCGACTTAAGACAGAGTGTGGGAAGCTGATCTTCTCATTAGTACATGCTCTAGTTACCCACTGCGTTCCTGGCTTGCACAACCGTACAATTGGCTCCTCTAAGTCCAGTAAGCGATCCTCGTATCTTACATCAGAAGGTGTCTCCAACCCAAAATGGTCATTGATTGCAGATGCATAAAACGAAACCGGCCTACCCCTTACCATCACCACATGACCAACATGTTCAATGGCGTTGGCGTAAAATTCCTTGACAATGTTGATTACTGCAGGCTGCGGCTGCTCAACCAGTTGGAACCAATTTCGCTCAACAATCATGAGCGCCATAGCTCCATCCAGGTTGGCATCTGGCTTTAGGCCCCTTTCCAATACTAAAGTCTTTTTGTTGATTATCGTTTTGAATTGTGTCTCCGCTGCCTCACTCACAAATTTGGATCCATAGATGTGTGACCGAGCATTAGAGGATGAAGCTCGTTGTCGTTTGGTGGAGGACATGGTGTGTATTAAGTAACAGAGAGCCTAACTTGGTTAAGGCAATGTATCAAACAGTTGGTGGGCGGCTCTGTTTTTTCCCCCAAACTTACTCTGTATGAACAAGTAAATGTCCCCAATATTATAACACTTCAATGCAGTCCTTGGGTCATCAGTAACCCAAGGTATCCCAATAAAACAGAGTATACTATGAATTAAACAAAGTATAGGTCTTGATTGCATAGTAGTTCAATTGAGTTGCCTCATATGCTCTATTTGAATTTCAATTAGTGATGCTAGCGGCGCTTGTAGTCCCGATCTTTGATAACAAAGTTGTTCACGTGTGGGTTGAATTTGGTAGAATTCAAATAGAGTGGACATTTATTGTTAGAAGGAGTTTGGGGTGGATGTGGGAAGTAGAGTTTGGAATGAATTTGGAGTAGTGTATTAGGGATGAAGTGGTGTATGAAGGCTTATGAATTCGATTTATAGTGGGTGGGAGAAAGGGTGAAGTTGATTTGGGGTTGGATTCGGAGAGGAGATCGAGAGGTTGGAGTTGAGTTGGAGTTTAAAGGAGTGAAGCCCTTATTTAAAAAGCGAGTCGGGTCGATCGGTAGTGTCCGCCTACGGTCCTTTTGTTCTGGCCAAGTTTCCGTGCTTTGTAAGCAGCTTTTGTTGATTGGTGGAATAACTATTGATGGCGCGGCCCGCGCCATTCTGATGATTTTCATGTTTCTTCCTTATTCTTTCCTTATTACCTACATTACATTGACAACTAACTCATTAACCTACAAATCATATAGAAAAATGACTACCTAGGCTCTAGTATTGAATAAAGTTTTATGAAAAAGGGAAAGAAAAAAGGTGCTAGAAATTGGGTTGCCTCCGAAGAAGCGCTTGGTTTAACGTCGTCAGCCGACTTTGTTGCTTGGCTCATCAGTCTTGCTCCTTAAGGGTGATCGAGGTGTTTTGTCGGTTTCCTCCGCCCAAATAGTGCTTTAGTCTCTGTCCATTAACCTTGAATGTCTGTTGGCTATCGGGATCCTGAACCTCAATTGCTCCATATGGGAATACCTTGGTGATTGTGAATGGACACTCAGAATCAAACTTGTATGGCACATCTTTCTCAAGTAAAGCACACAACGGTTTAGTGATCTTGGAGAAGTCCTTGATAAAACGTCGGTAGAACCCTGCATGGCCTAAGAAACTGCGAATCACTTTTACATAAGTTGGAGGAGGTAAATGTTCAATTGTCTCAATTTTTCGATCGATCAACCTCTAAGCCCTCTGCTGAAACCCGGTGGCCTAATATGATCCCTTCTCGTACCATGAAGTAACATTTTTCCCAGTTAAGAATCAAATTAGTGTCCACACACCTCTGATGTACTAACGTCAGATTTGCCAAGCAAAGATCAAAGGTATCCCCAAATACCGAAAAGTCGTCCATGAATACCTCTACGTTTTTCTCCACCATATCTGAAAATATGGTCATCATGCAGCGTTGGAACGTAGCTGGTGCATTGCATAACCCGAACGACATCCTTCGAAATGCGAACGTTCCGTAAGGGCAAGTAAAAGTAGTCTTTTCCTGATCTTCAGGCGCTATGACAATCTGATTGTAGCTAGAATACCCATCCAACAAGGAGTAGAATTGATGCCCGGCTAGGTTATCAAGCATTTGATCGATAAATGACAAAAGGAAGTGGTCTTTGCGAGTTGCTTTATTCAGTTTTCTGTAATCCATGCGCCATCTCACTGTCCTTGTTGGAATTAGCTCGTTATTCTCATTTGCCACGACTGTCACCCCTCCTTTCTTTGGAACGCACTTCATCGGGCTAACCCACGAACTATCCGATATGGGATAGATGATTCCAGCGCCTAACCATTTAATGATTTCCTTTTTGACAACCTCCTTCATAATTGGATTTAATCTGCGCTGCTGTTCCACGATTGGTCTAGCTTTTTCTTCCAACAAAATTTTGTGGATACAAAACGAGGGACTGATTCCTTTAATGTCAGCTATCGTCACCCAATCACAGTTTTAAACTCTCGAAGCACTCTTAATAACTTCTCCTCTTGGGCTTCCATGAGTAATGCTGAGATGATAACTGGCAGAGTAGAAAATTCTCCTAAAGAGGCATACCTGAGGTGACTCGGTAATTGTTTCAACTCTAATACTGGAGGTTCTTCAATGGATGTCTTTATTTGTGAATTTAATTTCTCAGATCTATCCAATTCCTCGAATCGCTTTACATATGGCATAAATGCATGCGATGCATTCAATATGTTCAAATACTCCAACGAAGATGGGAAATTTGCTGTTGTGGATTGACTAAAGCTTTCTCAAGCGAATCCCCATGTACATCAATCTCGTAAAATTCCTTCAATGCGGATTCAACCCGATCAACTCTAAAACACTCTTCGGCCTCTTTCGGAAACTGCATTTCCTTGAACACATTAAATGCCACCTCTTGATCATGTACCCTCATCGTGAGTTCCCCTTATTGCACATCAATCAATGTTCTTCCTGTAGTTAACAATGGACGCCCAAGTATAAGTGTAATTTCCTTGTCCTCCTCAAAGTCAAGTACTATAAAATCGGCAAGAAAGATGAATTTGTCAACTTTAACCAATATGTCCTCCACTATAGACCGATCTGCTAGCTGAAGAGTTACATTGGTAGGCTTTACTTCCGGTAGACCCAACTGAGAGTAGATGGATAATGACATCAAATTGATACTAGCCCCCAAGTCGCATAGTGCTTTTCCGAAAAACTTAGTCCCAATTGTATAAGGTATGGTAAAGCTACCTGGGTCCTTGAGCTTTGGTGGTAACTTTTTATGCAGAATCGCACTACACTCCTTCGTAAGTGCAACAGTCTCAAAATCTTCCAACCTTCTTTTTCTCGATAATATCTCCTTCATGAACTTTGCGTAGCTTGACATTTGTTCTATAACTTCGGCAAAGGGAATATTAATGTGTAATTTCTTGAATACCTCCAGAAATTTTGAAAACTGTTTGGTCTCCTTAGCGTTGTGGAGTCTACTTGGGTATGAAACTTGTGGCACACATGAGTCGGGCTTCTTTATTTCTGCTTTTTCATCATTTTTTCTTTTCTGCTGCTTTACCCGATTCCACCTTCTCTTGTACTGACTGCTGACCAATGCTCTCGTCATTAAGTAGATGTTTAGTTGAACTGTGTTTAGATGAATCCTCTAAATCTTTCCCATTTCTCAAAGTAATAGCCTTACAATGTTCTTTTCCATCTCTTGGGTTCGTTTCTGTGTCGCTTGACAATGATCCTTGAGGACGAGTGTTCATAGCTGTAGCTAACTGCCCGATTTGATTCTCTATATTCCGCAAAGTCACATCATGCGTGTTCTTCCATGCCTCGTTATCCTTGATGTACTTTAACAATAACTCCTCAAGTTCTGGTTTTCTTTCTTGTTGCGGAAGTTGCTGATATTGCTTTGGTTGGAATCCCGGTGGTGCTGCTTGTCGTGGAACTTGTGGTTGAGCTTGGTGCTGATTCTGATTATTACTCTACGAGAAATTTGGGTGATTTTTCCACCCCGGATTGTAGCTATTCAAATTCACCCCATACTGCCGCCTACTTGAATTCCTGATAAACTGCACTGATTCGGTGTTAATAGCACATTGCTTTGATGGATGAGCCCCTGCACATAATTCGTATATCACTTCTATTTTCGGAACATTCTGCACTCCCAAAGCATCAATCTTCTTTGTTAACGCTGAAATTTGCACTGTTACCTGAGATGATAAAGTTGTTACGGCATCCAATTCAAATACCCCTGCCACTTTCGGTTGAGTTAATCTGCTGGTGGGCCACTGATAGTTATTGGCCGCCATGTTTTCCAATAATTCATACCCCTCTTCACAACTTTTTGCGTTCAAAGCTCCACCTGCAGCGGCATCGATACTTGTCCTTATTTGACTGTTAAGACTGTTGTAGAAGGTTTGCATTTGCAGCTATAGTGATAACCCATGATGTGGACATTTTCCCAGTAGATCCTTGTATCTCTCCCAAGCCTCATATAAAGATTCGGAATCAAATTGCCTAAATGATAAGATTTCGTCTCGCATTCTTGTCGTTTTTGCTGGTGGGCAGAACTTAGCGAGAAACTTTTGCGCCAAGTCATTCCATGTTATTGACCATGGTGGTAATGAATGCATCCAACTCTTAGTTTTATCTTTCATTGAGAACGAAAATAGCCTTAGCCTTACTGCATCTTCCGACACCCCATTAAATCTGAATGTATCGCAAATTTCCAAGAAGCTGATAATGTGATTGTTGGGGTCATCATTCGGTGCTCCTCCAAACTGTACCGAGTTTTGGATCATATGAATCGTGTCTGACTTGATCTCAAAACTGTTGGCTGTAATAGCAGGTCGTGTTATGCTAGACTGAATATCTGTAACTTTTGGCGTGCCATATTCTCGAAGCGGTTTGTGTTCTTCTTCTGCCATACCAAGCTGATTTCCATGGTAGCTTGATTGAAGTTTAGTTTCCTCCGAAAAGTTCGTTCAATCTCATTGTCGTAAGGAACTAAATCTGGACCCTTGGATCGTGTTTGCATAAACCACTGAATTTACCCCGGTGCACACACAAATCCCAAATCACTGCTTGAACAAACTTGAACATAAGGAAGCCTGTAAAAGTGAACAAAAATAAAATAAGAAAATTATGTTTAAATAAACTAAACTAATAGCAAAATAATTATTATAACCGTTCTCCGGCAACAACACCAAAAATTTGTTGTCCGATTTATATAATGACAAATACGCGTAAGTGCACATGGTCAATCAAGTAATAAAGAAGTAAGAAGAGTGTCGAACCCACAGGGAACAATTACTAACAATTAATCTAATTAACAAGTTTTTATCAATTCAAATTCACTTAAATAGTCACTCCAATTGATTTGTGAAATTGTTTTGATTAGAAGAAAATAAAAATCAATTAACTAACAATTATTGATCACCAGATGATAAAGACATAGGAATACAATTTCCCCAATTACTTTACAATAATCTCCTTACCATATTTCCATTTATTTAATCCAATGAGTTACCAACTAGGATTGCCCATCAATTTATTAACATCTGTCAATGATTAATAAAAACTTATTTCATTTATTTTGCTACTTTCGTGCAAGACACTTAAAACAGATTCATTAAGCAAAAACTCCTAACACAGTTACGCATGTCATACAAGTACTTTCGTCTCGTACACTGTTATGTTATCCTTAACAAGAATAAACAAATTCATACGTTATTATATTCAGATCTAATCTAAGATTTCCTCTTTCAATTCCATCAAAGATATCAAATTAATTACTAGCTAGACAATTAATAGATTAAGTACAAAATATAATAATCAACTCCATAGGCTTAACAAGTGAAAATATTAGGTAATTGAATTAATGCTTTGCAAAAGGTTCCATTGTACCCTTAATTGGGAAATTAGTTCATCATTATAATAGAAACAAGAAGATCAAAATTATATAGCATCATAAGTAGAGATAATGAAGTTAAGAGAAGAAGAAAAACTCTATCGAGGAATCTCTAATCTTCAAGCTTTAATCTCTGCTTTCAATGTTCTCCAATAAAATCTTCAAGTCTCCACAAGGTGGTTCTCAATAGTTGTCAGTCAACAAGAGATGTGTAAAACTAAATAAACCACTAGTCTTTTATAGTCCTAACAAAACCCTATTACATAAGGTAAGTAGCAATCCTTTTTTTAATCAACTTCTGCGTTTAAATAACTAAGTCAGCATCAGTCCTGACCGACCAGCAGTGAGCCACCCGGTCCCTTCATAAAGTGACGTCCGCTAAGCTTAGGTATACATCCTTGTCCTTCATTTCACGTGTGTGCCTCGCGCTGCCTTAGCTCAATAGGTCAATAGTGGCGGGACCTGTCAGGTTGTGCAATTCTTTCTACTTTCTTTCTAAGTTCAGCTTTTTAACCCATCCATACCATTTTTCATTTCCCTGCAAAGTAAAACAAAACCATCACAAGTAACATGAATACTACCCAAAAAGCTCGCAATGTACCAAGCTAATTGAAATCAAATCATAGGTTAAAAACCTACTCATCAATTTCTGTAACAAATTTGAGCTAAACAATTAGGACATGTAATTCAGGAGTTTGTCAAGAAATCTATTCTATCTTGTAACTTCGCTTATTTTTGTTTTACTTTTTGTTAGCTAAAATATATTACATAAAATAAGAGGAAGAGGAAGAGGGGGAGGGGGAGGGGGAGGGCGAGGGGAATTATCAATAAATAAGTTTCCTTTTATTTTTATTATTTTGTAATCTAAACACAAGTACTACATAGTCTGACATGAATCCCTTCATTCTCTCCACTAAGTAGGTGTTCATTCACAAAATGCAAAGCAGTCTTTCCTTTTGTTTTTTTCTGATGTACGTATGTTTTTTTCCCTTCCTTTTCCTGGAGTATCAATTCACCCCCCTCTCTCTCTCTATCTGTCTATCTATCTATATATACATATATATTCACACACATATTATAGGTATAGCCAAATTACAATCATAAAGAGGGAGAGCCAACAAATACAGTTTCCATTGTAAATCATATGATATGATATGGATTGGTAGAATTAATAACAAAAATATCTTTGAATTTGGCTACAATATAATCATGTAATCAATCACTAGATTGACAAACCCTGTATTTCCACCCCATAATTAATTAATTACACTGTGAAACGAAATGTCCCACCACCAATATATAAAATCCTACCTTAAATCAAACCATAGTCGAAAAACAAAATTCAGCCGGTCAATTAAGAACATTATTGATAAGTATACATAATATACTACTGATGGAATGGAATGGAATCAAACATTCCTTGAAGAGTTAGAGAAATAAACAGAAAATCCTCAAGAAGAATTAAGAAGGCCTTTCCCCTTCACTATTACCATCCTTTTCTCTCAACTCTTCAATCCTCTCGACGACCTCTTTCATCTCCCACCTCTTCTCCACATCCATCTCACAACAACTCAACCCTATTTCCAAAAGCTTCACCATCTCTTCTTCTTCGAACTTGTTCTTCTCACCTACCATATCTTTATCAAACACTTCCGTCATCCAATCTTCCCTTTGAATGGATTGTACCCAAGTTGCAAAATCTGTTTCGTTTCCTTTCCCTTGCTGTACATTATTCGTTGGGGATTTTCCCATCAGAATCTCTAGTATCAGTATTCCAAGGCTCCAAATGTCTGTTTTCTTTGTAATGCGGCCTTGTTGCTTGTACTCGGGTGACTTATACGCAGTCATGAGCTCCTTTGCATGTTCTTGATTCACTATAGGAGATAATGCGTAGTCGGTGAGCACAGGCTCCCACGAATCGTTGAGAATAACATTTGCAGATTTCAGGTGACCGTGTGGTGCCGTTATGCTGGGAAGCTCATTGTAAAGGTACAGAAGCCCTCTTGCTATGCCTTTCACGATTTTCAATCGCTTTTGCCAGTCCAGGACCGGTAGTCCCCGCCCACGGTTGCCTGAAAATAAATTAAATAAATTACCAAAAACTTTTAGTACAACATTTAAAACAAAGAAATAGTAAATTATAAGAGGAATGCAACATACGGCTAAATATTTTTCGTGCATAACTCATTACTTACCGTGGAGATAAACAGCCAAGCTGGCATTGTCAATGTGATCAGTAACCAAGAGCTTCTCTTCTTTCCTATAGTAAAAGGCCACAAGAGGAAGCAAATTGGGGTGTCTCAACCTTCCTAATCTTCTCATATGCTCTTGAAACTCTTCTTTGCCCACATTATTCATTTGTCTATACCTCTTCACCACCATCACCGGCCCTGTGCTACGGGCCGCCTTATAAGTACACCCAAACACCCCGCTTCCCAAAATCTCAGCCGAGGCTTTAAGCAAGTCTGGCAAGTCGAATATCTCTCGATCATCTCTCAAGAATGTCAACTTCACATTGTGTTGTTGATTATTGTTCTTGGCAGTTGAAGATGAATGGTCTACAGGCGACATGCCCTGTTCCATTTTGTCCAAATGATCAGTAGAGGCCACTTTTTTGTGGACTTGCGAAAGCCCTGCTATGTTTGGATCTTCTGGTTTGCGGGTTTTTTTACGGCTGCGAAGGATGATAAAAGCCACAACTAGTGCCATCAGTGCTGCCACCGCAACTATTACACTGATGACAATTGTTTCAATTGGTAGTTTGACCGAGTTAATAGTACAGGCAGGAAGGGCCCCTCCACAAAGATCGTCATTACCTGCTTGAACACAAAGAACGAATAACAAATAGAAATTATGATCTCTCTCGATCCATAAATGTGATATATTGCAATACAAGTAATTTGCTGTGTTTAATTATTTGTTTGTTTATTATGAAATTATAAGGAGTTTATTCAGTTTTCTTTTTGGGGCTTAGAAATCAACACAAGAAGATTTAATTAACGATTAGTGTATTGCTTGATCTTCTACTTCTGTATTTGTTTTTCCGTTTTAATATCTGTCTGATACCCTTGATATATATAAATAGGTGTATTAGATTTTCATTTCTAAGCTCTCTTTTTTTTCGTATTTTTTTTTTGCAGAAAACTTGATTAACACAACATGAAAGAACACATTAGTTACGTACCCATGTATGAGGTTGGATCAAGCTTGGCGAGGGTTGGGGGGATTGGACCCTCCAATTGATTGTTGGATACATTCAACAATTTCAACCTATGTTGTTGAAAATTTGGTATCTCACCAGTAAACTTATTCTGTTCAAGCATCAACTCCATAAGCAATGGCAATTTTGTCAGCGAAGCCGGAATGGAGCCCGTTAACTGATTACGTGCAGCATGAATCTTCTTCAATGCATTCATCCCTTCAAATGCATCTACCTTGATTTCCCCGGAAAACTTATTATCGGACAAATACACAGATTTTAGTGCATGTGCATGCTTCAAATTTGGAAACTCTCCTTCAAATTTGTTCCCCATTATGCTCATGGTTCTCAAATGTGGCAAATCTTTTAAGATTTCCATATTAAGAGTACCCTTTAACCCCATATTCTGTAGTTTCAGCCCCCATACTTTATGATTGGAGCAAATAATGCCCACCCAATTCCCATTTGGACAGGGTGGTTTTGTGGCGTCCCAACTGGATAATGCACCATTGTTGGATAGGGAGTCTTTGAACTTCACGAGGACTTCGGAATCCGTTGGGGCTGAAAAGGAGGTTACAAAAATATTTGGTAAAATGGCGAGTAGAAAGAGAGACCGAGGAAGAAGAAGACGATTGATGATGTTCTCAAGGGCCATGGTATATGACGGTGGTGCGCGCACACGCTTGAGGGTGCGCGCCTCGCCCTCTGGAGGGGCTGCTGCTGCTGCTGTAAGATGAGACTTAATTAATGGTCTTTTTTTTTCTGCTTTGGGGGAAGTAGTTGAAATTAAGCTAATTGAAATTTTTGTGGGGCAGAGAGAGAGAAAGGGAAGGGGAGAGTTTCCAAAAATAGAATAGGGAGGTGAGTGGTGAGTTTGGAGGGGAAGGAGAAAGAGAGGAAGAGGGAATTTGGAGGTTTTGACAAAGTCATATTTACTTCTTTTTTCATGTGTATCAATCCTTGCATGGCATTGCTAAGCGGATAGCCTTTCACTTTTTATTTTCTTTTTTTCTTTTTTGCATAAATAGGTTTAGGTTAATTTGTTTAATCTGTTTTTTTGTAAGCAATGTTATTCACTATACCATAAATGGTTTTAGGGCAGTTTAATCCATTCTTCACTATTTTGAAGTGCTTTTTTTTATATGGAAAATTTCAGCCTGGTAGAAGCTTTAGAAAGTTTGTAAAACCTAACCATCATAAGGATGATGATTTTCATAGATCGTGTCCTAGAAAAATGCTGCAAACGAGGGAATCTTATGAATGATGTTATCAAAAAAGAAAGGTCCAAAAATTTAGACTTGCCTTGCATTGAAACCATTAATATAGTAGTAGTAATCTATTGTTGTCTAAGATAAAAGTCTTTATTATTATTTTAGATAGTCTTGAGTTAAATGTCTATTTGCTCAAAAATCTATTTTTTATAATAATTTGTCTATAATACTTTTAGTATTTGAGGGTATAAACGAGTCGAACCGAAACGAACATAGAGTTACTCGAATTCGACTCGAAATATTGAATTCGTACTCGAATTGTATTTGAAATTTTCTACTTAGATTCGACTCGATTCGAATATTTATTACTCGAATTTGATCCGACTCGGATCAAATTATATTCAAATTATTCGCGAGTTTCAAATTCAAACTCGAATTCGAGTCTCCAGACAATAACTAGTTTTGTAATAAATATAATTATAAATTAAATTTGTTATTTTACTTGTAAATGAGAAAATATATTTACTATTACACTTTACAAGTATAAAATACCAGTTAAAAATAAAACAAAATAATAATAATTAATTTGATTTAATTTTGTATATGTTATAAGAGAATGTATCGAGTATCTAATCGAATCTGTATCAATCGAATATGTATCAAATCACAATCGAGAATTCAAGTAGTTTGAATCTTAAACGAATTGAGTATAACATTACTCAGATTCTACTCATATATTTTATTTGAACTATTTTTTATACTCAGATTTAGATCATATTATTAACGAATAAGTATCGCTCGTTCTATGCATATTTATGAAAAGTATCATTAGTCATGTGCAAAAAATATAATTAGATGAAAATTTAAATATTAACAATTTTGTCATTTTATTTTTATTATTTTTCTTAGTGACTTTTATGCATATTAATAAGTAATTTTTTAAAATAGTAAAATCAAAGTAAATACTATTTCCAATTTTTTACGTAAAATTATATATACAAATTCAATAAGTAATATTTGGAGTTCAACAAATTTATAATTTTTTCCCCAGTAAATCCTAGAATAGAATACTATATAATATTCCTTCTATTACCATCTATAATATAATAATAGTTTAATTCTAGTGAAGAAGAATCTGTGTGCTGAGAAGACTGGGACTTTTGAACCAAGACTATTTATTCAAACAAGACTCCATGCTTACTGGAATCTGTTAGCAAAATGCAGGTCACTTATATATCATGGAAATCTTCATCAGGCCACTCCATGAAATCTGTTGAAAGCTCTTCTATAAATGTGCAGGTGTTAGTATATCTATATACCAATATAGAAGTTAAAGGTTCCAATGCCAATAAAAACAAGTTCAAGCATTTGCTCAACAGATTCAGGCTACAAGAATCCAGGCTACAAGAAATGACTAAATAACTGTTATCGTGTGGATATTTGTTACGGATATTCGAGTCTCCGAACCAACTATTGTTTTACATATTCCCTTTCCCTTATTTAGGCTCCTTGCCCAAGCTCTCGTCGTTGGGAGATGATACTAGCAGCTTCGTCAATCCTCTCAAGGCTCTATATATCTCTTCTGTCTTCGGATGCCTCTCATCAAAGGAATAGAACTCAACCACTTCTTTGTCAACCTCAATCAAGCTGCACCCAGGCACTTTTTTAGACCTGGTATCCCTCATTGCAACTTTTGACCGTGCCACATCTCCCATCTCCGAGCATCCCCATATATATTTGAAAGCATCACATAGTTTGCGGGGTTTTCTGGTTCAAGCTTGATCATTTGTTCAAGGGCTAGCTCAGCCAATTTGATGTTTTTGTAGATCCGACAAGCCCCAAGTAAGGCAGTCCAGACAACAGTATCTGGTTTCAGTGGCATCTTCCATATGAAGTCCACAACCTGTTCTAAAAGACCAGCTCGGACCAAAAGATCCACCACACAACCGTAATGCTCAATTTGAGGTATGATAAAGTACCTATTGATCATTGAGTGAAAATGTTTAAGACCATCTTCAACTCGACCCATATGAGAAAGGCATCAGCGCCATGACCATGCACCGCTAAGCCATTAATCAGGGTGTTCCAAGAGATTAAATCTTTTGCACTCATGTTCTCAAAGACATCAATCGCACTCTCTATCATGCCACATTTTGCATACATGTCAATCAAACCATTCCCAACATAAGTATTCTCTTTATACTCTGTACTCTCCACAAATACATGAACCCACTTACCCAAATCAAGAGCTCCTAGTCTTGAACAAGCAGACAACACGGTCACAAGTGTCGCATCATTAGGTTGCACACTGGACTCATTTAGCATCCTTTTAAAGGCCCCAAGAACTTCAAGGAAACATCCATTATGAGCATACCCACCAATCAATCCATTCCAAGAGAAAATATTTCTCTCAGGCATCTCCTCAAACAATTTTTCACACCCCTCAACATCCGCATTGTTTGCATAACCATTCAATAAAGTATTCCAAGACATCAAATCCCGATTTGGCATGACATCAAAAAGCTTCCTAGCAGCAGCCATGTCCCCACATTTAATATACCCTGAAACCATAGTGTTCCACAACACAATATCCCGCTCAGGCGCCAAGTCAAAAAGGCGCCTCGCAGAAACTACGTCACCATACAAAAGATGTCCATTTATCATCGCAGTCCAAGCAACAACATTCCTCACAACCATTTCACTGAACGCTTTATAAGCCAACCCAATTATACCTCCACTTGAGTACATATCAACCAACGTAGTTCCACAAATGAGTTTGATTTGAACCCAACCTTTAACACTAAACAATGCACTTCCTCGCCTTCTCGCAAAGCCGACAACTTGGCGCAAGATTTCAAAACCATAGGGAACGTGAAGCAATTGTGTCTTACATCCATGCTGTTCATATGCGTGAAGAAACCCATTACCTGTCCATACATCTAGTTCTGCAAATACCCTTTGAACATGGTGTTCCATAGTGCTGAAGGCGGGCGTTGGGTCTGAGGAATTCGGTCGAACAGAAGGCGGGCGTGCGCGCGCCATTTTCTTTACTTGAGAGCATGCTGAGATGAATCTCGGAACGATGAAATCGTTAAACTCGATTCCGTGAGTGATAATCTGGGCGTGTACTCGTTGGAGGTGATTTTGATTCTTACATGACTGTAAGAGAGAGACGAACTTTTCTTCCAGAAGTTTTGAGGCAAAATTGAAAGTAATGTTGGCTATTTTTAGCAGTGAATTACTCAATTAGCTGCTGCAACGGAATAGACGTGAAGATGGTGATAGTAGAAAGTGATAAAGCTGTAGAATAGTGTGGCCTTTTATTGCCCTAATATCGAATTAGGAAATTCATTATAGTCGAAAATAGTTGAGGTCATCCAGGAGAAACAATAAATTAGGAACTGCAGCTAAAAAAGCTATAGTTTCACTATTGTTTACTTCTTTCTCCTCCTATAGTTTCATGGGAATATGTGTGTTTATTTATCTGTTCCAGATTATTGGAGTTGAAGTAACAACTCCAATACAGTTGAAGATATTCACCCTTCTCCCCACCCCAAAACACGAAACAAGGCAAAACCATCATGCAAAAGAAGAACTGAATCCATATGCAATATCAAACATTTCTTTTTGGTTCGATGACCGGTCAGTTGAAGCTCTCACAAGAAGAAAACCTTGCTCCTGAAGAAAATTTTAAGGTAACAAAAGGTTAGAAAGCAAGGGATAAAAGAAAGAGAAACTGGTACATAAGGGTTATTGCAGTCATCAATCCAGCAATACATTATACATCACAATTCCAGAATACATTTTGAATTATGGCATGAAACAATTCATGTAATACAACAGTTTGCCTTTGCCTCTTCAAGTTTTGAAACTTACTATTGTTAGCTCTTTATTAGTAGATAGTAATTGTTGAAGACTTGAAATGATCAAGAATGGTATTCATGTGAATATATATATATGGAGGCTAGTTTACGAATGAATTTATAGACTTGTGTATAGGAGACGGTCTTGTCAGTGAATTTCAACAGCAAGTCACCATTAACGGTTTCCATGCAAGGCAGGAAGGAGGGGTTGAACCGTAGCTAGAGGGTTCACCTTGTAGGAGAATGCAAGTTGCCACAAGTCCATCGCTGCCTTCTTCACGTACAGAGCTTGCCTCCTAAGAATCCTGCAGATATAGAAAGAATCTTCAATGAAATTTACGTGCAAGTATCAGTAACAATCATGTTTGTCCTTCTGTTCTATTAAAGTAAGGTGTTTCTTCCGAATGGAGTTGAAACTAATCTCCCCACTTGTTTTATCCAAAATGGCTTGGTCGAAGGTTTTTATATGGGCTTAAATGGCTTGATTTTTTTGGGCTTAATGGTCGAATGAGCTTGAATGAAGTAAAAAAATTAAAAAATTAAAAAATATTAACTATTATATGACCATTTTATTTTTTGGATGGATAAAATGATAAAAATTGGATGTCAATTATGATATTCGAACTCAATTTTTAAAACACCTCCTAGTCTAATGGCTCGGTCAAGATTGAGGTCTCATTTTTTCAAACACCTCCTAAAACGCACTTCTTCCACAAAACTAAATTACTACGGATATGTAGTAATTTGATATTATCACAAATTGGACTAGTATTTCCAATTTTATCCAACAGGCAAATTCTACGGATATGTTTTTGTCATATACTAGGGCGTCATTTTTTTGTGGGGGTGGGGAAGATAAATTATATTGCATGGACAATCAAGAATGAGCAAACTAACAGATCTCCTGTATACTGGACAGGCCAAACTGCACAAAGATCTGCACCCTCATTACAAATTCCAAAATTCCACTTGGATACACTTGTAGCCACTTAGCAACAGAAAGTTACTAAAACCTTGGTTTTCCTGTTTCAATGGAATACTACATCCACAAAGTACTTTCCTTCATGTTCAACATATTAATATTTTATCACTTCTAATATTTTCTGCATAACAATAACACACCCATTTATTTTGACCACGTCAGAGCAGTCAGACACCAACATGCAACACCACAGTCAGTAGTTCATTATCTCAACTTCTGGTAGTCATCAGGCAATAAGTCAGTGACTCGTTAATAATTACAAGTTACATATAGTCCAGCATCATGCCGCATCCACTTAACAAGAAAGGTAAGAACTAAGAGTTGTCAAAGGGACCTACATTTGGGATTGTCTTTAAATAATAAAATCAACCTTTCTTCCTGAGAACATGCGGAAAAAACACACTAGCAATTTCTGGTACTAATGTTGATGTCTAATTTGTGAGTCTCAAGTTCAAAGCTTAAACCACTATTCTCTATTAGGTATTATTATGGTACTACCACATTTTTTTAACTTCTCTAAAATATTAGGAATCTACGTCTTCATAGGAAAATATTGAAGAGAAAGAATAATGAGTACTCAAACTTGGTGTTTGATTGCATCTTAATGCATCTTAACAACTCACCTTTTAATGTATTTTAACAACTCACATTTTTATATCAAGAGGTCCTCTGAATAGTAAGATACACATATGAGTCTAAACTATTAAGATGAGCTCTTAATACAAATATGTGAGTTCTTAAAATGCATTTAAGAGGTGAGCTATTAAGATGCAATCAAACACGTATATTCCTACTAAACTTTGAAAACAGGAAATAGACAGGGATTTTCAACTCCAAATAAAACATAGGAGACGATGGCTTATAGAGAACCCAGCTTGAGAAGATCATCTAACCTTTTTAAAGTAGTTTGTTTTCTCCACATAGAATAATACATGAGAAACAACAAAAAGCCCAGCAGGATACTTCCACTTGATATAACAAATCGGGTATTGCCAAACTTCAAAGTGATAGTTCTGAATAACCAGAAGCCTGGCCCTCTTTGTTTAGAAAATTTCATAATTGCTTCTTTTGCACCATTATCTCCAATAGATGGGTTCTGGGCTTCAAAAACATTCAATGATCCCGCATACATATTTTGTTCTTTTAAAGCAGTATGAGTTCTCTTTTCATCTTGAAAAGGTGAGAAATTAACTTGTGACGAGCTGCTGACTTTATCAGAATACATGGAGTTTAATTGTCTCAATAGTACCTTGAAGATAAAAATTAAACAGTGTTAGCCAATTTAAAAGCCATATAAAAAAGAGAAATAAACCATAACATTTCATTAACATTTAGCACCAATATATAAAGATGATGACTGAAAAGTCTCGGCCAATTTAAAAGCTATACATCACTTTGAAATTGACACACTTTTTTAGTTACATACTCCCTCCTCCATCCCTAAAAAAATTGTTAGTGCTTTAGAATATCGTCCACTTTGAAAAATCAAGCATTTACTACTGGTAGTTTACAAATATATCCCTTTGTTACCATAATAAATTAATTTTACTTTTTTAAAAATCAGTCAACAAAATTTGGAAAAAGTGAGCAATAAAGAAAATATACAACTCTCCTTAACTGTGTTCAAAGTCAACGAGGCAAAGGGACAATGAAGGGAGTCAGGGACTATATCCTATGTCCAAGAGCCATAAGTCTAAGGTTCTTTGCATATTCGTACCACTATTCTAAGTTTTTTTATATAGATGTTGAGGTAAAAGGTCAGTTACAAGATGCAAAATTAAGGATTTTAAGTTTTTAATGATTTAAAACAGGAATTGATAAATACACACCAAATTGACTGAAATATACAGTTACCTGTCTCTTTTGCTCAGGTAATGCAGCTTTCTCAACCCAAGAGATGGCAAGATCCATGTCCCTCAAAAGCATTGCAAGAAGTGTTACAACATAAACCTCAACAACTTCCATGTACTTATCAACTCCTAACACAAATGGATTGTCACATCCTCCCAAATTACTTATATTTTCTTCTGCACTTGTAAGAACATAATACTTGTCATCCACACATCTCCACATGCTAAGGAATTCCTCAAGAAATTCTCGAACGTTAGAAGAACCTTCTTGTATCTGAAAACACACCCTAGTAAAAAAAAAATACGACATAGTTTATAGCTTTCACCATTAAGATAATACCTCTAAAAAAGAAGGTACTTCCTTCAAACATATGCAACTTAAATGAAAGTTACGTTGAAAACTTAGAACGCTTGTAACATCACTTGGTGCGAAAAGAAACAAAAAGGGATACTGATATTTCTGAAGTACCAACAGAGGATTAATCACATCAAAAACTAAGTCATAAAGCTACCATGTGACATGCTCTAAGCTTCTCAGTAAGAAAACTTTTAAAAAAACACCTTCAAAGAAAGGATTAGTGGAGGAAAATTCAAAGAATTGGAAGTTTTAAATTGAGTGAATTTTCTTCATTCTTAAAAATATGTGTGTGTACACACACACTATTATGTATTTATGTATTAGTGTGGGGGTTTGGGATGTTACCAGAGTATAAAGTTCGTAATCTGATCATCATTGCAACTCTGCAAGAGAGATTACATCCCTTTATTATCTTTAAAGCATTAATTTGACTAAATTCAACAGTGAGAATTTCAAGCCAAAAGGGAATCATATTGAAGTTTTAATAATATGATTTGTGATATTTCCTTTGATTGATAAGTATAAGTACAAGTGTTTGATGAAATATAATAAAACATACAAATTGCACATCTATTACCGAGTTATAGAAATTTTAGCCATAATACTAGTGTTGACAACTACAAGCACTAAAATTTAAGATGCAATTTAATCATTTAACAATTAACGGTCAGGCAACCCCTCTACAGAGATAACTTCATACAAAAGATGAGTGAAATTATGATCAACTAGAGAATTCAAATTGATATGGACAGTAACATGTGCAAGATCTATCGCATACCCAGTTAGGAAAACTTGAATAGGAATGGCAGTGACTGATCCAAACAACAGTTTGAGCTCCTTCAATATTTCTAATGTCCTGCAAAGTGAAAAGAAAGTATGAAATACATATTTAGTGCATTACAATGTTGTGTCTGATTCTGTTCAAGTATGCCATCCAAACAGATCATATGTATGACCAGACTAGTATTGATAGAAATTTAGGATATGAACCATTATTGAAATTTTAAACATACAAGTGTCAGTAGATAATAATGCACTCCATGAAAAACAACATCAAGCACATCTGTCACCACTCGTATAGTGAGATAAAGATAGATAAAGAAATGACCAGTCCAGTTATAGCGAAATGGGAGAACAAATTACTTGATCTGTTTCTTCACTGCGCTGTCCGCATGTTTGTTTCCCTTTTGTTTTCGCTTTCACCTTCTGCTATATTCTTTTTTTTTTAAATCGTAGGCTTGTGTAAGATCATATATACACCTTAATTAGTTGCAGCGAAAAGATAAAAGAGATAGTTGCAAACAATCAAACCTCAATGGACAGCACTGAACAAACAGTAATAGAAGTCATGACAAGTAAAATTTATGGGTTTGAAGAAGCAAATAGGAAAAAAAATAGCATGAGCATGAGCAAGTGACAATGGTACTTTTTATTGGATAGAAAAAGTAGAGTAGCCTCTCAAGTTATATATTGAGTCTACAGGTCTTAATTGTCAGATGTGGGATATCTCAACACGCCCCTCATGTGTGGCGTAATTTTGAGCGAAACACGTGGACAATTTTAATTGGGTGACGTGGAGCATGTGGGTCGTTGGGCCTGCACATGAATGGTGTCTGCTCTTACCATATTGAATCATCCAACTCAAAACCAATGTTCGAAATAGTGCTCGAGGCGCGCCTCGTAGCGAGGCGGAGGAAATGGTTTGCGAGGCGACCGCTTGCTCTGGACTAAGACAAACAACCGCCTATGTCTGTCGAAGCTTGCGCCTCGTGGCGTCGCGCCTCGTGGCGTCGCGCCTCAAGGCGTCGCGAGGCGTACGCCTTGAGTTGGCTTAAAAAAAGACCTAATATCAGATTTGGCTTTCGCAAGACTGCTTGGGTCGACTTTCTCCTCGTCACGAGACTGCTTGGGTCGCGAGATTTGGCTTGATCGCGAGACTGCTTGGGGCGACTTTCCAGGTATCCTCTTTATTCTTCTTGTACTTCTTCTACTTCTTCTCCTTCTCGGCTTCTCCTTCGATCGCGACTTTCTTCTTCTCCTTCTCGGCTGCTCCTTCTTCTACTTCTTTCCAGGTTCCTTCTGCTTGGGTCGTGAGACTGATTGGGTCTCTGTTTTTTTGTTTTCTTTTCTATTTTCTCCTTCTGCTTGGGTCGCGAAACTAAATGTTCTGAGTTGTGACTGTAGTTGTGTTCTGAGTTGTTGTAGTGAATGTAGTTGTTATTGTTATTGAGTCGTGTTTAGTTTTAATTGTATTGTTTTGTTATTGTTTTATTGTTTTATTGTTATTGTTTTAGCAATTATAGTTTACAGTGTATCACAATAGCAATTATAGCATTAACAGTTTTTATTGTGTACAATAGCATATGATAATTCCATTTGATTTTTTAGACTGTCAATAACAATATCAATTTTTGTGTACATGAATTGCTATTTGTTAATGTAAATATGTAATAACAATTTCTTTTATTATTACAGTGAATTAAGATTATGGGTAAGAAAGATCTTGCATGGAAATATGGCACCGCAGTCCCTGGAGTTAATAAAGCTCATTTATATGTAGAATGCAATTTTTGTAAGAAAATTTGCAAATGAGGGATTACAAGGTTAAAAAATCATCTTGTGGGAAATCATAGTAACGTCGAGGCTTGCAAAAAATTACCAAGCGAAGTGAAGGAAGAGCTTGCTTCATATATGAAGAAAAATATGGACTCCAAGGAAAGACAAAGAGATGAAGCTGAAAAAATACAAAGTGGGTCTTATTATGGTAGTCATCCATCCTTGGGAATGGGAGGTTCAAGTCTGAGTAGTGCCTCCGAGAGGGGAGTTCGGGGACCCATGGGCAGAATTGTTGTGGATGTTGATCTTTGGTGATGATGATCTTTACTACAAGGCGTCGACCAGTATTTTCAAAGGAGGCTTGTAATGATCTGTCTTGATATAGGTAGATTCTTCTTTGAAAGCAGGATTCCTTGATGTTCTTTGATAGTCCTTCATTTATAAATGTGTCGGTCTATTGAGAACTATGGTCGTGCTTTGAAACCCCTTACCCATCTGAGCTTAGCTCTTGGATATTGAAGGAGGAAGAAGACTACAAAGGCCTTTGTTGAGGAGGTAAAAAGACTTGGGCACATCTGGGGTGTCGATCTTGTCGGATGGTTGGAAAGATATTAGGGAAGACAACTAATAAACTTTACGGTAAACAACTCCCATGGGGCTGTATATTTTGAAATCATTTGATGCATCGATCTGATTAAAGATGCTCTTTGATCTTTAAACTACTTGATGAGGTTGTTGAGGAAGTGGGAGAAGAACTTGTCATTCAAGTAGTCACTGACAATGCATCTAATTATAAGGCGGCGGGGAGGATGTTAATGAAGAAGAGGCCACGTATGTGGTGGACCAACGTGTGTGCGCATTGCATTGATTTGATGCTTGAGAAGCTTGGAGAGTTGCCTCAACATAAAAATGCTTTGACAAAGGCAAAGAAGGTAATTACTATTATTATTATTTGGTTATAATTTTTTAATTCAATGAATACTTGAATTATTATTATTTTTGATGAATGTCATTATGTAGGTAAGCAACTTCATATATAATCATGGATGGGTCTTGGCATTGATGAGGAAAACACTAAAAAGACTTTGTTCTACCACGGTAGCCACTAGATTTGCCTTAACGCTTATTTAACTGCGAGTATGCATAGTTTGAGAAAACTTTTGGAGGCTATGTTTACATCTAGGAGTGGGCAAATTGTCTTGGGCAAAAAAAAACCAAAAGGAAAGAAGGCGAGAAAAATCATACTGAGCGATAGGACTTTTTAGGGTAGCGTGGGATATGCAATTAAGACCACAAAACCTCTAGTAGGTGTATTGAGGATGGCAAATTCGAGAGAGATCTTGGGGAATGAGATTTTATATGGTGCCGGACAATGAAAAAGAAGAGATTGCAAAAATACGGATAATGAGGAGGGGGCCTATAAAGAGATATGGAGCATAATAGATGCTAAGTGGGATAATTAGTTGCATCGGCATTTGCACGCTGCTGCATATTATTTGAATTCTCATTTTCAATATGAAGACAATTTCTATGCAAATGCGGAAGTTAAGGTGGGATTGTACTCTTGCATGGACAAGCTTATTCCTAACGTTGTGGAAAGAGAGAAAGCTTATTTGCAAATGGATGCATTCCGATTGAGGCAATGGTTATTTGGCTACACAAATGCCAAAAATGTGTAAGTAACGTGCTCCCGGTAAGTACCGTTGATTAATGTCTGGTTATGCTTTCATTTTGATTAAACGTGTACCGGTAAGATTGATATATATTTTAATATTGATCCAGCTGATTGGTGGATCGCATATGGAGATGAAGCTCCGGAATTAAGAAACTTTGTAATGAAGATTCTGAGTTTAACTTGCTCATTTTCGGGGTGTGAGCGTAATTGGAGTACTTTCAGTAAGGTATTTATTAGATATAAATCATTTATTAAGATTTTATGATATCTGACATTGTCACTAATGCTAATTACTAAATTACTTGTAATATAAATACATACAAAGAGAAGGAATCGACTGTCCGCATCCAGCTTAACTCATTTGGCTTACATTATGTATAATAAAAAATTGAAAGATCGAAAAAGACAATAACGGAAGAAGATCCATTAGTTGTTGAAAATTTGTCATCTGATAATGAGTGGATTGTGGGGGGAAATGATGAAAATATCTCGGGACCGACTTCTGGGAATGATGATATGGAGGAGGGTGAAAGGACTCATGGGAATGAGAAGACAGTTGGGGGAGAAGAGACTAATGTGAGGGAGATTACACTTGGAGGGCAAGGGATTCGGGGAACAAGTAGTAAACAAGGAAGTCAAAAGAGAAACACTTTGCCGTCAAAAACTATGTCAAAAGGTTAGTGTCATTACTTAAGTTGTCTTTAAGGTGTTTTTTAAAAAAACATATTCATTTGGATTAAATATATATTCACTTGTTTATTTATAGATAAAGGGAAGGATTGCAATTGGTTGATGAAGAACCTGAGTTTGAGGATCTTAGCAGCGGCAATGATGAGGGAGGATGACAGAGCTATTAGATACGATGATGATTCCATGGAGGATCCTCTTAGTGATGATAGTGATGATGATGATGGTGATGGGGATGATGATCTAGGATTTGATCCATTATTCAAGCCGCTAGATACAAATGATACATTGCTTATATAGTGATGGATGATCACTATATAAGTACTTGATGATATTATGTTGTTTTGATGTTTTGTAATGATACATTACTGTGACGTTGGTTATTTATGTCTTCCATGACCTTAATTGTAATGATGAATTATTTTATGATTTTATTAGTATTTTTTCGTAATTTTTTGGGGGCTTTTAGGTCTTTGAATCAAGGCTTACGCCTCGCATAGCCCAGAGAAAAACACCTCGTACTGATTTTAGCTTTTTCGAACATTGCTCAAAACCATTTGGTAATGAGTGGAGTAGCCTCTCAAGTTATATATCGAGTCTCCAAGTCTTAATTAGTTAATTGTCCGATGTGGGATTTTACATCTCAACAAAAAGGACTTGAGTGAAAAAGGAAAAATCATTCCATTTTAAGTGGCATAAATTCTAACTACAAGCCTATAATAAGGGGACAACCATACAAAGTGTAGTTATAAGTTTACCATGTAATATGATCTACATTTCGCATGCAAATCAAGTGTTCCACTCACTCTTCTATACTTTAGACAATAAAGATGTCGCAATGAAATGCCAAATTTAAATATCAGGAGTAAATTATATCACAAAATTGAGAATTAGGAAAGTACGCATGATCATATAACCACAAGTACAACACAGTTCTGCACAGAACGACGACATATATACCAACATGAATGCAAGGTATCTTAGAAAGAGGAACACAAATACAAAAGATGGGCACCTTCCAAGTTCCTTCAAGGACTGAACAAACACCGTACCCGCTGATTCCAACATGTCATTGAATTCAATAATTTCCATAGTTGGTTTAGTGCATTCACTGTCACATAAATGCCTGAGAACAGAAGATGCCAATGATGCCGCTTCATCAAACATACAGCACACAAGGTAGCTGCAAATCAAAGTTTTACCAATAAAAACGATTTACATTCCATACGGTAATTGTACAAGCTTTCATATTCCAATAAATAAAATAGTTACATAGATAAAACTATAAACAGAGAAAAAAACACTAAAATAACATTTTAATACTTCAAAATATAAATAACATAATGTATAACAGAATTTTATGAATTTCTTTTTATCACGTATTTCCTCTGTAACATAGGGTATGGATATGGGGTGTGTGTGAGTATGTATTTCGGAAAATTGTTGGGGAAATAATAAACACTACAAAGGGTTCGCACGGGAGCTAAGAAAATTCAGATCAATAATTTTACCCCCGGTTTTATAATCGAATGATATTCAATTACGTGCTATTATGAAATAATTTATCTGCTAATCCGGCTTACAATACACAGTTCACAGTCCCGGAATCGAAGAAATTAAGTGATTCAAAGTTACCTTTCGGAGAGCTCGATTTCATCCCAAGGTAGATGATTGACGATGGAGATGATTTCCATCTTCTGTCGTTCGTTGGAACTAGAACGCCCTGTCTTTTGAGTTTTATTAATTTGGAGACGAAAGAAAAGAAACCAAAGGAAAACAAAAAAGAAATGATGTGTTTTGAGTTTATTTTAATAGAGGAGAAAAGAAAAGAAGATAAAAGAAGGGGTTATAAAAAGTGAGTGCATTTTAATCTAAAAAAAATACCTGAGAATCATTTTTGGGAAGAAAGTTGGAGAAAAGAAAAGGAACATGATTTTTTGAAAAGTATAGTTATACATGTACAGGGACAATAAAAATTGTAGTTATAGGATTTATAGCGACGATTTTTATCTAAAATATCAAAAAATCATATAAAAATATCGGTTTCCAAAAGAAAATTCTCTTGTTTAACGTTTTTTTCTTTTTTACGATTAAAAAACTCTCAAACAATGAAAGTTTCAGTGTGAGCCTCAGTTCCTTCGAATTTGTACAAACGCCCTCACGGTGGTTAATAATTTTAGTCACGGTGAAACAACTTCGGTGCAAATGTTAGTGAATGGGGTCGACATATAAAAATAAATTGGCTTATTTTGTTTCTTTTATATAAAGTTAATTTCTTATTTTGTAATATTTGTAAATATTTTATATTAATTTTAATTCTATATTATGGAATATAGAAAAATACTATTGAATAATTATAGTATCCTCCATGTATTCGGAAAATAATAGAGTGAAGTGTTAAAAAAAATGTTATTCACCTTTACGAGTTGGGTGAAATATTAAGTCAAGTATAGAATTGGAAAAGATTGATTATTCTTTTTAATGCTATGTAACCCACTTAATTGGGTCTAATATTCGGGTCCACCTAGAAGCACTCTTTAAGCTTCTCTAACATGCTATATTGCTATCCGACGAGCTGGCCTAGACATTCCTGACCCTTGGGGATCTAGTTTGGCCTATTGGGCCTCACCCCAACATTAAGATATTTAAATTTCTTCTTATTTGCACATATTTTATTATAAAAAAATAAATTTTAATATAATCTTTAAAATTAATATAGTGTTCTTTCTTTACTAGCGATTGACATTACGATTGCTTAACCAAGACCTTGGTAATTAATCAATCCTTATATATAAATACAGGACAGTCTCTCCAACTCAATCAATTTCAAATTAATTAATTAATCTGTCTATCAATTTGATTTCCAAAACTGACGGTGGCTCCTCTTCCTCTTCCGCTTTCAGTTTCTTTCCCTTACCCTTATCCTTACCCTCTCTTCCATCTTCTCAATCAACCCAATCATTTTTTCTCAAATCCAAACCCCAATGGTTTCAAAATCTCACTTTCTCTGTATAAACCGCCCAACTCTCCTTTCTCTCTCTCTCCAAACCCTTCAATACCTCTCCACTACAATCAGAGCTCCGCTTTTGGGAATGGTTTGATGGTTATTTATGGTTTAGATTGGTTTGGCTTCAGGAATTCAACAAGTGATCTGAAAAAGATGGCTAAGGAAGTGGTAATGGATCTACAAAACCCCTCCAACTCCTTTCTCCATTGCGTCTTGTCAAAATTTTTTCAAAGTTATAACCCCTAATTCAAATCGAAAGTGCTCTTATGTATGTCTAAAGAATGTATTTTTGTAATCATATTTGTTTTGAATTTATATTTTTCCATTGAATTAATATTTAGGTTGAAATTTGAATTGGGATATTAGTTTTAATGCCCCCATGCGTTTGATCGGGGTTGTCAATGGGAGGCATTCCTTCATCACTAAAAAGAATAGAGAATGACAAGAGAAATTACCTATTGTTGTATTCAAAGTGAAGAAGAAATCATGTCTTTCTAAAGCCAATTCCAAGGTAATTGATTTGGGCGTGCTTACTGATTTCTTGGATTTTTGCTTTATTTTCTCTAAATTTTGTATTTTTAGATTGAATACATGGATCTTGAAACACTGTGGGACAGGGCTAATGAGGCCATTAATATCACAATTCGGAGAATTGTGATATTTTTAGGTTGAATACATGGATCTTGGCATGGTGGTTCAAAGAATGAAATTCGTGATATTATATCCCATGGATTTACACATTGCAAACAGCCTGAAAATAGAGGATTATATGGTGTTGGGGTTTCTCTCTCCCCATCAAAATTTTCCATGGAAAGGTTAGTAACAATTAAATTAGTTCATTTTTTTTTTTACATTTTCAGTTTTATGGATTTGTTTTGTTACTAGCTAATTTTAATTCTGCAGTGCATTATTATCGGTATGCTTTTTTAGTTGATTTTTTGGCATTTGTGTGCCATACCAATGAGCTTGAGTTGTGTGAAACCGAGCAAGTTCAAAGTTAGAGTTGGAACTTGGAAACATGCTACTTTCCAAATTGTTTATTAGATTAGGAAACTCGTTATCGTCTAACGTCAAATTAGCTGCTTCTTGAATTACTTTTATCCAACTCGGCTCATTCTATGATGAACATCCAAGTTGACTTGGGAGTAATTTTACTTTTTAAAAATAGTTTGCTGCGGAAGCTCTTTATACAATTGCCAATTTTGCCTATTGGTTTACTCAAACAAGAATTATGCGTAAAACTCTTTAGCTCATTTTTATTAAAATCTCTAGATACAATCTTCTGTTTTCTCCAACACTAACAGAAACTTGGTTTGCTCTTAATTTGCTTTACAAGACCAAAAGTGGACCTACAAGAGAGTGAGCAATACTCATAACTCATAAGCATTTCCTTGCATAATTTAAACTCGGACATGGTCTGGTGAGAGAACCTATTGTGGTCAAAGTTCCGAAATTGCAGATGTTGGTTTATGTGATAAATGGATAAATCTGTAGATTGTTGTTTAACATCCTTCCCAGTTTTATAATAAGTTTTAAGGCGTCTCCTTCAATTGGTGAGTAATCTTCAACTTTGGCTGGGTTAGAGTATCCAATTGGCGACTTAAAGTTTGAAAATTGGGCACTTAGTTTCAAATTTAAAGTATGATTTATTTTGTTTATGATTTTATATCTTCAGGTTTTTAAAGGAATCATCAAGGAACTTCCTTTTACCCAAATCACCTTACATGAGCTTTCTCAATCTAATGTCAAGGCTTGCAAAATATTTAGGACCTTCAGATATGGATTTGATTGCCAAATACCACGGTGTTTTTCGGGTATGTTCTTTTTCTCTTCTTTTTAACTAATGTTGTGATACCCCCAAAATAGGTATACATCACCCATTCTGAGTTGTCAATACACGGTACAGAAATAACTACAACTTTATTATTACAACAGTAAAACTGTGAGTTTAAATACAGATATTGCCATCTAAACAATATCCACATACAAATAAATCCTCATCATAATTATTGATACATTATTTTACAAAATGGCGAGGACTACTAAACAACTCTCTAAAACCTTCATTCCATACCCCAACTCGTCTCTTCATTACATTCTCGCCTCCCGAGAAGAAAAATGGAACAAAAAGGAAAAGGGTGAACTCAACTAGCCCAGTAAAGAATATTATGACTAAGATAATATACAACAAATTATCGTTAGTCTTCAACAGGAAAAATTTAATAGAATACAATAGACAACAAGTTTTAAATCAATACTCGCATGATGGAAAATATTAATTCATAGTAAGAGTTACGTAGAGGATGAAATCTACTAATATCTATGAATTTAATAAATCCATCATCAATATTTTTATCCTCGTAACATCAATCAATATATATCCGGAATCATATATTCATCCTTGCACTACTAAGGCGAGGACATTCACCGATTGGTCATGTTCATCTAAACACTGCTCATCTTTTGCACTACGAGCCAAAGATATTCATCAGAAATCATTCATCTTTGCATTACAGGCCAAAGATATTCATCAGAAATCAATCATCTTTGCACTACAGGCCAAAGATATTCAATAATATCATCATTTAAGACTGAGGATAATGAAAAATATATTTTTTTTTAAAGAAACGAATCCAGTGAAACAAAATGACAAGGATTAAGGATTCGTACTTTATTTTATCCACGTCCAAAAATACCTCAAAAATAATCATAGTGGTGGAAAATTTAAGAATGATCAAAACATGGATACAATCAAAACTAGTATCCACAATAGATATTTTGGACGAAAAGGAAAATTTTCATTTTTCGATGAATAGTCAAGTATTAAGTGAATAATCAGATATCGTGAATAGTCTTGTAGTATCGTAAATAAAGTAACTCAGACACCAAAAGTTTCAAATTTGATAAAACTTCAGATCAATATTTCAAAGATAATGATATTGAAGAAATAATATCATTCTGAAAAAAAAAATATCCTTACCTCGGAAAGACGATGCTTTAAGCTGGAATAATTGGATATAAAGCTATAACGAACTTTCACCATATAGCAATACTCAAAGTATACTCAAAATACTCACAAGAATACGCCGATAATATAGAGAGAGAAAACTTGATTTGGTGTGATTTTCAATTCTAACCTAAGCACCCTATTTATAGGAAATTGCTTAGAACATCAAGCGAGAAAATTTAATAAATTAATAATATATTAATTAATATTCCTACGCCAACATTTGAAGAACTGAAATCAGTCATTAACATCACATGCAAGACCCACCATTAATGCCAAAAACGTTTTCTTATTTAAATTATTTTAAACTTAAAAATCAATTATTTGAGCTTGAACTTCAATAATTCACAATAAATAGCCTTTTGTCGGAAAATTTAAATCTTGCGAGTTTTTATAGAAAATTCAATTCTCTACAACTACTGGAAGAAAGTTTTCCAAATTCCAAATGAAATTGGACGAAATCCATAAGCAGGCGATTTTACAAATTTATAATCAAATTTCATCAATAAATGGGGTCCACCGACATGTTTAACATGTTTTAAACATTTATTGCAACAAAAATACTCTTCCTCCTCGTATACTCATATATCCCACATTCGTTGTAAAAATATCACCATTATTATATTATTAAAATATAATAATATATATATTTAAATGAATTATTTTATCGAGAAAAGATAAAATTTCAATTTTCAACAATTGTCACGTTAAAAATTTTCTCCATCTATATCCACATAAAATCAATATTTTCCCCATCATATAAATCAATAATTAATTATTCACAAATAATATTACAGAATCACAAGATCTTGTGCAACCGGTAGTTTCGAGAAAGAGGGCTTTCAATAAAGATTTCTCCTTCTTGGTAGCGCAATTAGGTGACCAAACCTCTCCTTCGATGAACTTTCTAGACATTGCCAATAATATTTTTAATAATATTATTAGGATAATATGAATTATCGCTTCGATAATGGAAAATCTTTGTGTAATGACAATTTATTGAAACAACAAAGTAATATAAAATATCAATGCGCAATTATTGAATCAATAAAATAAAATCTTTGAACGATGAATTATCGTGTAATAATTATTGAGTAGTGCCTTCTTTACGTAAGAGTCAATTTTTGGTGCAATACTGGTGCCATCTTCTTAAGCAACAACGCAGTATTCGTGTTTTAACCAAAGGGTATTCAACGATTGTAGCCAGAATAACTACTGCGTTATTTTTAAACAACTTATATTTGTCGTTTTCTTCCTCCAATCTCTTTCCGTTATGGGGCCACACGGTCATTTCGCTTCGCCGCACGAATATTCCCAGAACGAAGATTTAATATTTCACGACCAAACGAATATTCCCCGACAACAATGAATATTTTACAACCACTTGCTTATTTTAAAATATTTGCGTATTTTACCCATAACTATCCACATTAATCACATCAACCCTTACTATTTCAAAATAATAATTAGAGGAAATTAAATTTCATTTATTAATTATTTGGGGTCTTACAACCTCCCCTCCTTATGAAATTTCGTCCTCGAAATTGACGTACATATCTGGTGTTTCGAAAAGATGAGAATACCTCACTTTCATTTTCGTTTCCAACTCCCAGGTCATTTCCTCAATAGCATGGTTTCTCCACAAAACTTTAACTTGTGGTATAACCTCAGACATAGGACATGTTCTTTCCTATCCAAGATCTTGACAGTACCTCCTCGCACGTTAAGTCTTCATTATCTCGTCGGTTTCTAACTCAATGACGTGGTTGGTCGTCCACATATTTACGTAACATCGACACGTGAAAAGCGTTATGATCACGCGACATACTTGGTGGTAAAACGAGTCTATAGGCCACAGTTCCTATTCGATCGAGAATTTCAAATGGATTAATAAATCGAAGGTTTGAGCTTTCCTCACCTCACCGATTCTCGCTTTTGAAATAACAACTTCTTGACCTCATTCTTCAAATTCATCAATTTCCGGTGTGGCTTGAACAACTTTAACTTTTTCTATTAAAGTTGGCTCTGTCGTATACTTGACATCATCGCGACTCGTTCATGCATATGATCTTCACTCAATCGTCGGATACCACGTTCGCTTTTACTAGGATGGTATTGAATAGTGTGGTCGTAGTCTTTCAATAGCTCGAGCCAACGTCATTGCCAAGATGTTGAGTTCTTTTGAGTGAAGAAATATTTAAGGCTTTTATGGTGCGAATATATCTCCACTTTCTCCCACATAGATAGTGCCTCCTCAGATCTTTAGCAGAACGATCATTGCCGCTGAATCTCTAGATCATGAGTAGGATAATTCCTCTCATACTCTTTAAGTTGTCATGAGGCATAGGCTATGACTTTCCCACGTTGTATTTGAGAACACATCCTAACCCTTTGCACGAAGCATCATTTGAGATAACAAATTCATCCAAGAACCGGATGGTATTGTTAAGACAGGTGGTCTAGAAATAAGTCTCTCTTAAGTCGATGATAGATTGATTATATAGACTTGGAAGTTTGAATTAGTAGATAAGAAATTCACAATTATTTATATATTTATAATATAATCTATTGAATTAAAAAGAAATTCAATAAATATGATCAATGGTCTCAAAAGTTATTTTAAATTATTATAATAGATAATATATCTTCAATTTCGAGGACGATTGTACTAATAAATTATATAATTCATTATTTAAACTAGCCCGTGCATTGCACGGGCTACCAACTAGTTTGAATAAATGCACATTTTTATTTATCCAAACATATATAAAAAAAAACATACCAAACAAATAAAAAGAAGAATGAGGATATTTCATGGGAACATATATTTATACATGATTCCTCTTACATGAATAATGAGTAGATTTTACTTGTATGTGAGAAAGATTCGTGTAAAAATATTATTTTAACACGTGAAAATATCAGTTTCCAATTTCATTTCATATGTTCAAATGCACATCACATCTCACATCTGCTTAAGAAGATATCATTTTTGGCTCACGTTTTGCGATTAGGTAAGCCACATTTAAAATTAGTGTACTTTTTTAAGTATAAAAAACTAATAATTGCTCGTGCTTGAATAACAAATTCTCCTAGTCTCTCCGTGCCTCCTTCTCTCTCCGTTCCAACAATCTGAAAATTAGAATGAATCTGAACCATTCTTGTGTTTTTCGGCCCAAATTTAAATTGGGTTCTATCTTATTATTATACATTGTTATTTTTACAAATTTTTTTTGATATTTTCGTATGGTCCTCATGAATATGAGTTTCATTTGTGGAAATATTAATTTCTCTTGTATCATGATAAAATTATTTATTACTATTTCAAGTAGTCTCAAGTTAAATGTCTATTTATCTTAAATAATTTATCTATTTTATAATAATTTATAATTTATCTATAATACCCTAAGATATGTTTTAATATGACTATTAATGTGAAATTTGTTTGTTTTTAAATTAATTTTTTTTTTATAAATCACAGTCATGGCCCATGTCAACAGGACTAGTCTAGCACTCAGCAAGTCCAACAAGCTAAATACACCAACACCACAGAAGTCCACAGCAAAGACCTCTCTAATTCTCCATCTCTCACATGCACACTCATCTTCCTCTCCCCTCGTTCAAACTCTTTCTTCAAATTGGTAAACTTCCATTTTTGACTGATATTTTCAATCTAATTTATACTTATATTTGATTGCATGAATTTCCAAGCATCTATATATGTATACAGTCTGTAGTATATATGAAAATGTAGAGCTGAATTTGTGTCCAGAGTGGAAATGTGGAAGCTTAAAATTGCAGAGGGAGGAAATCCATGGCTTCGAACTCTGAACGATCACGTCGGCCGGCAAATTTGGGAGTTCGATCCCAACATTGGATCGCCGGAAGAGCTTGCGGAGATCGAGAAAGTTCGCGAAAATTTTCGCGATAACCGATTCGAGAAAAAGCACAGTGCCGATCTCCTCATGCGCATTCAGGTATCTACTCTCTCTTGTTTTTGCTCTCGATTCCTGTAGTTGTATGCATTTTTCATTTTTTGGGGTAGATATTGTACTTCAGGTTCTTGGAGTTCTCTTATCAGTATTTGGCTTCATGGTATTCATGCCTTCAAGTTTAAACTGAAGGCTTGGAACTTGGAAGTTCAACATTTTTAGCCTGACATTTCTGCTATTTTTTTTCGTTTGGCGCCAATGTCAGCGTTAGTAAAATTTTCAAGGGGAGGTCTACTATAATACATTTGTTATTTGAGTTTGGGATAAAAGATTTCTTGGACATTTATTGGCTTGTCCGGAAAGAGAGTTGGAGATCCATAGCTAATTGATTTTGTTTGTGATAGGGGCAGGTTGGGGTATATTTTTTTTTAGTTATATGACAGTTTGGTGTTTTAATTGAGCTGGTAGGATTGTTAACATCGAGTATGACTAGTTCAGGAGGACAACGTCAACAATATGACAGCCATAACCAACAAATCAACAATTATTACTCATTAAATTAAATAAAAAAGACACTAAAATATTAATGATGACAAGATTTTTGTAATATATGCGTGCGTGTGTATAATATATATAGATCAACTATAATTCATATTGGCTTAATTGCTGGGAACCAATTAAATAATTAGTTGTCAGAATGGCTGAAAATGAACTTTTGTTAAGATCACTTTCTGGATTGCTGAGCTTCAAACTCACTTCTGTCATTAAACTTGCAAGTGACTCTCTAACTAAAACAACATAGTCAGATTATTACGATTCACATTGTCTAATTTACTGGCAAACTAGTAGAAAATAGTTCTAAATCTGACATACTTTCATAATTTTACTTTCGGGATTAGTATGTGATAGACTCCACGGCATGCTTGCGTTAGGTGGTCGTCGCTCAAATCATTTTTAGCAAAGTTGTAAGGATGGAACACTCTAGACACCTCAACGGCTCAACCCAACGCTTATAATGAGATGAGAACCTTGGTACAATCGATCAAACAATGAAATCTACGTTGAATGGGACACCAACGACACCTAAACCCCGTGTTTATATCGAAACAGGAACCTCGGTACAATCAACGATTGATGTGATAGAAGATGTCATACACAACTATGTATCGGTGTATGATAAGTCAATTTGAACCTCACAGAAAAACCATGAACAATTCGAGAGTTCTCAAAGAACCAAAGGAGAATAATCTCACCAAAATTTTTATTTATCAAAGTTGTTCTCTATACAGCTATGTATTCTATTTATACTAATATAATAAAACCCTAATTCTATAAGAAATAAACAAGTTGAATAGAAATCCAATTCCTAGCTTACAACTCAATATGGAAGCTAAATCCTATCTAACAATATCCTAGTTACAATAGAATTTGAAAATATATGGAAAATCCTAAAATAATGCAAGAAATATGAAAAAACATGTGAAAAATGTGTCCTCGAAATTGCTGGCTCGGCTCGTAGTGCTGAGATTTGGCTTACAGATTGGGCAAGTCTTGGCAAGTCCAAGTCGAGAGCTTGTTTTTTTTTTTTAGCAGAAACGCCAGCAGTGAATACTGGTTTTTATGTTGAATTTCGTCGCGGCCGCGTTGGTCTGGCATAACTGCTTCTCTGATGCTTTTAATCCCCAACTTGATCCCTAACTTGATTCTTTGCTCCTGTTGCAATTCCTCCACCAAACTTGAATCCTTGTATGGAACAAAACAATGAACTTAAAAACATATCCCCACAATGAACTTCATGCCATGTAGCTCGGATACTCTTCCTTCGTTCCGTGTAATGCTATATGATATGAATGAATATGGATATGAAGACTCGGGTTGCAATGATTTGGTCTCACTACTAGCAATCCCAAATCATGTGAATGATCCTCTCCTCGCAATTCACTTGAATTGAGCTCCAATGTACGCGTCTTTAAGTAGATTTTAGCCCAATCACTGAAGATCGTTTGTTGAACCCTCATAACTTGAGTTGTCATTGTCGCTTGATGCGAGCCTAGTCAGAATCATTTCATTCCATTCCTCTCCTCTTGAAAAGGATTTATCCTCAAATTTGGCATCCCCTCTTCTTGAAAAGATTTTATCCACAAACCTGATCCTACATAACAACAAACTAAGTTAGTAGCATTAAACACATCATAATCCCAATTCTCAACTTGCAAATGAAACATACAAACAAAATCAACAACGCTAGTAAGAATATGAAAAGAATCATCAAAAACTTCAACTCCCGCCAAGACCACAACAACATTTGGCATTTTTCTTGTATGGACAAGAACAACTCGTAAAGGTTTTCCTCCAAGCGATGCTCGAAATGGCATAACACCCTGCAACTCTCGTATAACTAGAAAACTTAAACTTTCGATCTCCTTTACTCAAGAACCTATCCACAAAATCACGACGCTCTTCCACTCGTAGACTAATTACTTCCAAATCACTAACTATATCAAAACAAACTAAATTAGTAGCTAGAACTGAAATGCAATAAATACTACTACCTACTCAAACAAATGCATATATAGTAAAATAAATGCAAGAAAAACTATGAAAAGTTCTATCTCCTCCTAGATCAAATATAAGTATGAAGAACTCTTCATGATGCAGATTCTTCCAATGACGAATCCCGGATCAAAAGTTAATCTGAGGATCTCGACCATCCTCATAAACACATTCTTCAATGCACCTAGGTCAAATATCAATATTTGAAACTTGACACATTGCAAACGCAAACTCTCTTGAATTCATGGTTTAAACACAAAACAACACAAATCAACGTGCATCTTTTGTATAATCAAGGAAAACTCAAGAGGAAAACTCATATGCAAACCCTAATAGAACAAAAATCAAAACACTTCCCTGTAGACTCTTAATGCAATGTTCAAATTTATTCGCACAATTTCCTCCTTGATGAGTACGAACCCATCTCGAACCTATAAAACAAAATTAACCTTTCCCTTTTCATTGAAATTAACACATTCAAAATCACATACTACCATCGATGGAATAAAAAGGTCACGTCCCACTTTACAAGATGAAAACTCAATAACATATTTGTCGTGATCACGAACAAACTCAACATGTGCTAAAGAATTTCCCAAAGTGTTGACAAAAATCAAAATATTATCAAAACAAATATTAACTAATTTCCTATGAAAGAACACAACACATTAGCTAATCTGAATGATATAACCAAACATGCTTGTAATTCATATTTCTCTCCAATATATGATGATACACACTTTTCAACTCAATATTAAATGATAGGACCTCATGCAATGAAGATTTTTCGAACGGACAAGCATGATCCCTACCATTGTAAACTAACGACAACTCATGTAAAGATTGACTAGCATGAAAACCTAACTCGACACATTGACAAGAAAACCTAGAATGAATTTCATGCAAGTAAAAACATTGAGAACGAGAAAACACATCATGATCATAAACAAATATCAAATATCCTCCATAATTTATGATAAAGATGATTTTACCCTCAAAATAGCTGACAACAAATTTATCCATGGAAGTATGTAGAACATGTTTTAACAATCCCATAAACAAACTAGTTGCATTAGTTAATCTAACCAAAATAACTATTCACCTATATAAGACACATATTAACACAATTTTTCATTTATCACATTCTTTCAGACTAATTTGATTAGGCATTTTCATCACAGTCATCATTAAATTTAGATAAAACACAAGTACTATGAAATTCATCTAGCATATTATCTAAGCAAAGAAAATAATGATACTTGTTTACCAATTGCAAATCAACGCACAAGCTCGATATCCTTTCCTTCTTAGGTACTAAGACTTCATGAATAGCACACAAACACGTCTTCTTCTACGATACCCTTCTTCATCAACTTTCCAACCTGCCTTGGCAACTTCGTCGTTTCCTCGGGAATGATATAGGCTAATATCTCTGGGTATGTGATCTCTTACCTGTATAAGAGATAAAACAGAACTAGACAAAGAAGAGTTAACCGGGTTAGTATTCAAAAGCGTCATTCTTGTACGAATGTACAATCACCGGCTCTTTAAAATACACTTCACTTTCTACCTCACTCTATTTTTCATAGTCACTCATTTTTCTCTCTTCTTTTTGCTCAATCTCTCGTTTGTTTTCTCTCTCATTCTTTTCAATCTCTCTATTTTTTTCATTCTCATTTTTCTCAATCTCTCTTTTCTTTTCTTTCTCACCCTTTTCAAAATTTTCTTTTTCACTATCAATCTTTTGAAATATTTCTTTTTGTCGCTTACTTTCTTGCTTTTGTTTACAATCCTTCGGTACAATGGAATCTAACAATTCTCCTTGGATTGCATATTCTTTTTCATCTTCTCCCTCGGCTGAACTTGCTCCATATGCGGCTTATGGGCATTTTGTATGTGCAACCAACAATCCTCCATTGTAGTTGAAAAATTAAAAGTTCAATGGCGTAATTAGTAAAATGTGCCAACTACAGTGGGTAATTCATTAGTTTTGTTGATAAAAAATTAACGTCCGTTTATTTTTTTTAACGGAATGACCCAATTTCAAAATAATAATTAGTTTAGTGGGGTAATTTGAAAAATTAAAAGTTTAATGGTGTAATCAGTAAAACGTGCCAACTAGAGTGGATATTTCATTAGTTTTGCCTATTTACATTTTTAGGAATACTTAGGCACACATGTCCCAACCACGATCAGATCTACAGGATGCCAGTTAAGCTCATAAATGGTGGTGCATGTATTATGCATTTGAACATTGCTTTTTTTAATGCTTAGTAAAGGTATGTTTTTTTTTAAAATTTAAAAATGTCTTAAATGAACTGAGAAAAAATGTTACAGTCATGCAGATATCATCCCATAAAAGCATGTTTCCATTTGGTCTCGGTTTTAGTCTTATAGTCTGACTTGCACCATTTCTACTTTTAATTTATAGTTTGCAAATGAGAATCCAGGCAGTGTAGTCTTACCCCAAGTCAAAGTAAATGATGGTGAAGATATTTCGGAGGATAAAGTAACAGTTACATTAAAAAGAGCTATGAGTTTCTATTCAACTCTTCAGGCACATGATGGACATTGGCCAGGAGATTATGGTGGTCCTATGTTTCTAATGCCTGGTTTGGTAAGTACTAATTTTGCTACTCGTTTTCCTTGATGTCGTTCACTATCCTATTTGTTTCATTCTAGTGGATGCAATAAAATTTAATTGCATCGTCATTCTTGAATTTACCGTACTTGTCATCATAAGTAGATAATATATGTTTGCAATCCTGTTTTCGTGAAAGTGTTGATATTTCACTTGCTGAAGAAAAAAGTGTTTAATATTTCCATTGGCATTTAATGCTTCAGGTTATTACGCTATCGATAACTGGGGCACTGAATGCAGTTTTGTCCAAAGAACATAAACGTGAGATCCGCCGTTATCTTTACAATCATCAGGCAAGGAGAATTCACTGGTGAAATTAAACAAATTCCATTCTTCTTTAGGATTTTTTTAGTGTTGCTTTATTTTATCCTTTTGGGTTTCCATTTCTCTTTTCAGGAAAAAGGATTTATGAGATTTTTAAAATAGAATTATGTAATTTCAGAACAGAGATGGTGGGTGGGGTTTACACATTGAAGGTCCAAGTACTATGTTTGGTACTGTCTTGAACTATGTTACTTTGAGGTTGCTTGGTGAAGGTGCTAATGATGGCCAAGGGGCAATGGAAAAAGGGCGTCAATGGATTCTGGATCATGGTAGTGCCACTGCAATAACATCATGGGGGAAAATGTGGCTTTCAGTTCAGAACTCACCCTTGAACTTATTTGTTCACTTGTATAATTTCTTATACTTCGTTTGTATTATAGTTCTCAAAATCCTGGGTGGTGACAGGTTCTTGGTGTATTTGAATGGTCTGGAAATAATCCCCTGCCCCCTGAGACGTGGCTGCTTCCATATATTCTTCCAATCCACCCAGGTGACTGCCTATTTGTATGCTTCTTTTATAATTCTTTTGATTCTTCTGCCAGTTATGATTAAAAGCACACCAAAAGACCTTTTCTGGATTTGTAGGAACTGGATTAGCTTTAAAATATGTATAGCTATCTGTAATCATAATTGTGATCTATTTTTGACAATTGTTGTTTATTTCTCCTTTTCTCTTTAGTAGAACACTTTGGACAGCTTTATGAATTCTAAAAAGTGATCTGTTTAGCTTTCAATTTGAAATGTTATGCAGATTCAGGTTCAGAACTAATAATTTTCTCTGCTGAAAAATATACTTGTGGAAAAGAAATGCAGTCATTTAGATTTAATATGATAACATGTTCAGACTTCCATTTGAGTTGATGCATATTTTGAGGACCATGATGCATTCTTTTCCTGAAAATAATAATGATTGAGCCAAATTACATATACCTCAATTCAATGCAACCTTTGATCTATTGTTATTATGTCTGGATTATGATCCTCTGCCCTGCCGTGTCTCTTAAACTTATGCCATGTAACATTATTCTAGTGACTAACCCAGTGACTTTTGTTCTTTCTTTGCTGCCTTATCATTAACTATCTGAAAACTGAGGTGCGTGTTTATATAGTGTGCTAAAACAAAATATGTAATTAATATGTTCTCAATATTACTAGCTCTACAGATGGTAATTTCAACTAGAATATTCTGTCTAATATTCTGTCTCTTAAACTTATGCCATGTAACTTGGTGACTAATTCTGATAGAATTACTTGGGTTTAAAAAAACCGTATATATATAAAACTGTAAAACGCTTCATTCTGAAACATGCATTGGAGCCTAGTATGGGTCTCATTTAATTTTATATTTATTTATTTTATTTTAAGACACGATGAGGTGATATATATACAAAATCTTATTAAGATTTTTTGTAGTCACATAAGTCTGTCCCATTTTTTAATGGGAAAATTTAACTTAATTTTTTACGATTAAAGCTGACCATTTATATGAAAAACAATAGACAAGGTGATATATATACTTTCTTGCTAGCTGACAATTATATAAATTTATATAATTTGTTATTATCATTCCATCACCACTTCCACTTCACCTTCCGCTCGTGTCCTAGCTAGTTAATTTATTAAAAATATTTAAATTCAGTTAATTGATGATATTTCAGTGAAATTTTGTGGAATATATTTTTCTTGAAATCAATGGAAGCATTTAAAAAAAATAAAAAATCAAAGTACTTGGGTAAAACACTTCTTACGACTGAAATTTTTTGCAGGAAGGATGTGGTGCCACTGTCGGATGGTTTATCTGCCTATGTCATACTTATATGGGAAGAGATTTGTTGGTCCAATCACACCGACTGTACTTTCTTTGAGAAAGGAGGTCTTCACTGTCCCTTATCATGAAATAGATTGGAATCAAGCTCGTAACCTTTGTGCGAAGGTTGGTAAACTTTTATAAGCTCTGCAGATGGTAATTTGAACTTTAGGTTGTTCTACTAAATGGATTACCGCAACCTTTGAATATTTATTGTTTATGGTATTAAACTTCATGCTTAATGATATTCCAACTAAAGATAGAAATCTAGATAAGGTTGAGATGAAATCACTTGGATCAGCCCTCTTTCTTCCATTCTAAAGTTAGCTATATTAGTGCTTCAAAATCTTAATCTTTTGCAATTGCTACTTACTACAAGCTCAGATGGGTGCTTGATGGTGGACAACCATTATATGCACCTCTGTTCAAGTTCATTGAATAATGAAGGCTTGATTAATATTGCATTGTGAAGTCTGTTAAGGTTGGCATTACATTACTTGTATGAGCTTTAAAAATAATTACAGTTTTGCTAGATTTGCTTTATTGATTTTCTTCTTATTAGTCTTTTTTATGAGGCAAATCTCTTCTTGATGTTAATAGGAACATGTTTAAAAGTCATCTTCTTAATTGCCTGTACCTCTTGACTCTTGAGTGTATCCACCTACCCACGTACATTGAGTTGGTAACCGAGCAAATTATATTCTTGCAGGAAGATCTGTACTATCCACACCCTCTCATACAGGATATACTTTGGGCATCACTGGACAAGGTCTGGGAACCTATTTTCATGCATTGGCCTGCGAAGAAGTTGAGAGAGAAGTCTCTTCGCACTGTGATGGAACACATACATTATGAAGACGAGAATACTCGTTATATATGTATAGGGCCTGTAAACAAGGTTAGAAGACATTCCTTAATGGTGTTCTTCTTCTCTATGATATTCCTGTCTATGTAGGGTTAATATGAAACTTTTGTTGAGATTATTTATATCTAACTACCATAAACACAGAGAGACTAGAGATGTTTTCAAAGCTCTGACTAGTTCACACCATAGCATTTTCTTTCAGCAGATGCTTCATTATAATCAGTATTTAAATAACGTTATACTTGTTGCTGTATATAGTCCCCTTCTTTCTTTTCTAAAACCCAAGTTTTATACTCAGGTGTTAAATATGCTATGCTGTTGGGTTGAAGATCCGAACTCCGAGGCTTTCAAGTTACATCTCCCAAGACTCCATGATTTTTTGTGGCTTGCTGAGGATGGTATGAAAATGCAGGTCTTGAACTAAACTCTTACCATCTTAAAAAAATAGTCTTTGGATGACTTCTACTTAGTTCTATGCAAGGATCAATTGTTAAATTTGAACAGTTGGAAATTTGTATGTTTCCATCTAGGCATATGAAAACGTGATCTGAAAAGTTGAAGCAACCCGAAATGGTTGAGACTATTCATTTTAGTTGACAACTATCATTTTACTTTGCCAATGTTTGTCCAAACGAAGGTTAAAAGGAAGAAAATCAGGGGAAGAGGAACTAAAAGAAAATAAAACAGAGGAAGATCTTTATAATACTTAATGTGAATATCTGATCTTTGAATTTTACCAAAGGTTATTTAGCTGTATATCATGTCATACCATCTTATGTTGTGTATGTCATACGAATCACGCCTATAATATTTGGTGGTGTTTCGTTTGGCCAAACCTTTTCAAATAGTCAGTCGATTTCACCATCTCTTCATGTACTTTGATTAAATATGTTTTAACATGCATTCAACTTTTCTTTTTCATTTTTCCCATTGTGTTTATGATACATTTCTGTTCCCATCAGAAACAAAGGGTAGTCTATACAATGTTTTGATCCCTTATTCTTTGCTTGAGTGGAGTTAAAAGTTATTATCGTTATGTGGGGATGCTGTAACTTTTCAACTGCATGTATGTACAGAATGTCACCTTATCTTCAATATTCAAAAAATTAAAAAAAAAATCTGTAGCTGACATAGTGATCTATTGCAGGGGTATAATGGAAGTCAATTGTGGGACACGCTTTTGCCGTCCAAGCAATTATTTCGACAAACCTTGCTGAAGAATATGGTCCAACTCTCAGAAAAGCACATACGTTCATGAAAAACTCGCAGGTAAAAACTCACTCTTCATTATTGTGGATTGTGATTTTACCTCGGTCAACTTGTCCATCCACTTCTGAGTTCTTTGACTTAACCGTCTTTTCATGTGTTGAAGGTGCTAGATGATTGCCCCGGGGATCTTGATGCCTGGTATCGCCATGTTTCAAAAGGTGCATGGCCGTTCTCAACTGCAGATCACGGATGGCCCATTTCAGATTGTACTGCCGAAGGATTCAAGGTAATTATCATGAAATTTCAAATAATACAATTTTCTTATTTTCTTCTAATTATAATTATTTCCTTGTTCCTTTATCAGGCTGTGCTTCAATTATCAAAATTGCCATCGGAACTTGTTGGTGAACCATTACATGCCAAGCGGCTGTATGATGCTGTCAACGTTATTCTTTCTTTACAGGTAATTCAACTCATTGTAATATGACTGAAGCGAGTTATATTAGGTATACCTAATTAACTGTCAGTTTGCATGCGGCGAATTGCATCCTTTTCTTCTGGTTTCTAGTATATCAACAACTTTCTTTGTGCCTTCTTCTAAGTGATAATATGCTTCTTTCATGTGACTTGGAACATTTACTCAATTTAAATCTTTAAACACTTTTTTATCTTCACCACAAAGAGTCTTAGAAATTTGTTTGGGTGCTTGTGTCAGGCAAGGGCATTTTGGGCAGTAAGGAATATATTAGTAGATTCTCATAGTTATTAAATACATACATGTGAATACATGTGATAGTCTTTGAGCATAGGATAAGAAAATAGGTGTAGAATAGTAATTCTTCTTTTTAGTATTTTTTTTCTATAAATAGTTGTAAAAGAATAACCTTGAAGCATTATGAATTAAGTGAATGAATGAAATGAAGTGAAGCTTGTTTAAGCTTTCTCCTCATTTCTCTCTCTCTTTTCTCCCTCACGATCTCAGTGAAGAACACTGAGATTTCTATCCTTCTTCCTCCCAAATTCTATCTATTCTCTCCATCTATCTATGTTTCTATCTCTCTTTCTGGTTAGGCTTCAAGTTGAGTTTGACAACTTGGTATCAGAGCTCTAGGTTTGATCCAAAACCATCATTTGCTTCCTTCTCAATCACATGTTCTTCTGTATCTTCATCTCTAATATCTTCTCTTCTAGAAACCTATACTGAAATATACTAATAATCTCTTCTATACTTCTAAGACTCTTGAATCCCAGCCCCAATTCACCATCAACAGCTCTAGATTCCGGTCACAAGGTAGCGGAAATCACCACTTTGGAGGCTTTGTTTTTCTGTAAACCTGCAACTCAACAAATTCAATTGTTAAATCACTTGTATTAGGTATAAACCTCTTCAAACTTGCTTGTTTCAGTCACGTACATATTTCCCCGACCATATTTCTCATTATTAACATCACCCAAACTCGTTTCAATCAATGTTTTGCTTGTTCTTCACTGTTGGCTGAACATACCAAATTCTATGGTAGGATTCTGTTGGTTATGCAATTGTTTATGTTTTACTGACTTGATCTACCTTGTTTAGCATATCTAAATTCATAATAGACCATCAAAAATAAAAAGATATCAATATCCAGTCGTAGTTAATTTTTCATTCCAAAAAATCGAACAGTTTCAGCTTATTTGTTAGTATTCGTACTTGTTACTGCCTGTAAGTGTTGAATCCTTTGGTGCTATAGCTTATCTGTGTGCTCATTTACACTGATAAATTTTAACTAAGCATCAGCTAGTGTAATGAACTGAGATCTAATTAAGAAATTAAAACAGGAAAGAAGGAAGGAAGAAAGAATGAAGAAAACAACCGAAGAAGATGGAAGAATAGAAATGGTTTTGATTTTCTGGAACAGATTACAAGCAATAGAAAGAAAGAGAACAAACACACAATACATCAGATACCCTTCCCTCCCTTTTACAATTCTATTTATACCCCTAACTATGCTTCCCGCTCTTAATGAATTTCTAAACATTCCCTCAACTAACTAACCACTATTCCTGGCTGAATTCAAGCTTCAAATCTGCAACTTGTTGCCCAGCTGTGCACTTTCCTAATTAAGAAGTTAGTTTTAACTAACTTTCTATTTTCAGAAGGTTCAGTTAAATAACTTTCTATTTTCAGAAGGGTCAGTTATATCTATTATTTCTATTTGTTACAGCTAGTTGGAATTAAGCTTTGTTCTTTGGGGTACTCAGTTTACTTAAGTGAGGAGATCCATTTCTCACATAAAAAGCTACTCAAGCACCATCACTCTAACTCAAGTAGTATTGCTACTGCTTGATTATTTGGTTGAACTCAGAATTGCTCTGTGATTCACTTTCATTCCAAATTTTTGAGGCAGCATGACTGGACACACCAAGTGTTTAACCAAATGCTTCAACAAGATTTTTTGAGCTATTAGAGATTATACCAATGAGAAGTTGCAGCTCATTGATGAAATAAATGGATTCATAAATGCTATAAAAGTTTTAGAATATGAGAAGGGTTTTGTTAACCCATTTGGAGATAAAACAAGGGATAAGAGGCCAGTTCACATGAGGCATAATGGGGACAAATGACTTTTTAGAAATCCCAGCCATGCTGAGAAGGAAAGGGCCAGAAGAAATGAAGAAGTTGATGTCCAATGGAGGAGGAGGAACAACTTTGTTGAAGAAAATGAGGAGGGAAAGGAACTCAAGCATCTCAAGCTTGTGTTCCCATCATACACCGAAGGCGATAATGCTGGAAACTGGATCAAGGAATGTGAATAGGCAAATTTTAAAGGAGCTTGAGGGGCAACTTGTTTTCAACAAGGAATGTGAGATAAACAAAGCTCAAGGAACTAGGAAAATACAGTGGTAAGGGGGTGCATACCAAAAGCCTAAGCAAAAGAAGCCATGCTTTGTAGCATTTGCAAACAATGATCGAACAACACTTTATTCTGGTACTCCTATATATGATGAAGAACCACAACAAGAGGGAACAACCCTATGTATAATGATTATGTTGAGCATGAGGATACTCCATATTATGATGGTCCACCCACCTATGATGAACAACCATAATATGAAGGAACTCTAGTCCCTCCCTGATGAGTTTGAGAAACCAAGAGGGCTGATCATTTGTAAGTTTACTCAACTTATGGATAGCCTTAAAAATGACACCAAAAGGAGGAGAAAACTACTTAAGCCTATGGCATTGTTCCAAACCTACAAGCAAAGCAAGAAAAATTCTATGAACAACTTGACCTTAAGATCTACAGCCCTTGCATCAATCCATACACCAACCCACTACCCTATAGTTTAATTGTGAAACAAACCCCAACATGACCTTCTCTATAACCAGCATTACCTACAACAAAGTAAACAACAAACGCCTTCCTTCCTACCCCAAAACTAATTCAGATCCTACCTTTGCAAACCGCAAAAAGCATGTGTTGGGAATCCACCTTCAATGCTTTGTGGCTGATGAAGATGGGAAACTACTTCTACAAGATTACATCAATGGTGAAGAGGTCTGCAAAAGTGTTAACCTAGATAAGGACATTGATTATGGTCTTAACAAGAAACTTTCAGCAGTGATTGTTTCACAGAAACTTCAAGCAAGTAAAGAAAAATTTTATGCAGAAAAAGTAGATTGTAGCCATTGAATGTACTGATTTCAAAGGAAGATACAGGGCAAGAGGCTGCCAAAGTTCAAGGTTAAGCAGGCCAGTTTCATTTTCATGAGAAGCAGACATCAACTCTTGAGAACCATTGATGTTGAAGACAAGTTATCTATAATCAAAGGAGAATGGTTTGCGAAGCCTAATCCTTGGAGAGACAAAATGAGTATGTACCTTTAGATCTTTTAGTTTGAGAATTTAGTTGCAAGAGAAATCTATCTTTTGGAGATTCTCTAATGCTAACAAACCCGTATCAGTGGAGTTGGACAACAACCATGTTTTATTTGAATTATCTAAGTCCTACTAACCTTGGTGATGTTAGGATCCTGATGAATAAGTAAGTTGCACTCAATCAACTAAGCACTATAACTGTTTTGAAAAAACTACGAAGATGACGTTTTAGATGTTTTTTCCAAACGGTCATAGGACCAAGCTATGATTGGGTTGCGGTAGCCAAGAATATTAGTCTTGCTTTTGAAATAGCATTAGTTTTATGGTGTGCATTGATGCTCAACAACAAGATTATGAATAGTTGTTTGGCCTAATTCACAAGTCAACAAAGGTTGGATAACTTTGGAAATGTGACGGTTACAACAATAACAATAGATAAATTTTGTGCAATAGTTGCTAAGACTGTTTTAAAGTTGTCATCAATTTTGGAAAATAGTTGTTGATATGGCTAATCCACACAATTTCATCATAAGAGTAAGTGGAATAAATAGATTTGCACCTGTTTATCAAAGAGAAAGTAATGCAAATCAGCTAGTTATGATGGAGATAAACAAGTATCAATGGTGGTTGTATTTGAAGGAAAAGAAATTCAAGAACTCAAGGCATGCTAAAGCTAATACTATGGCAAGCTTTTGCATTGGAAAAGTTACACTAAATAAAAATCCGAAGTTGTTGGTGTTAATTTTTGATACTGGGGAATATGAGAAGGTAGAAGTTTCAAAGAATTGCCATGGGAAGGTTCAACTAAACAAGTTCCTGAGTTTTGTTTTTGACACTAGAAAGGTGGTGAGAGCTACCAAGATTGGTAAGGAGAAAATCAACACTATCCATGAGGACATGGATCCTTTTAAGGAGGAGGGAATGTCAGGCAAAGGGTATTTTTGGGCAGCAATGAATATATTAGTAGATTATAGTAGTAATAGAATACATATGAGCCCATGTGATAGTTATTTTGAGTGTAGGATAAGAAAATGAGTGTAGGGTAAGAAAAGGGGTGTAGGATAGTAACTCTCCTTCAGTATTATTTATCTATAAGTAGTTGTAAAGGAGTAACCTTCAAGCTTTAGGCTTTAAGTGAATGGATTAAATGAAGAGAAACTTGTTTAAGCTTTCGCCTTATTTTTTTCTATCTTCTCCCTCACGATCTTCGTGAAGAATACTGAGATTTCTATCCTTCTTCCTCCCAAATGCTATCTATTCTCTAATCTCTCTATCTATCTTTGTTTCTATCTCTCTTTTTGGTTAGGCTTCAAGTTGAGCCTGACAGCTTGTATTAATAATTGGCAAGAACTTGTTATGCCCTTAAAGAAATGTTTCCCAAACACTAATAAGTGAGAACTATTGGTTAAATGGTTGGACACATCCATGAAGCTTATTATCGTTGCTTCTAGGTGTTGTATCCAACCATCTAGAAAGGAAAAACGATTTGTGCATTCTGTTTCCAAAAAAAATTTTATAATCCTTTTTTTAGCTAATCATCATTATATTTATACTAAGGAAAATTCGTACTTGTTATGTGCACCAATTCTCAAATATATGTCTTTGGATCATAGGATGTGGTCTTGCATTATACTTAGTTCCGCACTTAGTTACAGTTCTTATTTTGTTTTCAACCAAGTCATTTTTCTATAGGAGTTACATTTTTCTGAGTTGTGTGGTAATAAAAGTGGATTTTTTGTCCTCTGATAAGTGTGTTTCTTGGTACATATGCAGAATAGTGATGGTGGCTATGCAACATATGAACTAACGAGATCCTATAGCTGGTTGGAGGTGAATCATTTAATTATTTGTACATTTATATATGCCTTTTTTTTATTCATGTTCTGCAAGGATTTTAAGATGAGATAAAACAAATTTATACATGATATTTTCCTTTATAATCAAAAATGATATTTTCACCGAAATCAACATTGAACCCAGACTTTTAATTTGAGGGTGGCCCACAAATTTCCTTGTCTTTGTTTCTGGAACGTCATCGGTAAAAGCGTGGAGTGATTGCCTATATATTTAATGCAATTCACTGGAGTTGTGACAAAGCTAAAATAAATTCTATATTATATTTAAAATATATTAAAAGAAATGACGGATACTGATCGAGTACTAAGTCACATACCCAACCTTGTAAAACTACGTAGGTTTCATAAAAATTAAAAGAGATTGTAACCTTAATGTAAGACATTGTACGTTTACTGCACACATTTACTGTATTGTTGTCTCTTTCAACATTGCACTTTGTCCCAAAACTACATTGTATTATGGGTTCAGATGTGTAACCTAGATACTGGTTGGCCCGTTTTCTCCTTCAAGTATATAAATTATAATACTATGATATATGTCCAAATAAATTGGCCATATAGTATTGGACGGATGTAGTACTACTTAATGAATTTTATTGTCTTTTGTGTTTTTCATCAAGGGAAGATAGTTCTTTCATTTGCTTAACATTCTTGTATTCCTACTGTCAGTTAGTCAACCCTGCTGAGACGTTCGGTGACATTGTTATTGACTACCCGTAAGATATCAGCAACTCTATCATTGTTTTTGTTTCTGCAGAAGATCTATGTTTTTTAATTTTTACTTTTCATTTTTATAGATTTTGTAACTAAATACGATCTGCAACGGCTTTTTAGTTATGTAGAATGTACATCAGCTGCAATTCAAGCTTTGACAGCTTTCAAGAAATTATTTCCTGGGCATCGTCGAGAAGAAATACAGCATTCTATTGAAAAAGCTGCTCTGTTCATTGAAAAGATACAATCATCAGATGGCTCATGGTTTGTAATAGTATTTTCTGAGAGCATATTGAATGTTGATATATATATGTTTCATCCAGTTGTTATTTTACTTTTGATGGTGTTATGCAGCCTTCATTGTTCAACAAACAGGACCTATTATTGACTATACATTATTCCTATTCTCATCAGTTATTTGGATTCACAAGTATAATTAACTTTAATATCTACAATATTCTTACTAGGTACGGCTCTTGGGGAGTCTGCTTCACCTATGGCACATGGTTTGGTATAAAAGGTTTAGTAACTGCTGGGAGGACCTTCTCTAGTTGCGCTAGCATTCGCAAGGCTTGTGATTTTCTATTGTCCAAACAAGTTGCTTCTGGTGGTTGGGGAGAGAGTTACCTCTCCTGTCAAAACAAGGTCAAGTTCTTAAGTTCGACATGCTAACCTTTTTATATTGAACTGTGTTAAGTTTTTAAATCTTCTCATCTGGCATTCTTTTCATGTTTTTTTTGATTCATGGCATATAAATTAGTCGTCCTAGGACAGTGTTAAATTTTTGAATCCGTATTTTCTAGTTATATATTTGTACAAACTTTGTCAATTTTAGACTTTTTTGAGTTGTAAGCAGCATAATACTACCTTTGTCTGGAAACGAGTCATACTTTTATTTTTCCTAAAGCGAATATTAAGGTTTACTAAGAAACTCTTGGATGTTATTTATTTGATATTTTTTTATACTAATAAAAAATATTATCTAAAATAATTGTCTAATTGTGTCATAACTTTATTCCTGGAGAATAAAATAAAATAAATAAAATAGGACTCCACTTTCAAATGGAGGGAGTATATGATTATCAATAAAGCGGGAGGAAGGGGTTTGGTGTTATTTTCCTCTTGAAGCTTTGTCAGAATTCCGTGAGGAAAAAATGCCCTCTAATTCTAAAAGAGAAATATTAATCCACCACTGTTACTAATTTCCTCTAACTACTCCTAAAATGAACTGCACACACGTGTACGCCAAGTGTACCTGGCACACACATGTGATGTGTACATTATTCAGCCTTATAATATATGAATGACACATGTCGTATATGTACAGATGATTAGAACAGACATGCTGTAAATATTAGAAAACAGGCAAGTACAGTGAAGCGATTGACTCCATTTTATTTTTTATTTTTTCCTTCAAGTTCATTTTATTCTTAACAGTACAACTTGGCTTAGAGAATCTGAGTAATGGAAGCGTTGGTGCCAAGGATGATGTTTTACTTTTTATATTTTTCCTGTGAAGTAATTTATTCATTGCGTTTCCTACAGGTGTACACAAATCTTGAGGGTAACCGCTCTCATGTTGTCAATACTGGATGGGCTATGCTGGCTCTCATCGATGTTGGACAGGTATATGTCAAATTTTATTGTAATAATTGTTAGTGTTAACATTAAATCAAAAGGTTTATTACCTTATGTTGTTAATTGATTTCGCTTCAGTTTATCTTATTAAATTATTTGACACAAATATAATTCCATTAGGGCAACAATTGAACGGTGAATGAATTACTCTCTCTCTCTCTCTCTTATGTATTAACACTTGGAATAATTGCTTGGATATCCCTCCTGATGGGATTTTCCAGTAAAAAAGCAGGTTTCCCTAAAGTTATCTACTCACGTGAATTTTTCATAGTGTCAGTTCAAAACTTGACTTCTGCGTGTAAGTTGCACATATGCACACATGCACACATGTTCATCAATTTAGGTTGTGAAATATCAATACTCGATAGTGGATGCTTGAGATTGTTGGCACAATAAAGGCAAGAAAACTCTACAATAAAGATGAACCTCACCAACCCATGTGTTCTCCCAATGATTAAGGTGCTCAGTCACCCACAGCAACTACCGTTTGGGTGTGCACTGGGTAAACCATGTGGCTCCAAAGCGCCTCTATGGAGTTTTGAACCTATATGACCTGCACCTACTATAGGCACTTATTGTATGTGATGCTCACTGCCTCTTTAGCATTCCCTTAAATAGGGCTCGTTGGTACTGCAGGAGTTCATTCGTATTACCATGGGTTTCAGACAGAATACGTATCAATTATTGTTTTCTGATCACTATTTACTTTAGAGGAATATCCGAACTATTTGCTAATTTACTAGTAGGATTCGTTATATATATTTTTCTGATAGAAGGAATGAAAACATCCACCAAATCTATATAAATAGAAAAGATGAACAAAATTATGGTAATAATATATAATTTGGATCAGATAGTTGCTATACATATGCACTTGATATAATAGCTTAGGCATGTTGCTGCATTCTACTAAGTAAAATGTTATATATTTTCCCATTGATGTCCTTCTAGCAAAATTTTAAATGTATAATAAGCTCTTACTTTAAATATTAGAATTACATTTTCCCTATTACATCATTGAACATTCGTTGCAGGCCGAGAGAGACGCAACACCATTGCACCGTGCAGCCAAATTATTAATTAATTCTCAAATGGAAAATGGTGATTTCCCACAGGAGGTAGTTTACTGATACTATATTTTTTGATACACTATTATGCGAGAGCTTTTGGAATATGTGAACTATTTTATCATTATGAAACTCAAACTTAAGGTTTATTCATCAAAAAAGTAGGATCTGCACTTAGCTTCCCACGATATGAGTAAGCACTTCAATTTAAAATTTATTTTGAGCAAAACAATCCCCAAATAATGTACTCCCTCCAATCTCCATCCAAGTTTATACAGACACCTCAGAGCGGCACATACTTTTGGGAGGGGCTTATACCTAGTTATGCTGAAGGATGTAGGCTCCACGTTTTTTCAAAATTAAAGAGTAGAGGATTTGTGAAGGATAGTAGGGTCCATAGAATTTATTTTTAAAATTTGTATCCAACTATTAAATTATCTTGGTTTTGAATTGGCCAGTTATTTTTTTGGACATACCAAAATAGAAAGGTGAACAGATAAACTTGGATAGAGAGACTAGTTCTTATTTTGAGACTATTGTTTGAAGAAAATTATCGGCTGATCCGTTTCATTTGTTTTCTTCGTTTACTTGAACAATCTACACCATTCCTTGTATACAAGTGTATTTTAATATGAAATACTATAATATAGGGTTCACAAGGAAAAATTTACACTAATATTAGGGATTGAAGTAATGGAACACGTTGAAAATTGACCACTGTGATCTTTAAATACGTACTGTCTATGACTGTAACAGCAAAGACAAGTGTATTGATTATCATTAGATGTTTTGAAGATCAATTTCTCTGGGAGTATCAAACTTATAATTAGAGGGCACAATGAACTGGAAGAAATTTAAAACTTATGAGGAGTTGGTATAAAGCAGTTTATTTTACAGAATTTGTATCTGCTATGCTAACAGTATGTCAGTTTGTTTATGGAAGGAGTTTTAAAAATTCATCTTGAATTTTTTTTTAATGTTCAAGGAAGTATGCAATTCTAATTGCTCCCTTCATTGGGGGTAAATAGTAGTATTTTCTTTGTATTTAGTTATGAAATTGGCGTCTTTTTAGAGGATTGACATAGTACTTGAAAGCCATTCAATGAATTCCGGTGTTTAATTGTCTTTTATGTTAGTTTTACTAGGTACTCTACAATTTTTCCTTTCCTACTATAGTATATTGGAGCTTAGTGACAGAATAAGAGCTTTCACCACATGATAACATGTGGAGTTGCAAGATTGTGAAATAGTAACATAGGAGTTTTCAGCTTTTTAGCCATAAATATCTAGGATTTGAAGGTAATAAATATATGTGCATTCATAGTTTGGGATATTGGCCTCTCAAAATTTGCAGGAGATCATGGGGGTCTTCAACAAGAATTGCATGATCACTTATGCTGCATACAGAAACATTTTCCCTATTTGGGCTTTGGGAGAATATCGATGTCGACTACTTGGGGTGCCGCGGTGAAAAATTATTTTATTATGTTTTTCTATATTAATGTGTTATGCTATTTTGTTGACAACTCAAGTAGATGATGAGTAGGAAAAAAGTGATTAGCTCAATGGATATGATGAATCCTCATCTTTGAGTATTATGATTAGTTATTTTGTGATATTAACTTGTTTTGTACTATGCACATTACTATTTTCACATGTATTTTTGATATATATTTACAGTGAGTATCACTTTTACGTGAAAAGTAATCATGTAAAAATATCAAAAACACACATGAAAATAGTGTTTGAATACCCTCTACATCAGGAAATGAGTCTTATGTTCTATTTTATTTTATTTTTGTTGTTTTCTTAAACAAATATAAAGGTCAGCATCGAACCTATTCCAATTTCCATCCAATAAATTTTACTCTCAAGTTTAATGCTGAAAAAAGAAAATTACTAAAAATAATCACTAGTCTTGACTCTTGCTTAGTTGCTTGTGGTGGTGTTGTATATTTTTACATCTTGTTTTAAATACAAAATATAAAGAATAGTGACTTCTTTTTTCTGCTCAACTGCCATTTCTCTAACTTTGATATTCATACAAACAAGTTAGCAGAACACTCTTTTGTGTAGGGTGTAGGGTGTAGGGAGGGGGGGTGCTAAGGGAAATAAAGAAAGCAACCTAGCCTGGAGTCCAATAATTAACCAAAAAAATACATTAATTGTTACAAAAATATAAGATTCAATTAAAATTTATGACTAATTTCTGTGCCCAAAAGACAAATTTAGAATAAAGTTATCAACTCCAGTACTTTGGCTGCTTATATAGGAAAGGCTCTTTAGCTCTTAGGCTATTTGTTTGTAAAGATTATAATCTACGGGATTATAATTCTTAGACTAATAGTTTTAAGTCTAAAGTTGAAAACAAATAAAACACTTGAGTTATGTTTGTTTACAAGAATTATAATCCTCGGATTATAATCAATGAGATTATTAATAATAGGATTATAATTTCAAAACTATTAAATCATTTTATAATCTTTAGACTAATAATCACAAGTTTAAATTTAAAAACAAATAAAATATTTAAGATTAATAATCATATCCCAAAATATAATAAAGTTCCATTGTTATTTATTAAGTAAGTTCCTAGTAGTATCCTGGGCATTTTTAAGTGGGAATCATTTTTGGATAAGTAGTTGATTCTAAATTCCCAATATATTAGTGGAAAGTGTAGTAGCTATTAATAAAAACAAATCATCATAAAAATTTAGGAGAATATTATTTCAAAATATATTTTTGATATTTTTACATGATTCTTTTTCATATGAAATTTAAATTCACTGTATACTCATGTGATGAAAGAAAATATTAAAAATACATATAAAAATATCAGTTCTCTAAACTTTACTATCACCCGCAATGTGTTTTAGAATGTGAATACATGTTGGATTTTTGTATATTGGTTGTTGATCCTTCAAATAGGTATGGGTCATCAACTTTTTAGGAAATTAATATTTTTACATGTGTTTTGATATTTTCACATATTTTTATTTTATATGAGAAGAAAATGAATCTCACATTCATGCTGAAACAAATAATGTAAAAATATTAAAAATTCGCGTGAAAATAGTGCACTCACTCTTTATTGTTCTTTGGTTGATATTTCCCTCTATAATTTGGGTGTGAATTCTATACTAGGTAGGCCCCACTACTAGAGCCTGCGTGGTACTTTTTTTTTTGTCTATAATCTGTCATTTCTGATTTCTTGTTCCTTGAGGCATTTAAGAGAGAAACCTCACATCTACAGATATAATAGAATCCAATGAAATATTATTGGTAGGTGACAATGTCATATCAATGCTGTCACTACATTTATATTTATGTAAAAATATTAAAAAATTATATAAAAATATCAATTTTCAAAATATCGTATAAATAAATATAAAAGTGTTGTTATATATATATATATATTATGACAACATAAATATTGTTCTAGAGTTATCAAGAGTCTTAAAAAAGGCTATATATCTCAATCAGTTCTGTTATGTATTGCGATAAATTTACGTCTAATTACAATTATAAAATTTATTAATACATAGGATGAATAGGAATTATAGAAGGATCTCATTTATTATATATCTCTTTAAAATAATTACCAATAATACATATCCACATAATTAATAAACAAAATATCAATGTAAATATTTATAATATATATTATTTTTCCATCTCAATTTAGACACGTACCATTAAAAAAACAAGAGACAAGTAATTACGAAAAGAAAAAAGAATCTACTATAAAGATGGGAACCCAACCAGGCCAAAAATGACCAAGTAAATTCCAAAAAAAGACAGCAGAATCTACCATAAAGATTTGAAGCCAATCAAGTCGGACAATAAATTGCTGGCCCAAGCAAATGAGGAGTGGCAAACATGTGATAATAATAACTTTTACAGCATGGAAGGCCAAACCAGTATTACAAATATGGAGTAGTTAGTATGAAATTAATTTTTGTTAATTGAATAATATAGTGTCGATACGCAGACGGAATGTGATCTCTCTATGTGTGTCAACACTAATATAAGTTAACTTCATGGTAACCGGATTCTACAAAGAGCATCAAATCTCAAATAAGGAAAATAATATATATATATATATATATATATATATATATATATATATATATATATATATATATATATATAAATTTCACAAACTTAAATTTGATTGTGACTAGAGTTTTTTTAGATGAACATGAAAATTGGACATGAGTGTATTTGAATTTTACTTATTTGAATTTTTACCCATTATTAAATGTCAAAATACAATTAAATAAAATTTAAATACACTTATGTCTAATTTCTATGTTCACATAATTTTTGTTGCAACTAACTTAAAATTTAAGAGATAATATAGAAAAATAGTATTTAGGTCCTTACTTAATTCTTATCTATCCCAATATCCATTGATATTTTTATCAACATAAATTTGTCATCAATTAATTCTCTTTTTAGTTCCACAAAAAGATTTTTGCTTGCCAATTTAATTTTGATAAATAACAGTACAATATGAGATCCACAAACTGTGACTGGATAAACTTGAGGAGGTTGCTCCAACAAATCCCCAAATTAGATCTCAATGATTGATTGTCTGCTAATGAATATATATATATATATATATATATATATATATATATATATATATAATCAGGATCTTAAGCTCACCCCTTTATCCAATTTCACTAAAAGTTTCACTTCTTTAATGGCAGACCTGGCTGACGGTTTGATATAATCGTCGATACATATTTTTTAGCAACGAACAATATATAAGCGTCATTAAAAGTATAGATTTACCATTGTATATATTAAACCGTTGTTCGGGTCCACGCTAAAAAGTGAACTCAGTTAATTTAAATAAAGATAAACTTAAAATCCGGGATATGTATATATATATATATATATATATATATATTATACCATGAGTCTTCAGTATGATTTTTATTTTTTATATTATTTTTTGATGGAATTTCATGACTATCAAATTGGCAAAAAACACTTTTACCCGCCTGTGTTCGTCGACTTGTAAGCAATTGGCCACTGAACTTTAAAAATATGTAATTGAACCACTGTGCTTTCTAAAAATAAAAATTCAGGCCATTATGTCCAATTTCTTGAACGAAAGTCAAATAATTACACACGTGACATTGAAAAAAAATCAAAAAATATCATTTTCATATGTGACAATACAAAAAAAAGTCAAAAATAAAATTATTGATTATGTGGCAAAAAATGATTAAAATAATAATAAAATTAAAATAAATAATAATTAATTCATTTTAAAATAATTAATTTTTAAATAAAATAATTAATTTTAAAAATAAAATAAAATAATTAATTTTAAAACTAAAATAATTAAAATAATTCTGTTTTTGTTTTTAAAAACAGATTTTTAATAAACAGAATTTTTAAAAACAGAATTTTGTAAAAACAGAATCTAACGGCAAACTGTTTGCTCATTTAACAATCTTACTTCCAACAGTGACTTGGTCACAATTGCACATCTAAATAAATACACTCAAACTCAGAAATATACAGTCATTTGTGAAGAATCTATCACAAGGCAAAAAGAATTTTCAGATTGGAAACAAACTAATTACTTATCTGTTGATACAATTTCAGCTTCCATTAATATTCAATATCTGAGTTCAAATTCTTAGAGAATCGGATCTCTCGTTGAACTCAATATCTGCACAAGGGCTGTAGAGATCATACTCTTTTGGGGGCTTGCTCTTGCTCCTTCCATTTGCTGGTTTGCTGCTGGGCGTTTCCGCGTCTCTTTCACTCTCACTTTTAGCCGAGTATCTCTTCTTCTCTGCCGGAGTCTCAGGCACACTCTTTGGGACTTCGTAAAGGGTTACGCTGCCTCCTGCTCTCTCTCGGGTTTCGTCTCGTGTCTGAAGAGATTCAAGTATATCAACAACTTGGCTCATTACAGGCCTCCCCTTCGGGTTTTGGCTGAGGCATTGATATGCCAAATTGGCCACCTTTACAGCAATTTTAGTTGAGTATTGCCCTTCAATTCTAGGGTCTAATATCCTAAGAAGCTTCTTATTATGGTTCAGAAGAGGTCGGGCCCACTCAACCAGGTTATGCTCTTGGCTAGGTCGGCTTTTATCCATGGCTCTTCTACCAATCAGCATCTCTAGTAACACCACCCCAAAACCATAAATATCACTTCTAGCTGTCAAATGACCTGACCACCGATTCATGAAAGTAGTTTTGTCATAAACTAACACAGGCTCATGGCTGATTTTTATTACATATGAACAACTAAATAGTGAACTGGCAAGGAATATCAACCCAAAACAAGCCATTAGCATTCAATAATGTTAGCAAGAACGAACTAACATTAACGAACTAGAAAAGACTTAATCATGGAAGGACGGTAAAATACCAAATAAGAATACCTTCTATGTTTTTGTATTGCATATTAGTATTTGATGATGTGGAGAAAAGTTTCAAGTTGACCAGAAGTCATCCAAACCTCAAAACTTAAAAACTCCATAGAAACATTTTGAGGCACGGGGTTTACAACCACCCCCCACCCAAAAAAAAAAAAAAAAAAACACTGTAGGTGCCTCAGCAAAAAAATAAAATAAAAATGTCATCTATTTAACTCGAAACCAACAACATACTCAAACTTTAAGTGAAATTCTTTACTTTTCGCAGGACTGAGACAAATAGCATTGAAGCTTCTAAAGATGCAGTAATTCACTCCACATCTGTGAAAAATATATTGGAAACTAAAAATTAAAAAAGAATATGAGAGCACAGAAAAGGTAAAGCCCTAATTCTTTTTAAGTTTGAGTGGAATTCCATTTCTTATTTGCTTAACAAATGAAATGATTAAATTAAATATTACAAATACGATAGTTATTGCAATTTGCTTACTCACCCGTCATTACATACTCAGGAGCTGCATAACCGTAAGTGCCCATAACTCGCGTTGATACATGGGTTTGATCTCCCATAGGTCCATCCTTTGCAAGTCCAAAGTCAGAAAGCTTTGCATTAAAATCCTGCAGATTTTAGTATAAAATTTTAGCAGTACAGAGACTTCAAAGCTAATATTCAATTATTCATCTCCAAACTAATTGGTGATTTGGGGGGTAACTAACTATTATGATTGATATATACTGTCAACCCATTTTGTGGAACACTATCAACTTCTCTCTTCTTTGGACTATTTGAATTATATTATGGAAGATATGGCTCAACTAGAATTAGGAGGAAAAGGACAGTCATTTCCATCAATTTAATGACTGTGGGCCGTATTTTCAACTCTGGAAAAGCACCTAAACACAAAATTTAGTACAACAGCCAAAAATATGACAATATTACAACTAACCGCATCCAGCAAGATGTTCGATGTCTTAAAATCGCGGTAGATGATAGATCTTTCCGCACCATGAAGAAAAGCAAGTCCTTTTGCGGCATCCAAAGCAATGTTGATTCTTCTTGACCAAGTCAGAGTAGCACACACTCCTGCCAGCAAGAAACACAGAAGATGAATAGCATGGAACCCATATTTCAATACTAGAAATGATTTAGTAAACCACATTAGTTACTCAGGAAAGTAAACATTATCCTCTTGCAAAACATCTTTTTCATTCTTGGCACGTTAATTTCATTCTGTTATAATTCTATTACTGTCATTTTATAATTCTGTTATAACTAAGGATTGGAAATTGTTCTTCACAAAAACCATGATTTTCTTATCTTTACCAGAGATTTCATGTTCACAAATATTAAACAAAGTTTCTTCCGGTTGTCAACCATTAAAGCAAGCACAACATAAGTATGCATATGAATGAAGATGTGATCAAAACCAGTTGTGTATCAGGTGTAGCCCAAAGCTTGTGAAAAGTGATATGGGTGTTTGGGAGGGAAGGAGAAGGGGCAAGAGGAGTGGAAATTTGGTATCATGATTAAAAAGTCTTTTTATTCCATTCCACTAGATGATATTACTCAGATATCCAACGTACCAAACTAAATATGATGTATTTAAATGTAACATTGGCATGAATTGATTGTAATTATAGCTAAAACCAATAATATGAAATAATAAGAAGTGGATGCACGGACATGCTTTTCAAAATATCATTTTTCAATCAACTCAAAAGGCTTCAAAACAACATTTGCCACTCACTACAGAAAAGGTGATTCTCCAGGCTCCCAGATGCCATATATTCATAGGCCAAAAGCCTGTGGTCATCATCACAGCAGTACCCAATGAGCTTCACAAGATTAGGGTGTTGGAGCTGTCCTAAATAGTTTACTTCAGCCTGCAAATGTAGAACAGCATGGAAAATAGAGCAAATGAATTACATCCTTTAAAGTTTGTATGTCTACATAAACTCGTCAATTGCTATCTATATTAGGATTGGCCAATGCAAATTCTTTTGTTTACATTCTTCATTTTGAATCAGATGTGTTGAAGAGGGACACCATGGTGGCATCCTGACAGGATAAATTCTTAACTGCTCCCTGCTACAAAAAGCACTTCCTGAGCGGCAACACATCTTTTCCAGCCTATTTACCGAAAATACTTTCTTAATGACATCAATAATGTCTCATGAACTAAATAAAAGTTGTGTTCATCATTCCATTGGCAGATAGTAAAGTAAAACACGAAGTTTCAAAAATATAAATTTCTTATCTAGGAAAAACACAAGGTAAGTCAAAGATTTACCAGCCATTCTCTATCGCCTTGGATTCCTTCTGGATCAAGCTCCTTAATGGCAACTTGGGTTTTCTTGTAACCAGGCCTCACATTCTCATCTATAACTCCTTTATAGACAATTCCAAATCCACCCTCCCCAAGAACTTGATCTGGGCGGAAGCGCTTGGTGGCCAACTGCATCTCTTCATATGTAAAAATATCTAGATTACTATTCCCTGGATTTTGGCGGAGATCCTTTACATTTTTGGGTATCACCAAGATACTGCTTGCATTTTTAGTCTCATGTGATTCAGGTGACTTTGGGGAGGTAGAATTTGCTTTGGTGGGCGATACGGCAGCACCATGTCCAACTCCAACTGAAAAGTTTAATGACAATGTTGATCAGTACTACTTCTATTGAGCTTGTACCCACTTAATGTTTGCCTCCCTCTCCCCCAAAATTAAACATTAACTCTTCATATTTTTTTTCATTTTCAAGTCGAGCTAAGGGCACTTGTTAAGCATTTCATATTTACAGAGTTTTGTCAAGGGAACTCTCAATCATGGAATTAGGTGTACTACATTAAATTCAGTTTAACAAATTCTCATAACAGCACTATCCAAAATTAATCACTCCATTAAATGCAATTTGCCATATGATTTGTAGGGCCTCTGTTTCTTTTTAATTGACGTTTTAAAAGAAAATACAAAAATTAAGAAATGTAATTAATGTCTGATTGATCAAATTGGATATAAAATCTCAATATTACTCTTTTAAAATTCATTGGAAAGATGTAAGAGAAACAAATTAGTATTTAATGTACGAAAACTAAGACATTAATTTTTCTTGAAATCTACAAATGACAATTAAAAAAGAACGAATTCACTCTCTAAAAAGGCATATTAAAAGGAATGAAGGGAGTATATGAAAGACTTTTTTTTATTGATAACTTATTCTATTACAATTCGATTTTAGGGATACATTTCATCCTAGAGCCTAGGGGGAAACATATTTGAAAGACACTTATGTTCCTAAGTTTTGGACGGAAAAGAACAGCATAGAAAACTTAATTAATATATAAAAAATAAAATAAAAACTTTTATGTTTTTTTTCATGTCGTTACCGAGTTTATCAAGAAAAAGAAAAAGAAAAGTCAAGTTTTACAATTAGATTGCTAATTTACCCTTATGTTAGCTTTATGGTGTTTATCATATAAAATGTATGATCTATAAGACTTGCTTATGTTATTTAGTTTTTTGTCCGAATTTGTCCATTTTTGGACGGAAAAATTAGGCAAGAAAAATGGTCAAGTTATGTCCATTTCTACTCTTTTCGGTTCATTAAAAAACTAAATAACACAAGAATTGAAAAGAAAACTTATGTTTTCCATCCATTTTTTTCTTTTCCAGCCATTTTAAAATCAGTAATAACTAACACGTCCATTGTAAAACCCCAGTCCCACATCGAAAGATAGGGGAAAAATTTATCTGCATATAAGGAAATAAGTTACTACCAATAGTACCTTCAAGTCATGACCTTTTGGGAGCCTGTGGTGGGCTAAGATAACCCAAGAAGATACTATTGGGCTAGTAGTTTGAGGCCTTATTTTGATGGATTTGATTATATTCGAACTTGGGATTTGACCCGAGATTTGTTCCGGACTCGAGATTTGACCCGGGTTATTTCATATGGTATAAAAGCCGACTCTCAAAAGCTCTGAATTCGGGTCATCCGATCGGGTCACGGAGGTGGGGACACGAAGGTCGGTGGTATTATCCCACAATAGAGAGATGGAGGTCCAGGAGGTGGGGACACGGCTTGGTGGTATTATCTCACAATGGCTAGAGAGGCAAAGATCTTTGGGTAGGTAGTGATCGGATTCTCGACGGGGACGTCGAAATTTAAGTGGGAGAGTTTGTAACCCCAAATCCCACATCGAAAGATGGGGGAAAAATTTATTTGCATATAAGGAAATAAGTTACTACCAATAGTAACTTCAAGTCATGACCTTTTGGGAGCCTGTGGTGGGCTAAGATAACCCAGGAAGATACTATTGGGCTAGTAGTTTGAGGCCTTATTTTGATGGATTTGATTCGATTCGGACTTGAGATTTGACCCGAGATTTGTTCCCGACTCGGGATTTGACCCGGGTTATTTCATCCATAACACCTTTAGCAATGAATTTCACCCAAGGAACATATGGTGGATTCAAATAAGTAAATTTAAACACCATAACAAAAACATTTTAGCAATGATTCTGAAACTCAGAAAATATTTCCCCTCATAAATGATAACACAAATCACACTCACAATCACATTTAAGTTATTATTATTACTAATTTAAGACTCAATTGCAATGAACACATCAACATAAGATTAATTTAATACTAATAGCAACCACTTCCTTAAATTAATTGTACATTAATTTCACTCCTCAATAAAATACCCAAATTGAAAAAAAGAAACATACAAAACTAACACAGACCAAATCAAGATTTTAAAAGAAAAGAAATCCAGATATAAACAAAACAAAGTTGATATATATATATATATATTACCTGAGTTGTTCTTTAGAGATTGGCGGTGGTGCTGTGGTTGTTGATATTGCTCATCTTCTCGGCTGTAACAGGTACCCATTAATCTGAATCCTGATACCCAGATTTTTCACATTTCAACTCCCCATCACTTTTAACTATAACTTAGTCAAAAATAAACACCCTGAAAGAGAAAACATTTCACAAAATCATAAATCAATACGACCCATTCCACAAAATCATCGTTTTGACTAAATCCAATCAGGGTTATATTCACTATGTGTGTATAATACATATATATATATATATATATATATATATATATATATAATATATAATATATATAGAGAGAGATAAGTTGAGAGTGGGGTAAATAAGCAAAGAATACTGTAGATAGAGAAAGGGGTCTTGTGTACGTACGTCGGTAGGTGTTGTTCGTTTACACGAATACCAAATTAATTACATTAGCAACGAGTGACGCATTCTGAGATAAAATTATAATTTTATAAAATTTAAATAAGAAAATAGTAAAATTTAAAAAAATTAAATTAAAAAAATAAAATAATAATATATATCTAAAGTTGTAGGAACTAAAAAAGAAAAGAAAAAAAAGGTGCACAAAATATATATATTATATATAAGATAGAACTCAATTTGAATTTGAACGATAAAGTACAAGGACGGTTCAAATTCATTCTAATTTTTAATTGATTTGAGCGGAAAAACACAAGGACGATTTAAATTTTTAATTTTCAGATTGTTAAAACGGAGAGTAAGTGAGAATTTCGTTACGTCTCATGGACAATTACTAGTATATATATATTGGTCTTGGCTCTCTCAACCATCTTGTTTATATACTCTCTGAGTACTCTAAAGAATATTCAAATTTTGCAAAAACAAGAGTAAACAGTTGGAGTATACTACGGCCCATACTTTTTTTATTTATGTCAATGAATCGGTTGAAATATTAGCTACAACTCCTACGTCGAATCCTACAAATAAAGAAGTCTTTGACTCTTCTCTAGTAGTCATTATTTATGGACATTGATTAAGGTATTTGTTTTACATTATAACATGAAATTTTCATCTAATTGTGACAAGTTATCGTAAGTGCACACTTTCATCTTTCGAGGATACTGTTTTGTGAATTCAAATTCAAGACTAGAATAGTTGATCGCAGATCCATAATAGATTTTTATAATAGAGATTGTGATATAAACTATTTGTGGATATTTTTGGTTAAGAAATGAGATATTTATGAATGTGAGCATATATATATATATATATATATTCACCATGAGTTTTTGTTTTCTTACAAGCAAGTTGTTCCCTGGCCTATTCACCATGGCACTGCATGTTCGCTCGCTCGCTCACTCACAGTACTGAAACTTAAAACTTTGATCTTTTTCTTGCTACACATTACTTCTTTTGTTTCATGAATGGGAAAGAAGCCAAAACTCAACCTGCCCACTCATAAATAAACTCCAACCAGTTATATACACACACACACACAATGGAACATATATATAAATATATACTTTCATTTATATATATCATGTTTAATTTCTGTTATATAACAAATTTAAAACAAACAAAAAACCCATAATTAACCAATTTTGAATATTTCATTTTGGCCCACTTTTCCAATTAAATTAAGAAAAAGAACGACATAGTTTGGCTATCAAAATAAACATGGAAAAAGTGGTTGCATGTGTCAGGATGGCCGAGTGGTCTAAGGCGCCAGACTCAAGTTCTGGTCTTCGAGAGAGGGCGTGGGTTCAAATCCCACTTCTGACATTCTTTACTTTTAAGTTTGTTATTTTTCGGTTTGATAAGTATTTATTTTTTAACTTGTAAGTTGAGTTTTAAGTCCAAAAAATAAGTAAATTTAAAAATGACTTATAAGTCATTTTAAAATAATTTAGTTTGACCAAATGTAATATTTATTTTGCCCATCTTTTTATTAACGTCATTTTTAATAATCTTTATATTTATTTTAACTTATAAGTCATTATGAACCGAACACCTTTATAACATTTTTTAACTTAATTTATGACTTATAAGTCAATTGATGCCGAACGCTTTACTTATAAGTCAAAACTTAAATCAACTTATATTTTAACTTACAAGTCATTTTAAAAAAAGTCATTCCCGAGCAGGCCCATATAACTCTCTAATCATAGATATTTTAAACTGGCTAGTATTAAGGGTCCTTTACATAAGTATACAACAAATAGAAAGTAATTACAAGAAAAGTGCATCAACCAAATAATTATAAAAAGATTGTACATATTACAAAAATAGTACAATTCACATTAATAAGGAAACCTAAAATTAAGGACTAATAACTGCCATAATTAATAATTCAAATATTTGGATCTAACAATAAAAATAAATTCAAATTCAAAATAATAATTCAAATTTAAATATTCAAATTCAAATCTTCATCTCCCTCACATACACTTTGAAATAATAGTTCATGCCACATTATCAATACATACTCCATATTTACACCGTCATGAACCTCCGTTGTCCAAAACGCCAATGAGAATAAGAATAAGATTCGCCCTACAAAAAGTATAAAAATAAATAGATGTAACTTTTAATGTTCTGAATTTTTTTTTATAACTATTTTGTTGCTCATAAATAATAAAATGGTTACCTTTGTATGAATGGTTGGCTACCAACTGCATCACATTTAAACGAAATTGATAACTTAATAAAATTGAATTGTACCTTGGTCTGAAAGTTTGGCTACCAACTGCACTATGAAAAAACTGCAGGTGTGGATGTGAATTAGTTACTTTGGTATAAAGGTTTTGTTACCTTCGTACCAAGGTTTGCTTACCTTGATCTGAAGGTTTGGTAACCAACTGTACTAAGAAAAAATTTAAAGTGAGGATGTTGATTGGTTACTTTCATATGACAGTTTGGTTACCTTGGTATGAAGGTTTGGTTACCATAATCCAGTATTCATATCCACCGCCACCATCACTTGAATCTTCATACCCACCTTCATTTTGACCCTTCATTTTGAGAACCTACTGGAAATATACAGTTGGTTGACTCATAAATACATATATATATATATATATATTATGAAAAGATAGTTCGAGACACTTGCCGAGTGTGACGCCCCCAAAATTAGGTATACATCACCCATCTTGGGTCGCCAGATACATGGTACGTAATTCAAATACAACAACTTAGTACAACTGCCGTGTATGCAATACGACAAAACATAAACTGTAAGTTTGAATACAAATATTGTCTACTAGAGATTATACAAACTCAAAAGGAGTCCTCATTACAATTATTATCACACTATTTCACAGAGTAGTGAGGACTACTAATGCTATCCTCTGGACCATCACTCCGTTCCCAGACTAAGTCAAATTTATATTCTCATTTTCAGAAGAGAACAATGAAAGAAAGGGTGAGCTCAAACTAGCCAAAGAAGAAATATTATGACTAAGATAATGCGAGAATAAATTATCATTAGTCTCCAACAATGTTAAACCGATAAAATATAATAGACATCAAGTTTAAGCTGCGATTGGAACAAGCAATCCATTAAAAGAGTCAAGTAGAAAATAAAATCTACTATCTTTTATGATTAAAAGGTTTTTCATCTTCGTTATATTTGAGACTCAACTTAATAAATAATCCACATCATCGAATCACTCCTGCACTACTGGTCGAGGATATTTTTAGTACCACGACCATAATTATCCATGCACTACGGGCTAAGAATATTTGTGTATTCATTAATGGTCATGATCATGCCAACAATTTGTCCATCAATGCACTACTGGGCCAATGAGGACTTTTACCACATCAATTGTAACATTACGGCCATGATTACAAAGAATAATCACTCGGTCATAATCATACCAAGTCCATCTACGCACTACATACCACGGATGACTTTCAAAAAAATATAAACATGAGGATGATGACAATGATATAAGAATTCAATAAAACAAGTTCAAGAATTAATTTATCTAAGAACCGATAACGTCAAATTATCAACATGATCTTTGCTTTGTAGAGTAAAATTCAAGAATATTGAGAAGAATATTTCCATGAAAAGATCTTTGGATGAAGTGCAAATATCAAAGATATTCCACTAATTTCATGGGTATAGAAGTCAAAGTTTTAATCATTTGAGTATAATAAAGAATGGAATAACAAAAGAAATCACCGTGCATGCGATGTATCGCATGCATGCAGTTATTCCAACAGAATAATAAAGGATGGAACCAGTCAAGGCGTAAATGCACGTACATGATATTTCATGACGAATAATAAATAATGGAACCGGTCCGTAAAGAACGCACGCATGTGATATTCCGGCGAATAATAAATAATGGAATCGGTCCGGCCAGAAACGCATGCATGTGGATATTAGATAGAATAATAAAGAACGAAATATTAGAAGAATGTCACCATGTATAGGGTAGCCCGCGTATACAGGTTATTCCAACAGAATAATAAACAATAGAATAACAACAGTTATTTTCATGAATAAGAAAGAATAACACCCATTACCGTAAAAGAACTGAATATAAGAGTAGTTAAGTAGCAGAAATCTTTTCTATAGTTTCTCTATAATTTTTCTCTCTGGAGTTTCAGTGAATTCGTAAGAAATAATGAAGGAATGAGCTTCTATTTATAGAAGAATGGATTGCATAGTAACTAATTCCTGAACGATCCAGATTGATTCACTTTTAATCGGACGGTCCATAAAACTTTTAAAAATAATATATATATATATAAAATAATAAAACTTCCTCCACCAAAATCCACTATCAAATATATATATATATAATAATAAAACTTTCTTCCACCAACATCCACTATCAAATATATATATATATAATAATAAAATTTTCCTATCCACTATCAAATATATATATATATATATATATATATAAAATAATATAACTTTCCTCCACCCAAAATCCACTATCAAATATATATATATAAAATAATAATGTTTATACTCCCTTTACGTGAATATCAAATCCCCACCCAATTTTCAGATTTCATACATCACATGTGGGCCCCATATGTGGTCCCCACATGTGGGCCCTACCTTGATAAAAAAAAATTTACCGAATATTTTGAAAATTGGGTAAATAGGAATCCATAAAATAAGCAAACTTTATAAAAATCACCTTAATAATTTTAACAATATTTATCATCTTTATTATAATTCACAATATTAATCGACCAGTCATTCCTTTCCGGAAGCAGGGCTTTCAATAAGAATTTTTCCTATATGGTAGGCGCAATTAGGTGACCAAACCTCTCCTTGATGTAACTTCAGACACATCGTTAATATTACAAATAATAATATTAATAACTTTGTCGTCTCAATTATTGATTTTAACAATATATAAAATATCGACAAAAATTGAATCAAATAACGTGAGATACTATGCAACAATTACTATAGCAATAATTGAACAAGACTGAATGACTTCTCACGTAAGCATCAATAATCAATCTGGCGTGTTACTTATGCAACCACGCCAGACATCGTATTTTTACTACCGAGTAGTTCAACAAGATCAACGGTAAAACTTCCGCCGTTATTTTTATAAAAATACCTTTGTCGTTTTCTCAATCAAACAATAATTACATTGTGGGGTCCACCAATGATCGCGCCTTGCAGTTATTTAATATTCCCTCGCTAAAACGAATATTCTCGGACCAATCGAATATAATATAACAATTTGCATACTTTGCATAATTTATAAATACTACCCACAACTATAACATTATATTAAATTTATTCCTTAATATTCAAAAAGGATAAATATAGAAAAATTGATCTTTATTCAAAAAGTTGGGGTCTTACACCGAGGCATTGGGTTTACTTCACCAGATTTTGGCCTAGTCGTAGATAACTGCAAGGTCTTTGTCAACATCGAGCAACAAAGCCCACGACATTCTTTCGGGTGGTGTTCATGGTCATCTCACAAAGCAGGAAATTGAACTGGTGACCAAGGCCACATGTTTGGCTATGCTACTGATGAAACACCCGAGTTTATACTATTTTTGCTAGTTCAAAGTTCAAGTCTATGATATATATATATATATAGAAATAATACGTTGTTGAATGAAGAAGAAAGGTGATGACTAATTGCAGTTATTATAGATGAGGAGAGAGAAGAAGCTATGAGTATAACTAATCCCTAAATTAAGGAATTCTAATTGAATACTAATTCCCTAAATTAAGGAATCCTAACTGCACTAGTATTGTAAATAAATATGGAAGTGTATTAGTTGTATAAAAATTTTATGAGGACACTATTGTTGTAATTATTTTTAAAAATGTAATAGAATATGTAATTCATCCTAATAATAAAGTGACTTGAAATGAGAGACTATTTAATACTATGTTCATCCGTGTATTATAATCTCTACCAATTGAAATTAAAATTAGGTGGATAATATATACTAACTATGACGACCCCAAAATAGGTCAATTCCATCCAACCCATTCTGAGTCGCCAAATACATGGTACAAAAACAAATACAACTTCAGTAATACAATTATCGTGTAAATTACGACAACACATATACTGTGAGTTTAAATACAACTATTTGTCTAAAGCGGTAGATAAAAACTCAAAAGGGTCCCATTACAATTATTGATACGCTTATTTCACGAATAGTGAGGACTACTAATGCAACCATCCGGACCGAAGTCGATCCATTCCCCGACTAGTCCGGCTTATATTCTCATTTTCAAGAGAAAAAGTGAAAGAAAAGGTGAGCTCAACTAGCCCAGTAAAGAATATTATGACTAAGATAATATACAACAAATTATCATTAGTCTTCAACAGAGAAAAATCTGATAAAATATAGTAGACAACAAGTTTTAGATCAACAACTGCAACGGAAACGACAATTCATTAGAAGAGTCAAGTAGAGAAAGAATTCTACTATCTTCTACGATTTAAAAGTCCATCATCAATATTTTATCCATGTGACATCAATCAATATACATCTTGAATTAAATATTCATCTTTGCACTACAAGCCAAAGATATTCATTTGTATCATCAGTTGGTCATGTTCATCTCAACACCTGTTCATCTTTGCACTACGGGTCAAAGATATTCATTAGGTAATCATTCATCTTTGTTGTGACACCCCCAAAATAGGTATACATCACCCATTCTGAGTTGTCAATACATGGTACAGAAATAACTACAACTTTATTATTACAACAGTAAAACTATGAGTTTAAATACAAATATTATCTTCTAGACAATATCTATACTCAAATAAATCTTCATCACATTTATTGATATATTATTTTACAAAAATGGTGAGGACTACTAAACAACTCTCTCTAGAACCTTAATTCCATACCCCGACTCAGTACTTTCATTTATATTCTCGCCTCCCGAGAAGAAAAATGGAACAAAAAAGAAAAAGGGTGAGCTCAACTAGCCCAAAGAAAGAATATTATGACTAAGATAATATACAACAAATTATTGTTAGTCCTCAATAGGAAAAATCTAATAGAATACAATAGACAACAAGTTTTAGATCAAGATTCGCAATGAAATAATAATTCATTAGAAGAGTTAAGTAGAGAATGCAAACTACTATCTTCTATGTATGAATTTAAAAGTTCATCGTCATCTTTTATCCTGTAACATCAATCAACATATATCCGAATCAAATATTCATCTTTGCACTACTGTGCCAAAGATATTCATCGACCGTCATGTTCATCTAAACACTGTTCATCTTTGCACTACGGGCCAAAGATATTCATCGAAATCATTCATCTTTGCACTCTACAGCCAAAGATATTCAATAATATCATCATTTAAGACCGAGGATGATGAAAATATTTTTAAAAAGCGAATCCAATTGAAACAAAATGACAAGAATTAAGGATTAAGTACTTTTGTTTTATCCATGTCCAAAAATACCTCAAAAATAATCATAGTGGTGTAAAATTCAAGAATGATCAAAACATGGATACAATCAAAGCTAGTATCCACAATAGATATTTTGGACGAAAAGGAAAATTTTTATTTTTCGATGAATAGTCCAGATTCGTGAATAAGATCAGATATCGTGAATAGTCCAGATACGTGAATAAGAACTCGACACCAAAAGTTCCAAATTTGATAAAATCTTCAGATCAATATTTCGGCATAATAATATTGAAAGAATAACAACATTACGGAAAAAAAATAACATCCCTTACCTCGAAAGATCAAGATACTTAAATGAAACACAGGATATAAAGAAATTTATGACTTGAACTTGCAGACCAGTATAACAATACTCAAAATACTCACAAGAATATGCTCGATAATATAGAGAGAGAAAATTTCATTTCGGTGTAATTTTCAATTCTAACCTAAGCACCCTATTTATAGGAAAATGCTTAGAACATTAAAAGCGTAAAATTTAATATAATATTAATATATAAATTAAATTTTCCTACGCTTAACCTTCCAAGAACTGAATTCACTCATTCAACACATATGTGTAACACACCATAATGAAAAAAAACGTTTTGTTATTTAAAATATTTTAAACTTCCAAAATTAATTATTTGAACTTCAAACTTCAATAATTCACAATAAATAGCCATTTTGTCAGAAAATTCGAAACTCTCGATTTTTTTATAGGAAATTCAATTCTCTACAACTTTACAGAATAAAGTTTTTTCAAATTTTAAACAGAAATTGACCAAAATCCATAAACGGACGATTTTACAGGCTATAATCAAATTTCAGTCAAGAAATGGGGTCCACCGACACATAAAATAATCTTTAAATATTTTTGGTAACAAAAATACTCCTCCTCCATATATACTCATATATCTCACATTCATCATAAAAATATCATCATTATTATATTATTAAAATATAATAATATATTTAAATGAATTATTTTATCAGAAAAAGATAAAATTTCAATTTTCAACAATTGTCACATTAAAAATTTTCTCCATCTATATCCACATAAAATCAATATTTTTCTCATCATATGAATGAATAATTAATTATTCACAAATAATATTACTGAGAATCACAATATTGACAACAGTGCGGTTCCAGAGAAAGGGGCTTAATAAGAATTTCTCCTTCATTGGCGCCGCAATTAGGTGACCAAACCTCTCCTTAGATGTAACTTTCTAGACATTGCCAATAATGTTATCTAATAATATTATTCAGATAATATGAATTATTGCTTCGATAATGAAAAATATTGTGTAATGACAATTATTGAAACAACAAAGAATATAAAATATCAACGCAAAGCAATTATTAAATCAATAAAATAAAATATCGAAGCAAGAATTATCGTAACCATTATTGAGTAAGTGCCTTTCACGTAAGAATCAATAATTGGTGAAATACCGCAAGTGTCTTCTTGTGTTTTAACCCACCGAGTATTTTAACAAAGATTAATCTGTAATAACTACGTCGTTATTTTTAAACAACTTATATTTGTCGCTTTCTTCATCCAATCGCTTTCAGTTATGGGGCCCACACACATGGTTTCTTGCCCGTCGCATTTAATATTTTCCGACAAGATTGAATATTCCAAACAACAATGAATATTTTATAATCACTTGCTTATTTGAAATATTTGCGTATTTTACCCATAACTATCCACATTAATCAAATCAACCCTTACTATTTCAAAATAATAAATAGAGAAAATTAAATTTCATTAATAATAAGTTGGGGTCTTACATTTGCACTACAAGCCAAAGATATTCATCAGTTAATCATTCATCTTTGCACTATAGGCCAAAGATATTCATCAGTTAATCATTCATCTTTGCACTACAGGCCAAAGATATTCAGTAATATCATCATTTAGGACTGAGGATGATGAAAAATATCTTCAAAGAAAACAAATCCAGTGAGATAAAAGATCAAATATTAGGGATTCGTATTACAGTTTATCCAAGTTCAAAAATACTTCATAGTAACTAATTTTGAAGCAAAATTCAAAATAAAGATCAAAACATGGATACAATCAAAGATAGTAACCATAATAGACAACTTGGACAAAAAAAAGAAAAATTCATTTTTCGGTGAATAGTGTCGTATACGTGAATAGTAACTCCGACATCAAAAGATAGAAATTCCACAAGAAAAATTATCATGCTTCGTGAATAGTAACTCGTAAATAGTAACTCATGAATAGTAACCCCGACATAAAAAGTTTCAAATTTGATAAAAAGTTCCAACCAATATTTACGCATAATGATATTGAAGAAATAATATTACTTACGAAGAAAATAACATCTTTTATCTCAAAAAGATAATACTTCTGGCTGGAATACTGGATATAGTGCTGAAAAAACTTGCACCGTATAGCAACACTCAAAGTATCAAAATACTCACAAGAATACGCTCGATAATATAGAGAGAGAAAGAGAGAAAACTTATGAATTCTGGTGTGATTTTCAATTCTAACTAAGACCCCCTATTTATAGGAAAATTCTTAGAACGCCATAGAAGACTAACCTGCTACCTGCTGTCTTTACCTATTACTATTGCTACCCACCACATTTGAAATTCAATTGAGCACATTTCTCACCAACCAATTCTAGAATTTTCCAAAATATTTTATCATTTAAACAATAATCAGAAATTTTAATAATTCATAGAAAATAGCCCGTTTACAGAAAAATACGAATTTTATGTCCATTCCATACGAAATAGAATTTTCTACAACTTTGTAGCTTTGAGCTTTTCCAAATTCCAAACAGAAAAATACCCGAAATCCACAAACGGATGATTTTTAAATACTTCCAATCCGACAAAATACTGATAAAACATCTCAGTATTAATTCCTTCATTAATAACCACATAAATAAATTCATCATTTATATCCACATAAAACAAATATTTCCTTATCATATGAATCAATAATTAATTATTCACAAATAATATTACAGAATCACATTTATGACAACCAGTTGTTCCCGGAAAAGAGGGGCTTTCAGATAAAGGATTTCTCTTCATGGTAGCGCAATTAGGTGACCAAACTCTCCTCGATGTAACTTTCTAGACATTGCCAATAATACTATCTAATAATATTATTCAAATAATATGAATTATTGATCTGATAATAGAGATACTGTGCAGTGACAATTATTGAACAACAATAATATAAAATATCAACGCAACAATTATTGAATCAATAAAATAAAATATTGAACAGTAACTACTGTGACAATTATTAAGTAGTGCCTTTTTACGTAAGGATCAATAATTCAACAATACTATGCAATACCGTGTGCTCCATCGTGCAACCACGCCAGACATCGTATTTTAACCACCGGGTATTTCAAGCGATCTTAATCTGAATAACTACTTATTTATTATTTGTAAAACTCAAACTTTTGCTTTTTCTTCATCCGACAGTTATCTCGTTATGGGGCTCACAAAATGGTCAAGGTAAATCGCACGAATATTCCTCGACAGAAAGAATATTCCACAACCAAACAAATATTCCCCGACAATTGAATATTTTATAACCACTTGCTTATTTTGCAAAATTTGCACATTTCACCCATAACCAAAGTATTATATTAAATTATCACCTTATTATTCACAATAATAAATAGAGAAAATTCGATTTTTATTTATAATAAGTTGGGGTCTTACACTAACATCTACCTTTTTTTTATTTTTTATTTTTTATTTATAAATGATCAATGTATTATATTCTATTCATCTATATTACACTATTCAGAATACACACGTTTTGTTATTATTAGCAAGGGTATAATATTTTAAACAATTAATAAGTTTGTAATCCAAGTTTTCAAATAATCTTCTACAAAACAAACATAAATAATACCATGAATATCTCATTCTAAACAATCATGTGAATAGAATTATTTAATATTAAAATCCCATATTTTATTAATTATCTAATATGACAGTAAATATGAAATTAAGGCATCCAAGAAGCTGTACTTGTGTATGAGAAATAAGAAGTAAAGTATATATATATATTTATTTAAAGAAAATTATTAGACGGTATAAAAATACAAAATATGGAAAAAGATATGCACGTGATTACAAGAAGACAGAGACATAATAAGTAATATTTATGGAGTATATTATATACTTGAAGTTGGTGTCTAAAACAATGTAATATATATATATATATATATATATATATATATATATATATATATATATATATATATATATATATATATATATACGGTGATTAGCACCTTGTTTATATACAAGTTCAAAATAAATTTTGATATATTTATTTTGAGTTCAGTCGAATTACGATTGCGACGTACATTTAGCTCGTTATATCAAATACGTTGTTAAAATTTTATCGACTGTAATCATCCACGTAACTCGCAATTAAAAAGTTGACGTATAAATTAGCTCGTAAAGGAGTATTATTCCGTTTATACTTGCCAATTTCTACAAATATTATTCCATTTTATATAAGTACTGTTGAAATATTATTAAAAAATTATTAAATAATAATTTGGATTATGTAATATAGATGTTACCTTTTTCTTATTAAATAATAATTTTGATTGTGTTAAGCTACATTTTTTTTTATAGGAAAGTGATATTTCCATGTGTGTTTTTTTGATATCAATTGTAATTTGGCATAAATTTATTGGTGAGTTTCTCAAAGTAATATATTTATTTATTTATTTAATTCTACAACTTCTGTAGCATAGCGCCTGTAGCTCAGTGGATAGAGCGTCTGTTTCCTAAGCAGAAGGTCGTAGGTTCGACCCCTATCTGGCGCGCGTCCTCTTTTGTAAAATATATATATTTTGTTGGATCTTTTTGCAATTACTACAAAAGGAGAGGAACCATAACTACGACCTAGAAAAAAACGAATATAACCGAAAATTTTCAATTATTCGTTTATTTATTGAAATTCGGTTTTATCCGATTTAATACTCATTTTTAAGTTCGGATTTGGTTTCTAAATTTTTGTTATTCAATTAACCGAATAACAAAAAAATAAAATTAAAGTCTTAAAAGCACAATCAAGCCTTACAAGCAATAACAGAAGGCAAGTGACCGGCAAGTGATATTTCCACACGGTAGGACCCACATCTAAACCATGGTTGAGTAACTGCTGAAACTTAACAACAATACCAAATTCATTTTCCCAAACTACCCTTACCAAATACATAGCATAATTTCAACAATTACTCAACCATGGTTTAGATGTGGGTCCTACCGTATGGAAATATCACTTGCCTAACCAAATTAAAACGAAGGTAACATATCATGATCCGGTTAGTATGAGGTTATTTTTTTAGTATGTTGGTCAATTGACTAATAGAATACTGACACACATACAACCTCGTCTGCGTGTCAGTATTCTATTGGTCAATTGACCAACTTACCTCAAAATAAACTTCATACTAACCACTTTCAACATATCATATCTTATCCCTTTCATTTTCTCTTTCTTTTCTTTCTGTAACAACCACAATCAAGTGTCATATATTTTTTCAATTGATCCTCAGTGTTTTTTCTTTTTTAATGCATGTGATTCTGAACTTTGTTTACTCGGTTATTATCCGAACAACCGAATAGTAGATTCGGTAATTTGGTTAATGGATAATTCAATTATTTGTTTGGATACTAAAATTGCATAAATTTCGGTTTTCGGTTATAACCGAATAGTTTATTCGGTTCGATTATAACCGAATGATCAATCCTACTCATAACAATTTGCATGCCTTTTAAATGATGTTACAAATATTCTAAAAATACAGTGGGTCATAAAGTTGAGGGTACCAATATTTAATTAACCCTAAGTTCAATAATTTTTTATATTTATTGTTCTGTCCTATTTTCAAGCATGAAGCATTGGAGCCATGTTCTCTTACCCCCCCACCACAGATGCAGCAGCAGTTTTGTCGTAGAGGCTATGTATTAAAATTGTCTTGCAATGCATATCTATGAGCATTTAATGTTCTCAAAAAATGTACTAATCCAATAGTAGTATTTTTTAAGTTTAGTTAAGTTGATGAATTGATTAATACAGTACTGATACGTAAAGAGAAATCACTTAACGATATGCATGTTAATACTGTATTGATCAATTGATTAAAATTAATTTAATATTAATCACTCCCTAATAGTAGTAACTTCTTGATGATAATATTAATCAAGTAGAAGAAAACAATCATTATATAAATGGCTTTTTTTTATTTATAGAAAGTTTAATTGACTAAAATATATTGAAACTGTACATTTATATAAAAGATGAAATGATTACAGCACAAAAAATTAAAATTGTAATTTTTTCAAACATAACATATAATCAAAAAAAATGATCAATTATAATACTAACTTCATTCCATAATAATTGACCTTTTAGTAGAAAAAGTTTGTTCCAATTTATTTGTCGTTTACAACTTTTTAGGAGAATAAATTTTTATTTTTCTATATCACCCTTAACTTATCTCATTGTCCCAAGAAAATTTCTCCCATGTATTAGTATTTTTTAACTTTCCATAAAAGGGGTAGTGATAAAAATTTATACAAATTCTAATTATTAAATAATTTTTTTAATTCATGTACATGAAATTAAACACGACTATTATTATAAAATAAAAGTAACAATAATTAGTGGATCGACTCCATAAATACTCCTCAACCTTAAAACCACCTAAAAATCATGAAGCTTGTTGAAAATGATCAAGCGCCTAAATGATGTTATTGGGATCTGGCTATGGTGAAGTTGACAATCAACTTCATCATAGTGAGTTGTATGATTTTGCACCAATGTGTTACTAATGGGAGTAGTTAGCATGAAGTTAATTTTGTTTAATTGATCAATACATTGTTGATACAGACGGAAGATGTCTATCTCTCTGCGTGTTAGCACTGTATTAATCAATTGATCAAATTATCATGAAGGTTAATTTTATGGTAATTATCTATACATTAAAAGTGTATGGCAAGTTCACGGGAGTGATTAACATGATATTAATTTTAGTCAATTGATTAATACAGTGTCGACACACATATCAAAAAATAATTTTTTTTTTTGCGTGTCAATATTATATTGATCAATTTATTAATTTATCATGAAATGCGGATGGCTAAGTTCACCACAGCCAGACCTATGTTATTGACATTTTGATTTTCCCGAGGGTGTTGTATAGGTAAGTGTGACATGACTTGACTGTATTTAATAAATTAAATTAAAATCATTGGGGTTGTAATTGGGGCAGACTGGATTTGACCGTAGAAATATTAGGGATTTGTAAGATAAGTCCGACACAATATTTTCTCATATCAACTAGAGGTGAATACTATATTTAAAGTGAAATTGAAATTCTAATACTAAAATTAAACATGAAATTAAAGAGTTATAATATGTATATTAAATAAATCATTGTATATATTTTATAATACACACACGTACACTCTTAAAATAATATGAAAAGTTTGATATAATTATGAATATAATATATATTATATTTGTAGAGGTAATGAACTCAGAACGAATTCGCTAACCAATAAAAATGATCACTCACTTAATTTAAATAAAATCTATTTTTGCCTTGTTATATATAGTAATAAATTTTAAGTTTATACATCTAACAAAATATACTACTATTTTCTTAATATTCAAAATTTTATTTTGTGGAGTCGTAAGAGGAATATACATACATCCTATCTAACTAATATGTATAAAAACTGAACCCAATTATTATGAAGTTAATTTTATAATAAGTTGATTAATTAATTTATATTGTGTTGATACGTACAAAGAGATCACTTCGTGTCTGTGCGCAGATATTGTATTGACCGGAGCTACCATGAAATATGTAAAATAATGTGTCTCACGTGCTAAAATTAATGAAGAGAGAAGACAAGCACCTTGAATTATTGTTTGGATCCAATAATTCATACGTGGGGATGGGGGTCTTCACCGTAATTTGGTAATTATACCTATCTTTGGACTGTACTTGGTAAATACTTCTTTTCGTCCTGCAATGTAGTGGCTCCCCTATAAATAATTAAATATAACTAAGCTTATTATTTATCTTGATCAGTCCGAAAAATCAAACATTTCTTGTATTGGTCCCCTAGCTAACTAGAAAGCAAAAGGCGCCATCAAGAAATGGAACTCTTCTATGTCCCTCTCCTCTCACTCTTTGTTCTCTTCATCTCTTTATCATTCCACTTCCTCTTCTACAAGTCCAAACCCAGCTCCTCCGGCGGGTTTCCTCTCCCGCCGGGCAAGACTGGGTGGCCCATTATTGGAGAGAGCTACGAGTTTCTCTCCACGGGATGGAAAGGCTACCCGGAGAAGTTCATATTTGACCGTATGACCAAGTACTCCTCAAATGTCTTTAAAACCTCTATTTTCGGAGAGCCCGCCGCAGTATTCTGCGGCGCGGCTTGTAACAAGTTCTTGTTCTCGAACGAGAATAAGCTTGTTCAGGCCTGGTGGCCTGACTCCGTGAACAAAGTTTTTCCTTCATCAACCCAAACCTCTTCGAAAGAAGAGGCGATTAAGATGCGAAAAATGCTGCCAAACTTCTTTAAACCGGAGGCTTTGCAGCGCTACATCGGCCTCATGGACCAAATCGCTGCAAATCACTTTGAATCCGGTTGGGAAAATAAAAACGAAGTGGTTGTATTTCCCCTGGCAAAATCCTACACGTTTTGGATCGCGTGTAAGGTATTTGTTAGCGTAGAGGAACCTGCGCAGGTTGCGGAGCTGTTGGAACCATTCAGCGCGATTGCTTCTGGGATTATATCCGTCCCAATAGATTTGCCCGGCACGCCGTTTAACAGTGCCATAAAATCATCGAAAATTGTTAGGAGGAAGCTTGTGGGGATTATTAAGCAGAGGAAAATTGATTTAGGGGAGGGAAAGGCTTCAGCAACACAAGACATATTGTCACACATGCTGTTGACAAGTGATGAAAGTGGCAAGTTTATGGGTGAGGGGGATATTGCCGATAAGATATTGGGGTTGTTGATTGGAGGCCATGACACTGCAAGTTCTGCATGTACTTTTGTTGTCAAGTTTCTTGCTGAGCTGCCTCAGATTTATGAGGGAGTCTACCAGGGTACGTAACTTCTTTAAATTTACATTTATTTTTATATACTTAATATATATTACTCCCATCCGATCCGATCCGATCCGATCCACTACTATATATATATATATATATGTTGTATATATGCAGGTTGTCCTCTTGAATTTTCTTGCAATTAATTTCCACGTTGAAATACAGTAGAGAGAGAGATAGATCTAGAAATATATATATAGATAGGGTTTTTTTTGGGTGGAGATAATTAATTAATTAATGGTGCTTTAAAATAAAAATTTAAATGGACTATTGATTTAAATTAATTAAAATTTGGTTGGTGAGGAAAATATTGGTGTCCATGCAAGTCGGATGGGATTTGACTGTTAGTTACATTTAAAAGATAATACGTACGGATCTTGTTTCGTCACTAAAGACCGAATTGTTCAATAAAATTTCTCTTTTTTAGACCTCGTCATGTAAATCCAAAAGGTATGAAGGGGAAAAATTAATCTCTAACTTCAACGTCTAAAAAAGTTTTAAAAAATAATAATTAATTTATTATGTTGTTATGTTTCGTTAGAAAAATATATTTATTTTAAAAACATAAATATTGCTGTGAGCGACAAAAAAAAAAAAAAAAAAAAAAAAGCGTCAAGCTGCCTCTTGAATCTGTTTATTTTTGAGATTGGAATCTTTATGGTACTTTGTCATGATGTAAATTAAAGTAAAATTTATTGATAACATAATTTTCAATGTTCATTGTTACAATAATTAAAGTATTATTATTACTATTAAACTTTGGCCGGCGGCACATAATATTATATTATATTATAAATGTACTAGTTGTGTCTCATGCTTCCGGCACTGTATGGACGGTCAGATTTATTTCAAATTTTGGACGGCTCAAATAATTTATTGAGTGAGCGAAAAATTCAAAATCATTTGTATTTTATTAGATAGAAGATTATTAAGTAATCCCATGATGTAGATGGGTTTATTATACTAATATTTTTCATGTAGTAAGTAATATTAAATACGTTATTAATTAAATAATTAATTAATTAATACATATATACAGAGCAAATGGAGATAGTGAAATCTAAAAAGGCAGGAGAATTATTGAAGTGGGAGGACATACAAAAGATGAAATATTCGTGGAATGTAGCCTGTGAAGTGCTGAGACTTGCACCACCTCTTCAAGGAGCTTTTAGAGAAGCCCTCTCCGATTTCACCTACAACGGTTTCTCAATCCCTAAAGGCTGGAAGGTAACAATTAATTAATTAATTAATTCTGCATGCATGCATGCATGCAGTATATATTATATATATATATGCATATATATTCATGCTTTGTTAGCTTATAGTGTACGAGTTGTGTTATGTATATTGTAACAAAATATTGTTACTTTTTTATCATTATTAAATTCAATCATTAACATTGTCACATAACGATGGTGACTTAACCCTAACAAAAAAAATGAAATATTGAAGGGGATTACAGCTCAGGCCATTAACATTTATCACATAAATATTGTGATTCCTTATATTTGTCTTAGAAATATGAGAGAATATTATAGGGGTTATATTGAAAAATAAATAATTTATTTTCTTAAAAAATTGCAAACAACAAGTAAATTGAAATAAAAATTAAACAGTATATTGCTATGGAATGAAGGTATAGTAATTTGTTTCTTTTTCATTTTTTTAATGAATTTAGAAGGACAATGTTGAACCACTAAACCATTGAATCAGTGTCTCCACCTGTTCAATGTCCAGTTCAATTCTGATAACTATGATTAAAAAATTGAGAGTGGTTAGCATGAAGTTAATTTTGGTCAATTGATCAATACAGTGTCGACACTCAGACAGTCAGACCGGGAGGTGATATCTTTGTCTGTGTGTCAGTACTGTATTAGTCAATTGACCAACTTATTATGAAGTTTCATGGTAATCGGATCCTAAAAAATGATACACATTTAAAATAATTATCCTAATATATGTATGGATTGATATTTCAGCTATATTGGAGTGCAAATTCAACCCACATAAACTCAGAAGTTTTCCCGGAGCCACTAAAATTTGATCCATCAAGATTCGACGGAGCCGGGCCGCCGCCGTTCTCGTTCGTGCCGTTCGGCGGCGGGCCGAGAATGTGCCCCGGAAAAGAGTATGCCCGGCTGGAAATACTGGTGTTTATGCACCATCTTGTCAAGAGGTTCAAGTGGGAAAAGGTTATTCCTGATGAGAAAATTGTTGTTAATCCCATGCCAATTCCTGCCAACGGACTTCCTGTTCGCCTATTTCCTCACAAAGCCTAAGATTAATTAAATGTTTAATTTCAAAGTATTTTAATTAATTTACTTATACTTTATGTATAAATGTTGAACTAGTAATTGCTTGGCCAATTTGTTAGATACTACTACTACGCGGTAATAATGGCAATTACTAAGAATTTAGTTGTTTATTGTACAATTTATCTTGCTTTTTTTCACAAGACTCGAATGATATTTCAAGAATTTCTATATATAATATTGATGAATCATGCATAATTAAATAATTGTAATTATTGCTCCATCCGTTTCACAAAACAAAATTATTATTGTAATTATTGGTCCATCCTTTTTTAAATAAATTTTTTTATTGATTTTTGAAAGTTAATTTAAGATATTTTCAAACTTAAAATTGACATGAATTCTTTTAATATCAAGTACACTTTTGAATATTATAAAAATATTTTTAAAAAATTATTCATTGTAAGATTTATTATTTCATAATTTTAATAAATTATCTCAATTTTAAATTTAAAAAATATCTAATTAACTTTCAAAAATCAATATTAAACGAGTTGAATTCGAATCTAATTTGATATTCGGACACTTATGCAAGTCGAATATGAGCCACCCACTGTTCGTTAATTTAGAGTATCGAATTTTCCGTAAATCATTGATACAAGTTATATACAGTATCGAGTTTACTTGATTTATTTAATATATATTATTTAACAATTAAATTCTTCACATACTTTTAAAATTGGAAGTAGTTCATTAATTGTTAGGTTAAGTTCAGATGACCACATGGGGTTTGAGCGGTTTCCCACTTAATCACCTGTAGTCAGTAAAGCTACATTTAAACACCTGACTTTTTGAGTTAAAGTGAAAACGTCATATTTTTCGTCCAATTTAACTGTGCGTGTATGTCACACGTCAAAAGCGCGTGAAAAAGACTATAATAGTTAAAAAAAAATATGGAAAATGTCTGAAATACCCTTCTTCTTTCTTCTTCCTCTCTTCTCCTCTTATTCTCCTTCAACCTTCAAACCCACCAACACTCTCGCCCATTTCATCATTTTCTTTGAAGAAGCGCAGATCCGGAGGGATTTAGCGCAGATCCAACTTGAAATTCTTGTAGATCTCATATATTCTGGATTTACATGTTCCGATTTTTTTTAAAGATCTTTGCGATGTGTTAAATTATGGGCAAAAAGGTGAGGCGTGTATGGATTCATGGTTTTCCGTCATTACTGGTACCTACCATTGTCGTAGTCTGGTCTATCCTCCTTGCTTCCATATTCTCCCTGCGCATGGAATTCGGATCGATCCGATTCACCCTGGACGCCTAAAAGTCTGCTACAAGAAGTCAACGGTGTGGCATTGATTGTTGATTTCTTGATGAGGTAAGCTCCATCATTCGTCATGCTTTGCGTTTGTATAGAAGAAAAAAGGAGTCAAAAGCGCACTAATTGGAATTAGAAAAGTTCATTCACTAATTGGAATTTGATTGAAGTGAATTAATTTTCAGTTTATCAAGTGCTATTTGGTTCAATTTGATGGCACAATTGTTGAAATTCATTTAAGAGATTTTGGGTTATTTGTGTGAATTTGGGTGTAAAATTTTGAAGAATGGCAAGAGCTTGTATATTATTTGCTTTGTTTTGGGCCTCCCTTAATATTTGCAGTATATATGCTTTATAACTTCAATACAGACCTCTTGATTGATACGATCTTAAGCTTGATGATGAGTGAATACCACTTCTTCTTGCCACTAGTAGCTCTAACTTTTCCCCCAGTTCAGACGCTAATTTTCATTTCCTCTAATTCCCTTGACATACTACTGATTTGAGAATGAAGATTGGTTTTGTATTTCTTTTTTCTTCTTTAGTTTGGATGGAAGGCATGGCACCGCTTTTCTCGACTTTCTTTTGGAACGAAATGGAATTAAGGAATGGGTTGTATTGATTTATTTTTTTTTCTTACTTTGGGATTTAAATGGAAGAGGCACGGATGTTCCTCTTTTCTCTTTTTAAACTAAATGGTCTAAGGAAGAGAAAGGTGAGAATGGTTTGGTTTTGGGGTGATAGTTTGTTAGTGTACTCTATATTAGTTAAGCGACTTATACTTTCATGCTTTGCCTAAAAATGATTCAAAGACATGAACATAATTTACAATTCTTTTCTTTCCGGTGTTCTTGTTTTTTTCCTTTTGTATTCTTGTCTAAGCTCTGTGTTTTCTATTGTTCTCTGTGAGTTAGGTTCCTGCATTAACACAAAGGAATCCAATTTTTAGTTTGAACATATTAGTGGCAACATTTATTCTCTCTGTGAGATTTATTTGATGAAAGCATTTATATATAACGAGGAGTTATTGTTTCATTTGCATTTGAGTTGATTAAGGTGTTTACTCTTGTTTTTGTTTGTTAGAAAAAAGCAGAGAGAGAGAGAGAGATGAACAAGCATCCATCTTTTATATATAACGAGGGTAATTAAGTCTTTATCCAACTTAAGTAATAGAGTTATGACAGAAAGCAGTTTTTCACTTCAAATCAAAAAGTCGGGTGTTTAAATGTAGCTTTACTGACTACAGGTGGTTAAGTGGGAAACCGCCCAAACCCCAGGTGGTCATCTGAACTTAACCCTTAATTGTTTCAAGAGTGATAATATCATTTCATTAATTTTTTTTGCAAGGATAGAGATTTTAATTATTTCAACTACTTGACTAAGTTAATTATATATATATTATCATAATATAAATGATTCAGTTCCAATTCGTGAATGTCTCAAATATTCGGGAGTAGTTCGATTAAAAAACGAGTCGAGTCAAACTCGAGTACAATAAAACAAGTCGAATTCGAATCTAAGCAAAGATTGCAAAATTTTATTTTGAATCTAAGCACCTTAAAAAAATTCCGAGTAAAATTTGACCAAGATACTATTTGACTCGACTCGAGATCATTTTCATCCCTAGTTAAATCTCATATTGGACGGTGAGAAATGTCTTTATTAAAATAGTGTTCATAACAACTATTTGCTATGTATGACTACCATATATACATATAATACATATTATTATGATTCTTTTTCACATTATAGCTTTAACTTGTGTACTTAGATTATATTTTAGATAGTAATTTTGGGATTTGGCTTCCCTTCATTACACACTTCTTCTAATTTCATCAAAGATAATAATTATTTAATTTTAATAATTTTGTTAGTAATGACCAATATATGTTAATAGATACTTGATTATATTAAAATTAATTCTACAAAAATTAGAATTATAAAAAATATTTTCACCATTAAAAAAATATCATCAAAGAGTAAGCTTATATCGCTAAGACTGTAAAATAAACAAACAGTTCGTACTCGATTCGTATTTGCTCGACTCAAAATTCGATTTGAGCTCGACTCGAAATATAAATAATTCAAATATGAACAAATTTTAAAATTCGATAAATTACTCGAATCTTCTCAAATTGTAATTTTCTATTGATACTCAAATCATATTCGTTCAAAACAATTTCAGATCGTACTCGACTCGGTAGCTAAACGTTTCAATCAAACTTTATTTTATACTCGATAAATTTTGTTAACTAAATCTGAGCAACTCAATGCTCTGATCAACTCAATTCATTTACACATTTACTTAAAGGGTTGTGGAATGACTCATCTCATTCTATTCCTTTTTTCTAACTTAATTCCACTCATTCAGTCCAAACCTAACATAGGTTTAATAATTAAAAAAATTATGTAAACTAAATATGCATGCAGCCCATACTCAATAGTGCGACCCCAGTATGCCCTTTCGATTACTCCCGAAGCCAAATATGGCCTAGGAAACATGTATGCAAACTACAGGAACAGAAAAGGCCGGGCAGGAACTGTAAGAACAAACATGTATGCAAACTTAACCCCGAAAAATTAAATATACCAAACATACAAGAACCTACAAAAGTATACTCATCCATAAAGATTTTGGAGAAGCCAGGTAACCAATGTGAAAAAGAAGCTAAAGGCAAAAATATGGTACAAATGACTAAATTTTCTATGGATTTCTGTTATTAAACTTTGTATATATCAAATCTCAGGAATTTCAGGTTAACCAATAACCCAAACACAGGAACTTTGTCTCCTACAACTAAAACGTGAAAGCCGCATGAACCACAGAGGAATGCTCATCAAACCACTCAAGACTGTATTTACTTGTTGAAATTGCAGAACTCGAAATCAAACTTGTATCAGTAATGGATCACTACTAGTATCATGATTGGCTAACATGCATATAGTACAGGAACAAGCCCAGCCAATTTTCCATCCCTACCAGGACGTTTATTTTTCACCTAGAATAAGCATGAAATTAACAGATTAACCACATCATCATCAAAAAAAGAAAAGAAAAGAAAGGGGGGGAGGGGGGGGAAGAAGAAAAGAAATGTTTCAGATTCAAGTGCAAGCAAGCAAACTTAGTAGCTAAAACATATGAGATTCAAGCCTTATATATAAATTATAAATATCAATATCATTAACTTGTACATGGAGAATTGAGATTATGAAAATCCGGTTCTTTATCTGCCTTCTTTATGTTTTATATTTTCCAAAATCTCCCCCAGTGAGTATACTTACATAAAACCAGCCATCAACTTCATATTCAATTTCGACCTCTTCTCCTGCCACCAAATTCAACTGTAGAAAAGGGATAATTAGTTAACTCAAAAAGGAGACATTATATGGGGACACAGTAAAGGCAAAAATAAAAAATCCAACTATTATGATCTTCCTAGTTAGTTCTGGTGCAGAGCATTCAAAAACAAACAGGAATTGCTATGGGAAGTGAAAAACAATCCAAAGAAGAAATCCGAAAAGAATTCTAAATGACAATTGTAAAATAATTCTCCAAAATTCAAAAACCAGTAGCGTCCTGCTTCTGAGAAGTTTTCTGCATTGAGAATCATTACCCAAAAAAAAGTATATATGAAAATTCAAACCAAAAAAATTGAAAGAGCATTGTAAGGAATTAGATGTAAAAATGATGGCATACTTGATCTGAAGTAGTAGCTAGTTCATAAATACTCCTTGCAAGTTGTGCATAAGATACTGGCTGTACAAAAGTTATAAAAATAAAAATTTGTATTAAATTAAACACAGCCCTTCACTCACAACCCAGAATTTCTGTCAAAAACGTATTGCTCCTCGATCAATCCTCTTAGAGAAAATAACAAATAAGGGAAAAAATGGTGATTTGAATGGGGAGACCAGGTGCGAGTTTTACAATACAATTGCCCGTTATTTGATTGATACTTATTTTATAGCTTCTAATGCATTCAGTAGTCTCTAAAATGCATTTCTTATTCTACATCGAGCTTAGATCATCTGTGAGAAAGCATTTTGGACATTTTCCTAAATAATGAGTATTTATCTACAACTGTCCACAACACAGTCTACCACTACAAGGAAACCGACTAATCCCGACGGAACTAAGTTTGACGGACTGTATTCAGTCGAAATTAATATAATTTCGACGAAATATTAGGTCGAAAATAATTCCGTCCAAAATAGTTTATTTCCGAGGAAATTCCGTCGGGAATATAAGACCTCATATGGCGCCAAATTTCCCGCCATCGCGAAACTTAAATTCGACGAAATTATGATTATTTCCGAGGGACTGTACGTCGAAGATAAGGTAATTCCGAGGGACGTAGGTCCGTCGGATATTCCGTCGGAAATATCTTATAAAACCTATTCGACTGACTCAGGCCAGCGTCTCCACGTATTCTCTCAGTTTTATATCTCTCCTCTCTCACTCTCTCACTCTCTCATCTCAGTCTCTCCTCTCTCACTCTCATCTCTCTCTCATCTCCGGCGCCCACCTGCCACCAACACCTCCACCGCCGACCAGCCGCGTGCCCCCTCTCGCGATCGATCAGTTCTCCCCCACCGCCAGGTGCCCCTCTAGCCGCCGACCACGACCACCACCACCACCTCTTAGTTCTATGCCTTCTTCCTCCAGCCGATGACCACCACCACCACCACCACCAAGAGCCACCTCCAGCTGCCACCCATTTCCGATTCCAGCCGCCGACCACCACCACCACCACCACACGCCGGACAGTTTATTAGCTCCAAAAGGTATGAGTTCAAATATTGTTTCATTTTGATGATGATGTACAAAATCAGTAGATTGAATAATTTTTATATTGTATGTATATATTGATTTGAGTCTAAAAATTGGTAAATTCCTTAATTGGTTACTGTATGTGCATCAATTTGGCTTTGGCAATAGGATTTAAAAAATTGAAATTGGTATAGGGTTAAAAAATTTGTTATATATTTGATGAAATTTGGAATTGATTTGAAATTTGGGGCTAAAATTTGGTATATATTTTGATTGAGAATTGATAATTATGTAGTATATATTGTTTGCATTGTTTATGTAATTTAATTAGTTTTCAATCTTGAATTTAAGCGATTTTTGACCTTTTTTAATTTTGATATATTTGCAATTTAAAATTTGAATTTCAATTGAAATTACATCAGGATGTATGCATTTGCAAGATTTTGTCGAAATTATTTTGATAATATTAGTAATTAGTCCCAATATTAAAATATAAACTAATTTGAAGTCAATTAAATAAAATCAAACAAATTTTATTTAATTTAATAAATAAATTAAATTTAATAAAAAATATTTACAAATATATAATATAATACAAATAGAATTAAATTCAATAAAGAATAAAATAAAATATAATCAAATAATTTCAATTTAATTTAATTTAATTTAATAATTAAATTAAATTAAATTAAGGCTAAATTAAATTAAATTAAAATAAATTAAATTAAATAAGTAGGAGTGAATGTCGAACAGTAGGAGGGAAACCAACTGGCTCGCTAGCTCAGGTTCGACAGTATTCGAATGAGTCTTTGGGCCAATATGTAAAGCGGTTAAAAGTGAAGCGATCGGCCAAATAATGAGACTGAAGCGATCTACAAGCCGTGGGACTATTTCAGAATGGGTTAGATCTGGTCGAATCGGAGAAGTTTGTGAAGAAGTTAATGTTTCACCACACAGAAGAGTCTCATTTGAAGCCTTGACAAAAGTCAAGGTTATATCGTAGTAGAGGAAGCCATGAATAGTCTCAAACGTCTTCTTCGGATCGGCAGAGAGACGGATCGGACGTGAGCGGAAGGGGACCGGAAGAAGAATGAAAGAAATAAAGACCGTATGATGGCGAGTCAAAGAAATACAACAATAATTGGAGGCAGGGTGGAGGACGTTAAATCATTTCATCTGAGAGAGTAAATAGGGCGATATCGACTCAACACCGTGAAGTACATTATCTTGGATCGATTAAGAATCAACTTATCTTGAGCCACCTCGAGATAACATTAAGCCGGAAAAGGAAATTTCGTAAGTATTGTGACTATCATCAAACCTCGGGTCACGATACGAACGATCGTGCTTAGTTCAAGGATTTTATTGAAAGAAAGGTCTGGCGCGGGGCTTTAGTTCGGTATGTGGTACGCCGAAACGACTCGTGAAGTTCAACAGAGGGATAGAGAGCCGATTCAGCAAATTTGACCGGTTCAACAAGCATTGCGGCTCAAGGCGACTGCGCAAGGCATGTGGTAGATGTCATCATCGGGGTACTTACAGCAAGCTCGTTGGAAAAAAAGCTTAGAAGTCATTTGGATTGATCGTATCGTCAGCGGGTACCTCCAAGACTAATAGACCTTATCAAGATACGGTAATCTCCTTTCTTGACGAGGATTACCCTTCGGAAACAATCGAACCGCATTGAGGATCATTGGTCTTGGATCATGCGAAGTGGGTTGGTGGATATGAAAAGAATGATGGTAGACAACGGGTCTCTATAGATATCCTGTATGCCCACGCTTTATCGGAGGATGCATACGGATCGCGGAAGATGGAGATAAAGGGGAGGCTCCTTTATGCGGTTTTAATAACGATCCATCAAGGTGCATTTGAACTATTGAACTCTACCTGGTCATCTTCGAAGCGGCCCTCCGGCCAGAGTAGAAATTATTTGCAAATTTTATGTTGTGTATGTAGATTACGCTTATAATGCTATTTTGAGGAGGCCTACTTTAATTTCTTTACAAGTTGTAACCTCAATCCTCATTTCAAAATCAAATTTCCTCATTTCGTGGGGTTGGAGAGGTGAAAGGAGATTTAGATCCGCCATAAGATGTTATAGAAATCCGTGATCACTTGGGAGTGGGGTAATGAAGCAAAAAGCAGACCGTGGCGATAGAGATCGAACCCCTTCATCGAGAGCGATTGAGCCATTGGTCATGCCAATTTGAAGAAGCAGAGGAGATAGAGCTCATCCACTGGCAAGCGAACAAGACAAGAAAATAGGTTGGTCTGCTAGGAATCTCTCCGAGACGAACCTCGTGGAACTCTGCGATCTTTATGTTGACATCTTCGCATGGGAACCTCAAGACACGCCGGAATGGCGAGGGATATTCTTTGAGCATCGATTGGAAGTGACCCGTCAAAGAAGCCGATTCGATGAAGAGGACGATCTTGCACCTGCGGCGCCAATGGATCATCGATGAAGAGATTGCAAAAGTTGTTTGGCTGCCGACTTCATCTTTGAGATCGACTACCCATGATGGATGGCAAATGTGGTCTTTGGTGCAGAAGCGAGAAGCGGAAATGGCGAGTCTGCATCGATTATCAGATCTGAATAAAGCTTGTCAAAGGATTTCTACCACGCCCCACATCGACCAAATTTCATCGATGCAACTTCGGGTATGCTTTATTAAGTTTCATGGGACGCATTCTCGGGTATCATCAAATTTCCATGTAAAGAGGATATATCAAGAAGGCGGCGTTCATTACGCATCGTTCGGTATATACTATAAGAAAATGACCTTCTACCCTCATCGATGCGGGGCCACATATCGAGGATGATGAACTACGTCTTGAGGATATCGGTTGGGCAAAAATATGGAGGTGTACGTGGATGACATGATTGTTAAGAGCATGCTGGTACATAAACATCTGGATGATTTAGAAGAATGCTTTTAGACAATTCGTCATCACAAATTGAGACTGAATCCTGTTAAGTGCACCTTCGGATTAGGGGCTGACAAGTTTCTGGGTTATCTTGTCAGTCAAAGAGGAATTGAAGCCAATCCAGAGAAGATTCAAGCGATCCTGAACATGAAGACTCCTCAGTCATTTAAAGATGTACAACGTCTGACTGAAAGGATTGCAGCTTTGAGGAGGTTCATGTCCAAATCGGCAGAAAGGTGTTTGCCGTTTTTTGATACATTGAAAGGGCCGAAGAATGCAAAGACGTTCCAATGGACTTCGGAGTGTGAGGACGCCTTTCAGAGCATCAAGTCCTACTTATCTTCGACGCCTTTGTTGGTGAAGCCCGCTCTCTTTGAGCCTCTGTATTTGTACTTAGCGGTAGTTCGTTGGCGGTAGGAGCGGTTTTGGTGCGTGAAATTGGGGTAAGCAACACGGTTTATTATGTAAGCCGTGTCCTTGGGATCTTTGAAACAAGGTACCCAAACATTGAAAAGTTTGTTTTTGCATTAATAATCGCTAGTCGAAAGCTTAAGCAATACTTCGAGGGTAGGTTGTTAGTAGTATCACAGATCAGCCTTTGCAGAAGATTATGGGCAACACGAGGTATCGGGGAGATTAGCTGCATGGACGATGGAGTTATCTCAATTTTTCATTGAATATCATTCCCAAACCGCCATCAAGGGGCAGGCCTTGGCTGATTTTGTAGTCGAATGTTCGTTTTCTGAAGCTGATGAAGTTGTGGCGGTGAAGGATCCAAGCGAGCGATTCTTGATTCTTGATGAAGCGAGTTCGTGGATCTTTGATATCTGATGGGTCTTCTACTACGGACATCGGTGGAGCGAGGATTATTCGCGAGTCCGGGAGGATTCAAAGTCAACGAGCCATGATTTGATTCAAAGCGACGAACAACGAAGCAGAGTATGAAGCAGTGCTAGCTGGATTACGACTAGCTAAGAGTCTCGAAGTGCAAAGAATAGTCATCTTCAGTGACTCTCAGTTAGTCGTTAAACAAATCTCCGGGGAATACAAAGCTCGAGGTCCAAGGATGGTCAAGTACCTGGCAGAATTGAAAGATCGGCTTCAATATTTCCAATCATATGAATTTCAGGGAGTAGAGCGTAGTAATAATTCCATTGCCGATACTTAGAAATTTCCACTACGGATGTTAACGTTTTTGATGGATCCGTTTACTTAGAAATTTTGCAACATCCTAGTGTTCAACATGAATCGGTAATCTGCATTGATCGTACCAACTGCTGGTTGACTCCATATCTGGAGTATCTGGCAGATGGCGTTCTCCCTTCGGATCAGATGCTGGCCAAGAAAATCAAATATAAAAGTGCTAACTTCGTTTTAATAGATGGGAATCTTTTTCGAAGGGCCTCTCATCTCCATTCTTTGAAATGTTTGACTCGTCCGTTTGAATATGCTCCGAGAAGTTCACGAAGGTATCTGTGGCGACACCGTATAGGGTCGCTAAGTCATTAGCCTCTGAAGTACTTCGTCGGGGGGTATCTTGGCCTACCATCTTGAGGAAGCAATGGAGTATGTCAAGAAGTGTGAGAAGTGTCAACTCAACAGTCCGATCCCACATCAGCCACCAGAAGAGCTATACTCGATCTTATCTCCTATACCCTTTGCTGTCTGGGGGGTTGATATACTGGGTCCATTACCGAAAGCTAAAGGTCAGGTTATTTTTGTTATAGTTGTCATCGATTATATGACCAAATGGGTAGAAGCGAAGCCACTTAGGTTAATAACGGAACAGGAATGCTTGAAATTCATGAAGGACTCAGTAGTGTTCCGTTTCGGAATTCCTAAGGTGGTGATATCGGATAACGGACGTCAGTTTGTGGGATCAAAATTTGAAGCATTTTTGAGGGAGTTGGGAGTTCAGCACAGAAAGACTTCAGTAGCTCATCCTCAGTCGAACGGGCAAGTCGAAGTGACTAACAGAACGCTTCTGAATGGGATTAAGCGTAGGTTGGATGAAGCTAAGTGAAGATGGCTAGAAGAGCTCCTCAGCGTGTTATGGGCTTATCGGACTACCCCGAGGACTACAACGGGTGATTCACCTTTCAGACTGGCCTATGGTACTGATGCCTTAGTTCCAGTTGAAATTGGATCCCCAAGTCTTCGGGTCAGTCAATTCAAAGAGATTTACAACGATAAAGGACTGAAGGTCAATTTGGATCTGTTAGAAGAAGTCAGAGAGGTGGCTTTGATTAAGCTAGCAGCCTATCAACGGAGAGTAGCCAAGCATTACAACAAGGGGGTAAAGCTTCGCAGATTTGAAGTAGGAGATTTTGTTCTCAGAGAAGTCGAAGCATCTACACCTCAGAATTCGGGAAAGCTGATGCCGAACTGGGAAGGACCGTATGAAGTTATAGAAGTACCGAAGCCGGGAACTTATCGGTTGAGGGCATTAGATGGATCAGAAATTAAAAATACTTGGCATGCGGGTAGACTTCGGAAATACTTTCAGTAGATACAGTGTCAGTACACCGGAAGTCTGTAAATGTTTAAGTCCTCATCAATAAAAGTTCCTTTTTTCTCAACAAGTCTTGTCTTCGTTCTTTATTAGGTTCATTGGTGTAAGGAGGTTCGAGGCGGACTTGTCGACCATTCGATGGTAGCCTTAATGGCGGTGTGGTCCTTATGGGTTTGTCAGCCTTTCGTGGTAGTGCAAACGCCATCCTTAAAAACGCGTGCCTGCGTAGTAGGCAATTGTAAATCTTATGGGTTTCATCGGGCCCTTCGTGGTAGGCAAATGCCATCATTTAGACGCGTTGTCGCCCCTGCGTAGTAAGCAATTGTCGACCTTTAGACCTTGTCGCCCTTCTTCGTGTAGTAAGGCAAAGTGTCATCCTTAAAGACGTTATCAGCCCCGTGTGAAAAGCAATTGTCATCCTTATGGGTTTGTCGCCCTTCATGGTAAGCAAATGCCATCATTTAGACGTTGTCGTCAGCCCTTCGTGGTAGGCAATCGTCGTCCTTATGGGTTTGTCGAGACCACCCGTGGTAGACAAATGCCATCCTTTAGACGTTCTCGTGTCCTTCGTGGTAAGTAGGCAATCGCCGTTTTAGACTTCGTCAGCCCTTCGTGGTAGTAAATGTCATCTTGTGGTTTTGTTAGGCCTTTTGGGGTAAACAAATTCCCTATGAAGCAGATCTATCTCACACTTCGGTAACGAATAAGTATTTCTTTACTTTATCACCTAAATTGTTCTAAGTGTTGAGTTCGGATTGCCTCGTTACTTAACTTCTTTTCATCTGTTATATAACTTGTATAGTTATTTATTAACAGTTTAAGTTAAGAGTTCATACATTTTTGAAGATACTATTGACAGAAATTAATAACAAAGGAGTAATAAGGAAAAAGACTGATATTTCATTAATATATTGTCAATTACAAAAAGGATAAAAAGGCAAAGTTTTTTTTTTTTTACAAGACATCCTATAAGCTAAAAAAGAAAAACAGATATCCTTCTTCAGGCTGCGGCTTCATCTTCAGACGAATCGAGAATGGTAGGATCAGTTTCAGCCGCGACAAGTTTTGCCTTATCTTTCCTTCGGCAGTCGTAATACCCATCAGAAAACATCTGAACTACCTTCTCATTCAGCTCATTCGACTTCCGGTATTCGTCTTGGATTTGCTCGCGAAGCTCTTCGGTTAAGGGTGGACCTAAAGCCTGCAAAGCTTCCAACTTACCCTGAAGCTCAAGACGTATGTTCAGATTTTTCTCTTTGTCATCACGAGCCTGCTCCTGAAGATTGTCCACTTGTATCGCCAAGCTTTGATTGGCTATACAAAGTTCCTCATTTCTGACCCTCAGAGCGTAATTCTGAGTGTCCAGATCGACGTTCAGGCTCGTCATCTCCTGCTGGCTGGCCTTCGTCTTCTTTAGCTCCTCGTTGCAGATCTTCAACTCATCCATTCTTTGAGTTAAATCCTTTTGGGATTTTCATTGTTGAAGAGAGCATCACCGAGGTCACTCCTTGCCTTAGTCCAGGCTGACTTCAGAATTGTATTTTTTTCATTAGAATTTTGATCCTCTTGGCTTGACTTCTTGATAGCGTGGAAGAAGACGCTCAAGACAAAGACTTCGCTTTATAGATGTTCACAGATAATTCGTTAGTTTTCAAAGAAATGCATATAAATTCAAAAGAACAGACAGACAAATATTTACCTTGGCGTGATAGCCCATGCCTTCTTTAATCAAATCCATGATTGAGCTATTGCCAAACCGGTGCTCATCGGTCTCTCTAACAAAAGAATTGAAGAGATGGAAGGGATAATTGGCATTGAAATGGAGCCATAAAGTTGGGGACCCCTCGCATCATTCTCAAATTCATCGGTACAGAAGGTCTTGAGAAGAAGAAGGCGTCAGATTCTTCGTGGGAAGGTGATGGTGAAGGATCCATGTATATGTTCTCGGGGGATGGAGAACGAAAGCGAGGAGTAGAGTTCCGGGTTGGCGAAAGGATAGGTAGCGGATGTGGTTGGTGCGGAATCGGTTCTTGGTGGTGGTGGTTGATCATCAGGGGATGTTTTCTTTCCGAGAGGAATCGAACTCTCGGGATGTTCTTCGTGATCCTCTTGGCTGACTGAATTTCCTTTGGGCAAGATGGGAACCGAAGCTCATCTAAACCGGAGGAGTTATCTTGACTCGCCTTTTCTTGATCTGAAGGGCTGCGATCCGATTCGTTTTGCGAGCATATCGATCAAGCTGGAGGTAGAGATTAGCTGGGATTCTTGGGAGATACCTCTTGGCTTTCGAACAGCTCTCTTCTTGCGAAGTCGGAGAGTCTCTTCTATACACGGTTTTACTGGGAAGATCTTCATATCAGGGCTTCAGAGGTCGGAATCTCTTCCTGGGGGGTTTCCGTTGTAGGAGGTGAGGAGGTTTGCCCAAGAGAAACTTTTCCAAGTCCCTTCGGTCCATCGATGAAGGTTTGATCAAAGATACTGCAACAGAAAAATACATCTTGTTAGATCTGTTTACAATAATAAACTCAAAAATTTTATTTCGGTAAAAAATTGAGACTTACATTTGTGGTCATACAACCAAGCTTGCTTGGTAAGAAGATTGTAACTCCACTCCTTCGGAAAGTTGTCCAGGAGTTCGATCATCTCTTTCACACGATCTTCGACTATATCAACGAAGTCGGCTGATACTTTGTCCAATGTTGTCCAATCGGGGAGAGAGGCAATTTCGCCCTTTAACGAAGAGCCATTCTTTCACGCCATCCTCGGATTCTTTGGAGGAGTGTTGATCGAGACCGCTCTCTCAAAGTTCTCTCCGACTTTTGCAGTATCTTCTTTTCGAACCTTGAACCCTTCTCTCCGGACTTGGTGACTATATATGGAGAAGAAGAAGTAGAGAGTTAGCGGCAACACTTCGTGGCGCGAAGGCGATGAAGCGAGGATGTGGATGTATGAGTTAGGGACTAGTTAGGCGAATCCGACGCCAACAAACCCGGAAGTGTGACCGGGAAAAGCGCGGGGAAAATCGAACCCTTTTTTCTAAGAGTGTCGAGGTATGGCGGTCCGGTAGTCCCGCACCTTGGTACATTCTCTCGTGGTGGTGGGGACGGCGGAATTGATGGGTCACCGTAACACGTACTGCTCAGATTCGTGTGCGTTCGAACATCCTACCGATCGATGTTGATGTAGTATTGGCGTGAGTGAACTGTGTTGCGCTTTGGAAGAAGATGGAAGGGTTGGGAAGAGGCTTTTTCGGTGGGCTTTTGCTTGAGGTACCAGTGGGGTTAGGGTTTGATCCCGAAGCTACTTGCTTGAAATTTGGGTGTAGGAGGAACAGTGGTGAGAGGAATGGCCTGAATTGGAATGGCGTCAGCAGAACCGGAGGACGCCATTATTGATAGCTTGCAGAAGAAAGTAAGAAAGCTGAGAAAGAAGGAAAGGAAGTTTAGAGCTCGAAAGGGCGTCTGAAATTCAAAATGGCAAGTAAAGTTGTCAATTTGGGGAAAATTACCTTTTATAACTGACGATTACACGGTACACGAGGGCGGCACATTTAATTAGCAGCAATGATGGTGAATTGGAAGAGGTAGCGTCCGGGTGTGGGTATAAAATCTTAACCGGAGTGGGCTCTCTCTATTAGGCCCCCGATTTTATTTGAATTGTTGTGCGGCATTTACCGGTTGGGCCTCGGCGGAGTTTCAAATGGACCCTTTTTTGACTTATTGCAATTCATTATATCATGGACCTATATTATTTACAGTCTTCTATTAAACATCCTGTTTAATAAAACACTGGGAGGCAATGTTCATGATACTTTTCATCATTGGGCTGGGTTCATTGGGCTCATCCCTTGGACTTAAATATCTTTATGTTAAGTAAGTCAATTGGGCTTCCCCAACCCCCCCTTTTATATTTTATTCCTTATGTCTTAAATGTGTTGGGCTTATCCTTTGGGCTGATCCATTAATCAAATAAGATATGTTTATCAACTTCAATTGGCCATCATGATAAAAGATAATAGTTGATCGTTATCGCCACCTTCTGCATGGCATTAATGAGGATGGGACTCAGATGACCGGCGGTGGCAAACAGTGGTAGCAGGTAGGGAAGTGAGCTACATACTTTAATTTGAGATGATAGGGAGTGGGGAGAGGTGTCGAGGAGGTAGAAGGGTGGCACGGTGAAACCGGGTTTAGAGTACGTATGGGGCAAGGATCACATAAGAAAAGAAGGTAATAAAACATTACACCACACACAATCATATTATTATTCTCTCTCAAGCACTAGACATTATTTTCCTCCATTGTTAACCTTGATGATCGCCGATCATCGACTCTCGCCGGAGTTATCCCGACGGTCGGCCGTCGAAGCTTTTGGTGTTGACTTGTTGAATCATGCGAGGATATCGGACGCGTCTTGGTGATTGGGACGTGGGGAAAGATCTTGGCGTTAACACCGCATGAACCACAGAGGAATGCTCATCAAACCACTCAAGACTGTATTTACTTGTTGAAATTGCAGAACTCGAAATCAAAATTGTATCAGTAATGGATCACTACTAGAATCATGATTGGCTAACATGCATATAGTACAGGAACAAGCCCAGCCAATTTTCCATCCCTACCAGGACGTTTATTTTTCACCTAGAATAAGCATGAAATTAACAGATTAACCACATCATCATCAAAAAAAGAAAAGAAAAGAAAGGGGGGGGTGGAAGAAGAAAAAGAAATGTTTCAGATTCAAGTGCAAGCAAGCAAACTTAGTAGCTGAAACATATGAGATTCAAGCCTTATATATAAATTATAAATATCAATATCATTAACTTGTACATGGAGAATTGAGATTATGAAAATCCGGTTCTTTATCTGCCTTCTTTATGTTTTATATTTTCCAAAATCTCCCCCAGTGAGTATACTTACATAAAACCAGCCATCAACTTCGTATTCAATTTCGACCTCTTCTCCTGCCACCAAATTCAACTGTAGAAAAGGGATAATTAGTTAACTCAAAAAGGAGACATTATATGGGGACACAGTAAAGGCAAAAATAAAAAATCCAACTATTATGATCTTCCTAGTTAGTTCTGGTGCAGAGCATTCAAAAACAAACAGAATTGCTATGGGAAGTGAAAAACAATCCAAAGAAGAAATCCGAAAAGAATTCTAAATGACAATTGTAAAATAATTCTCCAAAATTCAAAAACCAGTAGCGTCCTGCTTCTGAGAAGTTTTCTGCATTGAGAATCATTATCCAAAAAAAAGTATATATGAAAATTCAAACCAAAAAAATTGAAAGAGCATTGTAAGGAATTAGATGTAAAAATGATGGCATACTTGATCTGAAGTAGTAGCTAGTTCATAAATACTCCTTGCAAGTTGTGCATAAGATACTGGCTGTACAAAAGTTAAACACAGCCCTTCACTCACAACCCAGAATTTCTGTCAAAAACGTATTGCTCCTCGATCAATCCTCTTAGAGAAAATAACAAATAAGGGAAAAAATGGTGATTTGAATGGGGAGACCAGGTGCGAGTTTTACAATACAATTGCCCGTTATTTGATTGATACTTATTTTATAGCTTCTAATGCATTCAGTAGTCTCTAAAATGCATTTCTTATTCTACATCGAGCTTAGATCATCTGTGAGAAAGCATTTTGGACATTTTCCTAAATAATGAGTATTTATCTACAACTATCCACAACACAGTCTACCACTACAAGGAAACCGACTAATCCCGACGGAACTAAGTTCGACGGACTGTATTCAGTAGAAATTAATATAATTTCGATGAAATATTAGGTCGAAAATAATTCCGTCCAAAATAGTTTATTTCCGAGGAAATTCCGTCGGGAATATAAGACCACCTATGGCGCCAAATTTCCCGCCATCGCGAAACTTAAATTCGACGAAATTATGGTTATTTCCGAGAGACTGTACGTCGAAGATAAGGTAATTCCGAGGGACGTAGGCCCGTCGGATATTCCGTCGGAAATATCTTATAAAACCTATTCGACTGACTCAGGCCAACGTCTCCACGTATTCTCTCAGTTTTATATCTCTCCTCTCTTACTCTCTCACTCTCTCACTCTCTCACTCTCTCACTCTCTCATCTCAGTCTCTCCTCTCTCACTCTCATCTCTCTCTCATCTCCGGCGCCCACTTGCCACCAACACCTCCACCGCCGACCAGCCGCGTGCCCCCTTCTCGCAATCGATCAGTTCTCCCCCACCGCCAGACGCCCCTCTAGCCGCCGACCACCACCACCACCACCACCACCATCTTAGTTCTCTGCCTTCTTCCTCCAACCGCCGACCACCACCACCACCACCAAGAGCCACCTCCAGCTGCAACCCATTTCCGATTCCAGCCGCCGACCACCACCACCACCACACGTCGGACAGTTTATTAGCTCCAAAAGGTATGAGTTCAAATATTGTTTCATTTTGATGATGATGTACAAAATCAGTAGATTGAATAATTTTTATATTGTTTGTATATATTGATTTGAGTCTAAAAATTGGTAAATTCCTTAATTGGTTCTTCAGATGTGCATCAATTTGGCTTTAAGTGATAGGATTTGAGGTGAAATTGGTATAGGGTTAAAAATTTGTTATATATTTGATTTGAAATTTGGATTTGAGGCTGAAATTTGGGGCTAAAATTTGGTATATATTTTGATTGAGAATTGATAATTATGCAGTATATATTGTTTGCATTGTTTATGTAATTTAATTAGTTTTCAATCTTGAATTTAACTGATTTTTGGACTGTTTTTAATTTTGATATATTTGCAATTTCCGATTGAATTTGTGATGAAATTACATCGGATGTATGCATTTGCAAGATTTTGTCAGAATTATTTTGATAATATTAGTAATTAGTCCCAATATTAAAATATAAACTAATTTGAAGTAAATTAAATAAAATCAAACAAATTTTATTTAATTTAATAAATAAATTAAATTTAATATAAAAAAATTACAAATATATAATATAATACAAATAGAATTAAATTCAATAAAGAATAAAATAAAATATAATCAAATAATTTCAATTTTATTTTATTTTATTAAATTAAATTGAAATAAAATAAAATAAAATTAAATTAAGGCTAAATTAAATTAAATTAAATTAAATTAAATAAGTAGGAGTGAATGTCGAACAGTAGTCTTTATAGATTCCTAACAATTCTCATAAACTAAGTACCACTTACTTAGTTTATCATTGGCAAAATAAAATAAGTAGGAGTGAATGTCGAACAGTAGTCTTTATAGATTCCAAATAGCAATTCTCATAAACTAAGTACCACTTACTTAGTTCACATTGGCAAAATAAACTAAGTAGGAGTGAATGTCGAGCAGTAGTCTCTATAGATTCCAAATAACAATTTTCATAAACTAAGTACCACTTACTTAGTTTATTATCGTTGGCAAAATAAACTAAGTAGCATTTGCTTAGTTTGCCACAATTTTCAATATATAAATGCAATAACACTCTCCCTACATCTATGTACTATTTCTTGTATGCAGGTTTCGACATAGCAGTTGCAGCTAATAGTACTCCAACCGGTTCCGCGGCAACAATTAAAAAAAAGGGGGTCGTAGTTCCTGTTTGTGTCCTATACTCGAATAATAAAGGTAATTGAATTACTGCAGACATTCCTCATCGTTCCATCATATGAGATGGCAACATCCAGGAAGGAGTGTCGATGAAGTTGTTGAACAAAGTCTAGAGTTAAGCGACCCTACAGATGAAGCGAGCGATCACTTTCTCGTTAGGAATGAATCATCTCCCGTATGAGTCCAATCCATGATATAAGCGACTTCTCACCGCTCAAGAATACCTCGGATGGGTAGTTCTCACAGAGCGCCTCACCTCTTGTATGAGAACTATCCATTTGAGGAATTGAGTGGTGAGAAGTCGCTATATCATGGATTGGACCCATACGGGGAGATGATTCATTCAGCAGAGAAGTGATCGCTCGCTCATCTAGAGGGTCATAAGTCAAACTTTGTTCAATAGCTTAATGGAACTCCTGGGGATGTTGTCATTTGTTATGATGGAAACGATGAATGTTTGAGAATTGAATTAACTTTATTATTCGAGTATAGACACAACAGAACTACTTAACCTTTTTTTTCCCCTATTGTCGACTCAAGCAGAGATTCCACATAATAATTCTCATAAACTAAGTAGCATTTTCAATTATATATGTATTTATACTTTGAAACTTAGAAACCCGTTTGACATACACTCAATAGGGGTGAATGTGCCTAAACAGATCCCTTGATCACAATTACGAAAGATATCGCACGCGATTCTGAAGAAAGATAGAGAAGAAGGGGTTGTTGGTCTACATTGTCGGGCGGTGAGGTCTCTGGGTGGTTGAATCAACTTGATTTTTCCTTTCACGGGGAAGGAACACAAGAATTGAGGAGAGAAAGATGCACGGAAGACTCATAATTGGACACACACTTGCCTATATGGTTTGAGTTGCCAGTATTGGAGGCATTGAACATTAGGCTGTAATGTGTGGGCCGCCCAAACACTACTGGCTTAAAGCTCCATTTTGTCTTACTAAGCAACAAGTTGAAGACGCCCTGTAGAAGTGGGTTAGTGGGTTGAAGCTCCCAGATGGATATCGTCTCGAACATAACACGTTGTTGTAAGGTTGAAGCAATTGAAAATTTCTAGATTCAAGAGTCACGATTGTCATGTATTCAAATGCGAAGTTGATTCCAATTGCATTTCGTGAGATGTTACCCAAAAAGTTACGGATGCATTGATCGAATCTGTCAAATTTCTTTTCGAGATATTTGCTCAACTATAATTAAAATACTGATGATGTCGGCGGATGGAGAAGAATATTGTGCTTACCGTATGTAAGCTTGAAATGATCTTCCTCCAGATTTTTTGACTCGATGGAACATCCGCCTATTCATCCGCAGTATGAACTCAAACTTGGAGGGCGGTGCAATATCGGTGGATGTATCCTTTTGAGAGGTAATATATAAACTGCTAATTGCTTTATCCTGTTCATATTAATAATACTTCAATTTGTCTGCATATTATTTATCGTAGGTATATACGCCGTTTAAAACAAAAGGTCAAGAACAAAGCTCGTGTAGAGGGTTCTATTGCTAAACGATATACAGAGGAAGAGCTTGTCAACTTCTGCTCATTGTATTTTGACGATGTTATCTCAACGAAGCACAACCGTTTAGGAATGAATGAGGTTGTTGGTCCAATGACTCATGTTGATGATGAGTTAGCTGTATTCACATATCCGGCTAAACCATTTGGCCCTGAGACGCTGACTTACTTAAGCGACAAAGAGTTGAAGATTGTATCTACATACGTGCTTCTAAATATGCCCGAAGTATCATCATACATCACGTAAGTCTAAGCTTATTTGCTCCATTTAGTACAATTTACAAGTGTAGTCATCTCTATATATGTTAAAGACATTTTACTAATATCGTAGTTCATTCGAAAAGGAAGCGCATGCTTCTAACCCAACTTTTATTGCAGCAGAATTGGAAGCATTCACTAATGCTAATTTCCAACAGTGGCAGGGCCGGCCCTGAGTTTTTCAAGGCCTAAAGCGAAAAAAAAAAATTGGACCCTTTGCGAATTGCTATTAAGATAAGTATAAAAAAAATAAGAACTTTCTCTGAACAAAAGAGCATAAATACAAAAGAATACCAAATATAATAACCGACTATTTCAATATTTTCAAAGCAACATTCAGATATCGCATTATCACTAATTCAAAAAAGTAATCAGTTCAAATACATAATATCATCCGATTGTTCTAAAAGTCATTTAGTCGGCCCCACGTATGGGTTTGTTACCGATTAATGATTAGGGATTAATCGGGGATTAATCGGGGATAAATCGGCTAGTCGGATTTTCAATTTTTTTAAAAATATATATATATTCTCCTTCCTCCTTCATAAGTTTTGAATAAGTAGAATAACATAAGTAACACAAATCATCAAATAAAAACATGGAAACTAAGTAAAACCAAATAGTTCGACGCCTAAGTTCAAAACATGAAAACAAATTAACCAAATGAAACTAAGTAGACAAAATCAATAGTAAATCACTCCTCCTCCTCTTCTCCATATCCCTCCAAGACTTGCTCTCCATCTCGGACTCAAACTCATAATTCTCATCTTCTCTTCGTTGTCATCATTTTTACGACACAAACTCATCTTCATCTAGTTCTCGCACATTTCTACCACTTCTTCAGGTAGAAGGACCTCATCCGCCTCCCATAGCTTCCCCCAACCATATCCCGTATGAAGTCCCGAACCCTGGCTCAACTTCATCATCACCACCTTCAACAATCCATCCTTGTGCATTTGTTGCTTCACTAGTAATTAAAACATCCTTCTCCTTTACCCTTCTTTTTTGTTGACAAGTTTGGCATTGAATTGGACATACACTCAGGTTGTTCAACCTTGTTGCATCAAGTCTATTACTTTTCTTCAGTATGTATCCATACATTAAAGAAAATTCTCAAGTTAATAATTCTAATACCCTTATTAAAAAATTACAACATATAATAAAGAGAGGGAATATGTACTTACTCCCTCAAAAGTGCTCCAATTTCTCTCACAATCCGGATGAACTCAAGTCAAAGAGAGAATTCTAACGGCCATTTTTTCAAGTTCAGTGTATGATTGCCATAGTTAGACCACCATCCAACTAATCATGAAAAAAACCTGATTAATGAGTAATTTAGTATCGTTATAAGTTACTTGATTGGGGAAAAAAAAACTAAGTTACTAACTAAGGAAAGAAAACTAGAAACATAATTACTAAGTTACCCGGATCATAAGTGTCATTGTTCTCCTCACATCCCTTCATGCCAATGGTCTACCAAATCCACCCTCTTTGTTTTCAGACTTCAACAACTCTTTATTGATAACCTCATTTTGAACTTCAAAATCATCGGAAAGAAAGATTCAACACAAGTAAAAACACCATCCATGATAATTGGATCATCTTTCATGGTAGGATCCTGAAGAGGTAAAATGGATTCAAAAAGTAAGTCGTCAAATGCAATGGACTATCGTCGACCTAAGCTTTTTTGTGTCAATGACTTGTAGTATTGGTAGGTAGTTACCCTCATTTTGTTTCAGTATGCCTCTTTGATATCTTCTTTCGCTTTCTTGAGCTCTCCATACACAAAGCCCATTGAGGGCTTCCAATCCCCATCAACAAGACGAAGAACCATCACTAATGGAGCAAACACTTTCAAGCAAAGAGTTACACTATTCCAAAACGCCGTACTCATCACCGTAGCAAATGCGGCTTTCCCTTCATGGTCTTCACCCATGGAAGGGCTCCCCATTCATTGGTAGTACACATCATCTTCAACTCTTGTTTCTTCTCCATCATACTTTGCATTGTCAAGAAGGCGGTTGCAAATCTAGTAACACCCGACCTCACTATGTCTCTCTTTTTTGTATGTTTTCTCATCAATGCCAATGTTCTATGATGACCATAAATAAATATAATGAACTTCTTTGCCTTTTCAATAGTGTCTTTGAACTTTTGTTGCTTTCCAATCCCTTCAAGCATGAGGTTTATGTGTGTGTTGCATATGAGGTCCAAAACATATGTGGTCTCGCCTTCAACAATGCCGCCACCGCCATGTTATTAGAGGCATTGTCCGTGACTACTTGGATTACATTTTGCATACCTAACTTCATCAATGCACTTGTCAACATAGCCAAATATATATTCACTGTATGCGACACCTCCAAATCTTCCTTAGAAGAAAGAAAACAAGTCCCGATCCTACAATTAACACATAAATTCATGATGCTTCTTCTTTTTTGGTCGGTCCAAGCATCGGCCACGATGATAGAGCATCCCATCAGAGCCCACTCTTCTTCTTGTTTTCGAGTGATTGTTTGGTTCTTCCACCTCCTCCTTCAACAACGGCTCCCCTTAATTGGTATTGACTTGGGGTTGGAAGCCTTGGCCAAATATACCCACCGCCTCAACAAAGCGTTTAAAGCTATCATTGTCAATAAGATGAAATGGAATACCGGGCCAGACATCCATCGAGCCAAGTCTATTCACATCATGAGTTCTCTCTTTCCAAAGTGCATCATTCATGTTTTCTTGTCGCATCTTCTTACTTGCACTCAAATCCGGATTGATGGCCTCTTGACATATCTATCTATGGGACCAAGATAATGGGGCCTCTTCCTCGACCCTAAAACTTCAACTTCTTCTTCATTTCCTTCCGAATTGCCTCCACTTCCACTTCCGCCTAACATTCATGTCATCTATCTCTTGTCTCTCTTTTTAGTTGTTACCTTGTCAAGTGCCATCTTACACTTTTCTTTATCTTCCTTGGTTGACTTGGGGCATGATGCTACATTTCCCTTGATATTTGCTATGTGTTGTTTCAATCTATAAACTCCTCCACCATACTCTTTGTCACACAATTTGCATCTCCAACGATCCTTGTTGTTAGGATTTACAAGGAAGCCATATTCCCATCCAATATCATCTGAAGCTCTTTTTAATATTGAACAATTAGACGTATTAGAGGCTGCCGAAGACAAAGATGGTGATTGAGCCATTGATACTGATATTATACCTATGCATAAAAATATAAAGATTTTAATAATTTAATTTATAACTGAAGTTGAAACAATTTAAAAATTAAAATGAAATATTACAATTAACTAATTTAATTTATCCAACCTTTTTTTTAATGCCCGCTAAGAAACTAATTAACTAAAACCAAATAAAAATTGTAAACTATTTACAAAAAAAGTATATCAGTAAACTAATTTAGTAATTTAATTTATCCAAACTGTTTAAAAATTATATCAGTACCTTAAATAGTTAAATACTTAAATCAAGACTTTATATAAGTTTTATAAGCTTATAAGCCATTAAGCCTTTATATCAAGATTTGACAAAGATTTTATATCGCTCGTATTGTCGAGAAGAAGGAGAATCGAAAAAAGAAAGAAAGAAGCAAGAAGAGTGAGGAAAAGCAACAAAGAGAGCAAAGTAGTATTTCGTGAGTAGCAGTAGAGAATAAAAGGAGTTTGTCAAAAAGTGAAAGAAGAAGTAGAATGACGCCTGGTCAAAGTAGAAGGAGTCGGTCAGGCTCGAAGGAGTCGCGTCGTCGGCCGAAGCTCGAAGGAAGAAGTAGATCGTTCGAAGCTACTATTCGTAAGAAGAAGTCGAAAAGGAGCTCACCAAGCTCAAGCAAAGAGATCGTTCGAAGCCGGGTAGGGTTTAATAGTTTTCATGTTTTGTTTTTAGTTTTTACATAAATTACACTACGGCCCCAAACATTTCATATGTTTTAATTTTTACCCTCATATGTTCCGATTTTTTCCGACTTGCCTCGAGCTTTTTTCGACTATTCGTCGCCGACTTGTGGTAATTAAATCGACCAATGACTAAAGCAACTAATTAGGGCACAGTGGTCGACTCTACGAGCCTCCGAAACCCTAACCTAGTCGTTAACTAGTTCACCGACCAGCCGACTTTTTAAGAATCTTGATATCATCAACAGAGGGGTGGATGATATCATCAACAACTCCTCTTGAATAACACTCACTAATAATGGGCAAATTATAAATAAAGAAGCATAAAATTTTATAGTTCAGGCAATGGAATGTAATCTTACTGAATTTCAAATAGTTTCACAGATATCAATCAGGGGGTGACATATCCAAGCTATGACAAGAGTTAACCTGTTTGGTTATTCTTTAAATAGTACCCATGGTAGATAGTGTAAAACTCAAAATCTTCCCAGCAAGAGTTTACCTATTTTCTTTTGTATTATATTGGCTATATTATGACCTCAGTCTTTAACTGTCAAATTTTAATACCAATAAGTAAAGTACGCATGACCCATAGTCTATTAATAGAGATAATCGTAAAGTTTGCACTAGCCAGATTAAGAGAAAAAATAGGATTATACATATTTGCAAAGAAACACAAGAATGAGTAAAGACATACTTATGATGGACAAATGCATAGACTAACAAAGATTGAAATTAATTGAGACATATTGAAGTAATTGTTTTTTAATTTATGTGAACTGGTTGGTATTTTTTTTAAATGTACATATTAGAATTTTTAATAGTGTTGGATCTAGTTTTACTTATGTAATAATTTTATTTGTCAAAATTTTAAATATTTTAGAGAATGATTCTACATAATCAATTATACTCTTCCATTAGAATAAAACTAGCCATGCACTGATTATATGATATAAGAAAAAGGGGCCCTAAAATATTTTGGGCCTAAAGTTCGGGCACCACGGCTTTAGCCTGTACGTCGAATTTAAAAAGTTGGTTTAAGAAAAGGGTCAAGCGGAGAATATTTCGAAAGGCGTTTTATAGATGACATCCGAGGATCTTACAAAGTTGTTAGTTCTTTTTCCGTCAGATCGTGAATGGGTACTGATTTAGAGTCGATGACTTGTATGAACTCACATCAGCCAATTCTGGAGTTGTGGTGTTAGGAAGTCGCTACCAAGATTCGAGTCCAATTACTATGGTTGTTTACTGAGGATGTAGTTGTGCTCAATTATCACGACGGCAAAAAGGTAGTTACATTTAAGTGTAAATTTGGTTTGATCATCGAAAAGGGGTTAAAGTTGATCGTAATAGAATCACAACCGTGGATATCAAGTCGGTGTTAAAGTCCGACGACGGTACGTGTTAGCAAGAAGTCAAGTGACTCAAGTGTATTACGCCCTAATGTCGTAAATACCGAAGCCCCGGCACATGCGAGAGTCACTACTAAAACACGCCATTTAATGTTGATAACATGTTTGGTATGGATGAGGCGTTGCAAGAAGATGTGAGCAACCCATCGGGTAGTAGTGTTCCATGATGAAGATGTGGTGAATATCGATGTCATCGACGCATCTAACGATGAGGATGTCGAGGCCAACGCATACATGAATGATTATGTAGTCGCGTTGAGGATGATAACGCGATTTAAACCGATCTCAAACCGAGGATGAGGAAGATACCGAATCCGAGAATAATATACACGTTGATTCCGATGGGTTTGATGACGCGTGCGTAATTGAAAATGAGCATTCATATTAGTACTTTACCTCATATTGTTAAACCTTACATATTCGTAATCTACCAATTTTGTTATCGCAGTAGGATATTCATGGCTAGACATAATGATTGGAGGTCGCCGAGGTGGTGGGCGATCCAAGATCGGAGAGCAGTAGCTAACGATGGAGGCTCTTCTTCAGCGTGAGTAAGTTATCTTAACTAGGATTTAAATATATCTCAAGTCGCATTAATTACAATGATTATTCAAGTACTATGTTAAATACAATTATTACATACGCACTCGTCGACGACACCGAGGGACGAACCACGGTATCTTTGGTCGTCTCATGGCAGTATCTTACTTACAAGATCGATGGATGTCGTTTCACAAAGCAATAAGTGTTAATATATTCGTACTATTTCTATCAGTTATTGCAAAACACAATTCACATAACACATATTGTTATACTTTTTTCTATAAGATACTGTAACCGTGGCTAAGCACACCCTACACGCGATTTGTTTCGACGATCTCAGAGAGAGGTGCGTGCGGTTCGATTAGTATGCTATGTGAGACGATGCCACTTTTATGCAAACCGCTCGGGAGTTCCACGTAAGTTAAGCATATTATCACTACATAGTTGTATTGGGATGACGAAATCAATTGTTCTTAATTTTAAATAATCTTTTGTTATAGGTTTATTATCGATTTGACCGAGCATCTCTCAGCCAGCTGGCGATGATGTGATTGAGCATCACGTCCGCTACGAATTACTCTGGATGGATGTATAAGATGCGACAGAAGGCAGCCCGGGCAGTTGTGGACCAGCCCGGGACCACCATCAGAGATCATCAGCCCCGCATAGTCTCCGATTTAGCCTGGGAGGCTATGTGTGCGACTGGAGGTCATGACTTCAAGAAAAAAAGTTTGAGCAGAAGAAGAACCGTGGTCACCCGGATAGTACACACCATCGGGTTCTCGACTCGTTCGAGGAGGCGAAGCGGTAAAGTCGCCAGATTTAGTTATTTATGTGCAAGTTCTCACACAAATACTTAAGACTGTTTTATGATTGTTTCAGATTGGGCATTGGGGAGGACCTCGGGCCGAGATCCTACCATTCTAGAGTTTTGGGATCGAGCCCACACGCCTAAGGACGAGCGTGCTTTGTCTCAGGCAACTTTAGCTATACGGGTAAAACTCATCTTACTATTTAGCTTTTAATAATATTCAATCGTAAATAAAATGATATAATTAACATACATGATACGGAATACATTACATAACCGATTTCAAAGGCTTTGGGATTTGAAGCGTGATAGTCGAAGTGACTATTAGGAGGGTTCTAAGTCGTTAGATTCCGCCACCCTCTTCCCGATATCAGATTAGATCGGGATGAGGAGCCGAGACTATGGGTCGCGCCTCGGGATCCCCTACTAGCAGCATACCAGCAGATATCGAGTGTTGGGGTGCCGAGGATACTCGCATATACACTTCCCAGGAGGTAATATTTTTTATGTTTCACTTAAATTATCCAAATTTATCACATTATATAAATTATTATTAGTAATCGAATTTGTATCTCTTTATAGCTCGAGCCAAATGTCGTCCGTCAAGAAAGCACATGTCGGACCATCTCATACTGGCACCGCTTGGATGACGATATCTTCCTATTACCGATAGGGCCGCGGTTTGATAGTTTCATACCGATCCGGCCTTTCGGCGTCGTAGATTGCCTTCAGCTCTCGTCTTCACCAGATTGCTCAGATATTATAAATAGGCCTCTGCAGAGAGTACGGATTACCACGGGAGCAGATTCGACGCTTGGAGCGCCGAGATGCTCCGGATGGTGATTACCCTCTTGGAGGAGGCTTTTCGTCCGCCCCTACCTACTTAGGTATTCTTATTGTTTATGTTTTTCAATTAAGGCTAGTTTGTTAATTCTCACATATATATATACGGACTAATGATTTATATTTTTGATTCTATCAACAAAGGGTGGCGATGATGATGAGAGCGAGGACGAGTCCGATTTTCATATTATTTGTGAGCGTCGTTGCTCACCTCCTCACCGATGATGATACTTTAACTAGTTTATAGTTCATTTGTATATATTCATGTTATTGTAGAACTTTTGTATATATATTGTATTGTCTAATCAAGGTCTGCATAACTATTGTAAATTATATTGTTTAACATTTATGGAACATTAGCTAATATTTGTAATTGGTTAGCTTATAATACGTTTTGGTGGATATTTGAATGTGAATGTGAATGATAATGAGTTGAAGATTAAATTTTAGTGCTACGTTGCATATTTGAATGTGAGATACATGTTTATATTACTGTATATTGGGTTGTGACAGGTTACATGTACATTAATGGGTTTAAACACCTAGAAATTGAACTTTTAAAATCTGCAATTAAAAAAAAGGATAGTTAATTCCTACGGAATAGAGTATTTGCGACGGAATTTCCCTCAGAGTTAACAAATAATCAATTTTTAATAAATACCGAAATATCCTAATTTCAATCGAACATACGTTATCTTGACGGAACATATCCGTCAGAACGCTTTCTATCTCCTAAATTTAAATTCGTCGAAGTTAATAATTAGACAATTTTAATAAATAGTGGGTTATTTTTGTTTTCAGTCGAAAATAATATAATTCCGAGGGAATACATCCGTCAAAAATAGGTACTGTTATATTCGACGGAAAGTTGCGTCCTATATATTCTGTCGAAGATAGTTAATATTTGACGAACATCCGTCGGAGATACGTTCGTCGAGGATAATGAATATCCGACGGAATTTTTGACGGATCGTATTTTCGACGCGAATATTTACGACCGAATATCTGACGGATATTTCCGTCGGGAATAATATATTTTTGACTGAATAGGCCTATGTCCGACGGAATAATCCGTCGGACTTAAGCTTTTTTCTTATAGTGTACTCAATACGAACAATAAGAAAAACATGCAACTGTGTAAAGCTACAAACTGGAAACATTTTTAAGACGTGAAATAATAAAACAACCCAGTTTAGTGTAAATTCTTTAATGACAGATAAATAGTCAGACCTTTTTCTTCTGCTTATGTTTCTGGGGCAATATGTTGGATCTAACAGGATTCAAAGCAGCTTTGGCAGCAGAAATTGTGTTACTCTGGATCTGCGACAAAGTCCCTCTCTTCGATTTCTGATCTGTCGTCGCATGCTTTACTGTTCCGCTGCTCAGAGGCGGCATTGCCGCCGGTGATGCCGACGATGAAGACGACGGAGGTGGAGGCGCCGTCGGCGTCGGGTCCGACGATATCAGATCCATCAGCGTCATTCCCGCAGAATCCTGTACAGATTACAAACATAAAATTATTAATCTACTTTTCCCCGGGGAAATGATCATTAGAGTTTCAGGAGGGAATTACCGCCATGGAATTGTGCTGGTTGTTGATCTTGGTGGATCAATGGTTTTAAAATTTGGTTTCGAAGGAGGGAGCTGCTTTTTTCCTCCATATCCCCATCCCCCGTTTTACGAGTTATCTACTCCAAGAGAATATGCACGGCAAGAAAAAAAGATTTATCTACAATCGCTTCTCAGTTACCACATTCGGTCGTTGATTTTGATCGCACATAATCTGATCGTTGGGTGGATACCGACGACTAATGTATCCGCGATCGCCTATAGCTACCGATTCCATCGTTAAGCTGAGTCAGGTCCGAAGGGTGACGTGACCCACGCATCAGCGATCGATTTATCTGTGGGCGCCTATAATGATCGATTACGTTGTTAAGGTGGGGTGTTTGTTTAGAGCTGAAATGAATTTGAATGGTTGGATTGGTCAGTGCGTTTGTTTTGCTGAATCGGTAAGATAGACGAGTTGAATGGTTAAGTCATATTTTTTTAGCTGAATGGTTAAATAAGCAGCTGAATGAAGTAAAAAAATTAAAAAAAATATTAACTATTATATTAAATAATATGAAATAAATTTACAACAATTTTAAATTTTTTTAAAATAGATAAAATAATAAATTTTTGTCATTCAGATGTTTCAGACATGTCAATTATCAAACAATTTTTTTCACTCAGATTCAGCTCATTCAGATTCAGATTTAGATTTATTCAATTCATCAAACACCCCCAAGTCATGGTGAGTCAGGTCTGAAGAGTGACGTAGCCCACATGTCACTAACACTCGGCCGCTAATACATAATTTTTTTTTAACATTTTTGTTTTGTGGATTTTCTAAACAAATTGTACGTACTTTATATCCCAATACACAATAATATATAAACATCCATTCATACAAGTAAATAAACTAACATAGAACATCATATATAAACATCCATATATTTATATATTCATCCATATTGCAAACAAATAAACCAACACTATATAAACATAAACAAATCAACGTGAACCAAATTAAATAAGTACAAATGTCATAATCGTCTAACATGAATCAATAATGTAAAATAATTAATACAAAACTACAAGTTGCAAGCTGCCTAATCTCTATAGAATAGAAGTCCCTCCATGCAGTATGACTTATATATATATTAATATTAATAAAATTAAAATATATTCATGTTCATTTTTTATGTCAGAATAAAATTACTATCACACGGATCATCAACTAGTAAACACAATGTTAGTATATCTATTTTTGACAATAAAATAATTGTTACTAATATTTGTGTGTACTTTATCTTACACGATAATTCTATTATGTCTTACTTTTATTAAATAAAGAAGTCCTATTAAATGTAGTTCTGTCAAGTGTGTGAAAGCAGATACTCTGTATCCAATTCTCCTGTCTTCTTGTGTCCCCCACTTATATTTTGATATATAATTTCTTATTTAACACTAATTAACTCTGAAATTAAATTAAATGACATATGTCAAAATATAAGTGAACAAAGGGACAAAGAGAATTGGGACAGATGATCTGTTATCGAAGTGTATAGCCTCATTAGTTCACACGTCATCAATCATCATCATGGTGCTATAATTTCAAATGACAAGACATTGCTATTAATTACACTTACATTAATTAAAACACGTTAAAAAGAAAAAAGACCTTAACATTAAAATAAAATAAAATTATAGTAATGCGCTGGTTGTCTTAAAACATGTACCTTATTACATTAATTAAAACACTTTTAAAAGGAAAAAAGACCTTAACATTGAAGAAAAATTATACCAATACTGTGAAACCCAAATTTTATGAATAAAAAATTAATTTTTTTAAAATAATTTTTTTATATTATGGTATGAATTTAAGAAAATATTATAGTTGTGGGTAATATTTATAAATTTTGCAAAGTATGCAAGTTGTCATATTATATTCGATTGGTCGGGGAATATTCGTTTTAAACAGGAAATATTAAATGACGACGGGACAATCATTGGTAGACCCTTAATAACGGAATTATTGTCGGATTGAGAAAAACGACAAAAAATATTTTATTGAAAATAACGGCGGAAGTTTTTACCATTGATCATTGTTGAACTACTCAAGAGAAAGTAAAAACGATGTACGCGTTGTTGCAAGAAGTACACTACCAGTATTGATTATTGATATTTATGTGAGAAGTCACTTAGTTTTGTTCAATTATTGCTACAATAGTTCTTTGCGTAAGATCTCACATTATTTGATTCAATTATTGTTGATTTAGAAGTTTTGTTTTATTCACGTAATAAAATAGAAACATCTTTTTATATAAAATAGAATACTTTATTAAAGTTATTCTATAAATAGAATATATTATATTTTATTATGCATAGTATTTGCATAGTGTCCGTGATAGTATTTGCATAATAAAAATCTTTTATATAAATAGAATATATTATATTTTATTTAAAAAATTTTTCTTTAAATATGGACCGTCATATTAAAGTAAATCAATCTGAACTGCTCATGGATTAGTTACTTATGCATTCCATTTTCCTATAAAAATAAGCTCATTCCTTCATTATTTTCTTATTTAATTCATTGAACTCTAAAGAGAGAAACTATAGAGTGATGTAAGAAAAGTTTTTTCGCTACTTCACTACTCTTATATCAAGTATTATTTTACTACAGTGGATATTATTCTTTTGTATTCAAGAAGAGAACTTCATTATTACATTTCTTTATTGCTCGTTGGAATAACTCAGATACGCGGGCTACCCTATACTTGGTGACATTCTTTTATTATTCTCATCTTTATTATTTTGTTTTAATATCCCATCTGCAAGTATACTACTGGACCTGGTTCCATTTTTATTATTCCGTCTTTATTATTCTCATTTAATATCTCGTCTGTCTTATACGCTTGGGACCTAGTTCCATCATTTATTATTCCGCATTTATTATTTTATTGGAACATCCCGCTCGGTGTGAATTTCACCGACCGGTTCTTATTATTATTATTCTCGTTGGAATAGCTATACGCCAAGTAATCGCATGCATGGTGATATCTTTTGTTATTCCATTCTAGATTATACTCGGTTGATTAAAATTTTGACTTCTATACTCCATGAAATTAGTGGAATATCCTTAATATTTTAGCTTCATCCAAAGATTTTTCATGGAAATATTCTTCTGAGCATTCTTGAATTTTATTCTACAAAGAAGTATCATTTTGACAATTTGAACGTTATTGGTTCCTGGACAAATTAATTCTTGAACTTGTTTAATTAAATTCTTATATCATTGTCATCATCCTCATGTTTATGTTATGTTGAAAATCATATGTGGCATGTAGTGCATAGATGGACTTGGTATGATTATGACCAGGGATTATTCGATATAATCATGATCGTAATGTTATAAATGATGTGAAAATTAAAAGTCTTCATTGGCCCGTAGTGCATTGATGGACAGTTTTTGTATGATTATGGCTATGAATTCTCTTCGGCCAAGGGAGCAAATATAAGACCCCAAATTATTAATAAATAAAATTTATTTTCCTCTATTTATTATTTTGAAATAGTAAGGGTTGATTTGATTAATGTGGATAGTTATGGGTAAAATACGCAAATATTTCGAATAAGTTAAAAGTGGTTATAAAATATTCATTATCATTAGGAAATATTCGTTTGGTCGTGGAATATTCAGATCGTTTGGGAATATTCGCATTGACGAATATGTACGATTTTTGTGGGCCCCATAACTGGAAAGCGATTGGATGAAGAAAACGACAAATATAAGTTATTTATAAATAATCTTGGCGTAGTTATTACAAGATTAATCATTGTTGGATACCCCGGTGGTTAAAATACAAGATGTCGGCGTTGTTGAACAAGAAGGCACCAGATTGCACCAATTATTGATTCTTACGTAAAGAAGGCCTTACTCAATAATTGTTACATGAATTATCGCTCAAAGATTTTATTTTATTGATTTAATAATTACTTTGTGTTGATATTTTATATTCGTTGTTGTTTCAATAATTGTCATTACACAAAGATTTTTCATTTTCGGAAGCAATAATTTATATTATCTGAATAATATTATTAGATAATATTATTGGCAATGTCTATAAAGTTTCATTTAATGAGAGGTTTGGTCACCTAATCGTCTTTAGTAAGGAGAAATTCTTATCGAAAGCCCCTCTTTCACAAGTGAACTTCGTTGCCAAGATCTTGTGATTCTATAATATTATTTGTGAACAATTAATTATTGATTTATATAATGAGGAAACTATTGATTTTATGTGGATATAGATGGAGAAAATTTTTAATGTGACAATTGTTGAAAATTAATATTTTATCTTTTTTTGATAAAATAATTCATTTAAATATATTATTTTAATAATATATTAACGGTGATATTTTTATAATAAATGTGGGATATATGAGTATATAAGGATGAAGAGTATTTTTGTGGCATTAAATGTTTAACACATATTCTGTGTGTTGGTGGACACAATTATTGATCGAAATTTGATTATAGCCTGTAAAATCGTCCGTTTGTGGATTTCGGTCAATTTTTGTTTGGAATTTGAAAAAACTTTCTTCTGCAAAGTTGTAGAGAATTGAATTTCCTATAAAAACACGCGAGATTCGAATTTTCTGATAAAAGGCCTATTTATTATGAATTATTGAAGTTCCGAAGCTCCGAAATAATTAATTTTTAAAGTTTAAAATATTTTTAATATGAAAAACGTTTTTGGTGATTTGAGTGTGGTTCTTGCATGTGTTTTAATAGCTGAATTCAGATTCTTGGTGCGCAGGAAGTTGTGGAAATAATAATAATATTATTATATTAAATTTTCTACTTTTGGTGTTCTAAGCATTTTCCTATAAATATGGTGCTTGGGTTAGAATTGAAAATCACACAAAGCTCAAGTTTTCTCTCTATATTATCGAGTTTATTCTTGTGAGTATTTTGAGTATACTTTGAGTATTGCTATACGGTGCAATTTCAAGTCATGCCTTTATATCTGTCTCAGATGGCAATATCTCGTATTTAAACTCACTTGGTTTATATGTTGTAATAATAAAGTCAGTAGTTATTTACGCACCATGTATTTGGCGACACTCAGAATGGGTTGGATGAAATGGACCTATTTTGGGGGCATCACGGTTGGTATCGTATCAGCTTAGGATATGATCTCCGGCGGAGATGGGGGAATGAACTAGGAGGGAGAGACGAGTAAATCCTTCGTTAAGATGTCCTACCTAAGCTTATTTGTTAGTTGGTTAAGATATAGGGATATTATGTGATATATTGATTTCCTTAATTAACCCTTATTTTATTACGAAAGATTTGAGAATGTCGATTGAGATTATTAATGATGGAGTAAATGAGGCCGTGGAGATGCCTCAGATTTACCAAATGAGGAGTAACGTGCAACAGTCGACAATGTACCTCTTGTGAACAACACCAATCGAAAGCGAGATGATGAACGAGGGGATGTTTTGAAGCTTTTTGCGTTCATGCAAAAAATCGACGAGGAGACTCGTGTTCAAAAATCTGAGGAGGAAATGATAAGAATTCACCGTGGTCACAAACAAGTTAGCCTTAAAGAGTTGGGACCACCGCAATTCTGGGAAAGCGGATCCGATTAAAGCGAGACGTGGGTCAAACAAATTACCAAGATATTCGATGTCTTGGGATGCACGGGAGGAACAGAAAGTTCCATTCGCTACTTTTATGTTCGTAACGAAAGGTGAGACATCGGTTTGAATATGTGAAGCGTGCACCCATCCAGATGCACTCAAGCGTATGTCAGCGGAGACGCGTTTCAGAAATATTCAATGACAAGTACTTCCTCGAAAGTATTCGGCTATATGAAGGAAGTGGAGTTTATTAGACTGGAGCAGAATAACATGACGGTGTCCCAAAGACGAGGTGAAGTTCATGAGTTATCCAAAGTTCAGACCTCATTTGGTGGAGAATGATGAGAACGATGGACGATATATTTCCGAGAGGTTTGAAAATCCAAGATACGCCAAGATTTCATTTCTCATAAATTTTCTATCTATTCAGAGATATTGTCAATAGGGCTCATTGTTAGAAGCGAGATAACGAGTACGTTCAACCGAGGGACCATAACCAGGATCATATCAAGATAAAAGTCATCGTAATAACGATAACCAAGTGGAGAAAAGAAGAATACGGACAAAGGCTAGAACCACTCTGGTGGTAATCATGGCCATGAGAATAGAAGAAGCGAGTCGGGAGGAGATTTTAAAAGAGGAGATTCAACAACGACCATGTGAAGACGTCGCCAAGAAGAAATTGGTTTTGAGGAGGAGAAAGACCACCCGGTCAGTATGTTATAAATGCGGGAAAGAGGGACATATCACCTCAAAGCGCCCACAACAGTTTAAGGTATGCTATAATTGTGGAAAAGAAGGACATATCGCCGAGATTAGACGTATTAAAACCCATCCAGTGGGAATGGTGACTCAAAAGGATGTCCCAGAAAAGTCAAAGTCAATCGGTTCTCGGAAGAACATTTGTCGTGGCCGGTCAAAATCAAGGAACCCGAACGGTTAAGCACGGGTTAGTTAATTATAAATTTTGCGAAGTTTATACCTTACTAGATACCCGGTTCTACCCATTCTTTTATCTCTCTTGCTTTCACATTTCAACGTTTGAACTCGACTACGGAAAAATTAGACTTTGACCTATTTATGGAGACTCAGTTAGAGAAACTTTCATTACATCCGTTGTTTAGAAATTTTGCTTGATTCAGGGTTGGCACTATCACATTACCCGTTAACCTTATTTCTATAGAGATATTTGCTTTTGATGTGATTTTAAGGTTAACTACTCATCACGCCGAAATTGATTACTTTCGTAAGGTTGTTAGTTTTCATATTCCTAAGCAACTCGTTATTCAATTCAAGCAATCAAACCATTCAGAGTCAAACATCTTCATATCAAGCCATGAAGTCATTTGTTTATTACGGATGTCAAGTTTTCTTAGTCCATGTTATGGATTTGAATAAAGACACGCCGATTTGAATAATATTCTGTTGTTATTGATTTTTCCTCGACGTATTTCTCAAGAATTTCTTCGCTTACTCCCAAAGCTTCGATATTAAATTTTGTATCGACTTTGAACCCCCAGACAAAACTCATTTCTAAAATCTCATATCGAATGGCTCTTATTGAACTTCGGGAGTTAAAATTCAACTATAAAATTTGGTACTGAGCCTTTATCCGGTGACTTCTTTGTGGAATCACCAAAGCCGGACTCTCCGTAGGGGACACCATATTCGATGCGATAGTAAAGCGATAGGTGTCATTGTAGCGTCTTATCCAAGGTTGGGATATGAGTCACAGATGAGAACAACCTAAGTTTCAGAATCGAAATACGTAGTTTTCAGGCTTAGTTGGTTATTATCGGAGATTCGTTGAAGGATATTCTCGAATCACTATTCCATTAACGCAGCTGACTCGTAGAGATACAAAATTCGAATGGAGCAAGGAATGTGGAAAGAGCTTCAAGAGGAGACTCATTTCAGCCATGTTCTGACCATGCCATCCTGGAAAAATAACGTGGTGGTGACGTGTTGAGAAGAAGATCATATACAAGTACGAGTACGATATTGTCAAAGACTCATTTCAGTATAATTTACAAATAATAGAGATGGAGATGAAAACTCTAGGTACCCACATGATGATATCTGAGTATAATCGATTTTAATCGATAAAATTAAAGTCATTCAAGCCTACACACCGAGTGATGAATTTGTAGAAGGAGGTGCAAGAAGTTGTTATTTCAAAAGCGAGAATCGGTGAGGTGAGGAAAGCTCAAACCTTTGATTTAGTAATCCATTTAAAATTCTCGATCGAATAGGAACTGTGGCCTATCGACTCATTTTACCGCCAAGTATGACGCGTGTTCATAACGTTTTTCACGTGTCGATGTTACGTAAATATGTGGACGCCTTAACCACGTCGAAAGTTAGAAGCCGGACGAGATAAATCAAGACTTAACGTGACGAGGAGGTACTGTCAAGATCTTGGATAGGAAAGAACATGTCCATATGTATCGAGGTTATACCACAAGTTAAGGTTTTGTGGAGAAACCATCTTTATTGAGAAAATGACGGGAGTTGGAAGCGGAAATAAAAGCGAGGTATTCTCATCTTTTCAAAACACTGTGTATCGTACATCAATTTCGAGGATTAAATTTCATAAGGAGGGAGGTTGTAAGACCCCAAATTATTAATAAATGAAATTTATTTTTCTATTTATTATTTTGAAATAACAAGGGTTGATTTGATTAATGTGGATAGTTATGGGTAAAATACATAAATATTTCAAATAAGAAAGTGGTTATAAAATATTCATTATTGTTTGGGAATATTCGTTTGGTCGTGGAATATTAAATGCTTTGTTGGGAATATTAAATGCACGACGTCGTAGTCTTTTGTGGGCCCCATAACGGAAAGCGATTGGATGAAGAAAAAGCGACAAATATAAGTTGTTTATAAATAATTGGTAGTAGTTATTACAGATTAATCTTGTTGGAATACCCGTTGGTTAAAAACACGAATCTGGCGTCAACAAGAAGATAGCTTGCAAGATTGCACCAATTATTGATTCTTACGTAAAGAAGGCACTACTCAATAATTGTTACTGTTAAAGAATTTATTCAAAGATTTTATTTTATTGATTTAATAATTGTTGCGTTGATATTTTATATTCTTTGTTGTTTCAATAATTGTCATTACACAAGATTTTTCATTTTCAAGCAATAATTCATATTATCTGAATAATATTATTAGATAACATTATTGGCATGTCTAGAAAGTTCTCGCATCAAGGAGAGGTTTGGTCACCTAATCAAGCTACCAAGAAAGGAGAAATTCTTATTGGAAAGCCCTCTTTCCTGCAGAAGCGACTGGTTGCCAAAGATCTTGTGATTCTGTAATATTATTTGTGAACAATTAATTATTGATTTATATAATGAGGAAAATATTGATTTTATGTGGATATAGATGGAGAAAATTTTAATGTGACAATTGTTGAAAATTAATATTTTATCTTTTTTGATAAAATAATTCATTTAAATATATTATTTTAATAATATATTAACGGTGATATTTTTATAATGAATGTGGGATATATGAGTATATGAGGAGGAAGAGTATTTTTGTGGCATTAAATGTTTAACACATATTCTGTGTGTTGGTGGACACAATTATTGATCGAAATTTGATTATAGCGTGTAAAATCGTCCGTTTGTGGATTTCGGTCAATTTTTGTTTGGAATTTAAAAAAACTTTCTTCTGTAAAGTTGTAGAGAATTTAATTTCCTATAAAAACTCGCGAGATTCGAATTTTCTGATAAAAGGCCTATTTATTATGAATTATTGAAGTTCCGAAGCTCCGAAATAATTAATGTTTAAAGTTTAAAATATTTTTAATATGAAAAACGTTTTCGGTTATTTGAGTGTGGTTCTTGCATGTGTTTTAATACCTAAATTCAGATTCTTGGTGCGCAGGAAGTTGTGAAAATAATAATAATATTATTATATTAAATTTTCTACTTTGGTGTTCTAAGCATTTTCCTATAAATAGGTGCTTGGGTTAGAATTGAAAATCACACCAAAAATCAAGTTTTCTCTCTATATTATCGGCGTATTCTTGTGAGTATTTTGAGTATACTTTGAGTATTATTGCTATACTATGCAAGTTCAAGTCATACCCTATATCGGTGTTTTGATTTAAAAGTAATGTCTTTCGAGGTAAGGGATGTTATTTTATTCGAAAATGATATTATTTCTTCAATATCATTATGCCGAAATATTGGTTGGAAATTTTATCAAATTTGGAACTTTTTTCGTATGGGATTACTATTCATGAATTCTATTCACGTAGTATTATTTACGAAGCGTGAAGATGTTTTTTTGTGAAATTTCTATCTTTTGGTGTCGTGAGTTCTTATTCACGTATCGACCATTATTCATGAATACGACACTATTCACCGAAAAATGAAATTTCTTCTTTTTGTCCAAAATATCTATTCTGGATACTAGCTTTGATTGTATCCATGTTTTGATCATTCTTGAATTTTACCCCACTCTGATTACTTATGAAGTATTTTTGAACATGGATTGTTTAAAATACGAATTCTTAATATTTGTTCTTTTGTTTCACTTGATTCATTTCCTTTAAAATATTTTTCATCATCCTCAGTCCTAAATGATGATATTACTGAATATCTTTGGCCTGTAGTGCAAAGATGAATGATTTTTTTGATGAATATCTTTTGGCCGAGAAGTGCAAAAGATGAGCAGTGTTGAGATGAACATGACCGATCGATTAATATCTTTGGTCAGTAGTGCAAAGATGAGCAGTGTTTAGATGAACATGACTACGGTGATGAATATCTTTTGGCACGTAGTGTAAAAGATGAATATTTGATTCCAGATATATATATGATTGATGTTACAGGGATAAAATATCGACGATGAACTTTTAAATTCATATATAGAAGATAGTAGTTTGCATTCTCTACTTAACTCTTCTAATGAATTGTTGTTTCCGCTGCAGTTGTTGATTTAAAACTGGTTGTCTATTATATTCTATTAGATTTTTCCCTGTTGAAGACTAACGATAATTTGTTGTATATTATCTTAGTCATAATATTTTTTATTGGGCTAGTTGAGCTCACCCTTTTCCTTTTTGTTCCATTTTTCTTCCCAGGAGGCGAGAATGTAGCGAGTACTAGTCCGGGTATGGAATGAAGGTTCTAGAGAGAGTTGTTTAGTAGTCCTCACCATTTTTATAAAATAATGTATCAATAATTATGATGGGGATTTATTTTGCGTGTGGATATTATCCAGATGGCAATATCTCGTATTTAAACTCACGGTTTATATGTTGTAATAATAAAGTTGTAGTTATTTCGTACCATGTATTTGGCGACTCGAGAATGGGTTGGATGGAATGGACCTATTTTGGGGCGCCACAAAGAAAGATGAATTGTTTTATGGCATGATCAGATAGTTGATAAAAAACACGATTATCTTTGGCCCGTAGTGCATGGATAATTCGTGGTCGTGATATCTTAAAGAATATCCTCAGCTTTATAGTGCGGGGATGATTTAATGATGTGGATTATTTATTGAAATGTGAGTCTCGCCGATAAAAGTGATGAAAACTTTTTAAATCATAAAAGATAGTAGATTCTATTATCTACTTGACTCTTTTAATGGATTGCTTGTTCATTGCGCAGATTAAACTTGATGTCTATTGTATTTTATCGGTTTAACATTGTTGGAGGCTAATAATAATTTATTACTCGCATTATCTTAGTCATAATATTTCTTCTTTGGGCTAGTTGAGCTCACCATTTCTTTCACTTGCTTTTTCTTGTGAAATGAGAACATAAAGCGAGGACTTGTCGAGGGAGCGGGAATGAGTGGTCAGGAGGATAGCATTAGTAGTCCTCACTATTACGTGAAATAGTGTGTTAATAATTGTAATGAAGACTCCTTTTGAGTTTGTATAATCTCTAGTAGACAATAATTGTATTCAAACTCACAGTTATGTTTTTGTCGTATTGTACACGACAGTTGTATTTGAATTTATGTACCATGTAAGTGGCGACCCAAGATGGGTGACATATACCTAATTTTTGGGGGCGTCACGGTTGGTATCGAGCTTAGGATATGATCCTGGCTAAGATGTGAGACTAGAACTAGGGGGGAGGCGGGAATTCCTTCGCTAGTGTGACCTACTTAAGTTTATTTGGTATTTGATTGGTCGGTCAGAGTATAGTGATAATATGTTGCATGTTAATTAACCCTTGTTTTGTGGCAGTATTTGAAAATGACATCTGAAAATGCTGAGATAAGCAATGAAGCACATGAGATCGTTGAGTTAGCTCCACCAAAAGGTAATGACCAACAACACGATAATAATCATACCGGTGGCAACGGCCATCGGAACAATGATAACCATCGTGGGGGAAATTATCATGCCAAGAATGGTAACCACTTCGGTGGTAATCATGGCCAAGATAATAGAAGTGGAAATTTGAAGAAGAGAAGGTCATTTAGCTCGATTTTGTCGTATAGTGAAGTCAAGTCCGATTGGAACGGTGGCACCAAAGGCGGATACGGACAAAACAAAGTCGGTGGTTTCAGGAACAGCGTTTTTCGTGACTTTTCAAAAAGCGAGTAACCCGAACGAAATTAGCACGGGTTAGTTAATTATAAATTCTTGCGAAGTCTATACCTTATTAGATACCGATTCTACCCATTCTTTTATCTCTCTTGCTTACGCTCAACGTTTAAATTTGACTTCGGAGAAATTAGACTTTGACTTATTGGTTGAAACTTTGATAGTAGAAACCTTCGTTACCTCCACTGTTTATAAATCTTGTTGATTCAAATTGACACTTTCACGTTACGTGCCAATCTTATCTCTTTGAAAATACTTGCCTTTGATGCGATTTTAGGAATCGATTGGTTAACTACTCCTTATGCTCTTCGTAAGGTTGTTAGCTTTCACATTCTTATCCAACCTGTTATGCGAATTCAAGCAACCAAACCACTAAAGTCAATCATTGTCATATCAAGCCATAAGTAAAGATCCCCGATCCTTTCGTTGTTGACTTTCTTGTGTGGAATGCACCAAAGCCAGACTTTCTGTAGGCGACGTCGTGAATGACGATGACAAGTTGATAGGTATCATTGTGAGGTGTTATTCAGGTTAAGGGATGAAGTCGGTTGGTATCAATGTGACGTCTTATCCAAGTCTTGGATGAGAATATGATTTTGAATGATATTTCTATCATTAATAAATTTTCTTACGATTCTTGAAGAGTTCTTAGCCTACCCTAGAAGCGTGAAATCGAATTTTGTATTGATTTCAAAGACAAAATCCATTTCTAAAACCCTCAAATATTTCTTCAACTAAAATGAACGTAATACGCGCCAAAGACGTTGGCTCAAGTCATTGAAGATTACGATCGTACCATTCAATACCATCGTGGAAAAGCGAACGTGGTAGTGACGCGCGTTGAGTAGAAGATCGTATGCGTTTACGAATGCGATGTTGTTAACACAAAGACCCATTTCGTACGACTTACAAATGATGAAGATAGAGTTAAAGACTCTAGGAACCCACGTGAAGATAACGAATATACGAGTAGAATTAATCGACTTTAATCGATAAAGTTAAAGTCGTTCAAGCTACACACCCGGAGCTGATAAATGTGAACAATTAAGAAGGTTCAAGAGGGCGTTATTCTAAAAGCAAAAATCGACGAAGAGAGGAAATTTCAACCCTCGATTTAATTGGCCCATTTGAAATCCTCGATTAAGTAGGAGTTGTGGTTTATAGACTCGTTTTACCGCCAAATATGTTGCGTGTTCATAATGTTTTTAACGTATCAATGTTACGTAAATATGTGGACGACCCGAACCACGTTATTAATTTAGAACCGGACGAGATAGCAGAAGATTTAACGTATGAGGAGATACGTGTTAACATCTTGGATAAGAAGGATCATATTCGACGCACAAAGGTTATACCTCAAGAGTTAGAATTTGAAGTGAAGTCGAGGTATCCTCACTTCGCTTAAGATACCGTAACGCACGTAAATTTCGAGGCAAAATTCCATAAGGAGGGAGATTGTGAAACCCCCAGATTTTATGAATAAAGAATTAATTTTCTCAAAATAATTTTTTATATTATGGTGTGAATTTGAGATAATGTTATAGTTGTGGGTAATATTTATAAATTTTGCAAAGTATGCAAGTTGTCATATTATATTCGATTGGTGGGGAATATTCGTTTTAAGCGAAATATTCGTATGTCAAGACAATCATTGGTGGACCCATAACGGAATTATTGTCGGATTGAGAAAACGACAAAATATTTTATTGAAACTAACGGTGGAAGTTTTCTGGTTGATCTTGTTGAACTACTTTCGGTAGTAAAAAAAATGAATGTCTGGCGTTGTTGCATAGAAGCACACGGTATTGATTATTGATATTTATGTGAGAAGTCACTCGGTTTTGTTCAATTATTGCTCTGATAGTTTTTTGATAGTATCTCACATTATTTGATTCAATTATTGTTGATTTAGAAGTTTTGTTTTATTCACGTAATAAAATAGAAACATCTTTTTATATAAAATGAATACTTTATTAAAGTTATTCTATAAATAGAATATATTATATTCTATTATGCATAGTATTTTGCATAGTAAAATCTTTTATATAAAACAAAATACTTTATTAAAGTTATTCTATAAATAGAATATATTATATTTTATTATGCATAGTGTTTTGCATAGTGTTCGCGATAGTGTTTGCATAATAAAAATCTTTTTATATAAATAGAATATATTATATTTTATTTAAAAGATTTTTCTTTAAATATGGACCGTCAGATTAAAGTAAATCAATACGACCGTTAAATGGATTAATTCTTATGCATTCCATTTCCTATAAATGAAGCTCATTCCTTCATTATTTTCTTATTTAATTCACTTTGAACTCTAAAGAGAGAAACTATAGAGAGAGACTATAGAGATAGAAGAAAAGTTTTCGCTACTTCACTACTCTTATATCAAGTATTATTTTACAAGAAGAGGATATTATTCTTTTGTATTCAAGAAGAGAACTTACATTATTACATTTCTTTATTGTTACATTGGAATAACTTTTTGTACGCTGCTACCCTATACTTGGTGACATTCTTCTATTATTCATCTTTATTATTACGTAGGAATATCATATGCTGTCTTTATCTGTGGGACTGGTTCCATTTTATTATTAAAAGTCTTTATTATTACAGCCGGAATATCTGCATTTATCTTATATCTGGGACTGGTTCCATCATTTATTATTCCGCATTTATTATTACATTTGGAACATCCTGTCGATTGTGAATTTCACACGACACGGTTCCGTTATTATTATTCTGTTGGAATAACCGCCTATACATCAATCTCGCATGCGTGGTGATATCTTTTGTTATTTCATTCGGTATTATACTCAGTTGATTAAAATTTTGACTTCTATACTCCATGAAATTAGTGGAATATCCTTGATATTTGTGCTTCATCCAGTATTTTTCATGGAAATATTCTTCTGAGCATTCTTAAATTTTATTCTACAAAGAAGTATCATGTTGACAATTTGGACGTTATTGGTTCCTGGACAAATTAATTCTTGAACATGTTTAATTGAATTCTTATATCATTGTCATCATCCTCATGTTTATGTTATGTTGAAAGTCATCTGTGGCCTGTAGTGCATAGATGGACTTGGTATAATTATGACCAGGGATTATTCGGTATAATCATGACCATAATGTTACAAATGATATAAAAATTATAAGTCTTCATTGACCCGTAGTGCATTGATGGACAGTTTTTGGTATGATTATGGCTATGGATTCTCTACGGCTAAGGGAACAAAGATGAATTGTTTTATGGCATGATCGGGGCCAGTTGATGAAAACACGATTATCTTTGGCAAGTAAGTGCATGGATAATTCGTGGTCGTGATCTTAAAGAATATCCTTGGCTTTTGTAGTGCGGGGATGATTTAATGATGTGGATTATTTATTGAAATTTGAGTCTCGGCGATAAAAGTGATGAAAAACTTTTAAATCATAAAAGATAGTAGATTCTATTCTCTACTTGACTCTTTTAATGGATAACTTGTTAAATTCACTGCATTAAACTTGATGTCTATTGTATTTTATCGGTTTAACATTGTTGGAGACTAATGATAATTTATTACGCATTATCTTAGTCATAATATTTCCTACTGGGCAAGTTGAGCTCACCCTTTTACTTTTATTGTTCTCTTCAGGAAATGAGAATATATTTGGGACGAGTCGGGGAGCGGAGTGATGGTCCAGGAGGATAGCATTAGTAGTCCTCACTATTACGTGAAATAGTGTGATAATAATTGTAATGAGGACTCCTTTTGAGTTTGTATAATCTCTAGTAGATAATATTTGTATTCAAACTCACAGTTATATTTTGTCGTATTGTACACGACAGTTGTATTAGTAAGTTGTATTTGAATTTATGTACCATGTAAGTGGCGACCCAAGATGAGTGACGTATACCTAATTTTGAGGGCGTCACAAATACATTAGTTATCATAAAACATATACCACCTTATTACATTAATTAAAACGCGCTAAAAATAATAAAGACCTTAATATTGAAAATATATGTATATATACCAATGCATTAGTTGCTTTTTTGATATTTTTATATGAAAAATGTCGTTATAGATGTATAGCGATAGTAAAGATTATCGCTATAGAATTTATAGCGACGTTTTTCATATAAAAATATCAAAAAATCATGTGGAAATATCAATTTTCTTTTACTGATACCTATTGTCATAATACACGTACTTTGTTATATTTATTAAAACGTGTTAAAAAAACCTATTTTAAAACATGTATCTTTGTACATGATCTCTTCTATTATACTTATTTTCTAATACATATTCTGCGACACAACTTTTTGAGATTTTTTGTTTTGTAATTAGTTGTTTGTGATAAATTTTATTTTATTGCTAAATGTCATAATTATATTATTGAATGTGTATCGAGAGAAATTAGAGAATATTATATAATAGAAGAGATCCTAATTCCTTTTACAATATTGATCCGAATTATATGAATTATGATCATTCTTAATGTATATATATATATATATATATATATATATATATATATATATATATATATATATGGAAAAAATAAAAAAGAATACAGTTGTACAAATTTTAAATATACATAATATACAATCGTAGAAGTTAAGTCATCATAGAATAATCACTCAGAGATAAATAATCACTCATGATATAGAAACAATAGTCACTTTACTAATATAGAAACGTAGAGTGAATAATAAAATCGTAAAGTAACTATTAGTGATGATTTCTACTATCATAAATTGTGTTCATTAAAATTATAGACCGTGTATATTTAAAAGTTTGCACAGTTTCATTAACACTTGTATATATATATATTAGTTGTATTATATATATATATATATAGATATATATAAACGATATATAATTTATTCCAAATTTTAAATAATAAAACCCAAATAATTTATTACATTAATTAACACCACAACAAAAATTCAAAATTATTTAAATTTTGTTAGATAGATATACAATCCCATTCTTATTTTAATTATACATGTCCGTCAGCTACAGTCCAATCACGTTTCTTGTGAGCTACTCTCAAGCCTTAATAAAACACAATTTAAAGTAATAATCACCGCTTTTAAGAGGTTGCAGGCGCGCAGCTATTGCATGAGCGCCTCCGTCTTCTAACAGTACCACGTGTAACACGTGGTCAATTTCCATTGGACTCAAAACAATGAAGTGGGACCCGGTTAAAACTCCCAATACAGTGACGGGCCCCGCGATGTTTCATCAACTTCGAACAAACGGCTCCAGTTTAATCAAAACCTTACGTTGCTTGAGATGGTGCCACGTGTCATTGTTAGGATGCATTTAGGGTGTGAGTTATTACACGGTAGGCCATCCCTAGTAAAAATGAAAGGTAAGACGAAGACTAGCTATTCATTCATCGTTTGTCCTTCGTCTTCTTTGTTATAGTCTCTTTCTCTCTCTAAAAGTACTCGTTTATGCGTTCAACGGAAGAGGGTTTACTTACAATCGCGCATTGGAGTTTCTTTTGGTAAATCGATCTAGCTTTGTTTTTTGTTCAATCGTAATCGCACAGTCGAGGCCTTTCGATCAAGGTACGTATATACTTAATCCGTTCATTTTAGAGCTGGATCACTCATTTTTTCGATGAATTTGTGTTTGACTGATACTTTTACATGCGATTCTTTGAGTAGCGTGTTTCAATTTGAGAGAATCTAGTGTAAAAGCCGTTCACTTTGTTGAGATTTTTTGTTTGTGAAATTTGCCTCGTTTTTTTTGGGGAGTAAAGGTTCAATCTTTTGGTTTTTGGGGATTTCTTGTGCTGGGTTTAGGTAAGAGGAAGGAGGCACCACTGGTCTAGTGTTTGCCTTTTTAAAAAAGTGTTCATTTCTGGGTTTGAAATGAGATTAGGGTTTGGTTGGTACAATTGCTAAACCTTTGCTTCTGTTTGTTGATGAGAAAGTTGGGGATAAAGTGAACTGGATGTTATTCGCCTGTATGTTTAGCTTTTTATTTATACTCTGTAAAAATTTTTGGCTCTGAAGTTTTAGTTGCGAGTCCCCTGGATTTGGCAACCAAAAGGAGCAATGTGTTTTATGGAATGTTTTCCAACAATCAATCAATTTTTGATTATTCACCGATTATTTGTTCACCCTTTCTTTGAAACTTGTCAATGATCGAACTTAAAGATATGAACTGAGTGCCATTTGATGAGTAACTGAGAACAAAGGAGAGGGATATGGAAAGAATGAGTATCAGAACTTTTTCTACTTGGTAGTTTGAGATTGTTAAGCTGATGTTAATGTTAATTTATGACCTGATTATGGTTGTATGATTTTGCTTAGATTGGATTCAAGTTAATCCTGATGCAGAAGAAGTGAGTAGATTTTGAAGGTTGCACTGCTCTAGTGGAGAAGATGTTGGAGGGTACAAAGTTCACAGGAATTATAAACCATGGTAATTATGATCTTTCGCAAGAGTTTTACCATAAGCTTGGCGAAGGTTCGAACATGTCGATTGATAGCTTTGGGAGCTTGCAATTGAGCAATGGTGGAGGATCAGTTGCTATGTCTGTTGATAATAGTAGTGTTGGTTCCAATGATTCCCACACTCGCATCTTAAACCACCAAGGACTGAAACGCGTCAACAACAATTACTCAGTTGCCCAGAGTGTCAATCGCGGAAAGGTCTCTCATGGCCTAAGCGATGATGCACTAGCCCAGGCTCTGATGGACAATCGTTTCCCCACCGAGGGGCTTGAAAATTTTGACGAGTGGACAATAGATCTCAGAAAGCTGATCATGGGAGCAGCTTTTGCACAGGGTGCTTTTGGGAAACTCTACAAAGGGACTTACAATGGCGAGGATGTTGCCATCAAGCTTTTGGAAAGGCCAGAAAATGATCTAGAAAGGGCTCAGTTGATGGAGCAACAGTTTCAACAGGAAGTGATGATGCTGGCAACATTAAAGCATCCAAACATAGTTCGATTCATTGGTGGTTGTCGTAAACCCATGGTGTGGTGTATTGTGACAGAATATGCAAAGGGGGGCTCAGTTCGGCAGTTTTTGGCTAAGCGACAGAATAGATCAGTGCCTTTGAAATTGGCAGTAAAGCAGGCCTTGGATGTTGCAAGGGGTATGGAATATGTGCATGGTCTTGGTTTGATTCACCGGGATTTGAAATCCGACAACTTATTGATTTCTGCAGACAAATCAATAAAGATTGCGGATTTCGGGGTTGCTCGAATTGAGGTGCAAACTGAGGGAATGACTCCAGAAACAGGAACGTATCGCTGGATGGCTCCGTAAGCATCCTAATTCTTTAGCTTCCTTACATTTATGTGTCTAATCTTCTATTATTAGTGCAATCATTTTGCAAACTTGCTTTATAGACAATCTTTTTGCAAACTTGTTTTATAGACTTGGTAACTTTGAATTTTTAGGATTATATTATTTAACCGTTTTGAGTTTTGACTATCCTTTGTAGTAAAGTTTTATATCTGCTCTCCTTTCAAAGAGAGAACTATAGGAAACACTAAAGCTTTGAATCCAATGACATTTCGTGAAACTTATTTATTACCAACTAGTTGTAGCATCCTAGTTTTGTCTTCAACTTTGACAATCTACTTTTTGAGTACTTGGACATTTATTTTGGCCTATCCTTCAACATGAACTCTTTAGAAATGACTGCTATAACCTTGAGGTTGTTTATTCGCCTTGAGCACCCCTCCACCCTTCCCCATGGTAGTGGATGATAGGTGTTAGCTTTGTCCATTTCTTTTTCTTTTTTATTCCTCATTTATCTACAAATTCTCTTTTGGTTGAAATTATAGTTGGCCTCCTTTATTTCTTATTTTCCTTTAACAGATTGTTAGATTCTTTCCTCCAAGACAATTATATATATAAAAAAGAAAAAGCATCAATATTTGCAATCATATGCAAATGCTTCTAGCTTTGACCAGCACAATTGTTTTTTCCCATTTCTCCTATACAGGTATTTTTGCTGGTAGGTACATGGTGGGGATTGTTAATATCATTATTATTTAAATTTTGTATAGTCTGTGCATTGTAGAAAATAAGAAGAGAGCCATAATAGCCGAAGGAAATATTAGAGTTCACTGTTTGCTATCTGGGATGCCTCCTTATGCTGTAATGTACTAAAAAGCTTATGAATGAATTTGATATTGACATCTTGGGATCTGAAGTAGCGTGAAAGGACTACTTCGACAACACTCACAATCATTTTTCCATAGAAATTCTTGAAATGCTCTATGCAGAAGACGCTTGTGAAATTTAATTGCCATTTTATAATTAGTATTTTTCTTTTAGGGAATTGCTGGGTTGGTTGTATGATTATGTATGAGTAACCTTTTGTGGATTTACTGCAATATTCTTCTTTGTGCAAATTTTGAGAAAGTTATTCTCATGCGTGCATGAGTAGATTCTTGTGGACTGAAGGGCTGGTACTACTAATCTTTGTACATATATGTTTTACTAAAACTAATGCAGTGCACACAGAACACAAGGATTGAGTCTTAAAGGCTTACTGATGTTGTTGCTTTTAAACCCAGATGTGTAGATGAGAGATTTGATAGGTTATGCTGCTTTATCTGTGATATGACTAATAGTTTTTTGTCTGACATTTTTGATACTATGTTCCACTAATTAATTGTAAAGATGTAATATTTGGATTTGAACCAGCCTCAGGTTCACTAAGCGGGACTTGCGATGCATTATCATATGTTTTATTTATTCTGGTATAGAACTTACAATTGTTTGGAACTATGAAGTATGTGTGATTTAGAATTATTATTTAAGCGTGTACTTTACTACTATCATATATTGTTGTTAATTAAATTTGACCACTTTAACATCACTCTACTTTGGGGCATTCTTTTCTTGGTTTTGTAACTGTCATCCGATTGTTTCAATTCATGAAGATGAATATTTGTTCTTTTGTCTTTAGGGTTGAGTAACTTGGGTTGGGTGCTGTTAATCTCAATTCCAGCCTATTTGCATTCTTACCTGTTTTTTCTTTCTTTTTTGATGTTTTTGGGTCCCCCACTATTAGGCATTATGGTTATGGGGCAGTTGATTAGAATGGCAGTCTGTGCAGACTGCCTTTTCCAACCTAAGTTGGATCCTTAATGAGGTTATGAGATGGTAATCTGCTGCTTACTTCTGTCTTATCACATGAGTTGACACTTTCTATGTATTTACATCTACTAAAGTTAAACTTCTTTTTAAATGAAAGATAAAGGAAAGGTCACGACCCCTTCATTTTTGCGCATTGAATTCTACTGCATTATTATGAAAAAGCTAGAGAACAATCATTTCACGTTGTTGCTTGAAGAAGTAAACTATGAGCTTAAAACGAGTTGGGAATTGGACTTGCAATGACTCTCCAGAGCTAATGAGAATTGAGACAGATACATCTACAAAGGCTTTATGGGAAACTTAATGACTGAGAGATGCATAATATTTTCTTACTTTTAGTTTATCTGAGGTCCGATTTAAAGTTTGATTTTCGGTTTTATATTGTATGACTTGGTCAAAGGAAAGCATTGGAGCACATTTTTGTTCTTGAAACATCTGTAGTCTTGACACTACAACACTGAAAAATATCTTTACCAAGGAATAACTCACTTGTCAAATGCCAAAAAAATCTGTAGGATATATACCTTTTTATTTATATAAAAAGGGTATCTAATTAGGCAATAGCTTTAACTAGTCAAGCTTGTGACTACCCGGTGATGTAGGACGGGGTGGGAAAGAAGGAATTAGAGAACCTATCTCCGCAGAGAATCGGTAATGAAACACACACAAAAGCACAACTTTAATCTTAAATCAATATATTCAATAATCTAAAAATAATGAAGTATTACAATGTTTAAATATAAAACTCAATACTTGGGGACCAAGTAAAAACCCTAATCTAGAAAGGAAACAATCTCCTAAATAAAATTTACTACTATAATAAACTCTCCTAATTGAAATCTATTACTACAATTAAAACTCTTATAATGAAAAACTATTACTATAATATATTACTAAATAATTTCATTAATAACTCAACATTTATCTCTAAATAACAATATAATTAACAATAAACTTTTTGAATTTCTTCTTCCGTATCTCATCATTCTCCTCGCCTTTGAAAAAACTCGTCCTCGAGTTTTGAAATATTGTAGAATAATAAACCACAGTACGAGCGATGTCTTCCAATAAAACATTCGCATCCAATATTTTAATGTCATGAACACTATTCGGGAATAACAGTGACATAATATGAAAATTTGAAGTAGCTTGGGACCCGAATGTATTAACCGGAAAGAGAAAATCAACATGATTGACCTCTACTTTTTCTTCTTTAATGTTTTCGCATTTGGGGTCAAACCTAACTTCAATTTCCTTATTGCAAAGTGCAAACCATCTCTGAATCTGCAAGTTGTTCAACACACTTAACTTTCGCTTCATGTTTCTCATAAACATCAATATGTAAAAGTACTTGCTCTTCTTTATTCTCACCAATTTCATATTGGTTATTGATACGTTTAAGTATTGTGAGACATTCATCAATTGTCTTGTAAGAATTTACTTTGCGGGTCTTCTCTTGTGAATGCGTCGCTTTAACTGAACAAACACGATTAGGATGAACATTTTTTTGCACTTGAACAAAATATGGACGAGCATAACACGTGGTTATGTACTCGTAATGTGCCTTTAAATTTGTAACTTGTTTCAGAAAGTACAAGCTCATCGCATAATTTTTAATACTCGGCACTATACAGGACACAAGACGTTGCTCGCATATGACCAAAGTTTGATGCTCAAGTTGTTTTAGCTTAGCCCAAAGAAAGTCTGGATTGTTAAACCTGGAAGACATTGTATATATGTAGAAGAGCTGAATTGAAAATTTCAAAAACTTTGGGGGTTAAATTGAAAACTCAAAAACTGTGGGGCTAAAATGAATATTTCAGAAACTTTAACGGTTGAATTGAAAGTTTTAGAATTTGTGGGGGTGGAATTGAAAATTTCAAAAACTTGAGGGGACTGAATTGAAAATTGTAGAAACTTTGGGGTAAAAAACTGTAAGTTGGCAGAAAGGAACACCAGAAATTTGATGAACAGTGTCGCACACTGTAGCGATGAACAGTAACGCTGAATTTTTTTTTTGGGAATAGATTGAGACTACGACGATGATCGTGTCTTCGTCTCGAAAAATTGTTGTCGATTCCCTAATGAACTTCGACAATTGGATGGAAATCAAAAAAATATGGTAGAAAGGAATTTGGTAAAATCAAAAGATATTAGGAATTTTGGCTATGATACCATTATGATGTAGGACGGGGTGGGAAAGAAGGAATAAGAGTATCTATTTCCGCAGAGAATTGGTGAGCTTTAATCTCAAATTAATATATTCAATAATCTAAAAATAATAAAGTGTTACAATGCTTAAATAGAAAACCCAATACTCGGGGACTAAGTAAAAACCCTAATCTAGAAAGGAAACAATCTTCTAACTAAAATGTACTACTATAATAAACTCTCCTAATTGAAATCTACTACTACAATTAAAACTCTCTTAATGAAAAGCTATTACTATAATATCCTATTAAATAATTTCATTAATAACTCAATATTTATCTCTAAATAACAATATAAAATTAATAATAAACTTTTTGAATTTCTTCTTCTGTACCATATCACCTGGTTTACCTTGTTCCATGCATATGAATTTTGTGTGAAAGGTACACAAGATTTTCGGTGTCTTGCTCCTTTTGTGATACATTTCTTGCTGTGGACAGTCTAAGGAAGATTTATTTATGCTGTTTTAAAATTCTGATAGAGTTTACAAATGGAATACATAGATTGCTATATTTTGTGCAAACCAACTTCAAGCTTGCTTGTACAAAGTGGAGATGGAGCATTTGTTTTCCAGATACAGGGTTTTAGGGGGATGGGTGATGATGACGACTTGTGTGGTTGGGCAATGAATATTGATGTACTGGGGGGACGCTTAAAATTTTTTTCTTCTTTGTGGGCTCATGCATTAGGAACTTTTCCATGGAATTTCTTTGTTAAATCTTCATAGGATTTTTTTTGGGGGGTGCTTCATGGCTGACATATTTTTTTTCCAATTCATATTCTTTGCTTTCTTTTGAGAGGCTTTCTTGTCTAATTTCTTCCCTCGTCATCTATAAAAACTTCTTTTATTTTAGAAAAAAGTGAGGATGATGAATTGGTATTGTTGGGAAAGTGCGGCGTATTTATTGGAATACACTTGACAAAAATAATTATAATGACCAAGGATGGTGAGACGATGGGATGGATGTGCATTGCAACAAAAACAAAAAAATCTTTGCTTATAGCCACTAAATTTGGTAGAGTTGAGTTTCAAATACTATTAGTGACCTAGCGAAATGCATTTTAGTGCTACCTCTCCCAAGCATGGTACCCTTGCGTTTTGAAACTCTAAACTTTGAGTCGCAAAAGATTTCTTTGTTTTTCTGCCTCTAATTGCTTAAATATCAATATTCTAGCTTAATATGGAATAGTGAAACAATCAAATTGATAGTGTAACTAAAAGTCTTCTTTGAATTTTAGCTTTATTACTTTTAGTTTTTAACAGAACTTAACTATACGCATCCATATAAACTTCTAGCATACCAAGTTTTAGCTCATGTAGCATTCTGCATTCTCATAGTGTTCTATGAACTGAAACGTTTCAGGTAACATTTTCCTAAAAATGAATTAACATTTTCGTAGAAATGAATTAATTTTTGATAGTTCTATCAATTTGGTAATATGCTATTAATGTCAAAGCAGAATTCTATATGATTTATTGTTTCTTGTAAGGGAACAGATCCAAACAAAGTTTATATGTTAGTTGTGCTATGTATAGCGTTTGATATTTTATTTGGAGAATCTAAGGATGCTGCTGCTTTGCTATTTATTCATCTTTCTCTCTCTCCCTCCCTCCCTTGTCTCAACTTAGTTTTTTATTTATTTCTTAGCAGCTATATTTTATATGGCTACTTAAAATGCATTTTCTACTTTGAATTTTCAGGGAAATGATCCAGCACAGGCCCTACACGCAGAAAGTAGATGTTTATAGCTTTGGTATTGTTCTGTGGGAACTCATCACAGGAATGCTACCCTTTCAGAACATGACTGCTGTGCAGGCTGCATTTGCAGTTGTGAATAAAGGTGTTCGCCCAAACATCCCCAATGACTGCCTGCCAGTTCTGAGCGAAATCATGACCCGTTGCTGGGATGGTAATCCTGATGTGAGGCCACATTTCACTGAGGTGGTCAGAATGCTCGAGAATGCACAGACTGAGATCTTGACAACTGTTAGGAAGGCCCGGTTCAGGTGCTGCGTGAGCCAACCGATGACCATCGAATGATGTGATGCAGGAAAAGAAGAAACTTAAAAGTGGTAAGAACAACACAGTAAAGATATGGAAAAGCTAAAAAAGAAAAAAAGAAAAGAAAAAGAGGTGATTTTATGTCAGCCTTGTGTATCTATCAGGGTTAATTTCTTTCTTGAGATAGAAAAAATGAAAGGAAAGTTGTGATGATAAGAACTGCTTGTTTTGTGTTTTTTCATTTTGTGGATTTATGTTGCTGAATCTGTTGTAGTTATTGAAGAGATTTGAAGTGTATTTATGAAAAGCCTTTTATTCCTATATGTTGGTTGAGCTTTCCCTGTTAACCGGGTTTTTCCCCCTAGTTCAATAACTATCATCTTGATTTCGTCCCAGCTTTCCAACGGTCAGCCTAAATGACCGACTGGTTTATAGCCATTCATTCAGATGATTTTTCCCCAAAAATGAACTGTGCGTTTGAACGGCCTGAAATCAAAATCAGGATCTTATTATGTAGTATAGTGTTATTGTTAACTTCACTAGTGCAGATTAAAGAATAGTAGTAATAAATAATTGGGTATGAGAATCAGATGATGTGGCACTTGAAAAAGTACGCACTTCATTTGTGAACTGAAAACATATTTGTGCTGATTGATTTGTAACTGGCCCACTAAATTGATTCTCTAATTTATTCAACATCAAGCAACTCATATTCCCCCGGGAAAAAATGGTATAAAACAAGTTTTATTAATTGTAAAAGTTTTAATATTTTTGTCTCAAAATGACCAAATGTCGTTTTAATAATAAGTTCCATTAATTTTGATTTTTTAATTTAAATTTATTTAAAAATATATGGATTGAGTTTTAACAACATATTATAAGTCCGAATTTTTGAATAAACCTAAACTTTAATAGTTTTAGGTCCGGCTCACTTGGCCGAATTAACAATGAGAATAATGCTCCGTATTAACAAACAAACGCTTATGTGTCAACACTGTATTTATATCGGACACATAATGAACTTACCATGAAGTGAATGCTAATCGTCCCATATCCTCAAAAATTGAAAAAAAACAACAAATTGACAGTTGTAATTAATTATTTATGTTAAATTTCATATAGTTCCTCTAAATTGTCATCGAGTTTCAAAGTGATCCTTTAATTAATAAAAGTGATACTTTTGTCTACTAAGTTGACATTTTATTCCATTTTTATATCTTCAGGGCATAAATTTTCAACTTAAAAACTCAACTAAAAGAACAGAATTAAAGCAAAATATCAACTTGAAGAACAAAAATATCACTTTTATTTTGAAACTTAGTGGCAATTTGAGGAGAAAGATATGTATTTAAGCCAATTAATTAAGAGTCCTGTTTATATTAATAATTAAAATTAAATATAATTAACTTAATATATCAAAGACTCCTGTTATGTATTGATATTTACAATGAAACAAAGTTTATATGATAAAAATTATAAAAGAACCCACTTATTATACATATTTTTAAAAATATTGTGACTAATATTTATTCACATAATTTATAATTAAAATACAAAGATGCACATTTCTAATATATACTCCCTCCGTCCTAAGATAAGTCTTTATTATTATTTTGAGTAGTTCCATGTTAAATGTCAACTTTCATTTAATGACCAAACTTTTACACAATTTTTTCTATTATACCCTTAGTATTAAATATCTCATACTTTTCTTGTTCTAATTATCTGATTATCTCTCCATATTTAATAAGTATATTTTGAATTGAAAAGTTAGAAAGTCACTCTCTCACCTACATTGAAAATAATTAATAAAATATTATTATAAATAATTTTGTCATTTTATTCCTTCTTAATATGCGTGTAAAGTCCCGGAGACGGAGGGAGTATTATTTTTCTATACCAAATTACATCGTTATAATATTACGGACTATAATTATTCGGATCTAGTTATCATAAATTAACTTCATAAAAAAAAAGGTATGTTATATAAACTCCCAATATATATTATTTCCATTGATTAACTAATCAATCAGTTAAGAGAGAGAGAGAGTGAATTCAGCTACTGTATCTATCTCCTGAACCAACGATCGAGAGCGAAAGAGATACTCCGCGTGTATATATGTATCTCTCTATATATGTGTGTGTGAGAGATCGAAAATAAATAGGAGTTATAATTTGAAATTTTGAAGTATTTATAGAGATAATGGAAGCATTAGCAACAACAAGAAGCTGCTGTTTGTTATCGGAACATTATAATCGGAGCAGAATTGGTTCATCCTGTTTAGCGAATCAGAAAAGATTCATCACCAATAACAATAACAACAACAACAGGAAGTTGAAGAAGAAGAAGAATGATCGGTTGTTATCAAGTTCGAAGAGCCTCAATCAACTAGACGTAAGTATTACTACTATCCATTGTACTTCGTTTGTGTGATTTATTGTTTGGTTCATCGTTTTAAATTGTTAGGATTTTGAATAAATTTTTACTACTTCAATCTATTTTTGTATGTGCTAAATTTTGATTTGGGAAGAGTGTTGGATATTTCACATGAATCCCACATCGGATAAATTCAAGAGTGTAGATGGGTTAATAAGTATGGTAGAGCCTCAACCGAATAGGTTAACCTTTTAGGTAAGAAGGTGGTCCAACATGCTTATTGGGTCCGTCTACACAGGTGTGCGTTGCATGATGATGAATTGATGTGGGATGTATCGTACAATTTCGCTACAAAATGGTACCAAAGCTCATGGTTCGATGGGCCCAAGAACAAACTCCAAGGTGCGAGGGGAGTGCGCGAAGATACAATTCTCAGGCCTCGTGAGTGGAGTAAATAGACTTAAATCAAGTGGAGCACGGGATGATTTGAGTCGGGTGGAGCGGGCTTAGGAAGGCTCTAGGGAAGTTGTTGAGACACGTTTGCCCCGGACGTGGTGGAGTAATATTAGAGTCAAGCAAAGCTCTTGAAGGACTCAAAGGTGAAGTATTTGAATCGGGTGGAGCAGGGCTCGGATGGCTCTAGGAAAGCGCGCCGGACACTTTTTTTCTTTGGCGTGGTAGTGTAGTATTAGAGTCGAGCAGAGAGCTCTTGAAGGATTCAAAGAAGGTGTGCTTAATGATGAGAATACTCAAGTATAATACTTGTGATGGGTATTCAAGTGAAAGGTGGAGATTGTTGGGATATTTCACATGAATCCCACATTGGATAAAATTCAAGAGTGTAGATGGGTTAATAAGTATGGTAGAGACTTAACCTAATAAGTTAACCTTTTAGGTAAGAAGGTGGTCCAACATGCTTATTGGGCCCGTCTACACAGGTGTGCGCTGCATGGTGATGAATTGATGTGGGATGGATCGTACAATTTCGCTACAAAAGATTGTTGGGTGTGTGTCCTCACCCATGAGATAGAATCCAAGATAGAAAATAATTGATTTTCTTTGTGAGCAAGTAAGTGGGTTTACTTGATATTAATCTAATTAGAAATTGGGTTAATGGAAGCAATATTGGAATTGGAGATTCCATGAAAGGAATCCAAGTTGAAAAAGGATTTACTTGTTAGATTGGTTGGTGACCAAGACAAGGAGATGTGATCCCTAATTTGATTAGGAGAATAAATTATTTCTAATCCATATTAGGAATGGATTAGGAAGAGTACTATGAATAAGGCTATGAGGGAGTCTTATTTTATACCTGAGATAGAGAAGCTTGGTAGTAAGAAGATACCAAAAGAATAAATTGAGAGAATTACTGTTTGTTGTTCGTGGGTATCCGCCATCATCTCCGTTCAATTGAAAGCTTGAAGACTTTATTGCTTGAGGTGTTTTTTGGTGGTGAAGTTAATTAGGTTTCTCAACTTAATTAAAGGTAAATTTGTATTATCTCAATTTATTGTGTAACCTCAAGTTTTAGGGCATAAAACTTGAGAGGATTATTGTAAGCCCATTATTAGTTATATAGTGGAGATTCGGAGTTTGACCCGTGGTTTTTACCTCTAAGTTTTAGAGGGTTTTCCACATAAATTTGGTGTCTTGCTTGTGGATGGTTATTTATTATTTTTGTTCTCATAATTGGTTTTGTTGATTTCATATTTAATTGCACAAAGACGGAAAAGTAATTCCTGGGATATAGATTATTTTTGGCATACTTTTCCCAACAAGGAGAACAATAATACATTGAGACTTGCTGAAAATTTTAAATTTGAGAGATTTGGGTTCACAGTTCACTATATGTACGGAATTGAATTGAAGTAATTTATAGGGTAGAAGACACTTTGTATTCCTGAGGTTTCCAGAAAATCCCACTTTAACGAGCTGTTTCAAGTGTGCCAATGTCAACCTTAGACTGCCATTAAGGTTTTAATGGGTGATGGGTCCAATTGACCAGCTTGCGGAGAACTTTTTTAGTTTTTCGACCAAGTTGATCGGAAAGATGTAAGATTATAAATGCTAACAAGTCAATTCAGATCCTTAGTTTCCGGTCAAAATCATCAATTATACATGCCTTTACAATAATTAATAAGTAGAAATGAAAAAGGTGAAATTGTTATCAGCTGATTAATGAGTTTATCTTTTGACACTGTGTTGGTTAGTTCGTTGGTGCATTATGTTAGTATTCTAGAAGGCTTGTAGATGTGACCATTGTATTCTACATTTTTTCTTTTTCCTGGGTAAATTTTTTGGTGTGGCTTTGCGACCACCAAGCTGTCCCTTGGAGGACGAGTGACTGAGTGAGTTGGTATGATTTTCAAAAAAACATGCATTTTTGTGAAGTTAATCATTTCTGGATATTATGGGCCGAGTGATTCAAATTTTGTTATCTTGATTCTGGCATCTGCTGTCATCGATGAAACTGACACTGACACTGAAACTGTATGAACATTTTTTAGGAGTTAAATGACTAGAAATTCGATGGCTCAGACTGAAACTTGAATGGGATTTTGGACTGTGTTATAAGTTGTAGATACAGATATATGCAGTAATTCTTACTTTTTATTTACTGAATGCATGACAACAAATAGGAAATATTTGGTTCTTATCTCTTACTCATTAGTAGTATGTTTTCCAGTTAGATGCTGACAAACTAGAAGGTACAATAGATTCAGAATCTGAAATTCTGGTTTGGCCTTCACCTGATGACGAAATCCCATTCTGGAAGAGGGAGTTTCACTTTTCCGATGCCAGTTCAGAATGTCCACCTAACGTACAGAAGGACACTGATCTTCTGCATATTGTTCACGTGACAGCTGAACTAGCACCAATAGCAAAAGTTGGTGGTCTTGGGGATGTTGTGACTGGACTAGGACGCGCATGTTTGTCACGTGGCCATAAAGTGGATATCATGCTCCCTTTCTACGAGTGTATCCAGAAGCAGAATATCAATGAGTTGGCGCTGATAACCTCATATAACTCGTACCATGATGGAAATTGGGTGCCCACCAATGCATATTGTGGCATAGTTTCAGGTATCCCTGTGATATTTATTGAACCGTCCAACCACTTTTTCAAGGGTGAATCTGTATATGGAGGCTCATACAATGAGCTGGAAGCATATTTGTTTTTTAGCCGTGCTTGCCTTGAGTGGATGCAGGTAGTGAATCAATTTGTTTAGCTTTCCTTTGGTATCCTCCAAAATTTCAAATTTTAGAGTTAAAATTATTGTTGACATCCAGCTAGATGTATGTAATACTCAGTTACTCACTCTATCTTGGATTCAAGGAAAAGTAATTTTTTTCCAATTTACAAGGAAACATATTTTGAACATAACCAAGTTAAATATCTACTTTATTTCTTAAAAATTCCATGTATTGTTGTTATACATGTCACTGAGATTATGCAAGAGAAATAGTGGCCCAGCATAATGTCTTGTGCTCTGAAAAGCAGGATATAACTTGGAAATTGATATTTTCACATGAAAATTTGATATTTCCACATGAACTCTCTCACATAAATGTGGGGTCATTCACTATTCATGCGTGGATAATCTTGTGGAAATATCAGTTTCCTATAACTTTGTAATCACTTATCACTTTGAAGAATCAATTATAAACAGTTTGAGTTCAAACTTCATACATCTCTAACTTACTCTTCAAAACTTTGGTAAAGAGTACATAGTTTAATTGCAGATGCATCACATATATTGATTTTTTTAATTTTATTATTATTAATTTATGTTTTTTAGTAGTAGTCCTTCGTTGTCATTCAGAGATTTACTCTTCGTATAGGTTTCTTGGAAAATTTTGTTGAAGTCATTTTTCTTCCGGTCATAAACAAATTATTATCTTCTTGTAGGTTACTGGAACGCAGCCTGATATCATTCATGTTCATGAGTGGCAGACTAGTGTGGTACCCCTGCTTTACTGGGATATGTACCATGATCTCTCGCTTCAGGTATGACCTGCAGATTTCTGATACTCTAATTTCTCCACTTAAGATCTATAACAAATATCATTCACCGGGAGAAGTTCTTTTTCTTGAAATTTGTAACTGGAAAATTTGATTTGTAGAAGCCAAGAATAATGTTGACAATCCACAATATGGAGCATTATGGGGAATGCAGGTATACAAATGATTTTATTTTTCTTTAACTTTAATTTTGGATCTGTGAGAAATTGAACAATGACATGGAACGCTTAGAAAAGTATTATATTTTATGATTTTATCACAGCTTGATTGATATTCCTTTAGTCAGCACACTAGTGAACGATGCCTAGCTGTGCTCCTCACTCTACACTTTAGCGTCCTTATGTCAGAAAGTACTAAAAATATCACCATATATTAACATATATGGTTTCTTTCAAGTTTGTTTGAATCCTTTTCCTTTGTTTTCTTTGGCAGCCAGGAACAACTCAGTAAGTGTGGTCTTGATGGATCCATATATGGGACTGTTGATAAGGTTAGCCTTTGATGTCGCTAGAGTACATGATTTACATAACCTTCAATCTAGGTATAATCATAAAAGAAATACAAGAAAAGGAAAAGGAAGAAGAAATGGAAATCAGTAATTATTCTTAGTAGGGTCGATCTAAGAGAGGTATAAAACCTCTTGGCATCAACTATGAAATAAATAGCATCCACACCGGTTGACTTTTCAACTGAATGAATGTCAATTTACATGAATGAAATGTTACTTTCTGGCCTGTTAGAAAATCTAAACCTTAATCTTGATCATCCTCCTTAGTTTGGTCAATTTTGATCCATTCCCTGCTAATTTTATAAATCAGTTGAAAATTGGAATGTCTTACATTTTCCTATTTTTCCTAATTGGCAGGCTATTGATGATAGAACCATTGGCCATAATCCTGAAAGGTTGAGTTTATTGAAAGGAGGCATCGTGTATAGCAACACAGTAGTGTAAGTGGCCTTATAATTTTGTAATGATCTTCAATTGGCTAAAACAATTCCTAATGTATTTGTCTTTTTATAAGGGAAAATACAAACATTACCCTCTTATCTCTACCAACTATAACTACATTGGGGTTGAGAAAGTATCATTCAACTAATTTTAGTTTCTGTTTTCTTCTGCTCTGCGATTTATGTCTTGTATTGTAAGCTCAGAATTTGCCATTTCCATCATGGATATTAGATATATCTTACCACCCAGTGTTAAAACTCTAAAAATTTACAATTGGGGCTCTTACACTATGTCATGCATGTGCATGCTCACATACATACATGCAATGTCATCAATCACAATTCACATATATGATTCTTCTTTCTTTTTCCAGTACAGTTTCTCCAACGTACCTTAAAGAAACATTTTGCTCAGGATGGCTTACGAGCACCTTGATACGAAATCGTGAAAAGTAAGCTCTTCCAAGTATTTCCAGTTTGAAGAACTGCCATCTTATTGAGCTTTACTGCCCAGATGTTTTTAACTTTCTCATTTTCCTCAACTCACTGTCTTTTAGTTTGTCATGGCCACAAAAAAATAAAAAGAGCCATGTTTCTGACATAACAGCAATTATATTGTCATTCTTTATGTTTTCTTGTGAATAGTTTAGCTCCATAAATGCAACTCATGCCAGAATATGATGGCCTAATGCAACTCAAGCCAGAATATTCTGGCATGTTGTATGGACACAGCAGTCAAAATATGAAACACATTTCTATAATTGTTCAAAAGACTGGTCTGCACACAGGCTTTCTTTGCCCAGACCATAACATGATGGAAACATCTTTGTGGTGGTATTGCTTCTGGCCTATGCAACTTTAAATATACATTTATATCTTACCATTAGTTTGATATTTTGCTACCCCCATTGAAGCTGCTATTGTAGCATATCTGGTCATGTCGATACAAATATATGTTTCCATATTCTTGTAGATATTGGCTCTAGGCTGGTGTCAAATGGCTATATTCTCCTTCAAAACACAAATGACAGTGATTTTCACACAATTAGTATAATACTAATAATAGTATGAACACGTACAATGTGTAAAATGAGGGGTGAGTACGTAATGCTATTCACGTCTTCTTCTTCTTTTTTTTTTTTTTTTTGGGGGGGGGGTGGTGTTGAGGAGAGTGACGTGATTGTGAAAGTAAAACAACGCTGAGGAAAAAAATAGGAGACTATGTCTTGATGAGTTTTGCTCCCTAAGTCAATTTTTAAACTAGTCTTTATTCTAATTTTCACTTTGAATGGATAAGAACTTTGGCAATTTGAGTGATATAGCAAACACCAAGCTCTCATCTCACCTAATATGTAGACATCATGGGCCATAACAATCAGCTTCTCTGCTCTGCATAACTTTGATATTATAAGTAGGTTGAACACGTGATAATTTATATAGCGTCTGCTACATGCACTTTCTTAAATTGTAAAAGCCTTTTATGGACAGCTTCCGACTCATGCACGTATCATTCTTTGTGTGTTGTCAGGCTTGCTAGTTCAACTTATCTTCCTTTGTCGTTATATTTGTACTTATCTTCCATCTAACAATGTAAAATTTGCTACTGTAGATATGTTGGTATTTTAAATGGGATAGATACTACAATATGGAACCCTGCTACAGATGCTTTCTTGCCTGCTAAATTTCATGGTAACGTTCAACTTAGTTTCAACATTCCTTCCAATGTCATATATCTTGTTTATCTTTGGATTGAGAAAAGTTGTTGAGCTTTAATATGTTTTGACTACTTATTTTGATTACATCTTTCCTTAGTGAGGAGAAGGCTAGAAGTGGCAGTATTACATCAGCTTGGAAAATAAAATATAACTAATATAATTGCAAATGATGGCAACTAGTAGATATATATTTTTAGATATTTGATCTGATTGACATTCACTGTGACGAAATACAAATTGGGACATCTGGAATGAAAAGAATTACAGATTGATCCCTCTACCTTTAGTTATGTTTATAGACTTTACCCCACACCTGTCCATCCACTCATGGGTGGGAATTTAAACACATATATGGCTTTACTGTGGTTCTGAATTTCTCATAATTTTACACATAGGTTGTTAGTTTTAAGCTCATAAAACTGTGCCTTCATTTTGATTCCGATTCAAAAACTCTTAGCAGTTTCTTCTTACTTCCTTTTATAATTAATCATTTGCAGCTCAGAAAGTTGAAGGGAAGAAAATATGCAAACACTTTGTTCAGATGGGGCTTGGTTTGGCTTCAGAAGACATTGAAAACAGCAAGCACGTGGCTGACAGGGTACCTTTGGTTGTCTGCATTACGAGATTGGTCGCTCAAAAGGGTCTACATTTGATTACACATGCAATTAAGCTTGTGGAAGAACTTGTGAGTGAAATTTTCTTCTAATCCCTCTCTCAGACGCATGCGCGCACATTACGCATGATAAACCTTAAGTTTACATGTTGCAATTTCAATGCTACCCATGTTCAGAAGATCTATACCAGGCAATCTGTTCACTTTGCTTCTCATGTCTTACAAATGATCAAGGAAAGTTGAGGGACTGTACAACTTTTCTTGCTTCCTTGTGGACATCTACATGAGATGATTTAACAGTGGTGGCAGTTATCAATATTGTTAGGGATAGGAGGCTGCACTTGTACGATTGTTAATTCTTTTTCAGGTTACCTGGTTCTCCTCTCTTCTTCTTTTCTTATCCTTTTCTAATAAATTCTTATTATATCTAAAAAAAGATCAATTAAATTTTTTAAGAGCCTGAATATTCAACTTTCCACTAAAAATGTTCAGCAGTGTAGCCTTCAACCTAGCAGACTGATCTACCTTTAAAACCTTTTGGTCCCTCAAGATAAACCACAAATTTACATAATGGGAAGAGAATATGACACCTAATATGTTTAATGTACTAACAACAAAAATACTCTGAAGCCAAAAAGGTCATACTTGGGTTGATAGGAAGTTTTGTACCACTCCCCCTTATGTTAAATACTATCAATGCTATAGCTTGGAGAATTGCAAGTAATAGAATTCAAATAGATTTAAGAGAAGTGTCCTACAATGTAAGTTATTGTCATCCAGTCAGTTATCATTTCCTGAAATTATCAAGTTCTCTTTCTGTCAGTGCACAGATTTTTGGTAGAAATGTTACTCTCTATCATTAATAGCTCTGATCTTCTCTAATTCATGTAGTCTTAACTGAAATTTGCTTGTTATATATGTGTTCCCTCTTGGGGTGGTTTAAAGGCAGAATTTCACATGGCCAGAAAAGATCCAGTTCTATTAATGCTCCAAGTCAATTTGCTGATTAGCTCTTTGTCGGCCAATAGGAAGCGGAAAGCTAGACAATTCCTATAGAGATGAATATGAGCACAATTGAAATTCCTGGGGAGTTATACATTTGTGACTTTAGATGCGGACATAGCTCATGGCGAAAGGCCTTGAATCGCTCCTTTCCATTCCATTGGGTCTTTTGATAGAACGGGGGATCGTACCTTCAGCGAAGAAATAGATTTGTCCTTCGTCTTAGCCAAAATCTAACCTATGACCTTTTCTTGTGAGGGCCAAAGCAAATGAAGGCTTACCAGGGAACTCTTATTGCCTTGTGTTCTATGCAGTACTGTCGTTCCTAATCGTAGTATGAGAACTTAGATGCTTGTGCATGCTTGATCCACTTACCTAGTCGATAAGCGTTCCTGGTAACCATAAGCAAATGTATAAGATGGAAAGTGAAAACATAAAAAACACCAAGACCATGTTTGTTTACAAAAAGTATGTTTGTGATTGGACTATTTGTCTTAATTTAAGACTACTTCGGATTATTTTATCCCAGGGGATTAATAGTCCATTAAATAGTCCTATGGACTATTTTTTGTCATTCCTAAGACTATTTATGAGTGATTATATAATCACATGATGGGTGTGGAATTAATAGTCCCTCCATTTTAAGCTATAAAATGAATTTATGGGACTAATGGTTCCACATTAAGAGACTAATAGTCCCTCGTCATAGGATTAAATAGTCTGAAATAGTGTTAAATTAAGACAAATAGTCCAATCCCAAATATGTTTTTTACAAACAAACATGACCCAAGTTTATTGTTAACTTGATCGGATGATAGGACTTTTATCTATTATTATAGTTGACAATAGTTAATTCTCAAAATGAACTACAAAGATAATAAACAAGTACATTTGGGAATAGTTCAATGGTCATTGCATATAATTGGGGTTGTGTGTGTGGTTTTTTTTTTTTTGGGGGGGGTATGGGAATGAAAGGGTGTAAAGGGTATGGAAAATGACAAAATCCATGCCCCACCCCCTCTTCTTTAGATATGTTTATCCTTATCCACTTCACCCTTTTCTTCTCATGTGGTTTTTGCCTGGTCTATAATTTCATGCACATTTTGTTCTTTCCTCATTTGTATTCTCTTTGTACTGAAAAAAAGCACAATATCACAGCATGGTTGCGTATTTGTATGCTTTGTTTTTTCTTTAATAATTGTCTGTTGTAGGGTGGACAAATGATCGTGCTCGGAAAAGCTTCCAATAGTCGGGTTGAAAGAGAATTCGAAGATCTTGCAAATTTGGTTGGTAATCTGTCTATTGCATTTATTACTAAATTATATATACTCCTAACATGCTATGCCTATTTCTGCTCTGACTTGGCTTCTCATGAAGGGGACATGCACATTAAAAAATCATGTATAAGCAAGATGTCCTTTGTTTTATAAAATATATAGACCTCTTGTATAATTTTCTTTTGTTTTTCATTTTACTATTTAATCAACATGAAAAACCATAATCAATTATCTTACTCTTTTGCAGCATAGCCAAGGTTCCAGCATCCGGATCCTTTTGATGTATAGGTGAATCTTCTGTTAGAGCAGACTAGTCAGCCTGTACTTGTCGAAGCCTATTTTTCTCCTGAAAATATATATATGTGTGTGTGTGTGTGATAAATGATTGTGGTTGATGCAGCTAGTTGGCCACGGCCCAAACTATGTAGTTAATTTTGGGGACTTCATTAATGGCAGTTTTGTCAGATCGCCATTTCATAATCAAAACTATGTCGTTTTGGGCCACTCTCATTTTGAACTAAGTTGTAGCAACCAAAACCTCATTTTCCTATTTATATACTCCCTCTATCTCCTTTAGTGAGCCCCTCTCTAATGTTTTCCAGCATTTTAAAATGACATGCATCTAAGTATGCACCATTCGATTACTTATCCCAAAAAAAAAAAAAAAAGGTATGCATCAATGGGTTAAATTTTTGGTTCAACTTGATATAATATCTAACCAAGGTTATGTGGAAACTTTCCAAGTCCATTGCCTTTTTGAAGTGGACAAATGTTATGCGATTTCCCAAATACGAAGAAACTTCAAATACATTACATGCAAAGATGTATCTGAAGCACTGGTGAAGTAAAACACTTTTATATCTTGAAAATAAAATGTTTTACTTGTAAATTAGAATAAAAACCCTGAGATAACATATCGTAACTGTAGTATATAGTGAGCAAATCAACTCTTTTTGTTTATGCTTTGATACGAAATGCACTTTGCAGTGAGGAGCTGTCCCACATGCTTTACGCTGCAGCAGATATGGTGTTGGTACCTTCCATATATGAGCCATGTGGACTTGCTCAGATGATTGGAATGCGATATGGAGCGGTATATAATCCTTTAAAAATTCATCCCTTCTTCTATTTTTTTTTTGGGACTAGTAATCAGAATACTCACTTAGTTTCTCTCACTTAAAAACTCCTGAGAAACATCCTAACAGCATAAAGTTGGTTAGTTTATGAGGCAAGAAATATTTTAGGTTATTTCTGAAGTGATTATCATTCTGTCCAGTCATATTCAGTTTGTATTCTCACTTCACATCATACTATAAATCAATAAATGGTCTTGTAAATATTGAACAATTAGCTTCACCATATTCAGTATGCATTCTAGTTCAGACCACTAGATTCAAGAGAAAGCTGACAGGAGGCATTGTGATTATTGTTACAGGTCCCAGTAGTTAGAAAGACTGGTGGTCTTGCTGATACAGTCTTCGATGTGGATGATCAGTCACAACCTGAGATAGCTAATGGGTAATCATCTAATGAATGAATTATGATATATCATGCACACTAAACCTAACCTATCTTCTTCGTGCAACAATGCTTCAAACTAGCAACTTATCTAGACTATTATACTGTTAGTAGGCATGGACGCCGTGTTTCTCATGGTTGCATTTCGTTTTACCCTTAGACTTCCCCATGGCAAATTACTATTATTATGGCATGTGAAGATAAATTGAAACACCCCCCATCCCATGTTATGTGGCATGGTCAATAGGGAAGGCAGTCAGAAAACAAGATGTTCCATATATATAATATACCCTTGTAACCCTTCCCGACAAATCTGCAAAGCGTTACCCCTATTTTTATTAGACAATATCCATTTTTTTCCAAAGTATGTACATTGTTTTGTTTAATTTATATCATTGCATTATATAGCATTATGAATATATGGGACAAATGGAGTATTTTCTGGTTGGTATTCTGTAAGGTTCGTCTTTGAAGATTGAATTGATGAAGGATCCTTTGAATAGGGCTACTACAACATTTTTATTGCATTTTTTTAACCCAATCTATCTGTGTTTTTGCAGAGAGACAAGTAAGTTCCACTCTGCATAATTTCTGGTGTATGTGATTCACTGACGACAAATCAAGCATTGAGAGCATCCTTGAAAACTAAAGCTGCACCCATCCTGGTTAAGTCAACACTGATTTGACTTTGAGCCCAGTATCCAAAATAAAAACACACCCCTGGTTAGTCCAAAAGGTAGCCCAGCATCCAAAATAAAAACACACAACAACTCCCCTCCCTCCCTCCCTCCCTCCCTCCTTCGGCTTCTCTTTAGCATGCTTCATTAGGACCAAATCAAAAACTAGAACACAGATTTATGTAGGGACTTTGTCACTTTTTTTTCCAGATTTATCGACCTCATTCGGTTAATTCACCAAGAGTAAAACTAGAGTTCTTCACACATTATTAAAATATATCAAAAAATGCACGCACATATATATATATATATATGTATGTATATATATATATACATACATATATATATATAAACACATGCATGTCATTCGCTCTTTCATTCGTTACATTAATGCAGAACCAAATGATTGGAACCGCATTGTGAAGAAGGTGATGGGAATTGATAACAGTTGGAATAACACTGCCAGGAAGTACATTGACGTCTACAATTCAATTAAAGTGAGATAATATTACACTCGACTATTCTTACCATTGTGAAGATGGAGTTTGACTTGTCAAAAATTTATATCATTATGTATTAAGAGTAAATATGATAGCAATGTCAAATATATATAGTTGTCAGAGTTAAATCATCATTTTGTTTTATCAAAATAACTAATGCTACGTTTGGATTGGATTGAAAGAATGAAATAGAGAATAGAATATAACGGGGATAAAGAATTATTCTTGATCGGAATTGAGTCATTACATATCTCTTTCAAAGAATAAAATTTATAAATTTGGCAAGAATGGAAAAACGAAACAACTAAACACTTACTTTCATTCCATAAGATTCTATTCTCTCATTTTGATTCCTATGATCCAAACTTAGCGTAAGAGTATAACTTATACTTTAAAGAATAAATTTGAATTACTTAATAGAGAGAAGGATCCATGGCAAAAGATGATCAACAGCAATTTTTCATATGATATTCTCTTCAACTAGACGATTGACATGACAAATCAAGAAAGGCAAGAGGTTTATTTTTATTTTATTCTACTACTGATGAGTGATGATGGTCCGATACTTGGTTGAATTAATTATTTTCCTTTTCCAATAATATATTCAACAAAAGAAAATGGTTGAAAAATTGACTATAAAAACATTTTCATTAAATGATAGTTTCAAATTACTTCAAACAAGTTTATTTAAAAGAAGTGGGTGGTAAATTAGTGGAATATTGAAACAACACTACTTGGCTAAAATCACTAATATTTGCCGCATGGAATTTTACACTTCCTTTTGCGCAGCAGCAGCAGCACACTATATAATTGTGATGCACTGCACTAGACCAAAAACATAAAATTACAACCATCATGCTATTAAAAACCAAACTCCCACCAAGATAGAGCCTGTAACCAAACCATCTTTAGACGAATATAATAATAATAATAATAATAATAATAATAATAATAATAATAATAATAATAATAAAGAAAAAGATAAACCCACTATAATTCGGAATCCCATTCCAGCTTCCCGCCAAGAATGCCCAAATTACTACCAAACTGCTCCATAATTGACAAATTAAAAATACAAAAAAAATAAAACTAGGGTGAAAGTGAAAGAAACGGGTCTTAGTTTACAGCCGAAATGTCCTTGATGAGTGGAAAATACCAACTCAAAATTTCCTGCCGGCTGTGTGTCCAGAAATAGCAAGCAACCCCAAGCTGCCCAAATACCTATTATCCCTAAACCCAGCCTGCAGTCAATGTATCAAGTCAGTCATCTATCAATAGGCTGCAATATAATGCACTAGACTCTATTTTGTTTTGTCTTCACCAACTTTCAATTGGAGGGTATCAGCAAGATTCTCGGACAATTGATTTATTGAAGCATCAGAACGTTCAGTTTTGCCTGAACCTCGCTGTCTGGCCTTCTTTTCTTGCAAGGATCTTTCCCGCTCATCATAGAAAATGAAATCGTCTAAGATTGAGGTATCAGCATCATGCTCCTTGAAAATTTTCAACATCTCAACACCTTGTTCCAGTTTCACCTAAAAATATATCATAAAACAAAGGTCAAGCAGTCGCAAAATTGGCTCAATCATTTCAACTAGCCCTAAGAAGAATCGGGGTGGAAAAGGAGGGGGTTTGAGCACTGAAATTTTATGATTTCACAACCATATCTGGCCCTCATTTTGGATCCAACCCAAAAGAATACGAGAGAAGCTTCAAAAAATAAGTTTCAACATTTTTATGATTCAAGGTTGAAATACAGTTAGACGAATCTTAAGATGAATCCAGAGCATCTAGCTTGTATAAAGGTGCCAGCCTTAGGTGTGAAATTCAATTTTAGTTGCCAAAAGCCTGAATAGACTAATTAGGTTGGGCAACTATATCTTCTCAAGTACAATTCAAAACCACATGAACTACCCATAGAAAGAATACACCTTACTACCTCAGCACCAAAAAACACAGACAAAGGAAAGAGATACAAGGATGGTGATGACTAGAAACAGAGTTTCACATCAAGTATCATCCGAGACGGATACAAATCTAATAGCAAGAGTTACATTTTTCAACCAATTAATCTAGCTAACAATGCTCAGTAATCTAAATTTATCCTTTTAATCTCATTTTCTTTATGAATAAACCACTATTGAACAAGATTGGAAATATTATTTTGGGGAAAAAGAAGAAGATAACTGTCAGAAAGAAATCTTAATTGCAGGGATACCTCTTGAGAGTCTCGGCTGTGAGTAACAGGCTTATTGTCATTATTTTCAAGAAGTATGTGGCGGAATCGACCATTGGGCGCATCTTTTATTATATGCCACTGCACAGGGAACTGGCCACTCCACCTATCCTGCTGCCAGTAGTCTGCATCATTCTCAAAATCGACAGATCCAATCATTTCAGCTACACCGCAGAATTGCCCACTAACATTGACCTATAAAATGTGAACAAAATTTCAGAAACTGTATCCTATAACAAGACAGACCAACTAAAATTTTTAAATGGTTTTTAAAGTTCCAATCTCTAGAGATATTGAAGTGCAGCTAAGAACATAGATGGATAAATGGAAATAGCATACTTATATTTACACTTTTTTATAAGTATATAACAACGGTATGCAATGATGTTAGTTGATTGTGTTCTAGTCAATAACAATTCTAGCATTGGCTTACTTTTGTGGTATTTAGTAAGTCACCACGCTTTGTTTACAACTTATGTTGTTTCAATAACTGTGCATCAAGCAAGTTCAATGTCCTGTACAAATCATTTACTAGAAAGAATGTAATTACTCTGCTTTCTGCTTGTGAGACTGTAAAGAAAATTACTTCTTTTCCTACCAAAGAAAAGGAAAGTCACTTCCAGAATCCTTCCTCCACACACGCGCACCCCAAAAATAAATAAAATAGTGAACTCGGCCAAAATAACTATTCTTCTACAGTCACAACCATTAAATTAGTCTTCACTTGCCTTGATTTTAATACTTAATACTTTTCATGAACAATCATCAATGGATTGACTAGTGTATTTCAATAATCAGTTGGGCCATGTTCAAATCTAGTACAGAGATAATAAAACCTATACAAGGATATGGCAAGCGTATGGAACTGATCACCTGACCTGAAATAATTTGTTTAAGTATTAAGGTGCTATATAAGCTAGTGTTCAGGGTATAAATTAATGGCAGAATTGGTCCTTAACCATTAAATTTTACAACAAGGACCCTGTTGCATAGAAGTTACCACAACACCAAATCCACCCCCATCTACTCTGTTCCAAAATTAGAGATACAGTTGTAAAACGACGACTTTTTAAGTAACTTTATTTTTCCAAGCTTATCCCTAACATTAGCTAGAAATGCAGTAGTGTTGGCATATCTCTAATTTTGGAGTTGAGGGAGAATAAATAAGTATACTATATAAGAAAAAAAATATCACCACCAAACATCAATTTTATTATAACATGTGCTTCTGAAGGAGCCTAGGATGTGCAAAGAGCCTCACTTCCTAAGCATTGATGAGGAGTTGGTTTTCGAAAAGAAAAAGAGATCTAGTTGTGTTTTCTTTTGTGTCGATGATGGATCTCATTATCTTCTCATTTACAACAGTTAGGAAAACTAAAAATGTTTTTGTTATTTCAAAGTAAAAGTAGCATACCGAGAAGAAAAGAAAAACTGGATAATTGCCTTTTGTCTCCTTCGCTTCACGATAAGCAGCATCCAATTTTCTGTTCCCAAGAGGTGTGCTGGCCCAAATGCCATATTTGATACTTTTGTGAACATTGTCTTCGCTGAAAGACTTGATGACAAAGAACTTGGCCTTCTCATAATCTGTGACAAAATCTGGTTGGTTATAGAGATCAAGATTAACTCCAGAAGTAGATGAACCTGCTTTTCCACTACCAGGTGAAGTCGGTTCTTCAGTACCATTCTTGTTCTTCGGCTTTAATGCCCTTGGCCCTCTATTACGGTCACTGGAAATACCATGTGAATCAGTAGAAATGCTAACCGAGTCCCGATCCCTTTCTCTTCTTCCACCTTTGTCAGGAATCAATCGATTAAAGCGACTAGTGTCCCAGTTGCCATAGTTTGAGCTCCTAGAAGAGACACTATTCTGATAGCGTCTTGCAAATGGTGTCTGCAGCTGAGAAGCCTGAAATCCAATAACAAGACAGCATCTAGATCACAGAGAACCGACTATAGTTTACATTATTTAAAGAATACAATCTCAACTATTGCTGCATGTATATAACTTATCGAAAAAATGTTATTGCAGGTAAATAATAGCATGGATAAAGTTAACACTATAACATCAGTAGTAACACATTTACATCGATTCTGATTTCACTGTTAGATCTGACAAAAGAGTTCTGATGAAGAAAAGAATTTACCAGTCTATTGAAAGAGAACCACTGAGGGGGTAAGCCCAAATTTTAGAACTTGGTCAAAGATAAAAATCAATAAGCACAGCTCTTAAAACAGTCATAAATCTGTCATCACTCATCAGATATAAGTCGGCTCATATTGACTATACAGAAACTATTAAATATACAAACATGTGGATGAGTTGTGCCATGACACCACATGTCCTGTCATAACACCAGAGTTCTACTAATAATGAGAGTAGAAAGAATTCGACTAGAGAAACAGCACATTAAAATGCACAAAAAAGGAACTACATAAACCCCCCTTCCCCTCTTCCATATTAGCATCCCTTGTGCGGTAACAAAATATTGTAGTTATGAATGTTATACACATACATATACAAGTCCAACCAAGTATCCATGTATAAAACAAGGTTTTTAGAAAAACATAGTTGGCACAAGCCTCAAAGAGCAAGTCTAATATAGCTTTATGCTCATGCACTTCCAAAAAAGATAAAAGTAACAATAAGTATAAAATTTTACTACAGTAAATCTCAAGCATTCAACTCAAAGTAAGGTCCTATGCATTTTGGTTTCTTCATTTCCTCAGTATTCATCGAATTTGAAGGGGTGCAAAATATAAATTAATGAGTGCCGCTTGACTAAGTGGTTACTTGCTTCTTTCTAATTGGATTATCATATTAAATTGGGTGGTAGAGGAGGAGGTATTTAAAAAACAATAATAATAACTAGCCCTTGTGGAACACTCTCTACATGTGTAATTTATATTATATTTTTAATTTGAATTTGGAGGACAACATAGGAAGACACAAAACTCAAAAGGACAAAAACTGTCAAAGTTCAAGGGATAGATAGATAGATAGATATTATATATACATATTATATATATATAGAGAGAGAGAGAGGCTTCGGTAACACCAAAGCAGGTGCCTCCGGCTTTACAATAAGATAAGCTATAAATTATGTTGGGTAGGGAGAGCAAAGAGGTTTTCCCACATTCTGATATCTTTTTTAGCCTACTTTTTCTTTTGTAATCATTAGTTGTATCCAGGCTCTATTCTGCAGTTTGTGGATTTTTTTGGGAGAATTTGAATTAAGAACCTAATATACATATCATTTCGAGGTTCCTTGTACAAGGCTGCAGTACATGAGGTTAGCCCCTTTTGGCGCTTTTAATAGAATTATTAACTTTTAAAAAATATTCATTTATAGTAACACTAACATGGTAGATCTTTTCTCTTCAATATCACAGAATGCAAGTTTATTTTAGGAAGGGAATCTCTAGCTTTAAAGGGAACCAACCTGTCCCAAGTTATGCTCGTAGGACCCAAGTAAGCCAATTGGTTGCGTATAAACTGCTCCTGGTGTCAACGGAGACAAAATGTTGCCTGTGTCTGAGGGATTCGATCGATTTGATATTGTTTCCCAGGTCCAAACTCCCTGGATATTTATAGAAACCAAGGCTACTGTTTCCAGAAGGATTACCACCAGCAAAAGATCCAAAATGCATGTAAAAGCCTGATCCTGGCCCAAAAAGCATATTGTCATTAAGACCGTCTTGACCACTACTTACTGGTGTCAACATCTCAGTTTGAGACATTGAATGAGAAGAAGTAACATGTGGTATGCTTGGAGACATTGACTGTGGGTAATAATTTGGGGACACTGGTATTTGATGTGAAGAGTACAGCTGGCCATCTACCATTATTGGGGACATAGGACTAGCCAAGGGAGAAAACTGTCCATATACCACTTGATTATCAAAGCCATAACCAGAAGGAAAAAAGAGCGATGGATTATCATTGTACATTGCCTATGAAAAAACATAGAAACATTTAGTTTTTACTACAAAGGGAACGAACAAAATAAGATGGAAGAAAAAAGATTCTCACTCACTGGAGGTACAATCTGCAAGCCGTTGGCATTAAGATAGTTAGAATATTCACCCCAATTACCACTGCTGTTGTCATAACCTGAAGCTGGACCAAAGATGAGATAAATGACGAATCATTATTTTACTGGATAGCAACAGGTAAGAACAAAAAAAAACCTAGAGCAATACTAAAACAATTATTTCATTAATCAACATAACATGTGAGCAAAATTCTTGATCTTCCATATCTTTTATTATGTATAAAAATAAACAAAAAAACCCAAAAATATGTAAACACAAGGTATAACACAAGATAACCCCAAAATCCTCAAAAAGATCAGACAATAGAGAACCACCACGATAACATTTTGCCCCCAAGGGTTGGTTCAGCGGTAAGTTGGACAAATGACCTTCGTCTAGGTCATGGATACAAACCTCTTCCGCGGGTCTTGGGAGGTGGGCATCCAGGGCTACTTCCCTGTGCCCTGCCCTGTTGTGGGCCAGCCTACTCCTGCAACAAAATTTTTGTTGCACCAAAAAAAATACCATGATGACATTTATAGAAACACAATCCCAACCAGCAAACGGTACAAAAATCTGAAAACCCAAACTTCAACACCCTAAAAATGCCAGCAGTTCTGTCCAACCAAATAAACTACCAACAAATGGAGAGAGGCTACCAACCAAACCTCCTTTCTCCTCCAGCTGAGTAATAACTAGAGTTACTAGACTACAGTCCTGAGAATAATTCAAATAAACTCCAAATTTTTAAATAGAAAATACTGCAACTCCCTCAGGAAATGGCAATGCAAGAAAATGTGATCAGAATTTTCTTCCCACAATTGTAAATGCAACAGTATTTACACTTTTTCACTAAAGTAACAATTGGAAGGATGCATTTAATGCAGCAAACTAAAATTATTGTACTCTCAATTTATAAGAGTCATTCAGCTGAAGATCAGATGAAGTTCATAATACTTCACTTTCTTTTTTCTTTTCTCATCTTGTTTTTTTTCTAATATGTATATTCTGCACTTTCTTTTCTTTCACATTATTCCTTCTAAGCTTAAAGATTACAGTTGTCATCTAATATTTCTACACCAGAGAAAAATCTCAGCATTTATAAGTGGATTAGAGACGATATCTACTCAAAAAAATTCCCAAGTGTTGGAATCACAAGAGTTAAGACAATAACATAATAATGAGGAAACTAACCACCATAGAAGAAAGTTTGTTCTAGAGGAGTATAAGCATTGGGAGGATAAACGGTGGCAAAACCTCCACTTGAAACCAAAATTTCTGGCTGATCTGTTGCAATACTTGGAGGCCCTACAATGGTTGCATCTGGAGAACTCGTAGAAACAATCCTCTCATCTTTCGGTGAAACTTGCTGAGAAAGGAAGTACTAATTACCTAACTAACACAAACATATCGGATAAAACTATACCAATAACATTGAATGTCAATCAAATACCTGTTCTGTCAAGTTATCAGGTATAAAATGTCTCTCAGCTGCATCAAATAGAAAATTGATCACTGAAGTGGTAATTTAAGCACTAAAATAAGTAACAAGCAATTAAATAGAAGCTACAACTTATACTCGCTCTGTTAGAAAATGAGAGTACAACTTTTTTTGTTGACTTTTTCCAAATGTTAAGGTTTGGATGAGACACGCTTTGACATTTTTTTTTTGAATGATTACATTATTAAAAAATATAAATGTCTAAGTGTGTCCTTTGCAAAACTTCGTATGAACATACCATATGAATTCATCATGAAAATAGCAGCTACACTTAGAAAACAATTGAGAAATAATCCTGTTCTCTGCTACTATTTGTCAGAGCTCCCCTCCCCTCCCCTCGCCTACCTACCTCCCTCCCTCCCTTCGCTCTCTCTTGTATATCTACCAAAGAATTATGTAAACCGTAAAAAGTATTGAATACAGCCCTAAATATAAGATTTGGTGCTACCACTAGGCAAGCTCGGAAGGCAATTTGGAATTATAATTGGTATAAATAAATGGCTCTTGCATCTACCCCTTATTTGTGTTAGTGTGTAGGGTATGCAATTCCTTTCATCTTATCCCATGTGTTTATAGGTGATTGATCAACCCTATGAAGATATCTTCAACTTTGAACATCCATAGACATGCTGCCCCTTTTAGTTTTGCCTATGAAAAATGACCACTCACAATTTTTAGAGTTTAAACAACAATGTTCATTCATGCAACCCATTCTTGAAAAGTAAATTTGTCACCATAAAAATCATTAGCTTCAGTGCAATCCTTTTTAACTGCACCTCAACCTACATGCTTGTTGTCTTGAAGTGGGCCTAAGGAAGCATTATTTACCATGGTCATTGCCATAATTAACGTCCCTTTCCCTTGACCTTTTCCAAAAGCCTAATTACTAGTGAGCACATCTTCATGCCTTTGGAGTTTCTCTTCATGTATTTTAGCATGTTAGATATATCAGCTTCCAAATCGTTAGAATTGTGGTTGGACTTCATGATGTTGTACACCTTGCCACTCCCTGATTTTACACATTCCCCAAAAGAAAATCCTACTCTGAATACCAAAATAAATACAGGAAAGACCTTAAAATAGGGATTTGAATTGTCCTACTACCACGGAAAGGACAGCCGGGGAATAGATAGGTTTTAGGGAAGAGACTGGCTGGGGTTAATATTTTCTGGATGTAACTTTTGATAAATCTGGGCAAAAATAAGAAGAAACAAAACCTAAAGGAATTCTTATGGATTTAAAACCATTAAAAGAAGGCAATAATAAGCTGAGAAACCATTTATTAATCAAGTTTATTCTAATTGTCCATACATTGCTTTCTGATATTGAGGTAAATAAGCCTTCCAACTGCAAAAAGGATTTGAAAATTCTATTACAAAAAAGACTTCCTAACAAGTAATACATCCCATTCAAATTAAAGAAGGCAACTAACCAAACAATCAATAACTAAAGTAGTAGACGATATAAGACATACTAAAATGCCGCAAATGTGCAAAATTAACAAACTGCCTGTGGCTGTGACAATAAAAACATGATTAAACTAACACAACATAATAATCTAACTAAAGATAAATAAAAGGCTCTAGCCTCTAGTAGTCCAAAACCAAATATTCAAGGCCTAGTATGCTCCAGAACAAAAATATGGCAAATTTAAACATTTTCACATTTAGGTTTTCTTATCCGTCCATCTTTTTGGACAAATAAACACGTTCATTTTTGGACAAAAAAACTTTGGCAAGAAAAGTGACCAAGTTCGTCAATTTTTTTCCTTTTCTGTTCATTAAAATAGTAGTCACAAAAGAATGGGACAGAAAATTAAAGTTTTCTATCCTTTTTTTTCTTTTCCATTCATTTTAAAACTCAGAAACATAGTGTAAGAGAATCTCCAAAGCCCTTCAAACAGAACCGTGCCTAATATGCCCTTCACCACTAATTATTGCTTCTTACAGAACCATGCCTAATATGCCCGGCCTATAATGACAAGGAACATGAACTAGATAGTTAGACTTAAAGCATGCTATGACATAGGACAGGTCCCATTGGTTTGCGCTATCCATGGGCATGAAAAACTTTAAAACTATAAATTGGATCTTAACTAATGGGAAGATGTTCAAGAGGAAATTTCCCCCTATATCAGTGTTGCCCAAATAATTGTTGTGTGGAAATATAAAATTGAGTTGGAAAAAAGTAGTACATTTCCATCCTAAGTTAATTTGCAATATCTAGTTGACAACAACAGGGGCGGATCCAAGCCTAGGGATGAGGAGCACCTGACCCTACTGAATTTTAAGGGTCAGTGGGTCAAATTAAAAAAAATATTTGAGGAGGGTGGAGGAGGGTACAACGGAGAGCCGATGGTGGAGGGTACGATGGTGGGTTAACGACGGCATTTAAGATGGTTTTTGCTTTATTCCGACATTTGTCCCCTCAGCAAAGGGAGAGTCGGAGTCTTGAAGCTAGTAAATCCAGCATGGGGGACGGCGTCGCTGCAGCAGCTTCCGCTGGAGGCGAAGTTTAGTGACAGTCAATATTTGAGTATACTGGAGTCCATGGGACAGTGGGTTCATATATTTGATGTCAATGGTCACATATTTTACTGGTGAGTCCATCTAATTGTTACTTATTGATGGGTCAGATCAATTGTTTCTCTATTGGACTAATTATTTTTCTTCAGATTAATTATTTCTATTTTATATGATGCCTATTAGTTTAATGGATTGGTAAATCATTTAAAAGTTTAGATTGATCATTGCATTTGATTTTGAGTTGATGTTTAACAAATTGAAACTACTTATTGAATGCTTGGATTTGGTATTTCTTGCTATGTGGTTTGTTATAATGAGATTAAAGTAACTGAAATTAGAGTTTCAATCTTTTTCCATGTGGGTATTATTCAATTGTGCAGGTGTCGAAGCTCATGGGCGGACTCCTATTGACCTCCTAGCAGATCCTAAAGACTGAGTTGTAGGTTATAGTACAAAAACGTTGACTCACAAACAAATCCTCGTTCCAAAAAGGGAGATAGCTAGACTAGGTAGTTCCCTAATCGTTAAGACTAAAATTGAAGGCAAGTCTCAAAAGGTTTGAAGTAATTCAATTTATAATACCACTATTCTCTTATTACTCCTTTCTACAATGACAATGGCAATTTATTTGGGGTTATTTGTGTATCAACTGATTCAGCCATTTGAGGAAACGAGGTAAACTTGGGGTAGATCCTCAGCAGCGTTTGCAAGTCGCAATTGACCCCACTGAACTGCAAGGATGGATCCGCCCCTGGACAACAATATGTCTGTTGAATATTCTTAGAGAAGATCCAGTGTGGATTAACAAACATACTTTATGTAACTACCCGAGTCCAAATCCAAATTCAAAATCAGCGACAATCCACTCCCAAGAGCAAGGAGCATCAGCTCAGTCTAGAGCCTACGAAAAAAGCCTTCACAAATTCTTGCTACTCTTGGCATCAGGGTCCAGCTTTATCCACAAACAAATTAAACCCACCTTCACATTTTCCAATGTGGGACTGGAGGTTACACTTTTACCAGAGATCCAAACTTGGGAGAAAAATAAGCACCAGAATGAATAGAGAATTAATTTGACAAAGAGAGGTGGCAGCTGTCGCCCAAAACCTTATAGCTCAAGCAATTAGCCCTAATTAATAAAAAGAACAACCAAGGATATAAAATACCAAATTTGTGAACCCTAAAATTACGAGCCAGGATTGAGTCATATTAACAGAGCAAATTCAATAACATGGAAATTGGGTTACTATTCCACCCAGTTTTTACAAGAAATAAACAAAACCCAATCACGAATTTAGAATACATACCAGCAACAGGTGAGGTTGAGGTAGAGTTCGACACAGAGGCAACCTGATCCTTCCCCTGTTGACCCGCTTCTTCCATCATGATCCCAACGCCAAATTCCAAATCTCAGTCTAAATTCAAATCTAATATACCACAAAACAAAGCAACAAAATTGAATAGAATTCAAATATATTCAACTAAAACAGAGAACAAATTAAATCACCCCGCAAGAGGGTTTTGATATTATTCGAATAACGAAAGAATTCGAAAAAAGAGAGGGGTTTTAGGTCATACATAAATGTATATATGTGTGTATGTAATAATTTGATTTTGTTCTTGTGTTTTGTATTTTCTTTTTTTTGGTACGAGCCCTTGGGGCGGTTCGATTTACTTTTTAAAATTCGGCGATCTGGTAAGAATGGCAATTGTTTTTTTTTGGGTTTGTGTGACATCTTTACTCCACTCGTTTAATAGTGTTTGACTAACACGCGGTGGCTAATTTCATTTGCGTGTTAATCACGCTCTATGCTATGAGTGGGTAGTTCTTTATAGTATGAGTCAGCATTTGGTAATAAAGTCATTAGTCAATACCTCCTCATAAATAAGAAAGAGAAGCTATAGGAAATAAAATTGTAAATTACCATATTAACGACAAAATATTATTTAAAATAAATAATAAATCGTATAATTATATTTTAGACAAATACTCCCTCCATCCTAATTTTTTTTTTAAGATATTCCACGATAAACATCATATTTTTATATTTATAACTAGTTTTATCTTATTTTTTCACTTATACTCTCATAATCTTTTTATTCAACTTTTGTTAAAAAAAATATTGAAAAAATAGAAAAAAATTTATATTGGGAACTGATGAATTATTATACCACTTTCTCTCTCATATTACCGGTATAACATGTTTTTTATTTAATGGCTCTAGCCTCTGTAGGCTCTTTTTTCTCTACTCATTTCAGCTTTTAGTAATTACTGAAAATGTGTGAATAACAAAATTAATAATTTAAATAACTAATTCACATGGGAAGAATTAATATTTTATAGAAAAGTTAATAAATACTTTATTAATAATAAACGTGCCGAAACCAATTATAACGTTTATTTCGGAATGGAGAAAGTATATTTTTGTTATTGAAATAATACAATATTAAAAATTCGTATAAGTTTAGAGCCAACTTATCAAGTAAGTTTTATATATGATCTAAGTCTGGTGATTCAGTAGTCTACAAATTTTTGATCTTTTTTTTAAATTATATTTATTCAATTTTTTGTGACAACGGATATATCATGTCTTTAATAATAAATGTGTATTAAAATTTTATAAAAAAACTTAATTAATTTTTAAGCTATTAAGTCAACTTTTAGAAAGACCAAGAAGACGTGAAAATAAAAAAATAAAACTTTTGAGTTATTAAGTTAAATTGACTCGAGATCAACTAAAATGACTTAATATTTATGTTATTATGTTTTGATTTAGATATATTGGTAGATAGATGAACCTTTTGTTAAGGATACATTAAATTATAATAAAATTAATTATTTTGTCCCTACCATTTTTTCATGTTAATATTAATTTTTATAATTTTAAAAAATATTAAAGGTGTCAATTAATCCAATTTCATTCGTATATTGTTAAAATTATTTGATTACTCGATGACATATTTTTTAAAACACATTTGAGATCACAAATTAAATATCATAGCATTAATTATGTTTTATTATCCTTAATTTTGTTTGTTTATACTGTTAATTTATTTAATCAATGAGTTATTTAAGTTTGTAGGAATTAATATTTTGCTAACATAAATTCAAAATCTTATCTACGTGTCTTCTCCTCTTTTGAATCTCTCTTCATAAAACTCCCGGACACAGTGTAAGTCGGTGTTCGCGGAGAGATTGCGAAACACTGTTGTAGAAATTAGCGGCGGTGGATGCGGCGGCAATGGCCGCATCGACGGTGGCGGCAGACTGTAAACGGAGAGAGGCTCTTCGTTCAACATAAAGCACTTCACCCTATCTTTTATTACTGCAGTAATGGCCAGCCCTCGAGAAATCATACCCATCTTCGCTAAGTTCCTAGACGTCTGTTCATCAACCAAGAACTTACAAAAACTGAAGCAAGTTCACTCCCAAATCATAACCGCTGGAGTTTGGCGCAATAATTTAGTCCGAACAAAACTCGTCTTCTCCTACTCTGCCTGCGCCCAAATGCTCGAAGCCACCTTCATCTTCTCCCGCGCAAATCGCCAATCCACTTTCCTTCACAATTCTCTCATCAGGGGGTTTTGTTCCGTAAATCAATTCTCTCAATCTCTCTCCATTTTCGGCCAAATGCTCATTGCCCGCAAACCCATTCACCGCCAAACTTTTCCGGCCGTTCTTAAATCTTGTGCAGGGTTATCGTCCCTTCGGCTGGGCAGGATTGTTCATGTGACTGTTTTGGTACATGGGTTTGGTTTGGATTTAGCGAATTTGAATTCTTTGATTACGATGTACTCCAAATGTGGGGATTTGGGTTGTGCGAGGAGGGTGTTTGATGGAATGCCGGAGAGGAATTCGATTACGTGGTCAGCGATGATGGCGGGGTATGGGATGCATGGTGATTTTTGTGAGGTGTTTGTGTTGTTTGAAAGGATGGTGGATAGTGGAGTGGTGCCTGATGGAGCGACTTTTACGACAGTTTTGACCGCGTGTAGTCATGGTGGCTTTACAGATAAAGGGTGGGAGTGTTTTGAGACGATGGGAAGGGAGTTTGGGTTGAGACCAGGACTGCAGCATTATACTTGTATGGTAGATATGCTGGGGAGGGCGGGAAGAGTGGATGAAGCTGAGAGATTGCTTGAGGAGATGGATGTGGAGCCAGATAAGGCTTTGTGGAATGCATTGTTGGGAGCTTGTAAGATGCATGGGAGGGTTGAAGTAGCTGAGAGGGTTGCAGAGAAGTTCTATGGAAGGAGGTAAAGTGTAAAATGCAGGACTCTGATGTGGCCATCTTATGCGCTGATATCAAGCTGCTGATGCTCGACTTTGGTGCATTCTGCTGTCGCCACCATCTGCCTATTCTTTGGTATCTTTCTAGTTTTGTGGAATTGAATTCCTCTCTTAGCCTCTACGGTGCCTAGTAGAGGCCCCATGAACAATTTAGATTATAGAAGATTGACAGTGGGTCGCTTTGTGCTGCTGAAATTATAGTCTTCTGCTGCACTTTAAAATTTAGCAGAGAAAAAGAAGGGAAAGAATTTAGACTAGAAAAGATATATTACTTCATTATGTATTCTTCATTCCCAAGATAGTACAAGATTCTAGATGATTCATCACCACCATACATCTTGCATATTAGCTAAACAATATCAGCCCTTAGATGGGAAACTGATAAATACTGATATACTACTAGTACTACTAATAATACCAAAACTACCCTCTGAACTTGTTGCTTCCTTTCTTACCCCTGATGTAACCTTGCAACCACATAGGTTCCTTAGTTTGTCTTCCTCATCGTATTGAGTGTGTATAAGTCGTCTAACTTGGCTTCTTCTTTATCCACCTGCTCCTTTTCCTTTTTAATTAGAAATACCCAAGCGGCCAAGCCTCAGTCCTAAATCTCATACATCAATATATGTTCAGCACTTCAGCCACAAAATAGAAAGAGAAGGGGCAAAGCCAAATCGCAAAAGGCAAAAGCCAAAAGCCAAACCGTGGACCATCAAAGCCTTTCGTCAGTGGTCGGAGTGGGTATGGTGGTGACGAGCATGAGTGTGGAGACCTGAGTGAGACTCTATTCTATTCTCTGTGACTCTCTTTGCATTTGTGCTTCTTGCAGAATGTGAAATTACTCTCTTCAATTTCTCCAACCTCGGTTTTGTTTTCAGAAATCAATTGTGATTTCCCCTTTTGTTAGTCTTATTAAATTGGATATTTGGATGCATTTGTCTAACCCGAAAGTATAAAGTATTAAAAAAAATTAGCTCAGGGCGCTGCCCCCGAACCCCTGCCAAATTTTTTATAACTTACTAATAATTTTGACCCTAAAATTTCATGGCTTCGCCACTAGCCTTGTTGTACTTCATTTCCTGTTTCTGTTGCTTCCATATCAGTTAGTTCCTCATGTTCTAACTCATTGTTAGTTTCTATGATTTCTTCTTCATTTTGCTGGGCAGGAGGAATAGTCTTGGTGTTTGTATCACTTTGGTAAGCAGCATTGTTTCTGATAGTGCTATGGTGGTCTTTCTGCTTCCGTATTACATTTGGTTCGATTGATGTTTATCTGTAGTCCATTGATTTTGATAATTTTAACATTGTAGATTAAAACAAAAAAAAAACTCTCTTCTATATGTAGGTCGGGGCTGTTTATAGAATTGATGCAATATAAATCTCATCTGGGAGAAGAAAACATTTCCCATCAGTTAATTTGTATCCTTTCCGCCTTGTGCATCTGTATTCTTCTGCTGATGGATATAGGAAGATGTAAATTCCAATATATTTTTCTCTAATATTGTTTCTTATTTAAGAAAATAAAATAAAATAAAAATCATTCAACTCTACATTTAATTGTGGTAATGTACAATACAATACATGTCTGCATTCCATAGAAGAATCTCACTTTGTACAACAAACTGAATTCTGCAACTTGGTGACAGGTCTTGAGGAATATCTAGTCATGTTCATATTGTTCTTTTACATTAGTTTCAGAAACGTACCCAAACATCCTTAGCTCAAAAGACAGATGCTCAAGCATTTTATACATACACTCGGCATCCACATGTGATTTGTCACCCGCCACAAAATCATGGATGATACAATCTATTTCAATTGAACTGACTCCCAGTTTCTTCTGTATCCCCCGAGCCTTCATTTTCCTCCTCACACTGCTTGCGTTGTGCCAACTTCCAACCGCAGCATATATATTTGATACAAGCACGTAATTTGAATCGGTCCTTGAACCCAACTCCGAAAGATCATTTATTAATCTTTCAGCCAAGGTAATATCTCCTTGGGTCCTACATGCAGCCAGTAACGACCCCAACAAAATTTCATTTGGTTTCATGGGCATCCTTTCTATTACATCCAAAGCCTCCTTTAGCCTCCCCGCACGACTATAGAGATCTACAATGCACCCATAGTGCTCAATTCGAGGAGAAATCCTACAAACTTTGTTCATTACATCAAACAACTTGAGCCCTTCATCAACTAAACCAGCGTGGCTACAAGCCGAAAGAGCCCCAGTGAAACTCACTCCATCTGGCTCAAACCCATCCTTCTGCATCAAATTGAAATATTCAAGAGCCTCCTCCGGATTACCATTAAGAGCAAAACCCACAATGATGGAGTTCCATGTAACCAAACTTCGTTTAGGCATCCTCTTAAAAATCTGACGAGCAAACTCAATACATCCACATCTTGAATACATATCTATCAATGAATTATTTGTCCGGATATTTTCATTGAAATTCTGCTTAAGCACAAATCGGTTTATCCATAAACCTAATCCAAGAGTTCCCAAATTGGCACAAGCAGAGAGCACAGAGCTAATTGTCACATAATCAGGTTCCACCCCAGAGAGCTGCATTTCTTGAAACCACTCCAAAGCATGCTCAAAGTGACCTTTCTTAACAAACCCATCAATCAAAGCAGTATACGAAATCACATCTCTGTTGGGCATTTCAACAAACATCTTTTTATATTTAGATGTGTTGTATAACTGTCTTAAAATTTGTGCTCAAAATCACAATTTGCAAGACGACACTCAAATTGGGATGAAGGGAAGGCTTCTTCAGATATTCATGTTTCATATTGGATCCCTTGATCAAATATTTGTAATTATTTCATGAAATGATATGATGTGAAATCCAGAGTTGAAGTAGCAGAAATTTTGTTTTTAGTTTTCTGATGGTATTTGTAGAAGTTGTGTATTCAGCAAAAGTAATATGAAACTTCTCATTGCATCTTTTGACATTATTACGTGGACTACAATGGTGTGCATATTGCAAGTGTTCTGGGAAGTGAGACTGAAATACCGTAGAAACCAACTAGATATGTGAATCGGGAAGGTGCTAGAATTTGGAATAGCAATGAGTGCGAGTATGAGGGGGTGCCACTTTCCCAATGCTGCCCCTCTTAGTAAACCTCCCACCTGTTCATTGCATAAAGGACATTTCCTTTTGATTTTTATGTTTTTTGAGGAAACATTCACTAAGGTTTATGTACTATATAATATAAAAGACGAACCATATGCATTATATGTGTTTCGAGGATAAGACCAACTATGAGATATCAATTTTTAATGAGCCATTTTAGCGAGTTCAACACTTAAATTGGGTGCCATATAGGGTGAGTTGGCCTATTAAAATCACCAAATGACCGCATATAACACTACTTTGTACTGATTCTTTGGAAATGAGAGGGGCAGGTTCCTTTATTACTCTCATTTCCATCCTTGGGTAGAACCATGGAGCGTTTCACGTATGATTATTTAATACAGAGCAAAACATCTAATTGATTCATATGAAACCAAATGGTGACCTTTATGTTGACGTCACTTTAATTCTCTCTTCCTACCTTATTTGTGCCAGGTAAATGCAAGTTAAATAGTTGCTTGGGCCTAGATGACTAGTTCACAAAGATATGTAACTGTATCAAGGAATGAGCTATAGCACACGAACTCTTCTGAATGGGTTAAAGTACCAGTGCCGGATATGTTACATTTAGACAATGTTATGGCATATGTATCTGACACCAATAGCCAAATTGGGTACTCTGATTCAGTGTAATGATGGAGGAGAACTTAGCTTCTATTCAATTACGAAGGACTCTTGATTCTTGAATGTAGAAAAAGGTAGAAACCCTTTATATTCTCACTATAATTTACTCAATATAAAGCTTACCCACGTGTATCCTTGAACATTAGTCGTACAATATTATATGCAATATATTGAACTTAATAATACCATGTATCCTAAACGGCTAAACTTTGGGGTTTAGAGAGGTTTGACACCTGGAAGGCTGGACTCGTGATACTCTTGTTGACCTAGCGAACCTACCCAACCATGAGACGCTTACTTACCAATATTCTAAATTTAACGTACCCATTTTTTTTTACCTATAGTTGCAAATACATCAATATTCTAACTTAAGTATTGAGGCTCAATTATCATTTTGTTATAAACTAGTCCACTTTTTGATCTACTAAAATCTTTTATGAAACTTAGTTATACTACAATAACTACATTTATATTCTAAGAGAGAATTGTTAACTATTGCACTCATATTATAAAGCTACCCTAGCGTACTACGTTTTAGCCTATGTGGCGTTACTTTGTTTTAACCTATATAGCGTGCTGCATACTCATAACGAACTAAAACACACTAAATTTCAAGTAACATTGCCCATAACAACACCAAACACCTGCATCTGAGTTGTAACATAGAAAATAAGTTTAAAAAAATGTTTCTGGCGATCAATTTTGTTGGTACATTTTTATAGAGAAGATTCTTTGTGCTGATTATGTCAACTATCAAAATGGGATATTGTTTTTCCTTTTCGAATAAATTTTGTCATCATATTATGGCAATTTCTTCAAATACATTATTTTGTTAGTTATAGAATCTTTTTATAGCCAATATGCTGATATTATTTTCATCTGCCTGATTATACTCTTGAATAGGCACGAAAGTTGAAAAAATAATTCTCCAAAATTAGCTGAGTGATGGTAATTTTGCTAGTTGAAATGTATAATTGCCGCGTGCACTTCTTCATGTCTTCATGCAGTTGTGAACTCAGTGTAATAGGTAGGCCTCACCACGTTATTTAGCAATAATGCCTAGGTGCAGGTTGAAATGCCGCATGCCACCATCTTCTTAATGAGATGCCACATTGTTTATATCGTCCACAAGGGTACCTTCATTCTGCATCTGCGCTCTTGTCCACTAGTAAGTTTCTTGTTGTATTATGGCAATTTCTTTCAAGTGCAATATTTTATCAATGATAAGGTCTCTTTATTGACAGGTGGATATTGGTTTCATCTTCCTGATTGTTTGCTTGAATGGGTTAGAAAGTTAATTTTTCTTTCTAAATTAAGCCACTGATGGTAATTTTGGTAGGAGAAATGTACACGGGCCAAATGTACTGCTTCATTTCCTTCCAAATGCTATTCATGCAGATGGGAACTCCGTGTCTAAGGCAGGCCTTAACACGTTACTGGTATCAACAGCCACGCGCCGGCTTACAGTGCTGCATGCCACCATCTCTCTAATTAGGTGCCAATTATTTATATCATTCACTAGGTTTTATCTCATTCTACAACAGCTTTCTTATACCTTAACACCCCCCCTTCTTTTCAGGCCCTTAGCCAGAAATAAAGTATCCATAATAGCTCTTCGGAGTAGTGGTAATAGTCTCATTATAGCTTTTTTTTGGTAACTAGATCCATTCCCTGTCCTCCTTTTTCATGGATTTTGGGTTAACCTCAACTCTGCTCAAGGTTGCTGAAGGAAATACCTCCTCATCCCCACAAAGACTGGTGGCAAAAGAACCAGAGGGCTCTACAGGGGGTGATCATGAAAATACTTTGTCACCTCTGAAAAAGACTGGTGGGAGAAAAACTCGAGGGCCCTATAGGGGTGCTCGACTGAGGGATGGAAAATGGGTATCAGAAATACGCATCCCAAAGACGAAGAAAAGGATATGGCTGGGTTCTCATGACTCAGCTGAGAAGGCAGCTCAGGCTTATGATGATGCCTCGTATTATATACATGGTGCAGAGGGGCCATTTAATTTTCCAAAGAATAGAAGTCCTCAGCTTACCAATCAGGACATTGGTACTAAGTCTGCAGCTGAAATTAAAAGAGCTGTACAAGGGCTTGCTTCTGTGGGGGCAACTAAGGTTCGTGCTGCCAAGCGCTCCTCAAAGTCGTCAACTAGCCTTTCACTCAACAAACCAGTTATGCCGGATTCAACGGATTTGGATGAAATGGCTGCACATAAGGTAAATTTTGAACCTTTTGTCACAACTAATGTGTTGGAAGTGGAACCATATGTCCCTGAATTAAATTCCACAACTAATGCATCAGAAATGGAACCATATATCCCAACTTTTGCGCCAGAAGAAATGCCAGTTCCCTTTGAAAATTTACCATTTGACGAGGAGTTCATAAAGGGCTCGGACGACTGGATACTGAATTTTATGGCTGAGCCCTCTAATAATCAGAGGAATTGATCACTGCTGGAGTCCTCTAATAAATGGAATAGTGATCAATGTTATGATGCATGTATCTGGTCCTAGGCTCCTAGCAAATATAACTATTGTGCTAGTCATGGTATCTACAATGTAATTTCATCCATGGGCACATTTCTTTCTATATATGTTGTAATGTAAATTTCTTTCTATATGTGATGGTGCAATTTTCTTTCTACATGTGGTAATGTAATTTTCTTTCTTTGTAATAGTGCAATTTTCTTTCCATATGTGATGGATGGGCCTTTCTTTCTATCGGCATTGGTAGCCTGATTGAAATCACATCTACAGATTTCTTCTAATATTTAAAGGTGAGCACTATTTGCACAAGTGTTTTTGATAGTGGATCCTCATGTGAGAGAAGATTATGTGTAAATAGTAATTTCCTATTTAAAATAATTGATATTTTCATAAGGGAATTTTAATATTTTATAGTTACACAAGACATGAATAGTAAATGGGACTCATGTTTATGGAAATATTAAATTTCCCTTGTAAAAATAATAAAAATATTTTCTTTCACATACACTATTTTATCTCATATAAAGCATATTGAAAATATTATCCACAATATTGTAGATCTCATATTTGTGCTTGTAGGTATACTAACGTATGGAACAACATTTGAGAATTTTGTTCATCTACAAACAACTTATTTTATTTACAACATATTTAAGTCACAAACAATATTTGTTAGGCTGTTCATCGATAATTTATCGAACTGAACCAGCCCGAACCAAATCGGTTACCGAATGTAACTAAAATTGTGTATTGAAATCGATACTGATTAAACCGGTAAGTCAATTAGGTACCGGTTTTTTAATGTTTGAGTACCGATCCATTGTCCAGATTACACCAAGTCAACAAAAAATAATTTTAAGCTATTACTTTACTGAATAAAGGACTAAATTGTAAATCTGACCCTCTTATTTGTCATTTTTTGCTAAACTGTTCACTAAACTTTTTTTAGCGCAACTATTCCTCACATATGCATTAGTCCTGCAAATGTGTTCCTCCAATGTTCTCTAAACATTTTTTTAGTACAACTGTTCTTCGTAGATGCATTAATCATGCACATGTGTTCCTCAAATTTTTTTCACCTATTAAAAATTAATTTTCTCTCTCCTCATTTTTTTAACTTTTTATTTTAAAAAGTATACTCTTTTTCTCCATTTTATTTGTTTATTTTTATATTGACATTTTGAATTCAATATAAAATATCTCTAAATTCAAAATTAATATAAATTATTTAATTTAAAAAAATATAATTATCAAAATTATAAACTTTACTATTTTTTATTTTATCTAAATGGTACTAATAATTGTATGATTTATTTTAAAATTGATTATATCTCAAATTAATTTGAACAAATCAAACTTGATCCTATATTTTGAGCAAAAAAATATAAATTTAAAAATATTTTCAAAATACAACTATTATTAAAAGTTGAGCTCAATATTTTAAAAATTTTCTTTGTTAGCTCCATTGCAGGAGAGAACAATAGAGTTAGCAAGAAGAATGGAGCCATGGAGGTGCTTTTTTTTTTTTTAATCTATATCTATCTATATATTATAATTATATATTATAAAGCAGTTGTAACTTTACTTTTGTGTCACTATATTTTTTGTCCGTACAAGTTTAATTATATGACTTGGAACAACTCCTCTAGACATGAATCTCCACACGCACAAGTCTCTTATTGCAATGCCTACAAACCTGCTGATCCTAAGCATTCATGCACACAAGCCCTTCTTTCTGTTACAACTCCTGCATTATTTTATTATTTATTTATGTAACTACATATTTATATTTATAATCCCATGCACCCATTCCCATTTCTATCTGTTCTTGTTGTTGTCGTCAAAATGGCAAGTGAAAAAGAGTTGCTTTCAACAGAAATTGAGAATCGCGGCGTGATCGAGGATTCCGGTCCATACGCCGGTTCTCTTAGCTTCTCGGTGAGGGTCCGGCGCGGCTTGCCGGATTTTCTCAACTCAGTTAATCTCAAATATGTGAGGCTTGGCTATGCCTATCTGCTAAGCCATGGCATTTACTTGGCAACTGCACCCGTTCTTCTTGTGGTTATTTTGGGTGCTGCTGAGCTAGGCAAGAAGCTCAGTTGGGAGGACTTGTACTCCAAATGTGACTTCACTAATACCATTTATCTCATTGCCTTTTTCTGCTTTATTCTTCTCGTTTATCTTCATCTCACCCCTCCTCCCACTTATTTGCTTGATTTTGCGTGTTATCGCCCGCCAAATGAGCTCAAGGTTCGTAAACAACTTTAATTATTTGGATTTAAATTTCATCAACTTGTCGTCGTCACACAATTTCTGCATATCCTGCAGATCTCAAAGGACGAATTTATGGAGTTAACAAGAAAATCCGGAAAATTGGATGAGGCAACAATGGAATATCAGGAGCGAGTTCTGAAGAAATCTGGGATGGGAGATGAGACCTACTTGCCAAGGATAGTATTTAAACAGGGACACAAAATAAACTTGAGGGATGGGCGTGAAGAGGCAGCAATGGTGATGTATGGAGCTATAGATGAGCTCCTTGGTGCCACCAGAATCCGGCCAAAGGACATAAGGATCCTCATTGTCAACTGTGGAGTCCTAAACACCACCCCATCGCTGTCGGCTATGATAATAAACCATTACAAGCTAAGTCAAAATATTGAAAGCTTCAACCTTGGTGGCATGGGCTGTGCGGCTGGGATCATAGCTATTGATCTAGCAAAAGACTTGCTGGCAGCTTATCCGCGATCTTATGCACTTGTACTAAGCACAGAAGTTGTATGCTCAGCTTGGTATGATGGCAAAGAGCGCGATATGCTTCTTCCCAATTGCTTCTTTCGAATGGGTGCTGCTGCCATGTTGCTTTCCAATCATCGCCTCCATCGTTGGCGAGCAAAGTATGAACTCAAACAGGTACGTACAACTCTTTCTCATGGCAAAACCACTCATTTAGTTTGGTTTTATTTTTAGTTTATATAAGTTTTTTTTTTCTCCCTCAATTATTTTCGAGAGTATTAATATAGTTCTGCCAATTTCGAGGCTAGTGTTTTTTTGTTTTCACATTTTTTTGGGGTTCTTGGTATACCTATGCTGATTTTCAAATGCAGCTAGTACGCACTCATACAGGGATAGATAACAAAAGCTTCAAAAGCATATATCTAAAGGAAGATGGTGAAGGGAAGCAAGGCCTCTCCATTAGCAAAGACACAATAGAGGTGGGAGGTCATGCTCTAAAGGCCAACATAACAACCCTCGGCCCCCTAGTTCTCCCGGTGTCTGAGCAATTTCATTTCTTTACCTCTTTGCTCTTCAAGAACAAGTCTAACAAGCCCTACATTGCCGACTACAAGCTTTCATTTGAGCACATTTGCATATTGGCAACCAGCAAGAAAGTGCTCGATGAGATACAGAAGAATTTGGAGCTTACCGACGAGTACATGGAGGCCTCGAGGAAAACTCTGGAGCGATTCGGAAACACTTCTAGCAGTAGTGTTTGGTATGAACTAGCTTACCTGGAAGCAAACTCAAGGATCAAGAGGGGTGACCGAATTTGGCAAATTGGTTTCGGCTCGGGTTTTAAGTGCAACAGTGCTGTGTGGAAGGCTCTGAAGAATGTTAATGGAAAGCCTAAGAACAGCCCCTGGGTAGAAGATTCAAAATAGGGTCAAACTCAAAAACTCAAAAGAAATAAGATTATATATACATACAGTAAGTACTTACCTAGCAAAGTCCGAATTTCTGAAACTATTTCTGCTTGAATATACTGCTCCTCCTATTTATGCAACACAATCTCAAACATTCTTATCTATGTGACAAATCTAAATTTCTTGCCTTTAAATTTACGAGCACAAAAAAATGTTCATCAACTGTATGACCAGCAGTCCCCTTTACATTAAGGATATACTGCTGAATTCAGCCAACTTCCAATGACCAAAATCGGAAAAATCAACTCTGGTTAGGCCAGCATGGATAATCAACACAAAATCCAATAATCTAATACAATAAAAAGTAATTTGATGAAATATGTAGCATTAGTCCTGAAAATGGTCTAATAGATCTGAAAGAGTTTCAACCTTCCAGGTTGCAAAAATTTAATTATGGTACTACTATTTCACTAAATACTCCCAGGATCAACATGTATTCCTAACAAACTAACTGACAATTCAAGATGGAATAAAAACTCACACAACTGCCAAGGAAAAGATTATAATACCAGCCACAAAATTCCATCTCTTCTGGATAGAGCCAATTGCCCGTTCAGCGCCTCCATAATACGGTTGGATCATTATCCCAAACCTGCAACTTCCAACCGATGGATCTGTTTTTGTGACCATTGAAAGGTTGGGGAATTTGCAGGCCGTGTCGAGCTGATTATTTTTCTGATAATAACTGTTAAATGCGTAGGGAGATGTTTCGCGTTCATCCAAATTCCCACAAGATGTCCTGCACTACCCCAAGGCATGAGCAATCAGCAAGTCCACAAGCATAACTCACACTCAGCGCCACCTGCGGGTCATCAAGTGATGCTGATGGCTTCATCACACACCATTTGCGCTCCAAATACTGCACATTTCTTGCTGGGACCAATCCTCCTGAATTTGTTGTGCCAAGGTTCAGGGAGTATTTGGGTAGCCCATCAAAAGTAAATATTCCCCAATGACGTTCGAAATTCCCCGGTTGATTGCTCTTCTCATCCTCATCAATCAAACTAAAGAGATAGACGTCAATTGGACCAGGTCTCATTGGGGTTCCTTTTCCACCTGCTATATGAGACATGAACCCTTGGTTGAACCGTTGAGCTAACATAGGGTTAGCATTTCGGTCCCCATCAGTTGGCCAACCAATTTCTCCAACTATGATCGGCATATTTGCGAAGCCATTCTTTTGCAACGCCCACACAAGGGTATCATGATTTGCATCAAACATATTGTAGTAGTTTGTCCCACCATCATTAATAGGAGATGAATTGCCATCGAAAAAGGCATATTCAAGTGGGAAATTAGGGTCTGTGTAAAGACTTATGAACGGGTAAATGTTGACAGTAAAGGGGGCGCCATTATCACTCAAAAACTTCACGATTTGCATCATATATTGGTGGATCTCAGCTCGAAAATCACCACCTGACGGCTTGTCGGTTGAGCTCTCATAGACATCGGCATTAAGGGGACAAGTTACCTTTACTTGGTTGCCAAGACCAGCTTTTACCAGCGCAGCTTGGATATTTCGGAGAGCAGGAAAGGTTGTTTGTAGGAAGCTTCCATTGTATGTTTCCAAGAAAGGTTCATTTCCAACAGCAACATACCTGTGATAATAAAACAAGGTTGCAGGTGAAAGAGGCAAAAGTGTGCTAATAATCTTCAGACCCAAAAATGAAGATTTCTACAGTTCTTAAATTATCTGCAAACCTAACGAACCACAAAGAATCAGCATATATAAGAAAATAGACGATGAGGACAGACAGAAAATTCCTGGCAAATCCTATATAAGAAATACATATGAGGTACCTGGTTGACTCTGCAGAGGCCTAGAAAGCCCTGCATTTGAACGGAAAAAAGGTTTGGAATTGTAAGAAAAGAGACGATGAGGACAGACTGATGAAGAAAACTTTGGAGCTGATGGCCTGTCCACAGCATAGTTAAAAAGAAAAGTACCCTCTCAATTTCATTAACAAAAACTTTATTTACTCAATATCAGATCCTCGAGAGTTGCGCTTAGTTTTTTTATTATTGAATTTCCCGTCAGTATAGTTAGTCGTATACCAAACGAGGTGATGAGACATGATTACCATAGATCATTACCATTAAATCAAGGACATAAAATTCAAGCAAAAGCCCTTACCTAGATGACTAGATTTTTCAAAGTGCTAATCATATTGGAATGTATTTTCTCGTACTTTTTATCATGTGTCATCCTATTGTTGGTAGGCACTTTCTAGAACATCATCTGTTTGACGCTAGCGCAAGTTGGATACTGACTTCATGTACCAAAAATTTAACATGATTGTAAATTTGTGTGAAAATCACATTGGATCCTCATCAGGACCTTCATGTCAGAAGGAGTGGTAGGTACACCAAGAAAGATTCAAAGCCTATTAATAGATTCTTGAAATTAAACCTAATACCTTGTTTAATCGAAAGAAAATCATCTCAATCAAATCCCAAACCATGAATGACCAAACAGCACTGGCAGATCAGCATAACATACCCTCAGCCTACTGGCTTCGGCCCACTTTAGGATCAAATGTTCACAAAATTTTTAGCTTCTCAATTACAAAGGACAATATGTTACAAGCTAATCAGTTAACTAATACACTTAAAATCTCCCAAGATAAAAAAATCAGACTGAGAAAAAACCGGAAAAATTAAAATGATAAAATATTACAGCATCAACAGGATGGATAATAGTGGGGGCAAGGCTAACCTGATGTTCACATCATTGGTCGCATGAGCAGAAATATTTTTGGAAACCCATTTCTCAGCAGCTTTGGTGCTACTAGCCAGAGTTGCTAACATTTCATTGGGAATTCCAACCATAACCTCAATCCCAGACTTACTTAGAGCTCTCAGTGCCCCATAATCTGCATCAAAAAGCTTCACCTTTTGAATCCCATTCTCCCTCAGAAGCCTCACCACCTTATCTGGTGGCAGCTGGTGAGATGCCTGTGTGCCCCAGTTTGCACCAATCCCATTCACAGAATCCCCAAGTGAAAGTAATGAAACCACAAAAACCCAAATTACCATTAAAACAAATCCCATGGCCTCAGATTGATGTCTGCAAAGTACAATAGAACAGGGAGTTGAAAGAAATCTTTAGATTAAGAAATTAATAGAGACTGAGATTTGCTATATGAGAAGGAAAACAGGTCTGAAAATTAAACTAACTCGAGACGATTGATTTTCTTTGTTTTTTGCATTTATTATATTTTATGACGAGTAGATTGGACCATAAAATAGAAAAAGAGTGAGAGATAGTTCAAATCTAGTCATTAACTGGGTACCCACTTCCCAGGTGGAGCTACTACCCAGAAGCTGCAAGAAAAAGGGTAAACATGAGCATTAATTTTTATTACAAAAATAAAATTACACCAGAAATCCACATCTTAAATGGAATAATAGAGTCATATTTTAGAAAGAAACATGTATAAAAATTAAAATGAATAGCAGATTGAAAAACAGGATGAAGATATGTAAAACTGGAGCATAAAAGAAGAGGAAAAAGGGATTTAGTACCAGATGAAGATAAGGGCAATGGTCCAGACCCAAAAAGAAAACAAATAAGGGCAATGGTCCAGAACCAAAAGAAAACAACTAAAGCAAGCCCCCACACTAACTATAAGATTCTGTCCAGTGTGCAGCTCAAAAAACAGACTTATAATATTTAAAAACAAGAATATGGTCTAGCTAATGGAGGATTAAACAAAGAAAAGGTGGAAACTTTAAGTTTGGATATGATGTGGAATATCAAATAGAGAGCTCAGAAAGGGTAAAGATGGAGTTAAGCTACTAAATAATGAGTAACAAATTTTAACCCACAAAAAGATTATACAAAAAAAGTTCTAATCTTGAGAGAAATCTTGATAACATCAAGCACAAAATTGGTGCAGCTTTAGTGAAAAGTGGAGGTAAAGAATCCACCTTTCTAAGCACTTTCCAGTCTCCTCAGTACTGTTTTGTTGTTTATGTAGAAACTCAAGAGAGAAATATTGAGAAATAATGGCTTGATTTTTTTAAGAATAAATATATATATATATAAGATTGAGTATTGACTAAGTAGTTGACTAGGAAATTATGTTAGAATTATAAGATTATAATTAATTATAAAGATATTAATTGTTAGAATTATAGGATTACAATTAATTACAAAAATACTGATTACAAGAATTAACATCTAATTATAAGAATATTATAATCTATTGTATTTAATTCTCTAATAGTTTACTACTGTGCTTGAATAATACTCCTACTAAAAAAGAAAGTGATTAAAAAAAGAAAAAGAGAGAGAGAGAACATGAGTGGGGGTGTTTGGGTGATGAGGCTCTGAGTCATATCTTTTCCTACTGTCCAGCTAAAAATAGTGTCACTAGCCACTTTGTTAAGTGTTCAATCTTTTTCAAAATATAATAAATATTGTAATTGATATAAATTTAATTAATTTTAATTATAAATCATGAATTTTATAAACAATTTTAGTACATAGGGTCAAAATTGTTTTGATACCTTAAATTTATGGTTTAGTCAAAGTTTTTTAATAACAAAATATGGTGTTCAAGATTAAATATTTTTTAAATAAATTCTTGTAAAATATTTTACACCAATTAAATATGGCACTGTAGTACATTATTTTAAAATTTATTATTTAAAAACCGTTCACAAATATTAATTCATTCTTGCCAAATACAAGAATATTAAAATTTCAGTCAAATATAACCACAAAAATATTATTTTAAGATATTTTAAAACTCAAACTTAATAAATATTTTAAAGAATATGTAACAATAAATGTTATTCCATAATAGACGTTTTAATTAATGCTTTTGATAACGTTAAATGTATAGAATTGATATTTTCAGGAGAAAAATTAATATTTTTGTAAAACTCTTTTCAAATAAATAATAAATAGGACCCCTTCAGAAGGAGAAGAAGAGTGAATTTGAAATTAATAAGAAAGGCCAGTGGAAGTAATACAGGAGATGTAAATTTCACAAGTATTAAGTAATGATTATATAGCATTAAGCTATAATAACATTATCAATCCTCACTTTCTTGTATTGGAAGAAAGGATTGTTAAATTATCAGAAAATAGTGAGAGAATAAGTTATATTTAATACTTGGGATAAAATTGGAAACTAAACAATTAATATTGAAATTCATCAATGAGATATTTGTGATTTTATTTATTTTGTAGATGGAATAATATTTTTTAAATATATAGAAAAAATTTAAACTACCTAAAAAATCTGATAAATAGAAATGGAGGAGAATAATTTAATGGTATCATTTATTGTGTTGAAAAATAATAAATGTGAAACTAAAAATGGGACGGTGACAGCAGGTCGGTGGTGTAGATTGTGTGTGAATCCTACTCACTTAGTCACTTCCATCGACTATAACACTTAACCAGTAACGACTGTTTGGTTGGGTGACCGAATGACCGTCTTTTGCCGGTCGTTGTATTTTTCTGTTCATCGCCTCGTCTCACGATTTCCCGACCCAACCCAACCCAGGTGCGGTACGGCATGTCCTAGACTGTACCACGAATGGGCCTGATTTGACCCTCCTGTGTCTCAAAATTTGAAGTTAATATGAAATTAATTTTTTAATCGATTAATAAAGTGTCAATAAGCATGTTTGCGGAATGTAATCTCTGCATGCGTGTCAGTATTATATTGATCGATTGATCAACTTATCATGAAATTAATTTTATTGTAACCGGATCCCTCAAAATTCAAATCTCTTCGATCTCATTTATTTTTTTTTTAAAAATAAGCACAAATATAATTATTTTTATTTTTTAAATGATAAGATAAAATACGTAAAGTGAAAGTAATTGTGTCATTTAGTGGAATTTATAAATATAAAAAATAATATTATTCATCACTTTATGAATCTTGTGGGATCATTTAGAATAAATTTGAAATTTTATTTACTCTCTTTATCTTCTATTTTTATTTTTCTTAATATGTGTGAAAAATTTAATTTGCTCATATTTTTTAGGACAAATGGAGTATAATTTGGATGAATAAATAGAAAGATACAAAAATATAAAATAATAATATAGTTAAATATGTAAGGCAAAAGAGGTAAACAACAATAATAATGTGACACGGTTATACCAAGCGGTCTATGATCGTTTTATGATATATATGTTTGGTACAAATTCGGTTACTATGAAATTAACTACATGATAAATTGGTAAATTCAAATACAAGACCTCGCTGAGAGATAGATCACCTTTCGATAATGTATTAATTATATTATTTAATTGATCAAAATTAATTTCATAATAACCACTTTCGTTTGATACATAATGTTTGACACGGCTTGAAATTTATATTTATTTAGTAATAACTTATTTTATTTACAAACGCAACTTATTTTATTCTTAACTCAGTTTTTGTTTATGTGCATGAGGTGACCTTAAAGACGTAAACAAAATTAATAAAAATGTTTAATTTGAATAATAGTTTATTAGTTTATTACAGTCTTTACTAATAAATTAATAATTTATGAAGTTGATAAAAAAAGCTATCAATAATTTATTATGATAATATTATGCAACTAAAAATAAAAATTAAAATATTATGATTAATGATGTAAGATTTAATAATATACAAAAGGTCTGAAGGTGATATTTAAACACGTAAATAAAATTAATAAAAAAATGTTTAATTTGGATAATAGTTTATTACAATCTTTACTAATAAATTAATAATTTATGAAGTTGATAAAAACAGGTAAGTAATATTGTATTATGATAATATTAGAAAATGTAACACGTATAATAATACGTGTTTCACATATTAAAATGATATTTTTACACGAGTCTCTCCCGTATAGAGGTGATGAGACCCACTTACTATTTATGTGATGAATCATATTAAAATATTATTTTTTTTATGTGAAAATATCAATTCCCTAATTTAATAATGCATGTTTAGACTTTAGCACAAATTTTAAAATTAAAAGAAGGAATGTGTCATTTTCTCAATCAATCAATAATTGTAAACTGAAGACCATAGCAATACAAATTTAAAAGAAAAGGGCTTTTATGTAAATTAAAGCTCATAATATTATCCACATTTGAAAACACTACTTGGGCTTTTTTCAGCGGAAGGCCCAAGATTCAACTCCAGTAAGACCAGTCGCTCGTCGTCTTCAATGAGTCTTTCCCTCACTCTGTCATAATAACGTTTCTCTATTTCTGGCTGCTTAGATCGACCCTCTGCTCAAGATTACACGGGAGATCTGTACTCATGTCCAGGATTGGACTGTTTTCTCTCTTATTTCTCTTCACTCTGGTAAGAATATTCTCTGTTTTCTCTAATTGGTATTGTTCTTAATAATTTATGGGAATTTTTGAACTGAATTCATGTGAATAATCAAATTTCTTGATTGAATTTTCAAATTGCAGGGATGATCAAATTCAGTAGTTATTTATTTTCAATTCTCTTGTTTTCCCAATATAGCATTTGTTTAAAGTTATGTTTTGTTGTTTGGATTGATATATTAGGTATACAATTAGAATTATGTGTTGAATGAATAAGCATGATATATTGATATGGAATTGATTTATTATATATTTGCAATGAATTACCATGCTTACTTACTTAGCATTTTATACCCCTGCCACCTCCCAAGAAGTGGTGCTTGCTTCCCTAGTTTTATGTGATTTTTTATTTTATTACTTTTTCGTGGATTTATTTATCTTTGCAGTTAAGATTAGATGGATTTAGCAGCATATTCCTTCTAACCCACCTGTATACTAATGTAAAATATCTATATTATGTGCACACACACACACACACATATATATATATTTCAATATGTAATGTGTTTGGCTGTGTGTATCTTGGTAGTGTTCCATGTCATAACTTATAACTATGATAATGCTACTAAGGTCTACTTCATAGGGTTTCTTTTCCTGTATCAATATCCTCGCCAGTAAGATAGATTGTATGGGATTGGGTCGTGTATATTCCAACCATAGCTATTTAGGATGCCTGTTTATCTAAGATAACAAGTTATAATATGATTTTATTTAATCTTTATAGAAAAACCAATATTGCTGTACTGATATTTTGGTTATTGTTCTCTTAGTTACTTGCACCCAGGTCATATGGATCCCTCTCTGGAAATCGTAAAAGTGGAAAGTCATCAGTGTTTTCATTATTTAACCTCAAAGAGAAGAGTAGGTTCTGGAGTGAATCTGTTATGCGTACTGGTATGTCTACATTTCTGTTATTTACCAAGTGGTCAACTCCACTAGTTGTTTTTGTAGTAACAATTTTAATGACTTTGTATAGATTTTGATGACCTGGAATCTTCTAGCCCTGGAAAAGTGGGAGCACTGAATTACACCAAGGCAGGTACTCGGTCTTATTTCTCCCATACCTATTTGGAGCCACATATTACTCCAAGTTATTGTGTGTAGATTGTAGACTTTTTATGTTGAAGTTTCTGGACAGCCATACTGATTTCATTTGCAATGACTTGATTATTTTTTGTATCTTTTTTTTTTCATTTTTAATTGTGTTCTGTATATAGGTTAAAGTTGCAAAATACCTCTTGCATCTTATAGTTCTGCAATCAACTGTATAATCTTTGGGTTAAATCCAAAATTCATGTCATAGTCCTTGAAGGACTGATCAATTCCATTAGCAACTTTCTGCATACTTTCTAGGGGTTGGTACTCAGGAAATGCCTGGATACATCATGGAAAATAGATTTTAATAGCGTTTCAAGCCAGTACTTTAACATAATAGTAGAAAGGATGAGCATCCAAAAGATAGAACACTTGGTATAAAAGGATCACTTGTCTTAAAAAACATACAATCAGGTTAGCCATAAAAAATAATTTAGATCGATATTTGCAGTGCTAGGCGCAACAATAATTTGGAATGCATAGACCCATATAAGTGACTTGGTATTCTTGTTTTGCAATTTATGGAGCATATGGACCAAAAGAAATGCTAGAATCTTTAATGGTACTTATCTATCTATTCCTCTTCTTTGGGATAGGGTTTCATTTCTAGCATCGCTGCGGGCTTCCGCTATGGGTGCTTTTTAATGGAGTTGCTATTTCAGATGTTCATTGAGATTGGTGTGCTTGCTTCATTAATTTTTCTTTATTTTCTTTCTTCTATTTATTTGGAGTACTCCCTTGTCCTCCCTTTCTGTAATTCCTCTTCTTTCTAATAATAAAATTCGTCCTTTATCGAAAAAAAAGTTTTCACAGCACCATTTGTATATTTTGTGGTAAGTTGGCCCATAGACATAAGTTGGAAGTATCCCGTTAACGTCTTTTATCGAAAAAAAGTTATCACATCACCATTTGTATATTTTGTGGTAAGTTGGCCCATAGACATAAGTTGGAAGTATCCCGTTAACATGGGGTTTTTTTACTCTTGACTTGTGAACTGCTGAGTATTTATTTCTCTTTTCCTTTTTTTTTCCCAATTCGAATTTTGAACTTGTTAAAATTCATTATAAGTTTTGTTTTGGCTAGGTTTTCAATTGAAAATTGTACGACTAATATATAACAAATTTCTCTTGTACTTTAGGCAATGTTGCAAATTATCTAAAGCTTTTGGAAGTTGAATTCATGTACGTTCCAGTCCCTGTGAATTTCATTTTCATAGGATTTGAGGGGAAGGGAAACCAAGGTATATAAATTTATGGTTAATCTTCTTTTTCCGCCTTAGTTTTCTTGTTTCTTAGTTTGTTGTAGCAATGCTTAATTTATTATATATTTAATTTTCATTTGTTTCTATTTGTTTATTTTAGAATTTAAGCTAAATGCCGAGGAACTTGAGCGCTGGTTCACTAAAATCGATCACATCTTTGAACATACACGGATTCCAAAAATTGGAGAAGTTCTTACTCCATTTTACAAGATTAGCATAGATAGAGAGCAACGGCATCATCTTCCTCTTATCAGTCCCATAAATTACAAGTAATGTATTTCGTTTCCCAGTCGGTTGAACTTATTTCGTTTCAGGTTGTTAGCAGTATTTGAACATGATGTGCAGTAAATTTCTCCTTACTTCGTGATTTTATCATCTTTTGTAATACTTGTGCAGCTTCTCTGTTCATGCCATTCAAATGGGTGAAAAGGTCACTTCTATTTTTGAGCATGCCATTGATGTCCTCGGTCGCAAGGATCATGTTTCTAATGCCAGGTTTTTGTCTTATCTTGAAGTCTCTGTATCTTATGATTTTCTGCACTCTCTTCCGAAGAACCTGGTGGATCCTTTGTTAAACTTGCAGCCCATGACAATGATATTTGTACTCTTCATTAAGTCACTTCATTAAATTAATCATCACTTCCACCTACTATAAAGTTGATCTAGAGAGAGTCATAGAATATTATATGTGCCATATGTGACTCTATGGTAACATGCTATATATCTGTGAAATTCTAGTACTAAGTTATATTCCAGTGAATTACTTCTCCTTTCTCTTTGAAAATGAGATTAAACTTATTATATACTATCTTCTTTATGGATGAACTCTGTATTTATTATGGCAAGAATGTGCAAGGTACATTAAAGACCTCTCTACACACAAAAATGGAATCTGATTTGATCCAGAAAAAGTAAAAATATTTTAAAGTTTTATCTTGATTGTGTGGTGCATTTTGTGGCTTTATAATAATATTGTGAAAGTTTGGCAAAACTAATGATTTAACCATCGTAGTTGGCAAGTTTTATTTAATATACTATTGAACTTTTAATTTTTCGAATTACGTCATTGAACTAATTATTATTTTAAAATTAAGTCATTCTGTCAAGTTTTAAGTCACGGCCGTTAAATTTTTACCTACGTAGACATTAAAAAAAACAAAATGACATGGCCTATTTTTATTTTATTTCTCTCTCCACTCCTCTGACTCCCCTTCTTCAAACGTACTTTTGTCAAAATATTTTTCAAATCCTATTCCTTTATCATCTTCCTCTTACTTTCTCTCTCTTACTGTTGTCTCCCCAATCCTCTCCAGTATGAAACCCTCCTCCCCAGATCTCTCCCTACACCCCAATCTCTCACGTGGACTGAAGATTCTCAAACCCTCCTCCCCATATCTCTCCCCACCCTCCGCCTCCACCGCGACGCCGTCAGAGCCAAAACCCTCTCCGCTATCGCCGCCATCAAAACCAACGCCACCGCTGCGCGCGGCTACTGCAAAGGAGGTAGACACACCACGAACTTCAGCAGCTCGATCATTTCTGGACTCGCCCAGGGCAGTGGTGAATACTTCACGCGCCTTGGCCTCGGCCCCAAAGGCATGGACAAGATGATCTCCACCGCCTTCGGCGAGGTCATCATCACCAACGACGGTGCCACTATCCTCCACAAGATGGAAGTCCTCCAGCTTCCTGGTCGAACTTTCTAAGTCCCAGGACATTGTTGCCGGTGACGGAACCACCACCGTCGTCGTTATCGCCGGTGCGTTGCTCAAACAATGTCAATCTCTCCTGTCCTCAGGTGTTCATCCCACTGTCATCTCTGATTCGCTCCACAGAGTCTCCCTTAAATCGATTGATGTTTTAACTGCCATGGCTGTTCTGGTAGAACTCTCCGACCGCGAATCTTTGGTAAAATCTGCTAGCACTTCATTAAATAGCAAAGTAGTATCGCAGTATTCAAGCCTCTTAGCTCCACTAGCTGTTGACGCCGTTTTGTCTGTTGTGGATCCTGTAAAACCTGATTTAGTTGATCTCCGGGATGTGAAGATTGTTAAAAAACTTGGGGGTACGGTTGATGATACCGAGTTGGTGAAAGGTTTGGTTTTTGATAAGAAAGTGAGTCATTCTGCTGGAGGTCCGACTCAGGTCGAAAATGCAAAAATTGCTGTTATACAGTTTTAGATTTCCCCTCCAAAAACTGATATTGAGCAGTCTATTGTTGTTTCGGATTATACCCAGATGGATAGGATATTGAAGGAAGAGAGGAATTACATTTTGGGTATGATTAAGATCAAGGCAACTGGGTGTAATGTGCTGTTGATCCAGAAGAGTATTTTGAGGGATGCTGTTACGGATTTGTTACTTTATTATTTGGCCAAGGCGAAGATTTTGGTGATCAAGGACGTGGATCGTGATGAGATTGAGTTTATTACTAAGACATTGAATTGTTTACCCATTGCGAATATTGAGCATTTTCGTGCAGAGAAGTTGGGATTTGTTGATTTGGTTGAGGAGGCTTCACTTGGAGATGGGAAAATTGTGAAGATTACTGGGATTAAGGAAATGGGTAGAACAACCACAGTGTTGGTTCGTGGGTCGAATCAGTTGGTTCTTGACGAGGCAGAGCGGAGCTTGCATGACGCCTTGTGTGTTATTAGGTGTTTGGTGAATAAGAAGTTTCTGATTGTAGGGGGTGGGGCGCCTGAGATTGAGCTTTCGAGGCAATTGGGGGCTTGGGCAAAGGTCTTGCAGGGCATGGAAGATGTGGTCACCTTTATGTAGAAGGCTTGATTCCCTTGGTTGTAGTTCCGATCCGGTGGGTTTAATCGTCGAAGGAATCCATTGCTGAAATTCAATTTCTTATTTTTACCATGAATCATGTAGTACAGTTTGGAAAATGAGATTGTTCGTGTGGAAGAGATGAATTAATGGGAAATTTGGAAGATAAAGTTGTGATTTTAATTTTGTGGGTTGCAGAAATCTAGAAAGAGAGATACAGAAATTACAAATGTTGTGACTGAGATTTAGAGAGAGAGAGATGATGATGAAATGCCGTATAGACTGATCCATCGCCGGATCTTGGGGGCTATGCCGGAGCTTGAACGGAAGCTATCGCCTTTCTGGTACTTGCCAGTGGTTGTTCTGCTAGTGTTACATCTGATGGGTTTGTTCCCCACTTGCTTGGTTGATGCCTATGTCATTTTTTTCTTTTTTTCCTTTTTCTTTCTCCTGTCCACGTCAGATAATAAATGAAAGAATTTAACAGTCGTGAACTCAAGTTAACAGAATGATCCGATTTTAAAATAATAATTAGTTCAATGGGGTAATATATAAAATTAAAAGTTCAATGGTGAATTAAGTAAAACTTGCCAACTACAGTGGCTAAATCTTTAGTTTTGCCGTGAAAGTTCTTTCTGCTCTTCCATACTCTTGGATACTTTTATTTTTTCGTATGTAGCCAATCAAATTAATTCTTTGGAGGTCACCTTACTTTTCCTCTAAGAAAAGCTTCATCTTGATACATCTTCCTTATGTGGATGATTCTTTTGAACTTAGATCATTCATAGAAGCTTTAATGCTGTACCTCTAGTTATGTAAATTTTGTCTATTATGCTGCTTATAACTCTTCATTTTTGGTGTTCCAAGTGATGAAGGAGCTGGCCTTTGGCAAGTCGATGTGGACATGATTGATTATTTCTTCAGCAGCCTTGTGGAGTATTTGCAACTAGAAAATGCATACAATATCTTCATTTTGAATCCCAAGCGTGATTTAAAAAGAGCCAAGTATGGCTATAGGTGCGTATTTCTTGGGAAGTTAAATCACTGTTCTCTTGTATTTTGTTGTTGTTGTGATTTTCTAATTAAGAACTAAGAACCCAAACATGTCTAAACAGTACACACCAGTCTGCTCACTGCTATGCTTTCTGGAACTGTTGGATTTTGCTAATACGGTCTTCGGGGCCATAACAGAACGTGTTCAGGATGTTGATGTATTCCAGAGAAAAGGGTTGGGCCTGCCGAGGCGGGGTTACATTATGCATGTTTGAATACATAGATGCATGTATGTTACGAGTCTGATTCAGCTGTTGTAACTTAAACAACCTTGGCCAACAAAACATAATTTTTTTTGCTGAAAATGTAAATGTTAAATTCCTTGGTGGACTTCATAATAGGTAACTGGTCAGTGATTAAAGTATTGGAAATTGAATAATCATGTTTAATTAGGAACTAGATTCTTCATGTGTATTTATATGACTTGGGTGATTTGGAGATTTTTGAAGGCACAGATCTCTTGATTATCGTCTTCTATGACATTATAATCACCAAGTTGTCGCGCCTTATGGGTTTTGCTTCCATATGGCACTAAATGTCAATGTCAATCATCTTTTATGTCTGACCTGATTTGAGTGCTTTTGAAGTCTGACGATCTTTTTATGCTTAGTGTTCTAATTTGGGATGTCCACCCTTTATACTATTATTTTTAAAATTATTTCCCATTAACATTTGTTTTAACATTTAACAGGAGAGGGTTGTCTGAGACTGAAATAAACTTTCTTAAGGAGGTATTACCATATTTCATTTATGGTTTCATATGCCCTGTTACCTTTTAGTTCACACTTCTTAGCATAATTTAGCATTGTGTTCCTGTTAGTTTATTCAGAGCTTTTAATTTTACTAATTCTTATGGAAAAAGGATATAGACTTTATGTTGATCTGGTAATTGTTGAATTCAAAAATTATTTATATGATTTTTAAACAACCATTCACTGCAAATTTTTTGTGCAGAACAAGAGCTTGCAAACAAGAATTCTTCAGTCAGGAAGTATTCCTGAGACTGGTCTTGGTATGTAGTTGTATATATTACAGATTAGTACTTGTTTTTCTACGTAGACAGAAATGAGGTAAATCTGTACACTGTACTTAATTAGTTTTTAACAATGTTCTATATTTCCTAATATTTTGTCAGCTCTGGATAAAATCAAGAGGCCATTGTATGAAAAGCATCCAATGACAAAGTTCTCCTGGACAATAACTGAAGACACTGACACGGTCAGTTCTTTTGTTTAAACTCTTACAACTAGCGAATCTCAATGCAATGAGTTTTTGTGAGGATCACCTATTGTTTTATAGTTTTATCATCAGAATTGTGAGAAGGGTTCTATTTGAAGAAGTGCCTTTAAAAGTGTGATAGCATGCTCTTAAGATTCCTTTGAAGGAGAATGCTTCTACGTGTACTCTCTTATCTATCAATAATTGCACTAGTAGAGATTAATCGAGGAAAGTAGAGTTTTATACATGTGATTAGCAATCAACAATTTAAGTGATTATTATTAAAAAAAGAGCAAAGTAGAATTAAGATAATTAAAAAGGTAAAGGAGAACATATAAATGAAAAAGTAAAAGAGAAGAGAAGTGCTCTTTTTGTCAATCTTGGGTGTGAATCGAATTTACATTTTGGTAACTAGAAGCAGGAATTGAGCCATATATATATTGTTTAGGGGGTGGGGGTTTCTATCAATAAAATTATATTTTTTTCCATCTTAAAAAAACCCTCTATCCAGTATCAAAGGAATTCATTCAAGTTATTGTTTGAATTAAGAAAAGAGAAAACTCATGATGACAGTTGACCAAAGATGATGCCAAATTACTTTGGAAGTAAATTGGTTTGTAACATACCTAACTTCTTTATTCATTGGAGTACATTTCCAGATAATACATGGTTCCTACGTGATTAGGAATTTAGGATTAGCGGTCGTATGGTTTGTGGCAGCTGATTGGTTTGTTGCACCTGAATCTTTAAGCTACACCCTCCGTTCTCTTTTACATGCAGTTTTAGGGAGAGAAATTTGTTCATTTTTACTTGTCGCTTGTAGATTTCAAGAAAGAATTATTGACTTAATTAGTTAATTTCCCATATTATCTCTATATTAAATACCAACTTGTTTCTCTATCATCTTTTACAATGAATTTTAGAAGGGTAATATTGAGATTTTATAACTAATTTGGTCAATCAGAACAAGCATTAATTGCATTTTTTAATGTTTTTTTTTTCCTAAAATGACAAGTAAAGAGGAAAGGAGGGAGTAATAATTAAGGACTCGGGTTTGAGAATTCTGGTTTGCCATTGGGGCATTTGGCGGTTTGGCAAATTCCAAAAATGGGGGTTTGAATTCAGCAGGGATTTGACACATATTTAAATATTAAAAACATTTATTTATAGACATGTAAATATATATAATATTTATACACGTATATGCACACACATAAATAAATTAAAATTTCAATACCAGTAAATTATATTCCCTCCGTCCCAGGATAAAAGTTTTTATTACTATTTCAGGTAGTCCCAAGTTAAATTTCTACTTACCTTAAATGATCTATTTTTACAATAATTTGCATATAATACCCTTATTATTAATTGTTATATTTCTATTCTCTATGCATATTTATGAAGCATCACTAGTAATGTGCAGAAAACTATGCAATTAAATAAGAATTTAAATATGGACAATTTTGTCATTTTATCCTCTTTCTTAATATGCGCAAAAAGTCAACCATAACTTTTATCCTAGGACGGAGGGAGTAGTTTTTATAAACAGTAAGAAAAACAGGTATACTTGAATTATCTTAAAACCCGAGAAGTATTGTTACATTTGTTACATATAATGCAGACTTGAAAATCATACTGCATGCATATGGGGTTGAGGGTTCAATTCTTATCATTTTAGTTAAAATAATTTTAACTTACAAATTTCACTAGTTGAATCTTGAAAATGAATCACACCATGAACCCTTGTACGCGAATCCAAATGGGTTTATTTTTTTAATCAAAACTCTCTTATTCGACATTTACCAACCCCCCCACTCCCCGGGTGGCCGCTCGCGTGAACTGGAGCCAATTAGGATTAAATTGGGATTCTCCAGTTCCCTCAACTAAAGAAGAACCCTTACTATTATTGTCTTCGAGCCAATTAGGATCAAAATAAGTAGTTATCATGGGAAGAATTTTGGTGGTGCAAGGTTATCAATTACACGAGGTCATCACAATAGCTTCGATCATCATGACTATTTTCCAGATTATCTGATCGTGGAGGAAGGAACAATGAGCAGCTATATGATGCATAAGCAGAACAAAAAGTATGCAAATAAATTTTGGTGGTGCAAGGCTATCAATTACATGAGGTCATTAAATTAAGATTTGATAGTTATTAATGACTATTTTCCAGATTATTATGTGTGATTGTAGGATGATTAAGGAGGAATGAGCAGCTAGATCGCATGAATTTTCAAGATGAACTAAAAAACAGAACAAAATATTTTCGAAAAGACAGAAATAGATACTATTTTTGAGCGAAACCCAGGGGTTAGGGTTTGAATAAAGAAAAGAATCGAAAGAAAAACTTAAATTAGAACAGAAAAGAATAGAAAACTTGAAGTTTTCCTTGCGCTTTTAAAAGCGCTTGACGAAGACGAAAAGATGGAACCACGAAACTTCCAAGGAAGTTTTTTAATAGAAAAGAATAGAAAATTTTAAAAATTTTCATTTCTTATGATTTTTTGAGTTCTAATGTTAAAAAAAGAATAAGAAGTAAAAAGAAAAAGTTTATTTTATCACTTTTATAAATTTATCCTTATATTAATTATAACTATTGAACCATGAATAAAAATATAGTGAACAGACTTACTTTAATTCGATAACATAATCGCGACCACGAGGTTTAACCTTGTCATTTTCTGCATAAACCTTGAAATTTTCTAAGAGGTTGTGGTCAATCGATTGTTTCTCAAAAATTGAACAGGAAACAAAATCATCAGGAATAATGTACTCAAAAGAAACTATGTAAAGAATATTATGGAAACTATTTACAATAAATAGTGTACCGATCTTGCTAGTGCTAGAGGCAGTGCCAGTGCCTTCCATAACTCGATTCTTATTGAACGAATTCAGTTTCCCCTAAAAATTCACAAAATTAGGTTTTCTCTTTATCAGATTAGGTTTAGTAGATAAAAACAAATTGAGGACATGAGTTGTAATTTAAAATTTATTATATTAAAAGTTAAGGATAATATGGGAATTATAAAATATTACTATTATTTCTTCAATTTCTTTTCGAAGTTCGTTGAAGTTGTTTGTTCAAATTGCTATGGTTCAATTTTTGACTTGCTTTAAATGAAAAAAATTTTCAGCTTAACGATGTTAGAAGAAAAGGATGAAAAGTTTTCTATGCCCATTTCTTTTGTAATGTAGAAAGATTTCCTAGTTTAATTTATCCTTGGTGGCGGAAAAAACTCTTGTAAGATGAAATGAATAATGTATTTATCAATTTGTAATGAAAGAAAGGTTTTTCTGGGATTTGAGAATTTGTTTTTTCAGTATATCATGTTTGATGTAAACTCAGAAACCTGATTTCAGAGAGGCGTTACAATTACAAGCTTTGATATGACAAATTTGAGGAAGAACAATGAGCAGTGCATGAAAGTGTAGAAAAGAGTAGAAGAGGTTTGTGTTATGAACACAAATTTTAGACTATAATATTTCAACTATAATTAAAATATCGAAGATTACTAGACATTTACAGGACTTGAGAAACCTAATTGTTGCAGTATAAGTAACCTAAACCAATTGAAACAAAACAATACATATAAAAATTCCCAAACAATCTAGTATTTGTACTATAATTACACTAAAGAAACCAAAATTAATTCTTAGCTTACTTACATAAGACCCAAAAAGCTAAAATTTCTAAGCCCTTCCATGAATATTGCATCAGGAGGATAGATGAGTGGTAGTTTTTCTGTGGTCTATATGAGTTGCTGTACATGAGGATTTGGGTTATAGTAAAGGTACAGCATGTCGAACAGGCACAAAGAGGATTTAGTTTTTTTGGCATTGGTACTTTGTTTTTGTCCTTCCTTACTGTTTGATGCATATTGCTAGTATACATGGGTTTACATGCCCCTTTTTGGCCTCCTTCTAATATATTTTGCCAAACTTGTCAATATATATGATCTAACAACAGATGTTTGTTGTTTATATTGGAAATCTGTTGCTTGCCATTATTATGTATTTGTTTATTATTTTTCAGATAGAGTGGTACAATAGATGCTTAGATGTGCTGAATAAAATTGAGACACTATATCAAGGGAAGGACACTGCTGACATAATTCAGAGTAAAGTTTTGCAGGTATATTTTTTTTGTTTGCCATTTATTTATAGTTAGAGGCAAACATATATCAGTGTCAATAATTCTTAGTACCTTTTCCTCAACAAAAATTCTTGATTTTTTTTCTTGTCTGAAGAAGTGGAATGGTAAAAATGAAGATATGAAGATTTTGTTGGGAAAGAATTTAAAAACTGGGGACTTTAGTGGTCTTCATGCAGAATGTCTCACAGATACATGGATTGGAAAAGACAGGCTCGCTCCCTCCCTCCCTCTCTCTCCATACGTCTATGTATTTTAGGTATATAAATCTTACGTGCGCGCTCTGATTCTTAATATTGTTTTCTGTATCAGGTGGGCATTTATTGACTTAAGTGCTGGTCCTTTTTCATGGGGACCTGCTGTTGGTGGGGAAGGTGTGCGTACAGAATTAAGTTTACCAAATGTGGAAAAAACCATTGGTGCTGTTGCAGGTATTGAGTAGAGCCATGAACATTACATTTTTTTTGTCGTATGGAATGTGCCAGCTTTATTAGCTGTGATTAGGGGAAGGAACAGTGCAGATATAGTGGGTCTAACAAATCCTGTCCCACTCTATCAAGAATCTCCCGAACCCCATCCACGTCTCAAACTTGGGACAGATCTTATCTACCCCATTTTCCACTGCGGCTACTTTCTTGAATTTTGTCTACCCTCTCCTGAACCTTCCCCATCAATTAACCTTAGTTGAGTGATATGGTGCTCGTACTGATGTAGAGAATACAAATGCCGTGAAATTTAGTGACTAAAGACCCTGACTATTTTCATCAGATGTGGAGAACTTGACAACTTTAAAATTACATTCAAATATAATCACATATATCTGATCTGTGTGTTTTGATACACATATGTGAGGGGGAGAGAAGAACTATCTGTGTGCTTATGCAGATAGAACCAGAGACAATGCTACTTTCTTGAATTTTTTCCACACCTTTCCCGGACCTTCCCCGTCAATTAATCTCAGTGAAGTGATATGGTGCTAGTGTAGAGAATGCAATTGGGGTGAAATATAGTGACTAAATCCCTGATTATTTACATCAGATTTGTGGAGAACTTGACTCGATAACTTCAAAATTACATTCAGATATGATCACAAATCTGATGTAGAGAATGCAAATGGGGTGAAATTTAGTGGTACACATGTGAAGGGGAGAGATAGACTGTGTATGCTTATGTAGAAAAATTAAGAGACATAATGCAAGATAAATATATGCACACCCTAAATTGATTGTTGCAAATCCTTGTATATCAAAGAGACTAAATTACCCTTAATTAATGAGAAGCCAATTAACGAATTTATCATTTGTCCATTCAGTTGAAAGTTTTTATTTATTTATTTTAAATAGTTTATGTTGAGAAATCACGCTCACACAAACACACTAATGTATGAGATATAAAAATAATAATACCAAAATTTTATGTGGAAACCAAATAATATGGAGATTACAAACCCTCTCTACTGAGAAATGAACTAACTGTTTATTTCTCTCTACACCCTCATTCTCAGAATGCTCTAACTTAACTTCTTACTCTCTAACTGTCTTTGCTTTCCTAAGCTTCTTGTTGTTGTTGTGGTGTCTTAAAATGAGGAGCCAAAGCTCCCTTTTATAGGAGAAATCTGGGGAGGGAAATAATAAACGGGGAAGGCAAAATTCCATAGTCTGAGGGACAGGGAATTTGGGAAAGGCTTAATTCCACAGTTAAAGGGGAAGAGAATTTGGGGAAGGCTAATGCAAGGCAACCTTTTTCAACAATCTCCACCTTGGCTTGCATTATTCAAATACTGTAAACTTCTTTATGTCTGTGAATGTATCCCTCTCCCTAGATACTCTACCAGGAACTCGGTATTCAACGAAATGAATTAAGCCCAAGCAGTGCTTGAACTTTTCAGCTGTAACTGACTTTGTGAGCATATCTGTGGCATTCTCCTTTGTGTGAACTTTGCGAACGGCAATATCACCATTGTTTCAAACCCACTCACGAATCTTGTGATACCAAACATCTATATGTTTGGTCCGGCATGGAACACCTAGTTCTTTGCTAAATGAATAACAGTTTGGCTATCACCTTTGAATCTGGATATTCGCCTCGCTTGAAACCTAGTTCTTCAACTAGTCCCTTAAGCCACAAAGCCTCTTTGTTTGTCTCTGGCAATGCCATATGCTCAACTTCTGTTGTTGATAATGCTATCGTAGACTGTAACATTGACCTCCAACATATACATTCTCCACAAAAGGTGTATACAAACCTTGTCGTAGATCTCCTTGCATCTAGGTCTCCAGCATAATCTGAATCAACAAACCCTGTAACCTCACTTCTTGCGGTATCACGAAAAATAACGAAAAATCTATTTCACAGCATTCCAATGCTCTTTCCCTGGATTTGTCATATGCCTGCTAACCATACTGACTGCATGTATGTAAGATATCTGGCCTGTACATACCATGGCATACATTAGACAACCCACCACATTTGCATATAGTACTTTAGACATATACTCCACCTCATCCTCTGTCTGTGGGCTCAACTGTGAAGACAACCTAAAATGTGCTTCCAACGAAGTGCTAACTGGTTTAGCATTGTTCATGTTAAACCTCTCCAAGACCTTCTGCACATATCCTTTCTGAGTTAGCCACAGTTTTTCTGCCTGACGATCCCTGTGAATTTCCATACTTAAGATCTTCTTGGCTGACTCAAGATCCTTCATGTCAAATTCACTGCTCAATAAATTCTTCAGCTGAAGAATATCTGACTTCCTCGTTGCTGCTATCAACATGTCATCGCCATATAACGTCAACAATTCTAGAGAACCATCATTTAGGAATCTGAAATACATACATGGATCATACTCTGAACGAGAGTAACCATGAGCCACCATGAAGTTGTTAAACTTCATGTACCACTGTATCGGGGACTGCTTCAAATCATAGAGAGACTTTTTCAAACTGCAAACTAAGTCTTTTTTCCCTGGTTCAATAAACCCCTCCGACTGCTTCATGTAGATCTTTTCTTCTAAATAACTATGGAGAAAAGCTGTTTTCATATCAAGTTGCTCTAACTCCATATCCCGTGATGTTACAATAGATAAGATCAACCAAATCGATGTGTGTTTCACAACTGGTGAGAAGATCTCATTGTAGTCGATTTCCTCTCTCTGAGAGAATCCCTTTGCCACTAATATGGCCATGAATCTTTCACCTCCTTTATCAGACTGAGCTTCCTTTTTCTTGAACACCCACTTGCATCCTATAGCCTTAGATCCTTTTGGAAGTTGAACTAACTCCCAAGTCTGGTTCTTCTGTAAAGATTCTATCTCTTCTGCCATCGTTATTGCCCATTTATCATTATCCTCGGACTGAATAGCATCCTGATAACTAGTTGGATCTCCACTACCAACAATCAAGGCAAAGGCAACCATGTCATCAAACCCATATCTCTGTACTGGTTTATTGACTCGCCTTTCCCAATCTCTCACAAGGTTATAGGACCTCTCTTGGGGATCTGAAGGATGATCATCTTCGTATTCTTTTGTCTCTTCAAGAAGCTCCACCATAACTGGGTGTTTCTGCAATTCACTTGCTGCAGATTCTTCATTCTCGAACTTGTTCAGCATGTGTTTCTCATTGAACACCACATCTCTGCTGACAACCTTCTTCTTTTTCGATACTGGATCCCTTAACCTGTATCCCTTGATTTCATCTTCATATTTAAGGAAAATACACTCTTTTGACCTTGGATCAAGTTTGGACCGTCGCTCTTCGACTGGCAAATGAACATAAAATGGACAACCAAACATTTTCATCATAGAAAAATCAACTGGTTTTCCACTCTATACCTATTTGGGGATTTTGTAATCAATTCCAGCTGAAGGAGATCAATTTATCAGATAACACGCTGTGTTGATTACCTCTGCTCTGAAACTCTTGGGCAATCCTGCATTTAATCTCATACATCTGGCACGTTCAAATATAGTTCTATTCATCCTCTCGACAAGACGACAACCCCATTTTTGCTCTGGAGTTCTTTTAACTGAGAAATGCCTGGTGATACCTTCATCCGCGTAACTATCCGAGAACTATCTGAGATCGACATTATCGATCCATATACAGACTTACGTGCGGTCTCCATTAGCTTTCCTTTGCTTGAAGAATACTTCGACATACTTCTTTTACGGTTTGGTTCTCTACTTTAGCTTTCCACTGCTTGAAGATTCTGAAAACCTCTTATTTCGCTGAATAAAATACACCTACACCTTTCTCGGAGTAGTCATCTATGGTTAACAAAATAATGGGCTCCACCCATCGACGTATGCTGATCGGCCTCAAACATCCGAATGTACATAATCAAGTACATTTCTTTGGTATGCGTGCTCCCGCCTTGAAGGCGCCCCTCCATTGTTGTTTGCAGTACGTAAAACTTGCAAAATTTCAAACTGCATGTTTTGACATCTTTCAGTAACTGCCTTTTGTGAAATTCTTTCATTCCACATTCACTCAAATGACCAAGTCGCATGGGCCATAATTCTGTGCTATCACTGTTGGAATTATCCTGCACAAAAAATGCTGCTCCACTAGTAACTGTGTCTCCTATCAACTTGTAGAGGGTGCCCTTCTTCTGGCCCTTCATAATTACCATCGAACCCATGGTAATTTTCATGACACCATCTCTGACTGAGATACTGCAGCCTATAGAGTCGAGTACTCCAACCGTTAATAAGCTCTTCTTCAATTTTGGAATATACCTTACATCACCCAATGTTCTGACAGTCCCGTTAAACATTTTAACTTTGATGGTGCCTATCCCAGTAACTTTATAGACTGCATTGTTACCCAATAAAACTGTACCACCATTGCATGATGTAAAAGTATCCAACCAATCCTTGTGAGGGGACATATGAAAAGATCATCCAGAATTCATGTACCAATCTATAAGGCTGCTACTGCCTCTAATAGATAAGAGATCACCTTGTGAAGTTTCATTTTTTGTCACTGTGTACAACTCTCCGTCACTGCACACATCTGATTGCTCAGCAACATTAAAAGAATTTTCAATCTGCTTACCTTTCTTCTTGTTATCCTTTTTCAACAATGGACATTGATTTTTGTAGTGGCCCTTCTCGTGACAATGATAACACTCAACCTGAGATTTATCCTTCTTGCCTAGTCTCGACTGAGACCTTTCTCGTTCCTTGCCGGAATACTTCTCCCGATTTGGACCCCTGCCACATCCATCTGAAAATGCAAGAATACTGTCTCATTGATCTCTGGAAGTAGTGCTCCTGAACTTATCCTGGTCTAGGACTGCTGACAGCACATCGTTAACTACAAGCTTTTCCTTCCGTACAAGGAGTGTAGTCTGGAGAGTTTGAGTATGCATCTGGTAGAGAGACAAGAAGCAATAAGGTTTTATCTTCTTCGTCCAACTTCACATCAATACTGGTTAGTTGGGTCACCAATCAATTAAACTCATTAATATGATTGACCAAATCTGACCCTTCCATCCGAAGCCGGTACAATTCCTTCTTGAAATATAATCGGTTTGACAGAGACTTTGACTTGTAAACTTTCTCAAGTTTCTCCCATAAGTCTTTCGAAGAGGTTTCTGTCAAAACATAATACTCCCTCCGTCCCAGGATAAAAGTCCTGGTGGATTTTTCATGCATATTAAGAAGAGGAATGAAATGACAAAATTGCCCATAATAATATGTTATTAATTATTTTCAATGTAGGTGAGAGAATGATTTTCTAGCTATTTAATTCAAAATATTCTCTCTCCATACTTATTAAATATGAAGAGAGAATTAGATTAAGAAAAGTATGAGATATTTAATGTTACGGGCATAATAGAAAAAAATGTGTAAAAGTTTGATTATTAAAGGAAAGCGGACATTTAACCTGTGAGTACCCAAAATAGTAATAAAGACTTTTATCATGGGACGGAGGAAGTATTTGATTTGTGGTGCCAAACTCAAGCTGATTGTTGCTACGGCCTTTACTTCAAGTTCCGTCCATTTTTCATCTGTTATAGTCGCTGGTTTCTTCCCTTCTATTGCCTTTGTCAATCCTTGTTGAGCCAATACATCTTTGACTGTACACTGCCAAATACTAAAATTTGACTTGCTGTCAAATGGTTTAACTTCATACCTTGCACTTGTGCTTGTTATCTTTATATTTTTGACTTGTCTGATTTCTCTTTAAACGGATCGTACCAGTTGGCTAGGTAAGTGTAAGTCGGGTGAACCAACGACGTGAACCAAAAGTTCTGATAGCAATTGTTGAGAAATCAGGCTCACACAAATACACCAAGATAAATACAAACACATTAATGTATGAGATAAAAATAATAACACCAAAATTTTACGTGGAAACCCAACTTGAAAAAACTACGGGGAGAGATCTCAGAAAATTCACTATGAAAATAATAAGGAGATTACAATCCCTCTCTACTGAGAAATGAACTAACTGTGAAATGAACTAACTAACTGAGCTTCTTACTCTCTAACTCTCTTTTCCAAAGCTTGTTGTTGTGGTGTCTTGAAATGAGGAGCCAAAGCTCCCTTTTATAGGAGAAATATGGGGAGGGGAACAATAAATGGGAAAGGCAAAATTTCAGTCTTAGGGGAAGAGAATTTGGAGAAGGCTAAATTCCACAGTCTGAAAGGAAGAGAATTTGGGGGCTAATGCATGGCAACCTTTTTCAACAGTTTACAATATCTTAAAGTTTATATATTGACAATAATTTTTCTATTTTTTTTTTGAATTATAAGTTTTTGTAAAAATTGATTTTAAGTCAAAATAAATCTTTTGAATTAAACGGACCAATAAACTATATTGTGGATAATTCCTTTAATAAGATAGTGAGCTAAATTATATATATATTGAAAATACATGAACAAGAAGGTTATACCACTTATAAAACTTTTTAAGATTTTCTAATATTGTATGTGTTATAATCTCTAATTCAAAATTTTAAATATATAATATAAAATATAACAAATTAAAAAATGCTATTAAGTAGAAATATAATAGGTTTAACAAAGTAGTTCAATAATACCCAACTAAGTGTATACACATTCTATCTTATAAATAGATATTATGTATAACAAAATTAGGGCAAAATGGATAAGTACTAAATAGCTAATTTATTTATTATATATCAAGGGTAATATAGTCTCTTTTAACATATTTGGGTGTACAACTATCACTCCAGGGTGTGCATATATCAACACCCTAAAATTTTCTCTACCCACAAGCAAGGCGAAAAAGTACAAAAAGGAAGAAGAAAAAAAAGCTAAAGAAAAAAGAGAAAACTTTTCTAGAACAGTGATTTCGCGTGTCCTCATGTGTGCTTATGTAGATAGATAAGAGACAAAATGCTTGATGAAGAAGAATTTTTCTACCGACACGCAAGGAAAATAAGGAAAATTATAAGGATAAAAAATAAATAAAAGTTACGGAAAAGGAGAATGTTTCTAGAACAAAGATTCTGTATGTCCTCATGTGAAGATAATAGCGTGGACCAGTCACCAATGCTTTAAAGTCGAACTTCAATTAATAAAGTATAAAAAAGAAGAAAGTTGGATAAGGGCAGCTAATTCTAGAAAGTGCAATGCGGCAAGAAGTGACTATTGATGGGAAAACTAGAGACCCAATTATTGTGCATATGAATTTGCACAAGTTAGTAAAAGAGGAGAATTACATTTTGGGCTAGGCATAAGGCTCTGTTAAGGCACACCTTATTCAAGGTTTTGAGAAACAACCTTCTGTCCTTCTTTTAATCTTGGGAATCGCATCTCATTTTTTTTTTGTTATTAATAAGCTAACATTGGTCCACAAGAAAAAAAATAGAAGCCTAAAATAGTTGAAAATAGAAGCCATAACAACAGTAGAGAAGAACTCTTATATTTGGAAAGCATATACTCCTTCACTCCTTGAAGAGTTTGCCTCAAATAATATTTTGGGGATTTTGGGAGTCAGAGGGATGCTAAGATTTTTTGGAGATGTTCTCGTTTTGTTATTTTATGAGATATATGGATTGAATGTAATGCTAAAATCTTCAATCATATTCATTCCCATCTCTCTCTTCTTTCATATAATATCTCATTTAGAGTTGCCAATATTCTTATTTGATATAGCGAACCACCTATTAGTACTTGGGTACTCAAAACATGGTACTCGTACATACCAATGCTCTAAATTTAGTGTATCGAGATATTGTTTGTTGTACTAAATTATTATAAAAGAATCAGCTTGTTGATTAACTAAAAATATTTTATCGAACTTAGTTATATTACATTTAGATTTTAAGAGAATTTTTGACTATTGCACTCATATAAAGCTACCATAGTGCATTGCATTTTAGCTGATGTAGGGTGTATTGCTTACCTGTATTGGTTCCACGAACCGAAATGTACTTCAGTAAACATTGATCTCACTTCTAGCATCACTCTGGGCTTCAACTATGGGAGCTTTTACATGAGTTCCTATTTCAGATGTTAGCAAGTATTGACAGGCAGTGCTTCATTTGTATTTCTTTATTTTCCCACTTAGGACTCCTTGTGCTCGTTATTGTCTCTCTATTCTATATAATAAACCTTCTTTCATCTAAGAAGAAAGTAACTTATTCTCTCACCCTTTCAGCCAGCAGTGAGCAGACTCAGCTGACCATCTTCCAATCTAAGGCGATTACCGTCCAGTTCTTTTTCCTCTCATTTATCTTCTATTCCTTCCCTTATTTTTCCCCTTTATTGTGTCTTCATGGTCTGTTTTCTCTCTGTATTTCTTTGCATGTGGTTGTGCTTCTTATTTCCACTATATTTTAACTTAATTTTTCCTTCTCCTTTTTTCCCTTTTTCTTTTGTATTTAATGAGTATGTGCTCCCCACTTCCATGAGGTGTTCTTTGCTTCAAAGCTGTGGAATGACCTTTGTGCCTAGATACGACTTTTGCCTTGAATAACAATTTTATAAGTCTGTGAAATCTTGAGGGGGAGAAGTAATTTGAGATGGAGAGAGTAAATTACAGGGGGGCATGGTGGTTTATGCTAGAAACCGAACTCATTATCGGCCTAACATGCTTAATACTTCCTATAAACTTGCCCAACCTTTCAATACCTCCAAAACACATCCCAATATTGAAGGGTGGGACAGCATTGAGCTGATTAATTGGGATGATTCCACCCCTAGCTGTTAGAGCTCTTGTCCGATTATATTAAGATTTGGCTAAAGATGATACGAAGAATACATTTGATATATGGCTATATTAAGATTCGGCTAGAACACAATGCTAGATCATTGATAGCTGTTAGAGCTCTCCTCTGATCATTGATAGTGTTTTGGAAAGAATACATCATAGTTTTCTCGTATCCATCATGCTATTTTATTCACATTAGTTGCACTACAGTTTGAAAATCATCCCCACCCCACCTCACTCCACCCCACCGCTCCCCTCCTCTATCTGTGTTTAAATTGATGGAGACAATCATTTTCCAAGTTGCTGCAAAATTTACACTTTACTTGCTAGTAGTTCTTCTACACAGTGTTCTAAAAGTCGGCGACTAAGTCGGGGTCGGAGCCTCAACGATTCGACTAGGGCCTAGTCCTTTGATTTAGTCGCTGGCCGACTTAGTCGGACTCCAGTCGGCGACTAGTCGGAAAAGTCGCCCAGTCGGGTAAGTCGCCCAATCGGAGTAAATCAAAAAATCGGAACAAGTCGGGGAAAATCGGAAGTAGTCGGGAAAAATCGGGAAAAATGGGAGCGGATGAGGTCCTTCTACCTAGAAGAAGTGGTATAAATATGCGAGAACTAGATGAAGACGAGTTTATGTCGGAAGATGATGACAACGAAGAGGAAGATGAGGATTATGAGTTTGAGTTCGATGGAGAGCAAGTCTTGGAGTGATATGGAGAAGAGGAAGAGGAGGAGGAGGAGGAGTGATTGACTATTGATTTTGTGCTACTTAGTTTCATTTGATTAATTGGTTTTGAACTTAAGAGTGTCAAACTATTTGGTTTTACTTAATTTCCATGTTTTTATTTGATGATTTATGTTACTTATGTTATTCTACTTACTCATAACTTATGAAGAAGGAACGATAATATATATTTTAAAATAATATTTTGAAAATCCGACTAGCCGATTAATCCCCGACTAATCCCCTAGTCTCTAGTCGGTAGCCAACCGACCTGGGACCGACTAGCGACTTTTAGAACACTGCTTCTACATGTGGTAGTGCGTTGTACTTTGATTATTTATTGTTTCATGGCCCCAAGAAAATACTTGTCTACAATAAATCAGTATTGGCAAATATACATGCTGGCTTCCTAGCATCATTTTTGTAAAACCATGCACTACATTCTGATTCTGTACAATATTCAATTTTTCTCTTTTATGTTAATGTTTGATCGTAGTTTCTTTCTTGGCTCCAGAGATTTCAGAAGATGAAGCTGAAAATCGCCTGCAAGATGCAATTCAGGAGAAGTTTGCAGTGTTTGGTGATGTAAGCATTAATGAGAAATTTAGAATTGATTTATTATCTCCTATATTCTTGCTTTTTGTTTTTGTTTATATAAAATTTGGACTTTTTCTTATATACCAGAGTGGAACTGTAACTGATGATAAGAATATATGGGGGTGAGCTGGGGGTTTGGGGACGTGTTTTGGAGACTCTTTGATTAATATAGAAATCTAGTGGCCTTTGTATAAGGTGAAAGAGCTAGTATACATTTATACCTTATATTAGTCTTTGTAGTACAAATGTGCAAAGGGCAATGATATCATTATTTTGCCTCCTAGGTGGTTTCTCTGGTTATTTGTTCTTCTTTTAACTATGATTTTTTTATGCGTCTTGATGCATCATGAGTGATTGGGCAGAAGATTTACGGGATGGCATCAGATCGTATGCATGTTACATTTTTACTGATAAACAAGGATCAAATGCTTTAAACTCAGTACCTCACCCTTCCTCTTCAATGCCGCAACAGCATGAATGCCAATATGGATTTGGCTCAATTGCTACACGAAAATTCTTATGAGCTAGCGATCACACCAATGGCTTGTTGAGTAATGAAATAAATGGAATAGGTTGATAGGTTTCCTTGAGCCCTTGGCCTTGAGTGTTTGTTAGTACCAAGATGTGGATACATTCCTTTGCTACTCAACTAAATTTTTAGCATATGCTGCTAAGAGTTCATGGGAGAGTCATAGTTTTGGCTTGTAGGATGAGTGCATAATGATCCTAAGTAGTTGCATGGTTGCCTAAAACTAATGAGTAAGTTGTTGTACGGTTCAGTACACGAATATCGTATCTGGCATGGCTCTATATGCTTATGTCAATCTGTCCACTTGTGTGAGCTTTAATTTTTGTTTATTGGTAAGTGTTAAAGAAGCTTGCATTGTGAAACTATTGATAAGTTTTATGCATTACCTGTTTAAGGGGATTTTGTTTTCCTCATAAAATCCTTTATGTGGCCTCAAATACATATGCTGATTATGTATATCTAGGCCACTCTTAGGTAGCTGCCTTTATGATGAGCAGTGTTTCATTTTGGTCTTAGGCACTGGTCTAATGTGTTGAAATCACTCGTTAACTTTCAACACGCTGGGGCCTAAGTGACCCAGGAGTGTACCAGATTGTGAATCCTATTGTATAAAGTTGTACCTTAACTCATGAAGTTTAATGCAACAACTTGGGTTAGATTTATTGTTTTGTATGGTTAGTTGGTCACTATTAAGTCTATGATTAAGGTTTTACATTATTAATTGCTACCTGGGTTGTCATAGGTTTTGTCATAGGTTTTCCATTGTTTCTCTTTTCTTCATCGGTTAAAAATCTTGTTTTCTATTCCATTCCATCTTTTAACATGTGTTGTGTTTAATACACCAGAAAGATCATCAAGCCATTGATGTCCTTCTAGCAGAGATAGACATATACGAGCTTTTTGCTTTCAAACATTGCAAAGGAAGGAGGGTTAAGCTTGCTCTTTGTGATGGTAATCTTCTACTCTTTTGACTACTCAAGGTTGCATAATGGATGAAATTTAAGTAGTTTGATCTTCTTTATTATATGCAAAGATATAATCTTTCATGCTTTCTTTTAAATTCCCTACTTTTGTTTCAGTGAAACTATGTTTTCCTTTTTTGTGCAAGAGAGGGGCTGAATCCACTTGATATTTACTATCCATTCTTTATTACATTAGATTGATTATTATAGAAGAATCCAATTCAAAACTGATTGAGCTTGAGTGCTACTACCCATAAGAGTGTTTAAAATTGCAAGGTTGAACTTGTTAGATGTGAACTTTATTTTCTCAAAACCCTTGCACTTAATTTGAGCCAAACATGTGGACAATTATTTTTTGGTGATGCGGAGACGAGCATTGGACCTTGCATGTAGATGGTATTGGTTACTTCAAACACAATTCCAGGCCTCAAATTGGCTGAATATTTTACAGCCTCGTGAATAATGATAATTAGTACAAAAATAGTCCGACTCTTTCCATTATACTCCCTTTGTTCCATATTATAAGATTGACTTTTGAAAGTCAATTTGTGATATTTTTAAACTCAAAATTAATATGATTCACAAACAATTACGAAAAAGTAAATCTTATAATTAGTAGTATTTTTGTATTGACTAATATTAAATGAATTTATGTCAATTTGAAAATATCTCAAGTTCTCAACTTTAAAGTCAATAATGATCTTATATTGCAGAACGGAGGGAATATTTTATTAGTTTTATGTATGAAATTATTTATGACAAGTTTGGCTTGTAAAATTGTGATTTCAGAGCTTGATGAGAGAATGCAAGATTTGAGAACAGAGCTCCAGTCTTTTGAAGGTGATGAATTTGATGAAAGTCATAAGATAAAGGCTGTTGATGCATTAAAACGAATGGAGAACTGGAATTTGTTCACTGATACTTCTGAGGTATACCATCTGGGTTACACCATAGCTCTCATCTCCTTGTGCAATTCTGGTGGTTATCTTAAGACAGCGAGGCATTGTAGTTCAGCTAGATAATGTGCTAACTACTGTGTTTTGTCTTCCATCAGCAAAATGAATTTGCTAAACTTGACCCTATTGGTCCTGCAGGACTTCCAAAACTATACAGTAGCACGTGACACTTTCCTTGCACATTTAGGTGCAACATTGTGGGGATCTATGAGACATATTATATCACCCTCTATTGCTGATGGGGCATTCCACTATTATGAGCAGATATCCTTTCAGTTGTTTTTAATCACACAGGAGGTATTGTATAAATTCATAAAATCAACATTATTTTCATATTTTATGGGAAATCATCTTTGCTCAATATTAATATGTGCAGAAAGCTAGAAATATTAAGCAATTGCCTGTGGATCTCAAGGCTCTCATGGAAGGGCTTAGCTCTTTGGTGTTACCTTCTCAGAAAGTGATGTTTAGTCCCCACATGTATGCATCTTTGTCTTTGATTTTTAGCCTCCAGCACAATTTCAGTATAGCTACAATCATGTGCTATGCACATGAATCTAAAAAAGTTTCGATATATATATATATTTTTTATATTTTAGTGATAATGGAAACACACAATCTGAAGATTTTTTTTTGGTTAAATCATAAATTTAAGATTATTATTTTTGATTAAAACTAAACTTAAAGTCTCTTTGAAATGGAAGGGAAAAAAAATATGGCAAGTACTTTAGATATGAAAAATACCGAATAAAATAATTATATGTAATTTTAATATAAGCTTTTAAATAGTAGGATTACTTTTTATCAAATTAAAATATATGGTAGGAAAGATAAAATCAGACTACGGAGAAAGAAAATGGCAATATTCTTGATCTTAAATCTCTCTCTAGTCCTTTGTGTTATCAAAAGTGCATTTATAATTTACTGAAATGCCTTATTAAAAAGTCATTTGGAAAGTCAATCTGTAATATAAATGAAATATCTAATATTAGAAAATATAAAATAATTATTGTTGAGAAAGATGCAAGAGATGGAGAATTACATAATCAACAGAGGAAAAAAAACTCTTGGTATCTTATGGAAGAGAGAATTCTAACTATGACAAGTAGGAGAGGCAAATCAATTGTTTTCCCGGCTTAAGCTTTCACACACACACACACACACACATATATATAATGGATGTTATGGTGCTTTTTTCTCATGGGCATTGGGTGATCTGGGAAATCTTGATTTTTTAAAATCAATTATAGTTACATGATCAATTCAATCATAGATTAGATTCTGATAATGAGAATTATCTGGAAATAGTGGGAATCATATATATATTTCTGTGATCAACATCAGTTCTCCATTTAAATGAATCCTTTTTAATGCTATTACTGATTATGTTATAAGTTGATTTCGTTTTAGCTTTTATTTGGATTCTGGCTGTGTTAACTATAATATTCGATCCAAGTATTATCTAAATAATTATTTTTCTAGGTTATCACTTTCAGAAGATCCTGCTTTGGCAATGGCTTTTTCAGTTGCCCGGAGAGCTGCCGCTGTCCCAGTTTTGCTCGTTAATGGAACATATAGAAAAACTGTTCGTCCGTATCTTGATACTTCAATTCTTCAACATCAGTTGCAGAGACTGAATGATCATGGTTCTCTTAAAGGTTTTCTACGGCACAAATATTTGTTTTTTACTTTCAATCTCTTTCAATTGTTTAATTTTACTTTTCTAGAGGAGTTCCGGGAAGGATTTTTTCGCTGTGTTTCTTTCTCAAAAACAGGATGCGGACAAACAATTCACATCAAAACATATTCCATGATAGGTTCTTATAAAAGCTAGCCAAAAACATAAGTTGGGTTGTGTGGAAAAATTGCAGTTTGGCTATAAATTCCAACTAAGAAAGCTTATTACCAATTAATTGAATATTGATGCCATTTATTTTATGAAGCACATTGATACTGTAACTTAACGGGTATATGATTCAAGAATCTACTGTGCTCTCGGTATTACCGTTGACCTAGCCTATGCGTTATTGTCTAGTTTTGAGTAGTTCATGTGACTTTCAATGCATCACAAGCTCACAACTTGTAGTTATTATAAACAGCATACCTGATTAAATAGTTATTCAACTGTTTTAGTTTTGGGATTGATTTACTGTGTTATCTTTTTGATGCAGGAAAACATGCCCATAGCCGATCCTCACTAGAAGTCCCCATCTTTTGGTTCATTCAAAGTGAACCATTATTAGTTGACAAGCATTATCAGGCAAAGGCACTTTCTGATATGGTTATTGTTGTCCAGTCAGAACCACCATCTTGGGAAAGTCATCTCCAGTGCAATGGGCAATCTCTGTTGTGGGACTTGAGGTTGAATTCTAGATTTTATAGTGATGAGTTTTTTATTGTTGATGTTAGCAATTTATCTCTACAAGTGGTTCTGTGGTTTAATAAATTAGATGCATCTGTCTATATTTTCCGGAGCTTGTACCTTTGCAGTGGTTACTGGTTAGTGTCAGGGAAATTCAAGAATTTCAAGGAAATGAACGAGGACTGAGGAGTTCTATTTGGGAAGTTTGTCAGTGTGTGTGTTTTGGTCTAATATGCCAACTCTCATTGTTTCTGTATGCTAGTTTATTTGGATGTATCATGTTTGTATATCTGGTGTTGAGTCACGTTTGCTAGATTTCGATTCAGATGTTGGAACTTGTAAAACAGTCCAATAAGTGGTCTAGGTGCTTCTAGTTGATTTTTAGCTCTATTGGTTGGACAAGTTTATATAATTTTTAATTGCTGTATATAAAAGCCTGGGGAAGGGTTGTTGATCCAGTTAGGTTGTACCATTTATTTTGCATATTACGTGTCAGGCAAAATGCCGTGGAACTTTTTCATCTTCCTTTGTCAAGTTTAAAATATAGGCCACTATTTGAATGATTTCTTCCCCGTCACAACTCACATGCAGGAGGCCCATAAAAGCTGCAGTGGCTGCTGTTTCTGAACATCTAGCAGGCTTGCTTCCCATTCATCTCGTTTACAGTCAAGCCCATGAAACTGCAATTGAGGTATGCACTATGTGAAAGGGATACAGCTGACATGATACTACTGAAGTAGTCTTATAAGTTTAGCTTTTATTGTTCTTTATTTCTTGATCTGCTTGATAATGTACAAAAATCTGAGGAGCTGACTAAGTTTGTTGTCTGCTAAGATCACATAATATACTTGATGGTAAATGGCTATCATGCACAACATAAGCAAACTTCTGGGATAGTCTTCTAAATGATATTTAAAAGATATTTTATTTCCCTGTGTCCTCTTTTAATTCAATGGAGTATGGACTGGTCGGTGATTCACTGTATCATTTATGATATGCTGTTTGATTTGGAATTTCTGTGCACTATCTTTATTTTTTTTATTTCTGCCATCTTCTTTAGATCTTTGCTGCTGAATTGAAGGAATATTATATTAATGAAATGGTTTTTCCACAGTTAATTTTTTTCCTAATTGACAAATCATTAAACCTTACTAGCTTAGACCTTTTCTGATATCTTCTTCATATCTCCAGTGTTTGTGGCTTTAGTCCACTAATTATTTCTCATTGAATTTAAAGCACAAGAGTAACAAAGCTAGTTTCAGTGATAACTGACGGGATGTTTTAAATGACGAATTTTTAAGCTTAGGGTTAATTGATGTTTTGGTCATTGCACTGGGGGTCGATTTTCATTGTGGTTATCAAATCTTTTTTTGTTGCAAACACATTAATATACTCGAAAAAAATTATAAAATGGTCATTACTTAATATTCCGTCCAAAAAAGTGAATGAAAGTGTTGAGTAGACTAACGGTTAACATGTATTAATTATGTGACAGATGGGATCCTCTCTTATGTGGATCAAGGGGAAATTTCCCTCTAATTGGATCAAACCCAATGCCTCCTCTCCGTATTAAAGTAGAAAATTAAATTTATATTTTAAACATATATACCGTATATGTTTGTATTTAAAACATTTGAATATATTAAATTATTACTTAATTAATAGACATAAAAGGAACTTTAATAAGTCAAAGCTTCATCAGTTCATCCCCATACCATTTTGTGGGATCTGAGAATAGGATCAAACCCAATGCCTACGTCAACGCATACATCGATTCCTCAAGCTACTCAAAAATATCACCAAGCTGCATAAGATTTTGGTTCCGAGTAACTAGAGTATGTCCAATTTCTAAGACAAGGTCGATTTAGAAGATGAGAAGGTCGCCGAAATTTTAATTACCGAGATGAAGAGAATCGAAGATTGTAATAGCGGATCTACTTTTTTATTTCAAATCTTTCTCCTTTTTCTCCGATCTACTTTTTGTTTTCAAATCTTTCTCTTTTTTATCCAGATCTGTATTTGTAGTGTTGTTTAATCTTTGAATTTTTTGTTAGAGATGTTGTTTTGATGTAGTGGTGGACGACAGTTGCTTAATTCGTGTATGGTGGGTTATAGTTGATTTGTTTGTGGTGGGGGATGATTGGGTGTGATGGGTGGTGTGGTGGTGGCCTGAGTGGCGGTTGCAACTGTTTATGAGTTCAAATTGATCGACTTTTTTTTTAAAAAATAGATGGAGCTTGTCAAGATATTGTGGAAGATTTGGCAGACAAATTGGAAGTTTTTTATTTAGGATATTGATTTTTGTTTTTTTAAAGATGAAGCTTGCCAAGATATTGGGGAAGATTTGGCCGAGAAATTGAAAGTTTTGTATTAGGATATTGATTTGGAGAAATCGATTAAGGTTTGGTACGAGTGTTTTTGTGTGTGTTAAGATTGAATCTTTTTTCTGGGCCAATCGACAATAAAAGAGATTGAGATGGTGACTTTTTATTATCAAGTGTCATGTGCTCTGCACATGATGATACACAAGGTAAAACTAACTCACACATCAGCAATTAAGCCTTACGTGATATGCACGGTAACGAATTTCCATAACTTTTTTGGTTGGAAGTAATGACCATTTTGTAAATTTTTTTGAGTATAGTAATGTGCTTGTAACAAAAAAAGATTATGTAACTAAAATGAAAATCGACCCCCTAGTAGTGACCCAAACATCAATTAACCCTTTAAGCTTAAGACACTAGTTGTGTGTATGTAGATAAAGACAGGCTTATCTAGACAACTGTGTTAAGTGGATATTTTAGTTAAATATGCTGTAAGTTTTATTTTGTTCATGCAGAGAAGACGGTGTAATTCACATTACTAATGTTCTAGTTGGGGCTGCTTTAGTTGGGTCAGTGATGGTTTTTAAAGCTTTAAAACACTTTTTGTTCATGTAGAGAAGGCAAAGTTATTTATATTACTAGTTTAAGCAGATATTTTAGTTAAATGTGTTATTAATTTTAATTTTGTTCATGCAAAAGAAGACAAGTCACAAGAGTAATTTGCGTTTCAGTTAAATTACTCTTTAAGTAATGAATCTGATCTGTTGTACAGGACTGGGTATGGTCAGTAGGATGCAACCCATTATCCATCACTTCTCAGGGCTGGCAAATCTCACAGTTCCACACTGATACAATTGCTAGGAGCTATATTCTAACAACTCTTGAGGAGTCGATACAACTTGTTAATTCAGCTATTCATCTTCTAGCCATGGAGCATACATGTATCCTTTGTGTGGTATTGTTGCATGAAATATGAAGAAGAACTCAACCAAATGATTTGTTGTCTTCCACTAAGATTATGTGGGACAGTTTGTCCCACATAATTTAGAGGAAGACAACAATCTCTTAGGCGTACATGTATTCCGCCTAGCTACCGCCCAGAAGTCCTATGCATTTTCTAAGCACCTAGAAGGAAAGCGGCAAGGTTGGGCTGGCACCCGTCCTATTTTTCAGAACACTGGGATGGACATTTTTTCCATGACATGCCCCTCTCAAATTTTCGTCAAGAGAGTACCTGGTACCGGTAGGGCATTTTTCCAACTAAAATTGTGCTGGTCAATGGTGAATGGGGTTGCATCCCAACTGGGTATTAATCTCTCAGATTGTATGCAGTTATTGTTTGTCCATTAAATTCCATATTATAATGAATCTTCCAATGCAAATGTAATCTTATAAATCTGTTGAGTCTCTGTACTGGTCTACATGCTCATCACATCTTCCAATTGGAACTTTAGTATCTACACATATTATTTCATAGAGCCCAAATGGTAGAAACTGCTCCTTAGCTTCAGGTAGTCACCTGATTAAGCCACTCTTAACTGTGTCCACCAAATTAAAGGCCATGCTTCAAGCAATATTAATTTTATCATGTCCTTTCATATTACAAAACTTGAGAACTGTCTGTTTTGAGTAATACTGGCACCGGTGGCACTTAAAATCTTCCACAGATTTAGTTTGCTAATTTGTACTGCTAGATTTAACATTGCCTAGCAAACAAAGTACTGTCATTTTGGATACTTAACACAAGTCAGCTGAACAAACTTTCAAGCTCTTCCATACTAAGGAGCGTGAACTGGTCAACAAGTATAATTATGTTGTTAGTCTGTGGAGAAGAGTAAGTGCTGTTGTTATTCCTCCTACATAAATCTATCTATATATACACACAAAAAAAAAATATATATATATATATATAATATATTAGTTTCTGTCCATGTATTGCACCTCTCTCTTGGGTTAACAAACTAATGATAGTACGTTGTGATGGTTGTATAATTTGTACCTTTTCAGATTTCAACAGTTTCTGGAGAATTACGCTATGGGGATGCCATGAGACTGCTATATACCTTGGAGGATGCATCCAAAGGGTTAGCCACTCTAAAATCTTTGTACAATTTATGATGCCAATTTTTGAGGGTTTAACCTTTTGATCTGGATAACAGTGTTTTCAGAAATGCCAATTAGCCAGATGTAAAACTATATGGAAAACCTGAGCATGGACAAATATTATCCAGTTCATCATCATTCCTGGCCTTAAACCTTGACGTTTTACTTTGTACTTAATAATCTTGCAAGCAAACAGGTGCCAAGGAATACAGTGACACGGGCATAGATTCTATCTGAGAATAAGTTTGTTTGGTTTAAAATTAATGACAAGAAAAAACTTTAGTTAAGATTGAAATCCAAGATTCCCTGAAACTTTGCTAGGAGTGTAGTTCAATAGAATCAAATACTAAACAAAATGGGGGTTTCTTCGGTCCCTCAGTTGAATAATATTATTTTTAAGTTTATCTACTTTTTTAGGCAATTATTTTTAGTTGTTTGCATTTAAAAAGTGCTTGCTGAAGACGAGGTTGTAAATGACATTACTGTTTCTTGTAGTTCCTCTTATTTGTGAAACTATCTCCCTTGCAGGTTTGGTGATTATGTAAATGCAACTGTAGCCAGTCTCCACCCGATTCACTGCACAAGGCAGAGAAAAGTTCAGGTTGAGTTTGACATGACAACTATTCCAGCTTTTGCGATCGTCTTCTTTATTCTCTGGCTTGTGTTAAAGCCAAGACGGCCAAAGCCCAAGATTAACTGAGAACCATTTCAGGCGGTTGCAGTGTAACATAATATTGACCAATGCCAAATGGCTTTGGACCTCCAATGAGAAAGAGGGTATAGGCTTTTCTTGTATTCTATTCTGTATTTTTGGTCTGATAGCTCTCTGAAGAGGAAATAGGATAAATAGACGAGGAATAGAATGGTCAGGCCAAATTTAGATGTGCAAATGTATGTTTTCAAAACTGTATCTGTAAAAATTGTTCTCTTGTTTATCTTTACATGCATCTCTAGAATGTTGGCTCTGGGTTTATCTCGGAGATGTCAGTGAAAAAGTTGTTTGACTTCACCAAGAGATCTTCCTTTGCAGGAGAGTTTTAAGGCCCATGTAGAAACATGATCTTCTTCCTATGCAGTTTAGGTCTTTTTCCTCAACCGTCTCTCCCCCCCCTCCCTCCCTCCCTCCCTCCCTCCCTCCCTCTCTCTCTCTCTCTCTCTCTCTCTCTATATATATATATATATATATATATATATGAGGATCAAGTGCATACCTTATCTTTTTCATTCGTGCTTACCCCCCTTTAGGCGACGGTTTTGGTCATACTGATAAATCGTTTATACTTTTAGCGACGCTATATGTTGTCCGTCGCTAAAAGTATAGACGACGGTTGTATAACCGAAACCGTTGTCTAAAGAGAGGTAAGCACGGGTGAGTAAGATAAGGAGTATGCACTTGATCCGGACCGTATATATATAAGAAAAGGGAGTGTTTTATACAAACATAAGCATCTGTCTTTTGCAACTTATATGATAAGTATAATTTTGATTGATAAAATAGTGAAAAACAGCCATTATTGAAAATGGTGAATGCTTTAAAATTATAGGACAAATTGAAACTTGTGTGTAGGATATAAACTTCTTTATATATATATATATATATATATATATATATATATATATATGTAAAAATGGAGGTACACAGTCATTTAACTTTTAAAGTTACACGGTCTACGATTCATTCTACGATCGTAGAGTAACTCCCAGATAGTAAACTCTACGATCGTAGAGTGAATTCACAAATCGTAGAGTGATTATTCTACGATCGTAGAGTGAACTTATTTTACGATCGTAGATCGTGTAACTTTAAAAGTTGTACGGCTGTATACCTCTATATTCTCCATATATGTGTGTGTGTGTGTGTGTGTGTGTGAATAAACACGAGTTGGAAGTAAAAAACTTGTAGTTTCTTTAAAACTCTTAAAATTATTTATTTGGAGGAGGAAAAAGAATTCTTTCTGAAAAGTTATATTCCAAAGCCGAATTCAAATGGTCCATGATTGAAGCATAATGGAGTTATGACTTCACCCGTCGGTCGGGTCGGGTGGGTTAAAATTTAGGGGGTATTATTTTCACATTTTGATATTTTTATATAGTCCTCTTTTACATGAAGGTGAGTTCCAAAATTTAATTTGATATATTCAACAAAATGTAGAACAATGGAATAACTTCAATCAATCATTTGCCTTGTACCTTGGCCAGAAGAAAGGCAACCTCAATTATATTAGAACTGAATATTGTACCAAATAAATACAAGATATTACTTGGTTCTATGAAAATAATACAGGTTGACACATGCATAACTGATCCCATATATTTCTGTACACTTCATTTTCAGAACATAATTCATCCACTTTTTAATAACTACATCTTCCAGCAGACAGAATCATTCGAGAAAAAAAAAATAGAGTTAAGAGACCTCCCCCATTCATCACCACTACTAAATTTCAATCCTTACCTGCTTATAAATGGCAGAAATAATGGGCAGGCATAGATAGATACCCACAATTGCAGGCCTCTGATCATAGCACTTGAGCAGAACTCTGACGATCCATCGGAAAGACTTTCATTTTTTCACTATATTTTACACGTAGTAGTATTACAGACTCAAGATATGGCCACAGTATCAATCAATTCCCGCCCCTTGGTTTCAAAAGGTAAGAGTATAACACAGAGTACTGAAAGAAGTAATACAACCTCAAATAGAAGGATTGCAGCTGCTTGATGACAACCAGACACCAATTGGACGGCTACAAGTGGGCATATCATGCCCCCGATTCTTCCCACAGAACTTGCAACTCCAAAACCAGTCGCCCTCATAGAGGTCGGGTATATCTAAGAAAAACGCAATTGCTTTCCTTTATAAAAGAACAAGTGAAAAATGAAAGAAAGCCTTCAACATTCAACATAAGTGAATATTCCGTACGTACCTCTGGAGCATATATGGTGGCGACAGTGAATGTTCCAAGCAATAACATACGGGCTCCAAATAATAACCCAGTTGTTATAATTTCATGCTGATGTAAAACTAGCGGTAGAAGAAAGATGCAACAAAACATAGACATGGATATCATGGAAAGTTTGCGACCAATTCGGTCCACAATGACTGCTGACAAAACAATCCCAGGCAGCTCTGAGAACAGGAGGAAAAACAATAACATAAGCTATGACTACCAATCTTTCTTGAGTAATAAGAAGAGACCTATCGGGCCTAATTACAGAAAACATTCTCAACTTAAGTATATACTTAGAAACCCAATCTCTATATGTCATACCTGCCAAACTTGTAACAAATACATCTGTATAAAGGGTAGCATCTTGGTTTAGGGAATTATATGAGTGCAAGGGACTCGAGCTACATTTACTTTGCCCACCGCTCAGCTGTGAGATCAGCAATATAATTCCATAATATGAAAATGCATCGCCAAAGAACACCACCCACAAGAGAAGAGTTGTTCGTCGCAATTTTGGTGAGAATAGCATCAGTAGGTTTGAGGAGCCTGTTTTAGAAACTACCACTTCCTTTCCTTCTAGGAGAGATAAATCATTATCTACGAGTGGAGCATATTCTTCATCCTGCTCACTGCTGTGACCAGATATGAGGATGCCAGAAGGCAGTTCCTTTCGATTGACTGCTGCTACTCTTTCGAGAATGTTATGCGCATCGGTTGTTTGACCATTCATACATAAATACCTTGGAGACTCTGGTGTAAGTCCATAAAAGAGAAGTGTTCCAAAAGCTGGTACAGAGGATAGTGCAAGCAACCACCTCCAACCCAATCTTGGCATGATGATCTGCAGAACAACAAAACAATCCCTTAATTTTGTGTCACAATGATTTGGCCCTAATCTATGATATCATAGGAGAGGGAAAGGCTTCATTGCAGCACTAATGAGACCCATGTTGCATTATGCAGCTAGTGAAACTCATAACCACACCTTACATCACAGTCAGGATACTCTCCTACTAACTAGGACACACCTCATTCTCTATTATAATCCCTCTTGAACAAGAAATATTATTCCAAACCCCGATATGCATATCAACTCATTAGTTACAAAAATAAATTGCTTTCTTACTAGGTCTTAGTTTTAATCAAAGAAAAGGTAAACAGTATCAACAAAAACCAAATTGTCGTCTGTTGAGAATATCCAGTAAAATCTCTTTAACTCCTCCGAGGAAAATTTGAAAAGAAAAGTTGTATTTTGAATATCAATACCTGAAGCTACAGATGAGACTGATGAGAAAGGATAAGATTCTTCAACATACATGTAAGTGGAGATTGACAACTGAAGTCAAATGATTTTAAAATCCAGATTAAGATAAAAAAGTCTTTCTTGCCTGCTTTTTAAATACAAACAACTCTAGCTCCAAGTGGTAGAGAGGGTGAACATAGAATTAATACGAAATTGAATCAACAAAGGTGACTTGAAAGACAATTTAGGTGTATTAAGGAAATCATGAACATACCCATCCAAGTGAAGCCTCAATTACTGATCCAATTGTCCAGAAAATCCCAAAGATAACCAACCACATGCCTCTATTTGGGGCAGGAACAAATTCCAGAAACCAAGTTGTATATACAGGCCCACCTCCCAGACCAATGCCAACGAGAAAACGAAGAATGACCAATAATATATAATTAGTAGAGAAAGCACTTAGAAACCCAGCTCCAGTAGTCAATATGGCTATGCTCAGAAGACCAGTCCTAGTGAAGGCAAAAGAAAGTAGATACTCTGTAATAGTTATGAAAATAAACTTGAAATAGTTTCAAGGAGGGCAAGAACTAAGCAAAGATGATGACTGTGTACCCATAAGGCCATAATACTAACCGGAATCTATGAGAAACACAATAATCTACAAAAATAACAAAATGATATGATAGATTCAGTCAAGAAAGAATAAAAAGTGACTTTTTAAAAATTATACCAACTTAAATAGACCCATCCAACCACGGATGGAGTCAGGATTTGTTTTTTGGGAGGGGGGCAAAAAAAATTTTAACTGCATAAAATATATTCATCACTAAAAAGTAAAATTTCATTATTACAAAATATATTTTTACTAAAATAAAAATAATATAGTAATAGAATTTGCTTTGACAAAGATAATAAAACATAACAAAAAAAGTCTTTTAAAACATATCAAAACTTGGGGGCCTTAGCCTTACAAAATTTTCAAACCAAACTAAATGTACAAGTGAATTTTATAAAATTTTTAAACTTTGGAGATGAATCTTACAAAAATTTCAAATCTTGAGGGGGCGTGGCCCCTCCAACATACATGTGGCTCCGTCCCTGCATCCAACAAGGAAATAGTGGAAAAGAGGGGTACAACAAAATGCCATAAGACAGCTAACTGTTTGATCAGAAAATTTTGAATTTTTTTTTTTTGAACATATTTCCATTGTAGGGTAATTTGCAATCATACAAAAAAGACGGGGTCCTGGATATGGAGAAAGGACTTGCCTCCTTCCAAAATTATCAGAAATGAGTCCCCATGAATATGCACCAATAAACATGCCCGCAAAAACCACAGCTGTTATGAGGCTCTCTTGCGTAGAGGAGAGATTCCACTCAGACTTTACAGATGGTCCTATGAAAGACAGAATCATCACCTCCATAGCATCGGAAATGGACCCAAGTCCGGCATAAATAAGCACAAGACTTTGGAACTTACCAAACCCAACAGCAACAAGATCTTCATCCAGTGTGTATACTGGCCCATCATGTTCATCAACCACCTACATATATATTTGTAAAATATAAAACAAAAACGTATCCTTAATATCGTAAATTTTGCAAATGGGAACTCCTCTAACGTTTCAACTTTAGGCGCGAGCACAAGTACTCTTCCCCACTAAAAATATCAAACCATAAAAAAACGAACTCCATCAAAAAGGATATACTGATTATTGTAACACTCAATAAATTATACAAAACAATTTGATTATGTACTGTAAGGTGCCAGGTTAAGACCTGCTGATGTATTCAGTGGAGTCCAACAATAAGTGCATTAGGATAGTAATGTCTTTTAAGTTATCATGGAAAGTTTTGATAGAGGAGATTGTGGCTAGATTCGGTCCCGAGGCAAGTGATAACCCAATAGGGGAGCTTAAGAAGCTGCAGCAACTAGGGTCAGTAGATGATTACAGAAGGAAATTCGAAGAATTGAGAGGCTGGGCATTGTGCAGAAATCAGACCCTTAATGAAGAATTTTTCATGGATTGCTTCCTGGGGGGATTGAGACTAGAGATACAGTTAGGAGTGCAAGAACTGAATCCCAAAAGTCTGAAGGAACTAATAAGGCTATCTAGGGTGGAGGAAGCTAAACTTGATGCATGGCTTAAGAGGAGTAAGACTGTCAACAGACCTATTGCCAGTCCATTAGTGTCACCACCTGTGGTCACTCCATTCAACAAACCACTAATCCACACCAATTTGGAAGCTGTGAGGTCTTTACCAGTAAAAGGGTTGACAAGGGATCAGATTAATGAAAAGAGAAGAAAAGGGTTATGCTTCTCCTGTGATGAGCCTTTTAGCAAAGAACATGTATGTAAGAAACCGCACTTGTTTATGATATTGCCATCTGAACAATCTGGAATAGTAGATGATGAATGCGGTGAAGAACATGAGGACACACTGCAACCATGTGTGGAGGAAGAACCTCAAATCACACTCCATGCCCTATCAGGTCATAGCACTAATAACACCATCATGTTATTGGGAATGGCTAATGGTAAGTTTCTAAGAGTTTTAGTGGATAGTGGGAGCACCAACAACTTCCTGGATCCCCAAGCTGCAAAAAGGGTTAAAGCTAACTTGTTCAGTACAAACTCGGTCTTAGTAACAGTAGCAGATGGGTTTAAGGTTGAAAGCCATCATCACTGCCCAAATTTACTTTGGACCATTCAAGGGGAGGAGTTCCACACTGAATTTAGAATACTACCACTAGGAGGTATTGATGCAGTAATTGGTGTGCAATGGTTAAAATTCTTTGATTCAAGAACTTTCGATTTCCTGACTGCAGCTTGTCCCTAACAAAGACAGAGATAAGACCATTCAACTACAAGGGAATCGGACCAAGTGTCACCCTCCATTCAAATTGATGGATTCAGGTGATTTCAAGAGAAATTTAAATGCGGCTACCCATGGGTATTTTGGATACTTATTTGGATTATGTCAGTCAGATAAAGATTCCAGCAACCAAAATAGTAGCACTAGTCTTGATCTCACTTCAAATGAAAATAAGTAGTTAGAGGAATTATTACGGCGGATTCTCTTCTAAAGTCTTTCAAGAGCCAAAAGGTACCTCAATAAGAACTAAGGATCACCATATTCATTTAAAGGAGGCGACCAACCCATGAATCTCGGAGCCCTATAGATACCCCATGTCCAAAAGGAAGAAATAGAAAAAATAGTAAAGGAAATGATGCAAAATGGTATTATCCAATGAAAGCAATAGCAGTATGCCTTCCAATGTTGTTAGTAAAAAAAAACAAGACGGAACTTGGAGGCTATGTGTGGACTATAGGGCATTAAACAAACGATCATAGGATAAATTTCCAATTCCGACCATTGATGAGTTGTTGGATGAGTTACATGGTTCCCAATGGTTTTCTAAACTAGACCTAAGGTTAAGGTCGGGTATCATCAAATCGAGTTAGCAAAGAGGACATCCCCAAAACTGCTTTCAGAACCCATTTTGGCCATTTTGAGTTTTTGGTTATGCCATTTGGCCTTACTAACGCTCCCGCCACCTTTCAATCCCTAATGAATGAGGTATTTCAACCTTATTTAAGAAAATTCGTCTTGGTTTTTTTTGATGATATATTGATTTACAGCAAGACCTATTCAGAACACTTGACACACTTGCATCTGGTTCTACAATCACTACATGAACACTGCTTATTTGCCAAGAGGAGCAAATGTGTTTTTGGTACTAGACAGGTAAAATATCTTGGTCATATCATAACTCATGAAGGAGTTTCAACTGACAAGGAAAAAATAAGTTGTATACTCCATTGGCCTGTACCGACAAACCTCAAAGGCTTAAGGGGATTCTTGGGCTTAACTGGTTACTACAGGAAATTCATAAGAAATTATGGGGTCATAAGCAAGCCACTAACAGATCTGCTTAAGAAGGATAGCTTTACGTGGACTGATAAAGCTACCGAGGCTTTCCAAAACCTCAAAACAAAGAATGACGCAGAACCTTAGGTCTTGGCTACGCCCAGATTTCAAGGAGCCTTTTGTGTGAAACTCGATGCTTCCCATCATGGAATAAAGGCGATCTTGTTGCGACAAAATAGACCCATTGCTTACCTCGGTAAAGCCATTTCTGCTAAGCACTTAGGACTATCCACCTATGAGAAAGAATTGATGGCGGTTGTATTTGATGTCAACAAGTGGAGACATTACTTGTTAGGGAACAAGGTTTACATCAGAACTGACCATCATAGCCTCAAGTACATGCTAGACCAAAGGATCACTACTACTAATCAGCAAAAGTGGGTTACCAAGCTGATGGGTCTAGACTACGAAATATCATACAAAAAGGGTAAGGAGGATGTAGTGGCTGACAGCCTCTCTAGAGCAATGGAAGGTTCAGAATCTGGACAATCTTTCAAATAGATTCAATCAAGAATTAACTCAATGTCGATGATCTTTGTTGTGGTTCCTACTTGGATACAAGAGGTGGCTTCTTCCTGGGAAGAGGATACAGGATTGAGGGACCTCGTCACAAAAACTACAAGTCCAACCAGATGCATTACCTGGGTATACTTTTAGAAATGGAAAACTCAAATTTCAAGACAAATTAGTGGTGGGACCTAACTCGGAAGTGAGAAAGAAATTTTTAAATGAGTTTCATAACTCCCCCATAGGAGGACATTCAGGTATCAAGGGAACTTATGAACGAATTAATAAATTCTTCTGGTGGCCAACTATGAGACAAGATGTCACTATCTTTGTTAAAGAGTGTGATACCTGCCAGAAACAAAAACATGAAACTATAGCCAGCCCAGGCCTTCTACAACCTCTTCCAGTTCCAAATAAACCATGGACTGACCTCTCTATGGATTTCATAGAAGGATTACCAAAATCTTCAGGCATGACTGTTATTTGGGTTATAGTTGACAGATTCACCAAATATGCTCATTTTATTGCCTTAAAGCACCCCTTCACAGCTGCCCAGTTGTCTCACATCTTTGTCTCACAAGTTTACAAACTCCATGGACTACCAACTACCATAGTTTCCGATAGAGGCAAGGTATTTCTGAGCCTATTCTGGCAGTCCCTATTCAAGATAGTGGGTACTAGGCTGCAAATGAGCACAGCCTACCTCCTCAATCTGATGGCTAAACTGAGAGGGTAAATCAGATCCTTGAGTGTTACCTTAGATGTATGGCTACTCAAGAACCTCAAAACTGGGTGTCATGGTTGTCCCTAGCTGAGTGGTGGTATAATTCCCACTACCATGTGTGTAAGACCCCGAAATTTTTTTAAATAAAAAGGAATTTCCTTTATTTATTATTTTGAAATAGTAAGGGTGGATTTGATTAATGTGGTTAGTTATGGGTAAAATCATAAATATTTGAATAAGCAAGTGGTTATAAAATATTTATTATTGTTTGGGAATATTCGTTTGGTCGTGGAATATTAAATGACGATGTAGCAACCCATAATGTGGGCCCCACAACGGAAAGCGATTGGATGAAGAAAACGACAAATATAAGTTGTTTATAAATAACAGCAGAAGTTGTTCACAATTAATATTGTTGGAATACCCGGTGGTTAAAACACAATAATACACGTTGTCAGACAAGAAGACACGCAGTATTGCACCAATTATTGATTCTTATGTAAGAAGACACTACTCAATAATGGTTACTGATAATTATTCAAAGATTTTATTTTATTGATTCAATAATTGTTGCATTGATATTTTATATTCTTTGTTGTTTCAATAATTGTCATTACACAAGATTTTCATTATCGAAGCAATAATTCATATTATCCGAATAATATTATTAGATAACATTATTGGCAATGTCTAGAAAGTTCTCGTCTAAGGAGAGGTTTGGTCACCAAATTGCTTGCTACCAAGACGGAGAAATTCTTATTGGAAAGCCCCCTTTTCCTGAACCGACCAAGTTGTCAATATTGTGATTCTCGTAATATTATTTGTGAATAATTAATTATTGATTCATATGATGAGGAAAATATTGATTTTATGTGGATATAGAAGGAGAAAATTTTTTATAGTGACAATTGTTGAAAATTAATATTTTATCTTTTTCTGATAAAATAATTCATTTAAATATATTATTTTAATAATATAATAATGATGATATTTTTACGATGAATGTGGGATATATGAGTATATGTGGAGGAGGAGTATTTTTGTTACCAAAAATATTTAAAATATGTTTTTCATGTCGGTGGACCCCATTTCTTGACTGAAATTTGATTATAGTCTGTAAAATCGCCCGTTTGTGGATTTCGGTCAATTTCTGTTTGGAATTTGGAAAAACTTTCTTCTGCAAAGTTGTAGAGAATTGAATTTCCTATAAAAACTCGCGAGATTCGAATTTTCTGACAAAAAAGCTATTTATTATGAATTATTGAAGTTTCGGAGTTCCAAAATAATTGATTTTTGGAAGTTTTAATTATTTTAAATAATAAAAACGTTTTTGGTGAGTGTTCCACATGTTATAAATGTGTCATGTTGTTGAATTCAGATCTAGGAAGGATGGCGTAGAAAACTTATTATATATATTATTATTATATTAAATTTTCGCTTTGGTGTTCTAAGCAATTTCTATAAATAGGGTGCTTGGGTTAGAATTGAAAAACACACGTAGAAGCTGAAGTTTTCTCTCTATATTATCGGCGTATTCTTGTGAGTATTTTGAGTATACTTTGAGTATTGATATACGGTGCAAGTTCAAGTCATATCCTCAGATCCGGTGTTTCATTTAGAAAGTACTGCCTTTCGAGGTAAGGGATATTATTTTTTTCGTAATGATATTATTTCTTCAATATCATTATCTTTGAAATATTGATCGTAAGTTTTTATCAAATTTGGAACTTTTGGTGTCGGTTCTTATTCACGATGTCTAAGACTATTCACGATACAACACTATTCACGAATCTAAGACTATTCATGAAAAATAAAAAAATTTCCTTTTCGTCTAAAATATCTATTGTGGATACTAGCTTTGATTGTATCCATATTTTGATGATTCTTGAATTTTACACCACTATGATTATTTTTGAGGTATTTTTGGACGTGGATAAAACAAAGTACGAATCCTTAATCCTTAATCCTTAATCCTTAATCCTTGTCATTTTGTTTCACTGGATTCGTTTCTTTAAAAAAAAATATTTTTATCATCCTCGGTCTTAAATGATGATATTATTGAATATCTTTTGGCAGTGTAGTGCAAAGATGAATGATTTTCGATGAATATCTTTGCCCTAGTAGTCAAAGATGAGCAGTGTTTAGATGAACATGACTAATCGGTGAATGTCCTTGGCTCAGAAAAGTGCAAGGATGAATATATGATTCGGATATATATTGATTGATGTTACTGAGGATAAAAATATTGATGATGGATCGTTAAATTCATAGATATTAGTAGATTTCATCCTCTACGTAACTCTTCTATGAATTAATATTTTCCATTGCGAATATTGATTTAAAACTTGTTGTCCATTGTATTCTATTATATTTTTCCTGTTGAAGACTAACGATAATTTTGTTGTATATTATCTTAGTCATGATATTCTTACTCTTGGGCTAGTCGAGCTCACCCTTTTCTTTTTGTTCCATTTTTCTTCTCGGGAGGCGAGAATGTAAGCGAGTACTGAGTTGGGGTATGGAATGATGGTTATAGAGAGTTGTTTTAGTAGTCCTCACCGTTTTTGTAAAATAATGTATCAATAAATGTGATGAGGATTTATTTGGGTATAGATATTATACAGAAGATAATATTTGTATTCAAACTCACAGCTTTTTCTTGTTGTAATAATAAAGTTGTAGTTGTTTCGCACCATGTATTGACAACTCAGAATGGGTGATGTATACCTATTTTGGGGGCGTCACAATGTGGGCTTACAAACCTCACCATTTGAAGCTTTGTATGGATATAAGCCACCCCATCTTAACTTGCACCCGATTTGGGACAGATTTACGATCTCACCATAAATGATTCAGAAAGATAGGGCTCGGTTTATGCATATGTTAAGGCACGATTGCTAATGACTCAATCCGTAATTAAAAGTTATGCTGAGACAAAACACGTAAGCGAAAAAGGTCTTTCAAACCGGAGAGATAGGTGTATCCGAAGGTGAGACCTTATAAGCAATCGACCTTAAAGTTAGTCCAGATATGGGAAACTAGCCCCTGCATCTGTGGTCCTTTCTTAGTTGAAGCGAAGGTGGGGAGCGATTGCTTATAAATTGAAGTTACTGAACATGCGAGAATCCACCCTACCTTCCATGTGTCCTCGCTTTCAAAAAGAAGCGGGCTCACAAAGTCTAACTCCTCTCTCCGATTTACCTCCTATGGACTCAAGGTTTTTTCTTAGTGGAACCGGTTGCCATCCTTGATAGGAGATTGGTAAAACAGAACAATGCTCCTAATGTTGAAGTCTGATGCAGTTGGGCAAATACTCTACCGATCGAGGCCACTTGGGAGGCTGGGCTCGATTGCACTGAAGTTTCTCAATTTTGCCCTCGAGGACAAGGGCCATTTCAAGGAGGAGGAATGTAAAGTGCCGAGTTAAGACTCACGATGTATTGATGGAGTCCAACAATAAGTGCATTAGGATAGTAATGTCTTTTACTTGGTTAATTCAGGGTCAGTTTAGTCTTTTACTTTATAAGTTGTTAGGCTCATTTTCTGAGCTGTAGTTCATTCTAGAATCTGTTGATGGAAACTCTCTATATTGGGTCACACAGTGTAAGAGGCATTATGAATGAAATGAATTGTTTCCTTGCTTTTCTTTCCTTCTGAACCCTCTTCTCTCACTACGTTCTTCCTTACTTCTCTATTACTTCTCATCTTAGCTTTTTATCTTCCATAAAATTACACAATCTGGTATATACTCTGTTTCTATTACTGTATTCTCACCATTAAAACCTTACAAGTACCTGGGGTTCGTCATCAGATTCTTAAATAGCTTGCTCAGATATTTGGGATTCTTATTAGCAGTGGGTTTCCGTTAAGCAGAGCTTTCCTTCTTATCTTCTTCTTCCCTGAGAGAGAGTCGCTTTAACTTAAACCCTTTCAACTACCGGACCGATTGATTTGCTTTGCTTGTTTAGTTATCGAAGAAAGTAAGTAGTTGAGGCAGAGCTTTCTCGCAATAACTTTAAGAGTCCTTCTAGGGGGATCGGCCTTTTAAATCGGGGTATTAATGGTAGGAAATTATTTTTTTATTTTTTTTTGCTTTTGACTACAAAATAATTAATGTGATTTATTGGAACTGAAATTTTTACAAAATACAATGATTTAGGTGTCTTTTTGGATACACGTAACAATCAGGGTTATACAGTCTGATCCTGTTTTTTACGTGTATCCAAATGACACCTAAATCACTGTATTTTATAAAAATTTCAGTTCCAATAAATCACATTAATTATTTTCTAATCAAAAGCAAAAAAAAAAAATTATTCCTATTTGGTCACTACCTTGTTTAAAAGCGCGACTTTTTTCTAACGAAAAAAAGTCTAGGGGACCTAAGCATTTTCCTAAAAGGTAGTGACAGTAGGAATAAATTTTTTTTTTTTTTTTGCTTTTGATTAGAAAATAATTAATGTGATTTATTGGAACTAAAATTTTTACAAAATGCAGTGATTTAGGTGTTATTTGGATACACATAAAAGCGAGTTATGCAGTTATCAGATAACCTTGTTTGTTACGTGTATATCAAAAAGACACTCTAAATTCTGTATTTTATAAAAATTTTAATTTTAATAAATTACATTAATTATTTCATAATCAAAAAAAAAAAAAAAATTCCTACCGATCTTGGCTTCGGTTGGAAAACGCCGGTCCCCTAGAAGGACTCAACTTTAAACCCTTCTGACGGCTGACTGATTTGCAGCCTTTTTCAAATATTAAGACTTCTCCGGCCCCATCAATAACTTGTACTACAACTTATCGCCAGATATAATACTAAGAGGATAGAATAAAAAAAATAAAAAAATTAATTTTGTACACCTCAAGACCATAGCATAATAATATAAATAATATTATTAAGAGAGAATTGAGAAAATAATCACATTTTTAGATTATGTTACACGTCTCTTTTTTCTTTTGTCTTTAAAAAATTGATTTTGTTATAGTTTCATATATTTTTAATTTTATTTTATCACAAAAATAATTATATTTTTATAATTATTGCACACGCAACGTTTATAACACCAAACAATTATTCTGGGGGGAACGGATTTAGGGACAATTATTCTGGGGGGACCGATAACTATAATGAATGGTACATCAAACCACCATGCCTAACCAAAGAAAAATTCCATTTCTATACACTTCATTTTCAACACCCATAATTCATCCACTCTTGATAATTACATCTTCCAACAGACAGAACCTTTAAATTACATTAGAAAGAAGACCTCCCCATTCACCACTGACCACACTACTGAATCTGAATCCTTTCATGCTTATAAATGGCAGAAATGTTATGCAGACATAAACAGATACCCATAATCACACGCCTCTGAGCATGCATAGCGCTTGAGCACAACTCTGATGATGCATCGGAAAGACTATAAATCCATTCTTCATTTACACGCAAGTAGTATTATTGCAGATTCAAGTTAAATTAGATATCAGCCAATTCCCCCTTGGTTTCAAAAGGTAAGAATACAAAGAGAGTGCTGCAAGAAGTAATACAACCTCAAATAGAAGGACTGCAATTGCTTGATGACAACCAGTCACCAATTGGACGGCTACAAGTGGGCTTATCATGCCCCCGATTCTTCCCACAGCACTTGCAACTCCAACACCGGTCGCCCTCATAGAGGTTGGGTATATCTAAGAAAAACATAATCAAAAAAATCAATTTGATTAAAAGTTAAAAAGAGTTTCTCTAATCATATTTATGTTATCCAATAGCTTGCCTTGAAAAGAGAGAGTCAAGAATGAACAAAAGCCTTCAAGATAAGTGAATATTCAGTACGTACCTCTGGAGCATATATGTTGGCGACGGTGAATGTTCCAATGATGAACATACGGGCTCCAAATAATAAACCAGTTGTTATAATTTCATGCTGATGTAAAACTAGTGGTAGGAGGAAGATGCCACCAAACATAAACATGGATATCATGGAAAGTTTACGACCAATTCGATCCACAATGACTGCTGATAAAACAATCCCAGGCAGCTCTGAGAATAAGAGGAAAAACAACTATTAACCTTTCTAAATTCAAAGGTTATGTTTGTTTGCAAAAAAGAGATTAAACTATTTTTCTTAATTTAACACTATTTTAGATTATTTTATCCCCTGATGGGGGATTAATAGTCCTTTAAATAGTCCTATAGACTATTTTTTGTCATTTTTAAGGCTATTTATGAGGGATTATATAATCGCATGATAAATCACATTTTAAACTAACAAATGACCTTATGGGACTAATAATTCCACATTAAGGGACTAATAGTCACTCGTCAAAGGATTAAATAGTCCAAAGTAGTTTAAATTAAGACAAATAGTTTAATCTCAATCATACTTTTTGCAAACAAACATAGCCTAAAGTCGCAAGGAGAGAACTATAAGACCTCATTACAGAAAACATTCTATCAACTTGAGTACAGTTAGAAACCCAATCTCTATATTTCGTACCTGCCAAACTAGTAACAAACACATCCGTATAAAGGTTTGCATCTTGGTTTAGGGAATTATATGAGTGCAAGAGACTTGAGCTACATTTACTTTGCCCACCGCTCAGCTCTGAGGTCAGCAATATAATTCCATAATAAGAAAATGCATTGCCAAAGAAAACCACCCACAAGAGAAGAGAGGTTCGTCGCAATTTTGATGAGAATATCATCAGTAGGTTTGAGAAGCCTGTTTTAGAAACTACCACTTCCTTTCCGGCTAGGAGTGATAATTCATTATCTACGAGTGGAGCAAATTCTTCATCCTGCTCACTCTTATGACCAGATATGAGGATGCCAGAAGGCAGTTCCTTTCGATTTACTGCTGCTACCTTTTCCAGAATGTTATGCGCAGCAGATGTTTGACCATTCATACATAAATACCTTGGAGACTCTAGTGTAAGTCCATAAAAGAGAAGTGTTGCAAAAGCTGGTACAGAGGATAGTGCAAGCAACCACCTCCAACCCAATCTTGGCATGATGATCTGCAGAACAACAAAACAATCTAAAGTCCACTCTTTTCCTTTATCTTCAAATAATAAAATAGTTAACCACTAACAGAGGAAAAGGGAGAGATATAAGTACTGGAAATTTCTTTAAACAAAAAATAATGGATACTTCTATATCCAAAAAAAAATTATTGGATGTTTCAATTTTGGTTACATTGAAAAAAAAACAATGAGATAATTCCCTAATTTTTTCTTCACAATGATTTTGGCCATAACTTATAACATTATTTTAGGAGAGGGAAAGGCTGCACTGCAGCACTAATAAGGCCCAAATTGCATTGTGCAGCTAGTGAAATTCATAACCACACCTCACAGCATGGTCAGGATGTTTTCCTGCCAACTAGGCTACACCTCATTCTCTATTATGGTCCTCTTGAATAAGAAATATCATTCCAGATTCCGATTTGCATATCAACTCATTGATTTCCAAAAATGATTTACTTTTTACTAGGTCTTGGTTTTTATCGAAGGAAAGGAAAAAGGTACCAACCAAAACCAAATTGTTGACAGTTGAAAATATCCAGTAAAATCTCTTTAATTCCTACCATTGAATATTTGAAAAGAAAAGTTGCCCTTTTGAATAGCAATAACTAAAGATACAGACAAGACTAATGAGTAATGAGGAAGGATAAGATCCTCCACCATATCAGATGTGAGTGGAGATTCACCATTGAGGTAAATGATTTTAAAATCCAGATTAAACCAAAGAAGTCTTTCTTGCCTGCTTTCTAAATGCAAACAACTCTAGACCCATGTTTCAAGCAAATGGTAGAGAGGGTGAAGTCGGTGAACATAGAATTAAAGCAAAATTGCAACAACAAAGGTTACTTGGAAGACAATTAGATGTATTGAGGGAATCATGAACATACCCATCCAAGTGCAGCCTCAATTATTGTTCCAATTGTCCAGAAAGTCGAAAAGATAACCATCCACGTGCCTCTATTTGGGGCAGGAACAAACTCCAGAAACCAAGATGTATACACAGGCCCACCTCCCAGACCAATGCCAACCAAAAAACGAAGAATGACCAATAATATATAATTAGGAGAGAAAGCACTTAGAAACCCAGCTCCAGTAGTCCATATAGCTATGCTCAGAAGACCCATCCTAGTGAAGGCAATAGTAAATAGATACTCTGTAACAATTATGAAAATAAACTTGAAATAGAGTTTAATCTACAAAATTGGCAAGGAGGGGAAGAACTAAGCAAATATGCTGAACTATAACTGGAATCTAAGAGCAACAAATTAATCTACAAAATTGGCAAAACAATATGATAGATTCAGCCAAAAAAGAAAAATAATGCCATAAGACAGCGAACTGTTTGATCAGAAAATTTTGGAAAATTCTTTTTTTAACATATTTTCAGTGAATATGGTAATTAGCAATTATACATAAAAGAGAAGATCTGGAGAAAGGACTTGCCTCCTTCCAAAATAATCGGAAATGAGACCCCATGAATATGCACCAATAAGCATGCCCGCAAAAACCACAGTTGTTATGAGGCTCTCTTGGGTAGAGGAGAGATTCCATTCAGACTTTACAGATGGTCCTATGAAAGACAGAATCATCACCTCCATGGCCTCAGAAATGGATCCGAGTCCGGCATAAATAAGCACAAGACTTTGGAACTTCCCAAACCCAACGGCAACAAGTGCTTCATCCAGTGTATATACTGGACCATCGTGATGATCATCGACCATCTAATCGAAGGAAGTAGTTCAGGCAGAGCTTTCCTTCTTATCTACTTCCCTCAGCATAATAAACCCTTTCGACGGCTGACTGATTGATTTGCAGGCTTTTTCAAAAACTAAGACTTCCCCGGCCCCATTTATAACTAGTAACACTTATTTTAAAATGACTTATAAGTTCATATATAAGTTGTTGAGATTTATAAGTAAATGCGTTTAACATTAGTTTGATTTACAAGTTAAAAATTAAGTTCTAATAAGTTATAAAACTTATAACTTAAAATCAAATAAAAAATTACTAAAAACAAAAAAGAGGGACAAAATAAATATTACTATTATATTTGATCAAACTAACTTATTTTAATATGACTTATAAATTATTTTAAAATAAGTTATAAATACTTGCTCTTTTTTTTTTTTTACTTAAAACTCAATTTATAAGTATAAAAATAAGTCATTATCGAACAGAAAATTAGTACTCCCTCGGTTTCATAATAACTGTCTGTTTAGAAGAAATTTTTTGTTTCAATTTGTCGTTTACAACGTTTTAGGAGAATAAATTATTTATTTTTCTATATTACCCCTAACTTTTCTCATTCTGTCAATAAAATTTTTCCCTTGCATAGTTACATTAATAGTTTTCAACTTTCCATAAAAGGGTAATGATGGAATTTCATTCAAATTTTAATTCTTAAATGATAGTATTAAATGACTTTCTTAATTAATATGCATGCAACTAAAAAGACAGTTATTATGTTATTATGGAATCGACTGAATAACAAATAATTTATAAATTAATTTGACCAACTTATAAATCTTTTCCGAACATCCTAAATAAGAGGATATAATAAAAAAAATTACGAAGTACAAAATTGTAATAAAATTAATTTTGTAAAAAAGATTTGTGACACAATCTCAATAGGATCGGACCGGTTACTTTCACTGCTCTACCATGGCAATATAGCATAATAATATAAATAATATTATTAAGAGAGAATGGAGAAAATAATCACATTCTTTAGTCTTTACACGTCTCTTTTTCCTTTTGTCTTTAAAAAATTAATTTTATTACAATTTCATATTTTTTATTTCTTTTAATTTTATTTTATCTCAAAAAAATTATAATTTTATAATTACTGCATCGAATGTACCACAAATACTAGTAGACTGTAATGGCCTAATGGGAGACACAAAGATGGGAAGGGACGAACCAATAATTAAATTTAAATCTTAAATTTAATTAATTTTTTATCAATAATTAGTTATACATTATTAATTAAATAATACTCTCACTGTCTTCAAAATGGCGAGTAAAATACAATTTGCACGTATATTAAGAAAAATAAAAATAGAAAAAAGAGAAAATTTCAAATTTATGCTTAATAGCCTCACAAGATTATATAAATTAATGAGTATTTTTTATTTTTGTACCAATGGACCCCACTAAATGACATATTTATCCTTCATTTTATGTATTTTATCTTATCCTTTTAGGGACAAAAAAATTTGTACATTTAATCATCTTTTTGTGGATGGAGAGTATGTTTTAAAAGGATTTTTTTAAATAGAAATCATCCTACAAAATATTAATCTATTATTCCTATAATTAATATATTAGTACAATATAATATAAATATTATAAATAATACTACTTCCGTTCCTAAAAGATTGTCATTTAAAATTTTTGCACATGGATTAAAAAAGTCATTAAAATTTTTTTGAAATTACATCACTACCCCTTTATGGGAAGTTGAAAACTATTAATACAAGATAGAGAATTTCTTAGGACAATGAGAGAAGGTAATAGTGATATAGAAAAGTAAATAATTTATTCTACTAGAATGTTATAAACAACAAATAAATTGGAATAAATTTTTTTCTTCTAAAACGACAATCTTAGGAACAGAGAGTACAATAATTTTATTTTAAAAAATCCGTACTTTACACGTTAACTTTGGTCAATTGACCAATATAGTGTTAACCGGAACTCATTTAAAGATGAATGGTACATCAAACCACCATGATGTACCAAACAAAAATTCCATTTCTATACACTTCATCCACTCTTGATTATTACATTTTCCAACAGACAGAACCATTAAATTACATGAGAAAAAATAGATACCCATAATTGCACGTCTCTGAGCATAGGAGGACTATAAATCAGTTCTTTATTTACACTATATTTTACACGCAAGTAGTATTGCAGAATGCAGACTCAAGTTAAATTAGATATCAGCCAATTCCCGCCCCATGGTTTCTAAAGGTAAGAATAGAACAGAGAGTGCTGAAAGAAGTAATACAACCTCAAATACAAGGACTGCAGCTGCTTGATGACAACCAGTCACCAACTGGACGGCTACAACTGGGCTTATCATGCCCCCAATTCTTCCCACACCACTTGCAACTCCAACACCAGTCGCCCTCACAGAGGTCGGGTATATCTAAGAAAAACATAATCAAAATGGTTAAAAGTTCCTTGAAAATAGAATGATCAAAAGCCTTCAAGATAAGTGAATATTCAGTACGTACCTCTGAAGCATATATGTTGGCGACGGTGAATGTTCCAACCATCAACATTCGGGCTCCAAATAATAACCCAGTTGTTATAATTTCATGCTGATGTAAAACTAGCGGTAGGAGGAAGATGCAACCAAACATAAACATGGATATCATGGAAGGTTTACGGCCAATTCGATCCACAATGACTGCTGATAAAATACTCCCAGGCAGCCCTGAGAATAAGAGGAAAAACAATGTGATAAGATATGATGGCTATTAACCTTTCTAAACTCTCAAGGCTAAAAACATACTTGGGATTAGACTATTTGTCTTAATTTAACACTATTTTAACTCATGTTGGGGATTAATAGTCCTTTAATTAGTCCTATGGACTATTTTTTGTCATTTTAAGGCTATTTATGATGAATGTGGGATAAATAGTCCCTCCATTTTAAGCTATCAAATGACATTACAGACTAATAATTTCACATTAAGGGACTAATAGTTCAAAGTAGTGTTAAATTAAGACAAATAGTCTAATCCCAAGCATACTTTTTGCAAACAAACATAGCCTAAAATCACAAGGAGAGACCTCATTACAGAAAACATTCTATCAACTTGAGTACAGTTAGAAACCCAATCTCTATATTTCGTACCTGCCAAACTAGTAACAAACACATCCGTATAAAGGTTAGCGTCTTGGTTTAGGAAATTATATGAGTGCAAGGGACTTGAGCTACATTTACTTTGCCCACCGCTCAGCTCTGAGGTCAGCAATATTAATCCATAACCTAAAAATGCATTGCCAAAGAAAACCACCCACAAGAGAAGAGAGGCTCGTCGCAATTTTGATGAGAATAGCATCAGTAGGTTTGAGAAGCCTGTTTTAGAAACTACCACTTCCTTTTCGGCTAGGAGTGATAATTCATTATCAACGAGTGGAGCAAATTCTTCATCCTGCTTACTCTTGTGACCAGATATGAGGACGCCAGAAGGCAGTTCCTTTCGATTTACTGCTGCTACCTTTTCCAAAATGTAATGCGCATCAGATGTTTGACCATTCATACATAAATACCTTGGAGACTCTAGTGTAAGTCCATAAAAGAGAAGTGTGGCAAAAGCTGGTACAGAGGATAGTGCAAGCAACCACCTCCAACCAAATCTTGGCATGATGATCTGTAGAACAACAAAACAATCTAAAGTCCACTCTTTTCCTTTATCTTCAAATAATAAAATAGTTAACCACTAACAGAGGAAAAGGGAGAGATATAAGTACTGGAAATTTCTTTAAACAAAAAATAATGGATACTTCTATATCCAAAAAAAATTATTGGATGTTTCAATTTTGGTTACATTGAAAAAAAAATAATGAGTTAATTCCCTAATTTTTTTCTTCACAGTGATTTTGGCAATAACTTAGAACATTATTTTAGGAGAGGGAAAGGCTGCACTGCAGCACTAATAAGGCCCAAATTGCATTATGCAGCTAGTGAAATTCATAACCACGCCTCACAGCATGGTCAGGATGTTTTCCTGCCAACTAGGCTACACCTCATTCTCTATTATGGTCCTCTTGAATAAGAAATATCATTCCAGATTCCGATTTGCATATCAACTCATTGATTTCCAAAAATGATTTACTTTTTACTAGGTCTTGGTTTTAATCGAAGGAAAGGAAAAAGGTACCAACCAAAACCAAATTGTTGACAGTTGAAAATATCCAGTAAAATCTCTTTAATTCCTACCAATGAATATTTGAAAGGAAAAGTTGCCCTTTGAATAGCAATAACTAAAGATACAGACAAGACTAATGAGTAATGAGGAAGGATAAGATCCTCCACCATATCAGATGTAAGTGGAGATTCACCATTGAGGTAAATGATTTTAAAATCCAGATTAAACCAAAGAAGTCTTTCTTGCCTGCTTTCTAAATGCAAACAACTCTAGACCCATGTTTCAAGCAAATGGTAGAGAGGGTGAAGTCGGTGAACATAGAATTAAAGCAAAATTGCAACAACAAAGGTTACTTGGAAGACAATTAGATGTATTGAGGGAATCATGAACATACCCATCCAAGTGCAGCCTCAATTATTGTTCCAATTGTCCAGAAAGTCGAAAAGATAACCATCCACGTGCCTCTATTTGGGGCAGGAACAAACTCCAGAAACCAAGATGTATACACAGGCCCACCTCCCAGACCAATGCCAACCAAAAACGAAGAATGACCAATAATATATAATTAGAGAGAAAGCACTTAGAAACCCAGCTCCAGTAGTCCATATAGCTATGCTCAGAAGACCCATCCTAGTGAAGGCAATAGTAAATAGATACTCTGTAACAATTATGAAAATAAACTTGAAATAGAGTTTAATCTACAAAATTGGCAAGGAGGGGAAGAACTAAGCAAATATGCTGAACTATAACTGGAATCTAAGAGCAACAAATTAATCTACAAAATTGGCAAAACAATATGATAGATTCAGCCAAAAAAGAAAAATAATGCCATAAGACAGCGAACTGTTTGATCAGAAAATTTTGGAAAATTCTTTTTTTAACATATTTTCAGTGAATATGGTAATTAGCAATTATACATAAAAGAGAAGATCTGGAGAAAGGACTTGCCTCCTTCCAAAATAATCGGAAATGAGACCCCATGAATATGCACCAATAAGCATGCCCGCAAAAACCACAGTTGTTATGAGGCTCTCTTGGGTAGAGGAGAGATTCCATTCAGACTTTACAGATGGTCCTATGAAAGACAGAATCATCACCTCCATGGCCTCAGAAATGGATCCGAGTCCGGCATAAATAAGCACAAGACTTTGGAACTTCCCAAACCCAACGGCAACAAGTGCTTCATCCAGTGTATACACTGGACCATCATGATCATCAACCATCTAAATATAGAACCAATCTATAGTAAGACCGAATATATATATATATATATATATATATATATATATATATATATATATTGGTGATCGACTAATACTAACTGTGGTAGTAGAAGTGGCAGTGGACAGTGGTAGCACTCTGGCAGTTGAGATACAGTAATCATTAGGTCCCAAAATGAAATCGAGTTTGTAAATATCATGCACTTTTGGGGTGGGAAACGCTATCAATATAACTTCTTCACTCATAAACGACAATATTGATACTTAAACAATAGCGAAGGTATCCACTTTCTTTTTGGCAAGTATATATACTGTAGTCTAATTTTAAAAATTGAAACACTTTTTTGAGGTGTAGAATAGTAGAAACTTGGACAATTATTTTGTAACAGAGTGAGAAACAAAATAGAAGGAAAAGTGTTTCTTCACTGGCAAAGCAGCTAGGTTTAAATTTGTTATAACAAGTGATTTGGTGGAAAGACAGAAAAGTTTTGGCCTTCAAAATATAATTCTTGTTACAACTGAGCTGAAAAATGTGGTGTTTCATCGAGTACAGCAGAGGCCTGTATATATACATACATTATACTGGCTTCAAAGTTCAAGCCAAGGTGCTAAACTACTGATCAATGTTATATACAGTACAACACAACACCATATCTAGTACACACGCGCGCACACACATATATATATATAGGCAATTAATATTTCCACAAGCAAAAATGATAGTTCCACAAAGTCCCTCTCAGGAATAGTAAAGTTAAAAGCATCACATTTTTACTCTTTTTATTGATAAACTATAAAATTACATAACATCCTCAAGTTTGCAATCAGAAATTTGAACTTATTATGAAACAACCCGGGTCAAATCTCGAGTCCGGAATAAATCTCGGGTCACATCTCAAGTCCGAATCGAATCGAATCCATCAAAATAAAGTCTCAAACTACTGGCCCAATAGCCCAAAAATCTTTGCCTCTCTAGTCATTGTGGGATAATACCGGCTGACTTCGTGTCCCCACATCCGGACCTCCATTGTGGGATAATACTACCAGCCTTTATGTCCCCACCTCCGGCAACCCGATCGGATGACCTGACCTGAGCCTTCGAGAGTCGGCTTTGATACCATATAAAACAACCCGGGTCAAATCCCGAGTCCGGAATAAATATCGAGTCAAATCCCAAGTCCGAATCGAATCAAATCCATCAAAATAAAGCCTCAAACTACTGGCCCAATAGTATCTTCTTGGGTCATTTTAGCCCACCACAAGCTCTCAAAAGGTCATGACTTGAAGGTACTATTGGTAGTAATTTTATTCTATCTTTCGATATGGGACTGGGGTGGTAAATATTATATAGCCTCTTCTTATCATCCACAGCTACAAAATTAATTAACTTACTATTTTTAACAGCAAATATAAAACAAAAACCTTAATATTTACATATTTTGCAAATGGGAACCCCTTTTTTGAATTAGAAGAAGTATAACATTTCAACTTTAGCCTCGTCCCCCAAAAAAATATAAAATCAATACATATACATACATATATATATATATATATATATATATATATATATATATATATATATTATGCTGAAATCGATACCACAGTCCCCGTAAACAATTCTAACCAGCCAAAAAAAGTTGCATCAAATAAGGATATACTGATTATTGTAATATTCTACATATTTAAAGAATATAATTTATACAAAACAGTTTAATTATGTACCTGGGGGTTCATCATCAGATTCGTAACAAGCTTGCTCGTATTTTTGGGATTCTTAGCAGCAGCAGCACATAATAATCGAAGAAAGGATAAGAGGCAGAGCTCTAACTAAACCGTTTCAACGGTTGACTTATTGAGTTGGGCGAATCAGGAATTTTAAATTCCCAAGGTTTGGCGGATTTTAATTAAAAAAAAATTGTTGAAATTAAATAAATAAAATTTGAATTAATTATAATAATATTTATAAATAAAATTTAAGGTTTGGAGTAATAAATATTCATAATTCAAATAAAAAATATTTAGATATGATTTAGAAATTTATTTTTGCTACTTGTCATAGTTGAATTTGAATGATTCTCTAAATACTCAAAGTCTCAAATTAAATTTGTTTTTTATATTCAAACAAAATCATGAATTTATTTCAAAAGTATAAACTAAATTCTCTATCTTTTTATAAGTTTTAATCTAAAATTTATACCGATCGACCACAAAATATTATACCGGGTCCATTAGTTAGATGCAGAGAAATAAAATAATTATAATAACTAAAAATGAGGGGATGTTAAAAGCTCAGTCATTTTTCATTTTATATTTTTCATTACAAAATAAAAAAAAATTATTATAAGCTATTATAATAAAAGACAGAAATTACTTAACCAAAATACTCTCATTTTCAATTGAAGATCAAACAACTCAAAAATAAAAACCCAATCCAACCAAACAAACAGTAACCACAGTCAACCAAATTAATAACAAAAAAAATCAAATCAAACAATCCTTTACAGTTCACACGTTGATGAAGATTCAAAACAAAAAATAATACAAAAAATACTTCTAAGATTTCACCAAGTTTTAAAACTATGAATATTTTTGTATTTGTATTTAGAATTGGTTTATGAATTTTTTTTGCCCCCTCCAAATTTAACTCTTTCATTAATTTATTTTTTTAAATTTATTAATTAACATATTTGTCCTATTCTTATACCTATATAAAAAAAATTCCAACAAAAACAACCGTCTATACTGCCCTTAATAAATCCGCCACTGAATTGAGTTGTGGTTTCCAAAAATTTAAACTCTCCTGGTCCCATTTATAACTTGGACCATAATTGGAGATAAGAGGATGATTAGATACAATTTGAATTCTAAAATTTGTAGGGTTATTGAAGTTTGTAGCCTAGTGTTTAATCTGAGTTCACCCAACAGTTAAAAAATGAGGGTGCATTTTTGTTTAGAGCAGTAAATTTTGTGGCGCATTTTGTTTAGCTAAAAATAATTTTGGGGTGCTTTTTGACCAGTTTAAACTTCAAAATGTGGATTTTATTTAGCATAAAAAATTATTGGAATGTACTTAAATACCTTTTAAACATTGAGGTGCAAACCGCAACTATCCCACAAACTTTATGGTCCAAACTGTATTTTAGTCTAATATTAATAAATAATGTTACTATCACATAATGCTCGCATATTATATAGGGTGACACCCATAGATTTGTTGTTGTCATGAGTCATGATCCACTTAACTCAACAACAAATTCATAATATGATAGTAACATTATTGAATATTAATACATCTTGCCGTAAATGTAACAACTTACAAGTCTAAAAATATTTATCTTGTACTGTATTTTACTTGATCTTTCTTAGAGGTCAAAATTTGAGAGTCATCTTTGTCAATCCTACAAGTTATTGCAACTCCATTTCTTAAAAATTGCATAACTCAAACTCGAAAACATTAAAAAAAACATTTAAAATACAATTATGAACTTTCGAGAGGATCAGTGGCGAAGTCAGAAATATTTTGATAGGGGGTTCGAGGGCGCTGCCCGAGTCAATTTTTTTAATACTTTATACTTTCGGGTGTGTATATATATATATATATATATATATATACTATATATACACCCACATAAGAATCTCTCTGTATGGCGACGGGTTTAGTGATGATTTTATCTATCACTAAAGGTGGTCCGCATGCGAACCACCCTCATAGGAATCTCTCTCTCTATATATATATATATAGGTATTATTGCCCAAGGGTCGTTGATGTGTTAAAATTATAATGTTAATATAATAAATATCGGTTAAAGTTTAAAAGGTTACTTAGACAAGTGTAAAAATGTTGTTAAATACATATTTACTCCAATAATATAAACAATATTCTAAATTGATGTCAATGTATTTGATTATGGTTAGTGCAATAATTAAGATTACAAATTATTAAATATAAAATTTTAATTTAAAAATTAACATTAGTTTACATTATTAAATATAATAAATTTTTGTGTTCTCTCTTTCTTCAAATGGTTAAGGCGAGGCCTTGTGCATGCAGTAAACTTTTTTGGGAGAGATTCTTGCTTTCTCGTCCGATCATACATCGGAGAATTAGTGTGAAACCAAAAAATAAGAAGAAAAAAAAGACACCACTAAAATTAACACTGTTTTTTGAGTTTGGGACGGGAAAAAAACGAAAAACTTGATTTATAATAATAATTAAAAATAATAATTGAGTTTATTTCTTTCATATTGTTACTGAGTTTATTAAAAAAAATTACACTTTACATTTAAGTTGTTAAATTACCCTTATATTAGTGTTTATTTTTATTTTATTTATTTATTTCTTAATATTTACAATCTACAGGGCATAATCTTAAAGAATATAACAGATGATCATATAGTCCATTTTCTCCCCTTCATTAAAAAACTCAATAATAAAGGAATATGACAAAAGACTTGCGTTTTCATCTGTTCTTTTCTTTTCTGCCCATTTTAAAACTCAGAATGTTAAAAGCTCTAAGCAGAATGACAACAAATAAACAGGCAGGCTCTTCGTCTATTACTTGAGACCTTGACATGACAAAAACACAATGGAAACAGACCTACAGAAAGAGAGACTAGAACCAAAAGCATTTTCTATCCAAAACATGAAAAATTTAGCAACACAAGCATTCATTAAAACATACATTTTTCAAATTTGCTTAATCAAGAACAGGTTGGCTTTTGTTGTCGAGCTTACGTATTGTAACCTCAACTCAAAGAAGTAGCTCCAATAAGTAGACTAAATGAATCAGCTACTTAGATAGATACCTCTGAAGTCTCAAGTGTTGACAAATCTATTTCCCATCACTTTTTCTTTCTTGAGAGAGCCGCTTGCTTAAAGCTGCTTTAGCCTTTGCCCACTCCTTCATGGAATCTGCATTCCTCATGAATGAGCAAGTTTCCCCAAAGTCATGATCAGATATTTGCTTTGGTCTTGAAGGTTGTCTATTCCCAAGTGCTGAAGAAGCAACTTCATTATTCTGGCTGACAGTCTGCTGTTTGTCTTCAGTAGTAGTCTGTTCAATCTCTGGACCAGGGGGGCTCTTAGGAAGCGCAATAGCATCAGAGGTACTAAGAGCAGAATCAAGATATTTGTTTGTTAGTTTAAAACCATCTCCTTTCTGTTCAATGTTATCTCTCGTATTTGCAGCATCAGTGTCATTGGGTTGTAGTAACTCTTGTTTTTCAAAAGTTAAACCGGGCACAACTTGGGAGATTCTGAAAGAGATTTTGTTTGTATCACCAACCAGCTGTGTCCACGAGGATTTTTGTCGCCATGAAGCACCTCTAGCTGATTTGATCGAAACATCATTTGGCAAAGCAGGAGATTCAGCACCGTGCAGATCTTCAGATTCAGCACAGTGCAGATCTTTAGATTCAGCACCACCTTGAAGATCTTTAGATTCAGCACCTAGCAAATCTTTAGATTGGGCTATTTCACTTTCTGGGTTTCCAGGCTTTAGTAAGTTTTGATTTTCTACGTTGGTAAAATAAGGCATACTAAGATCGTCAGACTTGGGTAGCTCTTCTTTTGCAGAAGGAATGCTTGGGACAATGTGTGAGATCTGGAATGGAGTATTATCACCTCTCTTACCAACCAGATCCTTCCATGCAGATTTCTGTGACCATGCAAAATTGCCTGCTGAGTGCTGGGTGCGTGATTCTGTGATTTGGTCCTCTCGTTCGTTCGAAGTAATTTGCAGAGTCCTCTTCCTTTCAGTGTTGAAGGACCCAAGTTCATTACCATCACTCACTTCAGCAAGAGGTGATTTTCTCTTTTTATTGCAAGGTTCAATCTTCTTACTCTGATTTTCGTGCAACTTGCGAGCTGGCCAATCTTTAGAAGTTTTAGATCCACCATATGCCGGTTCCTGGCCAGCCAAGCAGGAAAATGGTAAGGATATCAGGCTCTAATAGTACAAATGAAATCTAAAAGTAAAAAAGAAATTCCAAACATGCAATTATACTGCGCCTATTAAGTATTAAGTTTTACCTGATTAACTGTAATAGCTTTTCCTCCCCTGCTCCTTAATAAAGGTATTGTTTCATTCCCACCAGCCACTGCGTTAATTATGAGATCATCTTCATCAGACAGTGGATCTGACACATTCTCATCAATTGGCAGATCAATAGGATCAACCGAACGGTCTCGTTCCTTAGTCGATATAGCCTTACTACGTACACCCTTGCGATGGGTTTCTGTCATAAATAGCTTGTTCATAACTGACTCCATTATGTTAAGCTCTTTCTCACCTATCCCGCCATTTGCTCCGTCAAGATCAGATGAAGGTGTTTCTTTTCCCATGTGAGAGGAATCATAATGCTCTTCACAATCACAAAAATGAATTGGAAGATTAGGTACGGTGATGCGCTGGAAACTGTATTTGTGCTTTCCAGATCCACCAAATGGCACAGATTTCATCTACACAAATTGTCCCAACAATGGTCAACATAACATGCATTAACATATCAAAGTTGATATAAATGCAATGATATTCCTAATTGCTTAATCCAAGCCATGGGCTACTATAAATTAGTGTGCAAGTCAGAAATGAAACTTTTGAAACCCAATATAGATAAATATTACTTGCAAAATTCAATCTTTACCCACTCGAGAACAAATGAAAGAACAAGAAAACATAACGCGCATGCATGGGTGTGCAACAGACAAATTAGCGTTTGTATGATAGAGAGAGAAGAGATCTACCTTATTCAATTTGGGGAAAAAAATTCGAAGATTTGGCTTGTCTAAGGTGAGGAGTTTCTTCAATTTTTCTGAAGGCATGCTTTCAGGTGCATTGACATCATGAATAGGTACATTCTTAGCAAGTTGGGCATCTTCGGACCATTCACGTTTCATGCGAACAAGATAGTGATCTTTTGCCTTCTCAAGTCTCAGCTTCCCTCCTTTCCACAGGCACCCATTATACTGTAGAGTAAAGAAATTTAGATGGTGAGCATGCAAGAAAAACATATTCAGTAAGTTCATGTGTAACGAGAAATATAATACTCAATGCGTCAAACAAATTAAAATTTTTGCCCTGTACAATTAAGCTTCCTCCCATTCATTGACTCTTCTCCCAAAAATAATTGCGAGTAGTAGTTACAAACACACAATATATATCTCACTTTAAACCATTAAAAAATCATTAAATTTTCAAGACTGAAACAGCAAGAGAACATCACTATATATTAGCACAACTTATGGAGTAATTAACAAAAAAATAATATTAAATATCATCTTCGAGTTGAACAAAAAAGGGAAAATGAATCATTCAATTTTCTTACTCTTGACTAACAATCAAATTCACCCATAATTCAATATTTAGTATCATTAATACTGGTATATAAAAAAATTAATTAAAAAGAGTAAACTGAATCAAAAGGGGGGAAGAGACCGTGCTAAAGAGCTTGGGGAGGGACTTAGTGTTTGAAGGAACGAAATCAATGTAAGCAAAGCTGCGGCCTTTGGTGCGAAAAATGTCGACGGAATCCACTTTTCCCAATCCTGAAAAAGTTTTCCGAATTTCATCCTCCGTTACGTTAACTCCCAATCCCCCTAAGTAAATTCTCGATTTTGCTTCAGTTTCTCCTTCTTCCTCTCTGTCACTACTATTCTCCATTTCTCTCTCACCCAGGGAAGCAAAACCCTAGTCCTCTCAGAAAATCTGCAAATACCTCGGCCAAACGCCGCCTTGTGATGCGCTAGACTGGATATTACCCGGATGGGCCAATGGGCTGATTATAATTTCTAGCTTGGGCTTCTAATGACTGTAAATTTATAACCTAAAAACCAGTCCTACCTAGCCCAATTTATATTTCTTTAATTTTATCTAATACACTAATTATTTAGTTTAAATAATTTTATTAATAATGATCAAAATATGTTATAGATAGTTGATGATATTAGGATCAATTCTAAAAAAAATTAGAATCATAAAAAATATTTTCAGCATTAAAAGTTTAAAAGAATTTACATCCATTGAAATTTTGATGAAAAATTCGCATGTTCATCAAATGGTGAAAAACTATCGGATTACTTTCATTTTCAATTTTCTTACTCTTCTATTGCACATGTACACAAATACGTCGTTTATATGTTAATATTTATTATTGATATAAATTTGTCGATCATATATAACAATATTTAATAGGGATTCGGTTACCATGAAGTTAACTTCATCGTAAGTTGGTCAATTGACTAATACAGTGCTGACACATAAAGAGAGATCACATTACGTCCTACGTGACATCACTGTATTGATCAATTGACCAAAATTATCTTCATAATAACAACTCCCTTTAATACGTATATATATATATGGGTATCCATCCATAAAGAATAGGTTGTTGGGAGAAACCCCTTTTCAAAGGCCGCCTACAACAGTAAGTGACTTAAAAAAAAAAAAATTGTCTAAGGCCTAAGACAGGTTGTAAATTTGAGCCAAAAAGATTCTTTCCACAATAACCGGTTGCTTTAGATGAAATCCCTATATATATATATATTTTGACCAACTCAAATTTGGGCTAAGGATACATAGCTACCTTAATCATTTTTATGTTTTTGCAGTGATGAGGCTGAATGTATCTTTTTGGTACATACATACATATTTTCATAATTTGACATGAAAATACATTATTAACCATCACTGGTTCCGCTACCCGCAGAACTAATGATGATTAATATTATTAAAATAAAAATAAAAATATCAAAATATAAATCATCTTTGCAGATGAGGTTATAGTGAGATACTATGACTTTTATCTTTTTCTTTTATTATGGAAAGTTTATTTTCTCTTTATATGAAGCTTGTTTGTTTGGTTTGAATTTATTTCTTCTTCTTCTAGTGAAATTTAATTGAATCTAGACATTGTAATAGTGATGAGTCTTTCGAAAAAAAATTAAAGTGAGGCTTTCAGAAATTCAATCCATTTTTAAAATTAGCGGTCTAGAGTTCGGGCCTGGCCCATTCGGACTGATAAATTGGTTCAAGTTCGACCCAAATTAGATCACGAGTTTCTAATTTTTTTTTTTCAATCCCGTATTAAAATATATTAATATTATTAAGATTCATTCTTAAACCCAAAAAATATAATTTAAAATAACTCATTTAAAATATTTGACACACATCATTCTATTTAATAATCGAATTGAAGTTTAAATAAATATAAATGAGTTAATTTATAATTAAATACTCTAGTATTATTATTTAATCTCGATTTTTTTCATGTAATTACTAGATTTTATTATGAAAATGATATAAGTAAGCACTTTAAAGAAAACTTTATACCTAATTTGTAGTTGAAGATACTATATATAAATATAAATACATAACAATTAATAAAAATACTCTATATATTTTTCACGTTTTTAACACCATAATTTGGTCGGACCTGTAATGGGTCGAATAATTTATTGGGCAAGTTCGGCCTGAATTTCAATTCGGACTTAATTTTTTGTCCGAGCTCAGCTTAACTTGGAAGTGATTAGTATGAAGTTCATTTTTAGGTAAGTTGGTCAATTGGCCAATAGAGTGTTGACACGCATGCGGCAGACTCTACATGTGTGTCAAGATTTTATCAATTAATCGATTAACTTACCAAAAAATAAATTTCATACTAACCAGATTCGCTTAACTTGGCTCGGCTCTAAAGAAATTCGAGCGATCTTTTATTGAACCTAAGGATCAGATTTTAGACTTGATCGACCTAATTGACATTTGACCGTCCTAGTTATTGAATTTTGAATTTTATTTTATGCTTTTAATTGTCCATTTAATTTTCGAAACCAAAACCGATACATCCTTGGACGAATTGAAAACAATGGGGAATTAATTGAAATATGATTTCAATCAAAAGTTTTGAGGGGTCAATTTTATTTTTATTATTATTATTATTATTATTATTATTATTATAGCCCAAAGTAATTTGTATGGGAAAGTGGGGCATCCTCCTAGCTGTAAACGAGTTGCAATGAATTGATTCGAGCTGTACCTGTACGTACATAATTATATTTCTTCTTCTTCTTCTATCTTTTTATTTCCCAAGGTATACTAGTAGTATTTTGTTCATTCAATAAAACTAAATTAAACAACATTTTAGGTTGTCTGAAATAGACTATCTTACTGTCTCTACGCGTCTATATATATATATATATATACACAGAATGGATCAAGTTCGGGAGTTTGGACCTGATTAAAAACGGACCTTTTTTTTTAAAAAAAACAATTAAATTTTTTTTAATATTTTATGGAACTAAAAATTTTCCATAATACAATGTTTTGGACGTGATTTGGATACCTATACCAAAAAATGGTGGTACAGTCTGCACAAAGTATACATACATATTTTGTTATACGTACCCAAAATACTGTATTATAAAAAAATTTCAATTCCATAAAAAAAAATAATTAATTGTTTAAAAAAAAAGAAGTCCGAATTTTGCTCTGGACCTGATCCGGCCTCTCTCTCTCTCTATATATATATATAACTCACCCTCTTTTAGCGACGAACCGGGCGACGATTCGATCAATCGCTTTTATATATATATACATTGTTTTTAGACTTGAATCGATTATCGAACCGAAAAAATTATCGGATGAACAGGTCATTGGTTATTTTATCGAATTAGATATAGAGCTTTTAAAATGTATTAAAAAGTAAATAAACATCATCTTAATGTCCGTCTATATATATATATATATATATATATATATATATATATATATATATAATATCAATTCCTGTAAAAGAAATTATAAAAAAAACAAGCTTATAAGATGAAAAAGTAAAGAAGAATTGTTTCCGGAAATCACAAAAGAAAAGAAAAATAATAATAATCATATGAATGTTTTTCTTCTATATTATATTTATTTACATTTCTTTATTCAAAATTCTACCACATATTCAATGAAAAAACCAAAAGTGAACAGATTGTATAATTAAATACAAAAAATGCGTTTTGAATTTATTTATTTTCATCTTCTAAAATTAACATTTTTACTTTGTTTTTGTTTTAAGAAATTAAATATTATAATTAAATACATAAATAGTCTATATATATATATGTGTGTGTGTGAAATAATTCATAAAAAACGCTAGTTCTTGGCATTATTTCAACTAACTGTTATCCAACCGTCCAAAATTAGAGTGAATGACTGAGATGAGGGCCTCATGTGACACCCCCAAAATAGGTATACATCACCCATTCTAAGTCGCCAAATACATGGTACAGAAACAACTACAACTTCATTAATACAATTGTCGTGCAAAATACGACAACACATAAACTATGAGTTTAAATACTCTTCTAGACAATATCCACACTCAAATAAGTCCTCATTACAATTATTGATACATTATTTTACAAAATAGTGAGGACTACTAAAACAAACTATCTTGAACCATTACTCCACACCCGACTAGTTCCCGCTTATATTCTCGCTCACGAGAAGAAAAATGGAACAAAAAGAAAAGGGTGAGCTCAACTAATTTCAAAGAAAGAATATTATGACTAAGATAATGTACAACAAATTATCCTTAGTCTTCAACAAGGAAAAATCGATAGAATACAATAGTACAATAAGTTTTAGATCAACAAATCGCAATGAAACAACAATTCATTAGAAGAGTTAAGTAGAGAATAAAATCTACTATCATCTATGAATTTAAAAGTCCATCATCGAAATTTTATCCTCAGTAACATCAATCAATATACATCTTAAATCAAATATTCATCTTTGCACTACAGCCAAAGATATTCACCGATTGGGTCATGTTCATCTAAACACACATTCATCTTTGCACTACGGCCAAAGATATTCATCATAAAATCATTCATCTTTGCACTACAGCCAAAGATATTGAGTTAGATCATCATTTAGGATCGAGGATGATGAAAATATTTTAAAGAAAACGAATCCAATTGAAACAAAAGAACAAATATTAAGGATTCGTACTTCAAACAATCCAAGTTCAAAATACTTCATAAATAACCGTGAGAGAGTAAAATTCAAGAATGATCAAAACATGGATTCAATCAAAGATAAGAATCATAATGAGACGATCTTGGACACGTAAAAAGAAAATTTAATTTTTACGTGAATAAGGTCGTATTCATGAATAAGTGTCAGATCGTGAATAAGTGCAGATACGTAAATAGTAACTCGACACTAAAAGATAGAAATTTCACAAAAATCATCATGGTTCGTGAATAGTAACTCGTGAATAAGAACTCGTGAATAATAACTCATGAATAAGTAACTTTCGTGAATAGTAACTTGTGAATAAGAACTCATGAATAATAAGAACTTCGTGAATAGTAATTCATGAATAGTAACCTCGACATAAAAAAGTTCCAAATTTGATAAAAAGTTCCAACCAATATTTTAAGATAATGATATTAAAGAAATAATATCATTTTAAAAAAATAATATCTCTTACCTCGTAAAGAAGAAGATTCTTACATTTGGAATACTGGATATAGTCTTTGAAAGAACTTACAACAGTATAACAATACTCAAAGTACTAAAATACTCACAAGAATACGCTCGATATTATAGAGAGGGAAATATTTAGTTTCTGGTGTTTTTCAATTCTAACCTAAGCACCCTATTTATAGGAAATTACTTAGAACACCAAAGCAGAAAATTTAATAAAATAATTTTATTTATTAACATTCAAGCACACCACCCAAGAATCTGAATTCAGCTCATTTACCATACATGTGGGATTGCCAAAAACGTTTTTCTAATTAAAAATAATTAAAACTTTCAAAAACCAATTATTTCGGAACTACGGAACTTCAATAATTCATAATAAATAGCCCTTCATCAGAAAATTTGAATCTCGCGACTTATAGGAAATTCAATTCTATACAACTTTGCAGAAGAAAGTTTTTCCAAATTCCAAACAAAAATTGACCGAAATCCACATACAGACGATTTTACAGACTATAATCAAATTTCAGTCAAGAAATGGGGTCCACGAACACACAAAACATGTGATAATCATTTAATGCAACAAAAATACTCTTCCTCCTCATATACTCATATATCCCACATTCATTGTAAAAATATCACCATTAATATATTATTAAAATAATATATTCAAATGAATTATTTTATCACAAAAAGATAAAATATTAATTTTCAACAATTGTCACATTTAAAAATTTTCTCCATCTATATCCACATAAAATCAATATTTTCCTCATCATATAAATCAATAATTAATTATTCACAAATAATATTACAGAATCACGAGATCGCAACTGTGCCGTTCCAGGAAAGAGGGGCTTTCAATAAGGATATCTCCTTACTTGGCGCTTGAATTAGGTGACCAAACCTCTTCTTAGACAGAACTTTTTAGACATTGCCAATAATATTTTTTAATAATATTATTCAGATAATATGAATTATTGCTTCGATAATGGAAAATATTGTGTAGTGACAATTATTGAAACAACAGTAATATAAAAAAAATCAACGCCGCAATTATTGAATCAATAAAATAAAATCTTGAATAAAGTTAATTATCGTAATAATTATTGAGTAAAGGCCTTTCTACGTAAGAATCAATAATTGGTGCAATACCGCGTCTTCTTCGCAACAACGCCAGACATACGTGTTTTTAACCACCGGTATTCCAACAAAGATTAACCAGAATAATCATGGCCAGTTATTTATAAACAACTTATACTTGTCGTTTTCTTTATCCAATCGCTTTCCGTTATGGGCCCACAAAAAGCGCAGATCGTCGCATTTAATATTCCCGACAATGAAGAATATTCCATGACCAAACGAATATTTCCAGACAACAATGATTATTTTATAACCACCTGCTTATTTAAAATATTTGCGCATTTTACCCATAACTAACCACATTAATCAAATCAACCCTTACTATTTCAAAATGATAAATAGAGGAAATTAAATCTTTATTTATAAAAAGTTGGGGTCTTACAACCCCCCCTCTTTATGAAATTGTGTCCTCGAAATTGACGTGCGTAGGACATGATCCTAACTATCCAAGATCTTGACTGGTACCTCCTCGTACGTTAAATCTTCTGCTATCTTGTCTGGTTTTAACTCAATAATGTGGTTCGGGTCGTCCACATATTTACGTAACATCGATACGCGAAAAATGTTATGAACACGCGTCATACTTGGCGGTAAAATGAGTCTATAGGCCACAGTTCCTATTCGATCGAAAATCTCAAATTAAATCAAAGGTTGAGATTTCTTCTCTTCATCAACTCTTACTTCTATAAAAACGCCTTCTTGCACCTTCTTCTTCATATTCATCAGCTCCGGTGTGTAGCTTGAACGTTTTTAACTTTATCGATTAAAGTCGGTTCTACTTGTATATCATCATGTGAGTCCCTAGAGTCTTTAACTCTATATCTATCATTTGTAAGTTATATGAAATGGGTCTTTGACAAAATCGCATTCGTACCCGTATACGATCTTTTACTCAACACGTCAGCTACCACGTTTGTTTTTCCAAGATGGTATGGTCAGAACATGTGCCGAAACGAGTCTCCTATTGAGTTCTTCGAAGCTCTTCCCACATTCCTTGCTCCATTCGAATTTTTGTATCTCTACGAGTCAGCTGCGTTAATGGAATAGCGATTCGAGAATATCCTTCAATGAATCTTCGATAATAACCAACTAAGCCTAGAAAGTTACGTATTTCGATTACTGACTTAGGTTGCTCTCAACTATAACTCATATCCTAATCTTGGATACCACGTCACAATGGTACCTATCAGTTTACTACCACACAAATATGGCGTCCCCTACGGAGAGTCTGGCTTCGGTGCATTCCACAAAGGAAGTCACCAGATAAAGGCTCGGTTACCAAATTCTATAGTTGAATTTTTAACTCCACGAAGTTCAATAGAGCCATGAGATTTTAGAAATGGGTTTTGTATGGGTTCAAAGTCGATACAAAATTCAATATCACACTTTGGGAGTAAGCCAAGAAATTCTTCAAGAAATACATCAGGAAATTTACTAACAATAGAAATATCATTTAAATCGACGTATTTTGTTTAAGTCCATAACATGGGCTAAGAAAACTTGACATCCGTTTTTCAATAAACGAATGACTTTATGGCTTGATATGAAAGTGTTTGACTTCAATGGTTTGGTTCTTGAATTCGAATAATAAAGATTAGGAATATGAAAACTAACAACCCACGAAAACAATCAATTTTGGCATGATGAGTAGTTAATCAATCAATCAATCCCTAAAATCACATCAAAAGCAAATATCTTTAAAGAAATAAGGTCAACAGGTAATGTGATGGTGCCAACTTGGATCAAACAAGATTTATAAACAAGTGGATGTAACGAAAGTTTTCATAATCTGAGTTTCAACAGATAAGTCAAAGTCTAATTTTCCCTAATCAAGTTTAAACATTGAGTATAAGCGGAAGAGATAAATGAATGGGTAACCCAGATTCTAATAAGGTATAAACTTCGTAAGAATTTATAATTAACTAACCCGTGCTAACGTTCGGGTTCCTCGCGATTCGACCGACCATGAAAAACGCTATTCCGAGGCAGATTGACTTTGACTTGTCCAAGACACCTTTTTAGAGTCACCATATCCCATTGGACTGGTTTCACTACCATACAATCTCGAGCGATATGTCATTCCTTTCCACAATTATAGCATACCTTGAACTGTTGTAGAGGATACCAATGATGATGTTCCTCTTTTCCACATTTATAAGATACTGACCGGTGGTGAATTCTCCTCCCTTAAAACCACTTGTTGTTGGTGCTGACGTCTTCGCAGTGTCATTGTTGAATCTCCTCTTTTTAAAATCTCCCCCCGACTCACTTTTTCTATTTTCATGGCCACGATTACCACCAGAGTGGTTGTCGCTCTTGTCCGTATTTTTCTTTCTCCGCTAGTTATCGTTGTCCTGATGATTTGTCATCACTCCAGTATGATCCGGTTCATGATCTCTTGGTTGAATGTACTCGCATTATCTCGCTTCTAATAATTGAGCCATGTTGACAACATCTGAATATAAAAAAAAATTATGAGAGATAAGATATTGCCGAATCTCGGGTTTTAAACCTCTCAGAAACATCCTCGTCATTCGTTCCTCATTCTCTACCAAATGAGGTACAAACCTGGATAACTCTGCGAACTTCGCCTCGTATTGGGACACCGTCATGTTGTTTTGTTCTAGTCTAATAAACTCTACCTCTTTCATATGGCGAATACTTTCAGAAAAGTGTTTTTCGTTGAAAAGTTTCTGAAACGTTTCCCAAGACATGCGGAGTGCGGCAGGCTGGGTACGTCAGCTACCACGTTCGCTTTTCCATGATGGTATGGTCAGAACATGTGCCGAAACGAGTCTCCTATTGAGTTCTTCGAAGCTCTTCCCACATTCCTTGCTCCATTCGAATTTTTGTATCTCTACGAGTCAGCTGCGTTAATGGAATAGCGATTCGAGAATATCCTTCAACGAATCTCCGATAATAACCAACTAAGCCTAGAAAGTTATGTATTTCGATTACTGACTTAGGTTGCTCTCAACTATGACTCATATCCCAATCTTGGATAACACATCACAATAGTACCTATCAGTTTACTACCACATAAATATGGCGTCCCCTACGGAGAGTCTGGCTTCGGTGCATTCAACAAAGGAAGTCACCAGATAAAGGCTCGGGTACCAAATTCTATAGTTGAATTTTTAACTCCTGAAGTTCAATAGGAGCCATGAGATTTTAGAAATGGGTTTTGTATCGGGTTCAAAGTCGATACAAAATTCAATATCACACTTTGGGAGTAAGCCAAGAAATTCTTCAGGAAATACATCAGGAAATTTACTAACAATAGAAATATCATTCAAATCTGACGTATTTTTGTTTAAGTCCATAACATGGGCTAAGAAAACTTGACATCCGTTTTTTAATAAACGAATGACTTTATGGCTTGATATGAAAGTGTTTGACTTCAATGGTTTGGTTGCTTGAATTGAATAATGATTAGGAATATGAAAACTAACAACCTTACGAAAGCTCTAAACAAGCACGATGACAATGGCAAGCGTTGCTTATCATTTCCACCAGAGTAATCGCATACACGAGTCTCCTCAAATGCGGTTTTGCATGAACCGCAAAAGCTCCTAAACATCTAAATCGCTCATCGCTCGCTTTCGGTGGTGTTGTTTACATGAGGAACATTGCCAGCTTGTTGCACGTTATCCTCGTTGGTGAGCAAATGTGTCTCCACGGTCTCATTTACTCCACTGTTAACATTCTCAGTCGACATTCTTAAATACTGCCATAAAACAAGGGTTAATTTAACAGATTAACAAATTACATAATACCCCTATATTATGATCGACCAACAAATAAGCTTAGGTAGGACACACTAGCGAAGGATTTACTCGTCTCTCCCCTCCTAGTTCTATTCCTCGATCTCCGCCAGAGACCATATCCCTAAGTTCTAATACCAACTGTGACACCCCCAAAATAGGTATACATCACCCATTCTAAGTCGCCAAATACATGGTACAGAAACAACTACAACTTCATTAATACAATTGTCGTGCAAAATACGACAACACATAAACTGTGAGTTTAAATACTCTTCTAGACAATATCCACACTCAAATAAGTCCTCATTACAATTATTGATACACTATTTTACAAAATAGTGAGGACTACTAAAACAACTGTCTTGAACCATTACTCCACACCCCGACTAGTTCTCGCTATATTCTCGCCTCCCGAGAAGAAAAATGGAACAAAAAGAAAAGGGTGAGCTCAACTAGCCCAAAGAAAGAATATTATAACTAAGATAATGTACAACAAATTATCCTTAGTCTTCAACAAGGAAAAATCGATAGAATACAATGTATAATAAGTTTTAGATCAACAATCATTTGCGGAAACAACAATTCATTAGAAGAGTTAAGTAGAGAATGAAATCTACTATCATCTATGAATTTAAAAGTCCATCATCGAAATTTTATCCCCAGTAACATCAATCAATATACATCTTAAATCAAATATTCATCTTTGCACTTTGTGCCAAAGATATTCACCGATTTGGTCATGTTCATCTAAACACTGCTCATCTTTGCACTACTACGGCCAAAGATATTCATCATAAAATCATTCATCTTTTGCACTACTGTGCCAAAGATATCTGGGTTAGATCATTATTTAGACCTGAGGATGATGAAAATATTTTAAAGAAAAACGAATCCAGTGAAACAAAAGAACAAATATTAAGGATTCGTACTTCAAACAATCCAAGTTCAAAAATACTTCATAAATAACCAGAGTGGAGTAAAATTCAAGAATGATCAAAACATGGATTCAATCAAAGATAAGAATCATAATAGACGATCTTGGACACATAAAAGAAAATTTAATTTTTCTGTGAATAGTGTCGTATTCGTGAATAGTGCCGTATATGTGAATAGTAACTTCGACACTAAAAGATAGAAATTTCACAAAAATCATCATGCTTCGTGAATAGTACTCGTGAATAGTAACTCGTGAATAATAACTCATGAATAGTAACTCGTGAATAGTAACTTGTGAATAGTAACTCATGAATAGTAACTCATGAATAGTAACCCCGACATGAAAAAGTTCCAACCAATATTTCGGCATAATGATATTGAAGAAATAATATCATTTTTAAAAAAATAATATCCTTTACCTCAGAAAGAATAATACTTCTGACTGGAATACTGGATATAGTGCTGAAAGAACTTACACCGTATAGCAATACTCAAAGTACTAAAATACTCACAAGAATATGCTCGATATTATAGAGAGAGAAATCTTTAATTTCTGGTGTGATTTTCAATTCTAACCTAAGCACCCTATTTATAGGAAATTGCTTAGAACACCAAAACAGAAAATTTAATAAAATAATTTTATTTATTAACATTCAAGCACACCACCCAAGAATCTGAATTTAGCTCATTTACCATACATGTGGGATTTCCAAAAACGTTTTTCTAATTAAAAATAATTAAAACTTTCAAAAATCAATTATTTCGGAACTACGGAACTTCAATAATTCATAATAAATAGCCCTTTTATCAGAAAATTTGAATCTCGCGACCTTTAATAGGAAATCCAATTCTCTACAACTTTGCGGAAGAAATTTTTTTCAAATTCCAAACAGAAATTGACCGAAATCCACATACGGACGATTTTACAGGTTATAATCAAATTTCAGTCAAGAAATGGGGTCCACCAACACACAAAACATGTGTTAATCATTTAATGCAACAAAAATAATCTTCCTCCTCATATACTCATATAATCCACATTCATTGTAAAAATATCACCATTAATATATTATTAAAATAATATATTTAAATGAATTATTTTATCAGAAAAAGATAAAATATTAATTTTCAACAATTGTCACATTTAAAAATTTTCTCCATCTATATCCACATAAAATTAATATTTTTCTCATCATATAAATCAATAATTAATTATTCACAAATAATATTATTGAGAATCACAAGATCTTGGCAACGGTGCCGCTCCCAGAAAGAGGGGGCTTTCCAATAAGGATATCTCCTTACTGGCGCGCAATTAGGTGACCAAACCTCTTCTTAGACAGAACTTTTTAGACATTGCCAATAATGTTTTCTAATAATATTATTCAGATAATATGAATTATTACTTCGATAATGAAAAATACTGTGTAGTGACAATTATTGAAACAACAGTAATATAAAAAAAATCAACGCTGCAATTATTGAATCAATAAAATAAAATATTGAAGCGAGTAATTATCGTAATAATTATTGAGTAGTGTCTTCTTACGTAAGAATCAATAATTGGTGCAATACCGTATCTGCCATCGCGGCAACAACGCCAGACATCGTGGTTTTAACCATCAGTGTTCCAATAAAAGATTAACTGCAGAATAACTGCGCTCCGTTATTTATAAACAACTTATACTTTACGTTTTCTTCATCCAATCGCTTTTCGTTATGGGCCCACAAAAGACTGCACCGTCGTACAAAAATTTCTTGACAGCAAGAATATTCTATGACCAAACGAATATTCCTCGACAACAATGAATATTTTATAACCACCTGCTTATTTAAAATATTTATGGATTTTACCCATAATTAACCACATTAATCAAATCAACCTTACTATTTCAAAATGATAAATAGAGGAAATTAAATCTTTATTTATAAAAAGTTGGGGTCTTACATCCCAAATTGCTACTCCTCTCTAATGGTTAACTATGTTATTACTACTCCCTTTAATGCCAAATCAAAACGCCGCCAGGGGAGAAAGAACCAACATAAAAGAATTTAGTTTAATTACTGATTATCCTATCAATAAAATAAAATAATAAAAAATTATAAGAATTATCAGTAATTATTCTTATACTTATCTATATTCTTATTAATAAAATAAGTATGTATAAGAAAAATAGTGATTGAATTTATATTATATTCTTACTTAAATAATTATCGAAAAATAGTGATTGAATTTATATTATATTCTTATTAATTATCAAAAATAGTGATTGAATTTATATTATATTCTTACTCAAATAATTATCCTTAGTAGAGTGAATATAATATAAACTAAATCACTATTTTCAATTTATAATTAAAAATCATATAAGTAATTATCCTTATACATACTTATTTTATTAATAAGAATAAGGATAAGTATAAGGATAATTACCGATTATCCTTATAATTTTTATTATTTTATTTTACCGATTAATAAGTAATATGCATAAGGATAATCAATAATTAAGCCAAATTCTTTTGATGTTGTTGCACATTACTCTCTTCAGGGACCAATCAAACGATTTTATTTATTGCTGTAAGAGAAATATACCGGGCCCTCATCTCACATTTGGATAATGATTAGTTGAAGCAAGTGTCCGTAACTAACGCTTTTTTTATGGATCATTTCTATATATATATATATATATATATATATATATATATATATATATATATATATTAAAGAATTGATTTTGAGTTCGATTAAAGATCATTTCAACTAAAAGTTTGATTCGTGCTCGAAATATAAATGATTCAAATATGAACAAATTTTAAAGTTCGATAAACTACTCGAACATTCTCAAATTATAATTTTCTATTGATACTCGGATCATATTTGTTTGAAAAGTTCAAATTGTTCGGGCTCGATTCGAGATCGTACTCGACGGTAACTAAATGAGTCTCAATCAAACCTTATTTTTTACTCGATAAATTTTGTGAACCAAATCTGAATAACTCAATACTCGACCCGATTTATTTACACTCTTAATCAACTCGATCGATCTTTTCGTTGTATTCAGGAACGACCCTGAAAAAGATCATATAAAAATAGGGCTCTCTATATTACTAGGGATCTGGTTAGTATGAAGTTTATTTTTGGATAAATTGGTCAATTAATCAATAGAATATTGACACACATAAAATTTCGTCTGTGTATCAGTACTCTATTAGTTAATTGATCAATTTATTAAAAAATAAATTTAATGCTAACCACTTGGATGTAGTAGTAGTGTTGGTGAATTGAAAAGGTCAAAGTCTTTAAAGATCGTGCAGACGGTGTATAATTGCGGGACCCATTTTCTCTCTGTCACCTCCAAAAATCATACTAGCAATTTGCTTTTAGATCTACACGAGTAATAAATAGTTGTTTTGGGCTTTTGGCTTTTTTATGGTGAACTATTATGGGTGACACAAGTGGTGTTGCGTGTATAAATTAATTGAGATAAAATAAATATTTTTTAAATTTAATAAATAAATAAATAAATATAAAATATGATTTATTTTAAAAAAATTGAAGGGTATTTTCGAAAATGTCAAAAAGCTTCACTTTTATCATTTTATAGCCGAAGTCCTAACTTTTTATATTAGAAAAATATAAATAATATTTTCACAAGTACCAGTACTTTTTACATAATTTATCCCATTATATGAATAATGAGTACGAACTATATCAATACGAAATAAACTAATATAAAAATAGAAAATTGATATTTTCATATTATTTTTTAATATTTTTACATGAAAAATATCGATATAGATGTATAACGACTACCGATGGTTAGACAGTAAAAATAGCGACAATTTTTATGTGAAAATATTATTTTCTGTTGTGTATTTATCAATTTCCTAAAAATACCATAACTTTATGTTAAAATTACTTAAATAATTCATTATAAATAACGCTTAAATTAAAAAGCTACTGTTGAATTAAGACACTTAAACTCGTAAACCCCCAAAAATTTTAAAACTCCCAAACCAAACACGCACTACTACTAGTTAAACTAAAAATGATGATAAATAAACTTCTTTCGGCTAAAAATAAAATAGTAAAAATAAAATTTAATTAGAAAGAATGTCTCAACAGAAATCACGAATAAAAACAGAATGTTTTTTTTTCTCTGTTATTTAAAATTTATTAAAAGAAAAATAACTTGTTGTCACGTCCATTTGTCTAAAGTTAAATAGGACTCCTTTTTTTTATGTGCATATTTGTATAGTCAGCAGCTGACCTGCCGTCAATCCCTCAAACTTCAATATTTTCCTCGTCTCTTCTTGCAACGTGCTGGCTCGTCACAACATGAAGTTAAGGTGTTTTATTAGAAAAGTGATTACTAATAAAATACTTGTTATAAAATTATTCGGTTAACATCCACTTTTAACGACAGATCGGAAGATAATTCGGTAGAGAATTGTCATTTTAACCTTAAGCGATACATTGAACCGTCGCCATAACATATAAACTGTTTATCTATTTTATAACGACGGACCAAACCATCGCTAAAAATAATAAGTAGAGTATGTAAAATAAAGGGATATGTGCGAGAAACGGACTCTATAATATTGTACTACCATTTGATATGTAATGTTTAATGACGGTGCCCCGACTTTTAACCAAAAAAATTAATATGACAAACTGAATCATTTGTCTCGGTGTGGTGTTTTCAAATATTGGGGAAAAAAAACAAGAGTTTATATATTTAACAAACTTCAATGAGTTGAAGACATAACATTGAGGTGGCCATTTGGGCACTTAAAAGTTGTACCCATTCATTCATATCCCACCAAGCAAACATCAGACAACCCCCACCCACATTATTAGCATCCTGCTGCTGCTGCTGCTTCTTCTGCTGCTGCCCAAAAGCAAACCCAATAATATCAAACACTACATTTTCTTCATTTTGAATGCTCTGATCTTGGTTCTTCATTCTCTCCCCCCCACCACCACCCATTTTCTCTCTAAAATGCTGTTACCATCTCGGCTCCGATCCTTATTTTTTACCCTTTTATTTTGCTTCTTACTCGTCCAGATCTGCTGCGTTTTTGCCGACAATGAAGATGTGATCAGTAAGCTCCAGTTTGAAAATCCAAGGATTCGGCAAGCCTACATTGCGCTACAAGCATGGAAATCTGCCATTTTTTCTGACCCATTTAACTTCACAGCAAACTGGACTGGCCCAAATGTTTGCTCCTACGGTGGCGTATTCTGCGCCGCCTTCCCCTCCAATCCGTCCATCCGGGTGGTAGCCAGCATTGACCTCAACCACGCGGACATTGCCGGCTACCTCCCTGACGAGCTTGGTCTACTGATCGATCTCGCCGTATTTCACATTAACTCGAATCGCTTCTGTGGCACTGTCCCTAAGTCCTTCAAGCTCTTGAAGCTTCTCTTCGAGCTCGACCTCAGCAATAATCGCTTCGTTGGGGGTTTTCCAAACGTGGTGCTTTCGCTGCCTTCGCTCAAGTTTTTGGACCTTCGGTTCAATGAGTTCGAGGGGTCTGTCCCCTCGAAGCTCTTTGATAAGCCTTTGGATGCCATCTTTTTAAATGACAACAGGTTCCAGTTCGGCATACCGAAGAATCTTGGTAATTCTCCGGTATCTGTGTTGGTTTTCGCCAATAATAACCTGGGCGGTTGTATCCCGGGTAGTATTGGCAAGATGGGGAAGACTCTTAACGAGATTATTTTGATGAACGATAATCTTACCGGATGTTTGCCTAGTGAGATCGGAATGCTAAACAAGTTGACAGTGTTTGATGTGAGCTTTAATCACCTCCAGGGCTCGTTGCCTTTAACGGTTGGAAGCATGAAGAGTTTGGAGCAACTAGATGTGGCGCACAATAGCTTCACCGGAGTAATTCCGGCCACCGTGTGCCAGCTGCCCAGGCTGCAAAATTTTACTTATTCCTTCAATTATTTCACTGGAGAGGCGCCTGTTTGTGCCGCCCCGGGAGGAAAAGAGGTGTTGGATGGGAGGAAGAATTGTATTCCCGGAAAGACGGATCAACGGTCTTCCCGTGAGTGTTCTTCGAAAGAAGCTCGCCCAGTTGATTGTAGCAAATCAAAATGCAGCAGCAGAGGCGGTAGTAGTCCAGGTAGTCGTGGGTCGCCACCGGTTAAATTGCCATCGCCGCCACAATCGAGGACAAAAACAAAGCCAAATAGAAGGCCTCCACCTGCACCTACCACAGCTAAACCACACAGGCCATTCATTCGTTTCCCTCCGCCGCCGCCTTCGTCAAAGTCTTCAGGTTCTAGTAGATCGCACACACCACCACCTTCGCATGTTTCCCCAACAATTCCACCACCAACTAAAGGAAGTTCTCCAAGAACTCATCTTCCTCCACCACCACCAGTTCACCATACACCCTCTCCGGTGTCTCCTCCTATTTGGGTTTCCCCACCTACCCATCAACATTTCACCCCACCGCCGCCATCAAGCCACCAGTCTTCTTCACCACCGCCACCTTCTCATAGAGTGTCCCCAAGAACCCATTTGACACCACCACCACCACCACCACCACCAGTCTACCACGTACCTTCAGAGCCCAAAACATCACCTCCACCTCCACCTCCTATTCAGAACTCACCGCCTACTTATCAACATCAATCACCACCACCACCACCACCACCTTCAGAACCCAAAGCTTCACCTCCGCCTCCACCTCCGGTTGAAATTCAACCACCTTCTCATCAATATACAACACCGCCACCGCCAACTTATCATAGCCACGTTATGCCGCCTCCACCTCCACCTCCTTTCACATATGTAGCATCTCCTCCACCACCCACATCTCAACATTCAACCCCTCTCCCTCCTTCCCCACCATCAACTGGCTGTGGTCTTACACCTCCACCGCCACCACCCCCCCTCCCTCACCACCACCATGTCATCAATCACCACCCCCACCACCAAGTACTCATCATTCAAAATCATCCCCACCTCCTACACAACCTTGGCATCAACCACCACCATCACATTCCCAAGCTTCACCGCCACCTCCCTCAAACCATTCCTATTCATCACCCCTACCACCACCACCACCGAAATTCGAAAACACACCCCTTCCACCAATAACGGGAGTCTCCTATGCATCTCCTCCTCCCCCTGTAATTCACTACTACTGATCTAAGTTCATCAAATTTCTCTAACCCCCACCTTTCTACATATCCAACGTAGTTGTTAATTCTCTTTCTCGAATGTGCAAAGGGATGATGATCAAAAGAGAGAAACTAACAACTGCAACCAAAAGCAGGGAAAAGAAATGAAGGGCCTGTTCGACATTTTGGATTAATTATTTCTGGAGTGTCTTTTTGATCAGGGATGCTTCTTCAGCAAAGCAATAATATTATAGTTTTATCATCTTTAATTAACTCCCTTGTATACATTTTTCTTTTGTATTCTTGTAATTCTTTACAATTTTCCCTAATTTGTTATACAAGTCTTTTATGTATATTTCCATTCCTACCAAAAACATATTTGATCTTCACTTAACTATTTCTAAACATAAATTCACTTTGTTCCTTCCATCTTGCTTGTTATTTCTCTCAACAATTAGTAGTCTTTCCAACAGAGAGAATGTACATATTAAGCCACAATTCCACCATTCACAAACATGTATATCCACGGAGTAATAGAGGGAGAGGGAGAGGGAGAGGGAGAGGGAACAAAACAATATGAATGGCTTAGCCATATACAAGCAATTTAATCCAACCCTGCTAGCCAAAAGGTAAAAAACAAAAACAATACACATAAATTTCCTTAGAAATGCGAAATTAAGAAAGTTACAAATAACAAAGATAATAACAAAGATGAAGTAATTAAATCCAACTCATCAATGAAGTGAAAACCACAAACTAAAACTTTTATATACTTAATTAATGTTCAGTATCTTCTTATCAATGTCGACATATGTACACAGAGCATTACATAGAGCTTTAAATACATCCATTGACCAAGTCGAACACAAGAAACATACCATTATTAACCTCTGACGGAATTTTCACATTAGGAAAAAAAAAAGAAAAGAGAAAAAAAGCTCTATACTTGTTCAAAGTGGGGTGGCTCAAAGTATTACTAAGAGATTCTTTTCACTTTGTAAAGCAGAAAAAGGAATCTCAATTACTCTAACATGATTAATGCTGCTTGAAGCAGACTAGATGCACTAGGCTTTGCTTTCCTATAGAGCCAACTGGGGATATTTTTATAGAGAGATCAGAGATGATACTAACAAGAAAAGAACCAGAGTGTTGGTCTAGTCGAAAAATCATCCAAACCGGATTACGATGCATGATATATCATCTTTACTCTTTCTTGCCAATGCCTCCGTGGTTAAACGCTTTGCTGCTGCTTGAGGATCTTTAATGGACTTCACCATTTCAATTGTCTCATGGTTGTTCATCACCTGCCCACCAGAGAACTTTAGTAAATATTTTCAATCCACATTGATGACCTGAAACTGCATCTTCATTTCATCTACTCATATTCTTAAATCTACCACTAAATTACTTGAAACAGAAGTGCAGTTGGACAGGACAACCAACTCAAAAGCGGCTTAAAAAGAGAAGGGAAAAAAGGAGAAAAAATAAGATAAAAGATAGAAAGTTTCTATTAAAATGCAGACACAACAGAAAACAACTGATATAAGATCTAATAGACTAAAGATAATAATGCAGCTCCATTAATACTACATAAGTAGCAAAGTTAATAATCAGATTTACGAGCATTCTAAATACCAGTCATCTGTTGTCAACACATTATAATGGCAAAAAAAACAGATTATATAACAAAGTTTCTTTTTTCTTTGTTAGAGCAGATACACTCGAGCTAACAGTTGACAATTCAATACTAAACTTGACCTACATCATACATGCTTCCCTGCCTCTTTCAAGTTTCAATGTTACCTTTGATAAAAGAATTCTATCTGAATACTAATCCGAGGAAACCATACTTGAAGAGCTCTAGCAACCCAGTCCCCGAGTAAGATCCTATTGGAAGTCAAAAGTCTAACCCCAAGTGTCACATGCTTTTTTTTATTCTGTCTCCTTGGTCTTCTGTTGGTAACAACAATTTTTTTTATTACAATTATTAATTATATATATATAACAATCATATGTATTAATGTATATACAGTAAATCAGTAATAACTAGTAAGTAATAACATTACTGTGAATATGTTTTTAATTTCAATTAATGATATTAGGCAAAAAATTTTTACTATGTTGAATTGTTATTTAATATGTAAATTGTTTATATAAATTAAATTGTTTAAATATTTATGTAAATTAAATTAAATATGTAAATTGTTTATATAAATTAAATTGTTTACATATTTAAATTGTTTATATAAATATGTAAATATTTATATATATTAAATTGTTTACATATTAAATTGTTTATATAAATATGTAAATTAATTTGTTTACATATTTAAATTGTTTATATAAATTAAATTATTTACATATTTATACATATTTATATAAACAATTTAATTAAATTGTTTACATATTTATGTAAATTGTTTATAATTCCTATTATCGCATATATAAATTGTTTTGGGGACTTTTAGGTTTTGAAATTGAGGCTTACGCCTCGCTTCGCCTCGAGGCTTACGTCTCGTCTCGTCCGGAGAAAAACGCCTCGTACCGTTTTTAGCTTTTTCGAACATTGACCCCAAGTGCCCTAACAGCTTCTTCTTCAAGTTGCTTTAATTATATAATAGCATCCCTAATAGATGCCAACAGATTTTTGCTTCTATTCCCACCACCAATGCACCACAAACGATTCACGTGAGAAATTTAACAATAAATCAAGATGCATCAGTTAATTAGGAAACATGAGAAATTTATGCTCAAGATGTTAAATTTCTCATGAAATAAGGTATCAATGATTTTTAAGGAAATAATCACTTTTATGGATCACCAGAACACTTCATTTAGCAATAAGAAACTCTATGCTTGATCCTAGACCACACAAAAACATAAATGAAACAAAAAAATAACCAAAAAACAAGAAAAAAAAGATACAAAGTTTGCTAGGTACTTAACAAAGAGGCCAAGTTCAAAATCCATTTCAATTTATCATCTCACTCTAAAAAACACTTATTTAATGTCATAGTCTTGGCAAAACAAAGGGGGTCATTTCAAATGACATCATAATTATTATAAAAACGGAAAAAGGTGAAAAAAATAATTTTTATGTGAACTGAGATGACTCATATCACATCAATTAATCTGAATTGACCAATATGGGACTAAAACGTAGAATCGAAAGGAGGAGGGGAAAAAAACAATGCCAATTCTCACTTACAAAAATGAACAAACAAGTTCTCATCAGTAAATTTTAACAAATTACCTTCCATAAGCCGTCACTTGCCAATATAACGAACTCTATAGTTGAGTCAATGGGTATATGTCGTACGTCAGGCTCTGAACTTAAATGAGCTTTAAGGCTTCGGTCTCCAAAGGCACGTGCAACTGCAAGTAGGCCATTAACTCGAGGCACATCTCCTGAAGTCAGAATTTAAATCTTCACTATAAAGAGCATTGGCTTTAAATATAACGATCTCACTATAGATCTGAATGCTACTTGTAAGTTCTAGAGATTGTCTACTAAGATCTTCACATTAAAAAGCTATCAAGTGAAGCTGCATTATGGTGTCGAATATAATTACCGGGAAGAGTAGTTACAAAGCCACCCTGCTTTTCAATCCTTCCTTGTTCATTGTGTGGTTCATGGTCCACACTAAGTTGATTAGCACAACCTCTCTCGCACAAGACAGCCCTGGAATCACCAACATTTTCCACCCATAGATCTTTGCCATCAATAACAATGGCAGTAACTGCCGTAGAGCCACCAGGCCCTAAATGCATAGAGTTGTCCAGAATAAATCTATCAGTAGAACGATAAGCATTCTTTATCGCCGTCTTAGGGTCATTCCCAAAATTTGGCTGTACCAGATTAGCAAAATGGAAACTGAATATGGTTGACTGAATAAAATGTCATGTCATGAGGGGAAGAAATTGAAAACCATGTACACAAAATTTAACTTGTATATTCAAAAACTCTCAACGCGACACATAAAATAAACATTAAATATTTTTTTCTAGTAACAAAGCAACCTTATCCATTAGCATATTTTCAACCTGACTTCTAGTTTACCATACGAATAATTATATACAACACATACTTATTCCCACTTAACTTCAGTTAACAAAATGCCTTCAAACTTTTTTCCTGTGAGCATTTTATTTTCCTTATTATTCATATCCTTTCTTTGGTCTTTTTCAATCCACCCCCAAATATCTCTTTAAATCATGAACCATACAAGAATGCGTGAGAGGTAAGGGACTTATGTACCACAACTTTAATCAAACAAGACATCTTTTTCCAAAAACTATTAAGTTTTTAGTCAAGAATTCCATTCATAAATTTCTTTGTTCAGTTGTTCTTTATTTAAAAGATTTAGTTTCTCTCTCTTCGAATACACTAACCTAGTACATTAATGTTCAAAGTTTCCCAGCAAGATGTTTTCCTCTAATCATGCTATACTCAATCTCTTTTTTATCATTTCAAAATTTTAAGGCTCCTATACACATTTATCACCACTAATATTATCCATATGGTTAAACAACCTCATTACATTACACTCCCTCTGTCCAAAAATAAATGTTCTAATTTCTATTTTGGGTTGCCCCAAATAAATGTCCTATTTCCTTTTTTGTTAGCACTATTGTCAAATTCTTTCAACCACTATGAAACTAGAATAGATGCTACTGATGAAGTGGAACAACCTACAAAGATTACACACACGAGACCTTCCCTAATACTGATACAAGTGAAAGTAATATTTTCTCTAAACATAAAGAAAAAGGGACATGTAGCAAGATAAGGTACCAAGTCATAGGAGGAGTAAAAGAAAAAAGGGTAGAGATATTGGACTCTGCTCTGCCATTCATATAGACTAGGAATTCCTAAGAATGAACTCTTCGTCGGAATTTTCAGGATACACTTTACTAGCTCTTTTTGAAGTACTTTGGCCACTATATTTTGAGTTCCCTCTTGCAAGGAAATTGTGCCTCACCTACCTATATAACTAGGTGTGTTTCTCCTAGTGCGTTCCTCTAATTTGGCCATTCTGATTTCTGCTGTCTCGAGGTTTCAGAAATATGTTGTTTGTATTTTTGTCTATGTATTTTTATCCTAGTACTTTGGGACACAAGATCTCTTGTATCTTGTAGGCTATGGTGTTTGCCCTCTAAAAGGAGATCTCCCCTACTTTAAGCCTCTTAATTACTTTCATTCCGCAACTTGAAAAGTGTCACTTTTATTAACTCCAAGGTTATTAAGAAAGTCATTCTTTTGTATAAGAGATTCAGAAGGCTTATGAGTCAATTCTCAAATATTGCAACCTAAGTTATATCTTTTAATTAATTCAAAAATAGAGTTCTTGCTTTTTAGTTTTCATTATAGGAATAAATATGAAGTGATAAACCCAAAGGGGTGGGATAAATGGCAGAGTTCTTGAGAATGACCTTAGTGATAAATCCACATTTTTTTTGGATAGGTGAATTTTGCTCCATATTCAAGTATTGTAACCAGTGACCTTGATGTTATTCTTCAATGCCTCTGCCAATTCCCCTACCCCTTGAATTACTGGGGAAAGACTATGTGTTTATATATATATGAGGACGGATCTAAATCACTCCTCTTAAATAACCTTCTCTTTTAAATAGCACTCATTTATTAAAACTACGTCATTTTGGAGATTCTTTTAAAAAACAAGTGGGGCCGCGAGTGACATTTTTGTAAATAAAAGGAAAGCAAGTGGGACCGCTCTATTTTAATAAAGGAGTGCTATTTAAGAGAGAGTGATATTTAAGAGGAGTGTTTTAGATTCGTTCTGATATGTAATCTAAGGCATCCTTCGCCAAACTTGGCTAAGGTGGTGTTTGATTACCTCTAATTACCTCTTAATAGATGTACATCTGATTCGGTTAGAGGCTATAGTTGTTTGGTAAAAAAAAAAAATTCCTCTTATTGTCTCTTAATTGGTAAGAGAAAAATAAAATTCTAAACCATTTAGAGGTACATCTGGCAGAAAGTTATATTTTTCTGGACAAAAATAACCTTTTCAATATTACAAAATCCCTCTTTTATCCCCAAATTTATCATATTTTCATTAAACCTGCCACCATCAATGCTCATCATCTTCAAGCTAGAGGTCACCACCATTGGAAACATAGCCATCAGGCCGCCGCCATCATAAATTTTTCTCACAAGAAAAGTGCAGAAAATAAAAAGAAGAGAAGCAGATCTACGTTGACCTCCAAAATCACTCAACCAAATCCACACCGAGTTCCACCACAACATGTCTTCACAGCACCACAATCACAACACATCTCCCATGTAATGGTGAAAAAAAGAGAGACTGAAGATTTTTAGATCTCGCACCACCGCTATCGCAACAAGTCTTCCAAGTATGGCGAAAAAAAGGAAAAAAAGGAAGAAGATCTTGCGCGCTGCCTAAGAAATGGAAAAAGAATCCATGTATAAAGAGATGTAGAGAGAGAGGAGGGGACTCGGGGGACGGGGAATTGAGTTTGTCTCGTTCTGAAAAGGGGAAAAGAAATTGGTATGCAAATAAACTGTACAAATGATTAAAATAATAAAATATTGTTATTTAGACATTTTGAAAAAATTAATTATCAAACAACATTTTTTCATTCAGATACAATTCTAGACAGATGCTCTATATTATTTAAATACCCAACTCTTTAGATCTTAACATTCAGTTTTATCAAGCACAACCTAACACTAATTAACAAAATGACGTAGTGTTGTATAAAACTTATAATTAAAGATTTTTATATAAAACCCAAAAATGAAAATTTTAACCCTAAGGGGTAAAACTACGTCGTTCTACTAACTAAGTAGTCTTAACCAAGCTTGGCTAAGGCATGTCTTAGATTACTTTTCTCATATATATATATATATTGCATAAGATTACTTTTCGCAGTTGCATATTAAATAAGTTAACTGCATATTAAATAAGTGAGACGGCCTATGTAAAAGATAAATGCAGGAAGCATAACATAGGTGAAACTAAAGTAACTAATTCATTAGATTCATCAAAGGAGATAAATAGAATGAAAGAAGTAGTATACACAGGTTGTTATACCTCTTTGAGCATGTTGTCGAAAAGATTATCCTTCAGATAATTTGGAACACGGTCCCCAAGGTGACCGTCAAATATAGCAAATAATCCTAGCACATGATCTCCCCTGTTTCTGTATTCAGCAACATGGTAGTCTTCCATGTCATGACCGGATTGCCCTTCTACTAAATGGAATCCATGAGCCACTTGGTTAGTCGATGACTTACTTTTCCCTTTTCCAGTGTTTGGCGAGGACAAATCAAGCCAAACAGCTCTCTGTAATCACCCAGACAAGGAAACATTAGAAATAAAATCACCATGGCAGCATTACTCACATATCACCCCCACGAATTAAATATTCCAGTAGTTAAAAAGAGAACCTTTCGAAAGTCTCTGAAGCATTTTCTTCAGCCAACCATAATTATAATTGAAGTCTTCTAAAACACTACAAATCTACCAAACACTACTAATCAATGGTAGATTAGTAGTGTTTTAGAAGACTTCATGGGTTGAGGAGTGATCATAAGTTAATTATGAATAATTTAGAAATGACAATTTTTAGGTTTTAAGGAAAAGTGACAGCAGATAGATTTATTAATGTCAAAAGCTTCAATATATAATTAATAAACTTAGGCAAATGATATTAACAAAGCCCTTAACTTATAACTAATCACAAAGATTTTTTCTAAACCAACAAAACTGATGTAGTAAATGATTACATAAGTTAGGGAAATCAAAAAAAATTATCACATACATATGCAATGAAAAATAAACAAAATTCATAATGTGTAGAGTGGATTACCAAATAACAAAAACAAAAATAAAAGACAAAAATCAGAGGGTAGAAGAACAACAAGATAAAATAATTATCAAAAGATGAATGAACAAAAAACGCGCGCGCGCGCACACACACACACATATAGGTACCGAGTAATATATATTCCTTGTACTGTACAGTAGCATATACTTTATCCAAAGAAGAGGAGAAATTAATAGCAAACCTTGATCTTTGCAAGGAAACTAGAGTTTGCGCGATTCTTATCCATATCGATCGATCTATTTCTTTTTCTCTTTCTTCAAACCATAAAAAGAGGATAAATATTTTTCAAAAAATTGGTTTCTACCCAGGCTTTTTGTTACAGATTATTATTAAGAACAGAAAAGATGGTTAGTCTCCTTCTTCTTCTTGTTCTCCTCCTATTTCAACCCAAAAAAGATCCATTGAATTTGTGAAGTCTGAACTCTGAACTCCAACTCCCCGCCAACTATTAATATCTCAAGTCTTCCCAAGGGGCCGTTTACTTTCTGGCGGTTTAAAGATGAATTTTCTCTCTCCCTTCCCTTCCTCTTTCTCTTTTTCTCTCTCTCTCTCTCTCACCCCCCTCTCTCTCTCTTATTTTTATATTTATATTTATTTTTTTAAATTAAGGTTTGCATTATTCACACGACACAATTACTCATGTTATTATTAGTATTATTGACAATATCTAAAAAATTCTGTCGAAAAAAAAAGTTAAATTATATAAATACGCGTCAGTAAAGAGAAATTTTTATCATAAAACTACATCTTTTTTGGGAACGATATAGTTGTCAATATTGTGATTTATAATATTAATGATGAATAATTGTTGAAAGATTAAAAATATGTTGATTAAAGATAAATGATTTGTGGTAGATATTTATTCAATTTTGATAAACAGAGGGATTTGTCCTAAAACGTTTGTCGTAAGTTTGACTTATTATTCTATGGACCCTCATGTGCCAATTTATCAAATCGTCGGTAAAAAATTATCTCAGTTTTGTTTTATTATTATTATAATAATAATAAAAAAAATTATATAAAACAAAACACTTTTTATAATATATGTATAAAGTTATTTATTTTATTATAATATAAATATAATATATTATATTATATATAAAAAAAATTTATTAGAATATTTTATTGCATAGTAAAATTAAAATTTCACCGAATTCGCCCTTGAAATTTTTTACTGTGCGTCCGTAATTATTTTTAAATAGTGCTATGTCATTTTCATATAAATAGATTGCTTAATTAAGAAATGAAAATAACACCATAATCAGATAATTATTCTTCTATAATATTGTGCGTATTTCTTTCTAGTATAAGAATACTTTGAGTGTAGCTAATAGTGCAAGATTTTCTCAAGAATATCTCTGATATACCAGTCAGATATGGTCTCCTACTAAGGTAAGTGATACTATTTTTGTTCAATATTTATAAGGAATATTATTTTCTTTCATACTCTATAGTTTGTAATTGTAAGACCCCGAATTTTATGAAATAAAATTATTCAATTTTTCTTATAATTATTATTCAGTAAATGTTAAAATTGATAAAAGTTTAAAGTCATGGGTGAAATATGCAAATTTTACAAAACACACAAATGGCTATAAAATATTCATTGTTGTCGGAGAATATTCGTTTGGTCGTGGAATATTCTTTTTGTAGAGAATATCCGCATTTGACGTACCTTGATCATTTGTGGGCCCTATACTGGAATAACTGCCGGATGAAGAAAACGATAAGTTTGAGTTTTACTGCTAACACTTTGTTGAATATTCGGTGGTTAAAATACAATAATACTGCGTTGTCAGCACAAAGAAGACACACAGATTACGCGATATTTTTGAATTATTGATTCTTACGTAGAAGGCACTACTCAATAATTATTAAAGTAATTATCGCTCAATATTTTATTTTATTGATTCAATAATTCTTTGCGTTGATATTATATATTATTATTGTTTCAATAATTGTCATCGCACAAGATTTTCTATTATCGGATCAATAATTCAAATTATTTGAATAACATTATCGGATAACATTATTGGCAATGTCTAGAAAGTTCATCTCAAGGAGAGGTTTGGTCACCTAATCAATGCGCCAAGAAGGAGAAATCCTTATTGGAAAGCCTCCTCTATATCCCTGAACTTTGGTTGTCAAGATCTTGAGTCTGTAATATTATTTGTGAATAATTAATTATTGATTATTATGATAAAGAAAATATTTATTGTGGATATAGATGGAGAAAATTTTTTAATGTGACAACTATTAAAAATTAATATTTTATCTTTTTCTGATAAAATAATTCATTTAAATATATTATTTTAATAATATATTAACGGTAATATTTTTACAATGAATGTGGGATATATAAGTATATGAGGAGGAAGAGTATTTTTGTGGCATTAAATATTTGACATATGTTTTGGGTGTCGGTGGACACAATTTTTGACCGAAAATTGATTATAGACTGTAAAATCGCTCGTTTGTTGATTTTGGTCAATTTCTGTTTGGAATTTGGAAAAATTTTCTTCGCAAAGTTGTAGAGAATGGAATTTCCCATGGAAAATCGCGAGTTTTGAATTTTTCTTGATAAACGGGCTATTTTCTATGAATTATTGAAGTTTCAGAAAATAAAATGATTTTTATTAAATTATATGGTGGGACCCACTTTGGTTGGTGTTAATAACATGTGGGCTGCTATATTTTTTCAGAATTGGCATGCTTGGATGGCTGGTCTTGGATGGTTGGTGTGTAGAAAAGAAAAATAATATTTTATTATTTTAGTCTCCTTTTGCTTCTAAAGATTTTCCTATAAATAGAAGCTTAAGTTAGAATTGAAAATCACACCAGAAACTGAAGTTTTCTCTCTATTTCTCTCTCTATATTATCAAGTGTATTCTTGTATCTTGAGTGTTGCTATACGGTGCAAGTTCGTTCAGCGTTATTCCAGTCAGAAATACTGCTCTTTCGAGGTAAGGGATTTTAAGGGTTGTGATGTTTTTCATGTTTCGTAACTTTTCAGACCTTCAAAAATTCTGGAAAAATTTGAAATGATAATTTGATGAGTTTTGTTGATTGTGTCCAAAAATGGCGATTTTTGGATGTATAGATTAAGAGTTATGAATTTTACGGGAAAAGACTATTTTAAAAGTAACCGCTTATAACTCCTTGTGGTTAACTCCAAAATTGATGAAATTTTTATTGGGAGTACATATATATAACATGGGTATATTCTATAAATTTCAGAATTTTTGGATAAAAGTACAATTTATGATAAATGTTTTAATATTCGGCGGTTTTGGCCATATGAAAAATAGTAAATGAATTTTAAAAATTCTGAGAAAAATATATGTTCAATATGAGACTATATTCTGCTAAATCTCAGAAAAGAAATATTTTTGAAACTGATTTGGTATTTTTCATGAAAATGGACTAGTTATGAGTAAATGCATTAAATATGTCGTGTGAAGTAAGAAAATTGGAAAATAAGATTTTATGACTTGAGAATCCTATATGAGGTATATGCAGATTTTTGATGAGGGTTTTGGTTATTGGTGATGAAATCTTATGAGTTTGGCATTTTAGAATGATTAAATGCATTATTTAGTAAAGTGTAAACAATTAAAATAAATTGTTTATAAGCTTAAGAAATATTATTCTTTCAATATCATTATACAGAAATATTGGTATGGATTTTATTGTGGAATTTATACCTTTTTCATGTCGGGATTACTATTCACGAGTTACTATTCACGACAAAATTGGTTTCTTTTTCTAACCAAATTATAGTTGATTTATGAATATTACTCTTGAGATTAAATCTAGATGTTTTGATTATATTGATTTTATTATCATATATAACATTTTTATAACCCTGATGTTGAAATTCTCTTTCACTGGAGTGTAAAGATGGATAGATTATTGGTTTGATCGTTTATCAGGTTTCTCTTCGCCAAGAAGTGAAAAGTTGAATTGTATTTCGGTATGATCGCATGACCATTGAATTTATAATTGAATATCTTTAGCTTAAGTGCAGAGGTGAATTAATCAACATGGTTATAATTATTGTTTATATAAATTCAAACGATTATATATTTCTTTGAGATATTAATATATTTGGCATGTAATGCAAAGATGACTTGTTGTTGAATATCTTTGGCATGTGTAGTGCAAAGATGAATCATTGATGAATATCTTTGGCACATGTAGTGCAAAGATGAATGTTGATGAATATCTTTGGCCCGTGGTGCAAAGATGAATTTATTAGTTTGATTATGAACATGAATCGTAATTTGGTATAACCATGATCTTTGATGTTTTGGTGATGAAAATTATCTTTGTCTGGATGAGAAAGGAATTTAGAACAACAATTACAATTATGAGTTATTCATATGATTGTGGATGAGGAATTGTTGATTGATGTTACTGAGAATAAAACATTGTTGGTGGACTTTTAACATGAAGAAGATAATAGACTTTATAGTCTATTTGACTCTTCTAATGGATTCGCTTCATTCATTGCAACTATGGTTGAAAATTTTTATCATCTACCCTATGTTCTAAATCTCGACGACATGATGAAGACTATTGATAATTTATTTATCTTTAGTCATAATATTCTTTATCGAAGCTAGTTGTGCTCACCCTTTTGCTTCACAATTCCTTTCGGTGTAATAAAAGTGTAAATTTGGGTCGAGTGGGGATAACGGGGAATAGAAGCGGTGGTCTATATTTGTTGAGGTGAGGCAAACCCAACGTTGGAAGGGTGTTTTGTCACTATCATCATACAAGATGTCTAATGACATACAACCACGTATCATCATAAGACAAGGATGTACTCATCCACTCACGAAAGTATATATCTGAGCACTACCTATATAATCTTGGTGTTTGTTTGAAGTATAATTCTCAATTTGAGATAGTGGAGATAATGATAAATCAAGAGAAGACTCACCATTGGGAAGAATATGATAGTAATCTTCTCGCTTTTTCTTTCGGGTCTATTAGGTCAACCAATGATAATTCTTTGGACATATGATATCTATCATAACCTGTACGCATGGCCTCCCATATACGAAGGTTTCTTGAGCACTTCCCAAAGATTTTAGTTTCTAAAAGCAGGTCTTTGACTATACCTTTATGTAAGGTGTCTTTGTGAGGTGTTGTCCACGGTTGGGACATGTGTCACATTTGGTATATATTTGTATCCAAACTCACAAAGATATATGTGTTGTTGTATTTTGCACGACAATTGTTGTAATAAAGTTGTAGTTGTATTCTGTACCATGTATTTGGCGACTCAGAATGGGTTGGATTGAATGGACCTATTTTGGGGTCGTTACAGTAATTGGTATTATTTTGTTTCATATTCCTAAATATACACTTACTTTGATAAATATTGCTTCTATAATCCTTGAAATTAGTAGAATATTCTTAATAGTTTGCGTTTCATCTAATATCATTTCACTAAAATATTGGTCTAAATTTTCTTATTAAATTTTAATCTTTTCATTTCGGAGTACTATTCATCAAGGATACTATTCATGCTAAAGTTGTAAGACCCTAACTTTTTATAAATAAATCTGAATTTCATTTATTTAATATTATGAATAATAAGGTGTTAATTTGATATAATGCTTTGGTTATGGGTGAAATGTGAGACCCCGAATTTTATGAATAAAGATTTAATTTTCTCAAAATATTTTTTTTGAATAAGGAGTAAATTTGATATAATGTTATAGTTGTGGGTAATATTTATAAATTTTATAAAATAAGCAAGTGGTTATAAAATATTCATGTTGTCGGGGAATATTCGTTTGGTCGTGAAATATTCTTTCTGTCGGAAAATATTCGTATTGGCCAGTAGACCATTAATGGGTCCCATAATGAGAAAATGGCTGGGATGAAGAAAACGATAAGTTTGAGTTTTTTAAATAATAACAGTAATTATTCTCAATTAACATTGGAATACCGGTGGTTAAAACACGGTGAAGACTGGCGGTGTTATAGTAATTCTTATTCAATATTTTATTTTATTGATTCAAAAATTGCTACGTTGATATTTTATATTATTGTTGTTTCAATAATTGTCACACCGTGACAAGATTTCTCATTATCGGATCAATAATTCATATTATTTTAATAATATTACTAGATAACATTATTGGCAATGTCTAGAAAATTCTGTCTAAGGAGAGGTTTGGTTACGTAATTGCGCGCATCTTTATTGGAAAGCCCTCTCTTTTCTGGGAACAACCTGGTTGTCAATATTGTGATTATGTAATATTATTTGTGAATAATTAATTATTGATTTATCTGATAAGAAAAATATTTATTTTATGTGGATATAGATGGAGAAAATTTTTAATGTGACAATTGTTGAAAATTGATATTTTATCTTTTCTGATAAAATAATTCATTTAAATATATTATTATATTTTAATAATATAATAATGGTGATATTTTTACAATGAATGTGTGATATATGAATAAATGAGCAGGAAGAGTATTTTTGTTACAAAAAATATTTAACACATATTTTGTGTGTTGGTGGATCTCAATTCTTGACTGAAATTTGATTATAGCCTGTAAAATCGTCTGTATAGGAATTTCGGTCAATTTCTACTTGGAATTTGGAAAAACTTAAACTTACAAAGTTGTAGAGAATTGAATTTCCTATGAAATGGACATAAGATTCAATTTTTTCTGATAAAAGAGCTATTTATTATGAATTATTGAAATTCCGAAGTTCCGGAATAATTGATTTTTGAAATTTTAAATAATTTTTTAAGAAAAAACGTTTTTGTTATGATTGGTGGGCCCCACTTGTTATTAAACGTGCTGAAATCATAATTTCCAAGTTTACGTATGATTTTTTTATAAATATATTATTTTATTAAATTTTCTGCTTTGGTGTTCTAAGCATTTTCCTATAAATAGGATGCTTAGGTTAGAATTGAAAATTACACCAGAAATTAAAATCTTCTATCTCTATATTATCGAGTGTATTCTTATGAGTATTTTTATACTTTGAGTGTTGTTGCATATCTGGTGCAAGTTCCTTTCAAGTAATTATATCGATATTCCAAATTGTAAATATTATTCTTTCGAGGTAAGGGATGTTATTTTTGTTCAATATTCGCTTGAAATAATATTTTCTTCCATACTCTGTAGTATGTAAGTAATATTATTTCGTTTCAGATTTCGAATTCTATACTCGTTTTGTTAAAATTTTGGCTTCTATACTCCATGAAATTAATAGAATATCCTTGATATTTACGCTTCATCTAGTATCTTTTCATGAAAATATTATTCTGAACATTTTTGATAAGTTGTAACTTTTTCACGCCGAAGTTACTATTCACGGGATTACTATTCCCGAAGTTACTATTCATAGGTACTATTCACTCGGTTACTATTCACCGGGGGTACTATTCATGATAAACAATTGATTTCTTTTCGATCCAAATTATTTTTGATATAATATTATTCTTGAATTTTACTTCACAAAGCAGTATAATGTTGATAATTTGAACATTATTGATTTCTGGATAAATTAAATTATAAATCTTTAAAAATTTATCCTTGAACTTGTTTTATTGAATTCTTATCATCCTCATGTTTATATTATGTTGAAAGTCATCGGTGACCTGTAGTGCATAGATGGACTTGGTATGATTATGACCGGGAATTATTTGGTATAATCATGACCGTAATATTACAAATGATGTGGTAAAAGTCCTCATTGACCCTTAGTGCATTGATGGACAGTTTTTGGCCTGATTATGGCCAGGGATTCTCTTCGACCAAGGGTGCAAAGATGAATTGTTTTATGGCATGATCATGACCATTGATGAATACACGAATATCCTTGGCCTGTAGTGCATGGATAATTTATGGTCGTGATACTAAAGAATATCATTGGCCGTAGTGCAGGGGTGATTCGATGATGTGGATTATTTATTAAGCTGAGTCTCAACGATAAAGTAATGAAAAACCTTTTTAAATCATAGAAGATAGTAGATTTTATGCTCTACTTGACTCTTATAATGGATTGTTTGTTCCGCTGCAGTTAAACTTGTTGTCTATTATATTCTATCAGTTGTTATACTGTTGAATGCTAAGGATAATTTATTCTCCATTATCTTAGTCATAATATTTCTTCTTTGGGCTAGTTGAGCTCACCCTTTCTTTCTTTGTTCTCTTCAAGAAATGAGAATATAACCGAGACTAGTCGGAGAATGGATCGACTCGGTCCGAGATGGTTGCATTAGTAGTCCTCACTATATTACGTGAAATAGTGTGATAATAAATGTATTGAGGACTCTATTTGAGTTGAATCTTTATCTAGAAGATAATATTCGTATTAAAACTCTCGGTTTATGTTTTGTCGTATTTTACACGACAGTTGTATTATTAAGTTGTATTTGAATTTTGTACCATGTATTTGGCGACTCAAGATGGATGATGTATACCTATTTTGGGGGCGTCACAGTTGGTATCAAAGCTTAGGGATATGATCCCTGGCTGAGATGTGAGACTAGAACTAGGAGGGGAGAGACGGGGATTCCTTCGCTAGTATGACCTACCTAAGTTTATTTGGTATTTAATTGGTCGGTCAGAGTATAGGGATAATATGTGACATGTCAATTAACCCTTGTTTTGTGACAGTGTTTAAAAATGACATCCGAGAATGTTGAGAATAACAATGGAGCACATGAGACCGTTGAATCACCAACGATCAATATCCAGGATAATGTGCATCAGGAAGACAATAATCCTCGTGTAAACAACAACACTGATCAAATGATGAACGACGGTACATTTAGGAGCTTTTTAGAATTCATGCAACACCAAACGAGAGAGACTCCTGTTCATAATGCAGGTGAAAATAATGGCAACCCACGGTTGGTCACCGCTAAGAAGTTCAAGGAACTGGGACCACCGAAGTTTTTGGGAAAGCAAGAACCACTTAAGGCAGAGACGTGGATAAAACAGATCACCAAGATATTTGATGTCTTGGAATGCTCAGAGGAGCAAAAGGTTCCATTCGCCACCTTTATGTTGTGTGAAGAAGTAGATCATTGGTGGGAATCTGTAAAACGTACCCAGCCTGACGCACTCAAAATGTCTTGGGAGAAGTTCCAAGAATTGTTCAACGACAAGTACTTTCCCGAAAGTATTCGTCACATGAAGGAGGTGGAATTCATCAAGTTGGAGCAAAACAATATGACCGTGTCGTAAAGTACGAGGCTAAGTTTGCGGAGTTATCCTGGTTTGCATCCCATTTGGTCGATAATGAGGAGCGAATGACGCAAATGTTTCTGTGAGGTTTGAAACCCGATATACGTCAATACCTCATTTCTCACAAACTTTGTTTATATTCAGATGTTGTGAATAGGGCTCAGTTAGTGGAGCGCGATAATGAGTCAGCACAACCAAAAGGCAACGACCAACAACACGATAATAATCATACTGGTGGAAACGGTCATCGGAACAATGATAACCATCGTGGGGGAAATTATCATGCCAAGAATGGTAACTACTTCGGTGGTAATCATGGACAAGATAATAGAAATGGAAATTTCAAGAAGAGAAGGTTCAATAATGATGGAAAAACAACAACACCAGCACATGTTTCCAAGGAAGAAGAACGACCACCGGTCGTATGTTTCAAATGCGGACAGAAGGGACACATCCGTCCAAACTGTATGCAGCAGCCGAAAACGTGTTTTAATTGCGGAAGGGAAGGTCACTTAGCTCAATTTTGTCGTGTAATGAAACAACCCGAGTTAAATTTTAAATTCGAATCGAATTAAATTTATCTAAACAATGTCTTAAACTACTAGCTCAATAGTACTGTCATGATTGGAGGTATTATTTTTCTTATATCTTTCGATGCGGGACTGAAATGTTACAAACTCTTCCGCTTAAATTTCTGACAACACGGTTCACATATCTTTGTCTCTCTAACCATTGTGGGATTATATCGATTGATTCGTGTCTGACAATCGCACACACGATCCACATATCTTTGCCTCTTTAGTAGTACACACGATCCACAAATTTTTGACTCTCTAGTCATTGTAAGATAATACCGATTGATTTTGTGTCCCCACCTCCGGACATCTCTCCATTGTGGAATAATACTACTAAGCTTCTTGTCCCCACCTCCAACAGCTCGATCGGATAACCCAACCCGACCTTTCAAAAGTCGACTGTGATAACTCGCATCAAATTCCGAATTCAAAACAAATCTTGGGTCAAATCTCAAATCCATATCAAATTAAATTTATTAAAACAAGGCCTTAAAATAACTAACCAATAGTATAAGAACATCTTAGCCCACCAAACACTTGCTTAAAAGGTCATGTGACTGAAAGTACTATTATTAGCTTAACAATTTTTTTCCATCTTTCGATATAACACTTGTACTTTTTGAATTCTTTTCTTCAATTTTGCATTTGACAGAATTTAACATGTGAAATAGAAGATGCACAACAGGGCAGGAGTACAAATGATATAGAAACAATCCGAAATCATATATCCTTTAATTACTCAATACAGCAGCAATCCAAAGATGATAAGAGGGAGGAGCTTCCACACAGTAGCAAACATGTGACAAGGATACACAATAGAAATTACATTACAAAATAAGTAAAATAACAAAATAAAAACTATAACCCGCAGAGAGGGACCAGAAAAATGAAACAACAAAAACATCGACAAAATTTACAAAAGACCTCAAACACGACCAGCTGCACCAGCAATGTTGGCATAAATTGGAAACAGGATTCAGTACACAAATCATCCATTAAGCCAGAACATGAACCCAAAAATAGGAGGTAGAACCATTTTATTTGCCACCTCTGCCGGGGGAGCGACCTATAAGCCTGCATTGTTCAGGAAGTAAAGAAGAGATGACTTGTCCATTAACTGGAAAAAGTTCACCATCAATGCCACAACCATTCTGTGTGAGCTTTCCCGGCTTAATCTTCACAGACTTTACCTGCATTGCAAGAGGAAAAAAGTGAATTACATGGTATAAACTACAACTCAGATTTCTTTAATGTAATGAATCGGTAAGAATCAAACAAAGTGCAACACAAATTTTTTCCAGGATGCGAACGAGAAAATAATGCATACTGCAAACAACAGTGATACCGTACTCGTGTAATGAAGGGGAGAGAAATACAAGGGTCACCAGTCACCACTTGACCAATCACGACATGACACATTTCTGTCTCCTTCATTATGCGAGTACGTGATACATGATGACATGGTACATTGATTTTGTTGTCTAAACAGTAAACTAAGACAAATTTAGGTATTTAAGCTGCTATTTATTTTCAGTAAACCTGTGGTTGTTAGGAAACTTGAGCACACAATTTTTCACGAGGACAGGATCCTAGTGAGAATAAATGCTTATAAGCAAATAAGAAAAATAACTGCGTTCATGTCACACCTTAACATATTCAACATAGGGTAGAGAAAGGTGCCGACCCATTTGCAGAAGCAAGAAAAATCTCAACAGCCTCAGTCGTCCACTTCCATGAACTAACAACAAATCCAAGGTGTTGTCATCATGCTCAGCTTTTGGAGCCACCACCTGAGAACTCAAACTTTGGACTGTTTTACATGCATGGTTGCACACCAGAACACCAAGAAATTGACCTTTTGTAATCACCCAATTTTGTTCAGATCTAGATGCAACATCTTTCCTTACTCCATCTTTGTCATCATCTGCTGGGCCAGCCAATTCTATAGGATTTTCCATATCCCACTGAGGCTCGGCGTCCCACCTTGGTTCCGCATCCCAAACTGGACCTGGATCAGACATCGTTGATGAAATATCCTCTTTATCATTTGCTGCTGTAGTTCCCCAAGAAGACCTAGTGGCATCATGTGTGGCTGTTAATCCAGCCCATCCTTTATCTGTCCTAGACTTGGACCTAGTCCTTGGCCAGTTGGGGGTTGCTGAAAGTGGTAGCTGAGGATGGATAACTTCTGGTTCTGCCGTCACATTGCTTCTCCCTGATGACAAGCGTTTTGATTTGGGATCAATGCCACGAACATAATCTGATGGCTCAGTGCTACTGCAGGTCGTATCCAAGTCTACACCAGAAATATGACTCGGGCTCATTATTGAGTCAATACTTGATAAGCTAGAGGCTCTAGGAATGCCATCTTTGCTCGATCTTCTCATGATGTCTGTGTAAAGGTCTGACATATCAACTATTTCACTATCAGCTGAGACTTTTCCGTCTCGATCGGTTGTCTCTTTTATTGCGGAAGATATTCCACTTGAAACCGTATTTAGGTCAAGAAACCAGCATAAGGGTCAAGCGAATATCTCTCAGAAAGTTCAAAAACCAGCAACAAAATTGAATGCAATAATATTCAGAGCCTTCTCCAAACAATTTATGGGTTTCTCCTACACTAAGCGCAAGTTTTAAAGATATCTCTTGTTCGAAAGGATAGAAAGGGTTCCAACACTGCAGATTTTTTATCATAGAAAGATGGAGAATCCATGAAAATCCTAAACTGGATTTAATTGTAGTAATAAAGAGAACTCTTGTCGCATGGCAATCAAATGGAGTCTTGTGAAATTCAGTAATCAATCAAGGTTGTTAACTTTGTAGATCTCGCATACCATTGACTTTGTTATAAATAGATAAAATGCACAAACAAAAAAAACAAAAAAAGGAAAAAAATAGGCACTATTTTTAATTATTCATTGTGAATTCAATGAGCTAATCTCTTGGTTTGTAGTATTAGCCGTTCAGAGCTCTACACTTGTACTAACATCAGTTTGAAACGAAAGTTTGATAACTGATTGTAGCCATGTAAGGATGTTCATAAAGTTTGGTCTCCTGGAAAGCCTCATAAGAAATAAAATTCAGTAGCTAAAAACTGATACAAAATGCTAACTATACATTATAACATCTGCAATATAATAATAGCAAGCCCATACATTATATGTACCTCAACAAAGAAAAAACAAATTGATTTAAAAATTAAAGTTAAAAAGTAAAAATAAAAAACTAAAAAACTAAAAATAAATTTTTATCTAGTCTTTTAGGACTGCAATAACACGGTTCATCCAATCTTTCCCAGTTTAGGTTCTCTGTTCTCCAAAAAGAATATTGTCAAAGTTATTTCCTCACACTTCAAGGCATTATGTTTAAAGTTCGAGAGCATTATCGGTTCCTTCCTTTTACCTTAAGCATTTATGTGCACTAACGATTTCACCAATCAATTTACTGAATTTTTCTTCAATTCAAAAAAGGGTAAATTCAGGTTAACAAAGTGTCATAAGTATTCACAATGGACCTGGCAAATTAGAAGCATTCAAATTTTCTCCATGAGAAATTACCCAAAAATTGTCACAATCAAAAGTATTTTATTCATGTAAATGGTCACTTGGATAGGATTATGTTCTTACAAAAGCTTAAGTTGCTTGGTTGCACAACATCCCACAAAGAATAGTGTTGGAAGTAGAGTGAGACGGAGGGAGTATATAATCTTCAAACACGATGTTCTTTAACATGTTATCAAATGCAAATGAGTTTTTAGTAAGTGCAATTATAAAACAAGATCCAATATGAACTTGTCATCACTCAGCAATTGTCCTTTCTTACCGTCACTGACAAATCCGAAGTATGAGACTGTCGTCCCAAAGTGAATGGCACCCGTTTGAATCCACTCAACAGCAAAAACATCTGTTGCAGTTAGACCTCCCTGAAACCAGCGAAAACAAGTCTAAGTAGCATAATGCTCACAAAAAGTATATATTCCACCCAAGTTTATGTGGCCACTTGTTTTTGAGTTTTGAGCATGGAAGAGTCCCAAAAACACATCTGTATATCATATTTTTCAGTGTTTTAATTTTTTTTGATATATAAATATTATATGTTATCAACTATAATAAAATATACAAATACTAGATGTGTCCCGTGCCTCCGGCACTGTATGAACGGTGGGATTTATCCCAAACTTTGGACGGCCCAGATGATTTATTGAGTGAACGGGAAATTCAAAATCATTTGTATTTTATTAGATAGATATAATACATAAATGTGTTTTGGGAACATCTTAAAATCCCTGCCAAAAAGTACCAAAAAAAAGTGCCCACACAATACTGGATGGAGGGAGTACTTCATATCTAGCAGTAAAAACATACATGCAAGGATTCATTCCCACCCCCTACCCCCTTCTCTTTCTACTTTTTACTATTAAAAGGACAATAATACAAGTTACAATATATATTGCTACTATTTACTGCCAAGTGCCAAGATACTCGAGTAATTATTACTTATCATAGAAAATCCAAAGAAGTTGTAGCTTGATTTTAGGCTTTTTACTTGACTCTCTCTCTCTCTCTCTGCATTTGTTTCATTGAAAAACAATTCCTCTAAAGGAGGACAGTACAAGGGAGGACCAGAAGCCCCTCCAGAACAGAACAAGTGGAAAAACAAGAGGATTATGTTTCCCTTCAGCGGGAGAAAAGAAAATTGGAAAAACAAAGAATGCAACTACACCTATTAAAGATATTATCTCAAGCTTGGAGAAAGGAGGGTATAGGCAGAAGACCTAAAAAATTATAGTCATGCCTTGTGAGAATACAACCAAAAGATTCTCTAGTTATGGCATTGTCAAGCACGATTGGATTTTTCACCTCACAGGTTTATTCTCTTGCAAGTCCTTTGCTTAGATTATGAATGTTTAAAAATGTGGTTTCACCATGTCTTAGAAAATGTGCCGCTGCCACACACACTCCAGAAAAGGTCTCATTCTTTGCAGGATGGAAGTTGTAGGCGGCTAGCAAACACGTTTTAGGAAGCCTGATAATCATTTGCAAGCTATTATTTTTTTATAAAAATTTACAGAAGCCATAATGAAGAATTATTAAAGCACCCTGTACCTACATATAAGCAAGGAATATTGAGAGCAGTACAAGCCTGGGGTACTGCTTGGGCATCAAAATTCAGGAGTGATTTATTATGCCTGAAAGATAAACTACAAAATGTGACAAACACCAGCGCTCAATGGAAAGCTTTAATTAATCGTCCAGTATTTATCATTTTTACGAAAGCAATAGGAAAAATATATGGACATAACCTTCATAATAAATATCCAAACACAATAAGTTATATATAGCGGAGGGGGAGAAGAAAACCTCAAAAAGAAACACTTTTAACCACCTTAGATGAATAATTAATAAGGAGAAAGATTTAAGCCAGTTCTCAAAGACTAGAGAAGCATTGGCTGAAATGGAAAAATGCCTAAAAGTGTTAGATTACAAGGCTACAATCTAAGCTTCATGTAAAGCAATATGTGCAATTAATACATGTAAAACTATCGTACTCTCAAGGACAACTTTTATGTACAAGTGCAGTACAAGAAAAGATTAACGAGGACTAGAACAAAGTGTTTATGGGACTTTAGAGGTTGCCCACATATGATAGGATGAGGGGAAGTCCTTTAAGATGGATTTCTTAATCTTAATAGAGCAATTGAGACAATATTATAGTATTATACAGATGTATTTACCTAAGCTAAATAGAAATTATAGTTGATCTGAAGCTCTACTCTATTATAGAATAAGCACCAATGCACCACGAACTGCCAACACAAATGCAAGAATAAAAGAGTTATACCTTCACTATAGCTATTGCAGCAGAAACTGGATCTCTAACTCCCAGAACAGTCCAAACTAGAGAATTATCAGATCCCGCAGGGATAATTCCAATTGGAACTGATATTGCTTCTTTCTGGTCGTCTCTACTAAGTAGGCCATTAAGAACCTGCACTTGTTATTCCTGCTTATTAGACTCCGCAACTTACTAGAAGAAATTACTTCTATTAAACAGAAAAGGAAATAATGGCCGATAGAGGACCAATTTCATTTCTAGAGTTACCAAACGGAAAAAGTGGTTTAACGTAATCAAAAGTAAATCCACAAATCACTTTCCAACAAGGGAACAATAACCAATCCCAGGATTATATAATAATGAAATATCCAAATCAAACTGAAATGTTCTAAAACTAGCAGTATTGCATGTTTGAATGCCATCTTTAGATGGTTTATACATGCAATGACCAATAAACACTCATGATATAGAGTGAAGATATCACCGCTAACTATAAATTTAAAGTAACACAACAGTTGAAGTGATGTAAAGAGATCTGATAACCAATAGTCATGGGCCTCTGGCGACTGTAACCATAGACAAATGTACAAAACAAGATTTATTTACCCAAGCCCAACAACACTATCATAACATGATTACTGTTGAGTATCAGCCTTGACTAGAGCCTTTTGGGCCACATTAATCGGGCCCTTCAGGGAGTTTGTAATACTCGGTACACTAATATTTAAAATATTTTAAAATAATTAATTGGGCTTTTCATTTGTTTAGGTCTAATTTCAATTTAATTTATGTGGACGATAATGAGTATTGGATAATATTAGTTTATTGTAGTTTGGGCCTTAGAAGTCTGAGCCCAATTTTAATTAGAGTATATAATTACTTTTAGGGTAAAAGAAGCATATTCCTCTCATTAATCAGTTGTATAAGAAAAGGAAAAGGAAAACGACTGTAAACTATAATACGAGGAGGTGATCGGGGTTAAGAAAGGAGAAATGAATTTGACAGGTTTGGATATAACTTGCAAATTTTCCTTCCATTGTGTACATTCATTAGAAAGTATTATAATAGTAATAACAATTGTATAATTAAGCCTAATTGATATATATATATATATATATATATATACACACACACACACACACACACACACATACACACACACAAAGTAACTAGAAGAACCATCTTCAACCATTAATTGATTATATACATTATTATTGCATTTGTGGGTTCATACAAATAGTCACAGTATGCTTTTTGACAATTATTAAATTGGTGTAAAATAAAGATCAAATGCTTTTATTAGTTATGTGAATCTTGGCTACTTTTGGGAATTGGTGGGATTGAGGCAGTATGTATTAAATTCAATCTACTTTTGGGAATTGGTAGGATTGGGGCAGTATGTATTAAATTCAATCCACATAAACATATAATCTTGATATACTTTCCTGGTTTGTTCCTTGCTATTACAGATTAATGTTAACTATATTTAATAATATTATAATATACAAATTTGAAATAAATGAACAAATTGTTTTAAAATTAAAATATTTATAATAATAACAATAATATGATGGTTTGATTTGGTAAACAAAAAGTTATATAATAATATGTATAACTTTACTCAAGTAATATATATTATTTTTTGATTAGATCGGACGGAAGGAGTTTAACAAGTCATTGTTCAAATATAATTTTTTGGGTATTACATTGTTTAATCCAGATACGTATTTTGTTCTCCTTCAACAATACTCTTTCATCTTAGTTTGTTTGTTTTGCTTCTAGCTTAGAATTCGGATATTATCTCGATTTGGAGTTCCATAACCATAGTTATCAAGGCGCCAAGTCGAGGCAAAGCAACAGTCGGGAGCTTAAGCGCTTACTCGACAAGGCGTCCACAAGTCGTAAACAATATAAATTTTATACGTATAAAATTATATATGTTTAACATTTATATGAATATTTATATATTTATATTTCTAATGATTTTTCATATTCAAAATGCAAGTTATAGCATATCAAATCACAAGAAGAAGCGGACAAGATCAAGTCAAAAGTCAAAATGATATTTTTTTAACTATAATTTTTGGAACTTGTACCAACTTCAAATTATATAAATGGTGATACATTTGTAAAAACTTTAATCTTATAATTATTAATCTCTTGAATTATAACTTCTGCTGCATAGCATTTTTTTTTGCTTTAATCTCTTGATCCACTTTAATCTTATAATTATTAATCTTATTTTTTGATCCACTTTAATCTTAATTATTTATCCACGAACAGAGCACTGCATTAACAATGTCTTTGTTTTGTATAGTTAATAACAATGACGGCAAATGCAGCTATAATTGTTAAATGACAAGATATGACCATACGAAAAAAAATATTCAAATAAGCAATTTCATGCATGCTAGTAGGACAGTGTAAACAAAGTCATAAGATTGGCAAGTGTACCACCATAGTTGTTACGGCGCCACGGCGAGTCATGGCGGTAGCCGACTGCCTGGACGCCTAGGCGACAAGGCGACCGCCATGTCGTCCGTAAGGCGACAAGTCGTTTATAATGTACAATTTATATATTATTTATTTTACTTAACAAGTATATTGGCAATAAAATTTATATACATTAAAACTCAAAACATAACACTATGGAATAACATTAAAGACATAATTATGTAAATACTTAGCAATAACAATCCAAAAACAACACACTTGATATTAAAAATTATTAAAAGAAATTAAGAATTCAACAAACACCACATAGAAAATAAAGTTGCAACCAACCATCACAAACATATAGTCTAATAACTAATAAAACACCACCATAGCAAGCCAAAATAATGTTTAGACTCTCTACATTAGTCTAGAAACATCATTCAATCAAAATCATCATAGAAAAGGTCATCTTCATCTCTTCCACGAGAATTACTCTCATTCAAAGGCGTAGGTGGTCTTTCTCCAAAATCATCCTCCACATCTTCATCATCATTTGGAATTCCCTCTTCTTCATCAACTTCATTATCTGAGTCGGAATCCATCAACCTTGATTCCCTTGAAGTTGAACCACCACCACGTCCGAGAGTATGTCATTAGATTATTACTAGTATTAAGACGAGCACTCCTTGAAAGATTGCGACCCTCAAGCGTGTTGGATGCACCGGTTCTTTCGATCCACATCATTCCATGTAAGATCCCCGGGATGAACAACATCGGCATCATTATCGATCCATTCATTACCCCATTCAAAGTCATCAATGACTAATGGATCAAAATTATTGCCAAGTTCACGCCTCTTTTGGAACCTTGAGTCGATCTTTCGATTGTATTGACATACACCAAGTCACTCAATCGTTTGTGTTCCAATCTATTCCTCTTCTTCGTATTATGAATCTAAAATAAATAGAACAAAAAATAATAATATTAATGATAAAATTTTAATAATATTGAATGATTTATTACTTTTGAAATTTGAACTAACAATAGAAAGTACTTACAAACTCAAATGTACTCCAATGTACCAGAAAGAATGAAGAAGAAGAACAACAGAGGCCTAGAATTTTTTTGCAAATGAGGATATTTCGATAGCCAGCGCTCAAAAGCATTCCACCAATCAACTAGCAAACATTTAAAAGAAATATAAATATTTTTAAAGGGAGGAAAGGAAGAATGTATATAAATTATAATCATAATTTAGCTTTTATATATTTATATATATTTGAATATACGTACGAGGATTCTTTATTTTCCGTTGCCTAATCACCATTTCTCTTGCAAAAGTATCTCGAGAAGCATCATAGTTGTCGGCTAGATTGCTTATCTTGTCTAGCAAATCTAACTTGGGCACCATCTTTGCAAGAACGTCATTGAAGTCATCTCGTAAAGCATTAGCAAACAACCGACGTTCCTCTTTGATATCAAAGTACTTGCCCGGATTGAGAAACAACGCAGCCCCATATAATTTTTGCTCCATTTGATTTTCCCATCGCCGCTCAACAATTTCAATCACCTTCTTATACAGTCTTTGTTTGTTATCAAATGCATCTTTGATTTTTTTCTTGGCAAGATTCCATCGCAAAGAATAACTTCCTAAGATAAAGCAGCTTCTCATCACTATCAACAATCCTCAAGACTATAAGAAGTGGTTGACGCCTAATGCAATCCTCAACAAGATGCCAAAATGTTGTTGAAATAACAAGATATCACATACTTTCTTCCCGCTCTTGAGAGTCAACAACTTTGATTTTGACCAATCCTCGTTGATGAACAAATGCCTCAATGCATCTTTATTCTTGTACAAACTCGCAAGGTGAGGAAAGTCTGTAGTAAATCTAGTAGCTGCGGGTCTCACAAGATCCCTCCCATTCGCTTTTCTCCTCATCGCACTCAAGAAGACGACCATGTCTATAAATAAAGTTGTAATTCTCCTTGCATTTGTGATTGTGGGATGGAATTGCTTCAACTTGCTTATGTCCTCTAACATAAGGTCAAGGCAGTGAACGGCACAAGGTGTCCAAAACAGTGTAGGTCTCCTCTCCATTAGTATATGCCCATTGCGCTTGTAATTAGAGGCATTATGCGTGACCACCGAACAACATACTCGGGGCCAATTTCCTCGATCTTGCTATCAAGTAGATTTGCCAACATTGTGGCATCTTGAGACTGACTGGAGGCATCAACAGAACCCATAAAATAAGTCCCCTCCGGACTATTAACAAGAAAATTCAATAAGTGTCTTCCCCTCTTGCTCATCCAACCATCCGACATGAGTGAGCAGCCGTATTCCTTCCAAGCAACTTCATGTTTTTTTTTTAAGTCATCGGTTTTCTTCTTTGCCTTCTCAAGTAAAGGAACCCTCAACTCGTGATACGTTGGAGGCTTGAAACCCGGCCCATATTGCCCTATGGACTCGACCATTACTTCAAATCTCCTTGAATTTGCAGCATTGAATGGTATGCCACATTCGTAGAAAAAATCGGCAACGTGCATTTGGACTCTCTCCTTTTCCTCCGGTGTCCTCAACCGACTTTCAATACTCGTTTGGCTCAAACGCTTGCTATGTCTCTCCTCTACAACTTCTTCGGGAGTCTTCCTTAGAAGTGCTTCAACCGTCTTAGCTTTTGGTTGTGGAACTTGGAATTGAAATCGATGATTCTTCTTTTTGTAAGTCGTCCCGAACTTGGGATAGTGTTAGAAGAAGTATTGGAAGCCATGCTTGGACGAGCAGATGATTGTTCTTCTTCTACTACATCATCATAATCATCATCTAACTCAAGTGGCTTGTTCTCTCTTTTACTATTCAAAGGCGCAGATCTCCCTCGTAATTTCATTGTTGTTTTGGGGACACTTAGCTACATCTCCATAATTTTTGGCTAGATGTTGTTTGAGCCTTTTGATGCCCGAATGACATTTCTTCCCACAAAGTGTACATCAGACGACATCCTTATTACTTAAATCCGCTAATATCAGTATTTCCAACCCGGATCGTTCGATTTAGCTTTTCTTTTAGGGTCCTTCGTTATATCATAATTATCGGCCCCCGAACTTTCCGCCATTTTTTTTCTAGTTTCTACAAAATACAAACAATATATTAGACATTAACATATTTTTATTTTTACTTGTGAACAAAAAAAAGAGTAAACAATAAACAACTCTCATATTACAGTGGAAAATACATATACATAAAAGTGTAAAAAATATTGCATACAACCACTACTATAAGTTTACCATACACAGTTGTCCAAGTTGTTCAAGTTTTCCAAAAAAAAACAAGACTCCACTGAGATGACAATTATGAAACTTAATTAATAATTAATATTCAATGCATTTTATTTATATATTGAAAAAAAAATTCCAGCATTTTATCTATACATTGGACAAACAAAATCCAGTACTTTGTACATACTACATATTACATATATAAAAAACAGAAGCCCGACCCAGAGAAAAAACAGTACAGAGGCAAAAACAGAGAAAGAGAGAGAAAAAAAAGAAAACAAACTCGTTGCTCGCCCGCCCCATACCTGAAGAAGCGTCGCCGCATTCACGGTCGTTATAAATCGTCATGGATTGTTGCTTTGCTAAATCGCTTCGTCATTAAGTAAGTCTCTCCCTCTACTCTTCTTCTTCAATTCAGTTCTTCTGAAGTTCTACTCTTCAGTTCGCGATTCGCGATTAGATCTAGGATTAGGGCTGTGATGGACAAACGACATCGTTTTGATATTTTTTTTAAAACCCAAAAGGCCCAACAGCTCAAGTCGCTCGCCAACTAGTCTGCGTCGTCGGAGGAAGGCGTCCATGGCGTCGCCTTTTTTTCCAGTCGCTCGACTTTCGATCCTCAACCAAGTCGCTCAGACGCCTTGCTTTGCTTCAAATTGATCGGCGCTTACGCAGCGTCGCTTTAAGCGACGCCTTAACAACTATGTGTACCACTGCCATGGTCTAAACAAGTAAGCATATATCATATAAGAAAAATTAAAAGAAGTCAGTAATAAGAAAATAGAAACCGAGAAGCCAGAATACAAAAAAAAAAAGAAAGAGTAGGTACGGGAGGAAATAGAGAAGAACAACCCTCCCTCTTTGTTTCTCTAAAAAAGAATACCCAAAAAAAGGAAAACAAAAGTAAAGAGGAGAAGAAGAGAAATAGAGAAGAAGAAGAGTAGAAGAAGAACATATACGAGGTCAAGAGGAGTGCTTGGACGATAAGCTCCTCTTTGTTGCTCTCCTCTCTCTCTCTCTCCTCTCCTCTTCATGAGTTGTTGCGATTGATCGATTAGGTTATAGTTGCCTGACTCTTTTTTTTAAACCCAATTAAGTTCGGGTACTTGACCCATAAATTCAAGTAGCCCGATTTTCAATTCAGTCGTCTATGTTCGCTGCTAAGTCGTCCAAGTCGTCGCCTTTCATGGCTAGGCGTTCGACTTTATGGCTTTCAACCAAGTCTCCCTGACAACTCAATTTTTTCCACCGACTCAACGACTAAGCGTTGCCTAGGCGACGACTTGATAAGCATGTCCATAACTCGTACTCTTTATACTAGTTAATTATGTCTAGTATTTATTTTGATATTTGTAGAAATGTACATGTCAATATATTTTGAAGACTTTGTGTTGGTGATTCGTTTCAGTTTGACATGTACATATTAGAATCTCTGTGTTGGTATTTTGTTGCATGTGTTGTGAAATTGTATCTTTGTTAGAATATACCGTAGAGTGTACCATAACTAAAACCACCAATGGGGGTACCACAAACATGTTCTCTTGGCACCAAGGCATAACACCTTCCGTGGTGGTGTGGCGTCTCCATTTTTTGCTTCGGTGGGAGTTGGTCATATGGTGATTTTGTTATGGAAGTTGGTGATGTTTGTACCGAGCATTCCTTTCGAATTTGTATGCATTTGATTCGTGGTCCTTCCAATTTTGCATGATTTGATTCGTGGTGGGGCATTATTTGCATATGGGGCATTTTTTTTTTGCTTTTGTTTCAGATGAAATAACACCCAACCATTTGATTTAACCTACTATTTTGTTGTGTTAGTTTTGTTCGTTTTAGTTTATTGAGTTATTTATTTCTGTTATGCACTATATATCCATACTGGACATTTGGCCCACGATGTGTTTTCCTTCTAGTAGGTAATCAGGAGGATCAAGAGCAAGTGTGATGAGAACTCCCTTCTATACAATGGTTTAAATATTTTGTCTAGGCATTGATACTTTGATTTGTGTTTTAGAGTTATTTAGTTATTAGAGTTGTAATAAATGATCTTAGATTGTGGTTTGAGCCAGTTTGACATTTATTATGGGTTGACTTATGGCATTTACTAGTTATTAGAGTTATTCATTTTGTGGCAAATAATCAAAGTTCTATTTTCTTCTTGTTTTTCTGTCCTTGCCCAAATAATCAAAGTTGCTACATGATATGGTTCAGATGTGGTTTTTCACGAATTAAAGGAAACTAAAATATCTTTTAAATAAAAATAATAATAATTAGATATACAGAAGAGACTTCAAATATATTTTTGTCTAGTAAAAAGAAACTTCATTTATAGAATTTAGAACAAAAACAACAAAGTGAAAAATGACTAACCTCATTAACAATTCCATCACCTCCAACACATATAATTCCTGTCAAAAAAGTACCTTCATTAGAAGAGCAATAGACACGGGGCTAGGTACACTAAATAGATAGCATTAAAAATGACAAAGATTGTCAGCACAGGTCTTAAGACCAAACAAAAAATAGGAAAAATACATAAGGCTAAATACCATCAGGACATGTACTGAAGTCTACACTCGACGCAAGTTTTCTAGCATGTCCAGCAGCCGTTGTTTTGACTACCTCCAGCTTAAACCCTGCAAGCTGTCACGGTATCCAACATTTAATATAATATAGTACATTGATGTAAAATCAAAAATATACACTTGTTTCCTACCGTCATTAAGGTTGTCTACACGAATTGACGGATGCCATTCAAGACATGGCATATTTCAAAAAAGATACACAAAAGGTGGTCAAACCGATTTTTTTTTTAAAAAAAAATCAATAAAAATAGAAGAGGAATAACATCAAATTCACCATTTTATCAATTCATTCAACCTTTCCGAAATTCATTATTTCTTCTCTTTTTTTGAAGGGGGGTATAATGAGGAGGTTTTATTGATGAAGGGAGAAGAAATGACAAAGCACGTAGCGGACAAGAAGTCCTAATATCTTCTTTTCCAAGAGTAATTTAACATTTCCAAAATCTAACAATAATCTAAAATTAAGCCTCAGACACTCACTGAGTGAAGAGTTCTTTAATAGAATTAAGCATTGCATTGAATATATTGTATACTTAGAGAGAGGCCTTTCCGGGTTCATGTTTCTTTCGACTCTTAGAAGTGAGGATAGACTCTCATCGGATATGGGTAGGTGACTTTTGTATAGAGCACACATAAATTGGTTGCTTTCCATTTAAGGGAAATAGTAATAGACTTTTACTTATTGGGAAGAGAAAAAGCCCTAGTATTATTAGACACAACTTCACTCATCATGTTAAGCACCTTCCTAAGACTTCTATTCTGATACCTCAGTCCCACATCAATTGGAAAATGTGAGATGGACTGGATTGTATATAAGGTCTCAACCCCACTTTCTAGAGCACCAACTTGTCATGGCCTTTTGAGTAGGACTATGGTGGCCAACATGACCCAACTGCTACTCCTGGGATAGTGGATTAAGCCAAACTCCGATTTAGGCAAGGTCATTAGAGATGGTACCCGAACAATGGCACCTTGTGGTGTAGTGATCCCACACATCCCTTGAAGATTGATTCTCAATCTGCTTATGGATTGCGACTGGAATGACCCTAACTGGGATCCATTAGAGATTGAAGTGCAGAAGATTGTTGGAAGAGAGATTCTAGAATCATGATTATTTGGAGTGATTAGTGGAGTTAGGATTATTGTAAATGCATGATCAGTGGTAAATCAGTAATTATTGATTGATTTCATTGATCGATATCCTTTTCATGTTTAATTTAAGTCTTGGCCTATATAAGGTTCTTTATTGTAATCACTAATAGCCAATAGGCTTCATGATTGAATTCCTTTCCATTGTTTAGCTTTAAGTCTTAACATATATAAGGTTCTCTATTTTACAGTTTATAAGACTGTCTTCTAACATTCACAATTGTAACGGTCCCACATCAACAGAAATATGTGGAATGAACTGGATACCAAGATGACCCATATTCTGCTCTTGGAACAGTGGATTGAGCCTTATTTGGGATTTCAATTTGGCAGGGGCATTACATTTATTAGTATGCACTATAATCAGAACACTGCTGATTACAAAATTCCTAGTGCAGAACAAGGTGAACACGGACAGAAGGAATAAATATGATGAAAAAGATAATGGCATAAGGCATATATATTAAATCTAAATTATATCTATGATTACATCAGTTTATATAGGACAATAAGAAACTTTAATACTACTCAAGTAACTTAATATAAAAACCCTAATTCTTCGAGACAAAGTAAAATATTAATACTACTCAAATAACTTAATTTAAAAAGAAAACACGTCCCTAAGAATTATCTACAATAATTAAAAACTCTAGAATAATCTACATAATATAATATAAAGTTAAGTACTAATTACAATGACTTTTTCGCTAAATAATAATGCTAAGTATTTAATAATAATCAATCTCTTGATTTGATCCTCATTCTCTCTTCACTGAAAAACACTTATCAAGCTTTAAAGCATGAGGGAGTCCATAATCCATTAATTGGACTCCAAATCTGAAAGAAATTTTAACCTTCCTCATGCAAATATTTAACTTGAAAACCATGAGGAAAGAACTTTCTTGTATGGCATCTCATTGGAGCTCTAGTTGATGCTGAAATTGATGCCTTGATCATTTTACTACTTCTTTGCTCGTTGGAATTGCTTTGGGCTTAAGACTTTCATCAATATCTTATCATTATTCTTTGGTTCTTCCATTTCATCTTGAGCTTCGTATGGCTCTTTGAAGACATTCAAATTATTCAACAAACTTAACTTCCTCTTGGTCAATGCTAATAATCTTTGTATTTTTAATGGGGCAAAGACAAAACTATCCCCCAAAGTTGGCAAGTTTTTCGTTTTTAACCTACAAGTTTGGGAATCAACAATCAACTCCCCAAAAAATTTTTAAAAGACAATAGTATCCCCTTTTGGCCGGTCCGGCCAATTTATGATCACAATCTGCCACGTGTCAATTTTATGTTGCTCCAATAAAAATTGAGTTTTTTATGTTGCTTCAATTGCAAGTATTTGATAATTGTTTGTTTGACCAAAGTTTGTAGTCATTCTATTATAAGATAAATTAAAATTCAGAAAATATTTTATAATCATTATATATATATATATATATATATAGAATAAATAAGGAATTAAAAATAATTTATTTAAAAATTAAACTCATGCTTCGCACGGGGCACTTAACTAGTTATAACTAAAAACTCAACAATAATTTACCTAATATAATATAAATATACTTATTAATTACAATGACTTTATCTCTAAATAATATTATAAATACTTAATAATAATAATAAATCTCTTGGCATTATCCGCATCAGTTCCTCGGTTGTTTCCTCTTGAGTAGGTCAGAATTTAAAGTATCCAAAAAGCAAGTAAATCAAGATAAGAAAGTAACCGTATGAACATCTTGTATTATTATAAACCCACCAAAGAAAGCAAACAAAAAGAAAGAGGTAAAGAAAGTTGAATTGGTAGAAAATTCAATAGCCAAAAGCAATTAATTAATTGGTCTTTATTTTGGTCTTTTATACTTGGTAGGGTGAGAGGTTCAGGTTAGAGGCACTGAGGCTTAGACACTAATAGTTTAGATCAGTAAATACAACTACCTGATAGATATCTAGACTGTAGTTAGGCCCAAGAATTAGCACAGCCATTGAAAATACATATCTGTATCCACAATAGGTTAAAAGTACCCAGTTACCAAGAACATACCTTAAATATTGGTTCTACCATTCCATGGAAAACTTTACTTGAACGACCACGTCCAGACCGTGGATTTAAAATCACAAGCATTGTAGGTGGACTTTTACATTTAACATGCAAGTCGGGAGAAAAAAAATCAGTAGTTAAAAATTCTGTAGCCTGCTTCTTGGAAGAAACCAAAGGATGAGGCAAACGATTCACAAAACATTGCTGATCTGCAAATCCACTAACCCACTGAGCTGCTTCTTCTGAGGTAGAAGCCAAGAAGCGGAAGTCCTTCCGACTTCTCCCAGATTTCTTAAAGCAAGAAAGGCCACCCTTTTTTACGGGGTATGAGTGCACAGTAAAATATCTCAGGCCAAAACTGTATGATACCTGCCGAAGATACGAGGAAATTATTGAGCCCACTTTGATAAGCGAAAGTGGTATAAAACTCAAGCAGAAAGGACTACCAACCCAAAAGAGCTTACCGAAACCACATCCTCAAGAGACAACATATGAGAGCCCCAAACCAGTGCCTTGCTTGTGAGTTTAGCATCAACAGTATCTTGGTTCTTTACATCAACAGTATCTTGAGTGTCATTACTTTTGATCATCTTACTCTTATCCAAAACCAGCTTTCCAGAGAAAACATCATATCCCAACAAGTCAGATTGCTCATCTCCTATATCAATCCTGTGCTCCTCCCTCTTTGCTTTCTTAGGATCATCACTGCTGACACTGACGTCACCACGCGCTTGAAGTCTTCACCTTACCACGCTTTTCTGGAAAGACAATCGGGGATGAGTGCTGTCCAGTTGCTACTTGAGAACAAAAGCTTAGGCGACGAACTGGCTGCTGAGGTGTCAGTCTCGAAGAATTATTCCTGGAAAGATTCCCACTCTTCTGCATACTGATTTTACAACGGAATATAAAAAAAAGTACCCCGGAAATGATAGATGACGATGGAAGTGTTGCAAGAGTTTTAAAGCAGAGGATCCACCAAAATCCACAAGAAGACCCAGCATAACATACAAGCTAGTTGTCTATTAACATCAAAGACGTTAGTCACAATAATCAATTCTCAGAGAATCAGTAATTATCACACATGGCACATAGAAATTCAGAACAAGGTTTTGATCAGAATTTTCAAGCCAGATAGTAGAAAAGAAATCTTTCTGATAGTGCACACTAGATGACTGAAAATGAGCTCCCTATTAATAAAAGCAAGTAATCAAGGCATGACTTTGAAACTACAGCTTGAGCTTTGAAGAACAATCACACAATTGACAGATATTTAAGAAGTGGTTAATAAGGGTGCATACATTCACTTCTAAGAAATTACATATTCTATGTAAGCACAATCATTGCCATCGATATTGATAACTATAAACTAAGTTAAGTAAAATGTAAGGCAAGGCAATCAGTCTATGTTTGATATTCATAGGGATTTTCTGGATCCCATCCATTGAGGACTTTGTTCTCACTATTGTTGTTTTTAGAAGATGTCTTGTCCACTTACCTTGTAATCTCTTCTCTCTCAAATAATTGTTAAATGTAAAGAAAGTTAGTTAGCTTTAGTCTACAACTATTACGTATTTATCTCACTTAGCACCTAAGAGAATAGCGGCATCCTAGACTTGCTCGCTCTAATTGAAATTGAGTTCACCTTGAAATGAACCATGGGAGGTTTTTCCGCTACCCAAAGTGATCTTTTGTATGTACCCATGGTATACAAGAATTCAAGGCAATTTCTTTGAAAATGCATAGCAATATACAAGAGATCAAAGGGCTTGTATTGAATATCATGGAAGAACATCCAGAAGCCAAGGTCCCAAATTTGACTGGAATAATTGTTTCAGCTTCCATTTGAATCTAACCAGGAAGGGAACACTAGTGACGTGCGCACTACGGAAGCATGAAAATTTGTGGTAATGAAAAAATTGGTAGTGGAGATGAAACAATTAAGGAAGAGATTGAAATTATCACCATGTCAAGTAGAAGAAAATTGGATGGCCAACAGTGCCCAAGCATTAGCAAGAATATTAAAGTTTATTTTATTGTGCTTATCAAAATTTTTTTATAGTTTATTGTATTTTCTCATATATGAAATAAAAAATCTTGAAAGGAGGTGCAATACATCAGTTTATGTGGCTAAGTAGAGTTAGTTTTTCCATGTAGTCATGTAAATAAGTTTTTATGTTTGACTTGGCCGGTAGTATATACCTTCAGGTGATACATTTCATTATGACTTCTAATAAAAATATTAGTTGGTAAGGATGCACAAGCACAATATATTAACTGATCTTAATATACAGAAGTTGGGTTGCCCTCATTGGAACTGGTAAAATCCTGCCACTCATATAGAGAGTTCTTTCTTGCCTATTATTTAGTTTGAGCACAAACCCCTAACACTAACTCAGTAGCATCAGCACCACTATTATCAACACCTCATGAACCACCTCCATATTTTTTCTTTGTCAAAAAAACAACTATTTAACAAGAAATGTAAAAATAAACATAAAAGGACCACTACTTAGACCTCTTATGCTGCAATTGCAATTTGTCGCAAAAGCTAAATAGAGATGATTCCACAATCATCCATTATGGATTTCCCACTTCTATATTAAGTGAAAAATAGTAGGAAATACAAAATTTTGAAACAAACAAAAAGAGTTCAAAACATCTACAACGGCTGGAATCAAGTACCTTAATACATTGACAACCCAAAAGTCAATAAAATCAAAATATTTTCAACTATTTTGTGTACAAAAATGTACATATACAGTAAACAGAGAGATCGAAAATATCGAATTTCATTCTAAATATTGTGAAGTTAAATCAGTTGCTGAAAATTATATAATTACAGTAAACAAAGAAAAACAACAACTTGATCTTCATTATTAGAGCCATCTCACCTCTGATTCGTGACCTTAGGCAGCCTCCTGATGCGCCGCAATTTTGACCGATTTCTCCCGTGGAATAACTGATCAGTGAAATTAGGACAAAATCTAACCCCCAAAATACTACAAAAAAAGTGTTTGACCCGATTATCCGCTCTGACTTGCAAGAACGAAGCTCTGGTTAATTGTTGCCATTGAAGGTTGATGAAGGCCAGTGCTGGAATTTAGTTGAAAGAGAAAAGGGGGTTTTGGAGGAAAATAATAATAATTAGAAGGAAAAAAAAAAGGTTACCTCTTATACTTTATAAGGCTAAATTTATTTTTAAGTGTTGGGGTAAATATCGGAGAAGATAAATATCCATAAAAGTCTGGCGAGGGTGTTATTTTTTAGTGTGTTTTTTTTCAAATAGACATGATAAAATATAATTATGAATTATTTTTAATTTATAAAATTTGAGTATGATTTTATTTAAAAATTAAAATTATATTATTTATTTTTAATATGAAATTATGTGAATTGAACTTATTATAAATTTATATTTTAAATTTATTATTATTATCATCTAATTAAATAAATTATTTATGATATTTAATTTATATATTCTTTCACCCTCTATCTCTAGCGTTTTATATATTTTTTTCACTCTAAAATTTTTATACTCTCTCAAATTTGTGTACACTTATTTCAAAATTTTATACGTCTCTAACCATATTTCTTCCGTTTTAAATGTAAAAGATCCATTTTAAAAACAAATTATATATTAAAAAAATATTTATATAAACATATCTTTATAATTATCAAAAATAAAATAATAAAATAACTGCAAAGAAGCGATACCATAATATTTCAATCTACTTAAAATATAAATAATCGCATGTACGTCGAAATTTTATATCATTTTATAATTTAAATAAAAGAAAAATACCTTTCTAATTTTTATATGGTGAGATTATTGAAGTTTTGATATCTTTCTAATTTAGTGTTATTTTCTCTACATTTTTAACAAGTTTCCACCATCACAGCATTCAAATGCCCTTGGGTAATTGGTATTTGGTTTTAGCCGTCAATTACTCTAATCCTATTATATTTTTAGTTTAATGATTAATTATAATTTCAAGTAATTTATTTTGCTTAAAATTATTTAACTTTATTAGGAGTTTTGATTACGTCTAGATTTATATATTATTATTTTTATTAGCTTGCAATAGAAATTATTTGATCTCGCATAAAAATTAATTTTTTGAATAAATTTAAAAATATTAGTAGTTTTATAAAATTGGGCTCTAAGCCTCTAACGTGAGAGATTCTTATGATTCATAGTTTTGATTAGTTTGGAATAAAAAATTTTGATCTCACATAAAAAAATTAAACTGAAAGTATTTAATAGGTTTATAAAATCAAGCTGATATTTTTATGTGTCAGGTTTTTTTTTCTTTATATAAAAAAATAGATTATTATATTATTCATGTTAATTAACAATATTAACATTAAAATACTAAATTAATTGAGCCATAAATAATTTATGACTTAGCACCAAAATAGAGTGTAGCCTGGCCAATCTAATTAGCTTTTCACGAGAAAGAGCCGGAGGGAAAACAGGAAATCAGTTAGCCAAATATGGGTTCAAATTTTAATTAATAACAAAAAAAATTAAAATAATTAGCCAACCCAAATAATTTTAATTAATATAAGTTGATCCATCAATTCATAAACTAAATTGTCAGGTCTAATTTCAAATGTAATTTATTTTTCTCATAAAAATTATTTTATTTTCTATCCAAACTAACAAACACAATGTAAAATTGACCTGTATCCCTAAAATTAATAAATTGTAATAATATATGTTATATAAATAATTGTCTTTTTAAAAAAAGTGCTATCAGTTTGCGACCTACCTACTACCTTTCCAATCAACCAATAATACACTACCTAAAGTAGCTGACTTAGATAATAGGGGAAGTGTTTTATTTTATATCCAGCTGCAGCTGGTGCACCAACTTAGTGGACAAACTTTCAGCTTTTTGGACCACCAGTTAAGTCGAGTTTGAGGGGAACTGAATTAACAATTTTGCTTTCTTCATGATTTGTATATGCCCTTTTTATTGTCAGTAAAAATTCCAATCCTATAAATTTCATAAATTATAAGCCTCTGTTACGAAAAAAAAATCATTTTTAAATATAAAAAAATGATATTTTCCATTTGGGAACTAATATTTCCATTTGATCTTCATTTCACATCACGTGATTCTGTTAATCTCTCTCACCCCACCTCACCTCACCTCACCTCACCATACCATGTAGAAATATAAATGGAAATAGTGCTCCCCTATGTATTGATATAAATGTACATTCCAGCGCTAAAAATACCATTGGGCTTAAATAAATTACAAAGAAAGAAAGGCTTCTTTTCTTGAATTAAATGTGGAAATAGTGCTTCTTGAATATAGAAAACACTGAATTTACACATAATCCTTGTCCTTTTTCCTTTAAATTTGAGTTTTAATCTGGTTTAAGCACCAAACCAGTACAAACACAAACAGTTTACACATGATCAAAACTATGAACCATTACCAATTCTAGCAGCTGCTATAACCATGGGCACAATGTTTAGTAGAAGTTTATAACATATCGGCAACAAATAATGGATGTTACAAATACAGGAAATGCATATTTAATTTTGCAGAGGGACAATCTTAGGGGGGGGGAAATGGTGCCCATTATTATCTTCGGAAATAAATATTTACTACAGCTGGCTGCAAAAACAAAGTTTGCTGAAAGGAGAGTGCGAGGGGTAAAAATGGATGGAAAAGAAATGAAGAGATCTTCTTTGCACGACTGTCTGTGGTACCGGCTTCAGGTCCTAATTACAAAACCAAAGTCATCATAATCGTTTTAAATTTTGACTAGTGAAACTTGGTCCTAACTGTGGAACCACCGACCTAGAGCTTATTCTCAATATATAAGATAGTTGTAATAAAAGAGGACCCAAGGCAGAAGCTGGTAAAGAATTATGAATAAGCAAAACTAGCAGTTACCCCCATTGTACTTGACCACTTTTGTGTTAGTCTTTTATATATATACTAGTTTAATCTCATGCCTTTAGTATATAATACTAATTCGTATAAATAAATAATATGGGATTTATCTCAAATAATTTTTGACGACTAAATTGAGATGATTTATTATGTGTAGCGAAAAATTCAAAATCATTTATATTTTATTATATATATATATATATATATATATATATATATATATATATATATATGGATGGTGATTTTGTTGAATGGATTAATTTTAATAAAACTAATTTTTATTCTTCTTTTTTTTAGTCTCAAGTGGCAATTAAGTCGTTTCTTATAAATTTTTATTTATATATATATATATATATATATATATATATATATATATATATATATATATATATATATCTAAACTGCCACGTAATTTTAATAAAAAATTAACGTCCGTCTAATAAATTTAACACGTAAGAATGACACAATTACAAAATTTTAATTAGTTTAACCGGACAATTGCATAAAATAAAAATTGGGAGAGTTATTGCATAAAAGTGGGCAAGTACAATGGAGTAACTGCTAGTTTTACCATTATGAATATGAAATCATATTATCCTATCCGGTTCTCCCGTCCTTGGGGTTCTACACACACACAAACATCCACCCCCTTTGGGTTCATCATATCATCACAAACATATACATATATAGGGAAGTGATACGTAACAATACTTGATATATGGCATTAGTCAAGCAAGCACATCTCTAGCCATCCATAAAGAGAAATGAGCGTCAATAATTTTTTTATTTTTTTATAAAAAAAAAGTGTTATATCTGGTAGGATTAAAAATTTTAAATCTGGACCTCCCATTTCTCCTGTATTTGTCCGAATAGTGCCAAAAGTAAGAATTTGCTATGGATCACTCCAAATATATAAAAGACGCAACTTGTAATAAAGAAAGGACCTAAGGCTGAAGCTTGTAAAGAATAATGAATATGAAATCATATGTCGAAAATAATTTTTCTACGAATCCAGAAACTAACCAAGCATTGTTAATCTAGTGCCACCATCATAATGGCTCCATATAAGGTTATATCTTAAGTTACATACCTGGTTTTATCTTAAATTTCAGGGAATTTGATTGCCTCCTCGAAATGAACTTGATGGGATGATCAGTGGACTGTCTATGTCTGTCAGTTGCAGAAATTAGCTGCAGTAGCAAATTGTTAATGAAAGTACAACCTAAATGTAACAGGATTCAAACAAAACAAAGGTACATAGTCTAGATAATTGACTTGTTTTAATCGATTATTAGCTGACAGATAATCATTAGAAGCAAAACCCTCACACCCTGTTAAACAGAAAACACTAACACCTCCTAGTTATATGCTAATAAAATAGAAGGAAAATAAAAGATTTGAACTTTTGACTCGGACCTTTTCATCAAATCGAAAAAGAGATTGGTCAAAATATGGGGAAGGACTCTGTGATTGAGAACTGAAAGGCAAAGAGACCAGCATCTTCTTCACAAACTGCACCATTCAGAGACCATTATAAATTGACATATTTGAAGCCACACAAATTCTTGTTACAATTTTTTGCATAACAGATAATCTGAAATGCTGATTCAAAAGTTGTGAATGATTAAATGCAACAGCATAATGAGATGTTACCTGGGATAAGCTGGTAGCTTTATTTTTACTGCACCTTACTTGCTCACGAGCATGAATGTTGTTAGAGTGAGATGATATAAAATTCATATGCAGCGACCTTTTTGATGTTACATGAAAGTGGTCGCAGAAATGTTCAAACAAGAAATAAAGTTCATCCACTGAATTCTGGAGAAAAGTGGGAGTAATATATTATGCTTATGACAGTGAAAACCTTCAAGTTGCAAGAGAAAGTAATTAGAAAACACTTATAAGCCACACTACCTGATAAAATGCAATTATTTCAGTTGTCTCCATGTTATATACAGCAAGAAATGCAGGATGATTATCAGCATTTCGTGAGAGCTGAAGCTTCAATAATGTTTAATTAATACATAACCAAAAAATTGACAAAAAAAAGCTCAAAGAGTAATGTAGAATGGTTTTAAGACCTGCACCTTAAAAAGGAAAGCCAAACTAGACAGATAAAAAGACCTTCAGGATCTTGATCCTGAAAACTTCAAAACTTTACTATGAATATTCTTTAGCTAGACTGCTAGAGCAATAAGGGATCAGGCAGAGCCAGAACAGTTCAACCACCAATAGAGTTTATGCTTTTGAGGCCTTTTAGACCTCCTACCTTTCATAGTTTCATCAACCAACAAATGGCATGTACAGGTATTGCAAATTTCAATAAGCATTATTTAGCCTCTAAAGATCTATTGCAATCGATGTAATACTAATTAGATATCTTTGACCACTATAAAAGAACTTGACGCTAACCAGGAGTACAGTCAAAATTCATCTATAAATCCATGGTATATGATTTTTGTATAGTCCACGAACACCTATTGTGCATTTGTGGAATGATATGAAATCTTAAAAATACTTCTAAGGAGGTTAAATATTACATTCTTAGAGTAGGGAACTTTCACCAACAATAATAGTTTTTTTAAACTAGACATCTCAACATTTTCGTCAACATCATTACCCATGGCAAAATACTACGGCATTATTACTGTAGATAAAAGTTATAATGAATATTGAAAGTTGAAACAGTGTCAAACACATGGATTGGTAAGAATTCTGATCTACTATATTGACCCAGCATCAGAAAGGTTAGATAAAGTTTGTTGGGCAAGATGCATTCAGGATATGATGTGAGCCACGAAAAAAGATATATGAGATTAAAGAGGAAGAATGTAAGATGTGAGACACAGGTTTGTTAGATATCGAATGTTTAAAAGCAACATGAATTACGTAATCACCAACTAAACATATAAACTCAACTGAATTTACTAAACCTTTTTATGCAGACAAACAAAGACCTAAAATGAAATTAGATTTAAGTTTTCTGACTTTAGATTTCTGTTATCTGAAAAGTAGATTCACACTTAGCTTCCAGCTTTCCAATGATTTTCATTAGTTACATTTAGCAGGGTTTGGCATTTGTGTGGGTGGGTGTTTTTTTTTTTTTTTTTTTTTTTGTGTGTGTGTGTGTGTGGGGGAATCCAGCTATCCATATAAAGATAAATTATAAAATAAAGAGAACCCTCACCCCTCCATCAACACTACCAAACTTGATTAGTAGATGATGTCGGTCCAAGAATTGTACCTGTCCAAGATAGATTAAACAATGTCACAAACAAGTACAATAATACAAAGGAGTTGAGAGTAAGCGAAATAGGTAGCTGATACAATCACTTGAGCAATGAGCAGAAGGCAGAAAAAAAATGAAAATCAAAATCCTACCTTCCACATAATCAAATCAACATAATCCTGAAAATGGAAATAAAACTTCTTCTTCACACATTGTATTCTCTGCTCGAACAAGAAAACAGAACAGGTAAGCATATCATCCCATTAAAATAAATTTTAAGATCAGTATCATCTAATAAGGTATAAAAAAACAAAAAAACTAAGGATATCCTTTCCTACTAAAAGAAAATGGGAACGCCTCTACTAACCTAAATGGTTGCTAATCAGATATCCAAATCCCCAAAAAAGAAAATCATGTAATTAGAACCTGCCATTTCTTCACATTTGCTATAACTCTCGGCTATTAAAGCATAAAAATAAAGGTTTGAATCTGAGGCCAGCCACTCCACGCAATAAAAGATGAAGGTTGGTTTGTAGCCAATCAATCCAAGAATGGGAATTGGAACCAGGACGTTGAATGATTTGTAGACTATTTAATTCAGTAAACTAGACTATTGGGTGAAAAACGTATCCTCGTAACTTTTTATATAAAACAAGTACATATACAGTTAAACACACACATAAATGATAAATATAATAATTAAATATAATTTTATCACATCTTAAACTATGCGCCACAAATACAACAGATGTGTTGAAATATATCTGGGACAATAAATCTGGGACGGAGAGAGTAAATTGCATGTAAAACTAGAAGGAAAGACATACAACAGTAATCTGGAAAATTATTTAAGAGTTGTTGAACGACCAAAATCACCAGTTTCTTATTTTTGGATAAAGACGCTAGAGAAGAGAGAAGAGCATTGAGGAAAAGAGATCCACCAAAAAGCAAAAGCAATAAAAAAAATGACAAGTCAAAAGCAACTAATACAAGTCCTTAATGAAGTACAGTACCCCAGTCTCCATGGAGTTCTGAAATACATACTGGCCGATACTAAGAGAAGCAAGAAAGATGCTACCTCCCAAAAAAAATGGGGAGGAAGATAAGAAACATCCCTGACTTATAAGCTTCAAAACGGTATTCTATTTTTGAAGGTGCAAAGCTAACATGTAATAGATGATAATGGTGAAGCAATTAATTAAGAGCTGTGTACTAAAAACAAATTAGTAATTGAGAGTAGATCACTAATAATTAGCAGCTATAATGAGAACATGTACAATATGTGAGATAACAAATATAAAATATGTAACGTATATTGCATTTCTTTTGGCCAAATGAACTACTATAAATATTAGTTGATATAAAAGAAGTACAAATACTTGAAGCTCCAAAAGTTACATGAACATGACAGTAGATGGACCAACCAGAGTTTCATCAGTTTCTTCATTCCATATCCCTTGAAATATAAATGAAAGCAATCGCTGTTTTATACCACTCAGGAAAGTATTCTCTGGATTAGGCTGATTATGATTCACACCGTCTTCAACATGATTCACGAGGGCTTGGTGCTGTCTACTGTTGTCAGAGATTGTCATGCACTGCACCAGATAGTTCAGTTGCAAATTTAAAGACCCATACTAGAACACAAGATAAGTCATCATCTGGCAAACCTTATTGATCATGAAGAAAACATGATAATGAAAGCCATTATGATTTGATTTTCCCATGTTCTTCCATAAAAAAAGATCTCATCTAACACATTACATCAGAAAAGACAGTGTATGCTGAGCAGCTGGAAATTGAGGGCAAAATCAATAACAACTGAGCAAATCAAACTTTGCAGAAAACATTGACAAGTCAAAGAAAAATTCATATAAATAGGCAAGGCATGAATTTATCTGTCGGTATAGGCTGTCCTGGCTCGCTAGGTCCCAATAATTAAAAGATACCTATTGATGGGAGAGGGATATATGTAGATAGGCATATCCGGGTATTCTGATTGCTCCTTATCTATGTAATGAAATAGGGTGCCATATTTTTTTCAGGAGCACATATAAAACCGGAATTCATTTCTCCTCCGATACAAAATGAATATAAAAATGACCCCGATAAAAGACTGTTCAGCTGGATCAAGAACTAGTATGAAAGTTCAGCTACACAGAAGAATGACATACTATAACACTATCTGTTTTGTCGAGCCTTGCTTTGGCATCTGTTTAGATGGTTGTATATGCTACAAATCAGTACATTACAATTACTCTCCCATGCCGGTCTTTTGCAAATTCAGGTTTACAGCCAGCACCGGCCCTGGGCTAAAGCCCAAGGTGCCCGGGCTTTAGGCCCACTAAAATTGACACATTTTTAGGGCCCCCAAGAGGTATTTGTGTTATGTATATATATATACCAAAACAAAAGAGCTCAGCCCACGTCAGTTTAAATTTAAAAGCCCACAAAAAATATACCCAATGAAATAGGCTCAAATCTCAATGGTAGACTTGTATTCTTTCATATTAATGCTCTTTTGTTCAGGGAAAGTTCTTAGTTTTTTTTCTATACCTATCTTAATAGCAATTCGCAAAAGGCCCATTTTTTTTTTGTCGCTTTAGGCCCTTAAAAAATCAGGGCCGGCCCTGTTTACAGCTCTTGTCTCCCATAGGGACTTCTAGACTATGTGCGGAGGACATCTAAGTCTATTCCCTTTCCCAGAGCATAGATAGTGCAGTTACTCAAAGATCTATCACTATGCAGCTAAAGAGAACTATGAACTAACAACTCTGAAATTAAAAATAGGGATGTCAACTAGTGGCGATTGTATATGTGGCCAATGCCCCTCCCACAACTAACCACCACGAAAGTGAGAAACATAAAAACTGTTTCCCAATCCAAACCAAAGTCCTAGAATGGGTAGGATGGAATGTCTTAAGTAAGATGAGGAGGACGAGGCACATTGTCAAGATGAGCTGCAGCCTTCTTGTAATGAATTGGTCCATCTGCAGGGTTAGAAATAGAAGATGCTTTCAAGGGAAGGAGTTACCTTTGATGTTAATCCTGTCCTGGATGTTAAGCCTCCTAATATTCAGGTTGAAAAAGGTTTCTGGGTAATATAGTTGCTTATGGGTTTAATAGAAATTTTCTAAGGTTGCGAACATAGATGCTATTCTTTCTGTAGGCTAAACTTTTTGAGGCGTTTTTTGGGGTTGGTCAATCGAGGAGCTGGTTTGGCTTCTTCTTTTACTTTGTATATACTGGGTATACATGGACTTCGCCTGCTACATCATTTCTTTATTCAAATTTTATCTAAAATAAAAGATATTAATGGTTATATGGTAATTTTTCTTATAAAGAAATTTGTTACACTAAATCATGTTGTCTTGGGTTTCAGAAAGGTCCAAGTCCTTTAATAAGTAAACCAGGTCATGATTTTATAGTTTCTTAACCATTGGTTTCAGATAAGTTTTGAACTTCTCCATTACTTTTATTATTTGGATTTATTTAAATCCGCATCGCTCATAGATTCGAAAAGTTGATTTCAGAAAAATCTTGAACTCTAGCATTTTCCAGAACTTGTAAAAGTCTGACGAAATCAGCTACAAGTGTATTGAATTCAAAGAGGATTAAACTTTTTTATGGAGCATCTAAAAGATTATCAAGTCTTTCCAAAATGGAGTCAGCTGACTGGATTTAACTGCCTATATATAACACATGACATATTTCATGCTTCCCTCCCTGCAGCATTTGATAAATGCTTGTTGGTAAGATGATGACACAGTATGCATCAAGCTTCCATCGTGTACTAGAAAATTTTAGCACCTATGCCTATTGCCTATGCACAACAAATTTTATATTTTCAATAGAAAAAAAGATATAATGCAGGTAAAATTAATTTGACATGTAGGAAAGGAGTTTCAAAGAACTTCAGCAAATAGAGAAAGTAAACTTCTTCCCGTAAAAAAGTAGTCTATCCTCTCGAACAGCATGCAAACTTATTTTTCCTTTTCCTTTTCCTTTTCCTTTTAGGTTAGTAATCTGGTCTACTAATTTTAATATTGTTATTATTATTTCCTAGAGGCAATAGTTCTCCAAATTTCTAAGTGAAGCCTATAACGTAATACAAGGCCAATAAACAAAAGGTACATCAAACTTCAGTTTAATCCCATTAAGAGGTTTTTAAACACTTGCCTGAGAATTGGAATTGAGAAAAAGTTCATCATCTTCTCGGCAAAATTCCCCAATTGCTCGTACATCAACAAGGTTCCCTGAATCCCTAATTTGGAGAATGTGTATTTTCTGATAACGAAGTGATACTATAGCCAGCAAGTCATCGTACAAGAAAACACCCATGCAATGGGCCAAATTAACATAATCATTGCAGAAAACCCTCTCGTCAAGTATACTTCCATCTTCCAAGCTAGAGAACAAAGTGAAGTCATAGAACAGTAAATTAGCCTCTAATGGTCAAGAGATAGATCCAAATTTTTTTTTTATTACATTACATAACTGAATATTATAAACTAGAAGATTTTAACTTGACACCCTGTACCTCAAAAGGTGGAATGTTATTTTTTCAATTGAAGGGACTCCTTGTACAGCTCCTCCAATAGCAGGAGCATCATGAACTTGTGGGGTTGAAGTTGCAAAAAGTCCAAAGCGGTTACTCTCTATGTAGAGGAAGAAGTCTTTGCATATTAACTCACTGCTTGAAGCAAGTGGCACACAGTATAGTTGGGTGAAGAAGCTCTCAAATTTCTTGGCTTTCAAGGGAAGATCTTGAGCATCACAATCTTCTTCTTTGCATGAAAATGTCAACCATGATGGTCTATATACAATTAGATCCTGATGATTCCTGCTAAAGCTTATGAGGTACTGACCATCATCAGTGAACTTGCGAAATGAATGATCCGGACATTCAACATCATATATAGTAGAGCTTGGGACTACATTCTCATAAAATTGTCTTGCACAGTGAATCTGCTAAGCATCAAAATACGATTTAGAGTTCTCAAGCAAAGGAATACAAAATAAACTTCAATAGTCTGGAAAATATTCCTATTGACATGAAAGAAAAGAAAATATTCATGTTAATATGAAATAAAAGAACAACAAAATGGTAAATAGATACAAAATGTTAATTGTTTATTCAATCTTCTGTACATACCAAATAAATTTTATAGGAAAAATAAAATCAGTTTTAACATCATATCTATATTTTGTTGTGGAACAATAAGAAACCCATATGAAGCTCTAGACATCCATACAGAAGATGCCTACAGCCAATTTTTTTATTCTTTTTTTTTATAGAAAAAGAAATTTTATTAATAAAAAAGAAAGGATACAATTTACAAGAAGTCCACCCTTAGCAAACTAAAAAATCAAAACAGAAAAACACTTAAAAAAGTGCAGCCCTCCAATCTCTACATAAACCAATAACAGAAATACCTCTAAAAGCCCCCATAGCAAAATCCCAAAGAGACGCAAGAAAAATAACCCTATCATTCAATAGCATTAAGGATAAGTAACTTTCTCTAAACAACCTAACATTACGCTCATTTCAAATTCCCCACAAGATAGAAAAGAATGCACATTTCCATAAAATTTTGGCATCCCTCTTACTTTTAAATTCTCGAAAACGAATTAATAGCATATCTTCCACCGTGACAGGACACACCCACCGTAAATATTTTCAGAATAACATCAAAATATATTAAAACATATGAAATCTCCTGGACCCTGTCAAAAACACATGCAAACCCTAGAAAAGTAAATAGTTCTTCTTTCACTGTCTCATCCATCAGTTAGGTAAAATGTAAACACAATGCTGCCCAGTATATCCTATTAACTTATTGTATCCCCACCTACGTAGTATTGCAAAAGAATCATCATCAATTTTTTATATCAATTCATCTAAGACAGTACAGTACATCGACCTCAGTATATAAGTAATGGGTAAAAGTAATCTTTGGGCTAGAGCACAAAAGCAACTATCTACCTAATCCTCTTCCTAGCTAACCAGAAACGTGGATGAAACTGTCTACCTCAATACCATGTTACAATATGAATCCAAAATCATTTTCAATTTCCCCTTTAAGGTAAGGAATCAAGCTCTTTTACCTCTGTCTTGCAAATAAGTAATGTACCTCGTCAATATAATTGGATCCTCTCCTACTTCAACTGTTGTCCAATCCCTTTCCAAAAGGATGACAAATATGACTGGATGGTGTAAGACTGGGTTGGACACAATAATTTTTACCCCTTGTAAATGAACATATACATATTTTACTTGGTACTTTTCTTATACTTGCATCTTGAGCTACTCTCTAGAAGTAGAAGGATAATTTTTTATCACAAAAATAGAAAGAGATAAAGGCGCTGCTAAGTTAGATAACTTCTAATCTAAGAAAATGCAAGATTTAATAAATGAATCAAAAAATTGAATTCAGCTAGGAAGCTAGCAGAGGGAAAGACGCATACAGAGGTACCAGGAGCAGGAGTGCGTATCTGCCGCTCAAAAATCCTGGCAGTGACATTGTTACTTTTAAACATCAGTGATAGATAGCTCCAAACGATTTCACTCCTTAAAAATCACCATCTACTTGCAGAAACTTAACAAAATAATACGAGCAATTACAACAAGCAAATTTCAATTCTTAATATACTCTCAACACTTTATCTCTCTCATTTCCACCTCCAACTTCTTCCATTCCCAATGCAATAGCTGATTATGTCGCCGGAATTTTGCCGCCGGTGTAGAAAAACGATAACAACGCCGGAATTATTTATCCATCAGCTGCTTTGTTACTACGCACGATCTCTCACTCTCCACCTGTCCCTCTCTTGCGCCCAAAACCGCACCACGATTTTGTGCTCGAGGATTACGTACGTATGTAGACAAATTATTAATAAACAAATACTTGTCAAGTTGTGCATCACTCCTTCTCGCTGATGTCAGTGCATAGTAATAAATTATGTCCATAAATTATATTCTCTCCGTCCCATAGTTATAGGCCGATTTCTTTTAGTACACATAGTTTAAAAAAATCAATTTAAATGACAATTTTTAACATAATTTTCCACATATATCCCTTAATATAGAATTAATTAATAAGTTAATTACTCCTTACTTATACTTTCAACTTCATTGATTAACGTGTACTGACTATTAATGTAAGACCCCAACTTTTATAAATAAAGATGAATTTTCTATAAATACTATTTTTGAATATTATGGAATAAATTTGATATAATGTTATAGTTGTGGGTAATATTTATAAATTTTGCAAAGTAAGCAAGTTGTTATAAAATATTCATTTGGTCGGGAAATATTCTTTTTCGGGGAATATTCGATGCGACAAGACAATCATTAGTGGACCCTATTAGCGGAATTATTATCGGATTGAGAAAACGACAAAAAATACTTTATGAAAATAATTACGGAGGTATTACCGTTAAAAGCATTGAACTATCCGTAGTAGTAAAAGTACGATAAAACATGTGGTTGCAAGTAGACAGCAGCGGTAATTATTGATGCTTACGTGAGAAGTCACTCACCTATACTCAATTATTGCTACGATAATTCTTTGATCATATTTATTATATTATTGATTCAATTATTGTCACAAGATTATCTCGTATAATATGTTATATTATTAAATCAATAATTGAGACGACGAGTTATAAATGATTAATAATTGTTGAAAGATTAAATATGTGTTGATTAAAAATAAAATGATTTGTGGTAATATTTATACAATCCTTGATGCATATAAAAAGTCTCATTATGAAACGTTTGTGGTAAGTTTGATTATTATATGGAAAATTATATGTCATCATCTAAGAGTCTCTTCGTCAATAAGTAATTACCTTTCACAATAGTAATTACCTTCGTGAATAGTAATTACCTTCGTCAATAGTAATTACCTTTACCAGACGTCAAACCACTTGTCGTTTTATATTACAAAGCGTCGAACCACTTGTCGTTTCACATTACTAAAGGCCGAACCAATTGTCGTTTCACATTACGAGCGTCAAACCACTTTTTTTTTCATATCACCATTCGTCAAACCACTTGCCTTTTCACATGGCGGTCTTAAGCTAGAAATCTTCTATAAATAGAGGGCCTAGTGCTTCATTATTTTTTCACGAATTCATTCAAGATATAGAGAGAAAGTATAGAAAGAATAAGAGAGAAAGAAGAAGAGTATTCGTTACTACACCACTGCGCAGATTCAATCTCCTACTAAGGTGTAAGGGTGTTATTCTTTCTTATTCATGAAGAGAACTGTTGTTATTCCATTGTTTATTATTCATTGGAATAACTCAGTATCCATGATTTACCTATACTTGGTGACATTCTTCTATTATTCGTTAGAACATCACGTTCGTGTGTTTTACCAGGACTGGTTAAAATCTTTATTATTATTATGTTGGAACATCCACATCTGTGTGTTTTTCTGGTGGGACTGGTTCCATTATTTATTATTCGTTGGAATATCACATGCATGCGTTTTCTGTGGGACTGGTTCCGTTATTTATTATTATTCGTTGAATAACGCGCTGCAAGGCCTATCGCATGCATGGTGATTTCTTTTGTTATTCCATTCTTTATTATACTCGGTTGGTTAAAACTTTGACTTCTATACTCCATGAAATTAGTGGAATATCCTCGATATTTCAAGGCTTCATCCAAAGATCCTTTCATGAAAATATTCTTTCAAGTATTCTTGAATTTTACTCTACAAAGCATATCGTGTTGACAATTTGGGACGTTAATAATTCCGAATAAAATAATTCTTGAACTTGTTTTATTGAATTCTTATATCATTGTCATCATCATCATATGTTTATATTTTGTTGAACGTCATACGTGGCTGTAGTGTATAGATGGACTTGGTATGATTATGACGAGGATTATTGATTGTAATCATGGTAGTAATGTTACAAATGATGTGAAAATTAAAAGTCCTCATTGGCCCATAGTGCATTGATGGACGGGTTGTTGGCATGATCATGACCATTAATGAATACACAAATATTCTTGCCCGTAGTGCATGGATAATTGTGGTCGTGATACTTAAAGAATATCATCAATAGTAGTGCGCGGGGTGATTCGATGATGTGGAATATTTATTGGTGAGTCTCAAATTTATAACAATGATGAAAAACCTTTTAAATCATAAAAGACGATGAGATTTTATTTTCTACTTGACTCTTTTTAGTGGATTCTTTGGTTCATTGTAGTTAAACTTGATGTTTTTATATTTTATCGGTTTAAACTTTGTTGAAGGCTAATGATAATTTATTCGCATTATCTTAGTCGTAATATTTCTTCTTTGGGCTGATTGAGCTCACCTTTTCTTTCTTTATTTCTTCTTGAAATGAGAATATAATTTGGGGACGAAATGAGGAGCGGGGTAATGGTCGAGAGGATAGCATTAGTAGTCCTCACCATTACGTAAAATAGTGTGATAATAATTGTAATGAGGACTTCTTTTGAGTTTGTATAATCTCTAAGAGACAATATTTGTATTCAAACTCACAATTTATGTTTTGTTAAATATTGTACCTGACAGGTTGTATTAGTAAGTTGTATTTGAATTCTATACCATGTATCTGGCGACCCAAGATGGGTGATGTATACCTAATTTTGGGGGCGTCACAATTAAAGTCCATAATCATAAAACTTTAACCAAAGAGAATACAACAACATTAAATATGGTGATAAAAATAATGACATTGAATGTTATTTCTTCATAAAAAGAATAATGGTTGAATATTTATTATAAGGGTATAAAAGTAAAATAATGAACCAACTAAATTTTATAAATAGTAAGTAGCCTATATATTGAAAAATCTCAAAATAGAAAATCAGCTTATAACTATGGGACGGAGGGAGTACCCAAGTTTTGGATCAGGATCAAGAGTAGACCCGACCCGTATATTACACAGAAAAATTATATATACCCTGAATATTTATGTTGATTATTTTATTATCAAGTATTTATTTATTATTTTATTTATGCATTCGGATTGAATGAATGAAAAGAAAGAAGGAATCGAAGGATTTTAAGGTATTTTGAGTAAATGTTTGGTCATTGGTGGTTGTGGGTATTGTTATATAATGACAAATTTATCTGTATGAATGAGTTTTATTTCGCCTTTTTTGCATTGAATAAAAAAACAAATGAATGGATTCATTAGAATGATTTATCTTCCAAAATGATCATCAAATACACTGTTTTTATTTCATTCATTTATTTATTCAACTCCATAAATTCAAACTGATCCGGTTTGCATGAAATTTATTTTTTGGTATCCATAGAATCTATAGAGTCTATGTCAACATTCTAATTGACCAACTTACCCAAAAATAAACTTCATACTAACCACTTTCAATTCAAACCTAACATTAAGATTGATGTTAGAAGTCTCAAATTTTTGGTCAACATTAGTTAAATAGATCTCATGTAAGTGACAATATTATAAATTATTATTAAAATATTTAATACCGCGTCATTTGAATGAGTCTCTAGCATTACTCACATTACTCAATATTTAATAATAGATCATTTTTCTTATTCTCTCATATATATATATATATATATATTTTAAAAATAATAGAGATCCTTTTCGATTTGTGAATTCACTCTCTTTTTACGATCGTAGAAAGTGAATTCACTCTCTTATCTCGGGGATTATCTACGATTGTGTAAAATCACTCTATGATCATCCGTATAACTTCAAAAATTATTCCTTCATTCTCCACACACACACACACACATATATATATATATATATATATATATTTGTGCATAGTATTTTGTATATAGGTTGTGTTCATATCGTTTTTTCATAAATTATTCCTTCATTCCCAAAAGAAAAACAAATTCCTTATATACAAATAAATTATTTTCATATCTTTCGTGTTACAATTCTATTCTAAACATAGGATCAGTATCAAAATGAATCTTTTGAAGTCAAATTCAAAACTATCTAGACAATATTATTAATTTTACCATTTTTGATGTTCAAAAAATAAATAAATCACATAAATTTTAAAATTAAAAATAATCTTATATTTTGAAAATAATAAATATTTTATATGACATTCACTATTGTTTTAACTAGCTAAATAAATTATATTAATTAATTTTGAGTTTAAAAATATGACAGATTGATCGTCTTGAAATAATACAACAAAATTGAGGAATACAAAGGTGAAAAAAGTTAGTTAGCCTCGGAAGGAGGTAAGGAAAAGGAAGCCGCCACAATGTCAACTCCACTCTAACCGACCGGCCGGATCCAAAGTTTTCTTGGAGGGGATCAAAAATAGAAGAGTGATGCCACACAGATTAGAACGTCCGTCAAAACAAGGCCAACCACATCAAAAACAAACTTCGGAGCAAATAACCCCCAAACCTGTCACCATACCAAAATCTATTAAAAAAATACAGATGGAATGAAAAATTGTTGCTCTACTTTAATAAAATAAAATAGATAAATGTCATAAAATATGAATGAAAAAAATATATTAGAGATAAAAAAGAGTGGAAAACACAAAGACCAGTTATTTTTACTTCTCTCCTTGAATAAAATAGTTATTTTACCATTGAACAATGGTAAAACAACTATTCATATAAAGCTTTGGGTCAAGAGGTCTCGAGATCCATTCCTGCCTTGGACGGCAGGAATGTTAAGATTTCAGCTGGAATTAGCACAAAAATTAAAAAAAAAATTGTCAAAAGACGTTGATCATAATACAATGTAGTTGTTGAAGGAACTGAGGATACCATCAAATGTCGCCTTTGAACTGTTACACATATAATTGTGAATGTGACTGTAATGGACATAACGAGCCCATACATCAAATAAACCTGAAATGCAGTGAGATCAGTTGGTCAATATTGGAGTTATACCAATCACAACTCTTTCCACGAGGGAAAAAATGCGAAAATATCAATTACCAGGAAGGAAAAAGCTATGAATTTAGACTTACTTGAGATAATTGCATAGAAAATACTTGTTTTCTTTGCTTGGCCCGGGTGGAGGGATAATGGTAGGCAACAAGAAGTGGAAGACCGAAAATTGGAAGGATGTGAGAAAAACCAAATGTTTCAATTGTGAGAAGGATAGCTTGCCGAATAAGGTTAAATTCATCAAATCTGAAAATGAAGGCAAAGATGAAAATCATTCGTCAACAGCAAGAGGAATGATAAGGTTACATAAGAATTTCAGAGAAGAAAGACAAAAAAGTAAAGCACAAATTTATACTCACCCAATAAATGCAGTAGCATAACGGAGACCATCAAAAGCACACCTATGGAGAAATTTGGCTTATGAAAGATGAAGTGCATAGAAGAAAAAGATAACTTATTCTGATTTATGAACTAGATGCGGTTATGGCTCATAATAAAGACTAGATGGACAATTGGAATAAGAAAAGAACAGCGCAAGCTGCACAACACCTGATTAATCTCTGGATCACAGACTCTACTAGCAATGGTTTAGATTCGTTAGCTATTAATACATTACATCAATAATGTGAGAAACACTGTAGAGTGAATGATCTTACCAGTGACCGGTGCCAAAAAAAAGACACGAAGCTAAAAGGCTCCATTGTGTTACAGGAGAAGAATACAAGGATAAAGTTCCAGAAGAGCCATTGTTGGCATACTGTTCCAAGCCCTTCAACCTCAATATGAACCAACCTAGAAAAACAGAATATATACATCACCAAATCTGACTATCACCTCTTTAAAATTATAGACGCAACAAAAAGTGATCCCTAATATTCAAACTTTCACAACACACATAAAAGTGAGCGCAAGACTAAACCTGTAAATGTAGCTCAAATAATACTCCTTTCATCCAAATTCATTATCTAGATGTCCAATAATTTGAGTACATTTGAAAATTAAGCTACCACATGTAATAATTTTCCTAACATACCAATCATACTTGCATAATTACACATCCATAATCTGCATATTTAGATTTCAAATGTTTCCTCGAAAAATTGGACTTCTAAATGAGGACAATATTTTGGGGATGGAGGGGGGAATACTAGCAAAGTTAAGGCTATAAAGAAGTTTTGACGATGCTTCATAGAATTTGCGATCGAGGACAAGGGTTCTATTCCATTCTTGGTTTCTACTTGCATTTAGCGGATTGTACCATCATTTTCCTTTGACTCAGAAGTGCTACAGTTCCCCTAGACATTTTCCATGTTCTTTACGATTGGTTGAATCAATACTCAAAATTTATGTGAAGAAGTTTGAAATGATTCTTGTCAGAGGAGTTAGAGAACTAAATCCTTACCTGTGATACATCTTGGTCTTCCTTTAGGGGCTACTCATAAATCAAAACTTATTTGGGGTCCTGCAGTGGAATGCTTCATGCTTTCTTCATTCGAATTGGTGGTTTACCCACAAATATCTTTTGTTCTCTAGGATTAGAAGAGTCCAAAGGGAGTATAGTTTATTTGTTTATGGATTAATATGTTGCTCCCCATCATGTGATTTGTTTGTCGAAACATATATAAACATATAAAGAGCAATTACAAAGAAGTAAGTACCTCCAGATATTGATGCTAAAGCAACCAAGCCACCTTGTTTTCCAGACAGGAGAATGACCGTTGCACTCCACGCAGATAACATGGCCACTGATTTTATCACTATGCTATCTTCCCAACGTGAAAGTTTCTCTTCTTTAAATAGTTGAGCAAGTGCCAGAGACAATAGTTGTACAAAACCAATTGCATAGATTATCCGAGGAATAAAATCTCCTGAAACGCCTTTATGAACTTGGGAAAAACTTAGTAGGTTACTTTCTAATCCCCAACACACTCCTACAAGCATATAACTAAATATGGTTCCTCTGATGACATATTTCATAATCCCCCGACTATTACTGTGAGGCATGCTCTTGTACAGCATGTAGGCCAATAGGGTCAAAGCCACAATTGGCAAAATATTAGCAACATACATCCATACAGGAGAGTCTTTGTCAACATGAAGTATCTGTGAAAGAGGCATCATCAACAATGTAGAATTGGTACCATGCTTTGACAGCCCAAGTTCGATAGTGAATCTGAGGATGGAGATTAGCAGTACAAAGGCAATTGCCTGCCAATACATCAGGAATAATTCAGGCCACAAAAGAACTACTCAAAAAACTTCTGAGGAAATTATCACAACAAAAAAAGTATGACAACTCATCAAATAATTATTAAGTTAAATAGGAAATGCAATAGAACTAGCCACAAAATACCTACTTCCACTAGCATCTTCTTTTCATAATTGAATAACATAAGCACAGCATCCCTATAGTAGCCAAAAGAAAAGCCGACACTTTTCCTTCTTCCACTGAAGCGAAAAAAATTAAGAACCACAACAAAGTTAATTGTGAAAAGATGAGCATACAGAAATCCATAACAAAGAAACAATCAGAACTTACAGATATAACTGTTTGAAAAGAACACTGAATGCATAGAATTGCCGATATGAAATTGCCACTCTTGATGACAAAATAAGATGAAAAACCATTCCAAAGGAGATCATAGAATTGCCATTGGAAGGATATGAACTGTTTTGTAGCTTCTGCCTCTTAACCTCTTGATGACAAGAAAATGGATGAATATTGAAGTCAACATGATGCCAAAACCAATAGCCATGATCTCTAAATTAAATTCAGTCCATTTGGTGCGGGCTAGTCCAGCAACAGTTGCCAGGAAATTAGTATACAAATCAATCTGCCTCTTAAGAGCAGTTAATGATGTATTACAATTTTTATTTTTATAATGCAGTAAATCTTTCACTGCATGTGACCTACTCTTCTCTGCTTGAGCATACATCTCTGCTACATGCAACATGTCCTCCTTGGAAAATCCGATAACTGAAGAAGCTGAATAGACATCAATGTATTTTTTTACCTACACAAGAAAGTGTGAGAAAAGCTGTTAATGGTTAAAAAAATATCTAGTATGATAAATCTACAAGAAATCCTCCAAAAGAACAAGCAAAATGAGAAAAAGAAAAGGTACAACAGCAAAAGCAGTTCACAAATTTCATAACCTTCTCACATCTACTACATAATCATGATGGAAGTCATTAAAAAATCTCAATAAAATGAAATGATATTGAGCATGCTTCTTTAGCTTTTCTTTTATTGCTATAAGCAGTTTTGGGTATTTTTTCTTCAGTTGAGTGAAAATGCTCAATAAACAATAATCTGACATTTTTAATGTTACTTCAGAGCTGAGCTGCTTATCTGAGTTCAAATGTTTTACTCTTCTACCTGAATAAAGTTATAAATACTACCAAGTAATGATAATACCATTGTTTGTAACATATTTTAACAAGAGAAATAATTCATAGGAACTATTTCAATATTATTTTTAGCTAATACAAACAGACCTCCTTGATTATTTAAACAATCACTTCTGCACAATTATATGTTCAAGAAAAATGATCTTTTCTGCAGTTATTTTCGGGGGAAACAAACAGGAAGATTGTTGCCATGAAAAAGAAATTTGGCTCAATAAAATCTCAATATCTAAGACCAATAAAATGAGCACCTGCCAAGAATTGATGCATAGTGCATCAACATAATTGCGCATCCATTCTTCCATATTTGACTTTTGGCAATTACCCTCATTGTAACTTTCTAGATTCCACGTACCAGGAACCAATGCATAGAGTACCGGATTAATACGCCCAATGCTGAAATGAAATGACTTCATGTGTTATTCCAGTAAGCAAAGTTGTAACAGCAAGCTAGGAGTCAATAAAACATCCTTGAATTTATGAGCAAATTTCACTTTGACAACTGAGGCAATTTCAGACTTCAATTACTGTAGCATAATTTCAGTATTATGGCAATGCAATGAGAGGGGAGGGGAGGGGAGGAGAGGGAGGGGGGGGGGTTGAACATATATATCCTTGTTACATGACTTGCTCCAAGGAAATCCCATTGGAATGCACCTTCAAATGTCTTGTCAGTTTACACTCAGGTAGCCAGTAGAAAAACTACCAAGAGAATTTTGAAAGAAAAAATTACCACAAAAGGGAAAACATAGCTCATATACAAATGACAAACATCAAATCAAAGTCCAAAACTTCCCAATATCAGTAGAAGAAATCCCCTTCCGTATCATCTAAATTTCCTCGAAAAGAACAATATGAGCATAAAATAAACTTCTATTCTCAATGAATAATTTAAAACAAGACTTAGAATCCTAAATACATTCAGCTAAACAGTTAAAATATGAAAATTAATACTGATAGGACGCTTGAACAGCACCTTCCATAAGGAAACGGAACACCAAGCAATGCCGACACCGTCACTGCAAAATCAAGCTGGAAATTAACTTGAGTAAGGGATCTCATAAGATAATATATAATTCCTTCAGTTAACTAGAAAATATCACCAGATCACTTATACACAAAGGAATGGCAATCCTGACCTGTTCGATAGAGTCAATGCACACCTTTCTGCCAGCCTGGAAATCAAAACATAAAAAAATATTATTTTATAGAGTGAAGTTCAGAAGCTATTGTTTCACCACTTGTGGTTTCACCTAAATCATCACAACGACACCTATTAACAATTTTTATCTAACACTGTTAATTTTTATGGTTAAAGACTATTTTACCCTCTACATGTTAGCAATTGAATATGTTTGACCAATTTTTTATTTGTTGACTTTTTTAAATATTTATCAAACAAGTATAAACAAAAGAATATCAATTTAAAATTAAAAAAAAGGAAAGGATAAAACAAAAATCAAATCATTAATACCTTTCGCTCTCTACCGAAACCACCCGCACTCAACAATCACTCCCATACCATCCAAATCATTGAACCCACATCACTGCTTGCTCCCACCACCACCATCTTCTCAATGCAAACCAGTTTCAGTCTCAATTTCACCATCATCATCCCTAAATACCCTAATTCAAGCTATGAATATAACTCAAACACTGTCGCCACCATCCTCAACCACTGAAAAATTAGACAACCACCATCCATATTGTCTACAAAACCCAGCCCCAATTTCAAGCCCAAACGGCCACATTTAAAAAGGGGGAAAAAGGGAATAAATATAGCCACCGATTTTCTTATTGAGATTAAGATGGTATGAAACTCTAACCCCTTCAAGATGAACACATAAGAGAAGAGCAGAGGCTTAAGTGTTGGAGACGTAAATGGAGATGGCAGTATACACCCCTTCTTCTTTTATATCTTTTTAAATTTCTTTTTGAAAAACTTTGAGGATGATGGGTTAATGGCAGTGGCGGCGATGGGAGACCACGATCTGCGTTGGTGTTAAGGGATTGGGGCTGTAATTAGCGCCAGCGATTGGGGTACAACTGACGGCGACGATGGGGTACAATTGGCGACGAGGATGATGTGATGCAACAATGAGTGGGCAGTCGGATCTTTTAGAAACTGGTATAGAGAAAACTGCAAAGGAATAGAAAAATATTAAGATGACACCTCTTATAATTAGATTTATGTATCATTTTTTTGTTAAACAATTTTTTTAAAATTTATTTTTATATTGTAAATCTTTTTTTATTGTTTTAATAGCATATAATTTCATATTTTTTATTTATGTAATAAAAAATTCCATCAGTTGTTTAATATTTATATATTTATTAACATTTAGTTTAGTCTGTTTAGTAAAATGTAACAATAATTTAGTTTTAATACTTAATATTTTAAATGATAATATTATGAGTTTCTACATACAATTTTAATATATATATAAATAAACATTATTTTTTGCTGTTGAAGATTACTAGATATTTTTTTTGGACTTTAAAAGGAGGAGTTTTATAAGCTTGTAGATGAGAAAAAGTATTAAATAAGAAATAGACCAAAAATTAAAGTGGTTGGTTGTTTTATACAATGATTTAGGGTTATTTGGACAACTGATGCATGAATATGATTGTTGGAAGTCACTTCACTCGCTTTTTGGCGAGTGATCTCCACTTGCTATCAAATTGGATGGAAATGAGGTAACTTGCCGCTTGAGGGCAAACCACAGGTGGTGAATCGATAGTTTCCGTACCATAGGTGGTGACTCAAGAATTTGAGTAAACCACATGTCGTTTTTTGAATTTTACTCTATTTTATAAGACAAGATTCATCAAAAGTGAACTTAACTGAACCAAGCTTGTGACAAGAATCACTATCACTCCTCAACTGATCAAGGACAATGTTGCTAGACTTACTTCTATTGGCAATCAATGAACTGTCCTCTATAATTAAAGTCTTGATATCATGCAGATCAACCTCTGATAATTAAAGTCTTGATATTTTCCAATAAAAATAGTGAAAGAGTTCTATTAAAAAGTGAGTAAACTATAATTCATGTGGGAAATTTCTGAAGCTTAAATGTCTAAAGTAAAGCTATCGTACTTCAACTTTTTATGTTTTATAGTTTCGCATTTCTTCATCATTATTCTATACTAGTTTTTATCTCTCTCCCTCGATTTTCTATTATTCTTATTTGCAACTTTAAAATAGAGCAAGCAATATCATTTGACAAGTAGAAGAAACCTGACAGATTTGTTGTAGTAATGGTATGCCTGGGATATACTAAAGACCCAATAGTTGGAGAGTAATTAATACTCCCTCCGTCCCAGGATAAAAGTCCTTATTACTATTTTGGGTTGTCCCATGTTAAATGTCCACTTTCTTTTAATAACCAAACTTTTACACATTTGTTCCTATTATGTCCGTAGCATTAAATATCTCATACTTTTCTTATTCTAATTCTCTCCATATTTAATGACATTATTATGGGTAATTTTTTCATTTTATTCCTCTTCTTAATATGCGTGAAAAGTCCACCAGGACTTTTATCCTGGGACAGAGGGAGTACTAGATTTCGTTTATCCTTTTCGATAGAAAATGAAGAATTATTCATTAAAAAGGACAAGTGCAGCAGAGTATGACTAAGCAGGCAAAGTATAAAAGAGTTAAGAAACATAAGATGTGCAGCAGAAATTCAACGGTCAAAGATGATAAACCAAGTGCCTTAGGAAACCAAAAACTCAAGGGAGACATGCCCACTACTAGCTTAAAGGAAACATATAATCTCAATCCAAGTCGAAGTCATCTTCTTATCAATAGCTAAATCTAAACCTATAAGCTAAATGACTACTGGCAAAAATGCATTTCCTCATCAGGCACTCGACAGAGTGAAGATCACTAACAATATGGTTAGTCCTAATAAATGGGAAAAGTTACGAAATTATTCCAACAGTCAAAGGAGAAAATCGTGTCTCATATTCAGCTCTGCCCATGTTAAAAATTGTACATATCTACATATACAAAGAGTGAGAGGTAAATACCAAATCTAGTTTGCAAGATGAAGTATCAAGTTCCAAGGAAACAGAAGGTGGAGGCTTCATACTCATAGCAAATATTGATGTTTCAACCTGCAAGATATGTTTCCAGTAAGATTGAATAGAACTTGAAACCACGTTGAGTTTCTTGAGGAGCTGAACAAGTATTACACCTCTTCTGGAGTCCCTCCACCATGATCACCATTTATAGTTTGCCCATGATCACCCATCACAAGAAGTAAAGTATTTTCATGCAAGCCTCCTGGACCAGACTGGCTCTCCAACACTTCAACAACTTCCTGAAATAGTGGCCAATTTGGTATGAGTGAAGACCAATAGAAATTTTAAAAAATACTAATCTAAAATAAAATTTATGAACTAAAGCAAAATATTCCAGGTCAACAGGCTCCTAACAAGGTGAAGCCAACAAGTCAAGGAATATAAAATAATATTAAGCCCCAATATATCTAATATGCAGTTCTCACTTCTCATGCCACAATAATTACTTGCAAGTACAACACACAAGATTTTGATGCTATATAAACTAAAATCAAGTTGCAGAAAGGTACGGACACTACATAGAAATTCAGGAACTCCACTTCTGAGCATTTTCTGTAGACTCCTTTTGCTCCATTTCAAGTATTCAAACAGTGCCTTGATGAGCTATAAACAGTACAAGATACTTGCCTCTAAAATTTTATTGTACTGCTCCAGCTTTTCAATCATCGGAATGGAATCAACACCAAATATATGCCCAGCATGATCCTGATCCAAAGATAATTTGACATGATTACTTATATGTTTATCCAATAAAAGCAAAGAACACTGAAAGAATGTATCAAGAAGTTGTCAGTAACTAGACCAAAACTTGTAGAAAATAAATAGCAAAAACCTATCATTCAACCAAAGAAAGGGATATGAATAAAAAGAAAAGCAAGAATATGCATGACAACGGCACCCATTATCAGGAAAAATAGTTTAAAAACTGTTATACGGAGAAATTCAAATATTCAATCCAATTTTCTCACTTGGCAAAAGAGCAGGACCAACATACCACGCCAAGATAATGTGCTACTAAAACATCCCAATCTTTTTCATACAAGGTCGGGAACAAGTGGTTGGTACACCCATTGTCTACCTGGCAGAGTAATTTTATGACATTTAGTCGAGGGTAAAAACTATATACATTAAATATACAGAACAAAATATCATATATCAATGCATACCGTATCAAGATCTTTAACATTGAAAGAGGGAAAGGGATAAGACTTATTAAAATGATGAGGAAACAACTGCAACCACGTATCATCCCCCATCATCACTACTCGCTTTCCATTTTCAACCAACTGTTAGCGGAATCAAAATTAGGCATATACAACTATAAGAAGTGGTATAGATAATAAAAATTAAAAATTAAAATTTACTCTATTAAAAAATTGATTAAAGTAGTCATAACTGCATGATGAAGATTAGAAAAGATATATAATGAAACCTGATGTATCAAGTTGTCTTCAACAATTGCTGGAGCGCCAAAGCTATTCCCTACATCTATAAAAGTAGGAAGTCCACCAGTTGTCAAGCCCTGAAATAATAACAAAAGTTTAAGACCCTCTGAAGAAATATTTTTAAGCCTTTGTTTTTTATTTTAAGATAGAAACTCTCATGCCTTTATTAACTTGACATGTGCTCAGTACTAGACACAGCATATGATAAAAATAAAAAGTTTCGACCATTATCCTTATCCTTTGCATCAAATTCTTCTAATGGATAAGAGCTTCATGACATGGAAAGGAGATAAATCTCACATAAAAAAAAGAGCATGTGAAATATAATATACTGCTTAATGACAAAATTTACAATGTAGTTTGTAAAATTGTCCAGGCTCCTTTAATAACATCTTCCCTAGTTCAATTAAATCACGATAAGACCTCTAATTTGAATTCTGGCAGAAAATTAAACTTATATGGTCGCATATGTTCAAGAAGTCTCAGTTGTATGCCCAAAAAATTTAAATTATGCCAACGTCAAAGAAGTGTTGAATACATGTCTAGGAATTCCCATAAGGTGTTGGTATAACATATGCATAGAACTTTGTTTACCTCCTCGTTCCCAATCCTAGACTAACTTTGCTGATCTAAGGTACCCTCCCCTCATCAAAAATGGAAGAGCCTCCATGTAATCAGAAAAACAATAAAGAACAGTAACACCTTCCTCTCTTTTTAAGCTGTTTCAATACTTTAAGTTATACAGCTTAGTGGTGGGACACCCTTCTTTTAAACAGCAAAATCTTCCTTCTCACCACTATACTAAAGATCCATGAAAACCTCCTTCAAAACTTTCCTTAAAGCAGTTTTCATCCTAAATTATCATTGCATGCATATTTCTCATGGCAATCCTAGAATCACATAAATAACATATGGGATATTTAGTATATGAATGACTTAATATTCCAGTTGTTTTTATAAAGATTAAGCTTCTAGGGAGTGGCCCAACAATGTATAGCTATGTTACCAACTGCACTTATTCTTAGACACAACCACACAGCTCACCTGTCCGAGCCTTAAACATTGCACCAGTTAGTAAACTTATCATAAACTAAAGTACTAAACTGTTAATTAATTGTAAGATCTTAAAAACTGCTTCGATCAAAAGGGTAAAAGATTAATAACATACACCATGCATCTCCAAGCATTTATTCATTTTAGCGAAACACTCTTTCACCTTCAAACGTTGCAAGCTGGTCGTTGGTGGATCTGCAACAGCTTTGAAAATCCTAGCAGATGATCCGGGTCGAGATGCGAGTTTATGTAGGACTTGTAATTTATCCATCCATGGTTTTCTCTCTGTAAATATTATGTATGCACTATTGCAATCACATTACAGCAATGAAAGGAAAAAGGTTGGATAATCATTTATGGTTGGAGTTTAAAAACTCCAAAATTTCAAATAGTTCAGTACAGGAATAAAACCCACACGGGTGATCAAGTGGTTGTTAAACTTGGACATCTGATATACAATTCGGAAACACCTAGCTTAAGCAATAGCCCTTAAGCCTCAATGTAATAACCAATTACCAGAGCTCATACTAGGAAACTCACTGGTTTTTCAGAAACCATACAATAAAAGGTAAGAGAAATAAAAAAGTAAAGTTTACAAAAATTAGTTTATTGTATTGCGGGTACATGTCATTGGCTAGTACCCAACAAATGTGTCCTCGCATTCTTTCTTTAAGCGAAAAATATGACTAAAGTACTCTTATGTACTACTTTTACCTTATAAGGATCACCAAGTATTAACTCTTAACAACCTTTGTAAAAATAGATACTCCTTAGTTTTTTGAAAAAGTTGTTCCATAGTACAGAATATTTAACATTTCCGTATTAAAACTAGAAGAGAAAATGTATCACTGGCATTTGCTTATCCAAATTTATTTACTTGAATTAATGACCACATATCACCTTATACAAGTTTAATATATTTGTGCAGCAAAATTTAATTTACAATAACTCTGTCTTTATTATTTTGCAGTTAGCACTTATATGGCTAACATTATACCAAGAACTGAATGATCAACATTTTTTATAGTCTTAACTATAAAATAGGAATTATTATAAAGTTCATATTTTATGTATGAAAAGTGATATGAATATACTTGCATTCAAAAATGGAGGGTAAAACATCTGATATTAAGTAGATAAATTTTAATTAAAAAAATTAATCAAGATGTTAATATATTGGTCTATATTTTAAATTGGAATTATAAATTCATGAATTCTACAAATTCAGTTTATTTACACATGATGTCAAGTCAATATTATTCCTCAAATATCAATTGCAAAGTGTTAGTGAAAGTATATTAAAAATGTAGGACTTCTTGCTCGTATGAAAATTTCTTACGACAAATTCTGATTCTTATGAAACTGTAGCAACAGTTATTTATAAATCTCCCAAAAAGAGTGCAGAGAATTTACTAACAAAATCTTTTCCCATCATTTTGAAAGGGAACTATAATATCATTTATGACATGTTCAATTCTTGTGTCCTCTCTTGAGTGCCTTCTTATGGTGATAATATTCAGGACATAATAAAAAGAATAAAATTTACTTACTTTGAGGATTACCAACAAATAATCAAGAAAAAATCGTAAGTTATGAATTTTAAACAGATTGAAAACCTATTCAAGAGTCGAACACTTCCATAATCAACAAAATGAACAAAAAGTACTTGAAAAATATTATGAAAATGCTAACCATCAAAAAAGGTACTCGGAGCAACAAAATCAATCCTGAAAATAAAATGTACAACAAAATAAGAAATTACTTAAAGCAAATTGATTATGTACTATATACATAAAGAGATAGAGAAATAATGCCTGAGAGCATCAAGAACAATGATGACAAGGCGATCTACTGCAGGTTTGGTCCAGCAATCATGTTGATGAGACCCATTTTCTTCTTCTTGGCGAGGGAAACAAGGAGATTGGGAAACATCTGAGCATTGACTGTAGTGGGAAAGTTCAGTACGAGTGAGGAGAAAACCGCTGGTGAAGAATAGAATGGCAATGCTATGAAGCACCAAAATCAATAGGAATATTGAGAATGCCCATATCCGTACTCCCCAATTCTCACTCCTCCACCACCGCCCTGCTGCCATTAATCCTTACCGCTCCGTTTGTGATGCAGAGTGATTTGTGACTAAACTACCTGATTGCATGCCAGAAATAATAAATGTGAAGGACAGGAATATGATCAAGTTAATTACTACCCGAAATTCTTCAGTTTTGTAAGAAACACCTGAAGTCAGTTTGGAGGCAGAAATTTTTAAATGGTTTTAGGGTTCCAAAAGTCATTTTTTCACGCATCAGAAAAATAATTGTTCACATCCGGTATTATTGAAAAATTCAACTGGAACTGCGAGAATCGGTTTATTAAGGTTCAACGCGAAAGCCAATTACAATTAAGTAACTGAAATGCTTTCACAATCTCGGTGACCACACTCATTCACGCATTCAAGTAAGAGGTCCAAAGAAATACCAGAAGAATTCAAACAAAAACATTTAAAACTAATAGCCCAAATTGGGAAAGATAAATTGGGTATACAAAAATGTGAATTACCTAATTCCTTATCAAAACTTTGGTGCTGATGCCGTTGGCAGCTGAAATAGAGCTGGGAAAGATCTGAGAGGGAGAGACGGTTTTTAAGTCAAAAAACATATATATAACTACTTGCGAGTTGCGACTTATAACTTATACTCCCTCCTCCGTCGACGCATATTAAAAAGATGAATAAAATGATAAAATTATCTATAATAATGTCATTAAATATGGAGAGATAATTAGAATAAGAAAAATATAAGATATTTAATGTTACGGGTATAATAGAAAAAAATATGTAAAACTTTGGTTATTAAAGAAAATAGGACATTTAACACGGGACTATCCAAAATAGTAATAAGGACTTTTATTCTGGAACGGAGGGAGTAAGTCATTTTAAAATAAGTCAATTTAACCAAATGTAATGTCTATTTTAACCATCTTTTTATTAATGTCCTTTTTAATAATATTCATATTATTTTAATTTGTAAGTCATTATGAGCCAAATATTTTTACTTATAAATTACAACTTAAAATAACTAATAACTTAACTTATAAGTCAATTAAAATAAGGAGTTTCTGAACATGACCTATTTAAAATGAAAAAGTTTAAATATACTTATAAATTATTTTAAGTTTTAAGTTGTGACGGGTTCGACCTGAATTTGAATTATAAGTTAAAAATTAAATTAAAATAAATTATGAAAAAATTAAATATAATGATTACAAAAAAAGACACATTAATTCAATATCATATCATAACAATCATCCATAATCTCATTAAATAAAACACTAAACAAATTCTCTAAACATATCAATTACAATCTTATTTCAAGTTAGAGATTTTTTATGTAATAATCTCTCTCATTGCTTTCATAATTAAACCATTTCACTCGTTGAATGAAAATAATAGAATAGAATCAATTTATCAGATTGTACGACATGCATGATGCATCCATATAAAACGAAAGTATACAGACACAAGAATTGATTAGCATGAAGTTAATTTTGGTCAATTGAACAATACGTTGTCGACATCGACACGCAAGTCAGGAGAGGATCTTTCTCTGCATGTCAGCACTGTATTTGTCAATTGACTAACTTACCATGAAGTTAACTTTATTGTTATCGAATCCATTATAAACCTATCACTAACAAGCCATTTGGATCAGCCCAATGCATTAAAACATTAAACTAGTAAGTGCACAAATGCTTCTAATTACTTGACCGGAAAGGTGCCTCAGAATTGCTTCTTAAATCGGATATTATATGGTCTTAGTTCAGATGTTGTTCAAGTTAATGCATTTCCAGCTACATGTTCATCAGGACAGCCCAAACCATTGCATTAGTTCACATTAATGGGCCAAACCATCCAACATGTGGCTCAGAGTTCTTGTTGATCAATTTAATTGGTTCAAACTTCAAACCGATGCAACTAATCAGACAACCATTAGCTGGTCAAGCTTAAACCATTACATCGGTAACTGTAATTATAATTTTCTATTGAAACTCGAATCACATTCATTTGAAAAGTTCAAACTGTTCGGACTCGATTCAAGGTTTTAAAATTCAAGCAAAAGAAAAATAAAAATCTCACATGGGCCATCTAGCCCCTTGTTCCCTAGGGCTTCAGCCACCATTTCAACCCAACACATTGTGGCATTTGACAGGTCTTAATTCCAGCCACTAAACCTTGTAGCTACCATAAATCAAAATTGATTGCAAAAATAAATAAGAAACCTGTGCCAGTATAATAGCTACATGCCTCGGCTTACAGTGAAATTACGCTGAGCAGAAAAAAGACATAATAATATAGTAAAGGCATCACAATATTCTCGAGATAAATTAAGAGTCTTGCTGCTGCTTGGGCTTCTTTTCCGGGCGAGTATTTGCCTCACCTTTCATCTTAGCTTCACGACGCTCCCTCTTCAATCCCTTTAATTTGTTAGGTACCGGCACACTTCCAACCTACAAAAACAAAATATTTATTAAGGAAAATGATTTATATAAATTTATGACGAACATGAATTTGCGACTAAAGTGAAACTTTTAAGTGATAAGATGAATAAATGATGATAGCTATACTGATTCTATAATTTCAAATAGATAGAATAAACATGTACATTCAGTAATTATTATGGATATAAATTTGTTGTGTCATGTACCAAGAATCTATTTATAAAAGAATAGGTTCAAATCTAAACCAAACTAGTGTATTGTCCCCCTATTTTCGTGAATCACCCTAAATAATAAACTGCTATTTTCTCTGTTGATCTGGAATATAAATCTTTCCAATTTTCCCTTCTATGATGTCGCCGCTAACATTTTTCTCCTGAAAATGACAAAGAGCAATCAGTATTTCACATGTCAAATACACGAAGAGTCAGATTCCAAAAGGAATATATACAAGTCTAACCTTCTTCTTTTTCAATTCAGGAGCTGTTTTCATAGATTCTTTCTGTAAGCCCTCATCAGGAAGACGATGTCTTCTAATTACCAAATCCATGGATGGGCCAACTTCAACCAACTCCATCCTTGGTACTATTGTGCCAGACTTCTTCAGCCATAATGCACAATGGGTAAAAAGAACACCCTATTTGGAGACACGGCTGTACACACGTAAACACGGTCTAACCCAGCAGGTTCAGATTTGTCACAACCCATAGGCCATTTATACTACTAGCCAAATCCCAAAAAAAAAAAATAAAAAGAAAAGAAGATCACAAGAATTTACCTCTCCATGGAAAAGATCAAGTAACACTTCTTTCTTTCATATGTTTCAACTCTTCAACATTCTCAAATCCTTCTCCAATAAAAAAGCAAAGAAAAATCAGAGGAGCTAATTTCTTATCATATGAGAATGACTGCATGCTTTTGAAATTTTCGACCCCAACCTCCACAAGATCATAAATGTGATGATCATAGGTTCGATCCTATAACAAGGTTGTCAGGCCGCTTCTTTTTGACGAGAACCAAACTGCACACAGCAGCCACAACAGATTGAATCAATATCACAGTTATTCAATTAGCATAATAGAATCACAAAGAAGTTACAATTGCATGTCAAATTAAGATAAACTCAACAACTTCTAAGAAAGCAGAAAATAAGGGGGAAATGAGGGGTTATATAGTTGAAAACAGTTATCCAAGCAACACAGTAATATTAATAAGATAAAATCACCAGAATGGGACAAGAAGAAAACTCCACAGCTTTTGCCAATATTGAGTTTTTAAGGGAAAAAAACAAAAAAGAGTTGTAACTGCTCAAAGGTCGAATAACTATAATAGTTATCAGAGACGAAGTTGAGTGACTCGGAAGCTGCAACAAAATATTCATTAGTTTTGGAGCATCCCTCAGCTATGAACTGTATTTAAGGGCAGGCATTTAATCTGTAACTATATAAAAAGAGGGATTTCAAAGATGTTATTGACACTACTGAAAAGTGTACAATTGAAAAGAATAAGAATAAAAGTTTGTTAATACGAAAATTTCCTTAAAAATCAGAACTTTGTAGTATATTATATAGATAATTAACACTACTCATGAGCACCCATTTTAAAATATTTGTAATTTTAAACCGACTGAACATATAAGAAGACTTTTATGACCTATCTCCATCAAAAAACAAAGCATCACTAGAAGCCAGAGTACAAATTTAATAAGCCAAGTCAAGTTTTTGCAGTTTTTGACTCCTCAGCACGATATAGGTCATGCATGAAGGCTTATCTGAATTTTTCTAAACTTGTTCAGACTCAACTTGAGAGAATTTGATGCAAGATAGATTTAGAGAAGGAATTAATGAAGAACAATGGAAAAATAAACTAGGATTTAAACCCCACGTTTAAATCACTAGGGTCTCATTAGTGTATCAATTCCATGAATCAACACTAAGATGAATACAAATGAATAGTAATCAACTTCAATATCTATATTCTAATAATCTTGTGGGGATTACAAGAGACTCAAAACCATAATATTACTTTGGAAATAATAAAAGTACTAAATAACTAAAACCTTAGCAAACATTAATAATTCTTAATCACTCATTAATGTCCTAAATTCCCACTAACAAATAAAACTCATAAATCACATCAATTATTTTTACATTAAACATAATAAACACTCCAAATAATAAATATAAAAAATCTCTCCTTTCCTCTTGATTTTTGATGAGTGGGTTAGCTTAATATATTGTTATCTTTTGAGTATCGCATATACTTTTCATGTGTTTTGTGTTAACTTGCAGGAACAAGCAAGTTATGAATGGGAGTAGCTGTCAAATAGGAAGCCTTTCTAGAAACTATGGTATACTGGCGCGAGGCGCGTTGCCATGATGCTAGCGTGGGGTCACCGGATGAACTAAAACTCTGGATGGTGGCGCGGGCGACCGTCATGAGAACAACTTTGGTATGGTAGCGCCAAAGCTAGAAACGAAAATTCAGGTGAGGAGCGGTGCGCTGCTTGCTTGAAGGCCAAATCGGGCACGGGGTAAGCTAAACGGCGTATCCAATTGCTGATCTTATTTCCTTAATTCCAAAGTTGGCTAGTGATATGATCGAGACTTATCTTATGTAATAGGGTTTTGTTAGGATTATAAGTATTGAATTTTTAACTTGGCAGAAAAAACTTTTGACTGATTTTCATCGAGAGACACACTTGGAGATCTAATTGAAGAGCACGACAGATAGATATTGAAGAACAGAGACGGGAGATCCTCGATAGAGTTTTCTTCTTCTGTACACAATATGTTATTTAATTATTATCTTCTAGTTTCAATTATGATAATGAACTAATTTCTTAATTAAGAATACAATGGAACCGTTTGCAAAGCATTAATTCAATTACCTATTATTTCTACTTGATGATTCCTTTGAGTTGATTATTATATTCTGAGCGTAATTAAATAATTGTTTGGTCAACAATTAACCTCATATCTTTGATTGAATTGACATAGGAAATCTTAGATTAAATTTGAATATAATAACGCATGAATTTGTTGATTCTAATTAAAATAGCATAACAGTGTATGAGACGAAAGTACTTGTATGTCATGTGTAACTGTGTTAGGAGTTTGTGCTTAATGAATCTGTTTTAAGTGTTTTGCACGAAAATAACAAAATGATTGGAATAAATCTTTTTATTAATCTTTCAGATGTTAGTAAATTGATAGGCAATCCTAGTTATCAATTCATTGGATAAATCAAGGGGAAATAAAGCAAGGGGATTATTGCAAAGCAATTGGGGAATTTGTATTCCTATGTCTTAATCATCAGGTAATCAATACTTGTCAATTTAATTAGTTCTTAATCACTTTAATTTAATCAGTTTTCACAAATCAATTGGAGTGACTGTTTAAGTAGGATAAATTAGTAGAAACTGGATAATTAGAATAATTATTATTAACTGTTCCCTGTGGGTTCGACATTCTTCTTACTTTTTTATTACTTGATTGGCTGTGTATACTTGTGCGTATTTGTCATTATATAAAACGGACAACAAATTTTGGCGCCATTGCAGGAGAACGGTTCTAATAATTATTTTATTATTAGTTTAGTTTATTTAAACAGATTTTTATTTTAATTTTATTTACTTTTACAGACTTCCTTCTGTTCAAGTCTGTTCAAGCAGTGATCTGGGATTTGTGTGTGCACCGGGGTAAGTTCAGTAGTTTATGCAAACACGATCCAAGGGTCCCGATTTACTCCCGTACGACAATGAAATTGAACGAACTTTTCGGAGGAATTTAAAATCAACTCAGGCTACGGCTGAAAATCAGGAACAAATGGCTTATGAAGAACGGAAACCGCTTCAGGAATATGGTATGCCAAAGGTTACGGACATTTAGTCTAGCATAGCACGGCCGACAATTGTAGCTACCAGTTTTGATATCAAATCAAGCACAATTCATATGATCCAAAACTCAGTTCAGTTTGGGGGAGCACGGGGAGCACCGAATGATGATCACAAGGATCATCTTATCAGCTTCTTGGAGATTTGTGATACTTTCCGATTTAATGGGGTGTCCTAAGATGCCATCCGTTTGACTTTATTCCCATTCACATTGAGAGATAAAGCCAAGAGCTGGTTACATTCATTGCCACCTGGATCACAACATGTACTGACTTGGCGCAAAAGTTTCTTGTCAAATTCTTCCCACCAACAAAGACGGCCAATATGCGGAATGATGTTCTCTCATTCAGACAATTTGATTCAGTCATTATATGAGGCTTGGGAGAGATTCAAGGATCTACTTCAGAAATGTCCATATCATGGGCTACCTTTATTGGCTTCAGGTGCATACCTTTTACAATAGTCTCGACGATCGATTAAGGACCAAGATCGATGTCTTTGCGCAGTCGAAGCGTTGAATGCTAAAAGTTGTGAGGAGAGCTATGACCTGTTAGAAATCATGGTGGCCAATAACTACCAACGGCCAACGAGCAGGATGTCTCAACCGAAGGTGGCAGGAGTATTTGAATTGGACGTCGTGACAGCATTGTCAGCACATGTAACAACTCAAATTTTTGCTTTGACAAAGAAGAATGTTCAACAAGTGGAAGTGGTATGTGAGTTGTGTACGGGGGCCTGTGTTACTCGGACTCGGGTGCGGGTACGAATTTAAATGTCGAACGCGTGAAGTCAAAAAATAGAGGATACGCGGATATGGATCCAAATTTGGACACGGGTGCGAGGATACCGTATGTTATGATTTTTTAACAATAATGTTTATGTTGTCCAAATTCATATAGACATGCATTTATCATGAAACTTTAGGAGTTGAAGTGCAAAAATATAAAGAAACAATGGCATAATTGAAACTACTGAAACTTCAGGGGCTAAAATGGAAGAAAACAAAACTACGGGGACTGATAAGTAATTTTCCAGGGGCTATTTTGAAGTTTTAGAAAACTTGGAGGATTAAATTAAAAAACTATAAAAACTATGGGGTACCTAACTGTAATTTTCCAGAGATATTTATTCCCAAATCTGATCTCAAATACTGAGAAGCTCGTTCAAATACTCAGAAGCTCGTTCGTTGGAGAAGAAAAGAAAAAAGCGACGATTCAAAGAAAAGAAAAAAGCGACGATTCTACTTCTTTTTCTTTCAGTCGATTCTTCTTCTTCGTCGATTCTTCTTCTTCTGTCGATCCTTCTTCTTCTTCTGTCCATCGCCATACTGATTACTGTTACGTATCCGGATTAAAAGTGCCGCACCTGACACAAATCCCGCACCCGCACCCATGACAGATCGTGTCGACATGGGTACTCTATCAGATGCAGGAGAGTCCAAGTAACATAGACGGGGGCTAATCCATTGGATCAATGTGCTATCAACACCGAATCAGTGCAGTTTGTGGGAAATTTTAGTAAGCAGCAGCAGTATGGGACAAACTCTAACAATTATAATCCGGGATGGAGAAATCACCATAACTTCTCGTGGAGTAATAATCAGAATCGGCAACAAGCTCAACCACAAGCTCCATGACAAGCAACACCCCCTGGATTTCAGACAAGACAACCACCCCCACAACAAGAAAGGAAACCGAAACTTGAGGAATTGTTGATCAAGTACATCAAGGATAATGAGACGTGGAAGAATACGCATGAGGTAACTTTGAGAAATATTGAGAATTAGATCGGGCAGTTGGCTTTAGCTATGAACACTCGTCCTCAAGGAGCATTGCCGAACGACACAGGAACAAACCCAAGAGATGGAAAAGAACACTGTAAGGCAATCACTTTGAGGAATGGAAAAGAATTAGAGAGGACGTCCAAAGATGAGACAAATCAATTACTGAATGAGGACAGTAATGTGGAGCAGTCAGTGCAAGAGGAAGTGGAATCGGGTAAAACAACAGAGACGGACAAAGCAGATGAGAAAGCAGAGATAAAAAAACCCAACTCATATGTGCCACTGGTCCCCTTCCCACAGAGGCTCTGCAAAGCTAAGGAAGATAAGTTGTTTTTAAAATTTTTGGAGGTGTTCAAGAAGTTACACATCAACATTCCATTTGCAGAGGCGATATAGCAAATGCCGAGTTTGCGAAGTTCATGAAGGAGATCTTAACAAGAAAAAGGAAGTTGTAAGATTTTGAGACTGTTGCACTTACGGAGCAGTGTAGTGCTATTCTGCAGAAAAAGTTACCGCCAAAGCTCAAGAATCCAGGTAGCTTCACCATACCTTGCACAATTGGGGATAAATTTTTCGGGAAAGCACTGTGTGACTTGGGGGCTAGTATTAATTTGATGCCGTTATCCATCTATTCTCAGTTCGGTCTACCAGAAGTAAAGCCTACCAATGTATCTCTTCAGCTAGCAGATCGGCCCCTAACTTACCCACGGGGATAGTGGAAGATATATCGGTTAAAGTGGACAAATTCATCTTTCCAGCTGATTTCATAGTACTCGACTTTGAGGAGGACAAGGAAATTCCACTTATACTTTGGGCGACCATTCTTAGCCACGGGAAGAACGGCGACTGATGTACAAAAAGGAAAACTCACGATGAAGGTTCAAGATCAAGAGGTGACCTTCAATGTGTTCAAGGCAATGCAGTTCCCGAAAGAGGCTGACGATTGTTTTAGAATTGACCAGGTTGAATCAGCAGAAAAGGAATTTTCGGAGATTAATATATATGGGGATCCGCTTGAGACAACATTGGTCAGTTCACGCGTCAGATTTCCCATCTTCGTTGGAATATTTGAACATTAGTTTTGCCTGGGGTCTTTTGACTTCATACTATTCAAGAAGAAAGACACTATACCAATAGATAGAAGATGTATGGAACTTTAACTGTTAAGAAAGAATCTAGAACTTAAAGAGCCAAAACCCACTCCTATTTAGTTCAGATATAACATACTGCTAAGTTGAAATAGCACCGTTCACAGATTAAAATCAGTAGATGCTTAAAGCATAACATGATACAATAACAGACCAATAGTGAAGAGCCATTTGCCAAATGATACCACACAATATCAAAAAGCTAATTTTCACTTCCCGATTTCACCACAATTTAGACATGATGATTCAAACTTTCTCTACTATGGTAAAGATGCAAAATTTACATTTCATGATGAACCAAAAGAAATAACAAAAGTTCACACTTGCAAAATATGAGACTAGCATTCCACAAAACAAATTTGCACAAATTAAAAAGGAAAAATAATACAATACAATATTACTAAAATTAAGTTGCTCACATATTGATAAGTAAGCACAACCCAGTATTCAACAATTCATTCAATCAATCAGTCAAACATTTGAACAACATAAATTAACAAAAAAAGGAATTCACTCAGCTGTTCAATTCTCAAAAGTTACAATTAAAAGCCCCAGAGCATACACAGGAACAAACATGTTATTCATGACCAATGACAAACTACAAAGCATGCATTGGAAAGCTCATTACCATGATCAATTCTATTTCTTAGCACAAGAGATAAGTTAGAGAAATCCCAATAGGAAACAAAAAAATCTTTGAAAAGAAATATAAGACTATAAGAGACAAAGGCAAAAGTGAAATGTGGTTAGGAACGAGACAAAAGCATAATCTTAAGAGCAATCTGCAGTGCAAACATTGTTAATACGCCTAGATAAGCATCCTACCTAGTCAGATCTTATCAGTAAATAACTCTTTTATCTTTAATAACAAAAATCACCTAATGAATAAATCAACAATAAGAAACAACATTTGTCTAAAAAACTAAACAAACAATATCTCACACAACCTTCAAACTTGCTATAACAACCAAATGTCATACAAAATATAACTAATATGACAAGTGCAACTAAACCCTCGACAAATTTTTGAAGAATAAACGCACAATTAGTAACAAATTTAACCATCACAAACCATCTTCAAAACTTGGAAAGTAGTCACTTTCGCATAAGTTGCACAACCTGCCCCTCATAAAGCTAATTTAAAATTGGGTTGTACTGACTAGTCTCGTAGTATCGGAAGCTAAAAATCACTAAACATTTACGATGGATTTACACAGTGTACATGTTTGTTGGGGCATGGTATGCATCCGGTGTTTTATCCAGTGTATACCTTAATGGTAGTGGCTTCCAGTTCCGTCATCATTTAAAATAACATTAAGGTTCCATTAGGAACTTGGACACACCGAGGAAAAGAAAGGAAAAGGTAAACAAAAAAAAATGTAAAAAAGAAAAAATATATCTCAACAAGATAAATCTAACCATCTATACTACTAAAAAGTTCAATATTGTGAACAATGTTAAAAAGTGTCAAAAATGAATAAAAATGCTCCAATAAAATTTTATATTTCATTTATTTTTCCTTTTCCCTCAAGTTTTACATGTTTCAAACGGAGTATAAGAGTTTGATATGAAATAACTATTCCACAAGAACTATGGTTGGTTCCCCTAAAGATGATCCCTGTCAGCCAACTTAGAATGTGGGAGTGAGTTCCAGTAGGGATATCAGTCAAATTGGCATCTCGGTTTTCATTCAACCAATCTAACAAAAAGTTCATGTGAAACAATCTTTCCTCTCGCTGACAAGTCACTAACAACCAAACATGCTGAGTAATGTATCATTTCTTTTTGGGTGGGGGCGAAATGAAAAGACGAGCAATAGTTACAGCCTAGCCAGGTCTTATCAGTAAATAACTCTTTATCTTTAAATAACAAAAATCACCTAATGAATAAATTAGAATAAGAAACAACATTTTCTAAAAAACTAAACAAATAATATCTCACACAAACTTCAAACTTGTACTAACAACCAAATGTCATACAAAAGATAACTAATATGACAAGTGCAACTAAACCCTTGGAAATTTTTTGAAGAATAAACGCACAATTAGTAACAAATTTAACCATCACAAACCAGCTTCAAACCTTGGAAAGTAGCCACTTTTGCATAAGTTGCACAACCTGCCCCTCATAAATCTAATTTGAAATTGGGTTATCGCTCATCTGCATTATTGCTATACATAAAATTTGGACAGTTCCACTGCATGTCTAAAGATCTGGACAGTGCCCTAGACCTTGCAATGTAATCAAAGGACCTCGTATTGTCTCACATCTACCCATCTAAACCCGCACCAATTGGCAAGAACTTTTGAATCAAAGCAATGAGAGCAGGATCCTAATCTTTTTTTGAGAGTACATCCAGTAACATGGAGGCAGTAAATGCATCTACAGAGAAGCCTCAGCAAACCATTTTCTCTAGGAGTATAGCTGCTTTATAATACTTATTAAGAAAACATCCACGGATAATAGTGTTGAAAGTGACGCTATCTGGCAAGCAATCATTAGCTTCCATTTTAATAAGCAGCTTCAGTGCTTCCTCAAGTAGCCCTTCACAACAAAGTCCTAGAATCAACTTTGTGTATGTCTTAACATCTAGTTGCAACCCTTTTGAAGGAAGGTTATTAAAAAGATTCCCCATTTTATAAAGACTTCTACTTTTACGTAGTCCATTAATGAGAATATTGTAAATAGATATGTCAGGAATCAGACCATTAAATTCCACCATCTTAAACAACGACAATGCTTCATCAATATAATGGTTCTTGCATAGACCATCTAATAAGATACCATATGTGTACATATGTGTAAAGATATGGCGTATGGCCCTGAGCTTGCATCTCATTAAAAAAATCCCGTGCTGGAGCACATTTATCTATCTGAAATAGCCCTTGTAAAATGGTGTTGCAAGTTACAATTGTGGGTTTCAAACCTCTACGGGGCATTTCTCGAAAGAGATGTATAACTTCATCCACCTTATTCTTTTTGCAATATCCATTTATCAAAATGTTATAGCTAACACTATTTGGCACAATCCCCCTATTCACCATGGTCTTCAACACTTGCCACTGCTCCATCCATTTCACCTCGCAAACAATACCATGCATGAGCCCATTGTAGGTGACTGCATTAGGGCTTCCACCTCTTTGAATCATTATTTCAACCACATGCTCTGCATCCTTTACATTCCCTTCCTTGCAATATCCATTTATCAAAATGTTATAGCTAACACTATCCGGCACAATCCCCCTATTCACCATGGTCTTCAAAGCATCAGCAAACAATTTTTCTCTGTACAAACCATCAATAATCGTATTGTAGGTAACAACATTCGGCACATAACCACCATTGAATACACCAGCTAAAACAGCAAACCCATAATCAACTCGATTCAAGTGACAATAACAACTTATGACAGTATTCATGGTACAGATACTAACCAGAATTCGTGCAGCACACATTTCTTTAAATAGAGAGACAACAGTTGAGTAATGTTCCATTCTGACAATAGCAGCTAATAGTTTATTGAAATGGATAATAACCGGCAAAGGGTGCATTTTGACCATTCCATCGAATATAATAAGACCATTATTGAGCTTAGCAAATCCGGATTTGCATTTATCAGTCAATAATTGATATTGTCAAGGGAGGGGCAAATTTAGGATTGGGATTAAATGGGTTCCTCAAGATTCGAGTAGTAGTACTGGTAGTATGAAATGAAACAGTATGGGCTAACAAAAATGGAATCAATTTGAGCGAAAGCAAAGACGCACCTGTTCTTACCATTTGTAATCTCTGAAAACGAAAGCAATTCTACAAAATCCCCTCTTAACCTTACTCCTGAACCCCTTAAATCCCTTTTTCAAAAAAATCCCTTAAATCCCTCAAGAAAACCCTTAAATCCGATCAGTAATAGTAGCATAATTAGGTAGTGACCAATCCAGATCCAGATGTGTGTTTGGGGATTAATTTTTTTGTTGTTCTACGGCTGGCTATCATCTCCTTCTTTAATTGGATTGTTTTCTTTTGTTTTTCGAGTATTCATTGATTAATGGCCTCCTGTCCTGCTATTTTCGTCAATTTTTTTCTTTTTTGTCGTTTTTAAAACTCAGTAACACAATGTTAATGTGTCCCATTTCAGCCCGATTAATAATTTAAAGAAGAACTGTATTTTATGAAAGAGAAACAGAATAGTTGCACAAACACAGATCAGTAAATTTATATAATCACAACTTGATCCAGAAGTGAATATAATTTAAGATAACCATGACTGTAAATACCGTTAAAATGATCTTCTGCTGTTCGTCTGTGCATAAATAGGATTTTGGTGATCATGAAGTCAGAGGAGGTTTATGTGGCAGGAACCATACTCTCTTGCACTTTAGTTTGCACAATGTCAAGGCAAACCTGAAGATCCTTAAATTCTTGGTATTTTGAAAAATCCCCTGCCTGGAATAACACAAATGGATCTCATTTTGTTAATACATAGGGATAGTCGGATACCAGATATAAAGGAACAGATAAATAGCTGAAATTGTTGATATCACTGAAACTGGCACATCTAACCAAAAGCATGTTATTTCTCTCTCTCAAAATCAAAAAATAACATGCTTTTAGTTTATTGGAATCTGGCACATCTAACCAAAAACATGTTATTTCTCTCTCTCAAAATAAAAAAATAACATGCTTTTGCTCTCAAATAGCATGTTATTGGAAATGCTTTTACCCAGCAATGACATAAACATGTTCATTTTCTTTCCAATTTCCACAATGAATTAATGTTCTCTCAAGCACCGACACCAAAATATACTTAGAAATAAAATGAAAAAAATGGGTTTTTACAAAAATTAAACTTACACGAGTATAAAGATGGCATCCAGATTTTTCAAGTCTATCTCTCACATGCTTAAAAAGGAAATTTCATGCCACACCCAGGAACACTACAGGCAAAAGGTTTGTGACTGTCACTACAGAACCTGCGTCATCTTGTGCTGCTCACAAAAATAAAGAACACAGCATCAACGTCCCTCCAATCTAGAGCTGATAAGTGGAAGTTTCAAGGTTTGGTGACATTGGTGTCAATGCAACTACAAGCTTGTATGATTGTCATAATATTCTTCAAGCATAGTACAGCCCCAGTAGAAACAAATCACTACAAGCTTGTATGATTGTTGTTGTTAAATTCAGATTACTTTCCACTGCATGCTCAACGGGAGACAGAGAGAGAACTTCTCAGATTCCCAAGCATAAGTGGCTAATATTTATTCCCAGGCTAAAAGTGCAGAAATACAGTGAAAGTGTTTCCCTAATATTAATATCAACACTCTTTGTTTCAAAATAGGGCATTTAAACATGTTGACTTCCCTTTACTTGGCCAGACAATTAAGGCTTCACTCAATCCAATAATAATGTACACAAATTTAAGCAACTCAATCCAATAATAATGTATTTATGTAGACAAACAGATACAATGCTAGCAGCCTAGCAAGCCTCACTACGGTTCTCTCAAATTCCGGTTTTAATAGGCAAAGTAAACTTTCCTGAAATAAATTAACATCACAAAATTAACACAAAACACAACCATGAAGCTGAATAACACATATTTCGCCCAAATTGAGAGAATACACCAGAAGCCCCAACTTGTAAAACACGATAAGCCCCAACTTAAAAACAGCAGAATTCAATCAAATTTCACCAAAAGACACAAAGTAACATAAAATTGAATTGGGGGGCCGTCCGGTCCTCTTAATGACCGGTGCTTTTAGTTTTTTTTTTTTAACCACAATTACAAGAATAATGAAAAAAACTGTAAAAATATACTTTCTTTTACAGTTTTTTTTTTCAAACCTCTATTATTTTTTATTTATTATTCTTGTAATTGTGGTTAAAAAAATAAAAATAAAAGCACCCGTCGTTAGGACCGGACGGCCCCCAACCCCATAAAATTAGACAATACCCATTAACCCAATTCACACCAACAAAATTGCCTTTATTAGACTAAAATAACCTCTAAAAAATTACAAAATCTCTCATTGTATCCCTCTGAAGACTCCTGCTGAGCAATTGTAGCAGCTCCCATTGACTGCCGCTGTTAGAACACCCTAATATTACCCCTTTTGGGATTAATGAGCTCAATGGTGAATCGATCATTCGATTTCCTATTACGATTACGAGAATGACGGAATAGAAGAGAACGACGGAATGGAAGAAAAGTAAGAAAGCCTGCTATGGCTACTGTAAAACCTCCTCTTCTTTTCTTAATAATAAGACCTTTGACCTTTGTATTCGTTCGCCAAATCTTGTTCAGTTCCTTCCAAGCTCGGTTTTGTCTGAATCTTCGTGGAAGAAGAAGATGCGGTTCACCAGCCACTACATCTGTGGATCCCACCAAATCATCAAACCTAGCGGTTGCTTGCTGTTTGACCAGTGATTCACCGACAACTATATCGATGAAGAGTCTCTCCAAAATACGCCCTCTGATCAGTGATTCCTTGGCCACTGGATCCAGGAATCCCACCTTATTCTCAAATGATGGTGGGTTGATTGATTGGCCTCCTGCAAGCTCATCTTGCATACAAATTCTGGGGTCCCAAGTCCTGCATCAACCAAGAACATTTTTTCCCCTAAGCGTAAAACTTCAGATTTTAAGGCGTTTCCACTACCTAAGAAAAAACTGGAATTAGATCTTGGAAATGATCGACTCAAATAGATGCTCATATATCTGATCTTGGAATTAGATCTTGGAAAAATGAGGGCCGTGTTGGTCGTAGACGACGGCGGTGACATGGTGGCGGAGAAAGCTCTAACGGTGAAGCTCTGAGTACTACGGTGGTGGAGGTTGGAGGATCGTGAGAGCAGCGACGTCTCAACACTGTATTGCCTCACATTTGGGCAAATCCTGAAATGGGTTGAAGGGATTGAGCTTTCTGGGTGAAGAAAATGGTGGGAATTCTTGGGTTTGGAAGGTGAAATTGGGTCTGAATTGCATTGATTTGAGAGAGGGGAGTGATTTTAAGGAAAACAAAATTGTGGGTTTTGAAGAGGTTTGTAAAGGGTATCTGGAGAGGAATTTATAGAGAGAGATTGATGAACGATTATGCATCTTGAAATAGGGAGAAGAGACAAAGGACATGAAATTTTAACTGCTACTCGAAAGGAGGAGGAGGCAGTTCTATGGCTTTATAGGAGAACAACATGCCCTAATATGTTTGAGCAAAAAAAAATTACTGAATTTAATAATATTTATGTTGAAGTTATTTGAACTTATTTCACTCCTTCAAATTGAAATTAGAGATAACTAGTTATTAGAAAAACTCGTGCAATGTCCCAATTAAAATAATAAAATATTATTATTCATATATTTTAAAAAATTAATTATCAAATATTCTATATTTATGCTCTATATTATTCAAATATTTTAATTCTTTTATATTTTAACATTCAATTTTATCAAACATAACCTGAGTCCGCTAACAAAAGATCAAACATTGAGATTTTAAAAAATTCATAACTAAATATTTAATATTACACACGTTCTTATTTTGACCGAGATAGCTAACAATATTATGATATTTTTATAAATATTGAATTTTTACACGAGTTCTTGTTTTTAAATAAGAAATTTATATTTTCACATATATTTATAATATTTCTAAATAATTATCTCTCATATAAAAATAGATTATGTACAAATATTAAAATTTATATGAAAATAGTACTCCCTCTTAAATATGGTGAGGAGGTGAGTGCATAGTAGTATTCTCAGAAGACAGTTAAGATATGGAGAATATAGTTGGAGTTGCATTCGAATCGACTCGATCCAAAATTTGAGTTGCTCATATTTATTTCATAAAATTTATCGAGCATAAAATAAAATTTGATTAAAACTCATTCAACTACCGAATCAAGCCCGAACAATTTGAACTTTTCGAACGAATATAATCCGAATATCAATAGAAAATTACAATTTGAAAAAATTCGAATAATTTATCAAATTTTAAAATTGCTCATATTTAACTCATTTATATTTCGAATAAAGTCGAATCAAACTTTTAATCAAACTTACAAAAATCGAGCGAATGATTCTTTCATTTTCGACCTACATTTGAAGCATTAATTTTTCGATATAAAATTTTAAACAAAATGACGAATTTTCAAGTTCAGTTATTTATTAGTTTTTCGCAAAAAATTCTAGTTTTATAGTGAAGAACACTGAAATTATTTTTAAAAAAAATTTATTTAAAGGGTAGAACACTGAAGTAAAAAAAGAGGCTATAAAGGGTATTAGTATAAAGAGCACCTAGGGGAAATAACAAGCACGCCCACGCCCACGCCTACTCCTACGCCTGATAATCAACTAAACAAGCCTGTACATGGAAGCTAACTCAAAAAATTCTTACATAAATCTCCCAAGAAAAACTGTGTTAAGATCAACAAAAGGTACAACAGGCTCTGGTATACACCTCATGGAGTGAAAAAGGGAGGACACCGAGGAATAAGAACCACCGGATGCTCGTAAAAAGTTTCTCCTCCTTGTCTTGTAACCGCTGATCAATTTCCTTCTCTCCAAATCGTCCACCAATTCAACCCCGACAGTAATTTAAAGAAGAGCTGTATTTCATGAAAGAGAAACAAAATAGTTGGACAAACACAGATCTGTAAATTTATATAATCACAACTTGATCCAGAAGTGAATATAATTTAAGATAACCATGACTGTAAATACCGTTAAAATGATCTTCTGCTGTTCGTCGGTGCATAAAGAGAGGATATTGGTGATCATGAAGTCAGAGGAGGTTTATGCGGCAGGCACCATACTCTCTTGCAGTTTAGTTTGCACAATGTCAAGGCAAACCTGAAGGTCCTTAAATTCTTGGTATTCTGAAAAATCCCCTGCCTGGAATAACACAAATGGATCTCATTTTGTAAATACATAGGGCAGATATAAAGGAACAGATAAATAGCTGAAATTGTTGATATTGGCACATCTAACCTCCAGCTTACAAAAAGATAGGTGATAAAAAGTTCATGCAAAATATTCTGGCTTAGTGATGTTAATATTAGAAAAGTAAATAAGTCCTAACCTGTTTAATTGTGTTCTTTAGGTGCATCTCAGCTGCAAGCAATTCTCGACGACTATTAGTACGGGAAGCAAGTTCCATATACACCTTAGAGAGTTGCAAAGAAGCATGTGCAAACTTCTTAAAACGGTCTCCATCTTTCCACAAATCAGATCCCTGAGAGAGAAACAGTAAATTCGAATAATGCTAATATTACTAGTACTATAAATCCGGAAAATGGCACTGGAGCGGATCCTTTTTGTCTTTCTGATCGACCTGAAGCGATCTCACTATCGGTAACGGAAGGGCTTTCTCAAGTCTTTCTCTCGTTTCGGAAGCACTCTCCTCATTCTTTCGTTAGGGCGACTGCTGCCGATGTAAATTAAAAGACATGATAATTTTTTGAATTTACATTTTAATTTGAATGCTACAGTTTTAAAAGTTGAAACTTTGTAGTTTGAATAGTACCTTTTTAAGTGTTGAAACTAAGAATAAAGTTTTACTCACTTGATTAATATCAACATTTTGAAAAATAATGAATAACTAAAGGCTGTTTAAAAATTCTCTACATTATATTCAAAGTTAACACATAATGAGCATGCTGGCATCACATCTGATAATGCTCCAAACGTGAGAGCGAGGCATACAGAATCAAGATGAAACCTTTTTAAGAACATAAACTTAATATTTTCGATGATCATTTCTTTCACCTTTTGTTGTGCACCTAAAGCAAAGAATATAAATGGAAGTAGGGGTGGCAATTGTGTCGTGTTAAGCGAATCTGTGTCATGTCGAAACTCGTGTATACACGTGTTTATAACACGAACCTGTTTATTAATCATGTTTGTGTCGAAAATTGATACGTGTTTAAGATGGTGTTTATGACACGACCCCGTTTATGACACGTGTTTATGACACCAACCCACTTATGAATCGTATTCGTGTCGAAAATTGCCACCAAGCATGAGTCCAAATGTTAATTCAAAATAAGGCTCGATCTGCACCCAAAGAGCATCAACTTGGGTCATGCCCACGACAAGCCCACTCAAGAGGTAGTAGAGTTGAGCCTTACACTAGACTAATTAAACCCACATGTTCCGATGTAGAACTACGTATTACAATCTCACTCGCTTAGATTTCTGACCTCATCAAACATTAAATTAATTAGCAGCAGCCTTCGTTACCCCACATCCAACAACCCAACTGGAAGACCCGATTTGATCTTTTAAGAGTAGGCTCTGATACCATTTGTATGACCGATCCAAGTCCAAATTCGAATCCAGGAAAACGCTCAATCGATGCGCAAAAGGCATTAACTTGGGTTCAACTTGGCCCACCACAGGCTCTTGATCATGACTATTGGTACAATTAGTAGTAGAATTAAGCCTTTTACACACACTAATCAAACCACATGTTCCAATGTGGAACTAGATATTACAACAAATATCCACATTAGACAATAGAACCTTAAGACTCTCAATTAATCAATTTTTTGGGCTGTTTTGTCCACTAAATTTTAGTTGGACGCTTCAATAGCTAATGGGATAAAAAAAAATACATTTTTTGCATTACCAGTTTACAACTCCAAGAATATATTTGCATTAAAGACTTGCAACAAACTCATAACCACAAAGGAAAAATTATAAACTGAAATGAAGAAAAAACTTGGGAAAATAAAAAATAGCCTACAACTGTAGTATCACTCATATTATATCATAATGACACCATATAATGCTATGACATTGATGGTGATACCTGGAGTGATCTAACTTGCTTTAGCAAGGCCTCAGAGCACATTGTAAGATCTCCTTTGAGTTTGTGCCACCTCGCAAATAATCCCCACGTCTCTGGTCCTCCTCCATTGCCCACGATCTAAATCAAAAGAAAATAAATCAGAAATGTTGAAATGGGAAATGTAATATTTCAATATAGTAGCCACCCCCACCCCCCAAATTAAAAAAATTGGGAATAGTGTAAGCTCCTCACCTTCATAAACTCTGACAAACAAACCAAAGCTCGCTCATAACCAATGATATCAACTTTGTATAGTCAGGGTTTATTTGCATATTAAAATTACTAAAGTTGAGGAACAAGTTCTTGTTAAAGGTTATAATTTGTGTTGGGCTGTCAGGAAGACACGACTTGACACAAAGTCGGGCACGCAAATGCTGACAATGGAAATCTGCAACTCAGAGCTTACTCTATTTTGCATGATAAACTAGATTATCGAAATGAGTGATATACAAGTTCTTATATTTGAAACTGAGCATGAAATGTAACACACTCAAAACTGCAAGTGCATGTGCATATACAAACATAAGTTAGTTTGATAAAAACCAGAAAACAGAAGGCAGAGAAAGAGAAAGAGAAAGTATACCTGCTTTAAAATTTTTCCAAGCACCTCCAGCAAGTGATCAGTTTCCCGTTTTCTTGCCAAGTCAACTTCAGAAGATGCCAAATCAGTAACACAATTGACATCAGAATCAGAATGAATGTGATTGGTAATACCGTCCTGGTCGCTGGCCACAGGAGAATGGCAACGGCTTGATAAAACTCGTCTTTCAATCGCTATAATCATCCTCTCTAATAAGCCGGCATCATATTTTTTAGTTTTAGTCAGATCTAACACCTTTTGTACAGCTTCAATTGCCTGCAACGAAAGCATCAAATAGTTTTCAAAAACAATAAAGCATAAGCATGAACTATCCTGAATAAAATATATAAGAGGAGCACATATCAGAAGGAAAATCGAAAGTCTGAGTAGAAATGAATTTGCTTGACTCGGCGGCAGCTAATACATTGTAGTTTAGGAGGGTTCAAATTTGTACCCTAGGCATTTTAAACTAACGTGGATATGCTTGGGTTTTAGTATTACTGATTGCCAACAATTGTAGAATGTCTATGCTGCAAATATTCTAGATGCTAAATTAGTGATAATTAGTGATGTGATAATTAGTGATGAAGTAGAGCATACTTGTTCCAAAACCAACTAGGAACAGGTTTTATGACTGTGATAATAGCTGATGTGTAAACTAGGGATGACAGTTTCAGGTACACAAAGCGACAAAACCTAACAGCAACCACTTCGTAAAACCATATATGGTTTGGGATGGGTAGTGAGATTTACCTTTAGGTCACCCGTTACATGCTACTCGTTTAGTAGATACAATTTTATAATTTATAATTTTTCATATAATGTGCACGTATACAATGCTAAATCTCAAACTTGTGAGCTCTTAATAGTTAATAGAGAAGCTCTAAATAAATTACAAATTATTTAAATGTATTATTTATATAGAATATCGTACTGTATTATATACTTTATGCTGCATTATACTATAAATGGGTACAGAGTGCCTCGGCGTAATGGATTAGAGGGACGGGAATGGGTAGCAAAAAAACTATAGTGTTTGGACCTGTGGTACCCCTAAGATATGAATGATCAAACCAATTTTCACTTAATAATGTAGTGTGGATTTTTGTTAAGCTGTAGGTTTAAGACGCTGACCACGTAATATGGTCGGGCATGTCTGCTTTAACATAATGAAATGCAACCAAAGTTTTTCCAATAATATTTCATCTACCTAACCCGCATGAAATCCCTGGCCCCAAAAAAATAAGGAGTTTGTTGTCCTAATATTGGGTTAAATACACTTTTCCCCACTCGACGTCGGTACATATGCATCACTGGACTGAAATTTTTTACGGTCAACTCATTGAACTGTAATTTTTTGCAGTTAAGTGATGCATTTGTAAACTGAGGTCGAGTAGAGTGGGGAAAAGTGGATTTAACCCTCCTAATATTAGGTGCATTTAAAGCATGGATAATAAGTGGAGATGGCTTTAAGACAAAATCTGTGTCGAGGTATAGTAGCTTAGCAACTCTCTAGAATAGAAAGGTTATCAACTATCTGCACACACAAATATTACCTGACCAAAATTATCAATGTCTGCAGCAACATGGCTGAAGTTCTCCCACAACTGCCAGCTATTTCGCCTGCAAGAAGTCATTTAACATTCAAGTGCTATGAACAACAACATGATGATGTAAAAAAAAAAAATAATCTAGGGAGAGACAGAACTTGAACTTCAATGCTTCTTTAAAGGCAATGAAAGACTCTTTGTTTTGCTTCTTAATCATATGCCTGCAAAGATAATTAAAGGGTCATGATCTTGATATCATCTGAATTGACGAAAGAATGCAAATGAATTTCAATATTGTCTCTGAAATAACATTATGATTCACTATGCACTCTTTACTTAAAAGGTGATTTGCACTAATACAAGTCTTCTAGTGTAAGTTGTAAACGACGTCAGTGTATTTACCTTGTTGATGTTTTTTATCAGATAGTTCTTAGTACTAAAGGCAGTTCACAACTTATATCCATTCAAAAATTAGGCAGACTTACTTCAAAATCCTTGAATCTTCCATTTATTTACATGTTATGCACTTCATCTCATGTGGAAGTAGGGCAGCCACAAGAAACTGAAATTTTTCAAAAATTTTCAACTCTTGTGTTATTATTAGCTTGTAATCCTCCAAAAGCCGTTAACTGAGAGGTTCTACTAATTAGAGAGGTTCTACTATGGTGAATCAGTGTTTTATGTACTTCAGAAGGATCCATAACATTTGTTTATTTTCACATAGCAGTCTAAGAAGTTATTTAGCCTATATGTTCCCACTTTGTTCCGAAGAATAAGAGATGTATTTGATTGGTTGAGCTCCGTTATCTTAATCTTGTCTAATCATTACTGCTGCTCCAGTGAGTTCAAGAGGTTGTGGTCAACACAATTTCTCACCTATAACATGAATCAAACCACTTAATTGTGTGCATAATGAGACTTAATATTAGAAAAGGAAAAAATAGGTATTTGTAATGAAAAAGCCTTTCATATTGTGGAGGACGGTGATATACTTGTGCCGGGATCATAATTGTGACATTCTGGTACTTATAAAATTTGTTCCCATCTCAAATTGCGAAAAATCAATAAAATCACACTTTCAACATCATCTAATAGATTTGTGCAAGAAATAAACTTGTATGAATCTCCGGATATGGATTCAGGTAAAAACTATGTTTTGAAACCATATAACTAAAGAGTTGGCAAGGATAAAGCTAAATGCACCTCAAAAGATGTTTTTAATTTTTAAGGAATGAAGTGAGTGTCACCACTTATGTTAAACATGCAAGACTGATGTACCAGAAAATTCAGTTGTTGATGAGCAAAAGGCAACTGAAAATATGTGTGCTTCCTGGACATATCTCAGCAATATAGTAATGATAATAATTAATCAATAACCACGCACAAAATTCTTAGCAAAATCAGAGATTTCATCTAGTATAATATAGGTTAATAGCAGACAAAAGAAGATTTCAGAGCCACATAAGAAAGGAAGCCCAGTTTCGTTAAAGACTTCCCAGATTGGCAGATAGATAATCTTAGGAAAACCAAACTTTACTTCAATAACCTGTATACTACCAACTCAAGGTGAATCATTCATGAGTATCATTAGACAAGGAAAGCAAAACATAAGAAGATATATTCAGTACATAGACTGCAATTATTACTACTTGGAGTGCCAGAAGATGACATGAAGAGCGAAGAACATACAAACAAGCAATATTATTCCAAGCCTCTCCATTTTCAGGATCTAGTTGAACAGCACGCGTAAATCCAACCAGTGCTTTTTCAACATCCCGAGCCTGTATATTATTCAAGCATAAAATTTAAAGAACTGTACTAAAACGAAAATAAGAAAATGGGAAATAGAAAGAAAATCATGAACATAATGCATGTCATATTGCTTGCGAAGAAAGCTGTTGGAAATAGCAAAGCATCTTTTGCTACACTGTTAGGCAGCACAGGATTGTCAAAAGCATGTTGAGGATCTATCTATAGCCTTTCTTTTCCTTTTTCTTTGAATAGATAAAAATGTTGGTTATCTATTGTTATCAAGTTTATCAGTTGCTGTCAGGAAATGTGATAGGAAGAGGTTGGATGCTTCACCCTTGGTACAATGCAGTCCATTTGGAGTGAGAGAAACAGAGGAAGTTTCCAGGACGAGTTGTTAAAACTACCAAGTAGCACTATTTGCCTTTGAGTTTTATTATGATTCTGGCAAAAATTAGGTATAATGCAGCCTAAGGTTGTATGTCATGAACTTTTTAAGTAACTTCCTTTTTGTACGTTGGCGTCTCTATTATTTGTTATTTCTCTGCTTTGGATCCTATATATGGGGTTTGTGGCATGGACTTTTAGATACAGGTATTGTGGCATAAAGGTCCTCTTTAACAACCAATTGATTTTTCTTGTACACGTAAGTGCAGTGGATTGAGCTCAATTTGGCACAAAAAAAGTATAGATGATACCTTTAAGGCAGCAGCACCAAGTGCAAACCAGCCATCTGGAAACAAAGAGTTCAATGCCATTGCAGACTCCCTAATAGAATGAAACCAAGAGCAAATCATTTTGATTTGGAATATAGAAAGAATGGATATCGATATAGCTAAGCGCACCGTGACACACACACGGAGGAAAGAATACTGCAATATACCATAAAATTTTCGACATCTCATACTCCCCCCTGTTGTATGCACTGCGAGCAAGAGACCGCTGTTTCCACAATTCAAAAAATTAAACGAAATACCATAACAAAAACTGAATATGTAAACCACAAACATGGTAAAGTTTGGTCGATAAATGTGATCACCTTTGCTCGAGCAGATCTGTTCTCCGAAACCTCAAGGGCTTTCTCATAGCAAGAATCATTATTAGTAACATCACCAAGTGAACACCTAAAATATAAAACAAAGTTGTGATGATTCAAATTGACAGTACAACCATTTATTAAATCTTCTAATGGCTCTCCATCACATGAGTAACAATACAGCAAACATAAAATTGGATAAATCATTTCTCACATACATCATGCATGAATGTAAGACAAAAGTGAAGGGATCTGATCAGAAACAAAGGTTTTAAATTTTTGACGGATTGACGTAAAAAGGAAAAAAATGGTTCCTGAATATAAAAATTGTCCAGCTTCAAAAGAACCATTGAAGCCTAGAAAGGAAGAAGAAGGTTAACCTATTGATATGCAACCAAAGGTAAGCCACAAATAAATAAATAACAAATTCTCCAACTAGTCTAACGATGTAATCAGGCAGAGAATCTTAATTTTTTCCTTATCATCATTCTTTGTTACTTAAGTCAACTTTCTAATAAGACACCAACACTAGTAGATTTAAAGTAAAGATGGACTATAACAGTAGTCAGTAAATTCATAGTTTTTAAGTGGGATACCAACCACATAACAACTAACTTTCAACACAATAATATGCAGTCTTTGGCAGCAAATCGAGATTCTTTGAGCAGCTGTCTAACACTTTCTTTTGCTATATTTTTAATGAGTAATCTCATCAATGAAAAGGTGCCAGAACAGAAAGCAGGCCATGCGCGCATGGAACAATAGTCAAAATTAAATGCAAGAAAGTTAATTATGAGAAGCTCCAATTGAAGGATAGGAAAAATGTAACACAACTAAGCTCCCACAGAAATGCACCTTAAAAGATACAATGGGATGAGTACATGTTAGTTCTTAAGCCAAAAGAAAGTAACAGTAGGGCTGTAAATGGCGAAATAACCGATATTCGCTCGTATCCGTATTCATGTCAAATTATCCGTATCTTTGTCAAAGCGAATATTATCCGTATTTATCCGTTCAAAATGGATGCAGATATATGCATATTCGTATTTATACGTAGTATCGCCTCCCAGCACTTGTGATGCCTCTTCTATTTGAGTGTGCTTCCACAACTCAGAAGCATCTAAAAAAGATCCAGGCAACTCAGCACACCAAAAGGAAGAACAAAGGTAAGAAAACCTACTAAGCAACATCAAAATGATAATCACTTAACTGCTTTGCGAATTTGGCATACAGCACCCAAAAAAATATCTCCCAATGTAGATTATATTGGTCAAAATGGAACCCAACACATCTGTCTCTATATAAGAAAAGACTAATTTTGTCGCCTTCATTGTCACTAATCCTAAAGACCGCTGAGAACACCAATATCATGAATAATGCTAGAAATCCACGAACTCTAGTTTCGACTCATGAAACCTCTTAATATTTGGGAACCAAAAGCCATACTCCTAAGTCCTAACTAGAGATTAGAGAAATATAATAAGAAACAGTATCATTACCCTGAACTGTCAAATTACATCAATTAGTAAAATACAATGTGGGCAGGAACTCCAAAACATTTTTGGGCTTCAAAGTTCAAACTGTCCTCCCTCCAATGAGAGAAATTCAATACAGTAGCCACTGTATTGAACTGGCAAACTACATTGATCAGTAAATTAAATCCATACCCATACCACACATTTTTTCAACGGATGCCCTCTGACAATCACCATCAGGCAAATGTGTTTCGGGAACTCATCCACCCGTATTAACATATATATATTATATATATATATATATATACACACCCCAAGTTCCTCTAAAGACTGAGAATACACTTGCGATCTCAAAGCACAGTTACCAAGACACGCTCAGTGAAGATACTAAGATCTTTGAATCCACAAGACAGATCAAACTTATTTCGACCAGATTATATTTTGAATCCATTTAATTCCCAATTAGTACAATTCTACTTTATGCATGTTTGAAGGACTCCCTTGTTCCCCTTATTCTAATTTCTCTTTATAATAAAATTTTATTTATCAGGGGAAAAGATTAATAATGTTAATAATTCTAGATTCCACTAGATTTAATTTTTGGGTTCAGTTTTCACTGCTCCAACATTGTATTATACGGTTCAAAGATTTTTATCTAAGAAGGATTCAGGTTTGACGATTTGAGTTCGCCATATTGGGATTCGAAGGTTCGGAAAATCTCAAAACGAGAATTCAGGTATTCGGCACATATTTGGATATTAAATCTATTTTTTTACATATATATTAGTGCAAAGGAATTCTTCAAGATTTCAACTCAAAACCAATCGTCGATGAAATTATTATTAACCAAATAGAGGAGGCACAAGTTATAGGAGGACCAGATATTCACTATAGAAATAATAAATTCCACATCACATATAAAATAAAATATGGACAGCCTTCGAGTCCTGCCGAATATGCGAAACCATATCGCCTCTAACAGATATGTACAATGAGTTGAAAGCTACATTGGGTCATGTGCGCATGGATGAATGTATTACTATCCCAGCAGGGTAAGATAGGTATATATTGTAGGAGACTAGAATCAGGATGCATTCAAAGTTATACATGTTTGTCTTGGTGAAAGATAAGAGGCAGTTAATGGCACGTGTAAAGAACATCATGAAGCTAAACCCGTGAAATCACTTTGATCTTTACCGGTTTTTAAGTATCCAAGTTTCTCTCTTTTAGAGTATATTTATAAGCGTGTGTATGTCAGCCATAGGGTTTCATAAAATCCTAAGCTATTCGCCATGTTTACTAAAGGAAATCCAATAGCAAAAATAATTACCACTAAAACAGTCCTTTGCAAGAATCTTCAAAGTTCAACCCCTATTACGCTTAAGCTCTCCGAATAATTTCCCAACTCATTTTGACGTTACACAAGGACAGGACAAAGATTCACTACAGCGGCTAGAAGAATCTATATCCTTGGCTAATACATCATTCACCACATCAAATGGGACCCAGGACCCAACATACTGAAATAGAAGGCTCAGAAGTTACCTAAATCATTTACTCATTGGAATTGATTCTTTCGTTAAAATAGTCTGGTAGTCAATTTCTCATAAGAGATTATGAGAAATTAGGATGCCTTTACCTACTCCTTGCCTGTCATTTCTATGATTACTTGTATTCCTCGTACTTTTCCTTTATAAGTAAATAATTCCTTTAAAAGGGGCTAAAAGGGGGGCAAACCTATGTATGCGCGGCGTACAAAACATAGACGAAAAGAAGGCACACCTAAGCCCCGATAATTGTATTCCTTGTAATTGAAAGTAAGTTGAAGAGCTGTGTTGTATACAAGAACTATAACTATATGCTTCTAGAGAAACATACATGAAAATAGAAGGCCTGAATCCGAAGTCATAATTATGACAATAAATATAGATTGAAACTAATTTGGAAGTATATCTTTTAGAAACTATGATTGTGGGTACAAAGAGAGACAAAATGAATATAAAAGAAAAGTAAGAACTAATGTAAAATAAGTTCACATACCATAACCTTGAATCACTAGGCCTTTCAGCCAACCGTTTCTTTATGAGTTCCACAGCTGCTGCTTTCTTCTCCAATAGGCTTTATATATCAAAAATTTTTGGCATAAACAACCCCAATCAATATTATAAATAAAATCTTAATATTGACTCGTAGGGAAAAAAATTGTAAGAAAGTTACTAGGCAAAAAAAGAGAGAGATGTGAATCATTCATCATACCAGTAACAATAGATTACGTTATCCCATAATTCAAGATCCTCGTAAACTTTAACTGCCTCCCCTATCAAGCCACAACTCACCAAAAGATCACCATATTCCCTTAAAGAGAAAATTGAATTAAACAATAATTAAATACACGTCAACTCCATAATTAAAAATAACTTGCCTGTAAGATAGAAAACAATCTCTCATAAGATAAGAAAAATACGGGACTCAGAGATAAGAAGATTTATTTAAGCTAAAGCATGACATGTTAGGACTCGAAATTTTAGAGAGAGGGGACAAGTAGTTATACTTCCGCAGTGCAGGAATACTAGGAATATGCACTCCATAACAGCAACAGATCCTATTTGCAACTCCAGGAGAAGTTTCGTGGACACCATGGACCTAAAATCGATAAGAAAGGTTATACGAGTTGAAAAGAAAATCAAATTTAATAGGCAAAGATACGAGGACTTTCTATATAGACAGGGAAACGTTACTTCTTCAGTTTTGTATTTTCTTTTGTTTGTTTATCTATAGAATTATCTGTTTCAGTCAGAAGAAATGAGATCTATATTAACCTAGGAATCTTATATACCTGGTGAAGCGAAAAGAGAAGTAACAACGAACATTAGTACATTACGAGCAGTGGTCAGCTTTTAACATTCAGAATAGTAACAATTTAATACCACTGGATCCTAGTTATCAACAAGGGAAGAAAGTTACAAACCTGTGAAAAAAATTATCTTCCATGCTAATAAATTTGACTTTTCATTTCAAAAGGAATTTCAAGAAAACCACATTTCTAAACATTATCTGATTTTACATTTCCCTTTAGGCTATGGTTTTTTTGTGAAAAATGATGGATCTAAACATTATCTGATTCTATTTTTTTTGCTAATTTAATATCAATAGGATTATTTTCACATGATTAGTCCTGTATTTAATCTCATGGACTTTGTTATCATTTCTACGGTCATTTGATACTTCAAAAGAGGGATTATATAATACCGCATCTCCAAATGGGATTATAATCAATCAACAAATGATCTTAAAAATGACTAAACACTTGGTGCATCGGATTAAATGTAAGAATGTTAATTTGATAAAACGGGCTCAAGTCAAGTATATAAAGATATCAAACTCTCTAACTCAAAACCAATTAGGAATGATGAGAATTGGCACAACTCATTATATACTAGATATACTTTCTCAAGGTATTCGATCTAGGACAAGATATATACTCTAACACTCCACATCTCTCCATCACATGTAACCCAGTGTCTTGTGGGTTTCACGTGTACATGATTGAATGTAGAATCCCACACAAAATGAGCCCAAAGAAGAATGGCAACTATGACCTTCGAAGAGCTAGTAAACCACCGACAACTTTTTGGCCCAATTGAGAAGCAATGTTTTAAAAATCCCCGCCTAGGTCCGCCTAGCGACCCACCTAGGCCCAAGGCGGCAAAAAAATCCCCGCAAGAAATTAGGCGGAGAAGTTTTTTTTATTTTAATAATTACCCAAATCAAATCTTGATATATTTATTTTTCTAATGATTTACCATATTCATAATACAGGTCGGAGCATATCAAATCACAACAAGAAGTGAACAATATCAAGTCAAAATGAATAATTTTATTATAGTTGTAATTTTTGAACTTGTACCAACTTCAAATTATATAAATGATGATACATTTGTAATATTTAGTTTAATTCAATATAATTCTTAAATTTTTGTTTAGTTTCTTAAGTTTTAATATTGAATTAAATTCTTGAAATTTTAAATTTTATTATTTAATAACAATCTTGTTTATGAATAAAACTAATACGTTAAAAATATGTTTGAACTTGGAACAATTGCATGTTTGTGTTTGAACTTTGACATTAACAATATGGATATGTATTTGAATTTTAAGTAAAGGCATTTATTATCTTTATTATAGATTGTTTTGTTTTATATTATTGTTTTGTTTGGATAAATGTAAGATAAAATATTAAAATTAGCTTAAAATAAAAAATTCCTCCCAGGCCCCTTAGGCGCTAGGCCCCCCTCGGCCGCCCGCCTAGCGCCTTTTAGAACATTGTTGAGAAGTGGGTACTAGTTAATAAGTGGGTAACTTTTTACCCTTAAGAAGTGGACTGCAAGTGGGATAAGAATGAAACACAAGAAGACTGTTAAGAAGTGTTTAATAAGGCCAAATGATAGCCCGCTCTGATACCATCTTAGATTTGTAAAATGAGCTCAAGTCTAGTATATAAAGACATCAAACTCTCTTGACTCAAAATCAATTGGCAATGAGAAAAGTTGACCCAACTCATTATATATACTAGACATATTTTCTCAAAGTATTTGATGTGGAACAAGATGTATACTCTAACAGGACTTAATCAAGGGATAAAATAAATTAGTACAAATAGTCATATCACATCTAACATTTTTGCGACCAAACATAGTCTTAGAGAATATTAATAATACAATACTGTTGCAAGTTATTCAATTATTCTTTATCGTACTCCTCAAAGTGGATAGAGTTGTCTATGCACCTATTGCTAAAAATACTCGTTCTAAAGCTTAATGTAATGCCTCTACTCAATAGTCATCTTTTTCCAGCCCCTTGAAGAAAAATAAGCTCTTTTCCACCTATCAAGCTATTGAACAACTCTCTATAGTTTATAACTCATTACGGATTCAACAAAACTAAAAATAGTCACATTAGTCACTTAAAGTTGAGTTTATCCCAAAAATAAAATAATCCCAATTAGATAGCATACTTGGTGTTTGATTAAGCTGTGTGATAAGAGCTTATTAAAATAGACTTTGTTTAAAATATAGGATCTTTTTAAAACAAAGTTTAAATGTAAAGAGATAATCAATCTTTATTATATGTCTGAATACCACATTTTACTAATTTACCCTTGTATCAATTTATACAAACTTATTGTGGGGATAAAAATTAAATAATTAATTCAAATAAAATCACCATCTAACCAATAGGATGATGACTACTTACAACTAAGTTTCATAATCATGTAAGTAAGATTAATGATGAGTGGGTTGAAAGCCCACTAATTGGGTATTATTTTACTTGAATTATTGTGTGTTCTTGGTAATTTTCCTTGTTACTTTCTGTGTTTTGTGTCACTTTGCAGAACTGAATAAATTGGGCAAACTGGCAGAGTAGCGCGGGTCGAGCTTCTTATGTACTGGTATTGGCGCGGGCCGCGCCAGAAGATTTAAAAGTTCAGCACCACTAGCGCGGAGCGCACCAATTAAAGAAGGAATCGGGAGTGGGGCGCGCCGGACGGTGATCTTCAGCAGATTTTTTTTACTTTTTGTCCAAACGGAGATCTTCAGCATGTTTTATTTCTTTTTTGTCCAAAGTTGATTCAGAAGAGGAGTTCTACTTACCTTATGTATTAGGGTTTCTCTTGGGGCTATAAATACTTATAACTTGAATTTGGAGGGATACAACCTAAAGAATAATATAATTTAGAGTAGGAGTAGAATTAGGCTTTTGAGTACAATTCATTGAGAACCACTTGGAGACTAGGAGATTGCATTGGAAAGGACTCAAAGATGAGATTGGAGTTTGGAGAATTTTCGACAGAGTTTTTCTTCTTCTCTTAATTTTCTTTTTCTGAATTTGAGATGCTATTTAATCTTAATTTGTTAGTTTATTATGATGATGAACAAAATTCTTAATTAGGGATACAATGGAACCTTTTGCAATTCAATAATTTAATTATCATTATTTTCACTTGTTGATCCTATTGAGTTGATTATTATATTTTGTGCTTAATTTATTAATTGTCTAGCTAGCAATTAATCTTATATCTTTGATGGAATTGAAAAAGGAAATCTTAGATTAAATCTGAATATAAAAACATATGAATTTGTTGATTCTTATTAAGGATAACATAACAGTGTATGAGATGAAAGTACTTGTATGCCATGCGTAACTGTGTAAGGCGTTTGTGCTTAATGAATCTATTTTTAAGTGTCTTGCACGAAAGTAGCAAAATAACTGAAATAGGTCTTTTTATTAATCATTGACAGATGTTAATAAATTGATAGGCAATCCTAGTTGGCAACTCATTGGATTAAATAAAAAAGTGAAAATATGGTAAGAAGATTATTGTAAATCAATTGGGAAAATTGTATTCCTATGTCTTTATCATATGGTGATCAATAATTGTTAGTTAATTGATTTTTATTTTCTTTTAATCAAAACAATTTCACAAATCAATTGGAGTGACTGTTTAAGTGAATTTGAATTGATAAAAACTTGTTAATTAGATTAACTGTTAGTAATTGTTCCCTATGGGTTCGACACTCTTCTTACTTCTTTATTACTTAATTGACCGTGTGCACTTGCGTGTATTTGTCATTATATAAATCGGACAACAATTAACAATACGTAAGCAAGATTAATTATGCAAAGCTAGTCAATTGTTATAGAATATTTGTTGGACCTTTTGCAAGATAAGAGATGACTCATGACCAAGCCTAAGGCTTGGCAAGGTCGTCCAAGGGGTGATGGAGAGCCTTGTTGGCCACTTTGTAGTCCACACCTTGTTAGCTAAGTCTTGGCTAAAAGATTTTTTGCAACGGTTGCCTAAGTCTACAAATAGAAGCCTATGTGCTCCATATTTTTGTTACAAACTCATAAGAGAGCTAAATAGAAAGCAAGAGAAGCTAAAGACTAAGAATTATAGAGTGAGATCAGTAGTTAAAAGAGTTAGAGAAATTCCCCAATGAATAAGGGTTGTTCAACTCAGTTACTAACATACAGATTCCGCCCCAAAACAATTTGGTTTTGGCACAACAAACTTTCTCAAATAAATAATTATAATTCAATATTTCAACGAATAATTATTCCGAAAGTAATAGCTCAATAATAGAGTTTAGCCGAATCAAATGGCATTAAATCATTACAATAAATCATTTCACAAATAAAAACGAATTTCATAATTCAAATAAGAATCAAATGAAATTCGAACAGTTAAAAACACATTGTTGTACAAAGTGCAAAAAAACTTGCTTGTTTTGTCTTTTTATACGCTAATTTTTCAATCCACGAACAACCTACATATGTAATGAAGGTCGACATACTAATTAGTCACTAATATGACTCGTTATTGTCGATAACTTTTAGTTTTACCGTTACGACCTTTAAAACGATTTTTTGCCCGACTTTGCGTGTCGTTTCTTAACTTTGCATTTCAACATATCTAACCTTATTTTTTCTTTAAACGTAAGCTCCCTAGCTTCTTTTTAACTATCTTTACTGTAAAAATTATCGTACACTATTTTGGTTCACTTTAAGTAGCTTTGATCAATTTTCCCAACTTTATACACTAGTGGTTAACCACCTTAATTTATTTTGCTTAACCCTTTTGGACAGTGGTACATAATATCAAATTAGAATTACTAAAAATTTTCCAGATTTTTCCAAATGAGTTTGAAAATTTTCAATAGGCAATTTCTGCTCAAAATTGCATAAATCATTAAAATTCGAAATTAATTCTAAAAATTCTCATTTTTGGACAGTGATCTTAATCATCACAAAGAGCTCAAATCTAAAGTTTTAGTTCATGCTCCTAACTCTGATTCTACAAATTTTAGGATTTTCGATTTCAAAGCTGTTTAATTCATAATAAATTCATTTCAACTCGGAATTGGCTCATTTTCGGACAGTGATCTATGTATAACAAAATCTATCTACCCTATAAGCTTTAGGAACCCAAAAATTCCCCAACTCAAAAAGTTGTGCTTAGGCACAACTTTTATGTGCTAGATAACTTTCATATCTGCAACTTTGCTTTTTTATTTCATGTCCAAATTTCAAACATATGATATTTTACAAAAACATGTTAGATTAGGGTTTCTCATTTCATGCTTTCGGTTTCTTCAACTTGTAACCTTTTGGTTCGACTTAGGTTTCATGACTTATGACATCCTAACACTAACATACATAATATAAATCATAGCATACCCTAATTTCATAAGTTATACAAAAATAATTGATTAATTGAATGATAAACATAAGTATATATAATTGATTTTAGATAAACCTTTCGAAGTGCTTGCTTTTCAAACTTTGATCAAACTCTACTTAGCTTTCCTTTCTCCAACTCTTTTAACTGTTGACCTCACTCTTTATCCAATCTCTTCTAAGTTGGTTGATAAAATTTTTGACAACCTCTTTTTGCCACTTAAAAAAATGGCATTGAGCCAACTAGTGGCTATCAAGGCTAAGAAGAGGCAATAAGAGGCTATCAAACACTACCTTAGACATATTAGGTAATGTGTTAAGCCAAAACTAGTGGCATGCCTATTTCCAATCCAAAATCAGCAAGTTCACTTCCAACTGAAATTAATTGGGGATATAGAAAAACATCATAACAGGTATACCACAGTAAGATTTGGAGGTATCACTTTCCTCTTGCCTCTTATATTTGGAAAGCAAAGGCTCCCTCAAAAATTAAGGCTTTTTTGTGGTCTTTTAACTCTTGGCCAGCTTAACACTAATGATATGCATCAAAGGCATAGTAGGCCTTACAAATATTTATCCCCATATGTGTGTAATGTGTTTGAAGGATAGTGAGTCTCATTCTCATTTATTTTTCTTCACTATTCGATGGCTTGGCGGTTGTGGTGCTTTTTGTTTAGTATGATGGGTGAAAGTTAGATATATCCATCTTGTGGAATATCTTTTACTATGCAAATTCATGGGGTTTGGTCTTACGAATGATAGAAGGATTCTTTGGAGATGTGCTTGTTTTGCTATTTTGTGGAAATTTTGGATCGAGAGGAATGCTAAAAAAATTGCGATCGGACTACAAATATTGAGTTGCTTTGGGATAAAATATCTTTCTTTGCTTCTCTTTGGGCTCATGCAATGGAAACTTTTGGAGGAATTTCTTTATCCAATCTTCAAAGAGATTGGCGTGCAGTACTTCATTAATATCAAGTTATTCTCATTTTGTTTTCTTTAATTTCTTTTGGGAGGACTTCTTGTCTTCGTCATGCATTATAATTTTCTCCTCTAATCAATAAAATTCTTCTTTTATCACCAAAAAAATTAGAATAAGCTTGGAAAAAAAGATGAGTGCTCAAGTCTATTCTTGCAATTTATCTCAAATTATATGTTTCTCTACCTTTGTTCTATATATGTTACTACTCTAGTACATCAAGCTAACTTCAATTACTAACCACCTCTAATAACAAACTCCACAGCACATACTAGTTCTAGAACCATCTGAATTATTTTTAGCAAATCCTACACCACTTCCTAATAACTGTACTAAGGCCCTTGGCATTACGTCAGAGTCTTCGCTGCCTTTTCAAGCCCTTCTACAAAGAGGTGCACATGTTGATTGGAACCGGCAAAGACCTTGTACACGTCCTCAAGGGTAACATTCATGGCAATCATCACAAGTTTCTCCCAAGGACATGGTATGACTTTGTTCTTGGTGTTGTTTAATGTCAAGTGCCGCTTTTTCCCGTCCGAGAATCTTGATTTCATGAACCATTACATGGATAGGTCTATCAACTTATACTTTATACTATATTATGAACAATATAAAACAATAAGCGACGCGTCATACCAACTCATTTTGAAATATCTGGTCAAGATTTTAGGTACATAGCTTATCATGATATTAGGTACATAGCTTATCATGATATTTAGAAGATAAACTAGACAAATCCGAAATTTCAACACAGAACCTAGAAATTTGTAACAGCTATGATCAATCGTCACCCCAAAATATTAAAACTAAGTCAAGAAAATATGAAACAATTTATATATATATATATATATATATATACATGTATATATTAATAAACGAATAACAGCAAAATTCACTAACTATCTTCCAATATGTATGAAAAGAAAATGACACAATATTAAATAAATCAAGATAATGTTGTAGCAAAGATGCATATCCTACCATTTTATCCATCATCAATAAAGCACGCTCCTTTGTGTGACTACGACTTGACTCCCATCGGATACGTAATATGTCACAAAAACACCTGATCTAAAATAAAAACAAAAAGTTATTAACATGTCAGAGAAGAAGAAAATCTAAAATAAGTGGATTAACCATAACAGATAGAAGTCCTCCATCCAAGGACTGGAGACCAAATTGTTAAATAATTTGAGAATGGCCTAAACAAAAATTTGGCTTGAATAACAGCATTTTCATTATCTCTATTCCTCTCTTTCTTCCCCAGGCCATCCTCCCTTGGTTATGAGCATCACTTTAAGAGGGGGGATTGGGGAAGTCATGATGATAAACATAATTATTTTGATACTTAAAGACCTTCCACATAAATTTAAGCAAGGACTCGCACCAAGAACCAAATTCTCAGAAGTTCACAGGTCTGAATAACCGTACTTGTAGGCATATCTGGCAATTTCCCCTTTTCAAACACTAATCTTTAAAAGACATTTCATAAAATAGAAGTTTATGCGTGAAGATAGCTTCTACCTATCTTTCAACATGAAGAATCCATATTTTATGATGTGGCAACCTTTGAAATATTTGAAAGATTAACAAATGCATAATTGATTTCATCAACCATATTTTAGTTGTAACAGCACCAAAGAAGTCTACACAATGACTTGATCAACTTACTATAAAATACGAAGACGGCTGAGAATCAATTGCCTCAATGTAAGGGGCCATTTCCCACCCTGAAACAAAACCATAGCTATGAGTAGATAGGCATAACAGAAATAAATAAGACATTCACTCTAGCTATAAATATCATAAAACACATCCAATGGTGAATGATGTTTATCAACAATTTTGTTAATAAAAATTATCTTCTCTAGTCCCCTTCTTTCTTTTAATCATTTATTGTAACACCCTAATCCCACATCGAAACATATGGGATATTTTGACATGCATATAAAGACTCAAACTACTATCAATCCTACATTTAGTCATGACGTTTTGAGTGAGACTGTCGTGGACTCGTGGATAAGATGACCTAAGAAGATACTCCCTCAATTACATAATAATAATCGTTTTAGCTTCATGCACGTGGATCAAGAAAGTCATTTAATACTATTATTTAATAATTAAAATTTGTGTGAAATTTCATAACTACCTTATGGGAAAATGAAAAGTATTAATATGATGGAGAGAATTTATTGAGACAATGAAAGACGTTAGAGGTGATATACGAAAATAAATAATTTCTTCTACTAGAAGGTTGTAAACGACAAATAAATTGAAACAATTTTTTCTCCTAAAAAGTATATTATTATGGAATCGAAGGAGTATAGTATTGGACCTTGATATGTAATGATTTGATACAAACTCGAGTTGTTATATATGATATCAGAGCCGCTCGAAAGTTTGGGTTGGGTCATCCGATCGAGTTGCCGGAAGGTGTGGACACGAAGAGTGCTGGTATTATCCCACAATAGACAAAGATTTTAGGCTATGTGTGACTATGTCTTCAGCCTGACGGGGACATCGGGTATTTTACAAAAGGGAGTTTGTAATAGTCTAGTCTCACATCAAAACATGTTGAATATTTTGATATGTATACAAGGACTCAAGCTACTATTAATAGACTTTTTGGTTGAACCTATAATGAGCTAAGATGGCCCAAGAAGATATTATCAATCCATGGAATTGAGCCTTTACATGCAATGATTTGATTCGGATTCAAAATTTGACCCGATTTATTACATTTATTATAGCCCAAAGCTGTAATTGATTTGCCTAGGAGGTGGCTCTTGGGTTAGGGTACTTTTGATCGCTATTTTATTAATACCTAAAATTTCTTCTTTAGTAACTTTATTTACAGCCCCCTTCTCATATAGACATATTTGTTTCAAGAGAACCTAGTACTTCCTATGAATTTATGCAAGACAATTTATTGTGTTTCTCAGATGTCGATGGTAATCTATGATGTGGTGGTAGTTCACATTCACCCTTAAAATGTCGCACCAAAAGTATAGCAATATATATTTTAGAGAAGAAAAATTTTGGAATCCCTATGTTCTTAGGCAACTGCATATACTCTGTATCCGGCCTGCGCAAGGAAGGTCTACTGATTTGGCTTGAAATGAAATGTTAGGCAATTAAAACTTCTGCAAAGGAAATTAAAAGCTAAATTTCTTACTAATATATTGCCATCCATTAAAGAAACGTGTAGGTTAAATTTCAAACATAAGGGTAATAGTCAAATTAAACAACTAAGGCATTATTAAGCGGAACAAAATTTATTTAGGAACAACAAAACATAGAAAGAGGGTCACTTAAAGTTAGGACGGAAAGAGTATTAATTAACACCTTTCAAGCAAAGGCATAAATGCCGCATAATAGCGGTTTCTTCTCTTCTTATTTAAAACACAAACAATTTCTTGCATCTTTTTCTTCTCTCTTTTGATACCATTATTACATGCATTAAGAGGGAGAGCGATAGGATACCACTAAATTGCCATCTTTTTCTTCTCTCTTTTGGTAAGGATTAAGTAAGCAATACACCGACAAAACTAATCACAAAAACAGGTTTCCCAAAAAGTCAAGCAGCTTACTCTGCATTTCGTTATGCCGAGTGCTCTTCTCAATAGACAGGCATTGTGCCAATATAACTGCCTGTTGGACAGCCTTTAAACCAGCAACACCACCATTTTGATTTCTTTGTGTGCCATTTTCAGATTCATAATTAACATCTACAAATCTGGGGGTCAATAATATATCAGAAGCTTCACACGTTTCACGGCGATGGTGAAGCAAATTGTTTTCACTCGTGGAGGAGATATTTGTATGGAACTCAAGGCTTTCTGAAGGACACATATTATCACCATATGTGGAACTTGTATTTGCAACAAGCACCAGCTGAGCCTTAGGTTCAACCTATGTCCACATGTCATGTCTCTTATCAAAATATATATAAATACAATAACATCCATTAATAATTTCCACGCTAAGAAGAAACAGCATTGCAACAAGTTTCCAAGTAATACATTTAAAGTAGATACCTGATGCACAGTGCGAAAGCCCAAAGCCCCACTAACAGAAAGCTGAAGACCCGATGCCTCTTCTGCTGATTTAAAATGCAAGCTAACACAGAAAGATACATAAGCAAACACAATAGAAATTATGGAAACTTCTACAAAGAAATATTAACCAAAAAGAAAAAACCAAAAGTAGAACAGAAAAATGTAACCCGTACTGCTAGTAAACTACGAGAAGCTATATGTGCACATATTTATTATCCTCAACGCATGAACAAGAATATGAAAAATAAGCCTAAATATGAGAATTGAAGATGGGAATGATTAGGAGAATGATTGAATCTGTTGCTCATGGTGTAATACTTAGCAACTTTACACTTCCCCTGATATGAAGTAAAGTATCACGGGAGCAAACAGATGTCACACCATTTATCTAAAGACAAGAGTTAGCAACTATTAAATATTAAAAGAAAATTTAGAGATACCCAAATTTATTTGGGATATACGTTTGTACAATAAAGTAACTAATCATAGATGAACTATACAGAGATGATTGATCGGCGAACGAGTTGCACTAGCACAAGACTATCGAGAGTTTTACAATAGGTTTAACATTGAGGCTATTCTACTCATTGAGGAAATCAATATAAAGGCGGAGAGGGAAAAGTAGATTTCATATAGCATACAATTTTATTTGACCAATCATATTACAATAGGTCTAGCATTGAGGTTATTCTACTCATTGACGAAACCAATTTAAAGACGGAGGGGGGAGAAAAGTAGATTTCACAGTGTTTAAAAATTTGATGAGATGCTATGATACAGCACAGAGATCAGGATTATAGAAAGGCTGTGATAATCCTTCATTATGTAATATAAGTTATTTTCATAAGTACCCTTGTTTTGTAATATGATAGGAAGAAAACTGTATGCTATAAGAGTTAAGAAAACAAGAAAACATCAAAGCCAGAGCGAGCTTACAGTTGAACAACCAGTAAAAGCAGCAGCTTTGACAAAAACCTTCGTAAAATTTAGCCTTACCACTGTGCCGTAATAATGACTAGAGATTTTTAGAAGAAATATTTCACAGTTTATGCTATATTTAAGGTATATTCATCATGAAAACAGGGGGAATTAGAACATTGGATTGAGTCCTAGGGTTCCAGATTCTGCAATCTAGGCCTCTTTCATTTAGTGTAGGTTGCAATAGGTTTTATTTGTCCCACAATATATGTGAATGGAATTGCACTCTATTTAAGATACACAAGTTCAAACATTTGCATTTATCAGTTTGTTTACCTCTTTATGTGCAAGCAAAGTTGCAGTTTGTTCACTCGTTGCACAGTACTTATTGTATGACAATTTGCGTGATTGCATCGCTATATGTGAGTAGGAGGTAGCACATTTAAGATATTTAAAGAATCACTTCTACTTCTTTGAGTGATAATGATGCCAGCAAAGGTTATTTTAATTGTTATTTTAACTACTTTATTCTTGTTCTTCTTACCAATACCTTGCTGTTTTTTTTCTTATTTTCTTTGATTTCTTTTGGTTTTGTTTTAGGAGGACTTACTGTCCTCCACATTGATTTTAATTTCTTCTCTCTTTATCAATAAAATCTTCTTTTATCCAAAGAGTTCAAGTTCTTGTTCTTCTTTCTTTTCCTTTTTCTTTTTTTTTGAAGGTAATTTTGGCTATAAGTATGGGGATTGAAATTCTTGTTATTCTTTCTCATCTTGTGCACAATTAATGTGACGAAGATTATTCATCGTACATCTTCTCCATAGTTTATAAATTTTAGTTCATTTACCTCTATTCATAATATCTATACAAAACAAAAATTACAACAAGGAAAACAACATAAAGAACCATTGTTTTTTGTGACGTATCGAAATAGACAATGCATAAGATAACATATATACCAAAGAAAGCCATTACATTGCAATTCAATCACAAATTGAAATATAGCACACACAAACATACATATGATTAACAAATCAATCACAATTCCAATTTATGCATGAAATAATTCAAGAATAAGAAAAATATCCACACATAAGCCTATGTCAATAAAAGATGCCAATGCCAAATTGAAGATGTGTTATTGGTGAAGTCTAATCCAACTTTGATTCAAAAATGATTGTAAAGCTACCCAAAAGGTGATTGGGCCTGTTCCTAGAGCGGAAGGTTGGTAGGTCCGAAAAGGAATAATTAGGCGAGGTTCGGGGGCAACACTACGCCCAAATTTAGAAGGGCAGTTTTGTACTTTTGGATGTAAAATTTTTATATTTTACTATATAAGGAGGGGATCATGCATTGTATTATATACGAAATTCTGAGATAGAGAAACTGATTCACCGCCGACTGTGGAATAGCCCAACCATTGAGTGAATCACATAAATTTTATGTTTTGTGTGATTGTTTTATTTACGATTTCTTTTTGCTATTATTTTCGTTGTGTTGTTATTCTCTATCAAGATGCGCTAAGAATGTAAAACATAATTGATATGCATCGAAAAGGTATAATTTTTTGTATTGCAATAATTTAACCACCAGAACTCCCTTTAAATAAGAAATTCTTAATGAAAACTCACCTGGAAGAATCTACCCGCCCATAGATGTGTTCCACTATACCCATTTCCAAATGAAGCATCGACACAATAGTTTGAGCTTCTTCATCTGGGAACTCAGAGCCCCAGTAGCTTCTGACTTTTTCCACGGTACCAAAATGATGTAAACTTTCACGCATAAAAACTTGCAATAGATTAAACAAATAAGAAGAATGCTCATCCAAGATTTTTTGTTGAATGACCAAGAGCCTAACCAACCACCATGAGATACTGTGCAATCCATCCAAAGGAAACAAACTTTCCCCTAACAGCCGGTCTTTTATCCTCATCAACAATAGTTTTGCAAAAACTATATACTATGAATCAAAACAGGAAAAAATAAATATATTGCATAAAGAAAACATATAGTAAGCAAGGAAATAACAAAATTAAAATGTACCAGTAATAATCAACTCAGGTGGAACAACACCAAAAATGGGGTACACATTATGACTGGTCGGAAAATTTTACCCTACTAAATTTCTCCTATTCAATATTGAAGGACAATCTTTCAAAAGTTCTCTAATGATACAATAAGTTGAATAAGTGACAACTTTTTACTTTGGCAGCATAGCCATCACTATAAACCTACAGGATGCCACATGCATCGGTTCAACCTTATTGACTCCATCACATGAATGTATTTGACCAAGATCCGCATTGTATATGTCATTTTATGTCTGTTTCTATCTATCTACCTCTATTCTCTCCTAAATTCTTCTAATTCTGTTCAGAACTCATATCACAACTCTCTAGTTGTGTGAAAGTATGCTGATTTTACCTGCCAGAGCCAAGATGGTAATAATATTTTTATAAAAACAATGTGATTAAGGCAAAACAGCAATGACAACAAGAAACCATAGCAAGACTCTCGGCTAATGAACTGTACTGCTAAATTAAGCACTTAATAATGGTGAGGCTAATGAACTGTACTACTACATTAGGCACTCAATGGTAAGAAGACTCACAAATAGTACTTAAGTAACAACAACGAAGAGTATAATAAAGATAACCAAGTATACTAGTAGATAGAGAATTGCGTACCTGCAGATTTAAGAATTTTCCGCGCAACTCAGACCCACTCAACATCAGCTCGTTTCGTGCCCACACTTCCCACTCCGCCCAATCACCATCTCCTCCCTCCTTTTTTAAACCCATTGCCATCAGAGGTACTAGAGGCAACCTCTCTAATGGCCTACAAATAATATACATACAAATTTACATCAAAACTAGATACTCCCTCCATCCCACAAAAGAGTCCCATTTGATTAATTTAAGAAATCCTAAAATTAAATTTTGAAATGAACATATATTAATTTTTGAAGTAACAAATTTACTTGGTAATACTCTCTCCATTCCAAAATAAAAGATCATTTGAAGTCAAGACATTTCAAATTTAAATTGACATATTCTATTAAGTTTAGTCAATAATGACTATTGTAAACTATGTAAAAAGTACTACTTGTTGTACTGTTCTTTCTTCTAGAATTCCTTATATATAAAGACAGCAAGAGCGATCCTTATAATTTCAAAAACAGGTGAGTCAACTCACTTAATTGAAAAAACAAGTGCCTTTCAATTTGTAAATCAGGTTGAGTGAACTCAAATAATTTGAAAAACAGGTGAGCAATCTTCCATTCAATCGACAATTGACATCTTCCTCTTCCTTTTGTTATTATAATATCGACCTCTGAAGAATCTAAAAAGTCTCGCTGCGATGCTCTTCAGTCTCTTCAGTCTCTTCAGTCTTTGCCTCTCCGAGCTTCCCCGCTCAACCCACTTCGCAAAAACTCCGCCACTACCAAAAAGGGTCTCATTCATCACACCTTCATCCACCAATTCCGCCCCCAAGCGAGAGAAAGATCCGAAGAAGCGAGAGGTAATCAACGGAAAGGGATTAGTCTCCGTTTTGGGAATGAAGTAGATGTTTATATTATGATAAGCTTCTCTCCAGCGAATCTGGGATTGGACCCATCGACCGATTTGATGCCTCCAAGTTCCCAACTCGATTAGGTGGCCAGATTCGTGGGTTTTTGACCCATCCAAAGGTAATAACTCTTGAACATTTTTATAATTGAGTTTTGCCCGGGTTGATCAGATTAGATGATGGATCTGAATTCCTAATTTTTTGATTTTTGATTTTTGGATACTTGAAGCTGGTGTGGTAAAAAGATGCACATTATCTATTTGTTGAAATGCTACAAAAAGGTAAGAATAATATTTTTTTTTAAATTTCTCCCTTCTTTTTACTTCACTACCCCAAATTTCCTCATTTGTCTATTTGCAATGGTTAATTAACCAAATCGTGCTTCACATTGCTGATATGTTGTCAAAATGTATGCAAGGGATGAATATTTTGGAGGCTACTGTTTTTAGTGGCTATATGTTTATTGAACCCATTCTATTGGGTAAATTTCGATTTATTAATTATAGTTTCATCTGTTCAGCTATAGCTCAGCATTCAATCTAAAAGTTTATCTGTAGCACACTAGCCTCCTATATATGTATATATTTGGCTTTTGATAGTCACTCGCAGATTATCTAGCTCATGACACTATTTTGTTTTCATGTGTGATATCATCATCAGTTAATAATAATTATTATTATTATTATTATCTTATAAGTCTTTTATTACTTTTATCCCAAATTTGATAGAATTACATCACCTATTAAGATGTTTGAATTATTTCATTTAGTTGTACAAACAATATAATGCATTTGACAAATGTCTGGAAAGAAAGTAGCACTTGGATTGCCAACATGCAATTACCACAAAATAGTACAGAAATTAAAAATCACGAACAAGGAAATAGATGTTGAAGGAACTTACAGCTTATGGGGATATGTTAGCTGTAAATTTGAAAAATCCTTCTTCGCATACCACTTCTGAACTCTAAAAAGACTGAAACAGCTCTGTTTTAGGATAGTCATTTTCTCAAAATGCAGTAAAAGTTACCCTATTCTCCAGCAGCCAAGCTCTATTATGGCCTTTGGTGGTTGTTTTTTTTGCCTAATAAGTAATCCCTCCAACCAAGTCTTCATAATTAATTCACAAGGGCATAAGGTGCAACTTTCCTGCACTTCGACATGAACACAGACCAAAGACTTTGCACAATCTAGGGAACCCCAGCGGTCCAACCTCTTTATATGCTAAAATTGATCATATGATATATTTTGCATTATGTTGCAGGACTAATAAACAAACCTTTCTATATGTAAAGGTCACGTGCTTATGTTGTTTATTCTTTTTGGCTTCTAGAGCGGACAAATCTGTTATGGCCTCTTCAAGATTCCATTATCAGTTTTTTATGTTCTTTTACATATAAAAGATATGTGCATGTTTGTATATACGTATCTTTGTGAATATTATTTGTTTCCAAAGGTATCTTTGTGAATTTGTATTTTATTTTGTATTTTGTTAGTCCATTTATTTTAGGTTTGGGTTTTGTGTGTGGTTTAAGTTATGTAGAGAGACTCATGAATGCAATGATAAATGGAAATCAAACTCTGGCTTTAGTTTCAACAATTGTCATTTTTGGTGTGCTATATCTTTATGCAGAATGAAAATCTTATACAAGGGTTGTTGGGCATATTGAAACTTTTTTGTGTTTTTTGCATCTAACCTTTGATTACCATCTTTATTTTCACTTATTATCACTATTTTTGCACCTTTTTCATAGCGTTGCTCCCCCATCTCACCCAAATATGAAGCTCAACTGCTCCAGAAATCAACATGAGGTACTTCTATGTCCTCCTATTTTTTTTACTTTTTTAACGAGTTTTAGTAGTTGGGTTTTCTTGACTTATTTAGAATTGCAAAGAAATTGGGTTGAATTATGTTGTTTGGTTTGCACCTGCCTACAGCTCTTCTGGGCGAGTGTTGTTATGCGGAAATGGCTCAATATTAGTGCTAAGGAATCGGATTATAGTGTTGATATTGAAGATAATGATGGAAGCGGCGGTGAATTTGATACTGAAGGTTTAATTCAATTTCACCAAATTATACTTCATAGATGAAAGATTTACCATATTGAGTTTGTATTTGATGTGTTTTTAGTGGGTTTTATGATTTTTGGAATTATTTTGGAAACTGAATGAGTATTATGGGGCTTGAATTTGATTGGTGATTTTGGGATGGTTTGTTTTTTTGACAGAAATTTGTGATTTGCCTAAAGAATCGCGGTTTAAGGATAATCAAGGCAATGACATTAAAAATTGATCCTAATGGTACTGTGTTCTGTTTCAAGTTGAATTTTTTTATTTTTGAGATTCATTTGCTTGCTTTTTATGAGAGTTTGAGAAATAAGAACTATTATTTTATTGGATAGTTGTTGCAGTTAATGTGATGATTACTTAAGCTACACTTTTATCAATTATTTCCTCCTTAATTGTGAATTTGTGGTTTATTTTGTATTCTGTTAATCAATTTATTTTAGGTTTGGGTTTTGTGTGGGGTTTAAGTTATGTAGAGAGACTCATGAATGCAACGATAAATGCAAATCAAACTCAGACTTTACTTTCAGCAATTGTCGTTTTTTGTGTGTTATATTTTTATGCAGAATGAAAAACTTATACAAGGGTTGTTGGGCATAATGACACTTTTTTAGGTTTTCTGCATCTAACCTTCAATTATGTGGTATAATTAGATGTTTATTCTTGCTATACATATTAGTCTCTTCAAAATAAGGCAAGCCATATTCCCTCATAATTTTTTTAGAGCAGTTTTTAAGGGTCTTAGTAGGAGTATGGGTATAGAGCTCAACCTTGAAACAAATACTTTCACATTACAAATTTGGACATACCTTGGCATCTCAAACAACAAATTCATCAAATTTGGTGATACCTTGGCATCTAACAAAGATATGCAACTTCTATTTTAGCCCTCAAATAAAGTGCAAGTGAGTAGGTAAGTGCTATTTAAATTCTTTTATTTGATAAAAGATTTTCCCAATAGTATCAAATTCTGGGGTCTTAGCTATTTATATTTGGTAGTTTCATATCTTATGATATATTTGCCTTGCACTTTTTTGGCGCATTGTTTTATTTCATAGGGATGAAGAACTCAATTCCAAGGAAGTAAACCCAAATGAAGACCACCAGACCAAAGACAGCTTAAATCTTTGGAAGATATGATACTGTATTTTTATGTTGTGTTTACATTTCAAGATGTAAAATAAGTTGTGTTGCGTTAGATAATGTTTGTAATTAATTTTGATGACGACTGTGTTAATAAATTATACAATTTATTATTCAAACTAGCCCGTGCGTTGCACGGGTTACCAACTAGTTTTTAATAAATCATCCCCAATTTTGACTTTGAAAATTTTTCAAATTAACTTTCAAAAGTCAATAATCTTATAATGGATGTAGTATTTCTTAAGTAATCTACAATATTTACTATTGCATTAATCATAATTAAATAAATTCAGATCAACTTTGAATTTTAGGATTTTGAAAATTGACTATGAAAAAAAACAATGGGACTGTGGAGGGAATAATATTTAAGTAAGAAAAACACGTAAATTAAATTGAGTTAATTCTAGTAAGAGTTTTAACTAACCCAGTTATGTTGCACTGGGTAAAAGCAAGAAAAGCTGTCACGGCAATTGCCATCACAATAAAAGCCTTGTAGCTCTTCTGGTCATCCTCATCCAAATCATAGCCTCTTAAGAACGATTCTACGCACTCCATAACCAGCTCGGAGTATAACTGATTGGCACAGTCGGTCGAATCGCGAAAACAAGCCTTGCTAGTGTCAAAATTGAAAAGGGTTCGAGCCGCATCAGATGAAAGGGCTCGGACGTAGTCTCCGGACTCGATAAATTGAAGCAATTCGTCAATTAGGGTGTGGAGGTGAGTACTGGAGTTGTTATCGTAGGGTTCAGACTGAGGAAAATGGACATCGTCAGCGGGAGATAGAGAGCACCGGAGGAGACGGAGCTCGAAGCTACGGAGTGGAGATCGTAGGGCATCTTTTTCTCCGGCCATGGCGTCAGTTGCCAAAACGAGGCGTAATAGAGAGAGGGAGAGACGAATGATTCAAATTTAGGGGTCTAACGGTTGGGGTTTCTTTCTTTGGTTGGGATTTTGGGGGTTTAAGTATGCTCAAAAGCCGACCCTTACGCTCTTTTTCAACCGTCATACTCCTCACCAAATAAATAAAAACAAAATAAAAGGTGTTTAGTACACTGTTAATTTTGATGAAGTGTTTATAATCCGGTTTATAATGATCTGAAAAAACATTATTAATATGTTTTAACTCTAGAGGTCGGGCTATATAGTAACCTATATCCCATACTTTTTAAAAATTTAAATTGTATTTTAAACTTCGGACTCAATTTTCTTTTTTTCTCAAAAATTATCTCATTTCAAGGGAATATCTTCAAAAATACATAACTTTCGACTTCAAACTATCTCGTTAATATGCATACGTCTTCTATTGATCATGGGTAGCTCGCAATCTTTCTTGTATTATTTGAACCACTTCAGTCGTTTGCTGAACTATTTCTGATCTAAGCATTTGTCGCTCTCCGACTTCATCTTAACACATAAATGTTCTACACTTCCTCTCATATAATGCTTCATAGGGTGGGTGCCATTTCTATACTAATATGAAACTATTATTGTGGGCAAATTTTACTAAAGACATATGTCACACCCCCAAATCCGTGCACTTGCTACAGCGGACCTGGTGCTGACTAACCAACATCTTCCATAACATTCACCAACAATATACTTACTCAAAATTTTACAAAATAATCTTTATTCCAAAATAATATACTTTACATTTTCCTATTACATTCCAAAGTCAACTGTGTGACAAAAGACATCAGAACATCTTCCTCAACTCAATTTCGAGACCTCAAACTCATTGAAGTTGACAGGAACTAAAGAAGGCAATGTGTATGTGGTTAATGTCGCAGAGCTTAGTTCATCAAAAATAGTTTGCTTCTTCGCTAAAGTTTCAAAATATGTAAGTTAGTTATGGTTGTTGGATATGCTCCAAAATTCATTGTTTTTCCATAGTCCCATATCGTCTATTTTGGAAATATTTTTTGTGTATATTAGCACTTGTTGGCTTGGGCTTAATAACTTGGTTGAGGAAATAAGGGTGGGCTCGCGCACATGAGGACGGTTAAGGAATTTGGCTAACCAAAGCTTAGTTCTCGAACTTTCGATCAGAAAACCTTAGTGCGTGTGTGCGCACGATACGCCCGTGCAAGGGGGGTGCCAATCCAGTCGATTATGCTTCGCGGGTGCACCAAGGTATCCCACTGTTTTGCTTAAATTCCCTTTTATTTCTTTTTATACTAAGCCCTAATCTGTCTAATTACTCTAGCCGTTTCTAAACTTTCATCCCCAACGATCATGTCATTTATGTCCAACGTTCGTTCATGCTATTAATTCCCAACGTTATTCTGAACGTTGGTAACGTCTTCCTCCATCTTCTTCTTGTATAAATATAGGTTTACATTAATAGAAAGTACAAATAATATACCGCTTTTCTTCTCCTTCTATATCATCTCCGTTTCATTACATTTATACATTCAGATACTCTCATTAATTGGGGCAATCCACAAAGACAAGTCCACAGCCTTCTTCTGCGAATACACGCAATTGAGGCTTTGCCGTTGAATCTTGAAGGGTGAGCCACAAAGACAAGTCCACAGCCTTCTTCTGCGAGTACACGCAATTGAGGGTGAACGCCAGTGAGCTCAACTATCTGGGGTTCATATAACCAAACGGTGAGGCGGAATCACTTTTAGGGACGAGAGCTTTGCTACGCCTCGGCTTCTTTCATATAAACAGCTAAGTTGTTCCAATTTGTTCGCCTAATAGTCTTGTTAATAGTGCTCTTGTTATTACACTACTCTTGTTACTGCTATTGCTTCTGTTACTGCAATTGTTAGTGCTGATGTTACTGCTATTGATATATAATTCTAACAATCTAAAAAGTGATTCTCAGTTATTAACAAGATGATGAAATCTGCTTTAGACTTGTCTAAAATTAAACGTTTTGGTGGCTCTAATTTTAAGAGATGGTCTGAAGACATACTGTTTTATTTGGAAACCATGAACTTAGAATATGTGTTGTATTTGGATGTTCCTACTGTTACTGTTAGTGATGTTACTTCTACTGCTATTGAAATTGTTGAAAAGTCTGATTCTGATAAGTCTGCAAAAGGAGATTATGTTAAGGATAATCGTACGTGTCATAGATACTTGTTGCACTATTTGTTTAATCCGTTGTTTGAGATAAATTATCCATTTGAAAGTGCTAAGAAGATTTGGGAAGCGTTAAAATCAAAGTATGCTGTAGAAAATTCTGGACTTAAGAAATATGTTGCTGGGAAATTCTTAGACTTTAAGATGCAAGATGGAAAATCTGTTATAGATCAAGTTCATACGTACCAAACAATTGTGGGGGAAGTCATTGGAGAAGGAATGAAAATATGAGAGAATTTCCAAGTTGTTGTACTTATCAAAAAATTACCACCCTCGTGGAAAGATTATAAGATGAACCTTAAACATGAAACTAAAGATTTCACTATGCAGGAACTAGTAGCTCACATCCATATTGAAGAACAAAACAGAGCTAAAGAAAGGGGAGATGTAGTTCCAAATCAAACTGTCATAGCTAATCTCGTAGAACAAAAGCCACAATGGAAGAGCCAAAATTATCAATCCAAAAACCACAAAGGGAATAATCAAAAATCAATGGGAAGAAAGGATAATAGGTTCAACAACTCCAATCAAATTCAGAAACCTTTTACTAAAGGTCCTTGTTTTGTATGTGGCAGACCTGACCATATTGCTATGAAGTGTCACTTTTGCAAAGGGCAAGATAACAAAAATAATAATTCTCAGCCAAAGCCCCAAGCAAACTTAGTTGAATCTGATGATGTTATCGTTGCTGTTGTCTTAGAAGTAAACCTTGTTGACAACTTCACGGAATGGGTAGTAGATACCGGGGCCACTAGACACATTTACGCGAATAGAGACGTAATCCTCAACTACAAAAATGTGACTAATGGAGAAAAGGTCTTTATGGGGGATTCTCGAGCCACCAATGTTGCGGGAAAAGGAAAAGTCTTACTAAAATTAACTTCTGGAAAAACCATTTCCCTACAAGATGTACTTCATGTGCCCGATATTCGTAGGAATCTTGTGTCCGGGTCTTTATTGAACAAAGCTGGCATTAAACTCATGTTTGAGTCTGATAAACTTGTATTTACTCGTAATGGAGAATTTGTTGGGAAAGGTTTTTGTAATGGGGGTTTATTTGTACTTGATGCTTCTGCTGAATTGAATAATAAGAATGCTTCTTTTGCTTATATTGTTGAATCTTTGGATATGTGGCATGCTAGATTAGGACACGTGAATGTAGCTTCTATTAAAAAGTTGAAACAACTTGAACTTATACCTAATCTTGTAAATACCGAGTTTAACAAATGTGTGAAATTTATGTAGAAGCAAAACATGCTAAGAAACCTTTTAAAAGTGTTGAAAGACAAACTGAACTACTTGAGTTAATTCACAGTGATCTAGCTGATTTTAAAAATACTACGAGTAGAGGTGGTGTAAGACCCCGAATTTTATGAAATAAAAGTATTCAATTTTTCTATTTAGTAAATGGTTAAATTGATAAAAGGTTAAAGTTAAGGGTGATATATGAAATACGCAAGTGGTTATAAAATATTCATTGTTGTCGGAGAATATTCGTTTAGTCGTGGAATATTCTTTACGCTTGGGAATATTCGCACAGCGAATTAAACCATTTGTGGGTCCCATAATGAATAACTGTCGGATGAAGAAAACGACAAGTTTGAGTTTTTATAAATAACGACGTAGTTGTTACCGTTAACACTGTTGGATTACCTGGTGGTTAAAATACAGTATTACACGTGGTTGCTTGCAAGAAGCACTTACCGGTTTTGCATGTATTTTTGAATTATTGATTCTTACGTAAGAAGGCACTACTTAATAATTGTTACAGTAATTATTGTTCAATATTTTATTTTATTGGTTCAATAATTGCTACGTTGATATTTTATATTATTGTTGTTCAATAATTGTCACTGCACAACATCTCCATTATTAGATCAATAATTCATATTATTTGAATAATATTATTAGATAGCATTATTGGCAATGTCTAGAAAGTTCTGTCAATAAGAGGTTTGGTCACCTAATTGCGCGCCAGTAAGGAGAAATCCTTATCGAAAAGTCCCCTATTTCCTGGAAACTGCTTAGTTGTCATAACTGTGATTCTGTAATATTATTTGTGAATAATTAATTATTGATTTATATGATAATGAAATATTTATTTGATGTGGATATAAATGATGGATTTATTTATGTGGTTATAAATAAAGGAATTAATGTTGAGGTATTTTATCAGTATTTTATCGGATTAGAGGTATTAAAAGATCAAATCAGTGTTCTTACAGCTTTATTGTGTGAGTTATAATTTTTAATCTGACCGTTGGATCGTTGTGATTTTTGGATATGTTATACATATATAAGTTGGGTATATGTTCACAAATTTTGAACCGTTAAAAATGAACGAATGATTTGTTATGAATTTTAAGAGGCGACTGATTCGAAAATTACGTTTATAAATGATTTTGGTGGAAAATTCTAGAAATGGGTGGGCCCTACTTTTGATTGGTGAGAAATGTGCTCAATTGAATTTTCAAATGTGGTGGGTGGGAATAGTAGCAGGTAAAGCCATCAGGTTGCAGGTTAAGTCTGCTTCGGCGTGCTAACATTTTCCTATAAATAGAGAGCTAAGTTAGAATTGAAAATCACACCAGAATTCATAAGTTTTCTCTCTTTCTCTCTCTAGATTATCGAGTGTATTTTGTGAGTATTTAGATACTTGGTGAGTTGTTATTCTTCAGTGCAAGTTTCTTTCAGCATATCCGATATCCAGTCAGAAGTGCTGCTCTTTTGAGGTAAGGGATAGTAAGGGATTTTAAGGGATTGTAAGGGATATTTTTTCGTAATGATGTTATTCTTTCAATATCATTATACCGAAATATTGGTATGGATTTTATTGTGGAAGTTCTACCTTTTTGTGTCGGGGTTACTATTCACGATATCGACATTATTCACGATATCGACATTATCATGTATATGACATTTTTTACGATATCGGTCTTATGTAATACGAATCTGAAAGTCTTATTCATGAGTTTCTATTCATGAGTTACTATTCACGGGTACTATTCATGACAAAATTGGTTTCTTTTTCTAACCAAATTATCATTGATTTATGAATCTTACTCTTGAAATTAAATGCAGTTGTTGATCATATTATTTTTATTATCATATATAACATTTTTATAACCCTGATGTTGAAATTCTCTTTCACTTGAGTATAAAGATGGGTATATTATTGGTATGATCATGACAAGGGTTCTTTTTGGTCAGTAGTGAAAAGTTGAATTGTGACTGGTATGATCATGACCATTGAATTTATAATTGAATATCTTTAGCTTAAGTGCAAAGGTGAAATAATCAACATGGTTATAATTATTGTTTATATAAATTCTGAAATGATTATATATTTCTTTGAGATATTAATATATTTGGCCTGTAGTGCAAATATGAACTGTTGATGAATATATTTGGCCTGTTGATGAATATATTTGGCCTGTAGTGCAAATATGAATGTTGAGGAATATCTTTGGCTGCAGGTGCAAAAGATGGTTTGTTGATGAATATCTTTGGCCCGTGGTGCAAAGATGACATGTTGTTGAATATCTTTGGCTCAGTAGTGCAAAAGATGGTGCGTTGACGAATATCTTTGGCCCGTAGTGCAAAGATGAATTTATCAATATGATTATGAGCGAGGCGTGATTTGGTATAACCATGATCTTTGTTATTTCGGTAAAGGCGGGTGATGAAAATTATCTTCGTCTTGGATGCGAAGAGAATTTAGAATCACAATTATGATTATGAGTTATTCATATGATTGTGGAAAGGCTGTTGATTGATGTTACGGGGATAAAACATTGTTGGTAGACTTTTAACGCGTGGAAGATAATAGACTTTATAGTCTATTTGACTCTTTAATGGATTGATTTCATTCATTAACTATGGTTGAAAAATTTTATCATCTACCATATGTTCTAAATCTCGATTTACGACATCGATGAAGACTATTGATAATTTAATTATCTTTAGTCATGATATTATTCTTGAGCTAGTTGTCTCACCCTTTTGCTTCACAATTCCTTTCGAGTGTAATAAAAGTGTATTTGGGTCGAGTGGGGATAACAGGAGAATAAAACGGTGGTCTATAGCTGTTGAGGGTGAGGCGAACCCAACGTTGGAAGGGTGTTTTGTCACTATCATACAAGATGTATAATGGCATACAACCTTGTATCATCATAAGACAAGGATGTGCTCATCCACTTACTGAATATATCTACGAGCACTAACTATATAATCTTGGTGTTTGGTTGAAGTATAACTCTCAATTAGAGACAGTGGATATAATGATATGTCAAGAGAAGACTCACCATTTGAAAGAATATGATAGTAATCTTCTCATTTTTCTTGGGGTCTATTGGGTCAACCAAAGATAATTTTGTGGTCATATGATATCTATTATAACCTAGACGCATGGCCTCCCATGTACGAAGGTTTCCTTGAGCACTTCCCAAAGGTTTTAATTTCTAAAACAGTTTTTGACTATACCTTTATGTAAGGTGCCATTGTGACATGCTATCCAAGGTTGGGATGTGAGTCACAGTTGGTATATATTTGTATCAAAACTCACAGCACATGAGTTGTTGTACTTTGCACGACAATTATTGTAATAAAGTTGTAGTTGTTTTCTGTACCATGTATTTGACGACTCAGAATGGGTTGGATGGAATGGACCTATTTTGGGGTTGTCACAGGTGGTAAGAAATATTATATTTCTTTTGTAGATGATATGTCTAGATATACTCGAATTTATCTACTTTCCTCTAAAGATGAAGCGGAAGAAATATTTATTAAATATAAAGCGGAAGTTGAAAATCAGTTAAAAAGAAAAATTAAAAGACTTAGATCTGATCGTGGAGGTGAATATGATTCAGGAAGTCTTAAGAAATTTTGTGAACTAAATGGAATAATACATGAAACTTCTCCTCCTTATTCTCCACAATTCAATGAGTTTAGAGAAAAAAATTAGAACACTTAAAGATATGATGAATGCTATGTTAATTAGTTCTGATTTACCTTCTAATATGTGGGGAGAAGCTTGCCTTTCTGCAAATCATATTTTAAATAGAGTTCCACATAAAAAGTTAGACTATACACCATATCATTTATGGAAAAATATGCACCTAATTTGGGGTGTCTTAAAGTGTGGGGTGTTAATACAGCAAAAAGTAGCTATCTTAATTTAAAAGGAATAAAATTGGACCTAAAACAATGGATTGTATTTTTATTAGATATGCCTCTAATAGTCGCTTATAGATTTTTGGTAATTAAAGATGCAACTAATAATTATCAAAATAATTCAATTTTGGAAACAAAGGATGCAGAATTTTTTGAAAATATATATCCAATGAAAATTAGAGATGAGGGCAATCCTTCTTCTAGTGAACCTCTTAAAAGGAAAGATAAAGAACACATACATCACATTCTACTAGAAGTAAAAGGCCACGTTTTGAGAAAACTTTTGGTCCAGATTTTATAACTGCTTTCATAACTGAAGATGATCCTAAAACTTATGAAGAAGCAATGAAATCTATTGATACAAATTTTTGGAAGGATGCTATTAATAGTGAACTAGAATCTATTATGTCTAACATACATGGGAACTAGTTAATTTGCCTAGAGGATGTAAACCTATTGGATGTAAATGGGTGTTTAAAAAGAAGTTAAAAGTTGATGGGTCTATTGATAAATTTAAGGCAAGACTTGTAGCAAAAGGTTTACTCAAAAGGAAGGTTTTGATTATTTTGACACTTACTCACCAGTGACTAAATTAGCAACTATAAGAATTTTAATTGCTTTAGCTTCTATTAATAAATTGATAATCCACCAAATGGACGTTAAAACTGCCTTTTTGAATGGAGAGTTAAATGAAGAAATATATATGTGTCAACCTGAAGGTTTTGTTGTTCCAGGTGAAGAACATAAAGTTTGTAGACTTGTAAAATCTTTATATGGTTTGAAACAAGCGCCAAAACAATGGAATGACAAATTTAATAAAATTCTCTTGTCTAATAATTTTGTGACAAATGAATCTGATAGTTGTGTCTATAGTAGATTCAATGGAAATTGTGGTGTGATTATTTGTTTATATGTGGATGACTTGCTAATATTTGGTACTGATGAGAAAGTTGTGAAAACTACTAAAGAGTTTTTATCTTCTAAATTTGACATGAAAGATTTGGGAGAAGCGGATTTGATTCTTGGCATGAAAATAAATAAACATGCAAATGGTTTAGTTTTATCACAGTCTCATTATGTGGAAAATATTCTTAAGAAATTTGGTTTCTTTAATGAAGAGCCATTAGGAACCCCTTATGACTCTAGTGTGCATTTAAAGAAAAATAAAGGGAATGGTATTACACAAGTTGAATATGCTAGAATCATTGGTAGTGTAATGTATTTAATGAACTCGTACTCGATTCGATATTGTATATATGCCATTAGTAGACTTAGCAGATATACACATAATCCTTCACAAGAACATTGGAATGCATTGTCACGCCTAATGAGGTATTTAAAAGGAACAGGTTAATGTAGGTGTACATTTTCTTTGGTCGTCCTAGTGTTTTTAGAAGGATATTGTGATGCTAATTGGGTATCTCGATAATGATGAAACAAACTCCCCTAGTGGTTATGTGTTTACTTTTAGGTGGAAGAATCAAGTTTTTGAAAATCTGCTAAACAAACTTCAGATCGCTAGATCTACTATGGAATCTGAATTTATTACTTTAGAATTGGCAGGTACAGAAGCAGAATGGATAAGGAATTTATTGGTTGATATACCATTGTGGTATAAGCCGATTCCTTCTATTTCTCTACATTGTGATTCTCAAGCAGCTATTAGCAGGGCAATGAACCATGTTTATAATGGAAAACAGAGACACATTCGCTTGAGGCACAATATTATACGAGGACTGATCAGTAATGGAGTTATTTCCATGGAATTTGTAAGGTCTGAAAAGAACCTAGCGGATCCGCTTACTAAGGGATTAAATAAAAAGGTAGTCCAAGAAGCATCCAGAGGGATAAGACTATTGCCAATATCTTGAGTAAGTAATACGCGATGGAAACCCAACCCATGTGATTAGAGATCCCATGAATTGGGTTCAATGGGTAACAACAAGTCACATAATTACTTAATTATAGCACTACAATTATCTATATCCCTTCTAGTGTGCATGTAGTGCTTAATGACAAATTGTCAAAGGATGAATCGTTTAGATTCTTAATGAAACTCATAGCCCCTAAAGGGTGGTGTATGTCAGTATACACTTGATGGGTTCACCTATATAAAGGTGGAAGTGTAGGCTGCTTCCTATGAGAGTCCTTGGCAAACTCTATAGAGCCTTTATAAAATCAGGACACGGCGAGCATGGCACAGTAACGCTACCAACCGCGGACTTGTGTGGATTCAGGATTTAAGATATGTGTGCAAGCTCAACTGATTGTATCACAGATAATAGGTTCAAGAATATAATTCACCTATAATCTGCAATCATGAGCTTGTTCCACTAAGTGTCGATTCAAACCCACAAGGTATCGACTTTATGTATCTAAAATCCATTGCCCTTCTCACTTCCTTTTACTTCTTCTCTCTTTGATAATTTTGGATCATGTGGGGGATTGTTGGATATACTCCAAAATTCATTGTTTTTCCATAGTCCCATATCGTCTATTTTGGAAATATTTTTTGTGTATATTAGCACTTGTTGGCTTGGGCTTAGTAACTTGGTTAAGGAAATAAGGGTGGGCTCGCGCACATGAGGATGACTAAGGAATTGGGCTAAGCAAAGCTTGGTTCTCGGACTTACGATCAGAAAACCTTAGTGCGTGTGTGCGCATGATACGCCCGCGCAGGGGGGGTGCCAATCCAGTCGATTATGCTTCGCGGGTGCACCCAGGTAGTCCACTGTTTTGCTTAAATTCCCTTTTATTTCTTTTTATACTAAGCCCTAATCTGTCATTATGTCCAACGTTCGTTCATGCTATTAATTCCCAACGTTATTCTGAACGTTGGTAACGTCTTCCTCCATCTTCTTCTTGTATAAATAGCAGTTTCTGTTAATGGAGAAAGTACAAATAATATACCAGTTTTCTTCTCCTTCTCTATATCATCTCTGTTTGTTTTGTTTATACATTCGTATACTCTGTTAATTGGGGCAATCCACAAAGACAAGTCCATGACCTTCTTTCTGAAAGTACATTTAATTGAGGCTTTTGAATAGTTGAATCTTTGGAGAGGTGAGGCACAAAGACAAGTCCACAGCCTTCTTCTTCGAGTACACGCAATTGAGGCTTTGCCGTTGAATCCTGAAGGGTGAACTCCGTGGAGCTCAACTGTACCAGTTCATATAACCAGTGAGAGCAGAATCACTTTTTAGGACAGTAGCTTTGCTACGCCTCGGCTTCTTTCATATAAACAGCTAAGTTGTTCCAATTTGTTCGCCTAATAGTCTTGTTAATAGTCTTTCTTGTTGTTACTAATCGCTTCTTTACATCGTTATTGCTTCACATCGCTATCGCTATTGCTGTGTTGTTATTCTTATCGCTTATTATGATCTGCTATTGATATATAATTCCAACAATGGTATCGAAGATTATCCCACCTGAACTTCAAAAGTGTGACGACCCGAGAAATCGGATAGTCTTGTAATTAGGTTTTCAATGCAAATATCTAATAAATGAATTTTTATGGATATTATTTTTTGTTATGTGTTTAAATGATGTATTAAGACCTATATAGTGTTTACGTTTAGAATATACGAATTATGGTTTCGTATAAGAAATAAAAATTTCTCGAGAAAAAACGTAAAAACACTATTCACACCAAAAACACATTTTTGCTTTTTTTGACTTTTCGAATTATGACATAACGTTTATTCAGAAAATAGGGACGGAAAGTGTAATTAAAATTATGAAACGTAAAAGTTTATTTTTTGGCAAATCGAACGAGTTACGAAATGTAATCGAAAAAAATTAAAAGATCTAACTAAAAGAAAAATGAGTAACAAACTTAGTTAGCCTAACCAAGCCTAGAGTTTGGAAGGTTTTGCTATGGTTTAAAAAGATTTGGCTAGGGTTGAGCTTTGGGTCAAAACCTATATACTTGGAGCCAGAGTGTGGAGTCGTAGCTTGGACTTAAAACCAGAGAATGAAAAACTTGGAGCCAATGCATTTTTGATGGTCTAATGACTAAACTTCCCCAATTCTCGTATTTCAGCATTAAATTTCCAACCAACTAACTATGTTAATCTTGGTTAGGTTAGTTTGATACGAGGTTAGGTTGACCTAGGGGATGGTTTTGGAAGATTGGAAAGTGAATGAGATTTACTATAGAAGACGTAAGTTGAGTGATTAACTTGTAAGTAAATGGAAAGTTGTTTTATATAAACAAAAAGTCCATCTTCTCTTTCATTTTTACTAAGTAAATTGAGAGAAAGTAAGAGTTAGCATAAAAATAGAGAGAAAAGAAAGAGTTGGATAAATAGAATAGAAGAAACAAATGAAGGCTATCAATCTAAGCTTTGATCATCTAGTAAGAACAAGAACAAGAAGAAAGAACCTCAAGAGGTTAAAGAATATAGTACGTATACATTATGGTTTATTTGACTCTTGTGATAGATTGTTCATTCCGCTGTAGTTATTTTTTGAAAATTCATGTTGTCTAACATTTTCTAAACCTCTGATTTATGTATTGTTGAAGGCTGAAGATAACTTATTATTCGTTATCTTAGTCATGATATTCTTTATTTAGTTATTTGAGTTCACCATTTTGTTTCATAATTTTTTTCAAGAAATGAGAGTGTAGTTGAGGCTAACGGAGAGAACATGTAAATGAAATGATGGTTCAAGTTAATAACTTTTAGTTGTAGTCCCCACCATGTTGTAAAATATTATGGTAATAATTGTAGTGAGTACTTAGTCTGTGTATATATAAATATGTACTTATAGAGTATTACCTTTGTGCTTCTTAAGGAGCAGTGTGGTGTCTACCATACCTCTAATGATTCTTTTTTAATAAGAAAAATAGTAAGTGTTTCATATCTGGCCCTAGATGCTTCTTTTAAACCATAAAGTGCTTTATCTAGTCTATATACATGAATATGAAATATTGAATTGACAAAACATGGATGTTGTTCTACATAAACCTCTTTTTGAAGTTCTCCATTCAGAAATACACTTTTGACGACATTTAGAAGACTTTGAATTCATGTTAGCCACACAAGCTAGGGACATTCTGATGGCTTCCAATCTGACGACAGGACCAAATGTCTCATTATAGTCGATCCGTTATTCCTACAAATCCATTTGGCCACAAACTTTCTTTGTTCCTTGTAATCACTTCGTCTTCATCTATATTGTTTCTGAATACCCATTTGGTGCCGACAATTGGATGATCTTTTGGTCTTAGTCTTCACAATTGCTTCTTTCAAACTAGTTCAACACCTCTTGCATAGCTTCAATCCAGCTTAAATCTTCCGAAGCTTCTTCGATCTTTTTGGGCTCCATCTAAGAAATAAAGCTTGGGAAGAAGCATTTGTTCTGAATAGTCGACCTTGTCCTGTTCCTTGCATTGGGAACCTCAATGATCAAGTCTTGGGTATGATCTTTACTGTAAGACCCCAAATAATTAATAAATAAAATTTAATTTCCTCTAATTATTATTTTAAAATAGTAAGGGTTGATGTGATTAATATGGATAGTTATGGGTAAAATACGCAAATATTTCAAATAAGCAGGTGGTTATAAAATATTTATGGAATATTTAGATTGTCGGAGAATATTAAATGCACGACAACTGACCATGTGTGTGGGCCCATAATAAAAAGCGATTGGATGAAGAAAGCGACAAATATAAGTTGTTTAAAAATAACGGCGTAGTTATTCACAGATTATCTTTGTTAAAATACTCGGTGGTTAAAAACAAGAAGACACTGCGGTATTGCACCAATTATTGATTCTTACGTAAGAAGGCCTTACTCAATAATGGTTCTGATAATTCTCGCTCAAAGTATTTTATTGATTTAATAATTCTTTGCGTTGATATTTTATATTCTTTGTTGTTTCAATAATTGTCATTACACAATTATTTTTCATTATCGAAGCAATAATTCATATTATCTGAATAATATTATTAGATAACATAATTGGCAATGTCTAGAAAGTTACATCTCAAGGAGAGGTTTGGTCACCTAATTGCAGCCACTAAAGAGAAATTCTTATTGGAAAGCCCCCTTCCTGAACCGCCTGGTTATCAATATTGTGATTCGTAATATTATTTGTGAATAATTAATTATTGATTCATATGATGAGGAAAATATTGATTTTATGTGGATATAGATGGAGAAAATTTTTAAAGTGACAATTGTTGAAAATTGAAATTTTATCTTTTTACGATAAAATAATTATTTAAATATATTATTATATTTTAATAATATAATAATGATGATATTTTTACGATGAATATGGGATATATGAGTATATGTGGAGGAGGAGTATTTTTGTTACCAAAAATATTTAAAGCATGTTTTATGTGTCGGTGGACCCCAATTCTTGACTGAAATTTGATTATAGCTTTGTAAAATCGATCGTTTATGGATTTGATCAATTTCTTTGGAATTTGGAAAAACTTTCTTTCGTAAAGTTGTAGAGAATTGAATTTCCTATAAAAAGCGAGTTTGAATTTTTTTGACAAAAGAGCTATTTATTGTGAATTATTGAAGTTCAAGCAATCAAATAATTGATTTTTGGAAGTTTAAAATATTTTAAATAACAAAAACGTTTTTTTCATTATGGTGTGTTACACATGTGTGTTGAATGAGCTGAATTCAGTTCTTGGAAGGTTGGCGTAGGAAAATTTAATTTATATATTAATATTATATTAAATTTCTGCTTTGGTGTTCTAAGCATTTTCCTTTAAATAGGGTGCTTAGGTTAGAATTGAAAATTACACCAGAAATTGAATTTTTCTCTCTCTATATTATCGAGTGTATTCTTGTGAGTATTTTAAGTATATTTTGAGTATTGTTATACGGTGCAAAGTTCAAGTCATAGCTTTATATCAGGTGTTTCAATTTAAATCTCGATCTTTCGAGGTAAGGGATATTATTTTTTTTTCGTAATGATATTATTTCTTCAATATCATTATCTTTGAAATATTGATCTGAAGTTTTTATCAAATTTGGAACTTTTGGTGTCTGAGTTACTTATTCACGATATCGACACTATTCACGTATATGACATTATTCACGAATACGGCACTATTCATCGAAAAATGAAAATTTTCCCTTTTCGTCTAAAATATCTATTGTGGATACTAGCTTTGATTGTATCCATGTTTTGATCATTCTTGAATTTTACACCACTATGATTATTTTTGAGGTATTTTTGGACATGGATAAAATAAAGTACGAATCCTTAATCCTTAATCCTTATCATTTTGTTTCACTAGATTCGTTTCTTTAAAAATATTTTTCATCATCCTCAGTCTTAAATGATGATATTATTGAATATCTTTTTGGCACCGTAGTGCAAAGATGAATGATTTTCGATGAATATCTTTTCAGAAGTTAAAAGATGAACCGATGTTTAGATGAACATGACGGTGATGAATATCTTTGGCTGTAAAGTGCAAAAATGAATATTTGATTCTAGATATATATTGATTGATGTTACAAGGATAAAAGATGAGCGATGAACTTTTAAATTCATACATAGAAGATAGTAGTTTGCATTCTCTACTTAACTCTTCTAATGAATTATTATTTCATACCTGCTTAATATTGATTTAAAACTTGTTGTCTATTGTATTCTATTAGATTTTTCCCCGTGAAGACTAACGATAATTTGTTGTATATTATCTTAGTTATAATATTCTTTCTTGGGCTAGTTGAGCTCACCCTTTTCCTTTTTGTTCCATTTTTCTTCTCGGGGAGGCGAGAATATAAGCGAGTACGCAGCCTGGGTATGGAATGAAGGTTCTAGAGAGAGTTGTTTAGTAGTCCTCACCAATTTTGTAAAATAATGTATCAATAAATGTGATTAGGATTTATTTGAGTATAAATATTGTCTAGAAGATAATATTTGTATTCAAACTCACAGTTTTACTGTTGTAATAATAAAGTTGTAGTTGTTTCTGTATTATGTATTGACGACTCAGAATGGGTGATGTATACCTATTTGGGGGCGTCACATTTACCCATTTGTGAAATAATCCGGGTCAAATCTCGAGTCCGGAACAAATCTTGGATTAAATCCCAAGTCCGAATCAAATCAAATCCATCCAAATAAGGTTCTCAAACTAGTGGCCCAATAGTATCTTTTTGGGTCATCTTAGCCCACCACAGGCTCCCAAAAGGTCATGACTTGAAGGTACTATTGGTAGTAACTTATTTCTTTATATGCACATAAATTTTCCCCCTATCTTTCGATGTGGGACTGGGGTGTTACAAACTCCCCCACTTAAATTTCTGACGTCCCCGTCAGAACCGATCACACACACGGCCCAAAGATCTTTTCCTCTCTAGCCATTGTGGGATAATCTACGGTGGCCGTGTCCCCACCTCGAGGACCTCCATCTCTCCAATGTGGGATAATACCACCAGCCTTCGTGTCCCCACCTCCGGCAACCCGATCGGATGACCCGACCCGAGCTTTCGAGAGTCGGCTTTGATACCATATGAAACAACCCGGGTCAAATCCCGAGTCCGAAACAAATCTTAGGTCAAATCCCAAGTTCGAATCAAATCAAATCCATCCAAATAAGGTCCTCAAACTACTGGCCCAATAGTATCTTCTTGGGTCATCTTATCCCACCACAGGCTCCCAAAAGGTCATGACTTGAAGGTACTATTGGTAGTAACTTATTTCCTTATATGCACACAAATTTTCTCGTATCTTTCGATGTGGGACTGAGGTGTTACAATTTGCTTCCAGCTATAACATCTTTCCTTGTGCCTTCTTGTATGATATAGTGTTATACATTGTATTGTAATAATAAAAAATAAGAGAATTTATTTATGTTATTTATATTTTGGCGACTCAAATTGGGTTGTGTTATGTAGGCTCAAATTTGGGGGAGTCAACGTGAGCTTGGCCTTGTTGGCCTTCAGCTTCAAGCTTTAGCTATGAACTATGTGGATAGCGGACGGGATTTGTGGAAACTGGAGTATCACTGACGTGAGTGAGTTGTTGTCTCTTTTATCTCGTAGTCGGTTGACGTTCGTCGTCTTTTTTCCTCACTCTATGATATTTTTCGTTGTCCCACCCTCTTTTATTTGTCTTACGCATATGTATTTGGACCATGGCTTGCTTTGGCTGCAAAAAATTTCATAGTGATAATTTTCTACTGTGACGCCCCCAAAATAGGTATACATCACCCATTCTGAGTCGCCAAATACATGATACAGAAATAAATACAACTTCATTAAACTTTGAGTTTAAATACAAATAGAGGGTATAAAAACTCAAAAGGAGTCCTCATTACAATTATTGATACACTATTTTAAAAATAGTGAGGACTGCTAAAACAACTTTCTAGAACCATTACTCCGCACTCGCCACATTAGTTCTCGCTATGTTCTCACCTCTTGAGAAGAAAAATGGAACAAAAGGGTGAGCTCAACTAGCCTAGTAAAGAATATTATGACTAAGATAATATACAACAAATTATCATTAGTCTTTGACAGGAATAATCGATAAAATATAATAGACAACAAGTTTTAGATCAACAACTCAAATGAAAAGCAAAGAATCCATTAGAAGAGTCAAGTAGAGAAAGAATTCTACTATCTTCTAAGATTTAAAAGTCCATCATCTATATTTTATCCCTGTAACATCAATCAATATACATCTTGAATCAAATATTCATCTTTGCACTACAGGCCAAAGATATTCATTTGCATCACCAGTTGGTCATGTTCATCTCAACACATGTTCATCTTTGCACTACGGGCCAAAAATATTCATTAGATTCATTAGGTAATCATTCATCTTTGCACTACAGGCCAAAGATATTCTTTTGTATCATCATTTAGGACTGAGGATGATGAAAAATATTTTAAAGAAAACGAATCCAGTGAGATAACATATCAAATATTAAGGATTCGTATTACAGTTTATCAAGTTCAATAATATTCCGAAATAACCAATTTTGAAGCAGAATTCAAAAATAATGATCAAAACATGGATACAATCAAAGATAGTAACCATAATAGACAACTTGGACAAAAAGAAAAAAATTTCATTTTTCGGTGAATAGTGTCGTATTCGTGAATAGTGTCGTATACGTGAATAGTAACTCCGACACAAAAAATTTCAAATTTGATAAAAAGTTCATACCAATATTTTGGCATAATGATATTGAAGAAAATATCATTTAAGAAGAAGATAATATCCCTTACCTCAAAATATCAGTACTTCTGATCGGAATATCAGTATAAGGCTGAAGGAAACTTGCACTGATTAACAGAAACTCACAAAGTATTTAAATACTCACAAAATACACTCAATAATCTAAAGAGAAAACTTATTTCTGGTCTGATTTTCAATTCTAACTTAGCCCTCTATTTATAGAAAAATGTTAGCACGCCGAAGCAGACTTAACCTGCAACCTGATGGCTTTACGTGCTACTATTCCCACCCACCACATTTGAATAAAAATCTCCGCACATTTCTTCACCAACCAAGAGTGGGGCCCACCAATTCTAGATTTTTCCACCAAAATAATTTATAACCTGATTTCCGAATCAGCCACCTCTTAAAATTCATAACAAATCATAAGCTCATTTTTAACGGTTCAAGATTTGTGGACATATACTCAACTTATATATGTATAACATATCCAAAAATTACAACGATCCAACGGTCGGATTAAAAATTATAACTCCCGCAATATATCTCAAAAAACACTGGTTTGATTTTTAATACCTCCAATCAAACAAAATACTAATAAAATACCTCAACATTAATTCCTTCATTTATAACCACATAAATAAATCCATCATTTATATCCACATAACATAAATATTTTCTTATCATATGAATCAATGATTAATTATTCACAAATAATATTACAGAATCACATTTATGACAACCAGGCTGTTCCCAGGAAAGAGGGGGTTTTTCAATAAGGATTTCTCCTTACTGGCGCTCAATTAGGTGACCAAACCTCTCCTTGACAAAACTTTCTAGACATTGCCAATAATGTTATCTAATAATATTATTCCAAATAATCAATTCATCGATCCGATAAAGGAGATATCTTGCATGCGATGACGATAATTGAAACAACAATAATATAAAATATCAATGCAGCAATTATTGAATCAATAAAATAAAATATTGAAGCAAGAACTCTTCGTGACAATTATTGAGTAGTGCCTTTTACGTAAGGATCAATAATTCAACAATACATGTAACATCAGATATCATCTCTTGCAACAACGCGACATTACTTTACTTTAACCAACGGGTATTCCAACAAATGTTAAGCAGAATAACTACGCCGTTATTCAATTTTGTCATTTTCTTCATTCGACCGTTATCCGCTATGGGGCCCACAATTGGCTGCGCCGTCATACGAATATTCCCCGACAGAAAGAATATTCCACCGACAAAATGAATATTTTATAACCACTTGCTTATTTTGCAAAATTTTCACATTTCACCCATAACCAAAGTTATTATATCAAATTAATACCTTATTATTCACAATAATAAATAAAGGAAATTTGATTTTATTCATTAAAAAGTTGGGGTCTTACATCTGCACCTATAAATAAATGGTTTTGTATGTAATATGGTGTGGTGAAAAAAGAATGAAAAATAAAAGAAGTTAAAGAATGAGAATAACCTAATGATTTCTTTTATGCTATATTTTTCTTATATACTTACAAGTGAACTGGGCAAAAACTGGTGTTTTGTGAAACTTCTGCTTCCTTAGTAGTGCAAACTAAAGAAAAGCTATAATAATGGTGGTTGAGTAGTTATATCTTAAAGGTGATGTGTCAATTTCCTTATACACCGGTTATAATTCAAGCGTGAGAATCATTTTAATGAGAGCAACTTAATTCGCGCTTCAACCTAAGCCTTAATATTTTATTATTTGGTGCGAGTAACATTTTTTATGACAAATATATTAAGATAATCAATCATTTGGTGGATAAATATGAAGGTAATATTTATTCTTATTATAACTCAATTTTATGTAAAATTTTTGTAAATTTCATTATTATATATATATTTGATTTATTTCCAACAGTGAGTGATGAAGGCAGCCTTTGGGATATCCTCTTTAGCCATCTTAATATGGGTGTATCTAAAAAATACATCTAGAAAACTCATCAACAGATGACCAACATCGGCTGATTTATTAGATGCAATGGGTATGAGTCCTTCGGACAAACTTTGTTGAGGTCAGTGTAATCTATACATATCCTTCATTTTCCATTGCTTCTTTTCATCATTACTACATTAGTCAGCCACTCTGGATATTGAATTTCGCATATGAGGTCGATTTTTAAAACATTTTTCGACTTATGCATTAATAGTCGTTTGGTGATCCATGGCAATGTTTCTCCTTTTTTTACTTACAAACTTTTTGCATGGGTTGACATTCAACTTGTGAACCACAACTAATTCACTTATCCCTATCATATCCTCAGGGGCCCAAGCAAACACATTTACATACTTTCTCAAAAGTGTACGTCTCTGGTGTGGGCCCCAGCTCCTTCGAACACACACAAATGTTCTTACATTGGGCCGTCGTGGGACACTTGTGATGTGGTCGTTAGTAAGTGGGAAGATATATATCATCAATCTTAAGAGTTCTAATTGTAAAAAAACATGTCTAACTTCTCCACAGTAATAGAACGTTGCTTTTATGTGAGACAACTAGCTTTGGAGGGTCCCTTTGATCAACTCTTATTGAGGAGTAGTTAAGGCTACGTAGGGGAGTGTAGAGCTGTCCCATCACAAGACAATTGCGATGTGATGCCCCAAAATAGGTATACATCACTCATTTGAGTCGCCAAATACATGGTACAAAAATCAAATACAAACTTCTTTTATACAATACGACAAAAACGTAGCTGAGAGTTTTTACACAAATATTGTCTTATAGACAGTATTCAAACTCAAATGAAGTCCTCATTACATTTATTATCACATTATTTCATAAAATAGTGAGGACTACTATAGCCACCATCTCGGACCATCACTCTGTTCCCCGACTAGTCCAGGCTACATTCTCATTTCCTGAAGAGAACAATGAAAGCAAAAGGGGGAGCTCAACTAGCCAGTAAAAAATATTATGATTAAGATAATGCAGAATAAATTATCGTTAGCCTTCAACAATGTTAAACTAATAAACAACAAGTTTAACTGCAGCGGGACAAACAATCCATTAGAAGAGTCAAGTAGAGCATGATATCTATTATCTTTTATGATTTAAAAAGTTTATCATCAATTTTATCGCTCAGACTCAACTTAATAAATAAACCACATCATCGAATCATCCCTGCACTACAGGCTAATTATATTCATTAGTATCACAACCACGAATTATCCATGCACTACGGGTCAAGGATATTCGTGTTTTCACCAATAGTTATGATCATACCAGTAACTGTCCATCAATGCACTATGGGCCAATGAAGACTTTTACCACATCATTTGTAACATTACGGTCATGATTATACCGAATAATCCTTGGTCATAATCATACCAAGTCCATCTATGCACTACGAGCCACATATGACTTTCATCAAAATAAAAACATGAGAATGATGACAATGATATAAGAATTTAATTAAAAGAAAACAAATGATAAATTTTATAGATTTATAATTTAATTAGGGTATAATTAGGAATACGAGACGAAATAATATTACTCACATACTACAGAGTATGGAAAAAAATATTATTCCTTACGAATACTGAAAAAAATAATATCCCTTACGAATAAGAAATAAATAACATCCCTTACGAATAAGAAATAAATAACATCCCTTACCTTAGAAGAAGACTGGATATTGAAATAGTGAAGTAGTATAATACTCTTCTTCTTTCTCTCTATAGCTTCTCTCTCTATAATTGCTCTTGTGAGTCTTAGTGAATTGGTGAGAATTAAAGAAGAATGAGCTTCTATTTATAGAAAAACATAGTTTCGATAATTACACGTTTTGGGGCTCGAATTATTACAGTATAATACCTTCATATTTTTTTCTATTTTTAATTTAGTCCTACAAGTATTATCAAAGTTGCACAACCTCCCCTAATAGTACATGCATGTGAATAAATAGTACATTCATATGAATCAATACTTATATACATGTGAAAAAATAGTTACAGTATATTACCTTCATCTATACCTCCATTTTTAATTTAGTCATGCAAATATTATCAATCTTGCACAACCTCCCCTAATAGTACAAGCATGCGAATCAATAGTACATACATGTGAACAAATAGTTATAGCACGTGAATTAATATCAATTAATTGCTCATTTATCCGATTAATTACCCGATTAGTTAATATAACCTCCAAAAATCAATTATTATCGAAATAAATGTCGATTTGCACTAACACTAATATTCCCAACACAATGAAAATATCAATTTCATCTTTAATCAACATGAACTTATTCATCGTTAATATTATAACTCACAATATTTAACAACCAGATAATTTCCAGGAAATATGGGGCTTTTCGATAAGGATTTCTCCCTATTAGCGTGCAATTAGATTACTAAACCCCTTTTCTCGACAGAACTTCTAGACATCGTCAATAATGCAAATAATAATATAAATAACTTTGTCGTCTCAATTATTAATTTAATAATATAAAATACTATGCAGATGATATTGTGACAATAATTGAATCAATAATATGAGAGATATTATGAAGCAATTACTGTAGCAATAATTGAGTATAACTGAGTGACTTCTCACGTAAACATCAATAATCAATACTGGTGCTACTCTTGCAACAACAATAGACATCTTGTTCTTTTAACACCGTGTATTTTAACAGTTAACGGTAAAATTTCGCCGTTATTTTCATAAAAGATATTTCTGTCGTTTTCTAACTTCAATAATAATTTCGTTGTGGGGTCCACTAATGATTGTGTCATCGTACGGATATTCTTCGACAAAAAGAATATTCCCTGACCAATCGAATATTTTATAACAACTTGCATACTTTGTAAAATTTATAAATACTACCCACAACTATAACATTATATCAATTCCACACCTTAATATTAAAAAAAAAATCGAAAAAATTAAATTTTTATTCATAAAAGTTGGGGTCTTACATGCGCTATCTCTATACCCTGCACGAATGATTGATGTGACACCTCAAAATTATTTCAATTGTTTGCCTCGACACCCGATTGCCTCTTATTGAGTGGGGTCCTAATCAAAAGTGAGTCTTGACTTTGGACTAAGTGAGTAGGTCTTCGGGTTCGACATGATCATTGGGCCTAAAGATCTCAATCCGTTCTTTAATATAAGTCGTTTTAGATAATTTTTTTGTTCCTTAATATAAGTTGTTTAAAAATTTCAAGTAAATATTAATTGCTTAATTTTCAATATTACTCAAGTAATAAATATAACTTTGGTTTTCTCACTATTTTCTGTTCAATAAATAACACTCTATTTTTCTAATTATAGACAATTGATATTATATTTAATATTATATAATTATTTTTTTAATACTTGTGTACAAGTTTAAAACGAGTTATATTAAGAAACGGAGAAAAAAATTGTTATATGTTCATACTTTTAAAGCTAATGAAATTTAAGTTCAAAAGAGATGGAAAACTTTAAATAAATATTGATTTGCAATGGTTGTAATATGATTTATAAATCCCAGCACTTGACGACATGAATCCTAGTATAAATGTAAATAGTATGAGAATAAAATATTTTTTTATAAATTTTGGATGATTAAATAAAAAGATATAAAGTTTTAAATTTAAAAATATACGATATTTAATAACTTAAGTTAGGTAACTATTTTACTAATAATTTACTACCTTTTATACAAACTGAATTATAATAAAAAAGTGATTCAAGTTCATTAGATTTTGCATATCTTCCCTTAAACATAACTCTTGTTAGTAATTTCATTTATTGTTCAAGTGTACTGCCAATATTTTAAAATTATATTATTTATTATTAATTTATTAATTATTAGCAGTAGTTTTATTTTTAGTACAAATTGATTTTTGTTTCCCCCGACGGATGAAAAACACAAAACTGAAAATTCCAATTCGGTGCTAGACGGTGGATTTGGGAAATTACTGTCTGCATCCGTTTCTCTCTCCGGCGAATTCTCCCATCCTAATTCATAATTTGAGTTTCAATTCCTCCGATCATCGTTGCCGTCATCGTAATTTGATTTTGATTCTGATCGGCGGCAATTTTTAACCTTTATATTCAAGAATCGTCAATATTATGTTTTTGTTTCAGCTATGATTTTGTTTCAGCTATGATGGATCTAATAATGGAAATCGTGTTGTTGTTGTTGTTGTGACCTTTTGAGGGATTTGGTGAATGAGAATGGGATTGCAATCTTCTGGTGAATTCTTCAAGTTTACCGGAAGATTAATGCATTCTATGGAGTGGCAATCCCATCGTTGAATCCGTGACTTGATAAATTTACATATTTATTGTAATTTTACATATTTATTGGAAGCTTCATGGATGAAGTGAGTGGTAGTAGTAAGGAACTGGAGGCTAAATCCTTGGAATTGGCTGGGGATGAGGGCTTATCATCATCTATGGTGATACCATGGCGTCCACGGAAGCTTGGATTTAGTCCTTATGCTCCAGTTACTGGCAGGGATGAAAAGCCCCAATCTTTGCGTGTTGTTGTAAGAAGACCTGTAAGTGATTTTTCACCATTTGGCCATTCACATTTTAGTATGCTGGTGTTATCTATAATTTGTAAATTGGATGATGTAAATGCCAGTTGTTATTTGTTTTAGCATTTAACTTTTAGATATTATCCAAGTGAAGAACTATGGGGGAACTGAAGCAATTATTAAGTGTTGAATGATTTACATGCGAACTAAATAATTCACCCATTCTTTTTAGCTCAATTATGAGGGTTTTGTTATATGGTACTGTCCGGAGATAAGGAGCTCCATTGTAATTGTGTGGATTTTTCTTGGTGTTACTACCAGTGGGTGAAGTGCACAGAAAAGAATCCTATGACAAGATTAATCTGATGTTCACCAAGAGAAAATCCTTCAATATAGTATGCACTCTATGTAAACTTATAATTTATAAAACAAGATGCCAGTGCTCGTATAAGAACAAGGTTCCCAGTGCAGTCCACATGAAGTTCACTTGCTCACTCTTGTTAGGCTCTCTATTTGATCGGCGATTTAGCTTGTTGGACCTATTATACTTTGGATTATTTTCTACAGTATAAATGTATTGTAAATTGAATCCTATTTTGACATATAACTTTCCATTTCGCAGTTGGTGGCAAGATTGACCAAGGATATTGTTGAAACATACCAGACATGCAATCCACATTTCCAGTATTCAGAAGAATTAAATCCAAAGCGGTTTTTGACAAGCCCATCTATTGGAGTGCTCAATGATGGCTATGATAATGCAAACTCAGACCTCATTCTGTCTGTGAACCTTGCATTGGTTAAAATTGAAACTCAGCGAAGGTTTGAGATGTTCACTTAGCTTCCTTATTGTTATTTTGTCTGCCTCATTTGGAGTTCTGTAATCCTATTGATGTATTTTTTGTTAATACAAAATAAGATTTTATGGAAAGAAGGTAAGAGGAAAAAAAGAAATACAAAGTGAGGAATTTTGTAGCAAAATCCTTTTAGAGTTCTACGATTTGGCACAAGGTAATTGGGATTTTGGAGAAACTTTTAGTTACATCGGAATTGTTGGATGTCATGGGTGGATCTCAGTGTCATACATCGAGTATTTGGTTTTTCATAAATTTAAGCCTTTCCCCTCCCTGTATACCTCAATTTAACTTAAATAGTAGGGAGTGAATAGTGATACTCTATTCAGTTTTGATTTGCTATATTCTCCTCTGTATTGCTTTTCTTGATTATTTAATTTGTCTTCCTTACATGCTGCCTTAGTTTCTTGTATTTAACACGTTGAGAGCTCTTCCTCCTCTTGGGATTTGAATTTCTGTAGAAACGTAGGTGACAGGGAGAGTGGTGAGTTGTCTTTGCGAATCCATTTGCTTAATTCTTGTCACTTTTTTTAGTCTCGCTGATTGGCATTCTTGGACTTTGGACTCCCAGGAGTTACTTTTTCTTCTTTTTATTTGTCTTGTAATTCCTTTTCCTTTTTAGCGTTTCCTAAGATAATCACGCTTTTTGTTTCCGAAGTTAATTAGGAAAGGTAAGGTTCCCTCCAAACTCAAGGCTTTCACTTTGTCTGTTGAGCCCAACAAGATGAAAACCAATGATTTGTTGCAGTCGTGATAGTCTTACAACACTTCTCTCCCTCATATCTTTGTTCTGTGCAACAAGCTAACAAGTTTCGGTATCTCATGCTCACATCTGCCTACACATTACTTTGGTATACTCGAGAATCAAAATTTGATTTTTGCTAAAGTTGCTCTACGAAAATAACAGTTTGATATATTCTTTTAATTTAGTAAACTAGTCATGATAAAATTAGTTAGAATTTCTATTTGGAGTTTGATCAAAATATTTGGTGGCTTTAATAATTGGTGCAATTAATACTCATAAAAACAGCAAACTGGAAATTAAATAGATATATGATGCTGTGCTTTTTTATGATTATGGAATTAAGACCTTGGAGTTACTGCAGTAGAGTACATGTTTTTTGTTGGCAATCATAATTTCACTCCTGCTGTGTATTAACTTTGAATCAGCCTGTATAAATAAATGAATTTTGTATCGCTGTTCATGATTTACAGATACATTGTCAAAGATATGCTTGGCCATGGGACATTTGGGCAGGTTGCGAAGTGCTGGGTCGCTGAAACGAAGAGTTTTGTTGCCGTAAAGATCATTAAAAATCAACCTGCATACTATCAGCAAGCTCTGGTTGAAGTTTCGATACTTACAACGGTAAAGTAGGCTCACTGCCGTATCTTATTTACAGTGATATTAACTATGGATTTCATATACATTTGTTCATTTATTGGCCTTTTGCAGTTAAATAAGAAGTTTGATCCCGACGATAAGCATCACATCGTTCGTATTTATGATTTCTTTGTCTATCAACGTCATTTGTGCATTGCTTTCGAACTGCTTGATACTAATTTGTAAGTTGCGTATAATATACTGATAAAAATGTAGTTTAATATTAACGTATTCGACTTTTACTATACATGCAACAATGTATTTGTACTCCAGGTATAATTTTTTTTGCTATCTTTTTTAGAGAACTGCCTAAAGTTCCAACAAAAAAGTAAAGTTCCAACTAAAAAGATTTGAGAAGAGGTATTCACAATTTTGTTCATTCAGGTACGAGCTTATAAAGTTGAATCATTTTAGGGGGCTGTCATTGAGCATTGTCCAGCTGTTTTCAAAACAGGTACACCCATCATGCTTTTTTGTTGCATAGAATATGATCTAAAAACTTGTGTGGAATGGTCATATCTGTTCCTCTATAAACATTTATGCTCAAATTAGATACTGCATGGACTGGCTCTGATGAAAGATGCTGGCATTATTCATTGTGATCTCAAACCAGAGAACATCCTTTTATGCACAAGGTGAACTATACTACCTGTGAAGTGAGACTGCAAATTAAGTGTTTGATGTCGTTCTCCTGAATCATAGTTTTCTCTCATAAATTTAACAGTGTGAAGCCAGCAGAAATTAAAATTATAGATTTCGGATCAGCATGCATGGAAGATCGGATTTGTATACTCTTATATCCGTGTCCTCATATCTGTTTTTCTCCTAAACAAATGTTTCAGTTCTAGGAAGCCCTCATATGCTTTCAATCTGAATCCTTTTTCGTTTCTTTGCAGAGTCGCTACTATAGATCACCTGAAGTTCTTCTTGGATATCAGTATCCTTGCATGTGAAATCTATTGGTTTTTCTTTTCCCGTTTACTTTCTTTGGTAGCTAAAGATTAATAATAATGAAGGAGATGATGGAAATGGACCCTAGGATACTTATAGAATAAATAAAAACTAATGGATCCTGGTACTCCTAGATGGCACTCACCCTTTTAAATTGTGTTATTTAATGTCATAGTACATATAGGTTACAACGCATGACTTCTTTTCGTTATTGTATTACTACCTCCGTCCCATAATAAGTGATTTTTTTAGCTTAAATCACACATACCAATACACAAGCTAAAATGACAAAAATACCCTTAATATATTTTCTTTGAAGTTGAAGAGTTAATGAGTGTTATTTAATTGTAGTGATTGCAAGATGCAATAAATACCATTGAATGCATAAGGGCATATATGAGAAAATATTGTAAAAATTGTATTGGAGTTCTAACACATCACTTATTTTGAAAAAAATATTAAGCCTAAAAAATCACTTATTGTGGGACGGAGGTAGTATTAAATAAATGTTGAATTTGATAAAATAATCACTCAAATTATACGCTGGTTTGTAATATATGAAAATTCAGTTTATCAATTAGTTTATTCAGAAAAACAATTTCAATATTGTTTGTAGCTAGGTTAGAGTCTAAAGAGAAGAAAAAAATATTTGGAGGAAATTTTGGTATGGCTCTATGTTTAGTATATTTTATATTTAAATTTAATAACCAATGTTCTAAAAGGCGCTAGGCGGGAGGCGGGCGGCCGAGGAGGGCCTAGCGCCTAGGGGGCCTAGGCGGAATTTTTTATTTTAAGGTAATTTTAATATTTTATCTTACATTTATCCAAAAAAAATAATAATATAAAGCAAGACAATCTATAATAAAGATAATAAAGGCATTTTCTTAAAGTTCAAACACATTCATATTGCTAATGTCAAAGTTCAAACATAAACATGCAATTGTTCAAAGTTTAAACATATTTTTAACGTATTAGTTTTATTTATAAATAAGATTGCTATTAAATAATAAATTTCAAAATTTCAAAAATTTAATTCAATATTATAACTTAAGAAATTAAACATAAATTTAAGAATTATAAAATAGAATTAAACTAAATATTACAAATGTATCCTCATTTATATAATTTGAAGTTGGTACAAGTTCAAAAAATTACAACTATAATAAAATTATCCATTTTGACTTGATATTGTTCACTTCTTGTTTGGATTTGATATGCTACAACATGTATTATGAATATGGTAATCATTAGAAAATAAATATATCAAGATTTGGTTTGGATAGTTATTAAAATAAAAAAATCTCTCCGCTTAGTAACCCGCCTAATTTTTTAGAGGATTTTTTATCGCTTAAGCCAGTGATAGACTCACGACACGACGCTTAATGTGAGGTGGTCGCCGCCTCGATCGCTTTCTAGCAAAGTTGTAAGATGGATTGCTTGCAACACCTTAACCCCTCGCCTATATGTGCGGTAATCTTGGTACAATTGCTCGCTCGAATTTGCGTTTAATGGACACCAACGACACCTCGACCCTCGCTTATATTGAAGCGGTAATCTCAGACAATCGACGATCGATGCGGTAGAAGACGCCACACACAACTATGAATTGTTGTATGATAAGTCAAATTGAATCTCAAAGGAATAACTAAGAAAAATACTTAGGAATTCTTCAAAGAACCAAAAGTAGAGAATAACCTCACAAATATATTGAATAATGAATAATGAATATTGTTTACATCAACTTGAACCTCTATTTATACTACTCAAAACAATCCAAATCTCAATAGAAATTTATAAACTATAACCCTAATTTCTATAAGAAAATAGAAATCAAATTGGAAAAGAAATTCTAATTAAAAAGAAATCCTAATTAGAATAGAATTTAGAATTAATTCTAGATCACAAAATTCTCCGATCCACGTGCTAACTATTTTCCAAGCCGCGTTAGGAAAATCTCTTCCGCGTGATTGAGCTGCTAAATCAAATATCGAGCTCTAGATTGAAATCAAATTCCACGTGACTCAGATCATGGAGTAATGGCTAGTGACACGCTTTCCAAGGCCAGCTGATACTTGCCAAAATCATCTTGCATAAAGTCTGTTGACAAAAAAAATAAAAAGCTCCATACGGTTGCATGCATGTAAGATTGGGCTTGTATTAAATTGACCCAAATTTGTGTCATGCTCTTTAGCCTCCTTTTTAAATTTTCTTGTGTTAGTTTCAGCCCAAACATCTTGGATCAATCCATTGAGAGCTTGCTTGAATCTCTTTGTTCTAGCCTTGCTTGACCCCCACTTCCCTTTAGTCTTGTTTGAATCCACGCATGCCATGTCCTCATCATTCCTCTCCTCTTGAAAAGGATTTGTCCTCAAATCGTCACCTACATCAAACGGACTTAGATCAGTAACGTTAAATGTGGCACTAACATTATACTCACCTGGCAAATCCAATTTATAGGCATTGTCATTGATACGCTCGAGAACTTGAAATGGACCATCTCCCCTCGGAAGCAATTTCGAGCGTCTTTGAACGGGGAATCTTTCTTTCCGCATATGTAACCACACCCAATCTCCAGGCTCAAAGATCACTTGATGTCGTCCCTTGTTCACGTGCTTAATGTATTGTTCCGTCCTCCGTTCAATGTTTAGCCTGGCTTTTTCATGAATCTGCTTAACAAGATCAGCCTTTTTCGTTCCATCCATGTTAGTATATTCAGAAACAGGTAACGGTGATAAATCTAACGGTGTCAAAGGATTAAAACCATATACAATTTCAAATGGAGAAAAATTAGTAGCAGAATGAACAGAACGGTTATATGCAAACTCAACATGTGGTAAACATTCTTCCCATTGCTTGATATTCTTTTTAATGATAGCCCGTAATAATGCCGACAAAGTCCTATTTACTACTTGGTTTGACCGTCGGGGCCAGGATGACAAGTAGTAGAAAATAACAATTTAGTACCCAATTTACCCCACAAGGTCTTCCAAAATAACTTAAGAACTTTGTATCTCTATCGTAAACAAAAGTTTTAGGCATACCATGCAAACGCACAATCTCCCTAAAAGAACAAGTCAAAGAATATGAGACGATCATCGCTTTTATGTCATGGAATAAAATGTGCCATTTTGAAAATCTATCTACGACCACAAATATCGAATCATAACCATGCTTAGACCTAGGTAAACCCAACACAAAGTCCATAGAAAGATCAATCCAAGGTTCATTAGAATAAGCAATGGTGTATACAATCCATGGGGTTGAACACGGGATTTAGCTTGGCGACAAGTAATACATCTATCACATATTCTTTCCACATCTCGTTTCATATGAGGCCAATAAAATGTTCTTTTAAAACAAAGAAAAGTTTTGTCAATACCAAAATGTCCCATTAAACCGCCCCATGTGATTCCCTAACCAACAACTCACATGAAAGAACATGCAGAATACATAGTTTATTTTCTCAAAACAAGAATCCATCAATTCTAAAGTATTTACCCACAAAGATTCTTTTCACAAGTTTTAAACTCTTCAATCAAATCAAGGTCATTATCATATAACTCTTTAATTGCTCAAACCCAAGCAATTTCGTATCAAGAGTATTTAACAAAACATACCTGCGAGACAAAGCATCAAGAACGACGTTCTCCTTACCTTGCTTATATCGAATAACATATGGAAATGTCTCGATAAATTCCATCATCATCGCACGCCTTTTGTTCAACTTGTGTTGACCCTTCAAATATTTCAACGATTCATGATCGGTGTGGATCATAAACTCCTTAGGCCACAAGTAATGTTGCCATGTCTCTAAAGCTCTAACCAAAGCGCACATCTCTTTCATTATATGTAGGATAGTTCAAAGTCGCCCCACTCAACTTTTCGCTAAAATACGCCATTGGTTTTCCTTCTTGCATCAACACAGCTCCAATCCCTAAACCTGAAGCATCACACTCAATCTCAAAAGTTTTAGCAAAGTTAGGCAAAATAAGTAAAGGAGCATTTGTCAATTTATCCTTAATCAAATTAAATGTTTTTTCCTGTTCATCACCCCACTTAAAGCCCACACTTTTCTTGATAACCTCGGTTAATGGTGTGTCAGTAATCTCACCGAAATTCGAACAAAACGCTTCAGAGAAACTTGCGAGTCCATGAAAGCTTCAGATTGACTCACATTGGTTGGACTTACCAATCTCGGATCGCACGTATTTTCTCCTCATCAACTTGGACTCCCTGTGAACTCACAACAAAGCCAAGAAAAACAATTCTATCCGAACAAAACGTGCATTTCTCCATGTTAGCAAATAACTTTTCTTTCCTAACTACATCTAAAAGCAGATTTTAAATGCAATGCATGATCTTCAAGTTTTTTTTGCTATAAATCAAGATATCATCAAAATAAACTACACAAATTTTCCAATGAATGGACACAAAACATGGTTCATTAATCTCATGAAAGTGCTCGGTGCATTAGTTAAACCAAAAGGTAATACTAACCATTCATAAAGACCATATTTAGTTTTAAACGCCGTTTTCCATTCATCACCCTCTTGCATTCTAATTTGATGATAACCACTTTTTAAATCAATTTTTGAAAATATGCAAGACTCATGTAATTCATCTAACATGTCATCTAAATGAGGAATGAGATGTCGATATTTTACCGTAATGTTATTTACCGCTTCGACAATCGATGCACATCCTCCATTTTCCATCCTTTTTTAAGACTAGATCACGGAATCGCACATGGGCTCATACTTTCTCTCATGAATCCTTTTCTCCATCACCGTCAACTCGCTTTCAGAACTCCCTTCGTCTCCTGGATTACTCCGATAAGTTCGGACGGTTTGGAATCGTCAGACCGAACAAAATCAATTTGATGCTCAATTCCCCGAATAGTGGTAGTCCATGAGAAAGCTCCTCGGAAATACATCTTTGAATTCTCAGAAGAGAGATGAAACAACACTCAGCAAAGAATCATTAGCGTTAGTATTCAAAAGCGCCTCTTTATACCAAGTAAAATCATAAAGTCGTTTAGAAATTAAAGCTCTTCTCACATCACTCTTTTTTGCCAAGATATTTGTTTTTTTCTTTTTCTTTTTTTTCTTTCTTTTCTCTTTTTTCTTCTTGATTTTTCTTTTCTTCACTCTCTTTTCTTTGTACATAATTTTTCTGCAAATGAATTTGATCTTCATGTACTTGTTGTGGTGACAAAGGACGCAAAGAGATCTTCTTCTTGTCGTGAACGAATGAATATACGTTGGTAAACCCATCATGTTGAACCCTCCTATCAAACTGCCATGGTCTACCCAACAATATATGTCCTGCCTGCATGGGCACCACATCACACAATACCTCATCAATATACCGACCAATAGCAAATGGAACTAACACCTGTTTAGTTACTTTAACGTCTGCATTATCATTGAGCCACCGCAAACGACATACACGGTCATGGATGTTTGGCAAGTAGGTAACCCCAATTTCTCCACCATCGTAGTGCTTGCCACATTTTTGTACAATTTGCCTCCATCTATAACTACGCGAACAAATTTTTTCATTCACAAGACATCGAGTATGAAATAGATTTTCCCGCCTATTCACCGCTTCTCCTCCTTAACTCGTGTACTAAGTGCTCTTCTTGTAACTTGAGAATTTCACCATGTATTGCATCCTCACCTATCTCCTCTAATGGTGGCATAGAATTGGTGTCATTATCTTCCCCTCGGCCTCCACATCTCCATTGTCAAGTAACAACATTTTCCTCCGATTTGGACATGGCTAGAAATATGTCTCCGCCGCCGACACTTAAAACATACAATATCTCGATTACGACCAAAAGAAGGTTGTTCGGATTTTACCTCGAGTTTCTCGGTTAGTTGATCCTTGCTTGGGTTCCACCTTTGGCTTGAACGCCTTGTGTTTTTTCTCTCGCTTTGCCAAATTGGGTCTCCATGATGAACTAGCATTAGATTGTCCTCGTTGTCCTCCTCGCCTCTCGAGTTGTTTCTTTATCTTAGTAGCTATATGGACCAGCTTCCTCCAACTCTAAATAATGTTGTCGTTCAACCAAGTCTGCAATCTCCCAGTTCAATCCTGCCGAGAACCTAGCCATCGATGTTTCATTGTCCTCAATCAAGTTAGCCCGATCCTTCAACATCTCCATCTCCCTGTAATATTCATCCACACTCCGACTTCCCTGTTTAAGAGTTTGTAAATTACGAATGATCTCCCGTTGATAGTATGCTGGTACAAACCTCTTTTTCATTATAGCTTTCATCTCCGCCCAAGTTGTAATCGGCCGCTCGTCACACCTTCTCCGATTAGCTGTCAACTGATCCCACCATATCAATGCATATCCAGAAAATTCCGTAATGGCCAGTTTGACTTTCTTGAGGTCTGAATAGTTGTGACAGTCAAAGATTCGCTCCATCTTGGTTACCCAATCTAAATAAGCCTCAGGATCACCCGTGCCTTGGAAAACTGGAATCTTTATTTTTATGCTATCCAAATTGCCATCTTCTCTGTCCTGACCTCTTCTTTCCCTAGCACCTCCGTGTCTTTGATGTCGGAAATTAGATTCACGATCTTCCGCTGCACTACTGTCCTCACCGTAAGGGTCTTCCTTTCTTGCGTCAGTTTGTTGTGTCCTCGTCTTGTTTTGCATCCCAAGAGTGTTTTGGGATAACTCAGTCATAGACACCCTCATCTCTTCTAATTGTTCTTGTATTTGCTCCATAGTCTTTCTCAATCTTCGATCCCATTCTTTATGCATGGCCTCCATCTGGAATTTCAATTCAGCTGTTGAGGGTTGTTCCTCATAAGTTCCTTTATCCTTCGACATATTTCCTGCAAAATAAGGGTTAGTAGAAAACCGTTTCCTCACCACTCCCTTACGTGTTTTCGCTCGAATCAATGGTTCACTCGTGTATACTCTCAATAAATTGGCTTTTACCCTCGATTAATCTCACCACTAAGCCTTTTACCTCGAATATTCTCTCTAATAGGTTCTTATTGAATTCCCTAGCAAAATTCTTGGTTTTACTAATCAATTCAAAATTACTTATCACTAAACAAAATTATAGATGGTATGACTATCAAAATACCACAAAATCACCGATCGATTGTCTTGTATTCCTCTTGTATGCCTCAGATTTGTAATTTGTAGCTCCGTTTCAGAATTGATGATGACGGAACGGTATGAAATCTTCGTTGGAATTTGATGGTTTGATGGTGTGCTACAAGTTTGGTTAACACAATGAAAATAGAATATGATTTTTTTTTCTTTTTTTTTCTTTTTTTTTTCCAATATATATTTCGACAGAAAATTAAAGATAAGTAACTTGCTAGAAAGGCTTAACTTTGATACCAAATGATAGACTCCACGACACGCTTGCGTGAGGTGGTCGCCGCCCCGATCATTTCTAGCAAAGTTGTAAGATGGATTGCTTGCAACACCTTAACCCCTCGCCTGTATGTAGACGGTAATCTTGGTACAATTGTCAGCGTCGAATTACTGCGTTGAATGGACACCAACGACACCTTGACCCCTCGCTTATATTGAAGCGGTAATCTCGGTACAATCGACGATTGATGCTGTAGAAGACGCCACACACAACTATGAATTGTTGTATGATAAGTCAAATTTAATCTCAAAGGAATAACTAAGAAAAATACTTACGAATTCTTCAAAGAACCAAAAGTAGAGAATAACCTCACAAATATATTGAATAATGAATAATGAATATTGTTTACATCAGCTTGAACCTCTATTTATACTACTCAAAACAATCCAAATCTCAATAGGAATTTATAAACTATAACCCTAATTTCTATAAGAAAACAGAAATCAAATTGGAAAAGAAATCCTAATTAGAATAGAATTTAGAATTAATTCTAGATCACAAAATTCTCCGATCCACGTGCTAACTATTTTCCAAGCCGCGTTAGGAAAATCTCTTCCGCGTGATTGAGCTGCTAAATCAAATATTGAGCTCCTAGATTGAAATCAAATTCCCACGTGACTTGTATCATGGAGTAATGGCTAGTGACACGCTTTCCAAGGCCAGCTGATACTTGCCAAAATCATCTTGCATAAAGTCTGTTGACAAAAAAATAAAAAGCTCCATACGGTTGCATGCATGTAATATATGTGGACTTTTCTTGTGGACTTTTCTTGTAGACTTTTCTTGTGGACTTTGCTAAGAAAATTAAGATTGGGCTTGTATTAAATTGACCCAAATTTGTGTCTCATGCTCTTTAGCCTCCTTTTTAAATTTTCTTGTGTTAGTTTCAGCCCAAACATCTTGGATCAATCCATTGAGACCTTGCTTGAATCTCTTTGTTCTAGCCTTGCTTGACCCCCACGTCCCTTTAGTCTTGTTTGAATCCACGCATGTCATGTCCTCATCACTAGGTGAGGCGCCTGGGGGCTTAGAGGCGCCAAGGGGGGGCCTAGGTCCTAGGCGGGGCGCCAAGAGGGGGCCTAGCGCCTAGGCGGGGCGTAGGCGGACCTCGGCGGGGCCTAGGCGGACCTAGGCGGGGATCTTTAGAACAGAGTTAATAACATTGATCATCATGCTATGAACAAGTAAATATATAATAAGAACATAATAAAGTATACAAAACCAAGCTTCTGCTGCTCCTGTTCAAAGCTGATTATTATTGGACATTTGTGTAAACCTTAAGCCTTCATCAGGTATACTACTGCTATAGACATGTGGTCATTTGGATGCATAGTTGCTGAACTGTATCTTGGACTGCCACTGTTTCCTGGAGCATCAGAGTTTGATCTTCTCAGGAGGATGATAAAAATACTTGGGTATGACTTTAAAATTTGTGTTGAAAGGGCTTGGATTTTCTGTGCATGAATTTTGACAATATATTATTCGAAATTGTATTTAACTGTTATGCCTCTTATCTTATTTCTGGAAGTTTTTTTCAAAGTGAAGAGATTTGTTATGAAACGAAATAAATAATACTCCCTCCATTCCCATATGTAGGTCGTTTTAGACTTTTTTTCTTATTTCTAATTATTTGTCGTTTGTGGTTATCTAGGAGAATTGATTACTATTTTTCCCAAATTTTCCCTTATTACTCCACCTAATTTTTTGATCCATATTTATGAGATAAGTGAGATGAAGGGTATTATAGACAATTGATAATATAGTTAATGCTTTTCAATCATTTCCTTAATTCTTGTGCACATGTCTAAAACGACCTATATTAAGGAACAGAGGGAGTAGAAAAATGTGTACTATATCATTGAGAATTTGAAGTTGTGATGTATGCATTTATGAAATTTGAGTTGGATTACTTTCCTGTAGTTGGATATTCAGGTTTCTTTTCTCATTTATAAATGGGCACTATCTACATTCTTATGGCTATATATTGTTCTCCTTAGGCAAAAAATTTCTTTCTTTGCTTCTGGGTTCTAGTTGTATTAAAATATAAATTTTGTGTCTTGCTTAATCATATACATGTTTGAACTCTACAGGGGACAACCTCCTGATTATGTGCTTAAAGAGGCCAAGAACACCAACAAGTTCTTCAAATGTATTGGGAGCGTCAACCATGAAGACAATGGTCAGGTTTCCATGAATAGGCAGAGTGCTTATCAAGCTTTGACAGAAGAAGAATATGAAGCTGTAAGCGTTCCTCTCAGAGTCTTTACACTAAGAGTATAATCGATGAAAAGAAAAGGAGTAACCAATATAATCACTCTTTGTGACATCTCTGACTCACTATTTCTTTTCTCACTTGCATGAGTTTGCATTTAACAAAAGAATTGACGTTAACCATTTTTTTGTTCCACACTCTTTTGGTTCTGCGAGAGAGAAACTCACTTAAACCTATCCTTTAGCTCATTTGTGTGAATTGTACTTGTCCTTAGTTTGAAGCCATGATGTTGGTAATATGAGACTCTTAGTATGGGCTTTTGCAATTGTAAGAATTTGACTTCTAGATTTTTAAATTGTATAATGTTTTTGTATATATTCATTTCTTCATATATTATGTTGCTATTCTTTCAGAGGGAGTTGAAGAAGCCTTCAATTGGCAAGGAGTATTTTAATCATTTGAACCTTGAAGCAACTGTAAGAAAATACCCTTACAGGAAAAACTTGACGGAGGAAGATATGGTTAGAGGTCAGCTTACCTATTCCTTTTAAAAAGGTCAATTACTGCCTAGATACAGTTGGTGAGATTCCAAATATATTAAGGTGTCTGTTGTCTTGAATATGTAACAGAGAGTCGAGTACGTTTAGCACTAATTGATTTCTTGAGGGGATTGGTTGAGTTTGATCCAGCAAAGAGGTGGTCGCCTTTGCAGGTTATTGAAGTTTCCCAATTTCCATAATTTCTTCTGTTTTTATTAATTAATCTTTTTTTCAAGGAATATTAACTTTAGTATGATAGGGGCCAGGGCCTTGTAAACAAAATTGCCACGGTGAGCCTGGTGGAAAAAGGAAATTATAGTAATTATAACTTGGCTCATGAGTTTGCCTGTTTGGAGACTCAACATCATCAAAGATTATGACCCCCCTCCTTCCTTCTATTTTTGCTTCCAACATGTAAAATTATATTTGCGATAGCTCAATTTCTATTAGTGTCAGCCTTGATCTCACCCAAGTAGAATTATATTTTCTGATTGATTGAGACAATTAGACATCCCATGACATTCTGATTATACATATTGAAAGAAAACTTAGTATTGCACCGCTGTTGGAACAAGTGAATCTGCGAATTTCAGCTTCCTTACTTGATCTTTCTTGATTATCTGATACATTTATCATTTTAGTTAATGGTAACTGTAACTGAACCAAAAAATTATCTTTGGATTATTTGATGAATTCACACCTTTGGGGCTTGAAAAATAGAAACTGCACACCCCTATGAACTGATCTGCACATCTTTCTGTTACATTATTTTTGCCTTCTTGGAAAATTACCATCTAATAGAAACAGTGCTAGCTTTTGTTGCTTTCCTGTTTTATTTTTTATTTCACCACATGTTCATGGTTTCTGAGTTTTCCAACCCCTTTGGAGGTTGTTGGGTTTTATGCTTTTGATACTTTTTTAAATAACGTCACCACATCAAGGTGCCAGAAGAACATCTCCACTTTACTCGATCTGCTTTAAATTTTATTATTGATACTCAATCTGATTGAATTTCTATGAGTAACATCATCAGTATTCTCTCCTACATAAATATTTATCTCTATTCTCTCCTCCTACAGTTGTCCAAGCGAGTAAATTGTTCACACTTTAGTAGTGACATTAGTATCCTTGCTGGATGTGTTCTTTATTATCTCCTTTACTATGATTTTTTTTTAGGTGCTAACCTTTACTATCACCTTGTTCTTCTGGATAAGAACTTGATATTTTGATAGTTAAATGTTTGTGCTGCAGGCTTCTAAACACTCTTTTGTGACCGGAAAACCTTTCACATGCCCTTATAAACCTGCTTTAAATTTTATTATTGATACTCAATCTGATTGAATTTCTATGAGTAACATCATCAGTATTCTCTCCTACAGAAATATTTATCTCTATTATCTCCTCCTACAGATAATTTTGTCCAAGTGAGTAAATTGTTCACACTTTAGTAGCAACATTAGTATCCTTGCTGGATGTGTTCTTTATTTTCTCCTTTACTATGACTTTTTTTTTTGTGCCAACCTTTACTATCACCTTGTTCTTCTGGATAAGAACTTGATATTTTGATAGTTAAATGTTTGTGCTGCAGGCTTCTAAACACCCTTTTGTGACTGGGGAACCTTTCACATGCCCTTATAAACCTGCTCCAGAGACCCCTCACTTGGTAAGTAGGTGTATCTCACCTCTAACTTGTCGCATAAGCTATAGCAAAATTGAACTAAAGGTGATTCTGTCTGGAAAATGAATTTTGTGTTTTTTTTGATGTAGGTACATTTTATGATCTCTGTATTTTTTTAAATTTTGTCTTCTAGTAAATATTGGGATGATCACTGTATCATATTCTACATGTAAATTACAAATCTTTGATTTAATTTAGTTTTGTTGCTTATGTGCAGGTTTCTGTGCTAACTTTTTTAATGTTTAGTCTCTCTTCCATTACTTATGCATTGAGGAAGAACTTGTTTTCTGAATTCTCATCTTAACTATTGACATTAGCATCTTTTATGGAACTTGATACTAGTTGCTTTTAGTTGCATGTTGGTATCCTAGTGAACAATATATTGAGTTTGCCTTTGGACATACAATGAAGTTTTTAGGGTTATGTTTTGTTGTCTGTGATTTTAATATGTATCTACTTTTATTCATGTCCTTTTCTAATTTCTTTTGAATTGTCGGCTATGTTATATCATGCAGCTGTTTCATAGACCATGGTCTTCTGCTCACATATATATTTTTTATTATCTTAATTTTTTCCTTCCCTGTAGCCTGTTTCTCATAATGTGAAGGTGGATCATCATCCAGCTGGAGGTCATTGGTTCGCTGCTGGTCTGTCTCCACATGTGAGTGTGCTTTTTCTGAAATACAACTTTTTCACACTAGACAATTATTTTTTATGGAATTCAACTAGAGGTTTACGTTATTCTTCATTCTTACTATTCATGTAGATTCCAAGTGGGAACCGACTCGGCTTTCAGAATTGCCCACATTATCATGTGGTGCCATATGTACATGCAGGTAGCTATGGCAGTTTGGGAAGCCATGGTAGCTATAATGAGGGTGCAGTTCTTGGAAGCAGCTATGGAAGCTATGGGGATAATAATAATATGCATGCATTTTATTCACCAGTAGGCCCATCTGGGATGAATATCCATGCACAGGGTGGTGTGCCAATACTTGGGACCAGTCCTGATGCAAGGAGAAGGATTATTCAACATCCACATGGGAATGGACTTGGTGTCAGCCCATCAGGAAACTTTGCGCCAATGTCCCTTGGTACTAGTCCTTCACAATTTACTCCTCCAAGCTCTTATGGTCAGGTTTCAGCTGGGTCCCCTGGACAGTATGGTCCAAGTTCTCCAGCACGAGGGAACAATCATGGGTCACCTTTGGGGAAAATGGCTGCTGTAGGCCAATTTAATCGAAGAAAAAGTTGGGGTAACTCGGGCACTTTACAATCTCAAGAAAGTTCATCATCTCCTCATTGGCAAGGGCAATTTACTGATGGTTCCATCTCTAACCAAGCTGACGGAAACTCTCCATTACATGGTGGTTCACCATTGCATTTACACCCTAGTGCAAATGCTGCAAGCTGGAGGCAGCAACAAGGAGGCAGTGCTATCTACTCTGCCTCTCATAACATCTCAGGTCTGTCAACACTTGGCTCAGGTATGCATTTCCCGCATCTCAAGGGATCCGGTCATGAAAAGCCTGAGGCTAGTAACTCACTGCCTGATCCTGGGGACTGGGATCCAAATTACAGGTAAGCATACATTTAGCATCAGTATTTGTTATTCATCATTGCATCACTTTTTAACGCCTCCTCACCTTGTTCTTTTCTCTTTCTGTCTGCTCTACCACAATCACTTCCAACAACTACCAACACTAGGGAACTGCTAAGTCTCCTTCTGGTTGGTATTTCTATATATCGGAATATTGGATTGAGATAGAGTGTAGAGGAAAGGGATTTGTTTTTTGGTCTTTTTTTTCTTTTGTTTGTGGAGGGAGCAGGAAGAGATTTAAGTAAGAAATGTAGTTTTGTTTTGCATGTATTGGTGTATTTGAATGGATCAAAAAGGTCATCCTTTCACATTGGAGATTTCCTTCACTTAATGGAGTGATGCGGAACACATTGTACTACTTCTCTGTAGTATATGCATCTTTTATAGATCTTTTTTTTTTTTTTTTTTTAGAAGTTGTTGGGGATGCTTTGCTTGAATTTTCCCCCTCAATTTTTGTTTAATGAACATGTGCATGAGTTGTGTGTAGTGTCCATTCATTTCCAGCACTTGTCATGGATTTTGCTTATTAAACTTTAAGGAATACTAATTCTCAGAATTATCATGATAGTTTAAGATTTTAGTTGTTGAGTTTGCAAAAGTATGGCTAACTGTTGTTTACATAGATCATGTTAAATTAAAAACTCAAAAGTAGTAATTTTCAAAAAGATATCTGGGTAATTTTCTATGGTGTTTGTATTGTTCCCGAAGTTATCTGTTCTAAAAGTAGAAATAAAAATCATATTATCTTGCCACTTGAACGTGTCCTACTTCTGTAACTTCTCTCTCTCTCTCTCTCTCTCGTTTTCTATTATTTCAGTGAAGAACTGCTTCTGCAAGAGGATGGTTCGGAAGTAAGTGGCATGGCAAATGAGTTTAGCAAGGTAATGCATCTCAGCCAAGCTTTGGTTCCTACAGAACCCTTGATTGGGGGGAGAAGATTCAGCGTTACCTCAAACACAAGTTCAAATATGACGATGCAAAGGTAAAAGACATTGTTTCTCAGTTACTTTCACTGCATCTTCTTACTTGATAAAATTAGTTTGTTAAGAAAGTGGAAAGAGTACAATAGTGGAGGAGAAGCTGTCCTCCAAAGTGGAATGAACAAAAGATAGAATGTCAATACGTAATAGCCTTTAATTTTCAAAGTGTTTAGTTATCTGAATTTGACTAGAGTAAAAACATAATATTTACCAAGGGTTCGGTTTGATCATATAATGTGTTTCGTGATTCAGACCAAATGGGCACATTCAAGCCTTTTCATATGCAGAACATGGAAGTCCTTCATCTCTTGATCTGCACAGTGGGTATGTCCAGCACATGACAAAGCCTCCACACTTCATGCCTCATTTCCCACAAAATTCTCCAAGCCGTTTGGGACAGCAGCCTGTTCAGCGGTTTAATCATGGGAGCTCGACAGCTGTTCATGGAACTGAGTGGAATCATCTAAATTTCCAGGCCCCTCTTTCCAGCTTTAATTCTGGGGGTCCCCGTTCTCCTGGAAGCAATGGCACGTCATGGGGTACTTACTAAGTCATTTATTTCATTCAGTAATGTGATATCCACTAGCAAGAGAATTTCTTTTCTTCATTCAAATATTTAAACTACCAAGGGGTTAAGGAGGAGAGGAGACAAGGTAACTTTTAACGAGTCCTATCATTGTGTTGTAGGGCGTAGGGGCAACCATCCAGTTGCTAATATTCCCCCAACTTCCCGTGGAAGAAAAGACTATGGAAGAATTTCCTGAAGCCGCTGAGTCACATTATCTCCTGCCACAAAGATTAATGCTAGGAGAGGTGGGATTAAAGTTGTATCTATTGAAGCCTGCCTTTTGTGCTCATGTTATGGAATCCTCATCCAAACCATGTGTCATTTATTGTGTTTGCAAAACATAAAATATGATTCTGGCTACCCTTTTCTGGTCATTTGGTGCAACTGGTTTCTGTTATATCTACCCATCGCAGCATCGTAGTTGCATTTGTTATCAAAATTTAGATTGGCAGCTTCAAGTGATTTTATGAATATAATTGAAAAAAATTAACCTGGTTTTTGAGCTGATATTTGCTGCAGGGCGAATAATAATTTAAAATTCAGTGTCGAGGTGGTGGTTGTAGTCAAGGTTCTCAGAACTGGACCATTCATCCAGGTGGATGGGTTACTGGTTCAATCAGTGGTCGAACCGTTCAATATATAAAAATATATATTATTAGTAATTAATAAAAATTTTAAATTTTTTTTCGTTTTTTGAGAATTAAAACATAATAAAGATAGTTAATATTAATAAAATGGTTAATTTTAATATTAATTTTTTTTTGGGTAAAAATGAAAAATAAAATTAAAAATTGGGTCAACTAGGTTAATTAATTGAGTTTAACGGTTGGACCAATCGAGTTATTGGTTCAAATCAAAATTGGAAGGCGGACCGGTTTCGAATTTTACCGGTCCGATCTGAATTTTAAAACACTGATTGTAGTATGAATTGTGTTGCATTGTCTGTTTTTCATAGTAGTTCAAAATTGAGAGTCGGTTCCTTTGTTTTTTCTTCTGCGAGTAGCTTAATTTTTTTTAACTTGTATCCCCATTTTGGTATGCTTAATGTTCAGATCAAGAAAACAATGGAAAAGGAGGAGAAATATGTCGGCATTCAATACTCTTTTCCAGGTCAGTTTCAGCTGCAGCTGAACACCATTGATTCAGAAACCTTGGATGCCCGAATTGAAAGAGCTTTTTTCTGTTAGGTTTCCATTTTAATTCTGATCCTCATAGGAAAATGGGGCAGTCTTATTACTACTTCCGTTCCTAAAAGATTGTCGTTTAAGGTTTTTGCATGGATTAAGAAAGTATCATTTACCAAGTAAAATTTATTTGAAATTTCATCGTTGCCCCTTTATGGGAAGTTGAAAACTATTAATACAAGGGAGATAATTTCTTGGGACAATAAGAGAAGGTAGGGGTAATATAGGAAAGTAAATCATTTATTTTTCTCTAAAGTTATAAACGACAAACATTTTAGAATAATTTTTTCATTTTAAAACGACAATCTTTTAAGAACCCTTTGGTACCATGTGGATTAAGGGATTTAGCAAGGTAAGGTATATTACTTGCCAGTCATTGAGAAGTTGTTGATGTAATATTTCTTTTTTCCTTGTAAAATAAATAAATAATATATATATGATTTTCACCATGCTCTTATATTCCAATATTAACATGCATACGAGGTTGCTCAGGAACGCTAGGATTTATGATTATTTTTTCTTTTTTTGAGAATTTTATATCAAACTTGTAGACATTATATTTTCATAACAGAAAATAATATTTTTTTTTTTTATGTCGCACAATATTTTTTTTATGTAAAAATATTAAAAAATGTTGTGAAAATATTAATTTTTAACTTATATCCAATTTGATAGTTCAATAACCCGTAAGCATAAATGTGGACAGAAATGGTAAACGGTTAGATTGTGACACATGTGGGGCCAGGCCAGTATTTCCTCGATATGTGAGCCGTTGCATCACCCGGTCTGTGGTGGACAATAGAAATGCAGAGCATTTGTTATACAACTATGTTTAGGATTGCTTAAAATATATATATAAAAAATTAATATATATGTCCATAAATATTTGACAGTATTCTAAAACATATGATTAGTAATTCTGATTATTATTATTTTTTAAAATAGTTTGCGTTTGGTAAATAAAAAATACTTAAACTAGTAAGAAGTGATCATGTTTGGTATAAAAAAAAGCTTTTTAATCGCTTATTTTAAGTGTAAATTACTAAAAAGAATATTTTTTAAAGTAATAGATGGAATTATTAAAATAAATAAGGATATATTAATAATATATTTGGTCAAACCTAATTATTAAATTTGACAAATAAACATAAGTTCTAATTTGCAACTTCTGATTCTTATTTCCATAAAAAATGATTATAAGCAATTTTAAAAATTAATTTACCAAACATTTTTACTTTTTAAAACTAATTATAAATATATTTGACTGTTTATATGCAATCCTAAACATATTTACCAAACACTTTTTACTTTTTTCACATGGAGGTGAAACTTACTTTTTTAGAAAAGACTACGCAAAAATATCAAAAACACACATAAAAATATCAGTTTCCATTTTAAAACTCATTAGCACCCTGTTAATTAATACTCCCTCCACCCCTAAATAATTGACGTTATAGGGAGTTTAAAATTTCCCAATATATTTGACGTTACCAAGTTTCTAGGAAGCATTAATTATAATTTTTTCTCTATTGCCCTCAACTATATGGAGTATTTTATTTATCTAGACAACTATATGGAGTACATCTTTTCTTAATTAATGCAAGGGTAATTGTGGTAATATATATCAATCTTAATGACAAAATTGAAGTAATAAATAACTTCCTTAATAAATGTGAAAACCTTCAAAACGTCTGTTATTTAGGGATGGAGGTAGTAATATATATAGATTATTAATAATTAAAAAAGGGAAAAAAAAAGAAGAAAAAAAGAGGAGAGAGAGGGGAATAGGGGGATGGGGATAGGGATATGGTGAGAGAATTTTGGGAAACTTGGGAGTGTGTACACCACAGGAAGCCAGACCAAATATCTCTTCTAACCAATCCTATTCCTCCATTAGATTTCAATAACCCATTAACATACCCATGCATAATAATAATAATAATAATAATAATTATTATTATTATTATTATTATTAAAAGAAAAAGATACTCAAATGGAAGGTGCTCCTATAACTTTAAATTTTATTGGAAAAATCACCAATTTATTATCATCACCCTTCTCCACTTTGTTATCATCACCCCTCTCCACCCGCAGGCAGCAGCTCTGTGCTTAGTTTACTTTCTTTTTATTTAAACCAATCTCAGGTATTCATTCGAATTTGCCCAATACTCTCTATTTTTCCGTATCTTGTTTCTTATTTTTCTGTAAATTTGTATACATACTGGTTGAATGCGATGTTTTAGTAAATTCTTGCAAATTTTCCTCGTCAATTTGCTATCTGATGCTAAATTATGCAATTGTTTTGACATCCTGCCTTAATTTTAAGTATGCATGATCCATTAAGTTTATAATTAGGAAACTCACAACATCCTACCACAATAGGAGAATGGGTTATAATTTACAGCTGGTTAATTATATGGAATGAAGTTGCTTAGGCATAATGATGATGTTTTCATTCAGTTAAATTTTGCAAATTCAACACTCAATTCAAGCCTATATGGGATTCGTTATTTCCAAGAACAATAGCTGCTACACATCTCGAGCTTGTTAGTATAATTTGAGCTTAAAAAACAAACAGAAGAACTTCAATTGTTTCTCCCTTTACTGTCCGCAGTTTTTAGTTAGGTTTTTCAAAATAAAAATAAAAATAAAAAATTCGCACCTCCCTCCCTTTCATTGTTCCCTATACAAAGGAGGATACGGAGATAATAGTAACTGAACTCACTTGATTGTTGACATCTTTAATGTTTGCCGATATGGCATATTGAATGCCATCAAGATTTCCTTTTTGTTTTACTTAAATGTTACTACTTTCATGATCTTCTTCTTGACTTTAATACTCCTACCACACAAGTTTTTAGATAAAGTAGTCCTTAGCACTGAATTATCTAGCTATCCCTCTATTTGTTGTTTGTGTATTTATAATTTCCCTCCCTTTCGTTTAAGGAGCGAATTCTAGAAGCTAGCTTAACAAAGTGATCAAGGGGAAATCTTAAAGCTCAAACTATCACTATTTAAGAATAGTGGTATGGAGGTTGTCCGGCAATTTACTAGACACATGTAATGTTATCACATACAAGCAAAAGATTGCGATAGAATGACCACCACTGCTGTTATTGGACTTAGTGCAGGAAATAGGCTTTTGAGTTCCTCCTATTACTCTGATCTTACAGAGAAGCTGTCTAGTAGCTGTGATTTTGGCTTTACACATCATCAGGTTACTTGTTCCAGGAATGTGATCAACGCAAAAAAATCCAACTATAACCCTAATTTTCTCTCCAGTCGACAGACCCAATCCATCAAGGCTCTAAAAGAACATGTTGATACCGCTTCTATTCCTTCAAAAGTAGAGCCATGGCTTCCGAGTTCCAACCACTTGGAGGTGGAAACCTCTAATCCCGACTTTTCAGTAGATGCTCTCCTCTTGTTGCAGAAGTCTATTTTGGAAAAGCAGTGGAATCTTTCAACTGAAGAGACTCTAATATGTACTACGTCAAGAGAAAAAACAGTACAGGTCACTGGTTCAGGGATATCTGCTCGGCGGCGGAGAATAGATAATAGGAAGAGAGTTGCGAACCGAAGAAGTTCTCATATCCAACTTAAGCAGCAAATATCCATTATCAGTCCAAAGCTGCGTCATGATCATTTGAAAGGCTATGTGAAGGGTGTAATAAGTGAACAATTGCTCACGCATGCAGAAGTTGTGCAACTATCAAAAAAAATTAAGACTGGCCTTCAAATTGATGATCGGAAATCAAGGTAAGTAAATGTTGCTTTATCTTTCCTTTTTCTTTGTGAAATATACTAGTTACTAGTTCATTAACTTGTTATGTTACTACCCTCATCCTTTATGCAACTTTTCTGTGGAATAGAATATTTGGCAGCAGGAGAACGATATGATTTTGTGTTTCGTAGATAATTGAACCGCAAGAAATGATGTTCCTAGTGTTGATATTTTACCAAAGTACATGTCATGCGGGCAGCGGTCTTTCTGAATAATGTCAACTGATTTTTTGAACTTTTTTCATTTTTGCCTTGCATTCAACATTGTTCTAGGCATTATATTAAAATGTCTAGGTGGTGCCAGGCGGAAACACTGTTCCACTGCCTAGGTGGTGGACTGGTGGCCTAGAAACAAGTAAAAATAGTTTAAACTGGAGTATAATAAATTACCTGTATATCATATTAATTCCGTAATAACTAAACACATTCATCTAGTAATACTTTCATTCATTCTTCCTAAAAGGTACGAAATCTGAATTTTTATCATTGTTTCAAAACATTATTTACTTAGCTTAAAACTCAAAATATTTGTAGTGAAAAATCTTAGTGCAGCTACAGTGTGAGCATACCAGTAGCCATAGACGCATTAGAAAGTCCTCAAACCCCTCTGTAATAGGCAGTGGCCCCAAGTGACTGTAAATCTGTCGAAATTGTCTCGCTCTATCTCTTCATTTTTTTTTCTTCCATCTTTCTCTCTCAGCAGAATGACTATATGTGCCCATGGTCTGAAACTTGATCACAACTGCCGTGGTGTTAGATCTCAAACTTTTCCGTCCAATTGTTGGTCACCTATGCGTTTTTTGCTGTAAGAACCTCCCATGCATCTGCCCATAATAAGTTAGTAATAATGGTTCTAGGAGAAGATATCAGAAATTTGATTTTGGATTGGACTCATTCCTTCATATCTTGTCATTTGCATATTGATGGCACTGAGAAAGTCATGTGATAACATCATCATGCCTAAATACCAGATAATAATCAGTTTTACCTTCATGCATTTAAGTTGGCATCAGTTTTCTATGAATTTGCATATTTCAGATTGAAGGAAAGATTTGGATGCGATCCTTCCGAGGAGCAACTATCAGCTTCCTTGAAAATTTCCCGTTCTGAGCTACGGGCGACACTAATAGAGTGCTCTTTGGCAAGAGAGAAGCTGGCAATGAGCAATGTTCGACTAGTGATGTCTATTGCACAAAGATATGACAACATGGGTGCTGAAATGGCTGACCTTGTTCAGGTGACCTTCTATTCTTTGACTTCAAGTAGGGATGCTAGTATGTTGCACTTGCACCTATTTGTGAATCCCTCCCGCTGAATAATTTAATTTTTATTTTATTGTGTAGGGCGGCCTGATTGGACTACTCCGTGGGATTGAGAAATTTGATTCATCAAAGGGGTTCAAAATTTCAACTTATGTCTATTGGTGGATACGTCAGGTGAGTTGACATTTTCCTCAAAATGTCAACAGTTCGAGTCCATGGTCATCTGCTAGATGACATCCTTCCCAATAATCGTCATTCATTCATGATTATAGATGTTTCTAGATGATTAGTTCTTTATCTTTGGCAAACTAGTAATTACAAAATCCATTTTTGTGACAACTGAGACAAGAAGCTGCAACATAACAAGTAGGTCAGAGGACTATCAAAAGTTTATTGTTGTTCTTTTTTTGGGTATGTTGACTACCAAAAGATTTGAGAGCATATACTTATAATCTGGACAAAATGGAGGCATTTTAGCTATGAACTTGTGATGCACTTGAATAGAACCAAGTCACCAACTAAGTTCTTGCAATTGTCACCCACAAGTAGATGGCATGGCACTCATGTTACTTTTGTAGTTTGAGTCAAGGGTGTTGCATTACATTTAACTCTGGTAGACCAGATGAAGCATGAATGCACCGACTCGTCTTTCCTTCAATAAGATATTGTACATCTTAGTCATTATTCTATATTCATGCTTTATCCGTGTTTTTGAAAGAAGAACCATTGGTCTTCATGCCAGGGTGTTTCAAGAGCATTAGTTGAGAATTCAAGAACTTTACGATTGCCCACCCATTTGCACGAAAGACTAAGTTTAATCCGGAATGCTAAGGCCAAACTGCGAGAGAGAGGAATAACTCCGTCCATTGCTGTAAGTCTAACAGTTCTGTTACATGACAAACTTGAAACAATGCCATACTCTTTTTCGCATCTCGCTTATAGAAATATCAGGGGAATTCTAATCCACCAAAATTCATTTTTAACATTATTTCATATCCTCCCATTTGATTTACTTGTATTCCACTTCAATTTATTTCAGAAAATTGCAGAATGTCTTACCATGTCCCAGAAGAAAGTAAAGAATGCCACCGAGGTACTAATAATTGGGTGATCTATAATGTTCAAGTACACTGTGCAGTTACTATCATCATGCTTAATTATAGATATCTGTACTTGCAGGCCATCAGCAGGGTCTATTCTCTTGATAGGGAAGCATTCCCCTCCTTAAATGGTCTTCCAGGAGAAACACTTCATAGTGTAAGTCTTATGGCTCTTTGATCAATTCAAACTGGTAAATGGATTTACAAAATGTCTCCCCTAAAGAAAGTCTTAATAAACACAAGATACAAAACCCCAAGGGTGGGCGAATTGGCAGAGACCTTGAAGCAAGAACCTCAAGGTCACTGGTATCAATCCCCACAAGGCCAAGCTTATCTATTGTCAGAGTATTGTTTTTTTTTTTTTGTGTGTGTGTGTGTGTGTGTGAGAGAGAGAGAGAGAGAGAGAGAGAGATCACATCATACAAATTACTTACTTTTTATTTATTGAATTTTGACTATTTCTTTCTTCATTCCTAGTACATTGCAGATAATCGCCTGGAGAACAACCCATGGCATGGAGTAGATGAATGGGCACTCAAGGTACTTAAATAAAACCAACATCATGCAATTTTGAAAAGTTTAAATACAATGTTTCAATTGGATACTACTTCAGTGTGCAGGAAAAATAGGGTTTCTCCCCTGTTGAATTTGGGGTGACTAAATTGCAAGCACGTAAATTTAAAAACTGAATCCCATATTATCCTGTTTAAAAGCATGATGTAGTTACAGTATGTATTTAATTTATACAAGGTTTATAACATATTTTAGGAATCTTGTTATTTTCTTGCTTAAAGGAAGGTCTGAAAAAAATACAAAGGTATAACTTTGTGGCATGAGTTACCAAAGGATAATGTCTCCTTGGATTTGTCTTGGTAGGTTTGCCTCATAACTCAAGGTCAAGAGGGGTTGATGCTTGACTGAGGCTCACACAAGATACTTGTATCATCTCTGAAGGCTTGCCCTTAGATCTGAAGTGTTCTTTATGCATTTTGTTTTTCTTCGCTATAATTTATGTTCAAGTATTTATGCATTGATAAAACATAGGTTGCTTTAACAAGAAAATGGATTGTAAATTTTATTTTATTTAATAATCTCCTTATTTTCCTTTTCCGAAGCTTATCAACCTTTTTGTGTTAGAAATAGTAATTTGGTATTGTATATAATCCCATAAAATTGTAACCAATTATTATTCCTTGATTGGGTCGGATTGAAGATAGAGGTTTAAGATTACTAACAGTTCATTCAGTTTATAATTTTATTGCACCAGGTTCTGTATTCTGTTTACCTTTCATAACAAAAGTTTCGCCCTGAACTGGTATTTTAGATAGGTTGGATGTTAAATACTACTGAAGGCACATATATAATACTCCCTCAGTTCCAAAATATAAGATTGCTTTTCTAAAATACAAAGGGAAAGTTATCTTTATATCTTGGAGCGCAGGTATTATAGGTGCACATTTGGATATTCTTTTGAACATTGTATTGACATGCTTCAGAAATCAGTCGACTGCTTTAATTACTGGTTTATTTTTTCTTTCTGTTTTTCCTTAAATATTGCTCAATGTCTTCTTACTACTAAATGTAATGATAATTCTGCAGGATGAAGTAAACAAGCTCATGAGCACGACACTAAGGGAGAGGGAGATAGATATTATCCGTCTTTACTATGGTTTGGACAATGAATGTCTCACTTGGGAGGATATAAGTAGAAGGTATGGACAAGAAACAATTATATTTCCAACTTAAAACAGCCATTATGAACAATTCGAATGATGGCCTCAATAGGGTTGTTTGTTATTGCATTAGTGACCTAGTTTTTTGAATTTCTTGGAGTTAATCTTGTCGTATATCGACTACAGAGTGAGGATGTTAAATTTTAAATGAGCTCATCCTCTGATCACAACACCTCATGCTTGATCTTGGGGGTAATTTTAAGTTGGCATGTTGCTATAATAAGGAGACTTGAATGATTTTAAATGGTGTCTTTAACTTTAAAGTATGTAAAATTGGATCAATATCTCTTTGAATTTTTGTTTTAAACTATGCATTGCAATTTCTGGATTGCCTATTCTATGTTGTGCGTGCACGCATACATATATAATAGTGTTACTATATAAGACGACAAATTTATGTTAATATTAAATACCGAGGGATGTAGATACATGAGATAGGAGGGTGTAAAGAAGTGACCCACATATTACTGATTTATTTTATCGCTCAGAGAAATTAGTCCACATATAAAATCATTTTTCCTTGTATAATGTGCTTCTTTCACAAGTTTGTGTGTTTCTGGTGCGCAAGATTTAGTCTAATGGTGTTAATATTTTTCATAACCCTTCAGGATAGGTTTGTCAAGGGAAAGAGTGAGACAGGTTGGACTTGTTGCATTGGAGAAACTAAAACATGCTGCGAGGAAGAAAAGACTAAAGGCCATGCTGGTAAAACACTGATTTGATATGATATGCTTTTGTAACAGTAGAAAGGGCCTGTATATACATAGAAAGAGAAGCTGTACCTGCCATTTCTTTGTCCATACAGAATAAGTACATATACTGTATACTCCACTCATATAGAAGCTGCCTCAGTCCCCAAAATTTCTCGGAAGAATTTGAAGAGCTTCTTGTAACATTTAGACATGTAGGCCAAACTTTTATGCATCATTCGTTGAGGGAGAAAAATCTTTAAATGTAATCACATTGTATTTTAAAATAACCTGCCCAGAACACTACATTGAAGGAAATAAATATGAAGAGAACCAAGCAACTTTTGTATTTATGTTTTACATCTTATATTATGGAATTTGATATTTCCACATGAAACATGTCGTTATTGTACGGTTTTCATGTGAAAATATCAAAAAGTCTTCAGTTTCCAAGTCTAAGAAGAACCAGGTCATTTCATTCTTAACTAATTGTGGCATCCACTGTTTTAAATACAAATAACATCATTGACTGGTTATTAGGAAACAAAAAATCATCAACAGGTTAGAAAAATAGCAAAGGAAAAGATGAGCCAGAATTAATAAGCAACCATAAACTAGTAACTAGCCAATCGCAGTCCCTAATACATATGTTAACCGCCTGTCAAAGAACCGTATGCTGTGTAACGCCATCAATGCATTAAGACATCGATAAACAGACCACCAAAACTGAGCATCTAATCCACTGGGCAACCACTAGAAATTACGGGAAGCCCTGATGGAAACTCGACAAACAGTTTAAGCAGGTCAAACAGGCCCCACATGGTGAACTTAAACCTACTGAATGTTGCACAATCATAGGATAATACATTAACACATTCATCCCAAAACAGGCAGCAAAAGGCATAGGGCACCTGCTGAAATCATAACAGTCATCTGAACAGCCATTAAACACCCTCTGGAAATTGACAACACCCACCACACAATTCATCTGGAACCAGTCCCAGGAATATAAAGAAACCTAGCTGAAACTGCTCCCAAAACAATTAAAAAGCCTGTTGTGAACATGCTTCAAATGTTCTGGAACAGCAGTAATCATTCTGCTATAATGCTGCTGATCACTGCTCTCAAGGAGTGGCTATAAACCTGCTGCAAACCGTTCAATACACAACCTGAGCACAAGCATATAAACAGTACAATAGGAAAACAATAGTCGCAGCAGTGAGTACGTAGGATAATTAAAATATGTAAAATATGCCAACAAACTTGGCCAAAATACAAATGGGGAAATCAAACAAGTGGGAGTGGCTCAAAAAAGTTAACGCAAACATGCCAGAATATTAAAAAATATATTTGTAAATCCAATAAGCTATACTCACATCACAAACATAACTTCTAATATCCCTCACCGCCAACTTTCACATTCCTTCTTCTACCATAAAGAAGTTATTCTCAGAATACTTGAAACAAAGATTCAACAACCCATTACAAAATTTCATTATGTATTTGCGAGCAGCCGAGTAGTGTAATGGAAAGAAGAATATACATTCTAAATATATTTTACGATAAAGCTACTGTCAGCAAAAAAAGTAAAAAAGAATATCAGAAGTTTTGCTGTCATAAGTTACAACAAAATTTCAATGCACTTAATTACAAGCAACAAGCTGAAAGTTAAGAGAAACTTAGTTATGGAGATGAGCTAACCTTGTGTTCGTGATGGCATTTTTCTTACAATTCATAGTAGTATGACTATTAAGTATCAGACAAAATATTAATTTCATACCAAGAAACACTACTAGAGTTAATAAATTCAGCGTCGCTTTAGGCCAGTACGATTGTGCAACTCCAGAAGCTGCTCAAGTGATACCAAAGACCACCTGTCCTCAGTTTGTGCAAATACCTTTTGGTTGAGAGAGTCTATTATTATGCTTATGTTACCAAAGCCATATATTTGGTGACCATCTTGCATTCTGCCAGGTTTAGGCTTAAATAGCAAACCATTCTGCTGTGCATGAACTTCAATAACATCTTTCAAGCTCATCTCATGCCCACCACCTATACCGTCCATCTGTGTTGCACCACCCAAGCTGGCAGAAGCTTGTTGTTGAGCATGAACTGCTGCTTTTTGCTGAGCCTCAAACTGCCTTTGCTCAAGCACCCTAAGATAACTAATGTTCTCTCTCAAACCAGGTTGAACAACCTCCATGCCATCAACAGCCTGGTTCATCATGTCCAGACCCACATTAAGCCGGTACCGAATATGCTCATTTGCCAGAAGTTCTGGTGGGATAAGCTCCTTCCAACCCAAATACCACTGGGTCACTTCTTCAAAGTTTGGGTGTGAGCACAACCAGTGATACAGAACTTCTTGCCACTTGTTGAAGAACACATCCATTAAATGAAGCATGTGATGAATGGGAATAGCAGTAGCCCAAGTCTGGACCCAGTAGAACTGATCAAGATTCTGGTTTGCTGGATTTATTTGGAAACCATGCATGACATCCAACAATTTCGGTATAATATATCGCACCATTAGTTTCTCCCAGCTGGTTGAATCAAAAACAGTTTTCCAAGGTGACAATATACAGTAAGCAGACATATCGTTGGGCTGCCAAGCATGAAGAACACTTTCCAATCTAATACGAATTGTGTGATAGAAAGTCTCCAACCTCTGGCGCAACCATGGTAACCATGGATGCACCCAAAGATGAATTGGAATGGTTTCCCTACGTGGATCCCATGAATCAACAGCTGCAGATAATTTTGGCATGACTACATTGTCCAGTATGGTCTGACGAACAGGAATAGGCAGCACCTCTTCCCAAGACTCCAAAAAGCGAAGCATCGGTTCAGGCTCCCTTGCCTGCCAGGTATTGGTGCCAGATATTCTAACAGCAGGGAAAACAACTTCCATAATCAGCTGAGTATAAGGTGAACCAGGATCAGTAAGATCTCCTTGCAAGAGGTTCTTCCACAAGGATATCACTTCCAACCCGTGTGTGGGGTTTTGAAGCGGGTCCCATCCTTGAAACACTCTTATAAACAAAGGCAGAGCAAACGAGCATGCAATGCATGACAAGTTGCAGAGTTTGTAATCTTCAGCATATCGCCTTTGCAAGTCACCAAATGACTTTGCAAGGGACGTTAAAGTCAATGTTCCTGACAAGTTCTCGTTACCTATACAGTCCAATACAATAACTATCGCTTCCATATTATCTAGCTGCTTCTTTTGGTAAGCAACCTCTTTATTAAGCTTCTCCTTCTCCTGTTGCAAACTAACAACGGTCTCCCTCTCATTTCTCAAATCCCGATCTATCTTCTGTATATCAAGCTCAGCTAAGTCAACAATCAATCTAACATTATGCTGAAGTTCAGGCATTGGAATATCATTTTCCCTAGCTTTCTCTTCAGCATTCAGGTTCTCCAGGTTCGTCAAGATCCGAACCTGCGGTCCCCTCATATCAAACACCTTTTGAACAACTTCCAAGCTCTGTTCTTGTTTCTTGGCCAACAACTCTTCAGCAGTTACAAAATTATCCTTCTTCTTCAACCGAGCTTGTTTAGACCAGAGCTTCTCTTTTGAACGATTCAAAGTGGGCTGAACAGCATCAGGCGCAGACTTTTTCTCTTCCAGTTCTTTCAGTGTTGGCAAAGTTACTTCCTTGTAATCATTATAACCCATTCCCATAGTCTTAGGCCGCAACTTAGCCTCAATGGGAGCCACAATCCCTTGTTCATTCTTCCCGAGCCCACCTCCTTTGTAGCCCATCTTCTCGAGCAACTTCATTCCTATCCCTTTGGTGTGCTTCTCGAATACACCAACACTTCCCTGGTTATTTGATTCCCTCCTTCCCATTTGGGAAGATTTCAGGATTGTTTTGGACTTTTCCTTTTCCCTCTCACGCCGCTGTTGTGCACCTTCTTTAATCTTCTTCCCAAAAGCTGATGGCAGAAATCTATCTTCCTCGTTATCTTCCATTGGCTCGTCTTCTTCAAGAGTGGTGCTTGAGTTAAAACCTAGGCCAGATGAACGGTAGCTAGACGCACCAATCCCCAAACCAGAAGGCTTGTCATCAAGGTCTTCTTTGTTTTCTTCTTTGGAATTCTGTTCAATTTCTTGATTGGGCATGACAATGCCAGTGGAAACAAAACTAACAGGCTTGGTCAAGTCCGCTTTCTTGGAGAGATCTTTCCTTCGCTTCTTCTTCTTCTTGGAACCACCATAATCATCAGAGTCAGAGTCGCTCTCGCCAGAGGCAAAGATGCCATAAAGCACATCGTCTTTAGTCTGGTTACGCTTGTCCTTGCGTTTCCCATAGTAGAATTCTCCGCCTATCCACTGCCCGCCTTCGAAATCATTTTCCATCCCAAACTTCTCCATTTCCTGATCCTCTTCCATATTTCAAACTGACAATTCAAACGAACAAAACAATCACACTTCAATAAAATAAAATAATTAAAAAAAGGAATAAATTTAGCGGTTGCGGGATATACGACGCGGTTCATACAAGCCGTGTACAATGTTTCTCCACATGGCAAAATTAGTTCCCTAACTGAATTCTAAACTTTAAAATTGAACCCCAAAATAACTTTGAAACTTAAACCAGAACAATTGTTAGTTCCCTAACTGAATTCAAAACTTTAAAATTGAACCCCAAAATCTTAACATTGAAACTTAAACCAGAACAATTGAACACTAAATCATGAAAATAAAACTCTAAATTATGAAATTTTATACCCTAAACCCTAGAATTGAACCTTAAATCTGGAAAATTGAACCCTAAACCTTAACAAACCTGTCGTTCACCTCCAGATATAGTCAACCCAAAGGACAAAATCCCTAGTCAAGACAAGTAGATGGGATAAAAATGAAGAAGAGTTGGGATAGGAAAAAAAGAGTAGTTTCCACACAACTTCAATAACACTTTATGAAGGACAAGAAGGCAAATAACTTAGAAACCCTATATAGTCCAAAATTCACAGAGCAATTTGTAATTTGTAAGTATACCCAGGAATGTTTCTCAATTTCAAGCTACGAAATTTATAACATTCACACATTTCTGCCAATTTCGTTTCGTATGAAATAATGTGCCCAAAAGAAGCAGAAAAAAAATATTTAAGAAATAATTAAGAAAAATCAAATTGGGGTAAGGCGCAGAATACCTGAATGATTCGATTCAATATATAAATCTGAAAACTGGAACTAACTTGTTCAATCAATCAGATGCCAGATTGATGGCCAATTGCGGGAGCTAAAGGTGAAATGTAAATGCGCAGGGGAAGTTAGGGTTTTGAAATCGCTCAAACCCAAGCTTGACCGGATACAGTAATTAACATACCGACTTATTAAAAAAAATATAACAATTCAAAATAAAATAAAACCACTACACTTTATTTTAATTTTTTATAGCAATTATTGAGCTTATGATAATAAAGAAAAAAAAATATTCTCTCTATCCCATTTAGGGCGTTAAAATGAAAGTAAATAATTGGGATCGATTCATCTCATCGCCGATTAAAAATTCAATTATTTGAGCTTGACTTAAAATATAAATGAGTCAAATATGAGCAAAATTAAAAGTTTGATAATTTATTCGAATCTTCTCAAATTATAATTTTCTATTGATACTCGATCATACTCGTTCGAAAAGTTTAAACTGATCGGGCTCGATTCGAGATCGGGCTCGACTCGATAGCTAAATGAGCTTCAATCAAACTTTTTATACTCAATAAATTTTGTGAATCAAATCTGAATAATTCAATACTCGGTTTAACATGATTCATTTACACCCTTGTGACTCCATTAATATAATCTCAATTTTTTTCCTATCATAAAAAGAGTATTTTTTTAGTAATAATAATATACAATAATAAAATATTTTTAAATTTATCATTTTAATTTATTATTGTTTTATTTTATTAAATTAACAACTTATTATTTTTAAATAATACAAGTAAAATAAAATACATTCTTATTATTTTCGAATTTTACAAATGATATTTTTTTGCATAACGAATGGAGTGTTATATAATGTTTGGAGCAAGTTAAAAAGGTTGAAACATTTGAGAATTAAAGTGTAATATTAAATTTTATACTTAAAGTGAATGATAATAACCTTTATTAACTACACTATAAAATATTGATAAGAATTAATAATTACTAAATAAAATATTACTATAATCTTTTGAAACATAAAATACATAAGCAGAAGATATAAGTGAACCGAATTATCGAATCTAATTAAATTTTAAACTTAATATATTTAATTTTATTATAATAAAAATAGAGTTAATTAATTAAATTTTAAACGAGTCATACCTCATATTATTTAATTTTGACTCGATTAATTAAACGGACAATAGAACTTGTTTAAAATTTAATTAATTAATTTTATTTTTATTATAATAAAATTAAATATATTAAGTTTAAAATTTAATTAGGTTCGGTAACAATAGTATCATACTCTTTCCGTTACTTAATATAAGTCGTTTTAGAAAATTATTTTTGTTCCTTAATATAAGCCGTTTGAGAATATCAAGTAAGAATTAATTGTTTAATTTCTAATATTACCCAAAGTAATAAATATAATTTTAATTTTTTTATTATTTTTTGCTTAATAAATAACACTCTTTTTTCTAATATAAAAACAATATAAATAATTAATATTATATAATTATTTTTTTAATACTTTTACATAACTCTAAACTCTAAAATGACTTATAAGTAACGAATTGAGTAATTAGGTAAGGGCCAATGTAAGGGCCAATGTCCACCGGTAATTAGGTAAGGGCCAATGTCTACCGCCATCCCTGTCGGGATGGATGCCATCACAATCACATGCCATTTGTGAATCCCTTTTCGCCTCCTTTTCCGTTTGGTGAATTAAATGTAACACAAATCCCCAAACACCCCCATCCCCCTTTTATATTCTTTGATTTTTTTTTTATAAAAAATATTACTATATGATACTCCTAATAATAATAATTTGAGTAGTTCTACATGCACAGGCGACGGACAAGAAAATGGGACAGTTTTTTTTTTTTATTTAATATATATAAGTATTTATTTTAGAAATTTTTATAAAATCTGATGTTTTTAGGTTAATTTGGAAAACTTGTTTTGTATATGTATTCAAATTACACCTAAAACACTATATTTTATAAAAATTTATATTGAAATAAATATTATCTCATTTTTATATTCTTTGATAAAAATAAAAAATAAAAAATTGAAACCTGTCCAATTTTCTTATTTATAAAATCTGTCCGCCAAGACTTTTTCTAATAATTTATCATCTTTAATTTTCATAACGGGTTGTTATTTTACTTTTTTTTATTAATTTATAAAGTCGTACAAAGACCAAAAATGTTAGTCTAATAATATATCGGTCTCATGAGTCATGGTAAAAGTTTTTTATTGACTTTTACAGTTAAATTGATGATTTTTCAATTCAATATATTTTATTATTCTTTTATATATGTATATATATGTTTAAAAACTTATAAATTACATACAATTTAGTACTAATTTTAATGTTTGCATTTATAAAAATCTAAATATATATATTTATATATTAATTATGAAAATAATCAATTTTTTTATTATATAAGTTTACATATTCGAAATTACTTTTAGTAAGAAATTAAATTTTAAAAAAATCTAGTAAGGTGAAATGTATGGCACAAGCTCTTAAAAAATAAATGGCATGTGGTAATCCCACATTCGCTCATCTGACACCGTCCAACACTAATCTTCTACTACTAGCATCACTGATTAGTCTGAAAATCGAACGAAAATGGCAACTTCTCTCCTTCATTTAGGAGGAACACCTCTTCGCCCAAATCAAGCCTTCCCTTTCTGTTCCAATCCCCATACCCAAAAACCCTTTTCCATTGTTTTGTTGCGAAAACAAAAGCCTACTGCTATTTCTAAGGACCTACTGTTTATCGGCTCATCGCTTCAATCTAACCGGCTCAAACCCATTCATGCCCTTGAATCGGATATTCCCCAGGTAAAATATCGAGAACCCATCAAATTTAATTGCGATTTTTTTTTTCAATTAATCGAGTGTTTGTATGGATTTGAAGGAGGAATCTGTGGAATTGGATAAAAGAAGTAATTTCGAGCAATGGGATTCATGGACGGCGAAGTTTTCTGGAGCTTCAAATGTGCCATTTTTGTTATTGCAACTCCCTCAGATCATTCTCAATGCTCGGAATCTTCTCGCCGGCAATCCCTCAGCCCTCCTAGCCGTTCCATGGCTGGTATTTATTGTTTGAGTAAAAAACAGTGACCCCCACCTCCCCTTTAGTTTCTTAAGTTTTTAACGTCGACTAAATAGATAAAGTTACATATTTAGCCTTGTATTTTATCAAATTTTAATTACTAAATAATATATATATATATGCGTGATTAATAGATCCTTTTTTTTAATACAACACATTTTAATTATAGTTTTATTTGTAATTAAAACTATCTCATTTAAATTGTTGGTAACTTATAAAAAACTAATTTAGTTTAATTAACACATATTTTTGGATAAGTGATCTGAATATTAAAAAAATTAAATTAAATTATTAATAAAACTATTCTAATTAGAGGATTGAGTATATTAATAGTTTAGTTTTTGGTGCTTAACAACAAAAAATATTATTTGAATTTTTAGTTTCATATTATAATTTTTATATGTTAACTTTTATTGAGTATATATAAAAAAATTGGATGTTTATGATTTTGATTACATTTTTTTAGTATACGGTTGGCGTTGTTTTTATACAATATTAAATAAAAAAATATAATTATATTTATTACTACCTCTATCTTGTAAAAAATATTCTTTTAATATATTTTTTTTTTTTTGAGTAACAACATTTGTCATTTTTCTTGTAAATAATTATGTTTAAGTGTGACTTATGTTTAGTTTAATATATGAGAAAAATAATTAATATAATTTTTAATACTTTTTTTTTATATGAGTAATAAGATTCGTTTAAATTGTAATAATAAGTTTGTTTTACATAAATTTTAATATTTGAAAAAAAAATAATTATTATTTTATTGCGTTAATTTGTAATTTTATGGGTATTAACATTATACTTTTAATTACAAAAAATATATTTGAATATATATCACGTAAAGTTTAATATTTGAGAAATTTAATTAGTAAAAATTGTATGACTTTATTTTCCTCATAAAATGAATATTTATTATTTTTTGACTTTTATGTTATTTATTGCACAATTTCATAATTTAATTAATTAGATCAAGTAAAGTAAAAATTATGATATACAAATTTATATTTAGTGGAGAAATTAAACATTATAACTTGAAGGGTGTATTAGACATTATATTAAAAATATTTTTAAATATTAGTTGGTCAACCACACTAGGGGTAGTGAATGTTACATATTGTAGATTAGAGGGATACTGACCGTTACTTGAAAAACTATAAGGGTGGTGAGTGTTATTTCTACATGGGTTGTCAGTGTATTTTACTCTTATTGTTTTATTTTCCCCTTCTTTTTTTGCCAATATATATATATATATTGTTATTTTACTTGGAATGTTTCCACAAGTGGATCCCATTTGTAACTAAATCAACCCTTTATACAATAAACTAAGTACTCCATCCGTCCCAAGATGAATTTTTCACGCATATTAAGAAGAGGAATGAAATGACAAAATTGTCCATAATAATGTCATTAATTATTTTCAAAATGTAGGTGAGAGAGTGACTTTCTAGCTATTCAATTCAAAATATTATCTCTCCATACTTATTAAATATGGAGAGAGAATTAAAATAAGAAAAATATGAGATATTTAATGTTACGGGCATAATAGGAAAAAAATGTGTAAAAGTTTGGTTATTAACGGAAAGTGAACATTTAACATGGGTCTACCCAAAATAGTAAGAAGGACTTTTATCATGAAACGGAGGGAATATAAGATTTAGTTCTTATGTCCCCATTTTGATAAAATAACTAAACATGTAGTTGCTTAACTTTATTTGATTAGTAGCCGTTACTCAAGATACATTTTATTTATTTAATTTATGATAGTAATAATATTAATAATAATTAGAAAATTGTTAGGAAATAAGTGAAAAAAATTATTTACACATAAAAATTAGGATCTAAGGCTTTCTCCCACAAGGAAAAAAAAATATTTTCAGAATTTCTATTATCATATCATATTACTAAAAAGTCTCGACTACTAAATTATATTACTAAAACTAGTTAAGTACTAGTATTTGAATAAAACTAGTTAAGTACTAGTATTAAGAAAATCAAAAGTAGATAAAAAAGAGGAAATGAAGTTTCAAATTTATCCAATTAATTTTATTTTTTGTACTAATGGACCCAACTAAATGATATAATTACCCTTCACTTTATGTATTTTATCTCATACTTGTAGAAACAAATAATTGTACCTTTGATCATCCTAAGTATAATTTGGACATATATTAAGAAAAAATAAAAGTAGAGAAAAGAGATTAAATTTATACCCCACAAGATTATATAAAGTGATGATTTTTCTTTTTATACTAATGGACCCCACTAAATAACATATTTAGCATTCACTTTATATGTACTTTATGTCATCCTTTTGGGACAAAAAGATTTGTACCTTTAGTGATCCTTTTGATGAATGAGGGAGTAATAAATAAGTGTAATGAACCATTAACAAACTTAGTTATCTTTTCTCTCTTTTTTGTTATCCAATTACTTACATTTTTCATTTTTGGTGTAAAGATGCAACTTAATGTCTTAAAAATCAAGTAAAGGTTGCTGATTTCAAATATAGGTACTAAAATACCTAGAGAATTGAGGAAAAATCGAGGGTACTCTAATTAAAGTTCAATCTTTTTTCTGTTGATTGTGATTAGAAAATATGGAATAATAAAAAAGAGTAAAATGCAGGGTATGCTTACTGGATTGCTTGGAAATATGTCGTTGTTGTCCTACTTAAAGAAGAAGGGAAAGCGGAGGTGGTGGTGGTGCAGACTTTGGGAGTTGTATCGATATATGCGGTGATTACCCAGCTGGCTATGGCCAAAGCTATGCCTCTCCCTCATTTTGTTGCGACTTCTGTTGTAGTTGCTTCTTGTCTTGTTGTCAATTTCATGAAATACTTCGATTTCCTCAATCTCGGAGTTTGGCGATTATGGGAAGATTTCATTACCGTTGGTGGGCTGTCAGCACTTCCACAAGTAATAAGACTATACATGTATCATATATGCATTTCTCCAATGCGATTTTGCATTTTCTAATTGTCTAACTTGGTTTACCTTTTAAACTGAATTTATAGGTTATGTGGTTGACATTTGTACCTTATATTCCAAATACTATATTGCCAGGAGCAGTGGCCTTTGTCATGGCGGTGGCGGCTGTTGTTATGGTAATGCTTACAATTACTTGTTTTCTTCTGCTGCTGAAATTCTGTTTGGGATTGTGAAACCAAGAACTATGGTAAACATGATGACTCTTGGATCATAGTGTTGTTTTGGCTTGAATACAAATAACCCTTACCCTGTTTTATCCTTTATGGAATGTACAACATGATTTTCTTTCACTTAAATCTTTTATTTGTATCAACTGTCTTACTACTCCCTCTATTCTGAAAGAGATTTCACACTTTCCGGATTTATTTAGCATGAATTCAAGACTGTTGAAAACATAGTTATATATATATATATATATATTATATTCTAAATTTATTTTTGTGTTTGCTATATTGTTTATATTATGTTTTCAACTATATCAAAGATATATTAGATACAATCGTTAAATGTATTTTCGGCACATCTTTAACACTTGCCCAAAGACACCTAAGAAAGAATAACATCCACTTTGGGACGAGAGATAAATATTTAAAGCCTGAGATAATTATCCTCTAAAGGCCCTAGTCCGCTCCCGTCATGTTTAGAGTTTTAATACCTAGATTCATGTCAAACTATTTTGCCTCACTAAAGTCCCCACATTAATGGTTCAAATATTGTTTCATTTATAATAATTTATCATTTTCTTTTCACATGAAGGTAGCTGGTAAATTGGTAATGCCCAAATTCCGGCAATTTCTAAACAAAACAATATTATCAAGCACCAATAATGTCAGCATGAGAGCCTCCTAATGATTCGTAAATGGAAAAAGGAGCTCCATGTAATTGATATTTTATCTTTTCTGATTCCTTGCACTCTAATTGAGAGGAAGGATTGATGCAGATCTTGCACTCAACTGAAGTTGCAGTTGCTTATATCTACAGGCTCGAATGGGCAAACTTTCAGAAGAAGGCACCAAATTTGTTGGATCAATATCTGGTTGGACTGCCACACTTCTCTTTATGTGGATGCCAGTTGCACAAATGGTAATCTTTTTTATTCCCCGTAATAAAAATTTTCTTTTTAAATTATCAGTTCATATGAGCTCTCTGACCAGACTGGTTGTCCCTCTCCAGTGGACGAATTTCCTGAAACCTGATAATATAAAAGGATTATCTGCTGTCTCAATGTTGCTTGCCATGATTGGAAATGGACTTATGATCCCACGTGCACTCTTCATTCGAGATTTTATGTGGTATGCTTGATTTTCCTCTGAAACACTTTATTGCTCCCCCGTTTATATATTTTTATTGCTTTAGTGGACATCCTGGATATTGCATCAAATGCTTGCATCTTAATTCTTATCTTTAATCTTTAAAAACCTTAATGGTCCTACCATTAAGATGACTTTTACTCTCTAGAAGTGGTTAAGTTCATGCCCAACTGCAGGTCCTCTTTATAAAGTATGGCTATTGGAAATTCTTGTATGTAGCAACTTTACTAAGTATTACATTATATAAATCTGTAATTGGGAAATAATTGCTAGGGTTTTGTTTGACATCCAAATACCTAACCTGCTTGTATAAGATTGCTACACAAATTCACAACCCACATTGTGTATTTTTCTACTTAATTGCTATGTAGTGAGAAGTTCACTGCTGTTTTTGCTTGAGGCAATCCTTTCAAATTATCCATGCATATAACAATGCCAAACTTTAAGGAGCTGCAATATACTTGTTTATGGAGGCGGAAATTTACTATAGATGTAGCATCCTTTTTGGAGACCTATTGCTACAAATCCTGGTGATTAGGTTGGTATTGTCCTTTGAGGTGAACTGTAAATATTAATAAACATGAATATATAGATGCACATATATATGTATTTATGTGTGTGTGTATTATATACATGTATATATACATATGGGAGTAGAATAAAACTTTGAATTTACTTTCTATTATGAGCAACTTCCTACTTCTGGAAGATGCGCGCTGAAGCAAGGTTTTAAAGTCCATTGCAATAACTCTAGAAATTATAGAATGAGATAGAAGAATTTAGAGAGAAGAAGATAATTGAGAACAAAGTTTATTTTCATTCATTAATTCATTGATTTTCTAAAACAAGACTTTACATCCTATTAATACAAACGTAAAGGGTATAAAAGACTTTCTAATATTCTTACCACTGACCCTATTAAAAGTCGTAACCTTTCCTACCCCTTCAAAACATCCTTGTCGTCAAGGATAGTCCTCAAGGATAGTGTAATGAGCAACAAAGCACAAGGCAAAGATAACAAAACAAGTAAAAGAAAAGAAAATCTCAAACTTGACTTCAATCGATGATTTATGTAGGAACTTCTTGTAGTTAGCAGCATTATTTCTCTTGGATCAAATACAAATCTCAGAAACTTGAATAGTGCTATTATCTCAGCCACATTTTCACCTTGAGCTTCAATGTAGATCTCCCATTACCTCACTAGTCGTATTCTAAATCTCACTGCTGCATCACTCAAATTTTGCCAAATGAATGTTCCTATATTGTATTTTTCTCCAACCAGATTTGCTTCCATAGGTAACTCAGGCTTGTGATCAATGCTCAATTGATGAGCAACCAAAATATCGTTATCCCCTCTTGATACCACATTAGCAGCACCGTTGGAACACCCAACTATAAATGGAAGAGAGCAGCAGCCCAGTGCCACCAAACCCAAATTGTAACCCACCATGTTCATTAAATTGGTTTCAATAAATTGTTTGGAGCACATCTCAGTGTATGAGCTGAACTTTATCCCATGAGTTATGCTCACCACCGCAATCCTATCAATGGGCACAAATTCACCACTATCCTTGTGTTTAATCAATGCAATCAATTCAGCTACATGATGATAAATGAGCAATCCACTAGAGTAAACCCAAATAGCAATTCTAGTCTGCTGCCTAGTATACAGTTGAGAAATATTAAGATGACCCTCGTGAATATGACGACATAGACAATATGATTCAGTGAGAAATATTTTCAGAGTTGTTTCACCAAAAAGCACAGCCCAATAAGCATAATCCGACAATTCTAGTGTCAAGAATTGGCTACTAGAAAATCCATTATTCTCAAACTTTCCTCTTTCACCCCAATACAAACCACAGTCCCTCAACTTAGATTTCCAAGGATTCTTATCCCACTTTGACATTTCATCAATCGCTTGACACCCACAATCATTTATAAGTGATGAGCAGAGAAAATGAGCAAACACAGAGACATGATAAGAAGAAATGAGAGAGAAAAGACCAATGGAATTAACATTCATGCTGGGCTCTAGCTCAATTTCATCATGTAATACAGATTCCTTTTCAATTTCAGAATTAAAACCATCAGGAAAATCTGGGTTACGGGGAGTAATGTATCCTTTTCTCTCGGGAATTTTATCGAACACATTGCACACATCAACTATCTCTATTTTATTTGTACAAAGAGTCACTGTGTTTTCCACCAAGTTAAGAGCAGAGTAATCGCACGCAGGAAGAGAATTTACCTTGTCGTGAATTAATTGATCAGGAAGTTGATGAATTAGTGGGTTTGGACCTTCAATTTTCGTCTGAAAACCTTCATTATCTCCAACCTGAAAGACAATAGGATCATCATCTTGCTGAATCTGCAAATGGTTTTGATATCCCTTTTTCTCTTCAAACTCCACAACCGCACCATCAAGATCATCATATCCCATGCTCATCGCACCATCAAGATTGTCATACTCCAACACCATGATCTTCGTTGATACACAGAAGCAGTCCTCTTGATCTTCGTTGATACACAGCAGCAGTCCTCTTCTTGGGTATAACCACTAACTAGGGCTTTTCGATGATGCTCCTGCTCTGAATTTGGGGAAGATTTGTTCGTATCTTGAAAGTACTGATCGGACCACATCTTCATAGAATCAGAATATTCCTTTGCAAATTTATTGAGAGTTGTCTTGATAGGATCAGGATGAACGACTCTCAATGAAAGCACCATTGAAGCAAGGTTTTAAAGTCCCTTGCAATAACTCCAGAAATTATAGAATGAGATAGAAGAATTTAGAGAGAAGAAGATAATTGAGAACAAAGTATATTTTCATTCATTAATTCATTGATTTTCCAAAACAGACTTTACATCCTATTAATACAAAAGTAGAGGGTATAAAAGACTTTCTAATATTCTTACCATTGACCCTATTGAAAGTCTTAACACGCGCTATATTGTTTCCCTTAGAACCAAAGGGCACCGGTGATCTCAGATAATGTATATGTGGCCTTTTAGCTAATTCTTATCATTGTTTAGTTTCTATTTAATGTAGAAAAACTTAAACATATGACAACTCAAAAGTGAAATCTATATAAATCACCAGCCTTATGGTCTATAACCTTAGAGAACTTCAGTCTCCAACACTTGCCAATAGTTTGAGGCTGAGCAACATGGTGGGAGCTTATCCTTTGGGAGAAGGCAGAAAAAATAGAATGTTGCCTCATTTTGTACTATGAATGGCTGATGTGGTTCTCGGAAGCTGCCTGACTTATCTAATTTATAAAGCGGAGAGGGTGACTTGGTCTCTCACCCTATATTGGTCTATTTTATGATAAAGTTAAAATGTTAGTATATTTTAGTTAAATTATCTCTTCACACAACGGTTAACTTATAACAAACCCACTCCACCCACGACTTATCACATGTTTCTTTTCTTTCTTTCCTTATTTTCTCTCCTATCTTTTCTCATCCATGTTTTTCAGATTTTATTCATATATTTTTTTTCTCAATTGCACACATAAACTAGTGTTTATAAAGTGCCTGACAATGCATACTCTATATGTAAAAGTGGCCGGTGAAATCTCAGACATATAATACTTAATTTCATTGATTAAAGTTATCATTTATATGAACATTTAATGTAGTTTTAAGAAACAAATTAGCTCAATCTACTTCAAATTCGCATGGTAAGTGACCATGATTATTTATACGAGTATAAAGGTGGTCTGTTACATAAAAGTAATATGTTCACCTAGTTTCAAGTAAAGCTGCAGATTAATATCTATTTGTATTGAACTGGCTTCTAACATTCGTTTTAGGGTGATAGGAGCAGTTAAAAAAGCATCAGGTAATAATATTTTCTTAAACTACATCTAGAAAGTAGTAGATAATAGTCTAGGTCTGTTACTAGGAAAAACATAGTTGAGATCTTTTGATGTTTAGTGAGAAGCCGGTTGTGTATGCCATGTTTTCCGCTCCAATCTGCTTTTACAACTTCAGTTAGAAATCTTGCAAACCTCGTCAGTGGACTATTGGCTAGTCCATTGCACATGGTCATTTCATGTAGTTTTGACCTATCCTAAAGATCCATGTGTCTGTTGGATGTAATCTCCTCATGTTGGTGGAGTCAAACTTACCAACCAAAAAAAATAGTTTTTTATTTCCTCATTTCAAGTTTGTTATCTCCTGCTTTGTCATCCCTTTGCTCAAGAAATTCCTAGTCTATGGTGTCATTGCTAGTTGTACTGGTCACAAAGTATCCGAGATAGAATGGATTTTTTTAATAATAATTTATTTCAGGTTCACCGGTTCAAGCTGGGCCTCGGTCTTTTATGGATGGGGGAACCTTGTATGCTTATACTGGTAAAGCTTCTGTATGGTTGATGTCTATTTCAATCATTGTTGCCTATATCGCTGACTCAATTACTCAAACATTGCTTGTTGAACTCAGTTTTAACAGTATTAGCAAGGAGTTCTTCTTGGCAGCAACGGTTGGATTGTTCAGCTGGATAGGTTGTTCCATTACTAGATCTTCTCGAAACCTTACTTTTTATATTAATTTTTTAAAATCTTATCTTGGAAAATCATGACTTTTCATTTTCCCTTCATCTGAATTGAATTTACAGTTCACCCCTCCCCTTAAAATTGAGGTCCTTTTGATTTTTAACAGGACTTGCCCTTTGGAGTGACACCAAGGTTTACGGATACAATTCACCATTGACATCTTTAAAGGAGTTGGTTTTTGGGTCATAAATTTAGCAGTCCTTTCGTACTACTATGCCATATTGCTCCTCCGAGATGGTTCTTACACAATTGATGATGCGGAAGTGCAAGATTCCACGGCTGCAATCCCAAAAATGCTGCAATTCTTCTCGACTTAATTGAGATAATAGTCCTGGCTTAAGAACCCAAAAAAGAGTATGCAGTTTGTATGGAAACTAGTAAACAAGTGATGCTTGTTCTACCTGAGGAAATTGAAGCCAGGCATGTTGAGACTATTGACCGTGCAAGGAGAGTATAGTACCACACTACCAATGTATTAATATAACACGGCTCAGTTCTAAGATTCTGGTTTCTTAATTTAACTACACAATGTAGCATTATCTCTCTTACGAATTTGGGTAACTTTATAGATTGCAGAGAGAATTTTATGTCTTATTAATTAGTTACAATTATACTATTATTAGTTGCAGATAATGTGTTAGTCTAGTGATTAAGACTGAGATACAGAGATTTAGGTTTTTTTTTTTTTTTTTTTTATGTGAAGCTTGTTTGTGAGTTTATTTTTTTATATGAAAATTATATTGTAAAGTGGGATTTTCACAAAAATAAATAAATAATATCAATATCATCTATTAATTAACAATTCTTACTTTAGAACCCTTATTTTTAAGAAAATACATGGATTAATTTTGATTTAATAGCAAAATACATAAATTACTTAAAGGGCCCTGAAGACCCCAAAAAACTTAACCAAAGAAGGTTTCACTTGTTGATCTTAACTCACTGTTATTTTATTTGGCTAAAGCAAGAAACCAGAAAATTTTAGGAGTGTTAATTCTTTTGTATGTTAAGTATCTTTCGTGATTTCTCGGGTCTCAAATAATATTTGTAATTTTCCATCTATGATAATTAATTTAAGTAGTGCATGTTTTTTGGATGAATTAGTTAAGACAATGTGATACTTGTTATAAAGTATGTATGTTATTCAAACCTTTCTCCTTTATTTGCCTTGGATCTTTCATTTTGTTCTCTATTAATAATTTATTTTCTTGAGTTTTTTAGTTCAATTGAGAAAAAGATAAGATAAAGAGAGTAGAGGAGTCATAATAAATTAATTTTGATTTAACAGTAATGGGGAAGATGCGAGCATCCACCATGGAAATAGGTTATAAATTATCAAAAAATACATTGATTCATGATGACATTCCTACCAAACATCCTGTTAAGGTACATTTTAATGGTTGTAAGCTCGTGAAACTGTTTTTGAAAACTTATTTGTATTGGATTACTAGACTTGTGCATTCCTTTTCACCAAATCCCATGCCACAAAATCTGCAGACTAAAGGACAAATAAGTCAAGGGTCGAGCTAATGCTACAACTACTTCTTGAAATACCTAATCAACCCAAATCAAGCTCTTAACCTAATTAACACGTCTTGCTTTATACAATTGACTTAAATAACTCAAAAAGAGAGTATTTAAGACTTGATGGAGTTGAATTGGTGGTCTCCCTATTTATAAAATATAGGTAAAACAATAGAAGCACTCCGACCATAATGAGTAATACTTCGAGGGACAGTTTTTTTTTTTTTTTTTAAATGGTTTGAGGTCAATTTTGCTTACCTGAGTACTGCTATTATAAGTTTTTTTAGTTTATAAGTTTTTTAGTTTAGGAACTGGGGTAAAATGTAACAAAATACTTTTGGAAAAAAATTATTAACCTGACTTGGATACATATACAACCGTATTTTTTTTTATATATTTATCGAAATCATAAATAGTTTATCTGCGATTGAGGAGAAATGGTGGAATCATCTTCTTCGTCCGGTGATAATAATCACAATAACGGTAGTAAAAACAGCGATTTGGAGAGAAAAATAAGAAGAAAAAGAACCAGTAACAATAATAATAATGGTGGCGGAGGAGGAGAAACAAGAAGAATTAGGATGGTAAGAAGATTTTTGTTAGGAATTGGATTTTGGGTACAGGGGATGAGATGTTTACCATGGTTGGGTGTTAATTTCTTCCTCAAAGATGGCCTGAAAGTGAACCCTTCTACCCTTCAGATCCTACAGAATTCTGCCAATCTCCCCATGGTGGCCAAGCCCTTTTATGGTATTCTCTCCGATTCCTTTTACATCTCCGGCCAGCATCGCCTCCCTTACATTGCCATTGGAGGTATTGTAATTAGCCCCTTCTCTCTTCCTATTCTTATTCATTCTTTTTTCTTAGTTTAGTTTGTGATGAGGACATGGCGGGCGATGACCACCTCACGCATATGATTTTTCATATATTATGGAGTACTATATTATGATTTTAACTCTCATATTTTACTTTTCAGATTCATTTTGATCCTCAGAATTCAAATATGATCCTATATTATGATTTTTCTCAATTTTTGATGTTATGGAATTATGCTTAAAGATGAATCTCTCTTTTAAGCATTTTCCTACATGTTGGCATGTTGCTGATGCAAGTTTCATATTATTTTCTTCTCATATCTAAATTCCTAAAAAAACAAAAGAAGCCCATAACTTTTTATAACTGAAATCTTGTGATTAAATATTCTTGTTGGCATTGTTGCATTTGAAATTTTTGGATTTTTTTTTTATTCTTCAGCTGTTCAAATTCTTTAACTACAGAATAGTTTGTGCATCAAATATATGTTTCATAACACATAATTACTCTACTCAAGATATTTCATGTCCTTTGTACTTGATGGCTTTAACATGTTTGATTGCTTCCCTGTTTTATTTAAATTCTTTTAAAAATTCCCTTTTGTTATTAAAGCGGAATTCTTGGATTATAGATCATTTGCATTGAGAATTGGATTGTAGACCACATTCTGAAAAAATAAATTATTGTAAGGTTTAGCTGCCATAAATTGGATATAATCATAATTTGACCAACTTGTTATACTCATATGTTGAGCAGCTTTCTTACAAGCAGTGTCATGGCTTGCTATTGCATTTGTCCCCCCATCAAGCAGCTCATTTTTCTTAATTACCCTATATCTCCTTCTTGGAAATCTTGGTGCTTCAATAGTTGAAGTCGCAAATGATGCCATTGTTGCGGAGACTGGAAAACAACCCACTTCCTCTTTAAGAGAGTCACAGTCAGCTTCCTCAGGTGAGCTTCAGTCATTTGTTTGGATTGCCGCCTCCATTGGTGGGATGCTTGGTAACCTTCTAGGTGGTGTTGCCATTGACCGCTTCTCCCCTCAGGCAGTGTTCTTGATGTTTGGGATTCTTCTTAGTATCCAGTTTGTCATATCAATCTCCATTCGCGAAAGCTCCCTAGACCTTCCCAAGAGTTCATCCAATACTGGGATCCAAAAGCAGCTATCAGAGCTCCTAGTTGCATTAAAGAAACCTGAGATTTCTTATTCAATAGCCTGGTTTGCGGCATCTTATGCTGTAATTCCAGCCCTGACAGGTACTATGTTCTTTTATCAAACTCAGCATCTAAAGATTGAAACTTCGGTGTTGGGGATATCGAAGGTGGTTGGGCAGGTAGCAATGCTGCTATGGGGTGTTGTTTATAATAAACACTTAAAGTCAATTCAACCAAGGAAACTAGTATCGGTCATTCAGGTCACTATGGCCGTTCTCATGGTTTCAGATTTTTTGTTTGTGAAAGGAGTACATGAAAAGATGGGGTTACCAGACTCGGTGTATGTTGTTGTTTTCTCGGGTTTGCTGGAGGTTCTATACTTTTTTAAGATTCTACCTTTTAGTGTTCTAATGGCACAGCTCTGCCCAAAAGGATGTGAAGGATCGATAATGGCGTTTCTTATGTCTGCTGTAGCACTTGCATTTATAGTGAGTGGATACCTTGGCGTGGCACTCGCATCATATGTTGGGGTGACGGGAGATAATTTCTCAGGCTTGCCAAAAGGCCTTATAGTACAGGCGGCAGCCACGGTTTTGCCACTATATTGGTCATCATGTATCCCAGATGATGCAAATATGAAAACCAAAACAAAGGAAAACTGAGCACCACCCGCAGTGCTTTGGTAGCTGCAGCACAGTAGCATAGAATGTAATTCAGGTCACTAGATGGAAGCTCAGACAGAAAAAAAGAAGAAACAGAATCGACCATTCAAACATTTCAAAATGCATGGGAAAAATGAGCAAAAGAGACGTATATACGTGGTATGTATACATCTATATTGAATTACGGATATAGAGACGATAAAATCTGTTTTAATTGGACCATGTGCGGGTCTCCTATAGAAAGTGAAAGAAAATAGATATTTGATGTTTATACAGTTATACATAATAGATAATAGAGTTAAATGCACTTTGCATCCACCAAAGTTTATCTCATTTTGCACATTGCATCCTATACTTCAAAACGTGACACTTTGCTTCCCGCACTTTTAGCGAGCCGGCATATAACACCCTCTGACCAAAAATATGTCGCTAAATAGTGTTTAAAAGTGATGGATTTTGCACTCTTAGCGACGAATTTTGGATCGAAGGGTGTTATGTGCCGGTTCGCTAAAAGTGCATGATGTAAAGTGTCACGTTTTGAAATATAAGATGCAATGTGCAAAATGGGGTAAACTTGATTGTACAAAATGCATTTAACTCTAGATAATAAGGTATATCAACTTTTGGTATTAGGTGTTAATTTTGTGTAGTAGTATCCATGAGGATATCCCGAGGCTGGGTGATCATATTGTGTCATCTTTGCTCTGTTAATAAAAATCTTTACTTTGACCTTTGTTTGGAAGTTTCTAAATATATTTTAGTTCTGATGATGGTGGGCAATGAAAAAGGTTTGCTACATGTTGCACAATTAATTTACTGCAACATTTTTATGTTGGTATGTGCCCCATACAGTTATTTAAGTGAATATTAATTTACATGTTTCTAGAGTAGCTCTTTCTCGGTTATCTGATACTCAAATGCACCATTACCAAAGTTGAGCATACCACATTTTACTATAGTTGCATGTAGAAGAATCTACAAGCAGTTTGAAGTGAATTGTGGCTGGAGATGATGCTCAAGGATGGATGCACAAACTTGAGAACTAAACATTTTCTGATTCAGTATGTGCATATTTTGGGCAGAAGTAATGCAGTCATTCTTCTATTTGTGCAGGGTTTTACTTTTTAGTACTTAAATATGTAAGCCTAAGCCCTAAGGTGATGTTTGATTGCATCTGAACAGTTCATGATGCATCTTAATAACCGATCCTTTGAAAATAGTTAAGATACAAATATGAGTCTTAACTATTCGGTGGACCTCTTAATACAAAGATGTGGATTGTTAATATTGGACCTAAGCTTTAATATCAATATGTGAAAACAAGAAATGCACTGGTTCACTATTCAGGTAAGCAACAACAATCCTTTTCACAGCAAGCAAAAGTTTTTTCCCAGTGCTTAATGGCCAAGATTAAATATTAGCTTATCAAATTTTAATGTTGTCAATAAGCTGGATTACAAGCAAGAACATTGCTCCCCAAAATGGAAAATTATGTTTGCCTCAAACTTTTTCTTGAACTATTGAGTAAAATGGCAGTATTCAGTTGTAAGCAAAAATGCACTGCAGTACAAATGAACTACTCCCACTGCTTCAAAATCTGAGATAATTTTTTATTTAGTCCGTTTTAAAATTTTAGATACATTTCTAGTTTCAAAAAAATAAAATTCATAACATGTCATTAATTATGTTCTATGCCGTCACCATCACTAGTCGCTACATTTCTAGCTAATGTTAAAATTATATTTGAAAACCGATATTTTCCTTGAACTCATTTGGAAATGCATCTCTAATTTGGAATTGAGAGAGTATATACAATATAAATGAATCTGAATAGTTAATGATTAAGTTACATAATTGGAACTAAGACATAATTTGAAACATATATGAATTTGATACAAATATAATAATGAATCTGGTTATATTTATGGTAGTCTACAAATGTAAATCTTTGATATCTGGTCAATTGATATTGATCAATTCATGCATTCAGGGTTGTTTCAACTTATATATCTAATAATTTATATAGTAATGAGGGAGAAGAGGAACAAAAAGCATACCATATTCAATATTTTTTTTGTTAAATGAAACCAAAATCACCACTATTTGTTAACAACAAAAAATGCCATATCATAATCAAGTAAAATCCAACAAACATGGGCATATAGGACATTACATATTAGAGATTACACCAAACTAGTCCAAAAGTGATGCAGTGCAGCCAGAGGCTGAACATTTCTTCATTCCTTCATCTACTAACTAACCATCAAACCAAATCAAAACAAAGAGCTCAATCAAATTAAACGCAACCATCCCACAAGGAATCACCTCGAACTTTGCCAGCTCTCAGGAGGCGCTCCACATCACTAGGAGGGTTCATACCCAGTTTACTGGCACGCTCCCAGCGAGCAATTCTGGTCATCCCAACGCAAGGCCCATACGCCATATTCATATCAAATTGCCTCAAAACCTCCTCATTTCCATCGTAATCCTCTTCACAATCCATCAAAAAATTATCAATTAGCAATCATTTCAAAACCCTAACCAAATCATCCACATTTCTAACACAACAAAATAACTCCAAAAAATCGAACCCTAGATCGGTAATTAGAAATTAAAAGAAGGCAAGGCAGATATATACTACGAATTTGGAGAGAGAAAATGAGAGGAGAAACCTTGGAGATCGAGAGAACCGCCGTGGGAGATGAGCACCGGATGTTGGGCGGTGCCGGAGCCTAAACTCGCCGCGTGTTTTGGAGTCGACGACTTTTGGGAAGATTTGGCTTTAGACGATGCGAATGAGGGCTTCGTAATGCCGCCGCTCTTCTTCGTCTGCCGGAAGAAACCCTTAACGTCTCTTTTTGATGCCATTTCTGTTCTTCTCTCTCTTCTTTCTCCGTATGCTTTAAGCTTTTCAAATTTTGAATTCCCTTTCCTTAGAATTGGGGTCCCTCAACGAATTTATATGTGCATTCATTATTGAACACATATTTGAATTAAACCCGGTTAGTTTAATGTAATTATACTTCTTTCCCATTATATTCAGCATCTTTTCGAACATACCCTCGCTCTAAGCTATGTTTGTTTGCCCCGGAGACTATTAATCCTCCGATTATAATTAAAAATTATTAAATTATTTTATAATTTCTAGATTAAATAGTCTCAAATCTAAATTTAAAAATAAGACACTTAAAATTAATATTCCTATTCTAAATATAATTTTTATAAACAAACATAGCCCGAGTCTTAAATAATTAAGACGCTTTTTTGATTGTAAAAAGTGTCTTAAATAATTAATGGGAACCAAATTAATATGATTCGTTGGGTATATGTTGGTACTTTTAATAAAGTGTTAGTCGCTTGTAATTGATTATGTTCAAAAATATACTTCCTATGCAAGAAACATGACTTATATCGTAAAAAGTCAACCCTTCAATTGACTATGTTTAAAATAAAAATTACGATAACTTCCTCGATATTAAGAAGATGAATGAAATGATAAAACTATTTTCATTAAATATGGAGAGAGAAAAATCAACCTTTATTTAAACTATTATAATTTGTATAAAAGTTTGTTATTAAAGAAAAATCATTTAACAAGCGATACCAAAATAATAATAAAGACTTTTATAAACGACAAATATTTTTATAATTACGAATATATCAAAATTAATAGTTAATTATATCAACACAATACTTGAAGTCTCCAAAATTTGAATTTTTAACAGTATTAAAAGTTTTAATAGTCATTTTGATCATTTCACACCAAAATGTCGACTCGACTTACCCACCCACCTATGTGTAACGTATATTTCGATAATCAGAATCTCGCTCTGTTAAGTATGGGAGTGGTTAGCATTTAGTCAATTAATCAATACAGTGTGGACATGCAGGTCGAAAAGTGATATTTTTTTTACGTGTTAGCATTATATTAGTCAATTGATCAACTTATTATGAAATTAATTTCATGATAACCGGAGTATATGCAATCCACCCTAAGATCCATCAAATCCCTAGTTATCATCCCATATAGGTTTTTGGATTAACTTTTGCTTTAATATCAACTATCTCTTTGACCCAAATTAATTGCTCAGTTTTAATTTTTTAAAGTCAAATTGACTATTTTTAGAATTAATAATTAAGCATATATAAATATATTTCTAAAATTATAAAAATTAGGATTAGTAATAAATTGTATATACTTTCTTGTGGTTATAATCTCTTCACCTATATTTTAGCAAAAAGAGGAGTACTTGTTATTTTTTTACATCATTATTACAAAATTACCCCCCTTCCACAAAAATGCCCTCCATTTTTTATCATACAATTCTACTGATTTATACATCCTCCTAAATTCTACTTTGTTCATAACAAAGAGGCGCAGAGCAATACTATCTGAATCTCGGCGAGGAGGAGAGAGAAAGTACAAGGAGAATGGAAGAGGCGAAATCGTCGGCTCAGCATGAGCAGCAGCAGCAATTAATGATGCAGCAACAGCAGCACAATCAACATCAACAGCAATTGCTTTTGATACAGCAAATTCAACAGCAGAAGCATCAACAACAGCAACTTGCCATGGCTCGTTTTCCTTCCAACATCGACGCTCATTTAAGAGCTTCTTCCGGCCTTCACCGCCAGCAATCACAATCTCAACAGCAACAGCAACAGCAACAGCAACAAATCCCTAACAATCCTAACCCTAATTCAAATTACCCAAGTATTCCCAATCAACAGCAAAACCCTAGCTCAAATCCACAACAGAAGGTGGGTCGAAGCTCACCTGCGGCGAACCAGGCGGAGCTACAAATGGCGTATCAGGATCTCTGGCGCGTTTGTCATCCTGAACACAAACGCCCTTTCTCTTCCCTCGAAGATGCTTGCGAGAGGTTTTGTTCTATATATATACTCTTTTTTTTTTCCATCCAATTTGTTTCTATTGGGATTTCCTTATTTATTTATGTTGTTTTATTCATTCACTCACATGGCACTCCATATATAAATGATGTAAGTTCGCTTTGTCTTCCTAAAAAATTGGAAGTGGGATAAGTTACACAATTAATTGGATAATTAAGCATTAATGGTTACATGGCATGTGACCCATAGTTGGTTAGTAGTCAGGCTTTTCTAGTTGTTTCTTTTGTCATTGTCCATTGTGAAAATGCAGATCTGCAATATGCCAGTAACAGTTTTCTGAGGTTGAAAGAACTGATGCTGTTTTGTTTGAAGTATGCAAAGTGTCTTGCTTCGTGTAGTCAATAAGATTTTTCCTAGATTGTTTAACAGATGTTGTTTTATGTACTATTGGCCTGAGATGATAAGTTAGTATAGTTGAGTTCTTGTCTAGATGAGCCATTTTGTATTCTACTTTCAAATTTTATTATTCTTGCTTATAGACTAGCTGAAAATTTTCTTCATTTGCTTTTTATGAATCTATTTTTGTTTTCATTTTCCTCCTTATCTTAATTCCTTTTATTTGGAAATGACTGTTGTGAGTTATCAGGACTCATGAGTCAGGAACTTTGGGTGAGTTATGTTCTAATATATTACAACTTGAAAGGTGATGTTTCTTCTTTAAATCCTCTTATTGACAGTCGTGATTGTGTTTCCATTTGAGAGAGTGATTATAAGATACGTGCATTTTTTTTGTGTATGCTGCTACATTATTCCTTGATCATGCTTGATGATGCATATTTTGTAAGGTGTTACTATTAGCTTCTTTGAGAAGCATGTATGGACCATGATTCCTGTTTGTTTATTATTCTAGTACGAAACTGTTATAGAGTAAAAGATTTTCTGTGTTTGCAGAATGTTCATGCTTCAACTTATACCTTGCTTTATTCATTCATTCAATCATTTGCAATATTAAGCTATAAACTTGCAAAGATTTTTTTCTATCCTCAGCATATTACTTGTTTTTGAATGATATCAAGTTGAAGATTTATAATATCGAGTTATCATAATAGTGAATACTGTGCACATCAACTATTGGCTTACATAAAAGTGAACTTTCATGGCTGAATTTCCTAGTCATTTGGGGTACGCTCCTAAGATTTTAAGCTTCTTTTTTTTTTGTTTTGTTTTGTTTTGTGTTTTTTGGGAGTGGGAGATTTTGGGCATAAGGGGTGTTACTTACTTGCATTAAGGCTATGTTTGGAACATGGAAAGAGAGGACAAGTAAATTCAATGTTTAAAAAAAGTAGCTTTATCAACATTCTGTCGAGTGAAATTTTAGCATTATATTTGATGATTTTTAAAAACCTTCTGTTCAGTGAATCTAAGTTGAGTTGGTTTTGGCTGGACTTGAGGGAAAACTCTGTTCAAATCTGCATTTAGAATGTGGATTTTGGAGGCATTTTTACTTTCCTTGTGCTAAAAGGTACTTTCAATCAAAATTAAAATAGGTCAATGATTTGAGGTAAATTTGATAGTTCATAATTGCTTTGGAAGCATTCCGTGGACTTTAAGCCTCCTTTGGTTGTTTACAATTGTGCATTATATGAGCTGTGAAATTTGTAGAGCTCGAGGCTTGAAAGTCTAATGGCTCAACTTGGAGCTTTGACTTCCCAAGTTTCCATGCTACGAAAGCATGTTTGGAGTCGTAAAAGTTCAACGTAATAACTGTTGGCCTTTTCACTTGTTGATGTATCATGGATAAGAGGCTTGAGGGTAAGTGCTTTTGCATAATGTTGCAGGATAAAAAGAAAATAAGTGAATTATGTATACATCTATATTTATTTGATTTTTTGATACGTTATTAAAATTTTAATTTATATTCCTGGGATAAAAGGAGGGAGGGGAAGAGAATGATTTTTAGGGACCTCTATCTGCTTCTCGCATAATGATATTTCTGGACATCTTAATTTGGTGTTGAAAATTACAACTTCAACCTTTTGTTGCATATTACTTTCGAACCATAACAATTTTTCTGACAGGCTACTACCTTACCATGTGGTGGCGGACTATGAAGCGGAGGAGGATGATAGAATCCTTGATTCTGACACAACAGGTCAGATGCTATCTCGTTCCCAGCAGTGGGACCACAACATTGCTGCTAAAGTTGCTGAATTCGCTGCCACATTTGAGAAACAGGTTTATGCCTTCAATATAATTTCGCGTAAGCGAGCTCTTGGCGAATTCAGATCGGAGGAGAGGTTGATGCTTGAGCAGATTCTCCTACATGAAGAGAGACGAGCCCTGGTCGAACTGAAGTCAGAAATGGACTCAAGACAGAAGGCAGGTCGAGAGGCTCATGAGGCTAATTTGCGAATGGCAGCCATGGTTCATGCGCAACAAGCTCGTGCCGAGTCACAGGCTCATGCTGAGATGATGGCTCGGGCTCCTATTCGACCAAACGCACTTGGGTCTCAGGGGAGTAATATTCCGATCGGTCATGACATTGTTGAGGAGGAGCAAGAAGTTAATCCAGAAGAGATGATCAATGGATGGGGTAACATCGTGCAAAGAGATGAGAAAGAACCTTCTGAAGATTTCTTGAATGATGAGGAAACAGAAAATGGAGATGCCAATGTGGGAGAGTTTGATTTGAACACAAGATAATCCTTTAAAAGTGTTAGTTGAACTGGCCTAAAATAGGAGGGAAATCTACCTCTGGACTTGGTCACATATTAATTCATGATGGTCAAAGCAGGAAACTTCCAAGTTTAAACTGAAGTGTTGATCAGGTCACCATTTCCATATGCTAAGGGCAAGTACTGCGTCACTTTGGAAGAAAGAAAAGAGCCGTATTGGGTAACAGTGACTATGATGTTATGTCACATTATTGGCTCAAGGGGAAATAATTTGTAGTTTACCTAAAAGGGAGGTGAGCATAAATTTCCATGACAAATGGTACTTACATTTGTAATATCACTTAAATTAGTGAATCAAATTTTAAGGTGTGTAAATTCTACTTATTGAGTTGTTGTTTTTAATAAATAAAATATATTTACCATGATACTATTTCTTTGTTTTGCATCTTTGCATGTGTTTTTGTAGTCAAATCACAACAAAACAAGAACTCACTCTACCACCACTACAAAATTTAGCAAGGAGTGAGAAGAAATGATTACAAATTTCAACTTCGTACGATGTTCATATTCAACTCAAACTTGCCTTTTATTTCATTTTTCCAATTGAAATACAATATAAATCCACATCAATGAAGAAAAATCATTGCATTTTCCAAGAAACAATAAATATTTCTTCTTTTCCTGAAATATTTCAAGTTTCTTCTTCTAGCAAGCATACATAAAAGTAGGAAACTTTCTTGTCATTTCAGTTTGATCTTTGCAAATGACGTTGCCACATCTATTGCCTCCTCCACATGTGAAATATCAGGCCCCTGGTAAGTAGGAGAAACCAAACACCAAAAGTTATTTACTAGACACACATACCGACCTCAATATGTTATGATGCAAGTCGAGACAAAACAGCAAGCATCGGTTTCCCAGTATAAAGAGAAAAAATATATACAATTTTCCTCTTAACAAACAAAATATTGGAAGGCCCTTTGTGGTTGATTATGACCATTGTATAATCTTCTGGATAAAGGCTGAACATATAATAAGCAAAAGCAATCCTCCAAATTTGTAGGTGTTTTTACAAAATTTTATTCACTTCACTAACTATACAAATATTTTAGGTGCATATTTTTGTGAGAGACCCTCTAAAGACATTTACATTAGAGACAGGGAGGACTCGGAGGAGGAGAGAGAGAGAGAGTATGATAACTTCAGTAATGTTCCATGAAAAACTATTCATAACTATGCATTGTTGAAAAAATAAATAAAGGATACCAGTAACCGTAAAATATGCGCTAACCTGGCCTTGGGCAAGACCGCCTTTTCCACCCCCACCCTTCCCTTTTAAAGGCTTCAAAGCTTCCATCAACCACTCCAACACTTTCAACTGCTTGCTCTTATCCCCTTTCTCTGGGACCCCAGCACAAACCAAAGTCTTGTTTGCAGTTTCATCTGTGCTAAAAACCATCACTGCCATCCCCTGCATAGTCACCAACAACATATAATCAAGAAGTCAGATATGAAATGACCAATTTGAGAAAAATAACATACAGTCAGACGGAAAGTAGGAAACTGCCAGTAACCTTCTGCTCCATGACCCTAACAACTGCTTCGCGGATTGCAGCTGTATCCGAACCAACACTGACATGCGAGATGCAGAAGTCCTTTCCAACAGAGAAAGCAACTTCAGCAGTTTCACAGACAACTTTTACAGCTTTCTGTATACTTTCTTCAGCTATCTTTTTTTTCGCTTTAAGCACTTGATTCTGACGAGGCAGCAATATAATTCAGTATCATCTTTTAGTATAGATGCAAGCATCATGATGTAAAATGAGGACATGATAAATCTTTCAGCATACGTTGAAATACCTGAAGTATTGAAATTTTGGACTTCAGATCACTTTTCTTGGCTGTTGGAATAGGTGCAGACTCCACACAGCCGTTTAATGATGTTATTTTCTGGAAAGGAGGAATGGTAAAATTTAGGTGAACAAACATTTTGTTGTCTTCTTTTTTTTCTTCTTCCTTAAATAGCTGATAATGTGGTAATTAATTATTTAATGAGATTAAGGAGCAGGAGAGTATTTTTAGGGTGTGCAAAATATAAAAGAGGAAATCAAGATGAAATAGGATTACTAGATAAAGTTGATACAAGTTAATTTAATCAATTAACTAGAATAAAATGGCCTGAAACAAGATATAGTCAAAGCAACAAATGTTTTAAGAAATTTACATCATCGCGAAAAGAAAATGAGAATAATGAAATAACTATAATTAAACTAAAGGGTTGGAAGATAACTAAGCTTAAGCAGTTTGGGAGTTGGTTTAAAAGGAGAATGGAATTTTTGTCCGAATCTGCAAATCTCCAATTCTTGAGCTTGGGAGGGGAAATTGAAGAAAAGATAGTTATAGAAAAACTACATAATATACATAAAAATTAAAGAATCAGAGAAAAAACAAGAAATAATATTCACAGAGAAAATTATGTAAATATTCATGGAACATCTAATCAGCAAAGACAGTATGATGTATACTTACCAAATTTACATGAGATGTAGAAGATACATCTTAGTTATTCTTTGCAAATATTCAAGCATCAGGTTTCCAACATGCTTAGCACAGATGGTAGTACTTTGTGAGAACTATATATTAGTTGGTAAACGATGGACTCCGGTTTATGTAGGCGATGGAAATAGCAACAGAAACACACACACATATGGGGAATGATCCAAAGCAAGTAGTTACTATGGACCAAAAACTGGCATACATCATCTATACCATTGAAAACAAAAAGGAACGGTCAGGATTAGAAACTGAAAATTGACGTCTGCTACTATTAGAAAAAACATACCATCCGCTATTAATAATAGCGGACCCTAATAAGAATAGGTGTTTGACTTTATTAACTAGGGTTTAGGGTTTATTAACTCCTTTTTAACCAGAGTTTAGGGTATATTAACCTTATTAACCTTTGGTTAATAAATCCTAAACCCTAGTTAATAAACCTTTAACCCTAGTTTATAAACTCTAAATACTAATTAATAAACATAAACTCTAGTTAATAAAGCTAAACCTTTATTCTGATTAGTGTTCGCTATTATTAGTAGCAGACGTCGATTTTGGCTTTTTTAATTCTGTCCATTGATGTTTAAAATGGATAATAAAGATGGTGTATGCCCTATAAGTAACATAATGTCACCACCAAATACCTTTTGCTATGGACTCATTTAGAGGTATATATACCAATAAATAACAATCCCTACAATGCACCATTAATGTCACCACCAAATTATAATATTAGGTTTTCTAAGAGAGGAATAGAGAGAGAGCTAAGCCAGAGAGAGAGAGAAATTCAATGTGATGGAGGCAGAGACAGTGAATGAGTGGAAACTAGATTACTGGTATATAAAAACTTGATTAAGGAAATATACATATAATAATACTTTTATCGTCAAGTGAGATACCAATGCCCTCTTTGAAATAGGGAGCAGATTTATCTTTTGAAGTTGTAGGAAAGAAAGATGAAGCAACCAGTTCCAGCAGGCCCCCTTCTGTTTTTGATGCTTCATTTACTTCTTGCTCAAGTGCAGATGCCAGCTCTATGGCCTTAAAAGCACAACCGGTCGTAACAGCAGTAACCCACGGATTCCTTTGCAATTCCCTCCTCAGATAAAAGGGCAAATGCCTCAGCTTCTCTTGTATTTGATATATGAGTCCCTAGATATATACACAGAGATTCTGGTGGTTTTACAGAGCTGAGTGCAGATATTGATGACCACTCTTCAGCTTTTCTGAATTTGCCACTCTTCATTTTCTGGAAAGATCCTCCACTTTTTTACCAATTGCAACCACCCTAACTGGGTCAGGATAGACCTACATCAGAAAAAATAAAAGGGAAAAATGATCAAAATTAAAGTAAGGTTTATAAGCTGAGTACAGTCCCAACAAATTAAATGTTGAACCGACTCCACTAGATTGTGATGGAAGCACTATAGCAACTTACTTCTCCAAAAACAGCTCGCAACCCATTTACACGCTTAGCATCAGCAAGGGTTGCCTCCTTCGAATAAACATCCAGTTCAGCTTTAATTTGCTCATTCACAATGTATTCAATCTTTCTCAGTTCCTCTGGCTTTACAGGCTTGCCTGTAAATATCTTAATCATTTAGAAAAAAGCAGTTGCAACAGGAGCTTAATAGTATGATTAAGCTTTACCATGAAAAACAAAACTAAAATTATGATTAAGCATACCATGAGAAAAATCGAATCTCAATTTTTCAGGAAGAACAATAGACTTTCTGGTCAACATGATTACCAAGTACTTCCTGCACAAATATTTAAATATTCAAGCCAAAAAATGAAAAACAAAAATAAAAGAAATAGAAGAATGAAAAGAAAGTGTACAAGTGCAGAATAATATCAATTGAAATTACCCTGAGAGCAAAGTTTAGTATGTGTGTACAAGTATGGTTGGGAGCAATGAGCTTACGCCTGTTGTAGTCAACCTGCTCAAGGCATTAGACAAGTACTTGAATGTTAGAACATAAAAGCAATTGTGTGTTTGTATAAAAGTATGGCTGCAACTATAACTGATAATGAGCCGATTCTTGGACTGTACAAGCTCAACTTTGCTACACTAAATCTTGTTACTGTTCAGATTGGGCAGGTCTTTGTCCAAGTCTAAGCCTTTGTTGAGCTTGGCTCATACTGATCATAAAAATACAGATAGGAAAGATCAAGTCATAGCATATGCAAGTATTTGACGAGACAGATTGACTAGTTCAGGAAGTTATAAGAGTTTCAGCTTTATCTAATAGGGTGTTCCAAGTATTTTTTTTATGCCATTTTAAAAAATAAAAGTACTACAACAAAAAATGCCAGTCAGCACATCAATTTTTCTACTTGTAAACTATTAATATTGTTTTGAAGCAATAATCATTGGCATTTAGTTTAAAAGTAGGCGGTCATTGCTACTTTGCTTGCTTGCTTTGTTAATTTCACCTCTCCCACAAATTTAGATATAGAAGCACTTTGACTGGACAAGGGAAAAATGAAAACTTGGATAAATCGTAAGACTGACGTTCTCGTTAGAGAACAATGAGCTGAGAAGAAGCTTGTTTCGGATCCACTCATATATGCAAGATGTTATACAATGTTTTGGCTTGGTTAGAACAAAAACTGGAAAAATGCTAAATTACAGTAGAGCCAGAGCTGTTCATCGACAGATAAGTTCATTTGCAGCCCTATGTTTAACAATGCATGTAAAAGCTCAAGTTCAAAAGCAATGTTACCTTACAATTTACTCTATCACCCACAGAGAATCTGCCACTCTCTTCAGTAAAAAAACCGATATGAACAATGAATCCTCCAAAAGTTTGAACATTTGAGACTTGGAACGCTCCAAAGGGGCCTTCAAGTACTCCAGTATCAAATATCTATAATCCCCAAAAAAATATGCAGGATTTAGAAACATATATATTTTAGCACACCAAAAAGGTACATATTTTAACAGATACAGCTAATTGAAGAGTTGAGTACCAAAGTGGATGATTGACTCATTCCACACTAGATATATTAGCAGGAAATCCTTTGATAACATGGATCATATGGTAGGCTGGGATCAAAAGCCAAAAATAGGAATTGGAAGGGAAAGGCTAACAACTTGTTCAGAAATATATATATATATATATATATATATATATATATATATATATATATATATATATAGGGCTATATATATATACAGCTGTTCATTACAACTACCTCGCCATAGCCTGTAATAGCTAATGAAATCGTCGCTATAGCCCAAAAAACCGTCGTAATAACCTGATTATTTTTTATATATATATATATATATATATATATATATATATATATATAAACCACTTTAACATAAATTGATTATAAGATTTACATAGGGATAAGTTTTTTAAATGTTCCTGCTATTCTATATTGAACTTCATTTCTTCAGATCATAATATCTGTAGAATAATAATTTTTCAATTCAAACACTAAACAAAATATGATGCAAAGTTTCAACAATTCATTAAAATTAAAGGACACACTATGCATTAAATGTTTACACATCATGTTCCCGAATCTGAAGCTAAAAGATCAAAAGTTTGTACATATTCATCTTTCATGAAACTTTCCAGCTCAAAGAACAGAAACCAATCCAATGAAATAGATGAAGTGACATGTCATTACATCCTGACTGCAACACAGGAATAATTACTTTATCTGCAGCCTTAAGACTCAACTCACCAAGCCTGGTCCCAACTATTTGAGGTTGGCTAAATGAGTACTAATTTGCCAATTCGTACAAAACATGTTAATTGGAGTCTAACAATGGTTTCACGAAATGCAACTTTTGTGTTGCTACAAAATAATGGAAGAGATGAACACATTAGATAACAAATCATCTAGTAAGATCTTTGAAGAAAGCAATAAGAAACTGCTGGTCCAAAGTACTTCTCATCCAAAAAAATAATAGTAGTTGATGTGCGACCCATATTATACTAAAAGATGTGAGACAAACTGTCCATCCCAATACATAAACAATATAACTATATATTTTAAGCCTTTTTGTAAATGAACTACTCCCTCCGTTCCTAAAAGATTATTGTTTTAAAGGAAAAATTTTGTTCCAAAATGTTTGTCGTTTACAACTTTCGAGAAGAATAAATTATTTACTTTCCTATATTACCCCTACCTTCTCTCATTGTCCCAAGAAATTCTCTCCCTTGTATTAATAGTTTTCAACTTCCCATAAAGGGGTAGTGATGGAATTTCAAACAAATTTTACTTGGTAAATGATACTTTCTTAATCTATGTGCAAAAACCTGAAACGACAATCTTTTAGGAACGAAAGTAGTATATTATTAGTAAACAACACGTGTACTTTTGATCCAAAAATTATAATATTACCTCCGTTCCACGAAAAGAGACTCATTTTGACTTATTGAAGTTAATCGGAGGAATCCTAAAATTCAAAATTGATATTAATTCATCTAGTTTTTTTTACAATCGCAATAACTGCAAACTATATAAAAATGCTATTAATAAAAAAAATTGTTGCTTTCAAAACTTACATAAATCACAAATTTTTTAAATTTTAGGATTTTGCGAACTGACATCAAAAGGTTAAAATAGGAATTTTTCTGTGAAATGGAGGTGGTAGTAGTAACGATTGATGTGTGACTAGTTGAAGGGAATTTTCCGAAGATACTCTTCTACAAGTGCACAAGTGTATCCTTATATTAAAGATTTGAAGCAAACTCTTTACATTAATACACGAGTAATACAACTATATATTCCAACCATTTTCTTAATGCAGTATGTTTTTTAGTAAACCAGTCTCATCATTTGGGTTCAAGATGCAATTGAAAAACTAATAAACACATAATTTATACATTTTATTATCCCTAATATTGTCTTTTAATTATATTAATTTATTTAATTAATATGTTTTATAGGATTTAATATTTTGTTGCAATAAAGTCGCTATATTGGTGATCAAGCAATATTTAATGCTCTTATTCATGTAAGAAAATATCCAAGAAAAATACTACAACGAGAAGGAAGAAGGATGAAACAATCTTGGTGTGCAAGTCAAATCAAATGAAGGAAAGGAAAGTCCATCTACAAGATCTCAAGATCTCTTTGAAGGAAGTTGACTGCTACTATAAAGTTAATTCCTAGAAGGAATTAATTGAGCCTTGTTGCCTATAAATAGAGGATTACCAAGAGAGGTTTGGGGAATTAGATATTAGATATTTTTGATGTATTAGTTTAAGTTAGAAGTAGGAGTAGGAGTAAATTATTTCTTCTTTGTACGCTCGTTGGATGACCCTTAAGGAGTTTTCTTATTTATTTTTAATCTTCTTCTTTATTTTAGTTAGTTTATTTATTTTCATATATAGTTAGTTTCTTTAATCTAAGAAAAAGATGACATTAAATAATTATTCATAACAATATTTTTTATCTCTTCTATTATTTATGCTTTTATGTTTAATTGATTTCACCTTCATGTTTCGCTATTGAAATACCTTTGTTATATAGTTCTTATGTGATTTTAAATTAATTAAGAGGTTTTGATATATTATTGTTAAGATATGAGTTTTTCATAATCCATACTTGCTCGAAGAAGTTTTGATGGATTATATTTAATCCTTCAATTTTTATAGTCTATGTCTGCCCACGTTAATTGTAAAATTACTAAATGAAAGGAAAGGAAGATCAAAACCATAGTTAAGTTATAAAAATAGAAGAGATTAGATTACTTATTATATATATTGTTTAATGGATTTGAATTCCTAAATCGTTTCATTATTATTAGTTTAATTATAGTTAATCGATTCTCAATTTTTATTTCTAATTCTCCTGAAATAGATATTAAGGATACATTAAAATTAATCTAGTTTATGTGGGTTCGACGTGTACTTGTCAATTCTTCAATTTGACACTGTGCTCTTACGGTTACATTTTTATCATATCAAATTTTTGGCACTGTTGCCGGGGACTAGATTTAATTTTGTATTCCTTAATTTTTATTTCTTCAAATTAGTTTTTTTAAGTACTAATATTATTATTAATAATTTTTCAGGATTATCAAAGGAGATCAAAGGTGCGGAAAGACACGATTATTGTTGCGATATTCCTAGTATTTTGTATCTCAACTCAAAAAAATATTAAAAAAACTATTAGTTTTTTTGTATTTATTGTTGGTTAGAAAATTAATTGCCACATTCATGTATTCACTCACGTAGAGCACATCCTGATTTGGTTTTTATTTTATTTATTTTTTTTATCAAATATAAATTGTGGTTATTACTAGAGGATTGAGGTACGTCAAATTTTTCTTTCTTTGTAATTCACATAGTTGTAGGACATTTTATTTGTTTATAGTTTTTTATTTTGTTTGTGCATTTTCATATTTAATCTAAACATTAAGGTCAAAATCCTGTAACAAAATAAGGTGGGGATTTCATCACTCTTCTTTGGCCAACAAACCACCAATTCATTTTGCATAATCTTGACCGCTTAATAAAATGTAGACGTTGACCCCTAGGAATTTTGAGCTCAATTAGGACAAGGACTATAACAGGAGGCTAAATTTTAAATTAACCAAACTACAGGTGTCTATGCAAGTGGTTCAAAAGGCTAGTGCTGTAATTAATTTTGAATTTTGTGGACCTTAAGGTGTAGGGTGGAACAATTAGGAGTTGTCTAGATTTTATTTAGCTTAACCGTAGAATTAGGATTTTTATTTTAATTTATTTTAATTTTTTTTATTTATATTTTTGTGTGGGACTTTTGTGGTAAATTGTTTATTTGTTTTGTGATTTGTAGAAAGATACTCTTATTATAGTTGGATTAATAATTTTGCTTAGAGTCGAGAACCTTAAGAAAATTTTAATGCACATCAAGTAAATAAATTTTTTTCAATTTATGAAAATCCTTATCTAAGTTCATATTTATATCCATATTCAAATCCAAAACCTCAATATCCACAATAATTTTCAAGTGAAGAAGAGGAAAGATCCAACACATACTCAAGTTATATCTCATATAGAAATTCAATTGAGTTGGTTAACCATCATAATAAATGAACAAGAGGTAAGTGAATTTTTTAGCGACTTTGAGGTTAATTTTGAAAATCATGATGACTATGGAAATGATGAGAAAAATGAAAATTTTACATTCAATTCTACACAGTAGTCAAGCCACTTTGAGGAGTAAAAATTACAAGTATGCCCAAAATTGATCTTATCACATTTAATGAGTCGGTTGAAGAAGTTATAAGTCTAAAACACCATACCCTGAAAGACTTATTCTTAGAAAATCACTAGTGATTTTTTGGATCAACCCATAAAAGTAAACATGATCCAAGAGTTGTCTATGACCCAGAAAATGAATGAAAATAAACTTATGATTGAAGATGATCTAATTGATTTTTTCTTAACTCACCTTGACCAAAATTGGAATTAATTTGAATATTTAGATAAGGTTAATGAGATGTTCAAATCCACTTCACATAAATTAACCAAATGGAAACATGCATGCGAGCCTATTCTTTCACACTTTGAACATGTTTGTGAATGCTTTCCCGAGGTCAATTCTAAATATAATTTTGATGAAAATTCTGACTATTTTCAATTTCCTAGACTTCCGGAAAATCATGAAAAGGCCACACTCATTCTTTCTCACCACATTTTCTTGCAGAATAAATGTCCCACGTACAAGATATAGTTCTTTCATTTTTGTTTTCTATTCTTCATTTGTATACATTGAGGACAATCCATGATTTAGGTATGGAGGGAGTTTGTTTGTATTATTGTATTAGTTTTTATTTTATTTTTTTAGGAAACTAAAGTAAAAAAATACAAAAAGATTTTATTTTTTTAAAAAAATTAATAAATTTTCTTTTTCTTTTTATGAGTTGGATTAATTCTAATAAGTGTCTGTGGAGTTAAAACTCACGAGTAAGATTAAAATATTTAGAACTCTTGAACCTTTGATTAGATACAAAATCTTAGTTTGAATACCATCTAAAATAAAATTGATTTTATAAGCATTTTTACACTTCGTATTTGCACCAACTCTTACTTGTAGATATAAACTATGAGCCAAACAATTTCAAGAAACAAGTAAAAAAGTTGAAAAATAGAATAAATAAATAACTGCTTCAATGTCCATTAAACGAAATAACTGGGTATCCAAGCCTCATGACGCACGCTAAAAAGTGTGATGGATAAAAACAGTTTGACTAAACTAATTTTATGGCCTTTGTTACTCAAAATTGTGTACCTATACCTAATGCCCTAAAGCCAACTAGTTTGAGAGTCATTTGTCCAACGCTTGCTACATGAGTAACTCTGAAAAACCTAAGAGAAGAGACAATGCACAAGTCAAGAAAAAAAACGAGTTTGAAAAAAATGAAAATGCATGCATTACATGAGATTAATTTTATGAAGGATGGTGTCTAAAATGAAGATAAAAGTATTTCTAACAAGGTAAAATTGTTCTTATGAATTTGATCTTGCTTATGTATAATGTTCATGTATATTTAGAAATTTAATTTCAATTTCATAAATTGTTGAACCCAAAAATAATTTTGAATTTTGTGCGTATATTCACTGCAAACCCTCACGAGACACAACTCGTCCATTTGGGGTAACCTTGGGGTTTAAAGGCTTGTTGCACATGCTAAGTACAATCTTGTTTCCTACGAAAAAGAGGTAGTTTTGGTTTTAGTTTATATTTTATGTTCTTTTATTTTACTCGAGTAGTAAAAGCTAGGTATGGGGGTATTTTATAGACAAATAATTTATACATTTTATTATCCCTAATATAGTCTTTTAATTATATTAATTTATTTAATTAATATGTTTTATTTTGTTTTGAATGATTTAATATTTTATTGCAATAAAGTCAATATATTGGTGATCAAGCAATATTTAATATTTTTATTCAGGTAAGGAAATATACAAGAAAAATCCTATAACGAGAATGAAAGAGGTTAAACAATTTTGGTGTGCAAGTCAAATTAAATGAAAGAAAAGAGTTTATCTAAAAGATCTCTTTGAAGGAAGTTAATTGCCACTAGGAAGTTAATTCCTAAAAGGAATTAATTAAACCTTCTTGCCTATAAATAGAGGATTACCAAGAGAGATTTGGGGAATTAGATATTAGGTATTTTTGATGTATTAGTTTAGGTTAGAAGTAGGAGTAAATTATTTCTTCCTTGTACGCTTGTTGGATGATCGTTAAGGAAGTTTTCTTATTTATTTTAGTTCGCTTATTTATTTCCATGTCTAGTTAATTTCTTTAATCCTAAAATAAAGATGACATTAAATAATTATCCATGATAATATTTTTTATCTCTACTATTATTTATGTTTAATTGATTTCGCCTTCATGTTTCATTATTGAAATACCTTCGTTTTATAGTTATTGTGATTTTAAATTAATTAAGAGGTTTTGATAAATTATTATTAAGATATGAGTTTTTCATAATTCATACTTACTCGAAGAAGTTTTGATGTTTCATAGTTAATCATTAAATCTTCATAGTCTATGTTTGCCCACGTTAATTGTAAAATTACAAAATTAAAGGGAAGGGTGATCAAAACCATATTTAAGTTATAAAAATAGAAGAGATTGGATTACTTATTATGTTTATTGTTTAATGGATTCTAATTCCTATATTGCTTCATTATTATTAGTTTTCAAATTCTAATTAGTTTAATTATAGTTAATCAATTCTCAATCTTTATTTCTAATTCACCTGAAAAAGATGTTAAGGATACATTAAAATTAATCTAGTATATGTGGGTTCGACTTGTACTTGTCAGTTTTTCAATTTGACACCATGCACTTGTAATTACATATTTTTATCACATCAAAAACCACAACATCAAGCAATTGTGGCATCAATAATCGATAGCAAAATTAACACGTCATGAAGCATACAAACCTGACCACCTTGCTCAGCATAAAAGCTTGTAGTTTCTAGAACTATACCAACTTCATCACCAGCAACAGCATCTTCCAAGAACTCACTCCCCGTGTAAATAGCTTTTATCACACTTCTATGATTCTAAATGAAAACAACGATTACAGCATCATTACGTGAGGGGCCAATACAACTACAGACAAATGTGGAGCCATACTAATATGATGATTGATGCAGTAAAATCCTTTAAAGTTTATAAGCACTTTGAGAATTTAGCAAAAATATAAGCAAACCTGTTGGATTTTGCAAGGCATTGGAGTGCCAATTTTTATGATAGTGCATTTATAATGGATTATTTCCACCAAGCCAACTTGTTAGTTCCTCCAAGTCTCCTGGGTCTTATACTCGTGTGAGAGAACCTTGTGGAACTAACAATTTTTTTTTTGGAAATAACAATTCCATTTATAAATGAGATTTGATTGCGGAATGCATGTCAGACACCCATTGTTGGAAATTTTACAAAATCCAAATGAAAATAGATGAATGAGTATGCAATCTTACTGTGTAGTAATCAAGTCTTCCCAACCTTGATTTCAGAAACTTCCTACAGACTAGAATTAATTTCTACTCTTCTTTTATCAGAATGAAATGGCTTGGCCCATCTAGAAGTCTTAAAAAAAAGGGCACTGAGAATGAAAATAACCACTAAAAATTGCATTCAATTAAGTTTCCTTTAACTTTAAACTTATACATATTAAATTTTTGCTGAGCTACCAACAGTCTCTGCCAGTTAACATTTATAATCAGACACCAGATCGCTCAGAGTACAATATAACCAGTAAAACTTGCATTCAACAAACTGACAAAGTTATAGTTTATTCTAAACTTGTGCACATTTATGCTGAGCTGCCAACAATCTCAGTCAGTTAACATTTATATCCACTTTAGTTTCAACTTAAATAAAATAAAAAATTAATAGGTTAGCTGATGCACAAAAGGATGGATACAAAAGTAGGAAATGGGGGTCTCCTATAAAATAATGGAAAAAGGAGGGGTAAATAATAGAATAGACCAACTCTTTAGTAACCAAGTACCAAAGACCAAACACCAAGAGTGGTAATCTATGTTGTCCTTCATCATTTCATATTTCCATAATTCATATCAAGGAAAAGTCTGTAATACCTTTAGACATTCCACTATTTACTATGGCTTGAGATTAAATGTATACAATCATTGATACTGTATGCATTGCAAGAATTGTGCTTAAAGAGCAAATGAGCTGGCTATAAAGTAAAAATGTGTTAGGTGCATCCTACAAATCATTTAAAAGGATTAACACGTACAAGCACATCAGCATACATAAATAGACATGTACGCACAAGCACACCCCAATAAAAGATACTCAGCAAGACTTATTTTGGTACGGAATAAATATATATGGGATCACTCCTTCAGGGGATAGAGCTAGCAAAAGATCATTTCTAACAGCATAATACTAATCGAAAATACCCATGATTTTGCACAAACCTCCCATGTAAATTTGAATATGTCGTTCGTCGTAGCAATTCCTCTTTTCTGCAATGCTGAGGTAGCATCAGCATCCATTGCAATAGTTTTACCAGTTTGCTGTCAAAAAAATATTAGAAAACATTACGAGACTTTAACAGCTTGATGTATGTCAAAAGTTATTTCCTTCCCAGCACCTTGCATAAGTGGGATGGACCGAGTAATTGCCTTCTTCTGAATGGACAAAAAACAAAAAATAACAAAGAAAAACTTTCTACCTTATTCTGAGCATTTCTTGACCTTTCCCTTGCCTCATTCATTGCTTTGTTGAAACCCTCGACATCAACCATCAAGCCTCTTTCTTCTGCCATCAACTAGTTGAAAACAGACATGAGTAGCTAGTTATAAAAGAAAATCTGAACTAAATAGAGAGCATTCCATTCACCTGAGTTAGATCCAATGGAAATCCATAAGTATCCCACAAGAGAAATGCATCCTGCAACAAAAGTGATGAATAAAGTAGGAGTCCCTGAAGTAATAACATTAATCAACTCTAGTTCTGCTATAAACCCCATGTTTTCAAAAAGGAGAGTGAAAAACACAATATTAAATCTATGTGATGACTCACCGGCTTTATTAGTCACTAGTCACTACGACAAACTCTTGATAAAACTCTACGAAGGATCAATTCCTCGTTAGACCAGAAAAGAAAGAAAACCAGAGGATGCAAATGGATCATAATTGATTTTCTGAAGGAGGCCCCCCATATGACACAGAAAAGGCAGAAAGCCTCAAAATTGAATGACATGCCACTTGTAATTCTTCATAATATAAGTGAATATTGTGACATTGCACCAAAAAAAGAGGGGAAAAAAGAGAATATTGTGATGAATTATGAAAGAGAGCTTTAGGGGTAACTACATACTATGAAAATAGATTTACATTATTTTAGTGACATTGGCATTAGGGGAGGATACTAGCCCCGTAAAACAAATAATATAATTCCATCAAAAACAAATTATATGATAAATTACACTTTTTAACCATATTATAACTTAGTGTACTGTGAATTGGAAACAGAATGATAAGATTAGTTACTCCATTAATATTCTTTATGGGCAGATGCGTGAGCAAGAATAAAAGCACCCATATTTGCCAAACACAAAAGCTACTCCTTAACTAGATCAGTTTTAATTCTTAACAACTAGAAACTAAACCACATATACTTGATGAAAACCTCAAAAGATGTAAAACTCAGTTTTAGGATGTCCAAATTTGCTTCCCAATCCGTATAGAATGCTTTTATGGTCTCCAATAAGTGTTCTTAAAAGCTCAGGATCTATGAAATGGAGAGCATAAGTTAGTAACACAAGCCATAAAAATGAATAACAAGGAAATGTATCTCTTTTGGCTATATTTCTTGACAATTTACGCATAAACTACTTTAGACAATAAATGATAAATGCAATTGCAAAAGGTTTGTTGTTTCCAACAAGTAAGAAGGATATATTATTTTGTCATTCAATTTTTTTTTTTAAAGATATTGATTTCCTTTCGACCAGATAATAAGTAATAACATGTTTGCCAAGTAAGAGTTATAGAATAAATGTCCTTTGCTGAAGGTCTGATCTTTATGAAGCCCATAGAATTGCAAAAATAAATCCTGGTACAAAAGAATTAATCAGGCTATAGACAATTGAAACCATCCACTAGCACAGAACTATAATCGAAAAAACACTCGTACAAAGACCATGTCAAAGTTATTGCATAATATGAAGCTCAACATAGTGTATAGAATAAGAAGAAGCCACGACGAAACAATGAATGTAAAAACGAAATGAAACCAAACTATATGGCATATGCTTGCCTGTCCGCTTATTATCTTCCCCTGAACATCTTGAGCAGCCCTCTTAAATTTCTCAATTCCCTGAAGACAGGTCAATATTCAGTTTAGTTTGTGAAGAATTTATGTCAACATCAACATAAAAACAAACCTTTAATGACAAACACAAGAAGCAAGAACAGTAAGGAAAAAATTTATTGCATTTTTCAACACTATATCAGAAGAATGATTCGATCAAGTGAATCACTGTGCGACCTAAATTTTTGTGGACAAGCATTCAGTCAGCTTCTGAGAACTTTGAATGTTTATACGGGCATCAATTAAAAGTCAAACCAGGGTTCATTCTCAATAATCATAAATAAAAAAATCCTCAGGATAAGATACTTCGATACCATTTCCTCCCCTATGCAAAGAGGCAATATGGTCAAGAAAGAAGTATTATAATTTTAAAAAGTCCTAAGCACAGAAGTACGATAATTTTGCCAATGGTTGGACTTGATAGAAAGGCTTGAAGTTCATCCTTTACATGATTAAAGTAAGGAAGGTTTCAATGTGAAGAGAATTATTCATTACTCAAATTCTATGTTCCTTCTCTCTTTTCGTTGGTTTAGACTAGCATCCGAAAGATAAGGGCTTGGCTTTTAATAATTATCTGAATCTGTGAATCTCAGTATTTAAATGAATCAGAGTTCTCACACACGATCATCTAAAACTCCTAGGCTAATTTACCTCTTATGATTTATAAGCTTCTCCTTTTGCAAGGACTCGTAAACAATAACTCAGATGAAATGCTTTAAAAGCAAAACAAGGTAATAATCTTTAATACATGAACATATAGAATATAGTACAAAATCCATATATTACTCGTTTATTGAATGCTCCTTCCATAAAAAGTTACTTTGGCATGATGCATTCAATATGAATTTGTCTTAAGTAGAAAGAGATGGAAAAAATTTAAATCTATGTTAAACTCGCAGTAAGTTATTTGGAGATATATAAATTAAGAGGATAGTTGGGACATAATTATACATATCACTTTTGGATGCTGTTTCCTCTGCTTGAAATTTTTCCACAAAATGATAGTGTCAGCAATAGGCCATTGTTGTGGAGATATATCTGAAGGTTTTCAATACTTCATAAGCTTAGCGAGTGAAAAGTGAAAAGGATTAAAACTTTGTTTCTCCATTTAGTCAGGAGATTTGACCTATACCAGAGAAAAACAGCACAACTGTTTGGCCTAACTGATCTTTTTTTACAACTACAATGAGAAACAGCACTAAGAAAGGTAGAATTAACATTATGATCACTGTGACAGTAATGATACTACTTTGCAGATACTCTCACGATTTTGTGCACCAAAAAATATAGCTGAAACACATCAGATTTGAAGCAAATACCAATAAATAAATATATCTAATGTCACAGGCTCAAGCTTACATTAACCAACGTCCTGCCAAAGCTTTTCTCTTCTGCTGCAATCGTTTCCACGATGTGCTCTTCATAATGTTTCAGCTCTGGAAAAACGTCACCCATCACTTCCACCACAACCTTTACCAATCTGGTTTCCACACCATGGTCATTACTCATTAGCAAATAAATATTGAAATAGACAGTATTAGGGGCAATATGTGCAAACTCATATATCCAAATGTTACATTAGATACTATGGAAGAATAATTTACAAGTACATCTACAGAGAAAATCCTACCCATTAAAAAATCCTTTTTCAGCTTTTAGAACTTCAGTTCCATAACGTACAGCTCGGCGAAGAATGCGCCTAAGGACATATTCACGGCCTTCGTTTCCTGCAAAGAGTAAGATTGTCATTAGTTGTAAGTTGTAGCTAGAGAAATTATAATATCATTAAGCAAGTAGTAACAAAGCCAAATCTCTCACGCCCCCAAACTGAATGCAAGAATCTAAGGCATAACAACCCCTACAAGTCCATAGGGTATTTACTCCTACAAGCATGATGCAAAACAGGAAGACAATAATTTATTACTATTTTATTTTCAATCCCATTACCACAATACAATAATAAATCAGACATACAATTAAAATAAGTAAATCACAAAATCACGGTCAAAATAAATGTGAATGAAAGAAAGAAAACAAGAGAAGTGGAAAAAAACAGCCTATCACTTCAGGGTCTTATCGCTTTTATTAAAAAATAATAATAAGATAAAAATTTACCATGCATATAGTGTAATGACACATAAATTCCATATAATATTTAATTATTATAATGACAATTTTGAGTATAAAATTCTGTTTTATATTTAATTGTTGAGATGTTACTATCCTATTCTTAATAATTATTAATTAAGTATCTTAATTTATGTATTGTAAAGGAAGGTGAAATAAATATACATTATTATAATTGTATATTTATAGTATGAATGAAAAGGAACGCCAACATCGCTTAGTCGAAGAATCTTTTGACATAAAGTTATGTCCACAAGAAATTATTTAATAGATGTTTATTTAATTTCATGGATTATGTGAATATGAGATTTTATCTATTTAAAAGTACTTAAACTACGTTACATCCATTTAAGTGATGTGTATTAGTATGATGAGTATTGAACAAAGAATCTATGTGAGGTTTATACATTATATGTTATTTGATCATTAAATGTAAAATCAGGTTTCATGATATGGTTGAGACTAAGTTAATATGTTATGTTTGTTTTATATTGTAGACCATATATGAGATTTCTAGTCCATGATTATTGGTATGCTTGTCCAGGCTTATTCACTTAGTACCCATGTAGGCTTATAAGCCCAAATGGTGGCAAAAGACCAAAACTAAAAGTTGCACCCAGCCATATCTCTAGCCCAATTCGGTAGCCACATAGAAGAGTAATAGAGCTGAGCTCTATTGTAATTATGCAAGCCAATTAAGTTGGTTTTGCTAGAACAGTCAGTTAGTTAGTAAGCAACCGTTAATTGCAACTTAGTTGGGAAGTTAGGAGGGATAGCTGGCAGTAGGGTGGCTGGGATTAGACAGGCCGTGTAGATTAAAAGCTGGAAGAGAGGGATGAACCTCGTAGGGGCTGGGTAGGAGTGATGATGATGGGAAGCTAAGGGCCAAGTAGGTGCCTCATTGAAGAAGGAAGCTCAGCCGTATAACTTGATCTTTCACCACAGCCCAGTAGCTACTCTGAGTTTTCTGAGTTCTAAAGCTGTAATAACTAATAGAGAGAGTGAAAGAGAGCTTCGGCTGAGATAAGGATGAGAAGAGATAGCAGTAAAGACAGTCAACTTTTTCCCTCTTACCAATCGAATTAATCAGCCATCATTTTTAAAGCAAACAAAAGGTAATTTTAGTCTACCCCTTTCTTATTCAAGCTGGTAATTAGTAAATAGTAATATTATTTAATCATGTGCATTGTGGCTGTGCTGTGATGGTTGTGTTTAACTTGAGGACCATGAAGGGTCCGGGAGTTATAAGGTTGGGATATGATAGGAGGTATGTGTTGTATGTGTATATGTGCAACCATGTAATGAGATAGTATAGACTGCACATTTCGTGTTTGATAAAAGGACTAAATGAGGACTGGAATGTGATAAATGTATGCTAGCTATACAGTCAAGACCAAGACCATGTCAATATGATAAGATAGCCATTAAATGATTACATATATGCTTATATGCAGAATGTGAAGTGAGTATGAATAACTTGGAAAACTAAGTAAGTTCATGAATAAGAAACCCAAGTAATGGGACTGTGGTAATAACCTAGAGAAGTCTGGTCATCCTTTATTCTGATAAGTTTCGCATGATATATATAATTGTGTTCCAAGAGTCAAACCATGAGGACTGATAAAGAATGATGCATGATGACAATTTCTAACAAGTTAAGAACCCAAAACAGGGCAGGTATGGACCTGTTTTGGACAGGCTAGGTTCAGCCTCTGTTTTGGTAACATTACTATGACATTTTAATCAACTAATAAGGTAGAACCAAAGGTTTGATGAAAGGCTATTGTGATTAACTTAGTTCAGTATAGTTTAATATCTCATCAATGTGCTGAGTCCATACTTTAAAAAAAACTCTAGCTTGGAGCTGTTATGACCTTTTGTAGTGTCTGACCATGTTAGTCAGTAAAAGCTTATGTAATGATAATAGGTCATGCTTAAAAGTGATTCTGAACTTGATCTAGGACTATTTTGCATCTTCTAAAGATTTCTAAAATGCCTAAGTATGGGCTGATTTGTGCTAAGGATTTACTAGTCATGTTAGCATGCTAAATTCCATAATAATAATTTATATTGATGGTGAGCAACTTGCAAGGAGGATTAAATATTCAATGAAGCATAGCTTGGGTCTGTTTTAAGGCCAAGACATAGAGTAACAATAAGCAAGAGTTCTTGAGTATTTGACAAGTCTGAAGTGAGCTTTAAGAGGCCAAATCATGTTAGACCTCTAGTCAATGCAGTCATGATGAAAGTAACCCTAAGTAACCATGTTACACTTGTCTAGGTTGACTAAATGGTTAACTATTGCAAACTTAGAAGAAGGTTAAAAACATGCTTGAATTGGAAAGGTGTTGAACATGCCGGTTTGAGCCTTAATTAAAAGGGGCTTAACTTATGTGGAGGAGTACCCTGAATCAGAATAAAATACTTTGTTATGGGATCTAAGTACATGTCCAGATTGGATAGTGAACAGAAATTATAGCAAATCATCAAAGTAGGCAGAAAATGCATTTCTGCTGCAGTTAAGTAGTTGGGTAAAGATTGTAGAGTACTTTACTTTACGATCGTAGAGTGAAGGTAGAAACCGTAGAGTACAAGCTGTCTATCGCAGAGTAAACTCAGCAATCGTAGAGTACTTTAAGATCGTAGAGTGAATATGGAAGTAGTCAAGTGAAGCATACTATCGTAGAATGCTATATCACAATGACTGGTCAGACCGTAGAGTGGTTAAGCCATCGTAGAGTGTCCGCTCAACGATCATAGAGTGCTTACTCTACGATCGTAGAGCTCAACTGAAGAAGTCGTCTGCAGACCCCCACTTTGAGCCTCTAACTTGAATACTGTAAGATGATATTTCCAGACCAATAAAGGAGGGATTAAATACCTTGTAGTGTGGTCAATATCCCTGTGCAACTTGGATTGCTAACAGATCAAAGTAGAAATTTATAAAAATCCCCAAAGTAGTCTAGAAAATTATATTTTCTGTTTTTTTAAACTGTGTTGTAAAGATGGGATTTGATTCCTGAAAATATCATGGCATGATTGAAGATGATGTTTGAGACATATTATGACCCAGAAACTATGACAAGCTATGGCAGACCAAATAAGTACGTACATTTGTAATGCATATGAGCTATGTATTTTGATGTATACCATATGTGCTCCTATATGATTGTGTATATATGCCATCAAGTCTATTGCATACAATTATAAATGGCATGATGTGGTAGATACATTAGATGTCTATAATAGTAATAACTTATTGTATGTGGTATATGTGAGGTATAGCATTAATTATTCGGCATGCTAAGGTGTTGAGCTATCCTATAGCTGTGCATAGTAAGATATTATAAGAGTTTTACTAAAAAGTAACCAAAGTGAGCCAACATTATATACATGTAGGCTATTCAGTGACAAGCTAGAATTGTTAAGAGTTTAAACAACGCGAAAGGCAAGTACTCTAACTAAAGCTTATCTTTCAAATTATTTATACTATTGAACTGCAAGCTTTTCAATTAAGTTATTCATATGTTGTTTAAAATATGTCAATGTCATTATTTCGGATAGACAAATGTTGGAATACAATTATATTCTCATTCATGAAAAGTTCAGTTAATGCTCTCCAACCCATATTGTTGTAGTGAGGATTTCCATGTTGTGAATCAATAACCCTTTTATAGGGGCAAATTATACTGGACAATATGATTCCGAAGGACACGAAAAGTGTCATATAGACTATTATGTTGTGCACAATATAGTGTACTTAGGTGGATCCTAAAGTACAAGTCTAGATGTATTCAGTTTTCAGCAACTGTTTATATCCATGGATAGCAATTTCAGCACTGTCAATTCTAGTAACAGAGTTCACTGGTCATTTGACTTTTACATCATACAAAAGTTTGATTTCAAATTTCGAAATACTTCAGAACTGTTTTGTTCAGTATATTATGAATTGTACTTCCTTCATTTCCAATAATGTTATATTCAACTGTTTAATACTTGTCGAGAAGCTTTTGCTCACCCTTGCGTTGAATATAATATTTTCAGTTAAAACCGAGAAGGCCGAAACTTCTTGAAAAGATAAGGGAAAAGGAAAAGTCACAGATTGATATGAATATTAAGCGTTTGTGCTTAATCTAAGCTTAAAATATGTTGTATTAAATATTTTAGTACTATATTTGGTATGTGAATGGGTATAATTAGTACAGTGAGCACCCAATCCGAGGTAAAGGTAACCTGGATTTGGGGCGTCACATATACCTTGTACAATCCAAAGTCATAAAGAACGGAAGACAAATCAAACATATATATTTCTTCATAGTAGCATACTTCCACAGTATGACAGTAAACCCAAAAAGAGGAAACAAATCAAAGGACTACTTGCTTTTCTAAAGCTCTCAGTGCAGAAGGCTCCTTATGAAAAAGAAATTGAGAAGAATTCTGATTACCATAATGATTAAGGAGAGGGCAAAAAATTTAATAGAGGATCAATGTTCTAAAAATCTCCGCCTAGGCGCTAGGCCCCCCTTGGCGCCCCACCTAGGCGCTAGGCCCCCCTTGGCGCCCCGCCTAGGCACTAGGCCCCCCTGGCGCCCCACCTAGGCCCAAGGGGCAAAAAAATCCCTGCAAGAAATTAGGCGGGGTCTAGGCTGAGAAGTTTTTTTTATTTTAATAATTACCCAAACCAGATCTTGATATATTTATTTTTCTAATGATTTACCATATTCATAATACAGGTCGTAGCATATTAAATCACAACAAGAGTGAACAATATCAAGTCAAAATGGATAATTTTATTATAGTTGTAATTTTTTAAACTTGTATCAACTTCAAATTATATAAATGATGATACATTTGTAATATTTAGTTCAATTCAATATAATTCTTAAATTTATGTTTAGTTTCTTAAGTTTTAGTCCCTCCTATTCAGATTAAATGTCTTTTTAGAAAGTTTCATTTTATTCTATATAAGTGTCGTTTTGGAATTCCTATGCAATATTGCACTATTTTTTCCTAATTTACCCCTCTATTTAATATGCTTAGTAAATGCAATTCCATGGACCATTGTAGAGAGAGAAATAATTAATTAGGGATACACAAAAGACATTTTGTGTTATTTCTTAATAAGTGTGCTTAACTCTAAAAAGACATTTAATCTGAATAGGAGGGAGTAATATTGAATTAAATTCTTGAAATTTTAAATTGTATTATTTAATAACAATCTTGTTTATGAATAAAACTAATACGTTAAAAATATGTTTGAACTTTGAAAAAATTGCATGTTTGTGTTTGAACTTTGACATTAACGATATGAATATGTATTTGAACTTTAAGTAAAGATCTTTATTATAGATTGTTTTGCTTTATATTATTGTTTTGTTTGGATAAATGTAAGATAAATATTAAAATTAGCTTAAAATAAAAAATTCCACCTAGACCCCCTAGGCGCTAGGCCCCCCTCGGCCGCCCGCCTAGCGCCTTTTAGAAAGGATAACTAGTTTCAAGGAAATCCGCGAATTCTCGTACATTTTATCTAATTCAATATGCAACACAAAAAGATTGGATAGAGAGAAATTATAGATTTTGTTTTCAACATCACCTGACCCGTGCAGACACAACAAAACAAAAACAAACAAAAAAACCATTAATACCTAGTTCATATTAAGCCGGACAAAATATAGTTATGGGTTGGTTTTGATTTATAAAAATTGGTTATTGTTCCATTTAAAAACTAAAACCACATTATCTATTTTTAATATGGGTTGTGTGGGTTGGAACCATATAGTTATGGGTCAAATATAGGTCAACACATTTTAAATTTCAAGTTTACCATTATTATGGTCCAATTAAATAAATTATTTATGATATTTAATTTCTATATTCTTTGACCTTATATCTATAATATTTTATACATTCTCTCTCTAAATTTATACACTCATTTTCTTATACTTTCTCTCTAAAATTTTTACCCTCCCCTAAAACTTTATACTCTCTAAAAACTTTATCACACTCCCTCTCTCTGATAAAACCGAAATGGACTACTATGATTGAAATTTGATATAGCTGGGATTTTATACAATCAATGGAACTGTAAGTCCTGGACAATTTAAATACAAAATTAGCTTGATTATTTAAGTATTAAAAATAATAAAGTCTATAATTATTAGTACTTTTACGTAGTTTACAATATTTATAAATATATTATATTAAATTAAATAAATTTATATTATTTGGGAATATTAAAATATTATAGATTGATTTTTAAAAACTAATTGTCTCTTATGTTTTAGAAACGGAGGAACTACATTACAAATTGAGTTGCACAAAAAAAGTTACTAAAATATTACTTCGTTCCAAAAAATAAAATCAATATTTATTTTTTAAAATCAACTTGAGATATTTTCAAACTAAAAATAATATAATAATGAATATTGTAAATTAAGTACTACTAGTTATAAAATTTATTATTTCGTAATGTTCAATGAATATTACTTTTATGTTTGAAAATGTTACAATTTGACTTTTAAAATCTAGCAATCTAGCAATAATCTTAAAATTTAGAACGAAAAAATAATTAAAATGACTAACATGGTTGATAGAAACAAAAATTGTTCAAGGATAATTTTGAAAAAAAAAAAGTAATCAGGAACACATTTTTCTTTCTTTTTAAATAAAAAAAGGAAAATGAAAGCACATAAACTGTTGAAATTAAATTGGGGAGAGGTGAAAGCAGGTAAGCTGCTGAAAGCAAATTGGAAGCAGGAAAATGAAAGCAAATTGGGGAGAGCAAGCAGGTGAATGCCTTCCATGACAATTTACAAAGTAGCTTATACATAATAAAGGGGATAAGGTCCAAAAATGCCCCTGCATTTTCTCCAATGTCTACCGAGCACCCTATACTTTTTTTTTGTCCAAAAATACCCCTAGCGTTACAATTTTTGGGTCATTCGTGCCCCTACCGTTAACAACTCTGTCAACTAGACAAACAGGTGTTAAATCCTCTATGACGTGGCTGACACGTGTCAATATTTGTTGACATGGCAATATTTGTTGATATTTATTTTGTTTATTAATTATTTATTTTGTTTTAAAGAAAAATAAAAAAAATAATTAATAAACAAAATTAATATTTATATTTAATAAACAAAATAAATATTTATATTTATATTTAATTCATTAACACGAATAACAAAAATTCGTTCTCTTAAATTAATTAATACAAAATAAAAATTTTAAACAGTTTTTAACAAAATTTTTAAACTGTTTTTAACAAATTTTTTTATTCTGTTTAAACTGTTTAAAAATAAATTTGTTAAAAACTGTTATAAATTTTTTTAAAATTTTTTTGTTAAATTTTTTTATTTTGTTATAAAAAAATTATAAAATAATATAACAGTTTAAAAAAAATTTATAATAGTTTTAAAAAAAAAGTGCTAAAAACAGTTAAAAATGTAAAACAGTTTTAAAAAAAAATTATAACAGTCTAAATTTTTTTTTTTTGTTAAAAGCAGTTTAAAAAAATTGCTAAAAACAGTTAAAAAATTTTATTTTGTTTGAAAAAAAATTTTATAACAGTTAAAAAAAAATTATAACAGTTTAAAAAAAAAGTGCTAAAAACAGTTCAAAAAAAAAAAATTATAACAGTTTAAAAAAAATTGTTAAAAACAGTTAAAAAATTTATTTTGTTTTAAAATAAGAATTTATAACAGTTTAACAAAAAAATTATAACAGTTTAAAAAAAAATTGTTGAAAACAGTTTAAAAAATTTGTTATAAACAGTTTAAAAAAAATTTGTTAAAAAATTTATTTTGTTTAAAAAAAAAAAATGTAACAGTTTAAAATTTTTTTGTTAAAAACAGTTAAAAAAATTTATTTTATTTTAAAAAATTTTTATAAGAGTTTAAATTTTTTTTTTTTGTTAAAAACAGTTTTAAAAAAAAAATTGTTAAAAAAAGTTATTTTGTATTTTAATATTTTTTAAATTAGTATTTTAATTATTTCTATGTGGCAGCCACGTAAGCAATTTGGACGGATGTTAGTCTATGTGGCATGCCTGTCAATGGCAGGGGCACGAATGATCCAAAAAAATGTAACGTTAGAGATATTTTTGGACAAAAAAAATATAGGGTGCTCGGTAGACATTGGAAAAAATGTCAGGGGCATTTTTGGACCTTATCCCCATAATAAAGTGGTTGGAAAATGGATAACCAGTTTGGGTCTATATTACCCCACTAAAATATGCGTTCAAATTTTATCCAACCTAAATAATAAAAAATAGTTAACCAACCAAATAGTTCTAGTTAATTTGGGTTGACCCAACAAGTTATGACCTATATTGTCAAGTTGTCACAATGCCTCAACGAGGTACGGCGGTAGCTGACCGTCAAGAAGCCTAGGCGATAAGACTCCCATCATGGCGTCCGTATGGTGACAAGTCTTTCACAGTGTACAATTTATACATTATTTATTTTTCTTTAAAAGTACATTGAAAAATAAAATTTTATATACATTAAAACTCAAAACATATTTACTAACAATAATATTTATTTTTTATGAATAATAAATATAATAATTTAATAGAAATATCAAAATAATATTTGATTTTTATGAATAATAAATATAATTTATTATAGTACAAGTACCAAATAAATATTATACTATACAAAGTATTTAATATTAACTGCATGTCATGTAACTAATAGTGATCAAAACATATTTACTAACAATAATATTTATTTTTTATTGTTAATCTTAAAATAATATTTATTTTTTATGAATAATAAATATAATAATTTAATAGAAATATCAAAATTATATTCGATTTTTATGAATAATAAATATAATTTATTATAGTGCAAGTAACAAATAAATATTATACTATACAAAGTATTTAATATTAACTGCATGTCATGTAACTAATAGTGATAGTACCAAAGCAAGTTTATATATGCACATGTAGATGAATAAATAACATTATTTTATCCTTCCACTCATCACCATAGTGGGACAGGTGGTGATGTACTAAATGACCAATGATAAACACGTAATTCATACATTTTGTTATCCCTAATTTTGTCCTTTTAATTATATTAGTTTATTAAATTAATATGTTTTATTTTATTTTGTAGGATTTAATAATTGTTGCAATAAAGTCAAAATCTTGGTGATCAAGCGATATTTAATGCTCTTATTCATTTAAGGAATATCCAAGAAGAATCCTACAAGGAGAAGGAAAGAGGTGGAACAATTTTGGTGTGCAAGTCAAATTCAACAAGAGAAAGGAAAGTCCATCTAGAAGATCTTTTTGAGAAGTTGATTGCCACTAGGAAGTTGAATCCTACATGGAAAAGGAACCAAAGTGTCCAAGTTCAATGAATCTAAATTAGGGTTCAAAGTTATTTTTCCTATAAATAGGCCTCTTGTTTTAGAGAGAAAAGATCACTTGTTATTTTAATTTTTCTTAGTTTTTCACTAGTGTAGAAGGGAGAAGATATGTAGAGTTTGTCTCTCTTATTCCAATAACGTGTGGAACTACTGTCAGGGAGTATTTGTAACTTTATTTTATTTATATAATAGAAATTCTCTTTTTTATTATTATTCTTATTTCATGCGAATTGTAGTACTAATATTATTTGTTTTTGTTTTTAATTCCATGGCTAGCTAAATTTCTAATACCTAGGATTATGATGAAACTAAGTATTTCATAATAATATTTTCTTTCCGTTTCAAAATTAATGCCTAATTATTTTCGCCTTCATATTTTCCTCCGCATAAATTGCATATGATTTTTATATTGATTGCGAGGTTTTGATAAGTTATAGTTAATCTGTGAATTTTTCATAACTTATGCTTGCCCATATTAATTATCTGAATCATTATTTTTTTAAAGGGAAGGGAAAATAATTTGGGAATTGATTTAGGAAATAAGAAATTATTTATTATATTAATATTTGGTGGATTCTGATTCCTAGGTATCTTTTCTCATTAATAATTTCCGTTATTAATTAATAGTTTGCATAATTTAGTTAATAAATTCTCTCCACCATATTTATTTCTAATTTGCCTAAAATATTAATTAAGGATATATTAAAGAATTAATCTAGTCTCTGTGGGTTCGACCTGTACTTGCCAGTTCTTCAATTCGACATTGTGCACTTGCAGTTACATATTTTTATCACATCAACCAACTAATATATCCAACTTATTATCCCAAGTCTGACCCTCACGTCACTAATAAAATAATAGTATAGATATTATATACTCCATCTATTCAGATCATTAGATATTTGCATACACAATAATTAAAGTAAGAATTAAGAAAGAAGAAAGGGTTGTCATCGTTCTTTGCCATAATCAATGGCCGACCCTACCCGCCGACCCAACAATTGAATTGTCAACCAGCTCGTCGACCAAGAAACCCAACTCCACACCAATCAAGAAAACAAGTCGCCGAAGGAAGAAAATGTAGCACCCAAGTCGAGCCCTCGACTTGTAGCTTCTGCAGCGACTGGAAGTCGTCGATTAAGTGATGACTTAACAACTATGGTCATGCGTGAAGTCCTTGGTCCACGGCGTCACCTTGGCTACGACTTGTGGACGTCTAGCTTCCAAGTCAAGCGCCTTGGCAGCCTCCCCCAAGGTGAGCATCACCATGCTATTTGTTGCTACGCCAAGACGCCTAGGCGAAGCCATGGCGACGCCGTGACAATTATTGTTCATATATGATCAAAATTAAACGTAGAGGTCCATTCACCAACACAAAAAGGCTTGATAAGTGAGATAATGCTCACAAGTCTATGTGCATATTACAAGAAAGGTCCAAAGAACCATTTATTTGGAAAACAAGTCACGAAAACAGAAGATATGTATAATTTTCTAGCCCTTCACCTGGATAGGAACCGTCTGCAATTGCAAAGGAAAGAGTTCTAATGTGATCAGCCACAACCCTGTAAGCCATATCAACCTTGTCTACATCATCAATCCCAACTTTTCCTGAATATGGTCGAGCTCCAGTTGCCTATAAAATAGTAGATAAATAAAGCGCTGAAATACGTTCATTTCAAAAACTGATAGAAAATTGGAACTGTAATTAGGTACTCTAATTGATGGTGCATCGAACAGACAAATCTCCTAAATACTCAACAGAGCCATACAGAAACTACTTAGGGAGTCAAATTTGGAGACAATCCCTCAAACCAAAATTGTTTTGGATTATAAATTAAGAGTTTAGAATTACAAATATACCCAAATCCTAAATAATTTAGGAATTTATTTAAACTTATATATGTGACATTGTTAATGTGATTTTTCCTTGAAATAAAATATTTTAAATTCATAAGCAAATATGTGATAATCCAAATCGATTATCCAAACTAAAATTTTCTATTACTCATAATCTAAAATTGGAAATTCAAAAACCTAGATTTCTAATCTCATACTAAAATCCAATTCCATGAACCAAACATACCCTTACAAAATTTTACAAGAAACTTCTAATATATATAAGGTTATGGACATTATTCCAGCAAACAGATCTTACACTGTTAATTCATAGATCCAATGTTCATAAAAAACAAATGAAGAGTAGTGGCAAGGGGAAAATAAATTTACCTGCAAGGAGAAATGTCCTAGATACCCCCACTTTAGTTATATTTAAATAGTTTCAACGTATAAGATATTTATATAAATAATTTCTTAACTAATAAAATTTAGGCATAAATATTAATTATTACCCTAAACTATTGACCTTTTTCAACTTCGGTGATTGACCTTTTAATTTTTTCAATCAGGTTGAGGCTATAAAGAGTCCTTCGCCATCGTGTGAATAATGAAAAATCCTCCAACTTCAACAAGAAGCAACCTCCAAAAGAATTCATCTGTCCAATCTCAGGTTCTCTTATGTACGACCCTGTAATTGTCTCCTCCGGCCACACTTTCGACCGTAATTCCGTCTGTGTTTGCATTTGTCTCTCATTCAAACCCACTATCTCCGACGGCTCCACCCCCGATCTCTCCACCATCATCCCTAACCTTGCCCTCAAATCCACCATTCTCAACTGGTGCCAATCTCCCCCCAAACCCCTCGATTTCCATTCCGCCCAAAATCTCATATGTCAATTGAAACTTAAAACCCCGAAGTCGGCCATAACCCGGACTGAAACTGTTGACTCGATGGTCAAGCCATGTCTCTTCTAGCAGCTCGAAGGAATCGGTGACCCCCACCACTACTCGTCCCTCCTACTATTCTACTTCCTCATCCTCCGACGTCGAAACCCTAACCTTAAACCCTAATAATTCATCCGAAGAAGATGAAATCATTATAAAAATCAATAGCTCAAGTATTTCAACAAGAAGCTCTAATCTCACTTAGAAATATCACCAGAATCGGAGAAAAAGCTCGCGCCAATCTATGCAATGCTTGCCTACTGTCAACCCTCCGGTCGCTGATCACCAATCTTTGATGAAACTGATGTTTTTATTTTAAATATATTTTTCTTTTTTTCTGATAACATTGAAATGCCAGGTAGATTTTTTTTAAATACATAAGCATTTTATTTGCCCTGTATAGAGGTCCATATCATCAATTTCTGATGTGACATTTCAATTGGATATAAGTGGAAAAAATTGATAGTTTAATGACCTTATTGGAAAAATTGAAAGGTCAATAGTTTAGGGTAGTAATTTATATTTAAGCCTAAAATTTACAATTGTCAACTATATTTAATGTATTAATTTTCATAAATAATTTTTCAAGTGATAAATTTTAAAATTGTCAATTACATTAATGTATTTATTTGTATAAATATTTTCTTAAATAATAAAATTTAACATTGTCAATTATTTTGCCAATTTGATTATTTAAAATTTAAACTCCGTATTGTAATACAATTTGATTTAATTAATATAAATTACATTACAAATTAATACATTGAAGCTACTAAATCTAACTAAGGAGGAGGTATTTATGACATTTCTCCTTGCCTCTAAGAGTAGAGGCAAGTACAATAAAATTTTAGTAGCGGTTGGTTAAAAAAATTCATCTTGCCGCCACTCTTTCTAGTGGCAGGCAATAAAAAATATCCATTTTGAGTCGTTGGATCTATAGATTAACGGTGTAAGATTTGTTTGCTCGAATAGTATCCATAGCAACCATTTGCTATGGATCACTACCCATATACATATATATATATATATATACGCACGAGAATTTCATCATTTCCTATATCTTGGTCATAAGAAAGACTGAACAACTTCCACTAAAAAAGAAAGACTGCACAAGCTTTGAATCTGATGGTGGATGAAATAAACTCCACTCTTCAGGGCTAATAAAGTAAGAAAAGTAAGACACATTATTGAGGATATTAAGCAGAACAACAAAGCCTAAACAAGTGCAGTTACCAACAGTTGACAGACAAACATTACAAAACCAAAGGAGGACGGAAGTTACTACTCAGTAAGTTATCCTACAGAAAGGATTTAAAATTAAAAGCATGAAGCCCGTGAAACTTGCTCATTTTTCTAAATCTATTGATAGAAACACTTAAACTACTAACAGATTTTTTTCCGGTAATGTCAAGAAACTGCATATTAAGATCAGGCAGGAAAAAGAAACATGCTAAAACTGATTTTACGGTGTTATGGTCTTACATCCTATTCCTTATTTATTCCATTAGTATTACTATGTTATTTTTCCGTCCAACATCATTTCTATGACTAAAACGTTCGCAAAATAAGAATCCCAGACAAACATCTTTTCACTAACTATACAGAATTTTTAGAAATTTAAGTCAATCAACTCTTTAAAATCCGTGGTCAATTGTTTCAAGAAACAGAATAACATGAGGTGCTAAAAACAAAGCTGATCCAATCAAGAACAGTTTAAATGATAGCTGAAATCAGACCATCAAAAAGTTCAGTTAATTAACCAAGACACAAAGAGAGAAGCTATAATTATATATTATATAGCAAATAGAAGCCAAGTTCTGAAAAGATAAAGAGAACAAGAAAAGGGCAAAATCATGGCAGTAGTAGAAAAGTGAAGACAAAAATGAACTCAATGTGTCATATTGTAGTTAGAATAAAACAACAAAGGAACGAATACTAATAGATTGCTGCAACAACAAAAAAAATGTAGGCATGTTTAACGTGTAAAGTTTAACCAAGTATATCATGTTGTCAACAATGAAGAGCCTCCATGTGCTGAATAGTAATTATGAAAAATAAAATAAAGGACCAGAAAACCCAAGGTTCGTCTTATACAGTCTACACCAACATATAAAAGTCTTCTTTTTCTTTATTTAGAAAAATTAGTAAAAACAAATATTCTGTCTTATACTTTCAAAAAGAAGAACTTCATTGCAAAGTCATCTTACCTCTTGGATAGCACTAAAGATGGGTTAAAACACATCAGTATCATAATTGCTCATCTTGTTCTGGAGCATAGAAGTCAATCTTTCGAAACCCATTCCAGTATCAACATGTTTAGCAGGCAGAGGTTTTAGAGAGCCATCACTTTCCCTGTTAAACTGTGGATAAATATCAAACAAAAGGAGGGAAGAAAAAAAAAGAGAGAGAATCAATTAACCAAACTAGTAGTCATAAAAAAGGGGGGGAAACAGGTAACTGACATGAGAGAATTTTACTACAATGCTACCAGAATAAAGACAAGGTTCCATATCTCAATCAATGTAGGATCGTCATTATTAACCAAAGATGCAGCATCACGGTTGCCAATTCTGTCAAAATGTATTTCAGTGCAAGGTCCACAAGGTCCAGTATCACCCATATCCCAAAAGTTATCCTACTTGGAGTTGCAGAGCAGGAAAAAAAACATCATTCTTTTATTTTGCATATATTTGCAGAGTAATTGATAATTAGGAAGAAAAAAAATTGTTCTATTAACACTTGGGTGCACTGGACAATACATGGTCAGAGACCCCATCTTAACCAACCTCATGGTGTGTCGATATAACCTGGTATACCAGATATCACAAATTACCAATAGAAACTTCCACAGCTCTTCAGCGACCACAGATCAGAAATTCTGTTTTAATTAGTCGTTTCAATATCATTTGGAAACAGAAAAACTTGTGTTTTGGGAAAGCAAGCGAGATGACAGAGGATTTGCTAGCACATCATAAAGATAACTTTATACTATCAAGTAATAATTGGCCAATCTATGCTTTGATCGGATATTTCAGCCAGTTCCCATTTTCGATCTTTTATCGTGTGTCTTTTTTTGTTGGGGGGAGGATAGAGGGTTGAAAAGCATCCACTGTCTCATGGGCAAGCTTATTTAGAGTGTCTTTTAGAAATAGATTTTCTATAGTAATATCTTACCCTTTTTCCGTGAAAACCAGTAATTTAACTCTCACTAAAATTTTAAAAAAAATACGAAAAAGAAGTATGTTTTAGTTACGAAGGTGTGGATGGAGCACATATTGTGTTTTCTGGCTTGTGCTTCTTGGCATCTGGAACTTCATGTAGCAGCTGCTCCATTCCGATGCGGTCTCATGAACTGTTCCATTAGCATAGCTTAATTGGAATAGGATGACTTCAAACTTAAGCGAACGGCAAAGGTCAAGCCTAGAAAGAAGCAAGTATAGTCTGATGCGAGTGAAAGCACTAAACCAGCGGGTAGCATGGAGGATTAAAAGCACGACTCTTGCAATGCTTGGTACAAATAACTCATTTCTTGGTCTTCAACTAAGTAGTAAGCCCACCCCAAGATAAGTTACGGGTTTCCTTTCTTTCAGTTATTATTTTTCCCTTTCCTAGTCCTTTTTACCCTTGAGAAGTGAGCAACTATTTTGCTAGTCCCATAAAGGGTGAAACCTTTTAAATTAAAAATGACGAAAGTAACTCTATAAGAACTGCACAAAGCAAAAAACACAATCGCAAGATAAATTGATTAGATAGTTGGGAAGTATGGACACTTCAAAAGGGAAGAAACCTTACATACCAACTCCACAACGAAAAAATCATTATCACAAGACAAAATTGACCAGATAGCTAGAAATCATAGACACTTACAAAGTTTGAGGTGTCAGACATATAACAATTACTTACACTTCACATGCACTCTTGACATGGTCGCACATGTCATAGCCAAAAAGTATTGAAATGCTAGCTATTGCTCATCACAAATACAAGAGAATCTACTTATCTAATAAGTAGCAGTAGTAATAATAATATTACAAGAGAACCTAAACTTGAAGAGAACCCTTACCTGACAACCAAATGGCAATACACGTTCAGGTGGAAGAAATTTGAGCCACAAATCTTTAGCTTCGTTATCAGCCAGAAGGCCAGATTTCTCATCGCCACCAAAATAGGTAGCATAAATCCGATCAGTAGGTAGTTTAAACACCTGTAAATAACCATCAAGAAACTAAAGTATAAGATTACAATACATACAAATTGATTAGCAAGTGAGAAGAAGCTAAGAGGTGAGGAAGTGTTAGTTAACCCAAATCAAGCCATTGTGCAAGTCATTAAAGTTAAAACATAAGAGATTGATAGACTATCGAGATATGCAATTCTCGTTAAGATTATTGGGTCTGAAGAAATTAAAATCAAACAAGTTAAAGTCGACCAGTGTACTCCAAATAAGAACATCCAAATAGAAACAATAAATCAAATGAAAGATTAGAAAGGCACCGGCGTAATTTTGTAATTAATAGAATAAATACGCCAATTAAATACACGTTTATGTCCAGTTATCAAGTATCATCTCTTTTTTAGGATTAAAAACAAATAAGCAAAATGCTTCAAAAGGTAAAATCAATACTATTTGTAGTTATTTGTTAAGTACTCTACCATCAGGTGTAGGTGAAACTAACAAAAACAAGTAATCCAATCTACATATTTATGAGACACCAAAGGTCAACTCAAAGGACTTTAGCCTCTAGGCCATAAAAGGAAAAGCTAATTAATAATGCTAGTGTATGCTCGCACTCTACTATCCACTACCACTAGTTATGAAAACAACATAATAGAAAACCTCACAAGAAAGAAAAGAATGATAATAAAAATAAAAAACTAACCTTAGTGAGAAGCTCCCAAGCCCACTGGATGGCTTCGGCTTTGAAATAGTCCCCAAAAGACCAATTACCAAGCATCTCAAAGAAAGTATGGTGGTAAGTGTCTTTTCCAACATCATCTAGATCATTGTGTTTGCCACCAGCTCGGATACACTTCTGGGTATTGCAAGCACGAGTTAGTTTGCTCAATTGGGTGTTGGGATCAACAGTCCCTAAGAAGATAGGCTTGTACTGATTCATACCTGTCACAACACCGCATTCCAATAGTTAACACCAAATAACATGACACATAATTCTTCGCCAGACTAATTATAAATATCATGCAAATTTTGAAAATACTTTAACCTTCAAAATGAAATAGAATTGAGAAAATTCAAACCATTCCTTCCTTTCAAGTAAGCAGCAAGGAAATAAGGAATGATGGGTTGGTGGATATTCTGGTGAATTGTACTCATTTACAACTGAAAAACTAGGGTTATGCAGCCAATACTTATTATAAAGAGAGAGTGAATATTCAGGGATGATTAAGGAACGAACCCGCATTGGCGAAGAGAAGGGTAGGATCATTGTGAGGAACAACAGGACTGGATTTCCAATTCACATGGTTTTTCTTTTCAAAGAACTTGATGAACGTATCCATGTCTCTTCTTGCCGGCCATTCAATCTCTCCCTGCTCCGAACCCATTGATCGACTGCTTGGGAATTTAATAGACGAAGACGACGGGGAGGAACAAATGTATAAAGGGTGGCGAAACCAAACCCTAATTGGCAAGGATTGAAGGGGAAGAGCTCTGGTAGCCGCCGCAAGTACCAAAAGCGATGAAGAAGGAGAAGAAGTTGCAGGCGCTTCAGTTCGTCTGCCTAAGGCAGACGCCCAAATCCAATTATATTGCCCCCTCATCCATCCGGACCATCCCTATTCGAACGTTTCTATACTACTAATATCATATGTTGCCCGTTGCTAAGGCCCTAAAATGAACAAAGACTTCGGGCTCGATTCGTACTCGTTCGACTAAAAGTTCGATTCGAGTTCGACTCAAAATATAAATGAATTAAATATGAGCATATTTTAAAATTCAATAAATTACTCGAACCTCCTCAAATTATAATTTTCTATTAATACTCAGATCATATTCGTTGGAAAAATCCAAACTGATCGGGCTCGATTCGAAATCGTGCTCGACTCGGTAGTTAAATGAGCTTCAATCAAACCTTATTTTATACTCAATAAATTTTATAAATCAAATCGAAAGAATTTCAATCTGGATCGATTCAATTAGCTTTTACACCTTTTTAAGTTGCCGCCTATTTAAATTGAATACATCAAATATTGGAAACCCAATCACTATCACTATTTATGTGTAAATATCAAATTTTTATATAAAAATATCAATTTTTTAAATATTTTTAATAATAATAATTTATAGTATTATTAATTGAATAAAATTTATTCAATTAATATTATAATCATACCATAAAAAATTTGTATCACCCATTTAAATTAATAAGTAATTTAATGAGTATAGTCTTGAAGGTTTTACCTTTTTATTAGTATATTCCAAAACCATACTCCATAACTTTAAAAGTTAACATATTTCTCGAATATTATTAGTCCATTATATAATAACAAATAATAATAAAATGATTTACATGGATATTACATGTGACATAAGTGGAATTAAAATAATTTGTATGCTCATAATTTAATCCAAAATGATAATCTTTTTAGAATTTATATACTTGAAATAACACGTTTTTATTACACTGCGACAGGTTGAAAGTTCAAGTGGAAAACTTCTTGTTGATGTGGATAAAAGAATCACACGTTAAAAGAAAATTTGTTGAGATATCACATAATAATAAAATCTTATATCAAAACATAAGCAAAAATATGTGATATAATAAACCATATACCTAATTAATTGACCCTTTGGGTTAAGATTTGGTCTAAATAAGCATATAAAGACATGGATATAATTATGATTATGGGGGTGTTTGATAAAAACTGAATAAATTTGAATGAGCTAAATCTGAATCTTAATGAAAAAAGTTGTTTGATAATTGATATGTCTGAAACATCTGAATGACAAAATTTTATTATTTTATCCTTCTAAAAAAAATTCAAAATTGTTGTAAATTTATTTAATATTACTTAATATAATTGTTAATATTTTTTTATTTTTTTTTACTTCATTTAGCTAAAAAAATCTGACTTAGTCATTCAGCTCATCCATCTTACCGATTCAAATATTCGCACTAAAACAAACTTGACCGACCAATTCACTATTCAGATTTCGGCCCATTTAACTCTAAACAAACACCCCATATGTAAGCATGATGGACAATATAACTCATTGAGCAAGTGGTTGACATTTTGGTTTGGCTAGCTCTTGCCTCTTGATATGAGATAATGAAGAGTGTAGGCTTGGTTATGTAGGAGACTAGATGGTCTAGACTTATTAAGTTATGGATATTTGGTAAATTATCTACTCTTTGAGCAAATGATGAATTATTTTCAAAGATAATATTTGTACATTAAATAAAATATATATTAAACGCGCTAATTAATGAGAAGATTTTTAACATACCGTGTGATAATAAATTTTTATATAAACACGAGGTAATTATAAGTTCGAGTGGGGCTTCAAGTTAATGTAAATAAGGGTATAAACGAATCGAGTTGATCCAAGTATTGAGTTGTTCAGATTTGGTTTATAAAATTTATCAAATATAAAATAAAGTTTGATTGAGGCTCATTTAGCTACTGAGTCGAGCACGATTTCGAATCGAGCCTGAGCAGTTTGAACTTTTCAATAGAATATTATAATTTGAGGAGATTTGAGTAATTTATCGAACTTTAAAATGTGTTCATATTTGATTCATTTATATTTTGAATCGAGCAAATACGAATCGAGCCCGGACTATTCGCTCATTTTACAGCCTTCTATGTACCTTAGATGTAGATGAAGATATCCCGCGTTAAAATGAGGAGATTGTTGAGGTACCGCATCTTAAAATGGATTTTTTGTGTGCCGAAAACTAGCATCCAAGAAAGAAATAATCCAAGAAAGAAATAAAAATACTTATTTATAAAGTCATGTAAGGGAAGGCGTACATATGAATGAGGATTGTTAATTCTAAATATTTTACAATGAGACAAAACAGTATTGATTTGTGTTCATTAATATTTAATCTCATTTATTTTGAAATCATAGAAATTAATGCCCATATGAACAAATTAATTTAACACGATTCATTTATATTTAGAAAATAATAAATCTTATAATTAGTATTATTTAGGTAATTTATGATAAATCACAAGTGTAATGACACAAAGAAAATAAATTCATATCAATTCTAAGTTTAAAATATTTAAAATTGACTTTTAAAAAGTCAATATTAATATTATTTTTAAAAGCGAAAGTAGTATAATCAAATTTGTATTTAGAATGATAGATATTTTATATATTCTTATTTATTAATTTTTCACAAGGTTTAGTAGACGTCATCTTTAAAAAATTAAAAGTAAAATGTGTTATTCGAATGAAATAATTCAAACTGTTATGTCCAAATTTAATCAATGTTAAGCTGATATTATAATAGTTTAAGAAAAACTCTATAATAATTTATAATTTCATATATTTGTATTTTGACCCTTCATTGGGGTCAAAATATAAATAAATAAAATTATAAATCACTCCTATCCAATTATCATGTCCGCATAGAATAGCTCTTAGAATAGCCGGTCATTGGGCTAAAATATATGGCCTTTTAGAAGTCTTCAAGTTGAGCTTTGACTAGGCGAGAGCAAAAACTTTAAACGACAATCTTTTAGCAACAGATGTAATAATATGTAAAGTAAATAAAATTTAAGAATGCTAAACTCCAAAAAGTATAAACTTAACATGGTAAACATAGTATCAATCTGTTATTACTACAATTAATACAGTACAATAATACTATATATATATATATATATATATATATATATATATATATATATATATATATATATATAGCGATTTGACTTGGGATTTTTCCACTAAACTCATCCATGCTATTAGCTATCAAATTATTCAGGCTTTCGACACGTGATAATAGAAAATTTGATTAGATCCTTTTTGTATCCTTCGATCATCAATGGCATCACCAACGCCCCTTTAATCGTCTTCCACCCTGATTGTTAATTGGCAATACAAAAAAAGAAAAGTGGGGAATAAATGAAACTGAAGATGGAAGCATATTTCACATATGTATTGAAGAACATTTGGGGTGGGGGGGGGGGGGGGGTTTACCACTTCGCAACAATGACGTGAAACCTTTCCATGTCAATGCCGAATTTATCACTGCTGGCCAAAACGGTGCAACATTTTCTGACCAGTCCGCTGTCTTTATATCCTACCCAAAAATAAAAAACAGTTGTTTATCCTGTTCTACACATTTTTTATAAGAACTCACAAAGCAATGTCACTGAGAATAGGCAAAGCAGTCGGTAGTTTCACATAGATTAGCGATTTAATCCAGCATACTTAATACTTATACATATGCATACTTGGGCCCTGCTCGTTTGCAATAATTATGGATAGGACTAAACTATATATACTCATTTAATATCTTTAATCTGCGTAAACAAAAAAACACCTACTGTATATACATTAAGATATTTGACTAAAAATATATATTCAGCGGGTTTATAGTCAATTAGCAATGTAATTTTACCTGAAGAGAAAGGGATTGAAGTAATTTCACATAATCATCAGAAGAACACCAAGCTGGAAGATAATAAGCATCACAGATCTTGTTTAATAGCTCTTTCTCATCAGGGCGCAAGGATTCTTCAGAAGAGGAGAGAACCCTATGGCACCATGTAACTATTATTATTGTGGCTCCTGGGGCTGCCACTCGAGCCAACTCACTGACAAACTGCCGGTTCAGAAAGTGAAAAAACACACACAAAAAAAAAACAAACCTAACATGAGTTGAGAATGTCTTCACCTTTCGATCAGCAAAAGAAAACTATAAAAGCCATAATCTACATGGCTCTCGATGAGTTGAACTAAGCAATGGACGGGAAAAATGTACACATGCAGAAAACTGTAAAGAACCTTCATTTTGTCAGGCATATGTTCTCCACTCTCCATGGACCAAACCAGGTCAAAATGTCCATCAGGAAAAGGTTGATTTAAAGCATCTGCAACTTGAAATGAAGCCTGCATGTTAAACATTGTTACTTTTAGTTCCATCCACACACTTGTTAGGAAATTTTGAAAGGGAACGGGATAAGAAGTCGAATTCACACCAACATCAAGTATACCTTGTCTGATAATCCTTGAGCAGCAGCAAGAGCTTGAGCTCTTTGGGCTTGGACAGGGCTCAGGGTGATGCCTTGACATTGGGCCCCATATTTCCTAGCTAGATACCTTGAACTACCTCCTATTCCACACCCAACATCAACTATACCTCTTGGCATTTTTGCTGGGTCCTCTGCAAAAGCTTTCGTCAATACAAGTTAAAAAACAAACTGAAAAAGGTAGGGAAAATAGTCTAGGATAAGATATGTCATAAACAAGTGAATAAAAATACAAATAAGATTTATTCCTAAATTTATATTCAACACAAAGTTGTATCAGTTATGAGAAATGGATGTCCCTATTCTATTTGGTATAGAATAAATTGGTTCAAATACGTACTCTCCCCATATTTTTTGCTTCATGCAATCTGAATATAATTTTTGTCTATGACATAAAATTAATGGCAACTAGTGATTAAGGAAATGAAGACTTTATGCAGAGGTTTCAGTTTATAGACGGAGAGGGTTTTCCAAGAAATTTTAGGAATTGGCTTTGTTGTCAATATTGGGGATTTACTGGAGATTTTAGTTTCTATGTTGCGCTCCTTTTAGGAGTACTGTGCTGTTGAGGCCGGGAGGGGTTGTTCCCTAGAGCTCTATGTGTAGGTGAGTTGTTCAATGTTCAGTAATAAACTAACACTTTCCCAAAGCAAAAAATACACTCTCTAAACTTGTATCATGAGAAGCTCAATTCACTAGAAGTATCATCAGAACAAATCAAGTTAAACACTAAACTTGGACAATTTGAAACAAATTCACCAGCCACTGTGTACCACAGTTTCTTTTTTACTTATTGAACATATAACTTTTCTTCCATTGTTCCACCTTTACAATTTTATTTCCAAAAATACTTTATTTTTCTCCACTGAAACACTTTCTTTATAACATTCCAGTTGCAATCTTCCCAAATCCTTTCTAGCAGATGTTGATCCAGGATTTTTGACCTTAGAGGCAAAAGTATTTTCCTTTTTATTGTACTATTCCCTCCATCCTAAAGTTTTTGTTTTTTGTTGTATATGTGTCATGTAATTACTAATTTCGGTTGTTATCCATGGTTATTCCACATGAAAGTTACTAGTATTTTTTGCTCGAACTGTTATCATATAGTACATTTGTTCCCATCATACACTTCTTTTCTAAACAGTGATTTGATAGCCATCTACCCCCACATGTTTACAATAATACAGAAATTAATAAAGGCCATATAGTTGTACCTAATAATTAATATATGTAAAAACAATTATAAAAAAACAATTAATAAAGGCCATATACAAATTTTTTGAGATCACTATTTTTAGATGTATTTTTAATATTTTCACATGATTCCTTCAAGGTGGAGGCGAGGTGAGACCACTATATGCTTCATATCATGGAGGAATATTAAAAATATATGTGAAAAGTTCTTTTTTTATTTTAATAAATTTCATTATATTTTTAGTAAATTTCATTATATTTTTATTTTAAAATTATAAATTAATATAATATTCTTAATTTGTTATTTTTATAGTGACACACTATCGCAACTAAATTATTAGCTAAAATGAGGAGTATAGATAAATAAAAAATATATATATCCTTGATTTAAGAGAGGTTTTGCAAGAAACATAAAAGTATTAGCTAATATATTTCTAATTCATCAATTTTCCTTCCTTAATTGGCGCGTATAACGCACGCGCCGGATGGATTATTTGCAACAGAGAGATGCTATTATTATGGTGTCAGGACTCAGGAAGGAGAAGTAAGCTGATTCTCTGTACCGCACAGTAGTTCGGATGATTAAATTTCAAAGCAGTGAATTAGATAGTACCTGAGCTTATTTTAATAACATTTTCTCCACCGAGATTCATAGTATTGATGTACAGATATATATATACACATTATCTACACATAAATGTATAAGAGAGAAACCAACCCGAAACAGAGGCGAAGCTGAGAGATTCTTCGATCATACGGATCTGAGCAGCCCGATGATCGGAGAGAGAAACGGTAGAATCCGAATCGTAGAATCCATGGTGCATATGTTCCCCCCATAGATTCTCCCACAATCCCGACGATTCATCGTAGAGCTCCGCTATCCCCTTCTGCAGCACCTGTATCTCCCTCTCCCTCTCCGCCACCGCCGTAGCATTGGTTGATACCAGTAATCGGCTCTGCCTCTCGGCTCCGCCGCGACCAGTGAAGCTCAGCCGCGTGCCGCCGATGAGTGTCGCTTGGCACGTGCTGAAGCCCGATAGGAGCTTCACGTATGCGGAGGTACACGTGCTGAACAATGTCTTACTCATTTTCTCTTTGCCCTTCTTTTGACTTTCCTCCGGTGGAACGATCTGGAGCGGAATTAAGAGTAATGCTAGAGATATAAATTATTCTATAAATATTTTACAAATTGTTGATATGGCATACTCTATCTCAGCATATTGATCAACAAATTACTTCAATATAGTCTTTGACCCCACATAAAAAACTGAGATGGAGTAAACCATATCAATAATTTATAAAATATTTGTAGAATAATTTGTATCTATAGCATTATTCCGAAATTAAATAGGAAAAATTGCCACACACAAACACACTACACACTACTGAGTAGTCATTTCAATATTATCTTGAAAGTTTTTTTTTTCATTATTTATCAATATATAAAATTATCATGAATTATAAAAAGGTCTTATTTATCATATATTTTTTTAAAAAAATTCATAATATATATTATTTTCATTATTTTTTTAATTTTTATTAGTACCAAAAAAATTAAAATTAAAAATAAAACCTACATTATTATTTTTTTCACTACATATAAAGCAGGCTTATTATAGAAACTCTAGATGTACTGTTAGGGGTGCAACTTTGGCAAATTTAAAGGGTTATTTCAGTCACAAAATTTATTGAGTATGGGTTGGGTAGCTCTGGATGTCGGGTCGGTATTTGGTTATCCAAATACTAATTCTTGATAAAGTTTATAAATTTGGGTTAGATTGAATTGGGTTGAGTTGGGTTGGGTTGGGTTGGGTTGCTTGGTTTTTGTGCGAATAATATTAAAATTATAATAAATTTAATTTGACAAAAAATAATAGTTGATAATCATAAATTGTGAAAGATGGCGACTTATGGATTTATTTGATCAATATTTTTGAAAAAATAAAAAGAACACAATCAAATTTTGAATTTCTTTTTATTTATTTAATTTTAAACAAAAAAGAAATATAAAAAAAATCTTACTATTTGTTTCTTAGACGATGTAAACTCTTTTTAATAAATAAAAAAGCGCAATGAAAATAAAAAATATTAAAAGTACATTGATAAATTATGAGTAATTTTAAAAGATAATACAATATATATAACTAATATATATTTTGGATGGGCTCAGATTTTGTGAGTTTATAAAAATATGAATTTAAATTAAATTCAGACGGGCTATGAGTTAGGCGAATTTTTAAAAATATAAAAAAACTTTTACTCAAATATTATAAAATCATGGATGAAGTCAAACTCATGTTCTGATATTTTTGCTTCCGTACTAGTGGTTGACGTACCAACAACCTGGTTTCTAGATTGATGGTGGCTTATTTATTTTAGTATATATCTATTGAACTTAACTTTCTTTCCCTTTCACACATCAATATCATGTGAAATGATTGCTTTTTGAAAATAAATTTTAAAATTTGATATTATTAGTCATGCAAATTTTCAACAACAAATTTAGTTTTATTTTTAATGTATTTTGTCTTCAAATTATATATATATATATATATATATATATATATATATATATATATTGGGGTTAATAGAATTGTACAATTATACAGACTCTTAAATATACACAGTCTACGATCGTAGAGTTAAGTCACTCTATAATAGGGTAAAATACAAATGTGACTACTGAACTTTAGTGATTTTTGGGTTTTGAGTCCTTTTTTTTTGGTCAACGCATTTTGAGCCCTTTTCTATTTAAAAATTTGGACTTCAAGCCCCTGTTGCCAGATATGCGTTGACTTGCTGACGTGGTGCCTACGTGGCATATTTGACGTGGATATTTTTATTTTTATTTTACATGTGGCATATATGACGTGGCAAATTTTGGGATTGAACTAAAAAATTTGTTGTTGTTAATATTCGATCTCCAGACCTCCCACTCAAAGCTTCAAATCAGTTACCACTCGAGCACCACTGGTTAGTTGATTTTTATTCGCAAGGATTATTATGTATAACATTCAATCCAATTTTCCCCAAATTAAAATAAAACCCATTCACACTCAAATAAGTCTCCTTCTCTCGATAAGTCTCCTTCTCTCAGTTCGTTCTTTCGATCTTCATTACCTTGTCTCTCTCTATCTCGCTCGCTCGCTCTCGTATTTTGCAGCCTTTCATCTCAAAAATTTGTGAGTAATGAAAAGGGGAAAGCAACTTAAAGAAAATAGCTACCAAAAGTTTGGGAACAGTTCAATATCCACTGAATTCAGTGGGATTTCATCACCTAGGTATTGTGGTTGTGGGATACGAGCAAGAATTTGTACATCGTCAAAGGGCAACAATGTAGGGAGGAAGTTTTATGGTTGTTCAAATTATGGTGTAAGTACTTGTATTTACTCTGATATAAAATTGAAGAATTTTTACATCTGATCCTTGTGTTTTTTAATTTAATTTTCTACAGATGGAAACATTTTGTGGCTTTTTTCAATGGATTGACTCCATCCACATGTTAGAAGATGCTGAGAATTCTTCGGGTCTATTAAATTTGAGGAGCGTTGAAATTGACCTACAGATGATGAAGGAGAAAGCTTATGACTTGGAAGTGAAAGTATCGAAAATGGAAAAAAAGAAAGTCAAATTGAAGAATGATTTGAAGTCTTCAAAAGAAGAAATAAGAAATTTACAAACTAGGGAGAAGTGGTTGATACTTGTAATCGGGGTGCTTTTTGTTTTGTGTTTGAGCATGTTAAAAACTCTGTTTTAGTAATTTGTGTAATTGGAGGAATCTCTGTTCAACTTGTTATGATATCTGGAAAAATTGATATATATAGACTAATGCTCTGTTTGTGTAATATACACTAATGATGTTTGGAGAAAGTAATGTTCTGTTTTGTTTGCTCTGTTTTGTTTTGTTTGTTGTATGTTCTGTCTTCCAAAAGGTGGTGAATTGAAGTGTGGTAAATTCATGTATCAGAGTGAAGTTAAGTAAATGGAAAGCAGGGAAAACATGATAATTCATTCAACAAAAAAAAGTGTTATTATGATACAAAGCTTTTGGAAGAAACAATCCAATTAACAACTTTTAATTGTGGTATTTGTTATGAATTCAAATTTTCATCTTCTAATATCACAGTTTCCATTTATTTCCTCCCACTATTCTCAGACAAGTTAAAAAGGGTGCAAATTGTTTGCCACCACACACTGCTATCAATAATGACCAATCAAATACTTGCAAACCTGTGTAAAATAGCAGGCAAAAACCTAGGATACAACACACAAAATCAGATTACACAAAATCATATTTATAATTATATTCCCTTCCAACTTCACATTTTTGTTCCAGGGCTATACAACACACAAAATACCAAAAAACCTTTCTTAGTGGGTTTACAAACACCAAAAAATATCGCCACTTAGCGATTTTGTGTTTGCGATAATACAAACACCAAAATACCATAAAAAGTCAAATACAAAAGGAGGATATAAATTACTAGATCTTCATTTTCTAATCCTTGTTCACACTTTCTTGGGTTCCACCAGTTTTGTTCAACTTATTTGTCACTCCACTTGACTGGCTCTCGCCCTCTGGTCTTCCTACCCCTCTAGTCTCCTTGAAGTTGTTATATAAAGCTTGAGCCATCAAGCGATCCTCTGTTGAAGTTTCTCCATCAAGTGCAGCTGCCGCTTTCATAGCTCCAGACATCAATTTTGTCGCCTTATGTGCAGTACTTGTCTTTCCCCTTTCTTTTCCTTTCTCATTTCTACTAGGTGGCACTGGTACAGACTTTGGGCCAACTCCAGCTTTGTAACATTTCCCAGGTGCAGTCTACATAAAACAACATAGTTATTTTACACAACTAAAACACTCACATAAATCATGACTACTAATTGAAATCAATTCTACACAACTTACTGAAATGTAAGTGTTGCCAGTGTTTGGGGAAATGAAACAACCAAAACCAGGAGGTACCCATTCTCTTCGTGCAGGATTTCTCCTAATTGGCAGTTTTTCGTTAACAACTGCACCTCTGATATTTTTGTCTGCCACATTTAACTATAAAACCAAACAATCAAGCCCCACAAGTAATAGCACTTAAAACAATAATAACAATAATAACTATGTTTGTTCCTAACTGCATAACACAAGGCACAACTGTAAATCTATTACAAAGAAATAAACTAACACATCAAAACAGCATAAAGGTGCAGCTATAACCTTGTCTTGTTCCTTATTGGTAGTCTGTTTTCTCTTCTTCCCAATTTCTCCCTTATTTTGTACAAGTTGTTCCTGTAAAATTTGAGAAATCATGATGAAACAGAGGCTTTGATGATGACATACTATTTATTACATAGACTGTTGACAATTGATGTCCCATTACCTTGTCTTTTTCCCCTTTCATTCTTGGCCTTCTCTTCTTGCCACTTTCTCCCTTATCTTGTTCAACTTGTTCCTACAAAATTATACCAAAAAAAGTCATTTCAAACCATCATTGTACATTCCAGTCATTTGAAATCAATTTTACTTACATTTGATTGTGTTGTTTGTGTAGGTAACTTGCATGTAAGACGATTGTGGCCAGCTATCTTGCAGGTACTACAAAGCATGATTGTACCTTTTCTAGACAATTTGTATGACTTGCTTTTTTTTTGGTTGTTTTGACTTGCAGCAGCTGACTCCTCGTGCATCTCCCGTCTCCTCATCTTTTGTGGCCTTCCTCTTGGTGTCTTTAATGGAGGAGGTAATTGTGACGCCCCCAAAATAGGTATACAACACCCATTCTGAGTCGCCAAAATACATGGTATGAAAGCAAACTACAACTTTGACAATGAGGATGTCGTGTAGAATACGACAATCTGTTATGAGTTTGAATACAAATATTGTCTTACAGACAATATACACACCCAAATAAGTCTTCATTAATTATTCATACACTATTTTACGAAATAGTGAGGACAATTAAAACATCTTCCTAGAACCATCACTCCATATACCCAGACTCGATCTGCTTATGTTCTCACCTCTTGAGAAGAAAAATGGAACAAAAAGAAAAGGGTGAGCTCAACTAGCCCGATAAAGAATATTATGACTAAGATAATATACAACAAATTATCGTTAGTCTTCAACGAGGGAAAAATCTAATAGAATACAATAGACAACAAGTTTTAGATCAACAAATGCGGTGGAATAAAGAATCCATTAGAAGAGTCACGTAGAGAAAGAATTCTACCGTCTTCTAAGGTTTAAAAGTCCATCATCAATAGTTTATCCACGTAATAACAATCAATATACATCTTTAATCATCTTTCGATGAATATCTTTGGCCAGTAGTGCAAAGATGAATGATTTCGATGAATATCTTTGCCCGTAGTCAAAGATGAGCAGTGTTTAGATGAACATGACTAGCTGGTGAATATATGATTCCTATATATATTGATTGATGTTACGAGGATGATTGATATGATTTAGATATATATTGAGATTTGATGTTACGAAGGATAAAATATATTGATGCTAATATTGATTTAAAACTTCATAGATTTAGTAGATTTCATCCTCTCAAGTAACTAACTTATTAATTAATATGATTTTCTTTTGCGAATATTGATTTAAACCTTTTTCTTTTTGTTCCATTTTTCTTCTTAGAGAAAGTAATGTAGAATATGAAAAGAATATGCAGTCTGGGTATGTAATAAAATGGTTATAGAGAGAGTTGTTTAGTAGTCCTCACCATTTTGTAAAATAATGTATCAATAAATGTGATGAGGATTTATTTGGGTATAGATATTGTCTACAGAAGATAATATTTGTATTCAAACTCATGCTTTCTTTATTAATAATAATAAAGTTGTAGTTGTTTACATGCATCATGTATTGACAACTTCGAGAATGGGTGATGTATACCTATTTTGAAGCGCCATATGTGGGCTTACAAACCTCACCATTTGAAGCTTTGTATGGATATAAGCCACCCCATCTTAACTTGCAGTTTGGGATGATTTGAGATCCCTTTGTTAAATGATTACGTAAAGATAGGGCTCGATTTTATGCATATGTTAAGGCACCGATTGCTTAATATTTCAATTCGTAATTAAAAGTTATGCAGACAAACACAGAACGGAAAGGTCTTTCAAACCAGGAGATAGGGTGTATCTGAAGGTGAGACCTTATAAGCAACTGACCTTAAAGCGATCCAGATATGGGAAACTAGCCCCCCCTGTGCATGTGGTCCTTTCTTAGTTGAGCAGAAGGTGGGAAGCGATTGCTTATAAATTGAAGTTACACGAACATGCGAGAATCCACCCTACCTTCAATGTGTCTCGCTTTCAAAAAGCCCTGGGCTCACGGTAACTCCTCTCCGATTTACCTCCCATGGACTCTGAAGGTTTTTTCTTAGTGGAACCAGGTTGTCATCCTTGATAGGAGATTGGTAAAAGAACAATGCTCCTAATGTTGAAGTCCTGTACGATTGGGCAAATACTCTACCGACCGAGGCCACTTGGGAGAATCGGGCTCGATTGCACTGTGAAGTTTCTCAATTTTGCCCTTGAGGACAAGGGTCATTTCAAGGAGGAGGAATGTAAAGTGCCAGGTTAAGACCTGCTGATGTATTCAGTGGAGTCCAACAATAAGTGCATTAGGATAGTAATGTCTTTTACTTGGTTAATTCAGGGTCAGTTTAGTCTTTTACTTTATAAGTTGTTAGGCTCATTTTCTGAGCTGTAGTTCATTCTAGAATCTGTTGATAGATACTATCTATATTGGGTCACACAGTGTAAGAGGCATTATGAATGAAATGAATTGTTTCCTTGCTTTTCTTTCCTTCTGAACCCTCTTCTCTCACTACGTTCTTCCTTACTTCTCTATTACTTCTCATCTTAGCTTTTTCTCTTCCATAAAATTACACAATCTGGTATATACTCTGTTTCTATTACTGTATTCTCACCATTAAAACCTTACAAGTACCTGGGGTTCGTCATCAGATTCTTAAATAGCTTGCTCAGATATTTAGGATTCTTATTAAGATGGGTTTCGTTGAAGTAGAGAGCTTTCCTTCTTATCTTCTTCTTCCCTGAGAGAGAGTCGCTTTAACTTAAACCCTTTCAACGGCTGACTGATTGATTTGCTTTGCTTGTTTAGTTATCGAAGAAAGTAAGTAGTTGAGGCAGAGCTTTCCTCGCAATAACTTTAAGAGTCCTTCTAGGGGGATCGGCCTTTTCCGACCGGGGTATTGACCGGCCGGAAATTATTTTTTTATTTTTTATTTTTTTTTGCTTTTGACTACAAAATAATTAATGTGATTTATTGGAACTGAAATTTTTACAAAATACAATGATTTAGGTGTCTTTTTGGATACACGTAACAATCAGGGTTATCTGATCCCGATCCTGTTTTTTTACGTGTATCCAAATGACACCTAAATCACCGTATTTTATAAAAATTCGGCCCATTAAATCACATTAATTATTTTCTAATCAAAAGCAAAAAAAAAAAAAATTATTCCATTAGTCACTACCCGGTGTTTAAAAGCGGCGACTTTTTCTAACTTCAAAGAAAAGTCTAGGGGAATAAACATTTTCGGATCGGGTGAATTACTGGTAGGAATATTTTTTTTTTTTTTTTGCTTTTGATTAGAAAATAATTAATGTGATTTATTAGAACTGAAATTTTTACAAAATGCAGTGATTTAGGTGTCATTTGGATACACGTAAAAACAGAGTTGTACAGATTGTATAACCCTGTTTGTTACGTGTATCCAAAAAGACACCTAAATTACTGTATTTTATAAAAATTTTAATTTCAATAAATTACATTAATTATTTTATAGTCAAAAAAAAAAAAAAAATTCCGGCCGATCCTTAGCCCGGTTGAAAAACGCCGGTCCCCTAGAAGGACTCAACTTTAAACCCTTCCGACGGCTGACTGATTTGCAGCCTTTTTCAAATATTAAGACTTCTCCGGCCCCATCAATAACTTGTACTACAACTTATCGCCAGATATAATACTAAGAGGATAGAATAAAAAAAATAAAAAAATTAATTTTGTACACCTCAAGACCATAGCATAATAATATAAATAATATTATTAAGAGAGAATTGAGAAAATAATCACATTTTTTAGATTATGTTACACGTCTCTTTTTTCTTTTGTCTTTAAAAAATTGATTTTGTTATAGTTTCATATATTTTTAATTTTATTTTATCACAAAAATAATTATATTTTTATAATTATTGCACACGCAACGTTTATAACACCAAACAATTATTCTGGGGGGAACGGATTTAGGGACAATTATTCTGGGGGGACCGATAACTATAATGAATGGTACATCAAACCACCATGCCTAACCAAAGAAAAATTCCATTTCTATACACTTCATTTTCAACACCCATAATTCATCCACTCTTGATAATTACATCTTCCAACAGACAGAACCTTTAAATTACATTAGAAAGAAGACCTCCCCATTCACCACTGACCACACTACTGAATCTGAATCCTTTCATGCTTATAAATGGCAGAAATGCTATGCAGACATAAACAGATACCCATAATCACACGCCTCTGAGCATGCATAGCGCTTGAGCACAACTCTGATGATGCATCGGAAAGACTATAAATCCATTCTTCATTTACACGCAAGTAGTATTATTGCAGATTCAAGTTAAATTAGATATCAGCCAATTCCCGCCCCTTGGTTTCAAAAGGTAAGAATACAACAGAGAGTGCTGCAAGAAGTAATACAACCTCAAATAGAAGGACTGCAATTGCTTGATGACAACCAGTCACCAATTGGACGGCTACAAGTGGGCTTATCATGCCCCCGATTCTTCCCACAGCACTTGCAACTCCAACACCGGTCGCCCTCATAGAGGTTGGGTATATCTAAGAAAAACATAATCAAAAAAATCAATTTGATTAAAAGTTAAAAAGAGTTTCTCTAATCATATTTATGTTATCCAATAGCTTGCCTTGAAAAGAGAGAGTCAAGAATGAACAAAAGCCTTCAAGATAAGTGAATATTCAGTACGTACCTCTGGAGCATATATGTTGGCGACGGTGAATGTTCCAATGATGAACATACGGGCTCCAAATAATAAACCAGTTGTTATAATTTCATGCTGATGTAAAACTAGTGGTAGGAGGAAGATGCCACCAAACATAAACATGGATATCATGGAAAGTTTACGACCAATTCGATCCACAATGACTGCTGATAAAACAATCCCAGGCAGCTCTGAGAATAAGAGGAAAAACAACTATTAACCTTTCTAAATTCAAAGGTTATGTTTGTTTGCAAAAAAGAGATTAAACTATTTTTCTTAATTTAACACTATTTTAGATTATTTTATCCACGATGGGGATTAATAGTCCTTTAAATAGTCCTATAGACTATTTTTGTCATTTTAAGGCTATTTATGAGGGATTATATAATCGCATGATAAATCACATTTTAAACTAACAAATGACCTTATGGGACTAATAATTCCACATTAAGGGACTAATAGTCACTCGTCAAAGGATTAAATAGTCCAAAGTAGTTTAAATTAAGACAAATAGTTTAATCTCAATCATACTTTTTGCAAACAAACATAGCCTAAAGTATAAGGAGAGAACTATAAGACCTCATTACAGAAAACATTCTATCAACTTGAGTACAGTTAGAAACCCAATCTCTATATTTCGTACCTGCCAAACTAGTAACAAACACATCCGTATAAAGGTTTGCATCTTGGTTTAGGGAATTATATGAGTGCAAGAGACTTGAGCTACATTTACTTTGCCCACCGCTCAGCTCTGAGGTCAGCAATATAATTCCATAATAAGAAAATGCATTGCCAAAGAAAACCACCCACAAGAGAAGAGAGGTTTCGTCGTAATTTTGATGAGAATATCATCAGTAGGTTTGAGAAGACTGTTTTAGAAACTACCACTTCCTTTCCGGCTAGGAGTGATAATTCATTATCTACGAGTGGAGCAAATTCTTCATCCTGCTCACTCTTATGACCAGATATGAGGATGCCAGAAGGCAGTTCCTTTCGATTTACTGCTGCTACCTTTTCCAGAATGTTATGCGCAGCAGATGTTTGACCATTCATACATAAATACCTTGGAGACTCTAGTGTAAGTCCATAAAAGAGAAGTGTTGCAAAAGCTGGTACAGAGGATAGTGCAAGCAACCACCTCCAACCCAATCTTGGCATGATGATCTGCAGAACAACAAAACAATCTAAAGTCCACTCTTTTCCTTTATCTTCAAATAATAAAATAGTTGACTACTAACAGAGGAAACGGGAGAGATATAAGTACTGGAAATTTCTTTAAACAAAAAATAATGGATACTTCTATATCCAAAAAAAAATTATTGGATGTTTCAATTTTGGTTACATTGAAAAAAAACAATGAGATAATTCCCTAATTTTTTCTTCACAATGATTTTGGCCCTAATTTATGATATTATTTTAGGAGAAGGAAAGGCTGCACTAATAAGTAATAAGGCCCAAATTGCATTATGCAGCTAGTGAAACTCATAACCACACCTCACAACATGGTCAGGATGTTTTCCTGCCAACTAGGCTACACCTTATTCTCTATTATGGTCCCTCTTGAATAAGAAATATCATTCCAGATTCCGATTTGCATATCAACTCATTAATTTCCAAAAATGATTTACTTTTTACTAGGTCTTGGTTTTAATCGAAGGAAGGAAAAAGGTACCTACCAAAACCAAATTGTTGACAGTTGAAAATACCCAGTAAAATCTCTTTAATTCCTACCAATGAATATTTGAAAAGAAAAGTTGCCCTTTTGAATAGCAATAACTGAAGCAACAGACAAGACTAATGAGTAATGAGGAAGGATAACATCCTCCACCATATCAGATGTAAGTGGAGATTCACCATTGCGGTAAATGATTTTAAAATTCAGATTAAACCAAAGAAGTCTTTCTTGCCTGCTTTCTAAATGCAAACAACTCTAGATCCATGTTTCAAGCAAATGGTAGAGAGGGTGAAGTCGGTGAACATAGAATTAAAGCAAAATTGCAACAACAAAGGTTACTTGGAAGACAATTAGCTATATTGAGGGAATCCTGAACATACCCATCCAAGTGAAGCCTCAATTATTGTTCCAATTGTCCAGAAAGTCGAAAAGATAACCATCCACGTGCCTCTATTTGGGGCAGGAACAAACTCCAGAAACCAAGATGTATACACAGGCCCACCTCCCAGACCAATGCCAGCCAAAAAACGAAGAATGACCAATAATATATAATTAGGAGAGAAAGCACTTAGAAACCCAGCTCCAGTAGTCCATATAGCTATGCTCAGAAGACCCATCCTAGTGAAGGCAATAGTAAATAGATACTCTGTAACAATTATGAAAATAAACTTGAAATAGAGTTTAATCTACAAAATTGGCAAGGAGGGGAAGAACTAAGCAAATATGCTGAACTATAACTGGAATCTAAGAGCAACAAATTAATCTACAAAATTGGCAAAACAATATGATAGATTCAGCCAAAAAGAAAAATAATGCCATAAGACAGCGAACTGTTTGATCAGAAAATTTTGGAAAATTCTTTTTTTAACATATTTTCAGTGAATATGGTAATTAGCAATTATACATAAAAGAGAAGATCTGGAGAAAGGACTTGCCTCCTTCCAAAATAATCGGAAATGAGACCCCATGAATATGCACCAATAAGCATGCCCGCAAAAACCACAGTTGTTATGAGGCTCTCTTGGGTAGAGGAGAGATTCCATTCAGACTTTACAGATGGTCCTATGAAAGACAGAATCATCACCTCCATGGCCTCAGAAATGGATCCGAGTCCGGCATAAATAAGCACAAGACTTTGGAACTTCCCAAACCCAACGGCAACAAGTGCTTCATCCAGTGTATATACTGGACCATCGTGATGATCATCGACCATCTAATCGAAGGAAGTAGTTCAGGCAGAGCTTTCCTTCTTATCTACTTCCCTCAGCATAATAAACCCTTTCGACGGCTGACTGATTGATTTGCAGGCTTTTTCAAAAACTAAGACTTCCCCGGCCCCATTTATAACTAGTAACACTTATTTTAAAATGACTTATAAGTTCATATATAAGTTGTTGAGATTTATAAGTAAATGCGTTTAACATTAGTTTGATTTACAAGTTATAAGTTATAAAACTTATAACTTAAAATCAAATAAAAAATTACTAAAAATAAAAAAGAGGGACAAAATAAATATTATTATTATATTTGATCAAACAAACTTATTTTAAAATGATTTATAAGTCATTTTAAAATAAGTTATAAATACTCTTTTTTTTTTTTTATTTAAAACTCAATTTATAAGTATAAAAATAAGTCATTATCGAACAGAAAATTAGTACTCCCTCGGTTTCATAATAACTGTCTGTTTAGAAGAAATTTTTTGTTTCAATTTGTCGTTTACAACGTTTTAGGAGAATAAATTATTTATTTTTCTATATTACCCCTAACTTTTCTCATTCCGTCAATAAAATTTTTCCCTTGCATAGTTACATTAATAGTTTTCAACTTTCCATAAAAGAGTAATGATGGAATTTCATTCAAATTTTAATTCTTAAATGATAGTATTAAATGACTTTCTTAATTCATATGCATGCAACTAAAAAGACAGTTATTATGTTATTATGGAATCGACTGAATAACAAATAATTTATAAATTAATTTGACCAACTTATAAATCTTTTCCGAACATCCTAAATAAGAGGATATAATAAAAAAAATTACGAAGTACAAAATTGTAATAAAATTAATTTTGTAAAAAAGATTTGTGACACAATCTCAATAGGATCGGACCGGTTACTTTCACTGCTCTACCATGGCAATATAGCATAATAATATAAATAATATTATTAAGAGAGAATGGAGAAAATAATCACATTCTTTAGTCTTTACACGTCTCTTTTTCCTTTTGTCTTTAAAAAATTAATTTTATTACAATTTCATATTTTTTATTTCTTTTAATTTTATTTTATCTCAAAAAAATTATAATTTTATAATTACTGCATCGAATGTACCACAAATACTAGTAGACTGTAATGGCCTAATGGGAGACACAAAGATGGGAAGGGACGAACCAATAATTAAATTTAAATCTTAAATTTAATTAATTTTTTATCAATAATTAGTTATACATTATTAATTAAATAATACTCTCACTGTCCTCAAAATGGCGAGTAAAATATAATTTGCACGTATATTAAGAAAAATAAAAATAGAAAAAAGAGAAAATTTCAAATTTATGCTTAATAGCCTCACAAGATTATATAAATTAATGAGTATTTTTTATTTTTGTACCAATGGACCTCGCTAAATGACATATTCTGTGACGCCCCCAAAATAGGTATACAACACCCATTCTGAGTCGCCAAAATACATGGTATAGAAAGCAAACTACAACTTTGACAATATGGATGTCGTGTAGAATACGACAATACAATTTATGAGTTTGAATCAAATATTGTCTTCAGACATAATATACACACCCAAATAAGTCCTCATTAATTATTCATACACTATTTTACTGAAATAGTGAGGGACAAATAAAACATCTTCCTAGAACCATCACTCCATACCCCCGACTCGATCCTACTATGTTTCTCACCTCCCGAGAAGAAAAATGGAACAAAAGGAAAAAGATGAGCTCAACTAGCCCAAGTAAAGAAGAATATTATGACTAAGATAATATACAACAAATTATCGTTAGTCTTCAACAGGAAAAATCTAATAGAATACAATAGACAACAAGTTTTAGATCAACAAATGCAAATGAAAACAAGAATCCATTAGAAGAGTCACGTAGAGAAAGAATTCTACCGTCTTCTAAGGTTTAAAAGTCCATCATCAATAGTTTATCACCGTAATAACAATCAATATACATCTTTAATCATCTTTGCACTGACGGGCCAAAGATATTCATTTATATCACCAAGTTGGTCATGTTCATCTCAACACTGCTCATCTTTTGCACTACGTGCCAAAGATATTCATTTATATCACCATTTAGGTGAGGATGATAAAAAACATTTTTAAAAAAGCGAATCCAATTGAAACAAAATGACAAGGATTAAGGATTAATGATTAAGTACTTTGTTTTACCCATGTCCAAAAATACTTGAAAATAATCATATTGGTGTAAAATTCAAGAATGATCAAAACATGGATACAATCAAAGCTAGTATCCGAATAGATATTTTGGACAAAAAGAAAAATTTTATTTTTCTTGAATAAAGGCCGTGATTCGTGAATAAGGTCGATATCGAATGAATAGTCTTATACGTGAATAAGAACCCCGACACAACAAGTTCCAAATTTGATAAAAAAGTTCACCAATACTTGGCATAATGATATTGAAGAAAAAATATCATTTAAGAAGAAAATAATACCCCTTACCTCAAAATAACCAAATCTTCGATGAATTTTAGGTATAGTCTTGTATGTAAACTCGCACCAGTATAGTAACACTCAAAGTATACTCACAAGAATACGTTCGATAATTTAGAGAGAGAAAGAGAAAACTTTGTTTACGGTGTGATTTTCAATTCTAACTTAGCCTCTATTTATAGGAAAATGTTAACGCCAAAAGGAGACTAAATTAATAAATTATTATTATTTAAAATTACATTTCTCGCATGCCATTTGAACACTTCACCACCACCAACCTTGACCCAATTTCCAAAGTGACCCATTTCACATGTTCAAACAAGAGTGGGTCCCACCCATTATTTAATAAAATTATTTTATCTTAGAAACTTCAATAATTCGTAGAAAATAGCTCGTTTATCGGAAAAATTAAACTCGAGACTTTCCATGGGAAATTCCATTCTCTAAAACTTTGCGAAGAAAATTATTCCAAATTCCAAATGAAATTGAAAGAAATCCACAAAGCAGGCGATTTACGAGCCTATAATCAATTTTTGTCCAAGAATTATGTCCACCAAACACACAAAACATATGTTAAATATTTAATGCCACAAAATACTCTACCTCCTCATATACTCATATATCCCACATTCATTATAAAAATATCACCAGTTAATATATTATTAAAATAATATATTTAAATGAATTATTTTATCGAGGAAAAAGATAAAATATTAATTTTCAACAATTGTCACATTAAAATTTTCTCCATCTATATCCACATAAAATAAATATTTTCTTTATCATAATAATCAATAATTACTTATTTAAAAATAATATTCTGTAATTACAGAAGATCTTGTGACCCGGTAGTTTCAGGAAAGAGGGGCTTTCCAATAAGGATTTCTCTACTTACGCTAAAGCAATTAGGTGACCAAACCTCTCCTTAGATGTAACTTTCTAGACATTGCCAATAATGTTATATCGATAATATTATTCAAATAATATGAATGATTGATTTGATAATGGAAAATATTGTGTAATGACAATTATTGAAACAACAACAATACAAAATATCAACGCAAAGACAATTATTGAATCAATAAAATATAATATTGAAGCGAAGAACTATTGTAACAATTATTGAGTAGTGGCCTTCACGTAAGGATCAATAATTCAATAATCTTAATACCGTCTGGTATCATCGCTTGTGCAACCACGCCAGACATCAGTATTTTAACCACCGAGGTAACCCCAAGTGTTAATGGTAACAATTTACGTCGTTATTTATAAAACTCAATCTTTGTCGTTTTCCTTCATCCAACCGTTTTTTCGTTATGGGGCCCACTAATGATGCTAAGGCGTCATACGGAGATTCAAACAAAAGAATATTCCACGACCAAACGAATATTCCCCGACAATAATGAATATTTTATAACCACTTGCTTATTTTGTAAACTTTGCACATTTCACCCATAACCAAAGAATTATATCAAATTAACCCTTATTAATTTAGAATAATGAATAAAGGAAAATTCAATTTTATTTATAATAAGTTGGGGTCTTACAGTAATGGTGGGGTCACATTAACTCTTGGCCAAAATCTCTCCCCTTTAACCACTCTCAACATTTCTGAATATGTTCTCACATATGTTTGTGCTTTAAACCAGTGTGTCACAAAATCTGCAGGATTGAATCTCATATAGAACATAGCTGCACATGCATGTGGACAAGGAATTCCACTGAGCTCCCAAGCCTTACAAGCACATGTGTGAAGTTACAAATCCACTGTGTACCCATCAGCTGCAATCCTAGATGTTACCTCAAACTGCAGATGTCCATCAGATATAGACAACATATTTGGCGTAGATCCTCGATGTTCTTGTCATGTAAATTTTTTGGTCTTGGACAAATATTCCATTTCTTGTTCTTGGCTATATCTCTTTTTTGTTGCAGTCTAGTCATTAGGAGTTGTCTGATATCTTCTAATAATTCAATCAATGGCTTGCCTCTTGATTGAATTATATATCCATTGAAACACTCACATAGGTTGTTGTCCACTATGTCACACTTTGCATCAATCTTGAAAAATGCCTTACACCATTTCCTAGGAGTCCTAGCCATCAAGAAATCATAAGCTCCTTCATCTAACTCCTTAATTTTATCCATCTCATCCTCAAAATCAATTGTAGTTGTAGATTTTGCAGCCCTCCAAAAGGTTTTTTTCAAAGCTATACCCCTATACCTCTTTCTCAGATTGGCATAAATATGCCTTGCACAATTCTCGGTTTTGAGTAAGGAAGCTTGAGAAATTTAATGCACCCTCTAATCCCCGCAATACAAACATAGGACAATATGTTAAAGCACATCACATATATTAGTATTTACCCTAAGATTGAAATATAACATGTATAACAAATAAGTAGCTGATATTTACCTTTTGTTGATCACTAATGAATGTCCACCCTTCACCATCTTCTAAATTCAGGTCATCTTTGAGCAAGCCCAGAAACCAATCCCACGAGTCTCTATTTTCTCCCTCTCTGTTGCCAAGAGATTGGAAACATTTGGTTGTTTCCATCTCTACCTCATCGCAGACTTAAGAGCGCCCCAATGCAATGACCTTTTAAAAAGCAACCATCCGGTCAATTACTTTCCTACAACCAATTAGCATGCCCACTCTAAAAGCCTTAAATCCAATATACTGATTTTCTAAATTCAGGTGCACCAGAATGAAATACTTGGTACAAGTCAGTTGTAATCGAGATTTGATCTTCTTAACTCCTCGATATATCCATGCAACTTGGCATAATGTTCTTTCTTGTTCACCATCAACTCTTGCAAAGCAAACAAGTATGCAGACTATAACATTTGTCTATTGACACAGAAACTAGAAAGTTCTTTTTCATATAAGACTGGATGTGACGCCCCCAAAATAGGTCCATTCCATCCAACCCATTCTGAGTCGCCAAATACATGGTACAGAAATAACTACAACTTATTTTTACAACATATAAAGCGTGAGTTTAAATACGAGATATTGCCATCTAGACAATATCCACACGCAAATAAATCCCCATCATAATTATTGATACATTATTTTACAAAATGGTGAGGACTACTAAACAACCCTCTCTAGAACCTTCATTCCATACCCCACTAAGACTTTCGCTACATTCTCGCCTCCGAGAAGAAAAATGGATCAACAAGGAAAAGGGTGAGCTCAACTAGCCCGGTAAAGAATATTATGACTAAGATAATATACAACAAATTATCGTTAGTCTCCAGCGAGGAAAAATATAATAGAATACAATAGACAACAAGTTTTAAATCAATATTCGCAGTGAAATAATAATTCATTAGAAGAATTAAGTAGAGAATGCAAACTACTATCTTCTATGTATGAATTTTAAAGTTCATAAATCTATTTTTATCCTGTAACATCAATCAATATATATCGAGATCAAATATTCATCCTTGCACTTTACGGGCCAAGGACATTCACGATTGGTCATGTTCATCTAAACACTGTTCATCTTTTGCACTACGGGCCAAAGATATTCATCGAAATCAATCATCTTTGCACTACTGGCCAAAGATATTCATCGAAATCAATCATCTTTGCACTATGAGGCCAAAGATATTCATCGAAATAAATCATCTGCACTACGTGCCAAAGATATTCCATAATATCATCATTTAAGACCGAGGATGATGAAAATATTTTTAAAAAAGCGAATTCGGTGAAAAAAATGACAAGGATTAAGGATTAAGGATTCGTACTTTTGTTTTATCCACGCCCAAAAATATCTCAAAAATAATCATAGTGGTGTAAAATTCAAGAATGATCAAAACATGGATACAATCAAAGCTAATATCCATAATAGATATTTTGGACAAAAAGAAGAAATTTCATTTTTCGATTGAATAATTGTCGTATTCATGAATAGTCTGAGTATCGTGAATAAGTAAATCAGACACCAAAAAGATAGAAATTTCAAAAAAAACATCTTCACGCTTCGTGAATAAGTACTCGTGAATAAGAACTCGTGAATAGTAACTCATGAATAGTAACTCATAAATAGTAACTTATGAATAAGTAACCTGAGCATGAAAAAATTCCAAATTTGATAAAAAGTTCCAACCAATATTTCAAAGATAATGATATTGAAGAAATAATATCATTTGAGAAGAAAATAACATCCCCTTACCTCGAAAAGACAAGACTTCTAAGTAAAAACAGGATATAAAGCTATGACTTAAACTTCAGACCAGTATAGCAATACTCAAAGTATACTCAAAATACTCATAAGAATAAACTCGATAATATAGAGAGAGCAAACTTGATTTACGTGTGATTTTCAATTCTAACCTAAGCACCTATTTATAGGAAATTGCTTAGAACACCAAAGCAGAAAATTTATTATAATATTAATATATATATATTAAGTTTTCTACGCAACCTTTGAATCTGATTTCCAGCCAACTAACACATGTAAAATGAGGCTCACACATCAAAAAAACGTTTTTCTATTATAAAATAATTAAAACTTCTAAAAATCAATTATTTCGGAGCTTCGGAACTTCAATAATTCACAATAAATAGCCCTTTTGCCAGAAAATTCAAATCTTGCGAGTTTTTATAGGAAATTCAATTCTCTACAACTTTACAGAAGAAAGTTTTTCCAAATTCCAAAATGTAAATTGACCAAGAAATCCACAAATGGGCGATTTTACGGTATAATCAAATTTCGATTCAATAAATGGGGTCCAATGAGACATGTTTAACATGTTTTAAACATTTTGGTAACAAAAATACTCCTCCTCCACATATACTCATATATCCCACATTCATCGTAAAAATATCATCGTTAATATATTATTAAAATAATATATTTAAATGAATTATTTTATCAGAAAAAGATAAAATATTAATTTTCAACAATTGTCACTATAAAAAATTTCTCCATCTATATCCACATAAAATCAATATTTTCCTCATCATATGAATCAATAATTAATTATTCACAAATAATATTACAGAATCACAATATTGACAACAAAGCGGTCCAGGAAAGAGGGCTTTCAATAAAGATTTCTCTTCTGGTGGCCTTGATTAGGTGACCAAACCTCTCCTTAGGATGAACTTTCTAGACATTGCCAATAATGTTTTCTAATAATATTATTCAGATAATATGAATTATTGCTTCGATAATGAAAAATACTGTGTAATGACAATTATTGAAACAACAACAATATAAAATATCAATGCAGCAATTATTAAATCAATAAAATAAAATACTGAATAGTAATTACTGTAACCATTATTGAGTAGTGCCTTCTTACGTAAGAATCAATAATGGGTGCAATACTATAAGTGTCTTCTTGTGCAATAACAGCAGACATCGTGTTTTAAACCACCGGGTATTCCAACAGTGTAAACGGTAACAACTACGTCATTATTTTTAAACAACTTATTTTTGTCGTTTTCTTCCTCCAATCGCTTTCCGTTATGGGGCCCACACATGGCTGCGCCGTCGTACGAATATTCCCCGACAGTACGAATATTCCACGACCAAACGAATATTCTCCGACAATAATGAATATTATATCACCACTTGCTTATTTAAAATATTTGCGCATTTTACCCATAACTAACCACATTAATCAAATCCACCCTTACTATTTCAAAATAATAAATAAAGGAAATTCCTTTTATTTAAAAAATTTTTGGTCTTACAACCTCCCTCCTTATGAAATTTCGTCCTCGAAATTGACGACGATACACAGTGTTTGAAAAGATGAAAATACCTCGCTTTCATTTTCGTTTCCAACTCCCAGTTATTTCCTCAATAAGCATGGTTTCTCCACAAAACTTTAACTTGTGGTATAACCCCAATACATGGGACATGTTCTTTCCTATCCAAGATCTTGACAGTACCTCCTCGACGTTAAGTCTTCCATTATCTGTGTCGGGTTCTAACTCAATGGCGTGGTTGGTCGTAACATCGATACGTGAAAAGCGTTATGAACACGCGTCATACTTGGCGGTAAAAGCGAGTCTATAGGCCACGGTTCCTATTCGATCGAGAATTTCAAATGGATTAATAAATCGAAGGTTTGAGTTTTCCTCACCTCACCGATTCTCGCTTTTGAAATAACAACTTCACGACCTCCTTCTTCAAATTCATCACCCGGTGTGTAGCTTGAGCGACTTTAACTTTATCGATTAAAGTCGATTATACTCGTATATCATCACGTGGGTACCTAGAGTTTTCATCTCCATCTCTATTATTTGTAAATTATCTGAAATGAGTCTTTGACAATATCGTACTCGTCTTGTATCACGATCTTCTACTCAACACGTCGGCTACCACGTTCGCTTTTCCAAGGCGGTATGGTCGAACATGTGCTTGAAATGAGTCTCCTCTTGAGTTCTTCAAGCTCTTCCCACATTCTTTGCTCCATTCGAATTTTGTATCTCTACGAGTTAAATTGCGTTAATGGAATAGCGATTCGAGAATATCCTTCAACGAATCTCGATAATAACCAACTAAGCCTAAAAAGCTACGTATTTTGATTACCGAAGCTTAGGTTGTTCTCAATTGTGACTCATATACCAATCTTGGATAAGACGTTACAATGAAACCTATCGGTTCTTTATCGCACGAATATGGTGTCCCCTACGGAGATGCGGCAGTGCATTCCACAAAGGAAGTCACCAGATAGAGGCTCGGGTATCAACTTCTACAGATTGGGTTTTTAACTCACGAAGTTCAATAGAGCCATTCGATATGAGATTTTAGAAATGGGTTTTGTCTTGGGATTTAAAGTCGATACAAATTAAATATCACGCCCGGGAGTAGGCAAGAAATTCTTCAGAAATACGTCGGAAAAATCAATAACAACGGGAATATTATTCAAATCGGCGTGTCTTTATTCAAATCCATAACATGGACTAAGAAAGCTTGACATTCGCTTTTTAATAAACAAATGGCTTTATAATTTAATATGAAAGAGTTTGACTTCAATGGTTTGGTTCTTGAATTGAATAACGAGAGTTGCTTGAGAATATGAAAACTGAAATAACAACCTTACGAAAGCAATAAATTTTGGCATGATGAGTAGTTAACCTTAAAATCACATCAAAAACAAATATCTCTATAGAAATAAGGTTAACGGTAATGTGATAGTGCCAACTGAATCAAGCAAGATTTCTAAACAACGGATGTAATAAAAGTTTCTTAACTGAGTCTCCACAGATAAAGTCAAAGTCTAATTTCTCCGTAGTCAAATTCAAACGTTGAGTACAAACGAAAAGAGATAAAAGAATGGGTAGAACAAATTATCTAGTAAGGTATAAACTTCGCAAGAATTTATAATTAACTAACCGTGCTAACCGTTCGGGTTCCTCGCATTTTGAGAAGTCACGAAAAACGCTCTTCCAAGAACCGGCCGATTTCGACTTATCAGGACATCCTTTTGAGTCACCATCCCATTGGACTTGGTTTTATTCATCAGTACACTCTCGAGCTATATGTCCTTCCTTTCCACAATTATAGCATACCAAAGCTGTTGTGGGCGGTTTGGTGATATGTCCTCTTTCCCGCATTTATAGCAGATAATGACCGGTGGTCGTTCTCCTCCCTTGGAACCGATTCTTTCTTTGACGTCTTCACATGGTTATTGTTGAACCTTCTTCTTGAAATGTCTACTTGAGTCACCTCTCCTATTATCATGGCCACGATTACCACCAGTAGTGGTTACCGCTTTTTATCAGTATTCTTTCCTCCCCATTGGTTATCATCGTTTTGATGATCATTGCCACCGAAATATGACCACGGTTGTGGTCCCTCGGTTGAACATACTCGTTATCACGCCTAATAATTGAGCCTCATTTACAACATCCCGAATATAAAGAAAATTTATGAGAGATAAGATATTGTCGAATCTCGGGTTTTAGACCCCTCGTAAACACACGCGTCATTCGTTCCTCATTTTCCACCAAATGAGGTGCAAACACGACAACTCCGCAAACTTCGCCTCATCTTTGAGACACGTCGTATGTTGTTTCGCTCGATCTAATAAACTCCACTTCCTTCATATAGACGAACACTTTCGGGAAAGTATTTGTCATTAAATAGTTTCAAACGTCTCCCAAGACATCTTTGGCCTTAATTTGGATGGGTACGCTTCATGAGACTCCCACCGTGAGTCTCGCCTTCGCCACGGAACATAAAGGTGGCGAATGGAACCTTCTGTTCCTCGTGCATCCCAAAACATCGAATATCTTGGTAATTTGCTTGACCCATGTTTCGCCATGCATGATCGGATCTGGCTTTCCCTTAAATTCGGTGGTCCCAACTCTTTGAAGCGCTAACATTTGTGACAACCCGTGAATTGCTATCATTTCTCTCCTATGTTTTGAACACGAAGTCTCCTCAAATCGATTTTTGCATGAAGCGCAAAAAGCTTCTAAACATCCGTCGTTTATCGTCTGCTTTCCGGTGGTATTGTTTTACAGGAGGTACATTGCCGACTGTTGACGCGATTCTCCTCGTTGGTGAAAGACAGCATCTCCACGGCCTCATTCACTCCATTGTTAATATTCTCGGTCGACATTCTCAAATCATCGTCATAAAACAAGGGTTAATTAAGGAAATCAATATATCACATAATATCCCTATATACTAACCAACTAACAAATAAGCTTAGGTAGGACACCTTTAGCGAAGGATTTACTCGTCTCTCCCCTCCTAGTTCTATTCCCGATCTCCATGGGATATCATATCCCTAAGCTCGATACCAATGTGGCGCCCCCAAAATAGGTCCATTCCATCCAACCCATTTCGAGTCGCCAAATACATGGATGCGAAATAACTACAACTTTATTTTTTACAACATATAAAGCTGTGAGTTTAAATACGAGATATTGCCATCAAGACAATATCCACACGCAAATAAATCCCCATCATAATTATTGATACATTATTTTACAAAATGGTGAGGACTACTAAACAACCCTCTAGAACCTTCATTCCATACCCGACTAGTACTTCATTACATTCTCGCCTCCCGAGAAGAAAAATGGATCAACAAGGAAAAGGTGAGCTCAACTAGCCCAAGAAAGAATATTATGACTAAAATAATATACAACAAATTATCGTTCTTTCTCCAACAGGGAAAAATATAATAGAATACAATAAACAACAAGTTTTAAATCAATATTCGCAATGAAATAATAATTCATTAGAAAAGTTAAGTAGAGAATGCAAACTACTATCTTCTATGTATGAATTTTAAAGTTCATCGTCTATTTTATCCTCGTAACATCAATCAATATATATCCGAGATCAAATATTCATCCTCGCACTACGTGCCAAGGACATTCACCGATTGGTCATGTTCATCTAAACACTGTTCATCTTTCAGACTACGGGCCAAAGATATTCATCGAAATCAATCATCTTTGACTACAAAGCCAAAGATATTCATCGAGAAATCAATCATCTTTGACTACTGAGCCAAAGATATTCCATAATATCATCATTTAAGACCGAGGATGATGAAAAATTTTTAAAAAAACGAATCCAAAGAAAAACAAAATGACAAGGATTAAGGATTAAGGATTAGTACTTTGTTTTATCCACGTCAAAAATACCTCAAAAATAATCATAGTTGTGTAAAATTCAAGAATGATCAAAACATGGATACAATCAAAGCTAATATCCATAATACATATTTTGGACAAAAGAAGAAATTTTATTTTTAAATTGAATAGTGTCGTATTCATGAATAAAGGTCAGATATCGTGAATAAAGTGTGAGTACGTGAATAGTAACTCAGACACCAAAAGATAGAAATTTCACAAAAAACATCTTCACGCTTCGTGAATAGTACTTCGTGAATAAGTAACTTCGTGAATAGTAACTCATGAATAAGTAACTTATGAATAGTAACCCCAAGCATGAAAAAGTTCCAAATTTGATAAAAGTTCCAACCAATATTTCAAAGATAATGATATTGAAGAAATAATATCATTTGAGAAGAAAATAACATCCCTTACCTCGAAAGATGAGTCTTAGTTGAAACAGGATATAAAGCTATGACTTAAACTTGCATCAGTATAGCAATACTCAAAGTATACTCAAAATACTCACAAGAATAAACTTCGATAATATAGAGAGAAAACTTGATTTACGGTGTGATTTTCAATTCTAACCCAAGACCTATTTATAGGAAATTGCTTAGAACACCAAAGCAGAAAATTTATTATAATATTAATATATATATTAAGTTTTCTACGCAACCTTTGAATCTGATTTCCAGCCAACTAACACATGTAAAATGAGGCTCACACATCAAAAAAACGTTTTTCTATTATAAAATAATTAAAACTTCTAAAATCAATTATTTTGAGCTTGAACTTCAATAATTCACAATAAATAGCCCTTTTGCCAGAAAATTCAAATCTCGCGTGTTTTTATAGGAAATTCAATTCTCTACAACTTTAAAGAAGAAAGGTTTTCCAAATTCCAAACAGAAATTGACCGAAATCCACAAATGGGAGATTTTACAGGCTATAATCAAATTTCAGTCAATAAATGGAGTCCACCGACATGTTTAACATGTTTTAAACATTTTTGGTAACAAAAATACTCCTCCTCCACATATACTCATATATCCCACATTCATCGTAAAAATATCATCGTTAATATATTATTAAAATAATATATTTAAATGAATTATTTTATCAGAAAAAGATAAAATATTAATTTTCAACAATTGTCACTATAAAAATTTTCTCCATCTATATCCACATAAAATCAATATTTTCCTCATCATATGAATCAATAATTAATTATTCACAAATAATATTACAGAATCACAATATTGACAACCAGGCAGTTCCCAGGAAAGAGGGGGCTTTCCAATAAAGATTTCTCCTTACTGGCGCGCAATTAGGTGACCAACCCTCTCCTTAGACAGAACTTTCTAGACATTGCCAATAATGTTTTCTAATAATATTATTCAGATAATATGAATTATTGCTTCGATAATGAAAAATACTGTGTAATGACAATTATTGAAACAACAATATAAAATATCAATGCAGCAATTATTAAATCAATAAAATAAAATACTGAATAGTAATTATCGTAACCATTATTGAGTAAAGTGCCTTCTTACGTAAGAATCAATAATGGGTGCAAGATCGCAAGTATCTTCTCGCAATAACGCGGCAGACATCGTGTTTTAACCAACGGGTATTCCAACAATTGTAAACGATAACAACTACGTCATTATTTTTAAACAACTTATTTTTGTCGCTTTTCCTCCAATCGCTTTCGTTATGGGGCTCACACACGGTCAGGCTGTGGTGCATACGAATATTCCTGACAAAGCATCACGAATATTCCACGACCAAACGAATATTCTCCAAATAATAATGAATATTATATCACCACTTGCTTATTTAAAATATTTAAGATTTTACCCATAACTAACCACATTAATCAAATCCACCCTTACTATTTCAAAATAATAAATAAAGGAAATTCTTTTTTATTTAAAAAAATTTCGGGGTCTTACACTGGATATCAATCAGTCTCCAATTCCTGAATTCTTTAAGTTCTGTATTCAAGGTCTTTGCAAGCCACTTAGCATTAACTTGCCTATTCACTAAAGTTTTTGAACATTTGTGTCTTTTTCTCATTGATCTAAGTTGAAATGTTGGTTGAAACTGAACTTTAGATTCCCATACTTTCACAGGACAATTTTTGTTATTCATACACCTCCCTCTAACCCTATGTTTTTCACTTTTCACAAATTTTAAATCTAAAACCTTTTGTTAATGACCAATTAACAACTGCACTCTTGAATTCTTTCTTGTTTGCAAATAACATACCCAACTCTAAGTTTGTCCCCATGATTTTGGTGTTGGGGTTATACACTGGGAAAGGGTTTTGCCTCCACACAAGTGTATCATCCTCAGAGTCAACTTCCTCAGGACTGTCATTTTCTACTTGATTAGAGTCATAATCTTCAGTATCCCCACTATCTGTTTCACTTTCATTCCAATAGTCATCATCACTTGGTCTTCTACAGAATTTTCACACTCAACAGTATTCTCTTCTACAGATTTTTCACACTCAACAGTTGGTTGTTTTACTTTTTTTTTCTTTTCTTTATATTCTCTAGTTTTTTTTCTTGCCTCAATTATTTCTTCATCATCAGTTAGAAACATTTCTTCTTCCTCCTCCTCAAACATATCACTATCACTAGAAGAACTTGAGTCCTCATAGTTATTTTCTTCCATCACCACATCACTATCATGACTAATATCAGTTATCAAAACCACCTGTTTAGCCTGTTTATCCCTATTCCTAGCATTAGTAGCATGTTTGTCATGTGTAGTCTGTTTAGTTTGTTAACCCTGTTTACCCCCTTCACAATCATGCTCAAGATAAATCTCAACATGTTTATAATCTACAACTTCATCTAACATCATATTTAGGTCATCATCATTTGCAAGATTTTTAAATTGCCCACATTTGAAAGTTCGGGCATTACGTAATATAAACCAATTACATCATTGTTCCCAAAACCCTCACACATTGTCTTCAGTTTCTCAAAATTCAATTCAAAATAAGGGATTTGAAAGTTATCAATTCTCCCATAATCATAATGGAAAACAGGATGTAACCCAAATAAACCCCCATGGTGGAGTTCCACTTCCAAGTTTCTACAATAAAAAAACCATAAACATGAATTAAAAAATTATAACTGGACATACAATAATTGAATTGTCTTGCCTCCTATGGCCTATAAACAATTTTATATCAATTTTCTTTGAAGAAAAATATGCATTTGTATATAATTTATAGAAACCTCAGGTACTCAATGCTCAACACAGATTATAAACCCCAATAGAGTAGCTCAATAATAGAGTAACTCAATAAAAACAGAGGGAAAAGTCATACTTGGGTGGACAATATTTACCAATAATTTACAGTAAATTAAATAAAATGTTTGACTAGGGAACAAAAAGACAGTCCACAGACAACATAAGGACCACAAGAAGTTAATAACAATATAACAAACAACAATAGACAACAGACAAGTTTATATTTCTAATGAAAACAGAAATCAACGACAATAGACATGTGAAGGTAAATAAAGGGTGCACAATAGACAGATAAAGGGGTATAAAGAGGCGACAGATAAAGGGGGAATAAAGTCAGATTTCGAGAGGAATAAAGTCAGATTTTGAGACATTTACACCATTTCCCCACCACAGAGTACTTTCAGGCCCTTTAATTAGCAAAAGAACGACCGAATCAGTCTTCAATTTGACGAAAGTAAGAAACCCTAGGTTTTCCTTTGTGCATGTGAGAGGATCAGAGAAAGCGACAGATGAAGATCAAAAGAAATGAGATAGAGACTTATCGAGAGAAGGAGACTTATCAGATTTGAGCGCGAATGAATTTTATTTTAATTTGGGGGAAATTGGATTGAATGTTATACATAATAATCCTTGCGAATAAAAATCAGCTAACCCGTGGTGCTCGGGTGGTAACTGATTTGAAGCTTTGAGTGGGAGGTCTGGAGATCGAATATTAGCAGTAACAAATTTTTTAGTTCAATCCCAAAATTTTCCACGTCATATATGCCACATGTAAAATAAAAATAAAAAAAATTCACGTCAAATATGCCACGTGTGCCACGTAGGCACCACGTCAGCAAGTTAATGCATATCTGGCAACACAGGGGCTTGAAGTCCAAATTTTTAAATAGAAAAGGGCACAAAATGCGTTGACCAAAAGAAAAGGGCTCAAAACCCAAAAATCACTAAAGTTCAGTGGTCACATTTGCATTTTACCCCTCTATAATATGAGGATTCACCTTACGTTTCTACGATAATAGAGAGTAGGGTGACTTAACTTTACGATCGTATACGGTGTACATTTGAAACTTGCACAACTGTGGGCCTCTATATTTTCTATATTTTTTATGTTAGTTCTCAAAATATAGTATTTTTCATATTTAAACCCTAAACTGTGACTATTGTTCATGTTTAGTCCTCAATCTATAATCTTTCATATTTAATACCCTTCAATTGCTATATTTTTATAAAGTTAAATAACAATTATAGAAATAATAAAGTCCAAGGACGAAAGACGTGAAAAAAATAGTTTGAACACTAAACACGAAAAACAACTATTCCCTCCGTCCCAGGATAAAAGTCCTGGTGGATTTTTCACGCATATTAAGAAGATGAATAAAATGACAAAATTGCCCATAATAATGTCATTAAATATGAAGAGAGAATTAGAATAAGAAAAGTATGAGATATTTAATGCTACGGGTATAATAAGAAAATATGTGTAAAAGTTTGGTTATTAAAGGAAAAAAGATATTTAACACGAGACTACCCAAAATAATAATAAAGACTTTTTTCATAGAACGGAGTATAATTTAGAAACTAACGAAAGCTTTATCCCTATTTATAATACCAAGGGGAAGGAAAAAAATAACCATCCTCTTGAGAGTGTATCATAAATGTCCTTTCATTTGCATTTACAAAATTTGTTTGATTACAATTTTGTTATTATTGTTCTTATTTTATTTTTTATTCTATGCTCATAATTATGGGTGGATCCAAGATCTATTCTCAGTACGGACAGATTTTTTTGGGTTGAAGACTAAAGTGAAGGGCTGAAATTTAGTGAGTTAAAAATCGAAAGTTTAAATACATTATACACCGTGTGTTTAATTTTTTTTAAATGGTAGTAATTTAAGTTTTATTTTTGCCCTCTAAATTTAATTTTTTCATAATTCTGTCTCTCTTATATTTATTATATTTTATTTTTGTCCCTATCCTCGTATCTATATAAAACTCTCTCTCTCCTCAATTATCTTCTTAGGCCCAGCTTTATCTTTTGTCCAGATTTTTCGTCTCTCAATTGTGCACGTCTTTTATGGGAGTGGTTAGTATGAAGTTTATTTTTGAGTAAGTTGATCGATTAATGTAATAGAATACGCAGCATGCGGTGAGGCTACACAAGATTTTATTAATCAATTAACCAACTTACCCAAAAATTAACTTCGTACTAACCGAATCCGTCTTTTTACTATGAACCAGTTGAGGAATATGTATAGACATTAGTTGTACGTCTTTTGTTTTGTCCCCACTTCCCAGGTTTCGTAAGCCTCCCAAATATGATAAGAGTTTTTTGTTCATTATTTGGCTGAGGTGGATTTCTTTTTATATGGTAGCGTATACGTTTTAAATTATAAGATATTTTCAAAAGTTAATTTAAAATATTCAAATTCAAAATTAACATTATTTACAAATAATTATAAATTAATAAATCTTATAATTATTAATATTTTAATATAATTTATAATATTTATTATTTGTATTAATTAAAGTAAAACAATTTTTTGTTAATTTTAAATTTAAAATATTTTAAATTAACTTGGTCAATAACAATATTGTAATTTAAAATGAAAGGAATATTTTATTAAATTGGAGTCGTTCCAAAAGAAAAGCCCCATGCGCATATTTGACAAATTATAAGCATATAATTTATTTCACCTCTACCTCTAAATGTTTAATTTAGTAGTAATAAGTGTATGAATTTGTGATGATAAATCTAAGACTCCTTCCTGAATATGAAATGAAGATCGTGTGCAAAACACAATAAATTTTAAAATAATTAATAATTTTAAAATATTTAATAGTTGATAATTTATAACTGTCGAATTAAATACAATTCTTTAAAGATCTACAAAATAATCAAAATTTAAATTCTAAATTAACTTAGATGGTCAAAGGCTCTTCACACAACCCTGAATCACCCTTGAAAACCCGTCAAAAGAAAAATATAGCATTAATCAAATGTCTAGTAGAACAAGGTCTCAAGCTTAAATACCGATGAAAATATAATCTCCAAAGTCCAGACATAATATAACTGAATCAACAAAATTAGTGAAACAAACAGAAGGCTGAATCAAATTGGCTAAGTGGTTATTTCATAATGAACTCATAACAAAACATAAATTTACATTGCCACACATGTAAAACAAAATAATATCACACATGCAAATCATACATTGGACCGCAAATCCAAATGCATGCAAATCGAAAGGTGTGTCTAACACAAACATCATCAATCCGCAAAGCAAAACAGAAATTAGGATCAATCCATGCACATCCTGAACAAATATATCAAATGGCCAAAACTCACACCCAGAACAACATACATAAGGATTGATACGCCGTTGACTGATCACACCGCCACATAAAGTGTCATATCTCGGTGCCAAGAGAACATGTTTGTAATACGATGTCACAACACGTGTGACATAACCCTAACAAAAGAGTTCTAAACGTACATGTTGAATTAATTCAAATTATAGACAAAATACCTCCAAAGTAATGTAATAACATATATCACTCTACAAAGATCAACAAAGTTCTATGCATGAAAAATAAGTTCAAAAGAAAATAAAATATGAACTTCATAACATCTAGACCGAACCAAAGCAAAATAAAACAAAATTTATTAATATTTAATTATAAAAAAATATGAGTTATTACAATAAATTTGAGAACAATTATATATATATATATATATATATATATATATATATCGTTTTTCATTTTGTTTTTTTTTTGAAATTTTATTGATTCAACTCATCTGCTACAAATAAAAGAATAATACTAAAATGAACATTTTGTAACAAGAAAGTAGGTACATTAAAATCCATCGAATGAGCAAGTGCCGCTAATCCATGAGCTAACACGTACTGTCCAACAGGAGTATCAGTTGGACATCTGATGTGCCATTATTCTATTCCAGGTAAAGACAATAAGACATAACATAATAGTAGCTTTTACTTGAGCCCAATTCAAGTAAAATTCGACATGCATTCTAAGCAATAATTATCAAATAAATCAGATTGATTTTTCGATCAAAAATACTTCAACTCATTGAGCGAAATACAGAAAAAAAAAGGAAAATTCATGGACCGACCCATCATCTCCCTTCCACCCCGCTCCGTAGGAACTAACTCCAAGAAAGAAGGTGCGCTTTCAGTTCTGTCGGTGCTTAAAATAATTTTGTCTTCTCTATATTACTATATCTCTAGAGTCAATAATTTTATACGAGAAACTACTGAATTCGCATCGTGAATACTAAATGGGCCCTACACTCCCCATGAATTTAATCAAGAGCGGTCAATATTTCAATCTAAAAAAATATGATTACAAATAAAAATTAAATAACAATATATAAGTAAAATCACAAAATATAAATTTCTACCGGTCCAAAATTGTTAAAATTCTTTACAAAACCATTATTGGATGTTTCATTTCTTGCAACTGTTTCATAATTGCTTCATTATAAATGGTACTCTATCAAATACATTTTTCTTAATGTAAGTACTGAGTCATTCTCCAAAATATAAAATCAATATTAACTTTTTGAAGTAAATTTAAAGTAATTTTAAATTGATATAAATAAATTTTATTTTAAAAAAAAATACAATTATGAAAAATGTTAAATGAATCATATTAATTAATTTAAATTTTCTCAAACTAACTTTAAAATATCAAACTTAATTCTTTATTTTGCAACAACTCTTTTTTTTTCCTTCCCTTTTTTCCCCGTACCCCATGGTAGCCGGAAATTAAAAAAAAAATGTAGATCCGTTTCTGCTCATGTGAGAAAATTTGTAAAAATATCAAATTTTACTTATAGAAATATCAAGTTCCTACAATAATATAAGCGTCGTAGAAAAAAGTTTTGTTTTTTTAATGTCCTGAAAAAAAATTAAACATTTTAAAACATCAATATGATCAAACACAAACAATGGGGACAAGGTGTATAATGAATAGAACAACATATCTGAATCAAATCTCTTAAACATCGATCTAGTAGTGTTACCGTTAGAAATTAAGCCAATTTCTGCTCATAATCAGGGCGCAAAGGGGTGTTGCTAGAACCAATTATACTGCTAGAGCTAATTTATTTAATGCTAGAGCAAATGGTGCATCATAAATTTTGTACTTGGTGTTTAATGAATTGTGACAGATTTGGAAGCTCAAAAATCCTTTTTGGAGGCTCATTCTAGATTCCTTCTATTTTATTTCTATTAAACTGCTCAATTACTTGCAGTTGCTGATCATCTTTCTCTCTCTCTCTCTTTTTCGACTCTCTTCTGATTTGAAAGTTCGAAAGTCTTTAGGATCCATTTCCACACTTTTAGCTGCATTAGTCACATGAGATACATATGTAAATATAGTGTGGATGATTAGTCACCTATACTCATATTTCAAAGTCCATTTGAACTTTTCTGCCTGCTGTGTGGCTGTCACTGTTATTGAATCTGTAAAACCAGTCAACCCAGTAATCCTTGCTATGAAATCAGTAATAGTCTAATCCTCCTTTTGCCGAATTGATAAAAACTCCCTAGAATACACATTCCTATCAACGTTTGGGAAGTGCTACTGATAGAAAATGTCACATAAAAGTACTCCATATGAGTGCATCGATGAATCCATCTCCCTGCGTAGCTTTCAATGATTTCGACCATTTCTGAGCATCATACTCTAACTTATAAATTGCTAGTCTCACCTTCTGATTTTCCGAACACCCAATCACATCAACAATCTTCTCTAGGTGGGTGATCCAGTTCTCCGCATCAATCGGAGTCGAAGCTGAACGAAAAGACTTGGACTTCTTCTTAATAAACCTCCCCAACAACACATATAACATGTAACGCCCCCAAATTAAGGCCTACACCACCCAATTTGAGTCGCCTAAATATACACAACATACATAAAGTCTTTTACTTAAAATTATTACAATGTCGTGTATAGTACAATAACACACACACACACACACACACACACACACACACACCAAGTCTTCAGTACAATTATTGTGACATTATTTTACAACTTGTTGAGGACTAATACATCTACTAACTCGGACCATCATTCCATCCTCTTGTTCTCCCCGTTCGCCCCAGGTATACTCTTATTTCTTGAAAGGAATTATGAAACAAAATTGTGATCTCAAATAGCCCACTAAATAATATTGAGACTAAGATAACGAAAAATAAGTTATCTTTAGCCTTCAAAATCAAAAATTTTAAAAATGATAAACAACATAAGTTTTAAACAAACAACTGCAGAGGAATGAACAATTCATTAGAAGAGTTAAATATATCATAATGTCTACTATCTTCTCCAATTTAAAAAGTCACCATCAATATTTCATCAACGGTAACACCAATGGTCATGATCATGTCAATCAACAGTTACTCTTCGTACTTAGGCCAAAGAGAACTTTTACCACGTGACCTTGCTACACATGCTAAAGACACTTAACAATTATATTGTCTTTGCACCTAGGCCAATGACATTCACAACAACTTAAGTCCTGATGATTAGTACAAATAACAATGATATAAAAGATGAACAAAAATAAAAAGAATAATAAGATAAAGAATAAATATTAAATATTTGTAATTTAATTTGTCCAGAGTCCAATAATATTCAAATTGTCAATACGATATCCAGAATATCAATTCGAGTTCAAGAATAATATATAAGGTTCACAATTCAAATATAACGATTAAAATTCAACAGGAAGATTCAGGTTAAAAGATATTAAATGAAACACCAAATATTAAGAAAATTCTAATCATGTCGAGAATTTTCACCGTTTAATGATAAGGCTGTAAAAATGAATAATACTACCTCCGTCCCATAATAAGTGATTTTTTAGCTTAAATCACACATACCAATACACAAGCTAAAATGACAAAAATACCCTTAATATATTTTCTTTGAAGTTGAAGAGTTAATGAGTGTCATTTAATTGTAGTGATGGTAAGATGCAATAAATACAATTGAATGCATAAGGGCATATATGAGAAAATATTGCAAAAATCGTATTGGAGCTCTAACACATCACTTATTTTGGAAAAAAAATATTAAGCCTAAAAAATCACTTATTGTGGGACGGAGGTAGTAACTTCTTACCATAAATTTAGGAGTATGAAAGAAAATGATATCCCTTATCTTAACATGTGAATAAATATTGTTTTCTATGTAGTTGATCGATATATATATATATATATATATATATATATATATATATATATATATATATAGCGTTAACTTAAGTGCTGAATAATACAATTGTATAATTCAAAAAAAAAATTAAAAAAATCATGAACAAAAAAAAATGAAGAACTGAATATGGACACACACCAAACTAAAAGCCTAAATTAATTCTTAACACACCCGCACTTTTCATACATACTCCACAAAGCATTTAAATGAAAATTCTTATGAAGACAAATTTCAATGAATAAATAAAGAATATCCAACTTTAATAGTCAAATTCTCATAAATTTAAACCAAGTTTAACTACATTTCAAGATTTATTTTTTATTATTTAAAAGCCTTTTTGATTGATTGTAACTTTTTAAATAGTAACTTGACAATTAAAATTTACTAATTGTAACTTTTTAAATAGTAACTTTTTAAAGAGGTGAGAGAGTGAGATGATGGATGTGGGTTTGAATTTTTGAGAGATAAATTATTGGCCGTCGCATGTTGAAGCCCCAAATGATTTTAGATCGATGGATGTTGAAGCCTAAATTGATTTGAGGCCGTTGGATGTTGAAGCATTGGGATTTGAGCCGCTCTGTTTTATATTATATATATATATGTGTGTGTGTGTGTGTGTGTGTGTGTGTGTGTATATATAATTTAATTAGTAACTATCACATATAAGTTTCATGGTATACATTAACTCGTATATTATAAAATCATCAAATGTGATTTGATAGTCTAAATTTGTGTAGTGTTCAAAATAGAGTAGAAGAAACTTCAAAATAGTTTTTAAATTAATAAATTAATATTTCAAAACAATATTTCAGAGGAAGGTTTTCAGAATGAATCTTCTAAAGGAATAGTTGTAAACACTGTGTGATGTATGTGTGGATGCTTGTGCAACTTTTATAGAAAAACTCACCTAAACAATTTTTGCACTCTTACTAATATTCACCAATACTTAAGGTGGTCTTAGTACACTCAAAAAGGCACTTATACTAAACAGTTTTTAGAGAGTGGAAGAAAAGATAAGTAAGAAAGTTTTGAAACTCCTTATGCTAAGCTCCCATATTTATAACCAAAACTTAACCAATATTTACTACACATCACTTAACCACACGTTTCACATTTTAATATTATATTTAATCTATATCATTCATCACTTATCCACACGTTTCACATTTCAATATTATCTTTAATATACCACACGTTTCACATTTCAAAATTATCTTTAATTTATACTATATATTAGTAATCCACGCATTTCACATCTTCCACCCTAATAACGAGAAGATAAAACTTGTAAGAAATCCAATTTTTTATATTGTGGAATTACCTTTTAATTATAGCAGATGGAGTCCAAATATGTTGCTAGTTAGTCTTGTTAGAGAGAATCACCAACTTGAAATTCTGATATGAAAATTGAAAATGATAAATTTTTGGCGATGGAGGTACGCGAAAAAGAAGAAGACTAAAGAGAGAGAATATAATATTATTGTTGCTGGGAAATTTTTTTATGACATTTTTTTCTAGGCAGATTGGTCAAGTCATTTTTTCTTTGTATTTTCTTTTCTTTTTTCTGCCATGGATGAAAAAAATTGAATGAAATTAACGACTGTCTAATTTTTGTAACAGAATGATGTAATTTCAAAATTTTAATTAGTTTAATAAGGTAATTTAAATTTATAAAAGTTTAGTGGGTCGATAAGTAAAAGGTGCCAACTACAATGACGATCATTAATTTTGTCCACATAATAATATACCTACTACAAATAAGACTATTTTAAAAATAATACTTTTATTAAAAATAGGATTCCTTCTCATAATAGTATTCGAGGGTTACCTAAAAATTCCTTCCTCGACTCGAATTTCCAAACACTTCATCTCAGAACTTCACTCGATGATTGCCCTTCTTGGTCTTCGCACATAGATTGTCCATTTAACGCACAAATTAATTTTTTATTCTTTCTACCTTGAAGAATTAATTTGTCTTCCTTGAACACCTTACACGAATCTCCTTAACCCACAAATGTATATTCATGTGAGGATAATTCTCCCAAAGAAATTATATTCTCACCACAACTAGAGACATAACATACCTTCTCAAAATTCTTCACAGAATTATCATGAAGTTTGAAACGAACATTTCCAATGCCTTCAATCTCCACTCTCTTTATTCACCGCATAAACGTAGCAAAATTTTCCATCTTCCTTCAAACTCTTAAAGCAATTTTTCACCTTACTAGAGGTGAGCATGTTACAGTTTCGTGTGTAGTTTGGGGTTTGGTGCGGTTTAAAACCCAAACAAAATCGCTTAGGTACGATTTGACAAATCCAAAACCGCACAAGAAAATCGCTTATGATTGGTTATGATTGGTGCAGTGCGGTTTCGATTTCAAATCCAAATGAAACAACAAAATTTTATGTAATTTAAATTAACAATTTAACATCACACAATATTATTTACCACTTTGATAACACACTTGTCCTTACTTATAATGTTTTGTCTAAACAAAAGCTAAATAGAACATGATTCAAATATTCCTTGAATAATCGGTTCATCATATCCATGAAGGCAGCAGGAGCATTAGTCAATCCAAAAGACATGACTAGAATTACGTAATACCGTCTCAGGAGTTCGAAAAGCGGTCTTAGGAATGTCATCGATTTTAATCTTTAAGCGATGATATAGAACGAAGATCGATCTTTGAAAAGAATTTAACACCTTACAACTAGTCAAACATGTCATCAATGCGAGGTAACGGGTACCTATTTTTTATGATGACATGATTCAACTCCCGATAGTCGATGCAAAGTCGCATACTCCAATCTTTCTTCTTTACGAATAAAACAGGAACACCCCAAAGAGATGTCTTTAGGACGAATGGGCGATGTCTAACAGTTCTTGCGATTAGGTTTTAACTCACGAAGTTGATAGAGCCATTTGATATGGAGTTTTGGAAATGAATTTTTGTCTAGGGTTGAAGTCGATACAAAATTCAATTTCACGCTCTGGGGTAGGCGAGAAAGTTCTTGAGGACATCGTAAGAAAATTCACTAACAACAAAATATTATTCAAATCGGACATATTTTTGTTTAAATCAAGTGACATAAATTAAGAAAGCGACATAGTTTTTTAATAAGCGAATGACTTTATTGCTTGATATGACGGTGATTCACTTTAGTGATTTGGTTCTTGAATTAGCATGTGAGGTTGGTTAGAAATATGAAAACTAACGACCTTACGAAAACAATCAATTTTAGCATGATAAGTGGATAACCGATCGATCCACTAAAATCACATCAAATGCAAATATTTTCAAAGAGATGAGATCAGCGGGTAATGTGATGGTCCTGACTTGAATCAAGCAAGATTTATAAACATTGGATGTAATGAAAGTTTCTCTATCGGAGTTTGATGAGATAAGTCGAAATCCCAATGTCTCGGGGTTGAGTTGACGTTGAACCTGGCGGGAGAAATAAAAGAATGTATAGAACCTGTATCTAATAAGGTACAGACTTCACAAGAGTTTATGATTAACTAACACGTGACAACTTAGTTCGGGTTCCTTGTATTTTGGGAAGTCACGACAAATGCTCTCCCTTGAACTGCCGACTTTAACTTGTCTAGGATAACCTTTGGTGTCATCGTCCCAGCTGGACTTAACTTCTTTATAGAGTACATTCCACCCTCAATTGCTTTGTCGCACTCTTGATCCATGATTTGAATCATTACTCTCCGATCCATGCTCCAATTAGGGTGTGCATTCTCTGGCAGGTAATTCGAACTCGATGTTGGATTCTCCTATTCTTTGTCCAAAAGTGAAATCCATTTCATCTATTTTGGCCTTCTTAGATCGGACATCTTTTCTACAATTTCAGCGTCGATGCGGCTTTTACCCATCATCCTCCATTCTCATTCGTTCGGTTGTTTCTTCTTTCCATTGAACTTTGACCATAACATTCTCGATTTGGTTACAATATCATATCTTTCTGCGGAGAGATCTTTATTCGAGCCTCACATATCAGGTAGCAAAATCTTGAATTGTTGCATCCCTTTGTTCCAAAGGCAAGCTTGTCGTTCTTGACGTGCTCTTTTTAACTCATGAATACGATTTTGCGATTCTACATTTGATCGTAAAATTCTCTAATAAATCCTCCTCAAGTTCCTCTTCTTCCTCGTTCTCATTTGCTTTACTCTGCGATTAGCTCGGTCTGACTATTAATTCTTCACTCACTTGCATGGATATTTCTAATTTCTTCTTTACCTGACATCACGTTATCATTGTTGGTGATTAGAGGTGTCTCAACGGTCTCATTCACTCCATTGTTAACATTTTCAGCTGCCATTCTCAAATAGTGCCACAAAACAAGGGTTAATTAAAGAAATTGACATGCCACATAATATCCTATATTACGTGAGCCGATTAAATAACAAATAAGTTTAGGTAGGACACAACTTTGCGAATGATTTACTCGTCTCTCCCTCGTAGTTTTATTCCCGATTTCATGGAGACCGTATCCATAGCTTTGATACCAAGTTGTGGCGCCCCAAGAAATAGGTATACCTGACCCATTACGAATTGCATGAATACATGAATGCAGAAACTAAATACAAATTTCCTTAATATAAGCGTAAATGTAAATCACGACAACACATCTTTGTGAGTTTTAATACAAATATATGTAACTTTCATGGTGCCTCGACCACTGACACCTCTGATGGTACCTTACATAAAAATCGGTCGATAACGGTTTCATAAAATAAAATCTTTGAAAATGCTCGAGAAACAACCGTACATGGGAACCGTACATCTAATAAGTTATAATAGATATCGTATGAATTGAGAATCATCCTTGGTTGATTGATGATAGACCCCCAAAAGAAAAGCGAGAAGATTAATATCTATTTTTCCAATGGTGAGTCTTCTCTTTCCATATAATTATCTCCATTGTCTCGATTGAAATTATATTTCAACAAACTCCAAAGATTATATAGGTAGTGCTTTCGTAGATATAATCAGCAGTGGATGTACTGACCTTGTCTTATGATAGCAGCGAAGTCGTATGTCGATAGACATCTTGTGTTAATGCGAAGGCGTATGATAGCGAAGATGTCTATTAACATCTTGTGTTAGCGCGAAGTCGTATGATAGCATAAAGATGTCGATTGACATACGACTTGCGTTCAAAAACGAGATACGCGTCAAATGCTGATCATGAATATTGAATCGATTGAAAGAGCGATGATGATTATAAATTTGAAGAAGACTCAGATATTTTTAAAAATGTCGATGATGATTGACGATTGATAAATGATTGGAAGTTTGTATTTGAGTGATTCAACAAGATTGTTTGAAAAGAATGTGAGAATGAATGAGGGAGGAGACGGGATGATCTGATATGTCGAAACGACTCAATTACAAAATCGTATTCATGAGTTAGAAGGCGGGGTGAAAGCGGCGGCGGTGCTTGAAGCAAATGGATGCGACGATTCAAGATTTTGTTGCAGTCTAGAGGCAGAGGAACGCTTGAGCTGAAGCTACACGATGAAAGATTGAAAGGCAGAATCGAAAATGAATGGAGGATGCGTGGGTAAAGCCATCGGAAAAGATGTCCGAATCCAAGAAGGCGAAATAAATGGAGCTGACGGAGAGGCTGATCGATGGTGAAGTCGATTCGTGATCGAGATCGAAGTGCTGACTGAAGCGGTGGAGAAGTTAAGTCAATGTGATGCAAAAGGCTAGGAGTCGAAGTCGGTGGAGTTGAGGGGAAGGATTCGTCGTGACTTCCCAAAAATCTGAAGTCGACGAAGTTATCACGTGTTAGTTAATCGTAAAGTCTATACCTTATTGAATCTTTGGTTCTCTGAATTCTTTATTTCTAACCTTGTGTTCAACGTTTGAACTTGACTGAGAATTGTGACTTTGACTTATCTGTTGACAGTGTACGAGGAGAAACTTTCGTTATCCACTTTGTTTATAAATCTTGCTTGATTAAAGTTGGCACCATCACATTACTTGTTGATCTCATCTCTTTAAAAATACTTGCATTTGATGTGATTTTTGGAATTGATTGGCTAACCACTTATCATGCTAAAATTGATTGTTTTCTTAAGGTCGTTAGTTTTCATATTTCTAACCTACCTTTTATGCGAATTCAAGCAACCAAACCACTAAAATCAATCACTGTCATATCATGCCATAAAGTCATTCGTTTATTAAAAAATGGATGTGAAGCTTTCTTAGCCCATGTCATGGATTTAAACAAAAATACGTCAGATTTGAATAATATTTCTGTTGTTAGTGAATTTCCTGACGTATTTCCTGAGGAACTTCCTGGCCTACCCCCAAAGCGTGATATCGAATTTTGTATCGATCTTGAACCCGGTACAAACTCCTCAAATATTTCTTCAACCAAAACAAACGTATCATACGCCAAAGACGTTGGCTCGAGCTGTTAAAAGACTACGATCATACCATTTAATACCATCCTGAAAAAGCGAACGTGGTAGCTGACGCGTTGAGTAGAAGATCATATGCGGGTCAGAGTGCGATATTGGCGAACACAAAGACCCATTTCGTATAACTTACAAATGATGGAGATAGAGTTAAAAACTTTAGGGACCCACGTGATGATGTCAAATATACGCGTAGAACCGATTTTAATTGATAAAGTTATGGTTGCTCAAGCTACAGACCTAGAGTTGATGAATATGAAGACGAAAGTACAAGAATGTGTTATTTTAGACGCAAGAGTCGATAAAGAGAGCAAATCTCAACCCTCAATTTATTGGTCTATTTGAAATCCTCGATCGAGTAGGAACTGTGGCCTATAGACTTGCATTACCTCCAAGCATGTCTCATGTTCATAACGTTTTTTTTCACATATATATGCTACGTAAATATATGAAAGACTCGAATCACATTATTGAATTAGAACCAGAAGAGATAGCCGAATATTTAACGTGCGAGGAGGTACCGGTCAAGATCTTGGATAGGAAGGAGCATGTCTTACGCACAAAGGTTATACCACAAGTCAAAATTTTGTGGATGAACCATGTTATTGAGGAAATTACCTCGGAGTTGGAATCGAAAATGAAAGTGATGTACCCTCACCTTTTCGAAACACCAGCTATGCACGTCAATTTCGAGGACGAAATTTCATAAGGAGGGGAGGTTGTAAATGTAAGACCCCGAATTTTATGAAATAAAAGTATTCAATTTTTTTTTATAATTATTATTCAGTAAATGGTTAAAAAGTTAAAGTTAAGGGTGATATATGTTAAGTTTACAAAATAAGCAAGTGGTTATTAAATATTTATTGTTGTCGAGGAATATTCATTTGGTCGTAAAATATTCTTATTGTCGGGGAATATTCGTACGACGGTGCATCTATTCGTGAGCCCCGTAACGTAAAATTGTCGGATGAAGAAAACGACAAGAATGAGTTTTCTAAAAATAACGGCGTAATTGTTACCGTTAACACTGTTGAAATACTCGGTGGTTAAAGTAAAGTAATATGCGTTGTTGCACTTCTCTCCTGCACTTTTTTTTTCAAAATGGATGCTTGAAACCTTCTCCTGCAAAGTGATGCTTTCCAAATTAGTGGGCCTTCAACCAATAAAATGTGAGTTAGGCATGAAAGTAGGCAGAGAAATTAGGCAGGATTGTTTAAATTTTCCTCCGAGATGCACTATAAAAGGGGAGGTTACCCTTTCATCCTAAACACACCAAAATACACAAGTGTTTATACTATGATATTGTGCGTATTTCTTTTGAGTATAAGGATACTTTGAGTGTAACTTATAGTGCAAGCTTTTCTCATGATAATATCCGTTATACCAAGTCAGATATAGTTTCTACTAAGGTAAATAATATTATTTTATTTCAATACTCGTAAGTGATATCATTTCTTTCATACTCCATATTATGTAAGTGATATTATTTCATTTTATATTTCTAAATTTAAACTTACTATGATAAATATTACTTCTATAATTTCTGAAATGATTAGAAATTCCCTAAGGTTTGCGCTTCATCTAATATCATTTCACTGGAATATTGATCTGAATTTTCTTATTAAATTTTAATTTTTTCATATCGGGGTAGTATTCATCTGGGGTACTATTTATGGGTACTATTTATACGGTACTATTTATTACGAAATTTAGTTTTTTTCTTTGTCCAAATTATCTTCTTGAATTTTACTCCACAATTGGTGATCAAGTTGACAATTTGGTCATTCTTTGATCTCGGGATAAATTAAATTATAAATATCTAATATTTGTCATTGATCTCACTTAATTCATTCTTTATATCATTGTCATCATCTTCATGCTTATATTGTGGTGAAAGTCATCTTTGATCCGTAGTGCAAAAATTGACTATTGATTGGTATGATTATGACCAAGAATTGTGTGTTGGTATAATCATAAAATTTAATATTACAGATAAAGGGGTGTGGTGAAAGTCATCTTTGGACCGTAGTGCATAGATGGACAAGTGTTTGGCATGATCATAAATACTAGGGATACAAACAAATATTTTTGGCCCGTAGTGCATAGATAATTCATTGGTTTGAATCAATTATTGATGGTGTTACATGGATAAAATATTGGTGATGGACTTTTAAATCATAGAAGATAGTAGATATCATGTTCTACTTGACTCTTCTAATGAATTGCTATTTTCGCTGCAGTTGTTGATCTAAACTTGTTGTCCATTATATGTTATCTGATTTATCATTGTTGAATGCTAAAGATAATTTATTCCTCATTATATTAGTCATAATATTATTTACTGGTCTAGTTGGTTTCACCCTTTTCCTTTTTGTTCCGAGATAGTTACTATAAAAGTTTTCACTATGTTGTGAAATAGTGTGATAATAACTGTAATAAATACTTAATTTAAGTTTGAATATTATCGTATTATGTACAATACAATATTTGTATTCAAACTCACAGTATGTATGGTTGTATTTTGAACGACGGTTTAATAGTTGTAAATAATAAAGTTTGTATTTGAATTTTGTACCATGTATTTGATGACTCAGAATGAGTTGTGTAGACCTATTTTAAGGGTGTCACACATAATCTTCTATCTTAAGGAATCAAAGACAAAATAAATAACAAATGAGGTGATTATATGCAAAATAAGAGTTAACTAAGAAGGGTATTTTAGTACTTTTAACACCCTTTAATAGTATTAATACTGAAGTGAAACTTTGCAAAAATTTTAAATCACAGGTGATTAAGTGGTGATTTTTTAACTACATGTGATCACGATTTCAAATTACATTTTACCCTATTTTTTATTGTATAAATATTTTAATAATGTATTCATATTTTGAAAATATAAATTTATATATATATTATAGTAGTGCACAAAATAAAGAAGTGAAAGCTTGGCCTGGACAAGCCTGCTTGCCGGGCATTGCCCGTCTAGGCCAAGTCGGGCCTTTATTTTTATTTTTTTTTATAAAAAAATGAATATTAAAAATATAAATTATAAAATATGAACTAATAAAAATTATAATAATTATTACTTAAGTTTCGATTATTGTTTACATTTTAGAATATATGCTTAATTATTATTTTTTAATATATATTTTTTCAAATTAAATTGACATGATAAAGATAAAATAATAATTAATCTAATTTTTCATAAGTATGTGTTTTTTATATTAAAAAAATAATAATGTTGGGAATCAAACCCTATCATCAATAATTGTTTCATTTCTTCGTGGTATGATCCAACTCATTTTTACCATGAAGTTGGGGGCCAATCTTGAGAGTGAGTGTGTCAAATTAGCAACTAAAAAAAAAACCTTTATTAATGGCAGGGGATTTTAATATTGTAAAATCATATGTCTAACTATTTCAATAAATAATTATAATAATAACATTAAAAGCCATTTTATATAAGATTTTTAACTAATACCCGCACTATTTTAAAACTACAAATACAATTTTCTTTTAAATTTGATCTAAAGTTAGACATATAATTTTATTTTATTTTAGAATTATAATTATTTTAATTTTATCATTATTTTTTAACTATCATCTATAATATTACATTACTATTATTTAATTAATACTAAGAATACATTTAATGATATAAATTATATGTATGAAATAAATAAAATGCAATTATGAATCTCGTGGTTAGCACAGGATAACGAGATGGTAAAACTATAATACACAGCTTTACAAGCTTGCCGTGCTTGCACGGGTTTGCAGGCTTGTTTCCATGTATTTCTAATTTTTCCTCTCCAAGATAAACACTGGCTATATATTAATATATATTATATATATATATATATGAGAGAGAGAGAGAAACCAACCGGAAAAAGAGGCAAAAAGCTGAGAGATTCTTCGATCATACGGATCTGAGCAGCACGGTGATCGGAGAATCAGGATCGTAGAAGCCATGGTGCATATGTATGTTCCCCCCATATATTCTCCCACAATCCCGACGATTCATCGTACAGCTCCGCTAGCCCCTTCTGCAGCACCTCTATGTCCCTCTCCGTCACCGCCGCTGCCTCCTCCTGAGTTGATCCTAGTAATCGCCTCTGCCTCTCAGCTCCACCGCGATAAGCCGGCTGCCGCCGGTGAGTGCCGAGATACACGTGCTTAACAATACATTACTCATTTTCCTTTTTTTCTTCTCTCTCTTCTCGTCCAATTAAACAGTATGCAGCGGAATTAAATAGGAAAAAACCGACACATACAAACAAACGTGAATTGAGTAGTAATGCATTTTTCCACTAGGCCACTAGGCCACTAGACTAGGAGTTCATATACTACATTATCAAATACTTAGTAACAAAAATATCTTTATTACTCCCTCCATCCTATTATATCTGTCATTTTAGAATATTTTTTTTTTCAAAATATTTGACGTTCTACAAAACTAAGACTATTTTGCCTATTTATTTTCCTTCTTTACCCTTTTCTTCTCCACCACCATTAATGCTATTTTCTCTGTTTTCAATAAACTGTTCAAATTGAAGAACTCCAAAAAACGAATCAGAGCTCCAAACCCCAACAATGGCTGAAATTGAAGAAAAGCCTTAGAACGTTCTCTCCGCTCCTTCTGTCCTCTCCAAGCGCTACGACACGATTGCCAAATCTGAGGCCATTGTGACCACCCATCGCATCAAAGAGGAGGCCTTCTATAAGACCCCAACTTTTTATAAATAAAGATGAATTTTCTATAAATATTATTTTTGAATATTATGGAGTAAATTTGATATAATGTTATAGTTGTGGGTAATATTTATAAATTTTGCAAAAGTAAGCAAGTTGTTATAAAATATTCGTTTGGTCGGGAATATTCTTTTTGTTGGGGAATATTAAATGCGGCAAGACAATCATTAAGTGGACCCTTGGCGGAATTATTATCGGATTAAGAAAACAACAAAATACTTTATAAAAATAACGGTGAGGTATTACTAATTAAAAGCTGTTAAACTACCCGGTAGTAAAGTACTGATGTCTGGCGTGGTTGCGTAGTAGCACACGGTATTGATTATTGATCTTTACGTAAGAAGTCACTCAATTTATACTCAATTATTACTCTGATAATTGTTGCATCATATCTCTTATATTATTGATTCAATTATTGTCAAGATTATCATCGTATAATATGTTATATTATTAAATCAATAATTGAGACGACAAGTTATAAATGATTAATAATTGTTGAAAGATTAAATATGTATTGATTAAAAATAAAATGATTTGTGGTAATATTTATTCAATCCTTGATGTATATAAAGAGTCTATTATGAGGCGTTTGTGGTAAGTTTGGTTATTTTATGGGGGCCATATATGTCATCATCTAAGAGTCTCTTCGTCGATAGTAATTACCTTCGTCGATAGTAATTACCTTTACCAGACGTCGAACCACACTTGCCGTTTTCATATTCTGAGCGTCCGAACCAATTGTCGTTTCACATTACAAAGCGTCAAACTTCTTTTCTTTTCACATCACCGGTCGTCAAGCCACTTGCGCTTTTTCACATTTCAAGTCTTAAGCTAGAAATCTTCTATAAATAGAGGCCCTAGTGCTTCATTATTTTTCACGAATTCATTCAAGCTATATAGAGAATAAAGAAAGAAAGAAGAGTGATTCATTCTTTACCTTCTGCAGATTCAATCTACTACTAATATAAGGAATGTTATTCTTTCTTATTCATGAAGAGAAGCATTGTTATTCCATTGCTTATTATTACATTGGAATAACTTTGTATATGCCATGATTTACCTATACTTGGTGACATTCTTCTATTATTCTGTTGGAACATCGTATACGTGTGTTTTTGGGACTGGTTAAAATCTTTATTATTATACATTGGAACATCACATGCGTGTGTTTTACAATGGGACTGGTTAAAATCTTTATTATTCATTGGAACATCCTGTCGATTTGCAAATTTTGCACGACTGGTTAAGATTATTATTATTCTATTTGGAATAATATATACATCTGCCAATCTGCGTGCGTGGTGATTTCTTTTGTTATTCCATTCTTTATTATACTCGGTTGGTTAAAGTTTTAACTTCATACTCCATGAAATTAGTAGAATATCCTTGATATTTCAAGGCTTCATCCGATATCTTTTCATGGAAATATTCTTTACGATCATTCTTGAATTTTTTTCTCTACAAAGTAGTATCGTGTTGACAATTTGGACATTATTAGTTCTTGGATAAATTAATTCTTGAACTTGTTTTATTGAATTCTTATATCATTGTCATCATCCTCATGTTTATATTATGTTGAAAGTCATACGTGGCTTGTAGTGCATAGATGGACTTGGTATAATTATGACCGGGGATTATTGATTGTAATCATGGTACCGTAATGTTACAAATGATGTGGTAAAAGTTATCATTGGCAGTAGTGCATTGATGGGACGATTGTTGACATGATCATGACCATTAATGAATACACGAATGTCCTTGGTCGTAATGCATGGATAATTTGTGGTCGTGATCTTAAAGAATATCCTTGGTAGTAATGCATGGGTGATTCGATGATGTGGATTATTTATTAAAGTGAGTCCCAATGATAAAAGTCATGAAAAACCTTTTAAATCATAAAAGATAGTAGATTTTATTATTTATTTGACTCTTTTAATGGATTGCTTGTTCATTATGATTAAATTTGATGTTGTTATATTTTATCGGTTTAACATTTGTTGAAGGCTAACGATAATTTGTTACGAATTATCTTAGTCATAATATTTCTTCTTTGGGCTAGTTGAGCTCACCTTTTTCTTTCTTTGTTCTCTTCAGAAATGAGAACATAACGAGGACTAGTCGGAAAGCGAGTGACGGTCGAGGAGGATAGCATTAGTAGTCCTCACTATTACGTGAAATAGTGTGTTAATAATTGTAATAAGGACTCCTTTTGAGTTTGTATAATCTCTAGTAGACAATAATTGTATTCAAACTCACAGTTATGTTTTGTCGTATTGTATCGACATTTGTATAATAAGTTGTATTTGAATTTGTACTTTATGTATCGGCGACCCAAGATGGGTGATGTATACCTAATTTTTGGGGGCATCACGGTTAGTATCAAAGCTTAGGGATATGATCCTGGCTAAGATGTGAGAATAATCTTAGGAGGGAAAGGCGGGGAATTCCTTGTTAGTATGACCTACTTAAGTTTATGTGGTATTAATTGGTAGGTCAGAATTTAGGGATAATATGTTACATGTCAATTAACCTTTGTTTTGTGGCAGTATCTGAAAATGACATCCGAGAATGTTGAGAATAGCAATGGAGCACAAAGTGATCGTTGATTCACTACATATCAATAATCGGGATAATGTGCATCGAAGGCGACAATCCTCATGAAAATAACAACACCGACCAAATGATGAATGATCAAATGTTAGGGGCTTTATGCAATTCATGCAAACAATGAAGTAGAGCGGCTCTGCCCAAAATGAGGTGGAAACACTTTGGAAACTCTCAAGGTCACCGCTAAGCAGATTCGAGGAGTTGGGACCACCGGAGTTTAAGGAGGAAGCCAAAACCACTTATGGCGGAAGCATGGATAAAGCGAGATCACCAAGATATTTGATGTCTTGGGATGCTCAGGAGGAAAAGGTTCCCTACCGCGCTTTTATGTTTTGCGAGAGGCGATTCTTGGTGGAAATCCAGAAAGCGTACTCAACTGTCGATCTTGAAGATGTCTTGAGAGAATTTCCAAGAGCTGTTCAACGACAAATACTTTTTCCAAAGTATTCGTCACATGAAGGAGGTGGAGTTTATCAAGTTGGAACAAAACAATATGATCGTGTCGCAATACGAGGCTAAATTTGCGGAGTTATCCCGGTTGGCGTCCCACTTGGTGGATAATGAAGAGAGAATGACATGGATGTTTTTAAGAGGTTTGAAGCCGGAGATACGTCAACATCTTATTTCTCATAAACTGTGTTTATATTCAGATGTTGTAAATAGGGCTCAGTTAGTGGAGCGCGATAACGAGTCAACCTTAACTAAAAAGAAGCGGTAAGCAAAATGATAATACCAATGAGAGCGATCGTGAAGCGGTGGCAAAGCGTGGAGGAATCAACTTGACCATAAATGGTAACCACGCCGGTGGTAATCGGGCCAAAACAATAAGAATGGACATTTCAAGAAGAGGAGATTCAACAATGATGGAAAGACGTCAGCACCAGCACCTGTCGTTAAGGAAGGAGAACGACCACATATCATATGTTTCAAATGCGGAGGGAGGGCACATCGGTCAAATGCGCGATGCCGTCAAAGCATGTTATAATTATGGAAGAGAAGGTCACTTGCCCGATTTTTCGTTCACAGAAGACAAATTCAGCTAGGATGGAGGCACCAAAGGTCAGTCCCCGGAAAAGTCAAACCCGGTAGTCTGAGGAGGCGTTTGTTGTGTGACCTCCCAGAAAGCAAGGAACCCGAATGAGGTCATCACGGGTAAGCTTATCAGAAACTTTAACGAAATCTATACTTTATTTGATACCAGTTCTACCCTTTCTTTTATTTCTCCTACTTGCGCTCATCGATTAAATTTGACTCCGAAGAAATTAGACTTTGACTTATCTGTGGAAATTCCGTTGGGAGAAACCTTAATTATATCCACTGTTTATAAGTCTTGTTTGGTTCAAATCGGTACCCTCACACTACCTATAGATCTTATTTCATTGAAAATACTTGCATTTGACGTGATTCTAGGGATTGATTGGTTAACTACTCATCATACAAAAATTGATTGTTTCCGTAAGGTTGTTAGCTTTCATATTCCTAATCAACCTATTATGCGAATTCAAACGACCAAACTATTAAAATAAATCACGGAGTGACGGTCCAGAGGATAGCATTAGTAGTACTCACTATTCTGTGATATAGTGTGTTAATAATTGTAATGAGGACTCCTTTTGAGTTTGTATAATCTCTAGTAGACAATAATTGTATTCAAACTCATAGTTATGTTTTGTCGTATTGTGTACGCATTACCACGGTTGTTGTATTAGTAAGTTGTATTTGAATTTTGTACCATGTATCTGACGACCCAAGATGGGTGATATATACCTAATTTTGGGGGGCGTCACACCTTCTCCTCTACATCTGCTCCGACTCGACCAATGCCGATAAGATCGAAATCAACCAGGTTTGCTGCTTGTGTTTTATTTTGAGTATTTCGTCAGCTCGGGGCTGAACTTTTTCTTGTTGGCTTTAATTGTTGTCAATAACAGAGGATTTTCAACTTTGACCAGTAGTAGAGGATTTCCAACTTTGGCCAGATTTGTATCAGTGACCATTTACAATTTGAGTTATTTATGTTCGAAAGCTTCTTCTGGTTGGTTTAAGATGAAGTCTAAAGTTACACTTGATTTTTTTTGAAAAAACATTCATTTTTCCTATGATTCGAGATCCGGTGATGGATGAAATGGAGAAGAAGAGTTGGGAAGAACTACATGGTCAGATCCGGCTTATGAGGAGATGGAGAAGAAGAGTCGGGAAGAAAAGCTAAATGGTCAGATCCGGCAGAATGAGATCGAAATATTAATTAGGGGTAAAATAGTAAAATTGTATCTATTCTTAATCTGTGTGAAAAGATGTAAAACGTCAGATATAATGGGATGGAGGGAGTATTATTTTAACTTGTCACTTGTGTCTCGTGAACCGTATATATAAATTTTCAGATATATTTATGATATTTTTATATGATTTTTTTTATATGAGAAGAAAGTGGGGTATTTAATAGTCACATAATTTTATATTTTATTATCTCTTAAATTTGTATAATATTTTATTTATTTAATAATATTTATTTTATTTTGTAAGATTTATTATTTCTTTGGTTGACTTGGGTTAGTAATCTTAGCGGACGTCAATTTTTCCTTTTTAATTTTGGTCATTAATATTTGGAACAGATAGTATAGATGTTGTTTGTATATTTTTGATTCATAACAAATACATGTTATGTAAGACCCCAACTTTTATGAATAAAAATGAATTTTCTATAAATATCATTTTTGAATATTATGGAATGAATTTGATATAATGTTATAGTTGTGGGTAATATTTATAAATTTTACAAAGTACGCAAGTTGTTATATAATATTCGATTGGTCGAGGAATATTGGTTTTAACAGGAAATATTCGTACAACGGCACAATCATTGGTGGACCCCACAACGGAATTATTGTCAGATTGAGAAAACGACAAAAATACTTTATGAAAATAACGGCGGAAGTTTTACCGTTAACTGTTGAAACACCCGGTGTTAAAAAAATGCGATGTCTGGCGTAGGTTGCGATAGACACGGTACGGTATTGATTATTGATGCTTATGTGTTAAGTCACTCGGTTTTGTTTTATTGGTATTAATGTAATAAAAGCGAGAAAAGCTTTTTATATAAAAGCAGAATACTTTTTATAAAGTTATTCATTTTATTAGGCTAATAGTAAAATCTTTTTTATATAAGCAGAATACTTTTATAAAGTTATCTTTTTTATTAGCCGATAATTAGAATATATTATATTTTATTATGCATAGTGTTTGTATAGTGTCTGCATAGTATTTTCATAGTAAAATCTTTTATAAAGTTATTCGTTTTATTAGATTATAAATAGAATATATTATATTTTATTTAAAAGATTTTGCTTTAAATATGGACCGTCAGATTAAAGTAAATCAATCTCGACCGTTCATGAGTTAATTACTATGCAGTCCATTTTTCTACAAATAGAAGCTCATTCCTTCATTATTTCTTATGAATTCATTGAAACTCTAGAGAGAGAAAATTATAGAGAAGCTATAGAAAAGTATTATGTTCATTCCCTACTCTTATATTCAGTTTCTTTTACGGTAAGGGATATTATTTGTTGTACTCGTAAGGGGTATTATTTCTTTTGTATTCATGAAGAGAACTTTTGTTATTCCATTCTTTATTATTCTCTTTGGAATAACCGTTATCTGTGGACTACCCTATATTTGGTGACATTCTTACAATATTCCGTCTTTAATATTACATTGGAACATCACATGTAAATGCGTTTACGGGACACGGGTTCCGTCTTTATTATTATTACATTGGAATATCCTGTCTACATACGTTCTGTGGGACACTGGTTCTATCTTTATTATTATTCTTTTGGAATATCACATTCATACATGCGTTTCGTCGGACTGGTTAAAATCTTTATTATTACATTGGAACATCACATGCCGGTGTAATTTCGCTTTGACTTGGTTAAGATTATTTATTAATATGTTGGAATAACTTTCGTCATGCTAAATACCGTATGCATGGTGATTTCTTTTGTTATTCCATTCTTTATTATACTCGGTTGGTTAAAGTTTTAACTTCATACTCCATGAAATTAGTGGAATATCCTTGATATTTGCAAGGCTTCATCCGATATCTTTTCATGGAAATATTCTTACGAGCATTCTTGAATTTTTACTCTACAAAGTAGTATCATGTTGACAATTTGGACGTTATTAGTTTTTGGATAAATTAATTCTTGAACTTGTTTTATTGAATTCTTATATCATTGTCATCATCGTCATGTTTATATTTTGTTGAAAGTCATCTGTGGCCTATAGTGCATAGATGGACTTGGTATGATTATGACCGAGGATTATTGATTGTAATCATGGTAGTAATGTTACAAATGATGTGGTAAAAGTCCTCGTTGGCCCGTAGTACATTAATAAGCAGGTTGTTGGCATGATCTTGACCATTAATGAATACACAAATATCCTTGATGCCGTAGTGCATGGATAATTTGTGGTCGTGATCTAAAGAATATCCTTGGCCATAGATGCGGGGGTGATTCGATGATGTGGATTATTTATTAAAATTTGAGTCCCGGCCGATAAAAGTCATGAAAACCCTTTTAAATCATAGAAGATAGTAGATTTTATTCTCTACTTGACTCTTACAATGGATTGCTTGTTCATTCTGATTAAACTTGATGTTTGTTATATTTTATCGGTTTAACATTGTTGAAGGCTAATGATAATTTATTACGCATTATCTTAGTCATAATATTTCTTCTTCGAGCTAGTTGAGCTCACCCTTTCTTTCCTTTGTTCTTTTCGTGAAATGAGAATATAGATGGGACGAGTTGGGGAGCGGAGTGATGGACGAGATGATAGTATTAGTAGTCCTCACTATTACATTAAATAGTGTGATAATAAATGTAATGAGGACTTATTTCGAGAGTGGATATTGTCTAAAAGATGATTTGTGTATTAAAACTCACGCCTCTCTTGTTGTATATTAAAGATTGTATTTCAGATACATACCATGTATTTGGCGACTCAGAATAGGTGATGTATACCTATTTTGGGGGCGTCATAGTTGGTATCAGAGCTTAGGGATATGATCTCTGGCTAAGATGTGAGAATAGAACTAGAAGGGGAGAGACGGGGAATTCCATCGCTAGTATAGGGATAATATGTTACATGTCAATTAACCTTTTGTTCTGTGGCAGTATCTGAAAATGACATCCGAGAATGTTGAGAATAAGAATGGAGCACGATGACCGTTGATTCACTACATATCAATAATCGAGGATAATGTGCATCGAGAAGGCGACAATCCTCATGCAAACAACAACACTGACCAAATGATGAATGATCAAATGTTCAGGGGCTTTATGAAATTCATGCAACAGCAGGCGAGAACGGCTCCTATCCAAAATGCAGGTGGAAACACTGGAAACTCTCTGGCGGTCATCGCTAAACAGTTCAAGGAACTGGGACCACCGGAGTTTAAGGGAGAGCCAAAACCACTTATGGCGAAAGCATGGATAAAGCAGATCACCAAGATATTTGATGTCTTGGGATGTTCCGAGGAGCAAAGGTTTCTTTCACGCCTTTTATGTTACTGTGGAGAAAGTGATTCATTGGTGGGAATTCCAGAAGCGTACTCAACCTTTCGTCTTGAAGATGTCTTGGGAGAAGTTCCAAAAACATTCAACGACAAATACTTTTTCCAAAGTATTAAATCACATGAAGGAGGTGGAGTTTATCAAGTTGGAACAAAACAATATGACCAAGTGTCGCAATACGAGGCTAAATTTTATGAGTTATCCGGTTTGCATCCCACTTGGTGGATAATGAAGAGAGAATGACACGGATGTTTTAAGAGGTTTGAAGCAGAGATACGTCAACATCTTATTTCTCATAAAGCGTGTTTATATTCGGATGTTGTAAATAGGGCTCGATTAGTGGAAGCGCGATAACGAGTCAACGCAACTAAAAGAAGCGGTGACAAAATTATAATACCAATGAGAAGCGATCATGAAGCGGTGACAACAAGCGTGGAGGAATCAACGGGCGAAATAGTAATCGCCGGTGGTAATCGAGCCAAAGCAATAAGAATGGACATTTCAAGAAGGAGATTCAATAATAATGGAAAGACGTCAAGACCAAAGACACCGTTGTTAAGGAAGGAGAACGACCACCTATCATATGCTTCAAAATGCGGAAGGAGGGACACATCACCAAGCGCGCGATGCCATCAAAGCATGTTATAATTGTGGAAGAAGGTCACTTAGCCCAATTTTGTCGTTCACCAGAAGATAAATTCAACTAGGATGGAGGCACCAAAGCGTCAGTCGAGAAAAAGTCAAAGCCAGTAGTCTGAGGAGAGCATTTGTTGTGACCTCCCAGAAAGCAAGGAACCCGAATGAGGTCTTCACGGGTAAGCTTATCATAAAATCTAGCGAAGTCTATACTTTATTTGATACCGGTTCTACCCATTATTTTATTTCTTCTACTTGCACTCAACGGTTAAATTTAACTCCGGAGAAATTAGACTTTGACTTATCTGTGGAAACTCCATTGGGAGAAACCTTTATTACATCCACTGTTTATAAGTCTTGTTTGGTTCAAATCGGTACCCTCACATTACATGTCGATCTTATTTCATTGAAAATACTTGCATTTGACGTGATTTTAGGGATTGATTGGTTAACTACTCATTATGCTAAAATTGATTATTTTCGTAAGGTTGTTAGCTTTCATATTCCTAATCAACCTATTATGCGAATTCAAGCGACCAAACCATTAAAATCAATCACGGTCATCTCAAGCCATAAAGTTATTTATTTATTGAAAAACAGATGTCAAGCTTTCTTAGCCCACGTCACAGATCTAAACAAAAATACGTCAGTTTTGAATGATATTTCTATTGTTAATAAATTTCCTGACGTATTCCCTGAAGAACTTCCTGGTCTACCCCCAGAGCGTGAAATTGAATTTTGTATCGACCTTAAACCCGGTAAAAAACTCATTTCCAAAACCCCATATCGAATGGCTCCTATTGAACTTAAGGAGTTCAAGACCCAACTGCAGGAATTGTTAGACATTGGTTTTATTCGTCCTAGTACTTCTCCTTGGGGTGCTTCTGTTCTATTCGTGAAAAAGAAAGATGGGAGTATGCGACTTTGTATTGATTATCGGGAGTTGAATCATGTCACCATCAAAAATAGGTACCTATTCACGAGTTACTATTCATGAGTTAATATTCACGAGTTACTATTCATGAGTTAATATTCACGAGTTACTATTCACGAAGCATGATAATTTTTCTTGTGAAATTTCTATCTTTTGGTGTCGAGATTCTTATTCACGTATACTGACCTTTATTCACGATACGACCATTATTCATGAATCTGACTTGTAAGACCCCAAAATTTTTTAAATAAAAGGAATTTCCTTTATTTATTATTTTGAAATAGTAAGGGTGGATTTGATTAATGTGGTTAGTTATGGGTAAAATGCTTAAATATTTTAAATAAAGCAAGTGGTGATATAATATTCATTATATTCGGAGAATATTGTTTGGTCGTGGAATATTAAATGCTTTGTTGGGAATATTACGACTGACAGTAAATGACCATGTGTGGGCCCCATAATGTAAAAAGCGATTGGAGGAAGAAAGCGACAAAAATAAGTTGTTTAAAAATAATGGCGTAGTTATTACTGATTTATAATTGTTGGAATACCCGGTGGTTAAAACACACGAATACGCGTTATCGCGACAAGATGAAGCGCACGGTATTGCACCAATTATTGATTCTTACGTAAGAAGGCTTTACTCAATAATGGTTACGATAATTCTTGTTCGATATTTTATTTTATTGATTCAATAATTTTTGCGTTGATATTTTATATTCTTTGTTGTTTGATAATTGTCATTACACAAGATATTTTTCATTATCGAACCAATAATTCATATTATCCGAATAATATTATTAGATAACATTATTGGCAATGTCTAGAAAGTTACATCTAAGGAGAGGTTTGGTCACCTAATTGCTACCACTAAGGAGAAATTCTTATTGGAAAGCCCCTCTTTCTTGAAGCCGCACTGGTTGTCAATATTGTGATTACGTAATATTATTTGTGAATAATTAATTATTGATTCATATGATGAGGAAAATATTAATTTTATATGGATATAGATGGAGAAAATTTTAATGTGACAATTGTTGAAAATTAAAATTTTATCTTTTACGATAAAATAATTTATTTATATATATAATATTATATTTTAATAATATAATAATGGTGATATTTTTACAACGAATGTGGGATATATGAGTATACGAGGAGGAAGAGTATTTTTGTTGCAATAAATGTTTAAAACATGTTAAACATGTCTATGGACCCATTTATTAATTTGAAATTTGATTATAAAATTGAAAAATCGCTCGTTTATGGATTTCGGTCATTTTCTGTTTGGAATTTGGAGAAACTTTCTTCTGCAAAGTTGTAGAGAATTGAATTTCCTATAAAAACTCGCGAGATTCGAATTTTCTGGCAAAAGGGCTATTTATTGTGAATTATTGAAGTTTCAAGCTCAAAATAATTGATTTTTGGAAGTTTTAATTATTTATTATATAAAAACGTTTTTTTATTACTTTTTCTAGAAGGTGGCATGTGAGAAATGCTAAGTGGCTAAAATCAAACTCTAGAATGAGTGCGTAGGAATTGTTATATAATATATTAATATTATATTAAATTTTTCGCTTTGGTGTTCTAAGCGATTTCTATAAATAAGTGCTTAGGTTAGAATTGAAAATCACACCGTAAGCTCAAGTTTTCTCTCTATATTATCTAGCGTATTCTTGTGAGTATTTTGAGTATACTTTGAGTATTGCTATATCGGTGCAAGTTCAAGTCATAGCCTATATCCTGTTTCAATTTAAAATCTTGTCTTTTCGAGGTAAGGGATGTTATTTTCTTCTCAAATGATATTATTTCTTCAATATCATTATTTGAAATATTGGTTGGAACTTGTTATCAAATTTGGAACTTTTTCATGTGGGTTCTTATTCATGAGTTCTTATTCATGAGTTCTTATTCACGATTCTTATTCACGAAGTCTTATTCACGAAGCGTGAAGATGTTTTTTGTGAAATTTCTATCTTTTGGTGTGAGTTCTTATTCACGATGATCAAGCACTATTCACGATATCTGAGACTATTCATGAATACGACCTTTATTCATAGAAAAATGAAATTTCTTCTTTTTGTCCAAAATATCTATTATGGATATTAGCTTTGATTGTATCCATGTTTTGATCATTCTTGAATTTTACACCACTATGATTATTTTTGAGGTATTTTTGGACGTGGATAAAAACAAAGTACGAATCCTTAATCCTTGTCATTTTGTTTCTTTGGATTCGTTTCTTTAAAAATATTTTCATCATCCTCGGTCTTAAATGATGATATTATGGAATATCTTTGGCTTTGTAGTCAAAGATGATTGATTTCGATGAATATCTTTGGCACGTAGTGCAAAGATGATTGATTTCGATGAATATCTTTGGCCCGTAGTGCAAAGATGATTGATTTCGATGAATATCTTTGGCCCGTAGTGCAAAGATGAGCAGTGTTTAGATGAACATGACCCGGTGGTGAATGAATGTCCTTTTGTAGTGCAAGGATGAATATTTGATCTCGGATATATATTGATTGATGTTCTGGGGATAAAATAGGCGATGAACTTTAAAATTCATACATAGAAGATAGTAGTTTGCATTCTCTACTTAACTCTTCTAATGAATTATTATTTCATTGCGAATATTGATTTAAAACTTGTTATCTATTGTATTCTATTATATTTTTCCTGTTGGAGACTAACGATAATTTGTTGTATATTATCTTAGTCATAATATTCTTCTTGGGCTAGTTGAGCTCACCCCTTTTCCTTGTTGATCCATTTTTCTTCTCGGGAGGCGAGAATGTAGCGAGTCTTAGTGGGGGTATGGAATGAAGGTTCTAGAGAGGGTTGTTTAGTAGTCCTCACCATTTTTGTAAAATAATGTATCAATAATTATGATGGGGATTTATTTGCGTGTGGATATTATGCAGATGTCAATATCGTATTTAAACTCACGATTTATATGTTGTAAAAAATAAAGTTGTAGTTATTTACGCACCATGTATTTGGCGACTCAGAATGGGTTGGATGGAATGGACCTATTTTGGGGGCGTCACAGCACTATTCACCGAAAAATAAAATTTTCTTCTTTTTATCCAAGGTGTCTATTATGGTTACTATCATTGATTGTATCCATGTTTTGATCTTTATTTTGAATTCTGCTTTAAAATTTGTTATTATGGAGTATTATTGATCTTGGATAAACTGTTATACGAATCCTTACTATTTGATCTTTTATCTCACTGGATTCGTTTTTTTTAAGATATTTTTCATCATCATCAGTCCTAAATGATGATATTACTGAATATCTTTGGCTTGTAGTGCAAAGATGAATGATTAACTGATGAATATATTTGGCCTGTAGTGCAAAGATGATTGATTAACTGATGAATATCTTTGGCCTGTAGAGCAAAGATGAATGATTACCTAATGAATATATTTGGCCCGTAGTGCAAAGATGAACAGTTGTTGAGATGAACATGACCAATGATCGATGATTAATGAATATCTTTGGCCCTGTAGTCCAAAGATGAATATTTGATTAAAGATGTATATTGATTGTTATTCTGGGGATAAAATATTGATGATGAACTTTTAAATCTTAGAAGATAGTAGAATTCTTTTTCTACTTGACTCTTCTAATGGATTGATTATTCTTTGCAGATTGTTGATCTAAAACTTGTTGTTCTATTATATTTTATCAGATTTTTCCCTGTTGAAGACTAATGATAATTTGTTGTATATTATCTTAGTCATAATATTTTCTTATTGGGCTAGTTGAGCTCACCCTTTCTTTCACTGTTCTGTTCAGGAAATGAGAATATAGCTGGGACTAGTTGGGGAATGGATTGACGGTCCAAATGGTTGCATTAGTAGTCCTCAATATTCTGTGAAATAGCGTATCAATAATTGTAATGAGGACCCCTTTTGAGTTTTTATACTGTCTATTAGACAATAGTTGTATTCAAACTCACAGTATATGTGTTGTCGTATTTTCCACGACAATTGTATTATTGAAGTTGTATTTATTTTTGTACCATGTATTTGGCGACTCAAAATGGGTTGGATGGAATGAACCTATTTTGGGGGCGTCATAGTTGGTATCAGAGCTATAAGTAAAGAGCCCCGAGCCTATCGCTGGTGACTTCCTGTTGATGGGGGATGCACCGAAGCCAGACTCTCCGTAGGGGACGCCGTTTCTTGATGTAAACCGATAAGTACCAATGTGAGGTCTTTGTCCCAATCGATAGGACATTTGTCACAGTTGGTATCAGAGCTTAGGGATATGGTCTCTGGCGCAGATCGAGGAATAAAACTAGGAGGGGAGAGATGAGTAAATCCTTCGCTAGTGTGTCCTATCTAAGCTTATTTGTTGGTCAGTCATAATATAAAGATATTATGTGATATGTTAATTTGTTTAATTAACCCTTGTTTTATGGCGAAGATTTAAGAATGGTCACGAGAACGTTAATAATGGAGTGTATGAGGCGTGGAACAACCTTTGAAGTTACAAACCAAAGAACGTGCAATGTAAAGGCAATAATCCTCTCCGTAAACAACACTCACCTAGAACAAATGATGAATGATGGGATGTTGAAGTTTTTGCATTTTATGCAAAACCAGACGAGGGAAACTCGTGCACGTATCACGAGTGGAAATGCTAAGAATGCGTGGCTTGTCACAACCAAGCGATTCAAAGAGTTGGGACCACGAATTTAAGGGAAAGTCGAATCCGATTATGGCGGAAATATGGGTTAAGCAAATTACCAAGATATTCGATGTCTTGGGATGAACAGAGGAACATAAGGTTCCATTCGCCACCTTTATGTTCCGCGGTGAAATGGTCTTGGTGGGAATCGGTAAAAGCGTACTCAACCCTGCCAGATGAAGATGTCTTGGGAGAAGTTCAAGAATTGTTCAACGACAAGTACTTTCCCGAAAGTATTCGTCACATGAAGGAGGTTGAGTTCATCAAGCTGGAGCAAAACAATATGAACGTGTCGCAGTACGAAGCTAAGTTTGTGGACTTATCCCGATTTGCATCCCATTTGGTTGATAATGAGGAACGAATGACGCGAATGTTTCTGTGAGGTTTGAAACCCGAAATACGTCAATACCTCATTTCTCACAAACTTTGTTTATATTAGGATGTTGTGAATAGGGCTCGGTTAGTGGGAGCGATAATGAGCCAACCCAATAGAAGGATAACGAGCAACAACACGATAATAATCGTACCGGTGACAACGGTCATCGGAACAATGATAACCATCGTGGAAGAAATTATCATGCCATAAATGGTAACCACTTCGGTGGTAATCATGGCCAAGATAATAGAAGAAATGATTCAAGTGGAAATTTCAAGAAGAGAAGATTTAACGATGACGGGAAGGCGACGTCTTAATAGCACCAACACCAAAGAACAAATTCTGGGGAGGAGAACGACCGCCGGTTAGATCTACTGAGATGCGGAGAGGAGGGACATATAAGTCCAAACTGTTCACTGACTTTCCAAGATATGTTTTAGTTGTGGAAAAAAGCGGTCACATAGCTTCGATTTTTTGTCTCATGGCGAAATCAAGTCCAGTTGGGACGGTGGCACCAAAGGTGGATACTGGATAAAACAAAAGTCGGTGGTTTCAGGAAGAAGCGTTTTCGTGACTTCTCAAAGAAGCGAAGTAACCTTAACGAAGTTAGCACGGGTTAGTTAATTATAAATTCTTGTGAAGTCTATACCTTATTAGATCTTTGGTTCTACCCTTTATTCTATCTCTCTTGCTTACGCTCAATGTTTAAATTTAACTCTAGAGAAGTTAGACTTTGACTTATCGATTGAAACCTCGTTAGTAGAAACCTTCATTTCATGTCTTTATCCAAGTCTTGGATGAGAGTCATGATTTTTAAATGATATTTCTATTGTTAATAAATCTCTTGACGTATTCTCAAGGACTTCTTAGCCTACCCCTAGAGTGTGAAATCGAATTTTGTATTGACCCCAGTACAAAACCCATTTCTAAAACCCTTAAATATTTCTTCAACCAAAATGAATATATAATGCGCCAAAGACGTTGGCTCGAGCTGTTGAAGATTACGATTGTACCATTCAATACCATCGTAGGAAAATGAAAGTGGTAGCTGACGCGTTGAGTAGAAGATCGTATGCATTTACGAGTGCGATGTTGTTAACACAAAAATCTATTTTATATGACTTATAAATGATGAAAATAGAGTTAAAGACTCTAGGGACCCACGTGAAGATAACGAATATACGAGTAGAATCGACTTTAATCGATAAAGTTAAAATCACTCAAGCTACACACTGGAGCTGATGAATATAAAGAAAAAGGTGCAAGAATGCATTATTCTAGAAGTAAGAGTCGATGAAGAGAAGAAAACTCAAGCCTTCGATTTATTTCAAATCCTCGATCAAGTAGGAACTGTGGCCTATAGACTCGCTTTAACGCTAAGTATGCCGCGTGTTCATAACGTTTTTCACGTATCAATGTTACGTAAATATGTGGACGACCCAAACCACATTATTGCGTTAGAACCAGACGAGATAGCCGAAGATTTAACGTACGAGGAGGTACCTGTTAAGATCTTGGATAGAAAAGAACATGTCTATGCACGAAGGTTATACCACAAGTTAAGGTTTTTTGGAGAAATCATGCTATTGAAGAAATGACCTGGGAGTTGGAATAAAAAATGAAAGCGAGGTATCCTCACCTTTTTGATACACCAGGTATGTACGTCAATTTCGAGGACGAAATTTCATAAGGAGAGGAGGTTGTAAGACCCCAACTTATTATAAATAAAAATCGAATTTCCTTTATTTATTATTGTGAATAATAAGATATTAATTTGATATAATACTTTGGTTATGGGTGAAATGTGCAAATTTTGCAAAATAAGCAAGTAGTTATAAAATAATCATTGTTGTCGGGGAATATTCGTTTGGTTGTGGAATATTCTTGTTGTCGGGGAATATTAAATTTGACGGCATGTAGTCATTTCATGGGCCCCATAATGTAATAAGCTGTCGGATGAAAGAAAGCGATAAGTTTAAGTTTTTACAAATAACGCTGTAATTGTTACCATTATTAACTTTGTTAGAATACCGGTGGTTAAAATATAGTAATACGGCGTGGTTGCTAAAGCGATATTACCACGATATTACGCAGTATTGATGAATTATTAATCCTTACATAAGAAGGCATTACTCAATAATTGTTATAGTACTTACTGTTCAATATTTTATTTTATTGATTCAATAATTGTTGCGTTGATATTTTATATTATTGTTGTTCAATAATTATCACTGCACAGTATCTCCATTATCAGATCAATAATTCATATTATTTGAATAAAATTATTAGATAGTATTATTGGCAATGTCTAGAAAGTTCTATCAAGGAGAGGTTTAGTCACCTAATTGCGCGCCAGTAAGGAGAAATCCTTATCGGAAAACCCCCTCTTTCCTGGGAATAGCCTGGTTGTCATAAATGTGATTCTATAATATTATTTGTGAATAATTAATTATTGATTCATATGATAAGGAAATATTTATTTTATGTGGATATAAATGATGGATTTATTTATGTGGTTATTAATGAAGGAATTAATGTTGAGATATTTTATCAGTATTTTGTTGGATTGGAAGTATTTAAAAATCATCCGTTTGTGGATTTCGAGTATTTTTCTGTTTGGAATTTGGAAAAACTCAAAGCTACAAAGTTGTAGAGAATTCAATTTCGTGTGGAATGGACATAAAATTCGTATTTTTCTGATAAACGGGCTATTTTCTATGAATTATTAAAGTTTTTAATTATTGTTTAAATGATAAAACATTTTGGAAAATTCTAGAATTGGTTGGTAAGAAATGTGTTCAATTGAATTTCAAATGTAGTGGGTGGCAATAGTAACAGATAAAGCCATCAGTGGCAAAGAGTTAGTCTTCTATGCATGTTTCTAAGCATTTTCCTATAAATAGGGTGCTTAGTTAGAATTGAAAATCACACCGTAATTCATAAGTTTTCTCTCTTTCTCTCTCTATATTATCGAAGCGTATTCTTGTGAGTATTTTGATACTTTGAGTCGCTATATACTACGGTGCAAGTTCCTTCAAAGACTATATCCAAAAGATATTCAAAGAAGAAGTATTATCTTTTTGAGGTAAGGAATGTTATTTTCTTCGTAAGTGATATTATTTCTTCAATATCATTATGTCGAAATATTGGTTGGAACTTTTCATGTCGGGGTTACTATTCACGAGTTACTATTCATGAGTTACTATTCACGAGTACTATTCACGAAGCATAATAATTTTTCTTGTGGAATTCCTATCTTTTGGTGTCTGAGTTACTATTCACGATGATACGACACTTTATTCACGATATCTGACCTTATTCACTTAATACGGACTTATTCATGGAAAAATGAAATTTTCTTCTTTTTATCCAAGGTGTCTATTATGGTTACTTTCTTTGATTGTATCCATGTTTTGATCTTTATTTTGAATTCTGCTTCAAAATTGGTTATTATGGAGTATTATTGATCTTGGATAAACTGTTATACGAATCCTTACTATTTGATCTTTTATCTCACTGGATTCGTTTTCTTTAAGATATTTTTCATCATCCTCGGTCCTAAATGATGATATTACTGAATATCTTTGGCTTGTAGTGCAAAGATGAATGATTAATTGATGAATATCTTTGGCCTGTAGTGCAAAGATGAATGATTAACTAATGAATATATTTGGCCTGTAGTGCAAAGATGAATGATTACCTAATGAATATCTTTGGCCCGTAGTGCAAAGATGAATATTTAATTAAAGATGTATATTGATTGTTGTTACAGGGATAAAATATTGATGATGAACTTTTAAATCTTAGAAGATAGTAGAATTCTTTCTCTACTTGACTTTTCTAATGGATTGCTTATTCCGCTGCAGTTGTTGATCTAAAACTTGTTGTCTATTATATTTTATCAAATTGTTTCCTGTTGAAGACTAATGATAATTTGTTGTATATTATCTTAGTCATAATATTTTCTTACTGGGCTAGTTGAGCTCACCCTTTCTATCACTGTTCTCTTCAGGAAATGAGAATATATTTGGGACTAATCGGGGAATGGATTGATTGATCGAGAAGGTTGCATTAGTAGTCCTCACTATACGTGAAATAAGCGTATCAATAATTGTAATGAGGACCCCTTTTGAGTTTTTATACTGTCTATTAGACAATAGTTGTATTCAAACTCACAGTATATGTGTTGTCGTATTTTCCCCGACAATTATATTACTGAAGTTGTATTTATTTTTATACCATGTATTTGGCGACTCATAATGGGTTGGATGGAATGGACCTATTTTGGGGGCGTCACAAATACCATCCTAGAAAAACGAAACGTGGTAGCTGACGCATTGAGTAGAAGATAATATGCAAGTACGAGTGCAATATTGTCAACACAAAGGCCCATTTTGTGTGACTTGCAAAGGATGGAGATAGAGTTAAAGACTCCAGGGACCCATGTGATGATGGCGAATATACGAGTAGAGCAGGCTTTAATTGATAAAGTTAAAAGTGCTTTCAAGCTACGCTGAGACTGAAGTCGATGCGTATGAGGAAGAAAGTGCAAGAAGGTCTTTATCCGAAAGCAAGAATCGATGAAGAAGGAATACTTCAAGTCAACTCCAGACTTTGTGTTCCTAACGACTCTGATTTAAAGTATAAAATCATGATGGAGGCGCACAACACACCGTTTGCAATCCATACTTGGAGTACCAAAATGTATCATGATATTCGTCATACATTTTGGTGGAGCAATATGAAGAGAGAGATAGCGCTGTTTATCTCAAGGTGTCTAACTTGTCAACGAGTTAAAGCGGAGCATCAAGTACCAAAAGGTCCAATGCAACCACTTGAAATTCCAGAATGGAAGTAGGAGCACATTACCATGGATTTCGTTACCGGTCTTCCTAAGGTTTCTCAAGGTATAAATGTGATTTGGGTCATTGTTGATAGATTGACCAAGTCTGCTCATTTCTTACCGATACGAGAAACTTATACACTTGAACGTCTTGCTCGTATGTACATAAACGAGATTATAAGACTGCATGGTATGCCAGTATCCATAGTTTCTGATCGAGACCCAAGATTCACTTCACGATTTAGGTTAGTTTGCAGAAAGCTATGGGCACAGATTTACGATTTAGCTCGGCATATCATCCTCAGACGGACGGATAGTCGGAGAGGACTATTCAAACTCTTGAAGATCTATTAAGACTACGTGTCCTTGACTTTGAGGAAGTTGGGATAAGTTCTTACCATTGGTGGAGTTTTCCTACAACAACAGATTATCAAGCAAGTATTGGCATGGCTCCATTTGAGGCGTTGTATGGAAGAAAGTGTCGCTTCCAAAGATATCTTTGGGATGAGGTGGGAGAAGCAACGTTGTTGGGATAGGAGATGTAATACGTATGACTCTGAGAGAAAAGATTCAAACGATCCGACAACGTATAAAAACCTCACAAGATCGATGAAAAGAGTTATCTTTGATCTTCATCGAAAGGATGTGGAATTCGATATAGGAGATCATGTGTTGTTACGTGTTACTCCATGGAAAAGAGTTACGAGATTTGGAAAGAGAGTAATGCTCAATCCTCGATCGAGTAGGAACTGTGGCCTATAGACTCGCTTTACCGCCAAGTATGTCTCGTGTTCATAACTTTTTTCACATATCCATGTTATATAAATATGTGGAAGACCCGAACCACATTATTGAGTTAAGCGGGACGAAATAAGCGGAAGATTTGACGTATGAAGAGGTTCTGTTCAAATCTTGGATAAGAAGGAACATATTCTACGCTCAAGGTTATACCTCAAGTCAAAGTTTTGTGGAGAAACCACGATGTTGAGGAAATGACTTGGGAGTTAGAATCGAAATGAAATCAAGGTATCCTTACCTCTTCGACATACTGTGTATCGTACCCTAATTTCGAGGGACGAAATTTCATAAGAAGGGAGGTTGTAAGACCCCAACTTTTGTGAATAAAGATGAATTTTCTATAAATATCATTTTGAATATTATGGAATGAATTTGATATAATGTTATAGTTGTGGATAATATTTATAAATTTTAAAAAATACGCAAAAGTTGTTATATAATATTCGATTGCCTGGGAATATTCGTTTTAACAGGGAATATTCCTACAACGGCAAGACAATCATTGGTGGACCCCACAACGGAATTATTGTCGGATTAAGAAACAACAAAAATACTTTATAAAAATAACGGTGGAAGTTTTACTGAAGTTAAGCTGTTGAAACACCGGTGTTAAAAAAGTGCGAGAATCTGGCGTAGTTGCATGCAAAGAAGACACGGTATTGATTATTGATGCTTATGTGATAAGTCACTCAGTTTTGTTTTATTGGTATTAATGTAATAAAACAGAAAAGCTTTTTATATAAAACAGAATACTTTTATAAAGTTATTCGTTTTATTAGGCTAATAGTAAAATCTTTTATATAAAACAAAATACTTTTATAAAGTTATACATTTTATTAGACAATAATTAGAATATATTATATTTTATTATGCATAGTGTTTGTATAATTGTCTCAGATAGTGTTTGCATAGTAAAATCTTTTATAAAGTTATTCGTTTTATTAGATTATAAATAGAATATATTTTATTTTATTTAAAAGATTTTGCTTTAAATATGGACCGTCAGATTAAAGTAAATCAATCTCTTTAATTGTTCATAAGTTAATTACTTATGTAGTCTATTTTTCTATAAATAGAAGTTCATTCCTTCATTATTTCTTACTTAATTCCTTTGAAACTCTAGAGAGAAATTATAAAAAGTTATAGAAAAGTATTCTGCGCTCATTCCCTACTCTTATATTCGGTTTCTTTTACGGTAAGAGATATTATTTGTTGTACTTTCATAAGGGTATTATTTCTTTTGTATTCATGAAGAGAACTTACATTATTCCATTCTTTATTATTCTCACTTTGGAATAACCAAAGATAATCTGTGGCGTACCCTATACTTGGTGACATTCTTCTAATATTCCGCCTTTATTATTACATTGGAACATCACATGTCATGCGTTTACTGGGACTGGTTAAAATCTTTATTATTATTCTCGTTGGAATATATCACATGCGTGCGTTCTGCTTGGGACTGGTTCTATCTTTATTATTATTACATTTGGAATATCACATGCATGCGTTCTATGGGACTGGATTAAAATCTTTATTATTCCGTTGGAACATCTTCGGCATGCGAATTTAGCTTCGACTTTGGTTTAGATTACTTATTAATATGTTGGAATAACTGTACATCGCAATACCGTATGCATGGTGATTTCTTTTGTTATTCCATTATTTATTATACTCAGGTTGGTTAAAGTTTTGACTTATATACTCCATGAAATTAGTGGAATATCCTTGATATTTGCACTTCATCCAAATATCTTTTCATGGAAATATTCTTCGAGCATTCTTGAATTTTACTCTACAAAGCGATTATCATGTTGACAATTTGGACGTTATTAGTTCTGGATAAATTAATTCTTGAACTTTTTTATTGAATTCTTATATCATTGTCATCATCCTCATGTTTATATTTTGTTGAAAGTCATCGTGGGCTCTGTAGTGTATAGATGGACTTGGTATGATTATGATTAGGGATTATTCGATTGTAATCATGGTAGTAATATTACAAATGTTGTGGTAAAAGTCCTCATTGGCCGTAGTGCATTAATGAACAGGTTGTTGGCATGATCATGACCATTAATGAATACACAAATATCCTTGATGCAGAAGTGCATAGATAATTTGTGGTCGTGATACTAAAGAATATCCTTGGTAGTAGATGAGGGGGTGATTCGATGATGTGGATTATTTATTAAGTTGAGTTCCAAATGATAAAAGTCATGAAAAACCTTTTAAATCATGAAGATAGTAGATTTTATTCTCTACTTGACTCTTCTAATGGATTGCTTGTTCGTCCGCAGAGTTAAACTTGATGTTTGTTATATTTTATCGGTTTAACTTTGTTGAAGGCTAATGATAATTTATTCGCATTATCTTAGTCATAATATTTCTTACTAGGCTAGTTGAGCTCATCCTTTCTTTCACTTGTTTCTCTTGAAATGAGAATATAAATTTGACGTAGTCGAGGAAGCGGAGTGATGGACCGGATGATAGTATTAGTAGTCCTCACTATTACATTAAATAGTGTGATAATAAATGTAATGAAGACTTATTACGAGAGTGGATATTATGCAGAAGCGATGATTTGTATTAAAACTCACATTTCTCTTCTTGTATATTAAAGATTGTATTTGTATTTTGTACCATGTATTTGGCGACTCAAAATATGTGATGTATACCTATTTTAGGGGCGTCACATGTTATATATATATATATATATATATATATATATATATATATGAGGACTGAACTATTAACATGGTTGTCAATTTAATGTTAGACTTACAACAAATCGCGACCGTCATCCTAGGGCTCACGTCCGCAATTTAATAATACGGGACAGATGACCAAAATACCCTCCTTTACAATTCTCCGTAAGGACGCTAGGTATAACCAAATAGCCAACTGGAATAAGTCTCGTCCGTAATATTAAACTGCGGATGCCAAATTCAATTTTTTTAATTTTTAAGACTAATCAATTCTAACAACTCTACTATTAAAATATGAAATAATCATCTTGTAGATGTGTAACTTGTGAACGTGATATATTAATTTACTATATTTGCCATTGCCAGTGGCGAAGCTATGGTACAAATGTGGGGTCAATTGACCCCACTCAATTTTTGAAATCACTTAAAAAAATTTTTGATCACACTCAATTTTTGACCCCACTAAAAAGGCAAATCGTGAACCATCAAAGCATTTCGCAAGTGGTTTGAGTGAGTCTTAGTGGTGGCGGCGAAATGAGTGGAGACCGGAGACGACTCTATTTCCATGTGACTCTCTTGTGCCACTTGCAGAGTAAATGTAAATTACTCTCTTCAATTTCTCCAACCTCAGTTTTGTTTTCAGAAATCAATTGTGATTTCCCCCTTTTGTTAGTATTATTAAATTGGATATTTGGATGCATTTGTTTAACCCAAAAGTATAAAGTATTAAAAAAAATAACTCGAGGACGCTACCCCCGAACCCCCGTCAAAATTTTTATAACTTATTAATAGTTTTGACCCCACTCCTAAAACTTCCTGGCTTCACCACTGGCCATTTCCATTATTGATATTATGTGTTAGTTTCTTTGAATCTCTATTTTCTTTTTCTGTTATACCGTATTCAATATATAGTATCGGAATGAAATCATAGTTTTTCCTTTTTATTTTCTTTTTTGGTTTTGAAGTTGTTTTTTTAATCTTAATTGGAGACAACTCAAAAGTAACATAATTGTAACAGTGTAACAGCGTGTAATGATGGAAAAAGATTGCAAGAGATTATAAGTTTGCGCCTTTTTCCTATTTTGATCTATTTTACCCGTCAACTTAACCTTATTTGAATATCAACCTTTTTGGCTTCTTTGATCTATTTGTTTTTTGAAGAGTTGTTATATTTGATCGGAACCTCGAAAATTAAAAAAAAAATGAATTTGGCATTCGCAGTTTGATAGTACAAACAAGACTTATTTACAGCGACGTCGCTTCTAGTTGGTCAGTTGGCAAACTGTGGCCGGGGACATTTACAAGGAGTGATATGTTCCGTCCGCAGTATTAAATTGCGGAATACTGAAAATTAAACTATGGACGGGAGCCCTATTAACCGTTTGATATTCGGATGGAGAGTCTCGATGTGTTGTAAAGATAATCTTAAGTTGACGACATTAATTATGGATCGATCTCATATATATATATACACACACAACCGATCCTGTCCGGATTTCCGGACAGGACTAAAATGCGGACCCCAATTTTTTATTTTTTATTTGCTTTTTTCTTTTTAAATAACTAAAAAAAATATTTAATATTTTATGGAATGAAATTTTTCCATGTCTGATGTTTTGGAGGTGATTTGAATACTATGCAAAAAAATGGTGGTACGATCTGCGCGGTATGCATGCATACATGTTTTGTTATACGTACCAAATCACGCCCAAAACATTGTGATATGAAAAATTTCAATTCCATAAAATATTAAATATTTTTTAGTTAGATATAAAAAAAGCAAAAAATAAATAAATTTTGGGGTCCGCATTTTAGTCCTATCTGGGAGTCCTAACGAGGACGGGGACTATATATATATATATATATATATATATATATATATATATATATATATATATATCTGAAATGATCAAGTAAGTGATCCCTTATTTTCTTAAAATGGGGACTTTTTTTTTGTTTTTTTTTTTTTTTTTTAAAACAACTTAAAAAAAAAGTTTAATATTTATGGAATCGAAATTTTTCATAATACAATATTTTGGGCGTGTTTTGAATACCTATACCAAAGTGGTGGTACAATGCAGTGACTGTACATACATGTTTTGTTATACGCACTCAAATCACACCCAAAACACGATTATGAAAAATTTCGAGTTCCATAATATTAAACTTTTTTTTTTAGTTGTTTTCAAAAAAAAATCTCTTATTTTAAGAAAGTAAAGGATCCCTTACCTGATCCTGACCTTATATATATGTGTGTGTGTGTGTGATGGGGGCGTGTGCAAGAGTTTAGCTGTCTTTTTTTCCAAGTGGGTGTTTTATTAATTCAAACGGCACAAGGCCAACCCAGAGGAATTGTTATTAAGGAATTGTTATTAGGTTAGGTAAGCCATCTTGTTGTAAAATTTTGCAAGAGCCAAGTAAAATTGTCTGGTGAGCAAGCTTAGCCACCGACAATAAGTGCCCCATTTTGTTTTTACTAATACATATCATATTGGAAAGACTAATGCACGGTCATAATATCAACCTTCTAACTTCCAAGGGAAACTGGCCCACGGCCCATGTCAGTGTAAAAATTTTGAATTTTTTTACCCGTCACCATTGTTCTAAAGAGTGGAGTTATTTTTAGAAATTGATATTTTTATATAATTTTTTAATATTTTCACATAAAGAATATCGCTATAAATGTATAGCGACGGTTTACGGTAAAAACCGTCGCTATAGGATCTATAACGACAGTTTTCATGTAAAAATATCTTCTTTTTTTTCATATTGTATTTAACATTCAATTGGATAGTTAAAATTTTCATGTAATTTTCATCTATAATCTAAAATTATATTTGTTTACAAAGATTATACTTAAAATTAGACTATTAATCACAAGTCTGTTATTTATTTTTAAAAATAAACTTGAAATTATTTGTCGCATAATAATAAAATGACCTGAAAGCAAAAACTATTTAATGTCATACTCAACTAGGTATTATAATACTACTAAATATTTGTAGACATAATTAACCTTTTAACTTTGTTTAAAAAAACGGATGCATCTTATTTGTATTAGTAGTAAAAATATGATAATTCAAACGGTAAGTTTTTATCCAATTCTTTAAATAATTCTAGACAAAACAAACATAACATAGAACTATTTTAAATTATCCATGAATAATCTCATAAAAAACAAACATGTGACAAACTATTTAATTTTAAGATCAATAGTCTTGAGATTATAATCCACAAAAAATATATATAATTTTTGCAAACAATCATCCCACATCTCTTAGATATATAAGCATTGGGGAGCAAAAAATTTTGTTTCTTTAATGACCTGAAAAAAACTACACTGGGAAATATCAATATCACCAAAAAAAGGGGACGGGTATAATGAACAGAACAGATCTGAATCAAACCCCTCTTCAACATCTAGTAGTGTTACAGTCCGAAAGCCACTCTCTGCACATAATCAGGGCGCCTCTTACTAGGCATCCTAAGCAGCCCAGTAATTTGGAGCTCCATGACTGCCCTGCAGAACCGTGCTCTAAAGAATTATGGTTAAAGACTTCAAACAATCAATCAAGCTGTATGCATGCATAAATTTCCGGGACACCAAATAGTTCGGATTCGGTTAGCATGAAATGAAGTTCATGGTAAGTTAACTTCATGCCCAATACCGTGCTGACATACAGGCGGAAGGGTGATCTCTCCGCATGCGTATCAACACATTATTGGTGAACTTACCATGAAATTCACTTCATGCTAACCACTCCCAAAAAATTATATCTCGATAGCCAGTTGATCATTATGTCACAGTACTAGACAAAGCATGCAAGTCTAGTTAGTGAGATGATTCAGTCGTGTGGAAGTAAAACAAAATGCACCGACAGCAAAATGAAAAATGTGGCCCCTATCAAGGTTCCACGCTGTCAAAAATAAAGAATTTTGGAGGGACTGGAAAAATAATCTAAACATGCGATAAGGGGAGGGGCAAAATGTTGACTGACATCGTGATCCCTTCTAAGTTCTAACAGCAAATTTGTACGACTAAAAACAGTGTCCAAATTTTCAATGCATGGCAAGCAGGAAATGGATGCTGAAACAGAGAGCAGAAGGATACTGAAGTGATGCTTCACTTTTGTGTTGAGGTTCAATGGCATGCTTTCTTTTCTTCGGTGATGGTGAATGCTTCAACTTGTACTTCCCTTTAATAGTTGGGCAAATAGCAGCTTTGAAAGAATTATACCAGTCATGGAGATTGATAAGGTCGCCATACTCTTGAGCCAAGGCATACCTATGACAATAGATGAACAGGACGCACAAGTTTTAATTAAGATTTCAAAATTCAGTTTGAAATTGAATATGAAGGAGAAAGAACATGAATCTTTCTATCGCTGTTGATTTAATTCTTAAACTGTATATGGTCACACATGATGATGTCATAATGAGTACATAATAGTAACTTCACTGAAAATAGTATCTGCTTCTAACACCAAAATTAACAATTAACATTCATGTATGTGAGTGTGCGTCTCTTTAAAATGTCTACATTGGAGAACAAGGAACCGGAGTTTAATTGTTGACAATAAATTCAAGCCCAACTTAAAAACTGTCCTCTTTGCCAACCCAAATTAACCATCAACGTTTTATTAATAAGAGTACAGGGTTGCATGTGAAGCTTAAAATTTTTTACCTAGCAAACAATAGCATAGACATTAGTCACCATGTTGACAATAAATTCAAGCCTAACTTATAAACTCTGTCCTCTTTACGAACCCAAATTATCCATTAACGTTTTATCGAGAGTGCAGACTTGTGAAGCACCCACACTGGCAAACACCCTGTCAAGAAAGTAGACAACATTATATTTGAACTTTTTTTCTTTCAGTTTTCCTTTTTGGTTTTTTTTTTTTTTTTGGGGGGGGTAGCTATTCATATTTATGAGCTTAATTGATTTGTAAACTAACCTGCAGCCAACTAAGAAGTTTTGAAACAGAAACTATATGAGAACCATACATTTTCATTTGAGATGAATTCTAGATTCTAGTACTTTATGGCTAGTGCTTTTTTAATTAGCAGATACTGACAGACAGAGACATTTTAATGGTGGTGACTGCTTGATGGGGATCAACTACAGAAAGAATCCTGCTGCAATTACCTTATATTGGCAATCAGAAAGCCAAAAACAAAAGCAGTTTGGATTTAAAAAATTATTTTTTTCAAACTAGAGTAATAATATATCAACAATTTAAGGGACCATCTATATCTTTTCCTTTTTATGATATACATACTTGGTCAAATCCATAAAAAAGGAGTTTCCCCAAGCTGTATAAAATGTAGTGTTGTTGAAGATAGACCCGGTCTACTACAGTAAAGGAAACTTTCTGTAGAAATTAAATGTAAATAAAAAGAAAGGCTGCTTCTATCAAAAAGAAACATAATTACCACAATTCTTATTTCAGTTACAAGCTTCATGTAGGAGAATGAAGTATGAAAATTCTTACATAATTGAGGTATCATGCATAGATGGCAATGGTGTATTGCCACTTTTCCTGCAACAACTACACTTGAGAAATTTGTAAGACTCCAGGAGATCAGCTTGGATTCTTCTTCTAGGGTCACCTATCAAAGTCTAATTTCATGCAAAAAGATGAACATGAGAGATCAGTTCCCAGTAACATTGGGATTGTTACACACTGTACACATCAAGCATGGTTAGAAATGTCCTTGTAATTGAGAAGTATTAATTATGCTCTACTGTTGTTGATTCTAGGAATATTTTTGCAACTTCTTTGTTCTCCAGAAAATAGTAAGTAGCCGAACATTCTTGGAAAGTGCAAACCATTTTAAAGTAAGAAGCATGATATGAAATTCAATGATACAATGCAATTAGTATTTGCATGGACTAAAAAGACCAAGACAAGTGCTACCATAGTAGCATTTCATAATAGATACTCCCTCCATCCTGCAATGAAAGTCACAACTGCATTTTATATTTGTCCTAAAATGATAGTCACTCTTCCAAAAATCAAGGAAATCATAGTGCAAAAAGACCCACTCTAAGTACAATAGCATGTGTCCATTTGGAGTCTTAATGGTATATAAGAAATAGCATTCAAGTTTTCAAAATTGACGTCCTTAATTTTGTGTAAATAACCAATTGTGATATTCTTTGCAGGACAGAGGTAGTATCATGCAGTTCCATACATTTATAGAATAGATATAACTCAAAAAAGGAGGAGGTAGTATAGATACTTTTCCTAAGATTTTTCAACTTAGTTACAATCTTGGTTAAATATATCTTAAAAAATAATAATCACATGTTCAACACCTTCTCAAACCATTATATCCCAGTTCTAAATTACTTGGGTTCAAGCGAATGCATGTATTTCTCATTAGCCAGATCTATATCAAGGCCAAGTCTTTATCAAGTAATAGTTTCACTATCGAAAATGCAACCCACACATGTTCAACACTTTCTTCCTTCCCACATGGAACTTTTACTAAATTTACTTTGATCTTCAATACAAGGTTCATCGATCTCCTCAACTAGATTGATAATCCTTCTCATCGTTGTTTGCTCTTGCTCTTAATGTTAATGGAACCCCCCTTAGCAATTACGAGATTGATTAAGACCAAAGTCAAAGCATTAAAGAAACAAAAGTTAAGTGGGAGGTAATTTTCAACGGTAAACTCAACACTAAGCGGTAGGAACGCAGATTCTAAATCTTATCCGACAATCCCATTACCTATCAATTCATACTCAAATACTTAGCTGACTTTGATAATATAAATCAGGACACTTGTATAGCCAGGGTGCTTTTAAAAAATGAGCTAGGGCAGAACGAAAATCAATAGTATCTACGAGCTACAACTACTGATATGATAAGATATTCATGAAATTCTATTTCAATGCATGAATGAGATCAAGTGATCAACATCTAGCAGTCTCTTAAGATTGTGTTGTCATACAACATAGCTATCTGATTTTGATTGTACTTTTTTTTTGTCATATAAGAAAGCTTAAACAAGTTGACTAGATAAAGACATTAAGTAAACTTACAGACTGAAGTTTGTCAACATTCTTAAAGCAGACAATTTCATGAAACGTCACACGCTCAATGGGCTGCATATAATCCCTGATTCATAAGAAAAATTAGGGAAAATATAGCACGCAACAAATGTAGCACAACAAATTCATTTTGTGAAAAGACGATTTCCGGTTGAAAGGAACAATTTTAATGTTGCTTCGTGAATATACACCGTGAAGCAACTAGAATAGTAGTTTTTCTTTACAGACTGAAGCTTAAGAACTCGAATAATTAAATCAATTGAAGGTGATAATTTCATATCGTTTTAAACTTATTGACAAAATGCAGTGTCCTATCAAGGAATGTAAAGCATTAAGAGACATCCAAACTGAAAGGCAATAGGATATGCATTTGAAGGAGCCATGTTTGTAGTATTGAACAGACAGACGCAAAAATGGTGGCTGAAAAATGAGGATATATGAGAGAGTGGAAATTTACCTTACCATGCTACATATCAAAGCAGCAGCTTTCTCATTTAACGCTTTTACATCCTTTTCTATGTTTATATTGTTTCGAGTTGTATGTCTCCTGTAACATCAACAAACTTGAGATGGAGAGACAATTGATGTACATTACAATAACATCCTTGGTCATGACTACGTCAATCACTACTTCTGAATCCAACCTCAGTAAAACACATACCATAATAATTTCACCACAAAGTAAAATAGAAAGCACAAAATCACCTGGATATGTCTGTCAATTCTTGCTTCAAGTTCTTGTTGCAGTCAAATTTTGACAGAGACTGTAACTCCTTCACTTTCTCATGGATCTAACACATGCCAATATTTAAACGTCATAAGAATGACTTTGCGTCAGCAATTTAATACACGGTGCATTGGCATTAAGCGTAAGCTACACTACTAAAAAAGAAAACTGATTGAACAATGTTGAAGCAACTAATGGGGAAAAAGTGTTGAGAAACATAGCAATTAACATAAGACAGCTATAGGACATTAAAATATTGGAAGTAGACAAATCCTAGAATAGAGCAACACAATAAGATAAAAACAGCTACATCTGCTGTTTAATGCTTAATCCATAAATTATCTTTTAGCCCCGAGATACAAATGAAGAGACAAATTATGAAGGGTTTACTTGAGACAAAATAGTATAGAATAGAATAGAATTTGCCTCAAACTCCAAGTCCAAATTAATATAGGAATCATTTCTCTAAAATCATAGTTGGGTTCCTCTTGCATGAAAAGAATCCTTTTTCCACCTCTACTTCTTCTATTCAAATCGTTGGTTTAGGATCCTTAGAGAAAAATAATTAGGGGGGGTACATTGTGTATCAGATTCCAGTCAATAAAAAAAATTCCTTCTTTAGATAGGTTTATAATAATCTTCAAAGTTAATACAGTCTTAGATACCTATACCCACTTTATTTGGTTGCAGATATCTCAACATAAAATGCAACTTTCTTTATACAACATGACAAGCTTATAACATTTTCCTTTTTTATGCATTAATAGTAAAATATCTTTATTTAAATAAAATTGTATCTACTGCCAAGACACAAGGGAACTATGTCTATTCAAAGTAGCAGTCATACTATCATGGGAATAGTATAGAAATAGCTTGCAACCTGAACTTAAGTTTATTTCACTAAAGAAAATCCTATTGCCTTAACAAGTAGAGTCACAAGAAAAGTTGAACTAGATATATGTAGATTTTTCCTTGCCATGTTTTACACGCCACATTGAGGCTTTTTAGCTAACATGGAAAATGAACTGTTTACTCATCTGAAAATTATTAAATATTTTTTAAGAATTATTAATATGTTTATATACGATAGAATACTGAATATGATTTCTCTATCATAATAAAATCCTTCTTTTATCTAAAATTAATAATATACCATCCAATAGTCAAACTGTGGTTTCTTTCTCCATGTGTAACGAGGACCACGCATGAGTGTTAAACATGATATACATTGTGGAGTATATTCTCTAATCAATTAAGCTTTAGAGCAACTGCTTGACACATGCAATGTAACATATATTAAATTGGTAAATTTGCTCCAATAGAGCCTGGTATTTCATATACAAGTTGTGGAATACCTTATGATTATATAGTAGAAAACCAACTAACAAAAGAATCAAGGACCTAATCTTAAAGCTTAAAGTTTGGTTTTTAGAAGAATATCTCGCCAGAGCAACATGAAAGTTGATTTAGTAACAATTCTATGACCAAGTTATACATCAAATCTCATTGGCCGAGACGTATAGAAATTAACACTCTGATCTGTACCGTGGCAATCTTTATGAACACATACTGAAACAACTCGGGTCAAATAAGTCCGAATCGAATCAAATCCATCCAAATAAGACCTTAAACACTAGCTCAATAGTATATTTTTAAGTCATCTTAGCCTACCACAGATCATGACTAAAAGTATTATTGTAAGTAACTTAATTCCTTATATACAAACAAAATTTTCTCATATCTTTCGATGTGGGACTGTGGTATTACAAACTCCCCTACTTAAATTTTTGACGTCCTCGTCAGAACCGATCACACACACGGTCCACAAATCTTTGCCTCTCTAACCATTATGGGATAATATCGGTTGACTTTGTGTCCCCGCCTTTAGACCTCTCTCCATTGTGGGATGACACCATCAGCTTTCGTGTCCCCATCTCCGACAACTCGATCGGATGACTTGACCTTAGCTTTCGAGAGTCAGCTCTGATACCATATGAAACAACTCGGGTCAAATCTCAAGTCCGAATCAAATCAAATCCATCCAAATAAAGCCTTAAACACTAGCCCAATAATATATTTTTGGGTCATCTTAGTCCATCACAGCCTCACATGCTCATCTAAAAGGTCATAATTGAAGGTACTATTATTATTAACTTGATTCCTTATATACAAACAAATTTTTCCCATATATTTCTATGTGGGACTGGAGTGTTACATATACTCCGGGATACTCCTGGATACCTTGTCCAACATTTATTGATGTGTTTATAAAATAATATTCTTCATTAAGATGCATTGAGAACTTTTTGGAAAATCCTTAAATTCTTGCCCAAATACCTTTTAAAATATGTCATTCTCGTATGTCAAACAAGTAAAATTGTTAAAGACAGATAGAAGAAATGCTTTATTAGAGGACTAGGAATAAGAGGGAGGGTAATTATTATAGATACATATACAATTGAAACATATATATATAGTGTGTTCCCCACATATTTGAGACCCATTTGTTGCAAAAATAATTAGTAGCATGTTACGTCCATACCAAGTGTCCAAATCTGCATTTCTTAGGGTTAAGGATGAAAGACAGAAGAAAGGTAACAGAGATAGCTATCCTTGAAAGGAAGGAAGCTACATTTCAATATGGGTTAAATGATGTTGTTTATACCTACGGGCTAATAAGTTAAAGGAAAATATTGATTGAAGGAAAAAGTCTAAACAAGCGTCCACCTTTCCCTTGATTTCCACCGAAGAAGACCACGTTCCTCTTCTTCTTTGCTCATGCTGACCCTGTAGTTGAAAAGGGAAACCACTTTCCACTCCTACCTTTTTCTTCCTTCTTCTTTCTTCCTAGATCCTACATACCTTTCCTTCTACCAAACAGAAGATAAAAAAAAATCCAGGGAAAGAAATTTCATATTCTCATAAGCACCCCAACCTTCAATTATCAACACGAAGAAGTGAAAAAGGTAAAAGGCGTTCTAAACAATTATCAACTTAAAGAATATATTAAATAAGATCATACCTCTTTGACGCCCTCACTAAGTTTTTCCAAGCTCCCAAGCAACTGGCACAATGCTACTGGTGATAAATCCCTGAGAAACTAAAATTCAGTATTTTTGTAGCATCATATTACAGGATTTAGATTCAGTATCATGTTTTTAAAGCATAATTTATAAGTTATAGTCGAAATAAATCAATAAATTTACTTTAATCAACTCTAAAATTATCAATCGCAAAATGCTTTGCAATTTGCAAAGCAATGAATTATCATAAAACCACATCTCATGAAAATACATAGAGACAACAATGATTTAACTATGAAAGATATCCCCCATGAAAGTTTCATACAGCTGCATAATTGTAAACTCCTTCCATTTCAATTCAGTTGCCACACTTCTTTTCTTTTCCTTTTTTGGTGTTTGAGGCATGGATTTTTTGTATATTTGTTATATAGTTGAATATATGACATTTGAATTATACTAAATATAACACATCCTATAATCTGTGCTATACACCAAATAAAAGGGATAAGTGTCATGTCACCAGTATAAAACAATTGCTGCAAAAGGTAATAAGTTTACAACATAAACACATAGCAAGCCCAGCAGGTTGGTTGAACAAAGAAGATTCCTTTGATAAACCCAAAGCACACATCCATAACCTACCTCACCTTGCGGATTGCTTGACATATGAAGCCACCCATGTGCAAGTTACGATGTTGGCCAACCACACTTCGATTATTTGAAGGCATTCTAAAATTGTTCTCTAAGTCCAAGTGAAGATCAGAATCTCTAGAGTCGTATAGATCTGGATCAAGAGCCTCACAGTACAAGTCTAACAGGCTGATTTTATGATACTTTCCAGCTTCATACAAACACTGCAACAAAGTTAATCTATCAAAAAACAAAAATTCTTTTCAAAGGTGCATCATGTCAATCTACCTCAAACATAATTCACCATCTACATGTGATAACAAGAATTTATCTTATTTTCTACCTGGAGGTGTACAAGCTAGAATATACAAGCCTAAAGCAATCTGATATGGCAAACCCATGGGACAAGAATTTAGCACCATCGATTTTCACGACCACCAAAAGGTAACATTTATGAATTCAAAATTTTCTTGATGGCTTTATAGGAAAGGACCAACTTTGAGTGAGATGAAAAAAATGAATGAAACTCATACCAGGAAATAAAAATTCCTCAGTCATAACAACACATGTCCAACATATATCACCCTAGAAAAAGCAACCGATGTTGCAGAGCAGGAAAGGTCATGCATGTTATCGATAACCTATTTTTAATTCATGTAGAAAGATTATGAAGTAAAAAGCTGTTGTCGTGCAAAATATTAAGCACGTTTAGCTTTGGTAAGGTAATAAGAATAGGATGTGGTATACTAATCCACCCAAATGCAAGATAAATAAAGCAAACGGGTCCTTAGATTTATTTGTGACCTTCGAGGAGCCGTATGAGGTGAAAATCTCATGTACAAAGATTTGGAGATCAGTAGATCCAAAGTGGAAAGTGGTTTAGTATTAAACTGCCAGTTTTTATTACTTTGTCACTGATTAATAAAATGTTGCCAGTAGGATGCACAAGTTCTCCATTAACTTTTGTGATAGGAAGTGGCAAGTGTCAACAGTCTTCAACAAGTACTTTTTTCTGCTTCGTCCATGTTATTGACTATCAACTTGAAGACTGAACTCTACTTTCGACTCTACTGTATAACTGACAAAACCAGCTTAGTCTCTAACAACTGAAGCCATTATAACACTAGTCTGTACTATGACAAGAATAAAACAAATCATTTGTTCAAACAAATCTTTTACTCTTGAACTCTAATACTGGTATATCTACAAAATAGAAGCTATGATACATCACAAATGAAGAAAACGAAGAGTTTGACGTCTCACCAAAAGCACAGAGCTCCACAAATTCTGCGATCTTTTTATTTCTGACAAACCTTTATCCAAATTTTCACCATTTGGTTCAGCAAGTTTGTTCCTTTCATCAGAAGAAGCAGCATAACTCAGATTAGCATTCTCTTTGTATAGTTAGAATATAAAGGAGCACTTCTAGAAACTATACAAAATTGATAATTATTTTGACTACCTCGTGTAAGATGAAAGATCAAAAACTCGCTTCAACATTACTTCTGATAGCGCTTCATGTTTCCCACTCCATAATACCTGCAATTATTAATAAATAATCAATTTTATTTTATTTTAAATTATTTTGGGAGAGGTAGGAACAGAGAAGTCAAACATAAGAGCAAAAAAAGTATTATTAATGGCTAAAAAAGCTAAGCAGTTTTCTATGTATAAATATATTTATACATATAGATAAAGACCGGCTACTGTCATGCAGATTGATTGACAAGCTACTCATGGCCACTGCTGAAGGTGAACGGCAGAGAGTCGATGTGAAGATTAGAGAGTGCTGCTTTATTTAGACATTATCAAAATCAAAGAAGAGGGAAAAAAATCGTAAAAGCATGTGTAGCCATTTTTTTTAGGGGGGTGGTGAAGACTTAACAAACTGGAAAAACACTAAAAGAATAACTAGACGAAAGGAATATACAGGAACTACACTAGGGAAGAAGAATTTCACCTGATTGTTGTCTTCATAATTTAAACCTTTGAGTATGAAGCTTAAAGGCTCCATAGAAAAATGGAGGATAGTTGCCATCTGAAAACAGTTGATTAAAAAAAAAAAAAAGCATTTAATGAAACTTAATGGACAACCAAATTACAGGAACTTCTGTTCCATTGAAACAACAAATAATTATAGTAATAAATTCCACAAAGAGCCCAACACCAACCTTCAAGCCTCGAACTAATGAGGACAGTGTTCCATCCTGTCTCAAGAAGCAGTTTCTCAAGAAAGTTGCAACCTTGTGGCCAACACTGAAGCCAGAACATCGTCTGACAAGAACAGCACTAATGATTGCGTCCAATCTCTCAGCTGGAGAACCCAGTATGAATTTACAAGGGGATAGGCACTGGAGTGCATTTGAAGAAAGTATGTTTCTTGGGGAATCAATAGTTGTTGCAACTCCCATTATCAAAATCATTGGAATCTTAACCACCCATTCGCTGATTACAGAACAATGATTAGTCATTACCATTTGTAAGCCAAAATGGAATTGACATATATGAATAATAAATAAATCTATCAAGGCTGTCTGTAAAATAAAATGATTAATATGCAGACTAAGAAAGATATAAAAATAGTTCATCAACAAGCTTTATAACTCAAATGAGTAATGTTGTATATTCAAGGTTCATGTTAATTTCACATTACTCAAATAAGACTAAGTTCCCCTTGCAAACGGACAGTCCTGAATTAGCATTGGGAACTGGAAGTGGGGCAAACCTGAAAGTAGTCCTTAAAAAGATTGTCACAACTTATCACCATTGAAGTATTGACATACAAATAAAAGCCTAGCTAAGTCCTGAGATGGGGCTGCAACCCATTTCAGTAGATAATATAGATGAACTTTACGTTGTCAAACGGGAAATTGGGAAACTTCTTGATCTTTAATCCTGTTACACTCAAGTCAGTAGTGATATTGGTAAACAGGATTCTTAGCTACCGGATCAAATTTCTATAGGTATGGAAAAATATTTTGCATATGATAGAGGCCTTAAGTGTAACCTATATTTCTAGTTCAAATTGAGTAATACAAACATAGTGCATTAGATTGTAAGAGTAAGCCAAAACATTTTGCTTTGTAGTCTGACTTCTGGTTCCTGAATACTTATAATGGTTTCACCAAAGTTATATGAGTATTGAATTGTTATTAAATGACAGAATCATCCCCATGTTGTGGTCTAAACAAAAATATTTTGCAAAAATTCTTAAATGGCATCAAATGCTCGGGTACTGAGCACTGGTGCTATAGAATGTCAACAGAAAGTAACAGTATTGAGAACCTAAACGGCCAGCAGAGGTGGCCATGTAATCGCAAATTCAATCATCATCCTTCACAGAATAAACAAGGATACAAGTATGTTGGAAATCCTGGTGGATTTTGTAAGAGTAAATCAGATACTATACCTCAACATTAGGATGAAATCAGACAAGACAGTACCACAGCACCTCTCCAGATCTTCTATAATCACAACTACTGGGTTCTCATAGTTCCCTTGCTCGGAATACCATGACGCTAAGACGGCTATATCAGCCGCCTGTTCAAACAAAAATTTATTCAAAAAATGTGAATTTCTTTGACATGAGATGATGTATGAATTTAAGCCACGCTATCTTAAGTATCAAGTTTCATATGAATAGAGGTATGTCGATCAGTACACTTACATCCAGACTAACCATTAGAAACTTTCTTAATAAACTTCTGATAGAACCACTAATTCCATTTTTGATAGAAAAATCCAATGATGAAAGGTTAGCCACATGGCATCCATGAGACTTCAAATGGTGACCAAGATCAGCAAAAGTTAATAGATCATCAACAAATTCCATATTCCCTGTAAATAGTTACTCAGTAAGGAATTTACTTCAAAGGAATTCAATAACACTTTCTAGTATAAGTATAATTTAAAATTAGGATGAGTTAAAATGCTTTTTCTTATTCTATTCTATGATGACCAAGACTGTTTCCCAGCCAACACTTCTGCTTAGAGTGTGGCAGAACTTAGAAGATAACACCATGATTAATACAGACAGTAGGCTTCTCATTGAATTATAAAATTATGCAAATTAGGTGAAGAATAAAATGATGGTGATATGTCAGCATTATTTATCAAAAGTATTTTAACTTTTTTATTTACTTCAAGCAATAAGTTTATTTTCTAGTTTAGGTACCCTATTTTTCCACAAATAGAAAGAAAAGCAAGAAAAATTTTAAATTTGTTCACAACAGAGATTAGTACCCTGCATCGTCCATACTGTATACCTAATAACTGTAAGTACGTCACTAGACAGCTTATGTAAATTTCATGTTTACGATAAAAGATTATTATTTGACAAAAGGAACTCGAGAAGTTTATCATTAAAATCATTCCAATAGTTTCCCACTTTTTAGCTTTACAATAATTTGGAATGACTATAGAAAGCAACTTACTGGTAAACACCAGCCCAGTGAACAGTTGTTTTGATGTAGCATCGGTTAGAATGGGGTATGAGCAAGTGATTTTAGCAAAATCGGGCATCCCGTGTGAAGAAATTGCATTAAACGATTCATGAACCCACCAATCAATCTCATTGAACACATCTAGATTGAAGTTCCTCAAAACATCCTGCAATTATGAACAGCAAGACTTAGTTCTTGTACAGTCTTTTACAAGGCAAGCCGAAAACACATTTACCTATTATATTTTTCAAGTGTTTTTTAATTTACACTATATTGACCTATCAATTTCCATAACATAGACATGGACGGAGGAATGAAAATGTGATTTGGCTCCTTTACTCTACTTTTTCCAAAATTGAAATACCTGACTTTCTGATAGAAAATTGCAACCCAAAAAAGAATAAATTGAAAAGGGACACTCACCTTGATTGTTGACTCAGTTTTTGACCATACATAATCGAAAGCTTCCATCCGCAAATTCTCATACAATTGTTCGTTATATTCAAGTCCTTCAGCCGCCTCGGTCTCAGATTTCTCCAAAGTTTCACGAAATGATGAGGTTAATTCAATCCTTCTTCTGGTTTTTCCAGCTAATTTTCTCCCAGGTTTTTTAGACGATGATTTGTGAAGAACAAAAAAGGGCTGCGGCATAAGAACAAAAAATAAAATCATCAAAAACTACCACTATATGATTCCTCGTAAACAAATATTATAGTATAACCACCTGGAGATTGTTCTCTGCAACATTTTGAGGTACTTCCAAATCGTCAGCTTCCAAGGACGCCATTTCAGTTGCTACTTTGCTAGTATCTTCTTCAATCTAGGGTTTCTAATTTCAGATTTTCCAGAAAATTTCAAGGCTCAAGGGCTTCGCCTTTGCTCGATCAGGAGAAAAATTACAAGAAAAGCGTGAATTTTCAATAGACTGTGAATTACAATTAATCGACCACTGCTGTCCTCCTCTTCCTGTCTCAGTCCTTTCCCTTCTCTTCTTCTCTACTTTTTGGCGGGAAATACCTTGAGGGTAAATATGTAAAAGCACTACCGATCTGGTTGTCAAGTGACCGGAATGGGCTTGTAGTCCTTGGCTATGCTGGGCCGAGAGGATATGTGTGTATCTTAATCAGTAGTGAAAGAGATAAAAAGTGAAGAAATAAGTATGGGCTGCTTGTGTAAAGGACTTCAAATCTGACTAAATTGGGCCCATGGACACTATGATAATTACTCATTTAATTATCCATATGAGTGTATTTATTAGTTACTGATTTATTAGGAACAATTACATTTTATAGTACATTTAAAAATATAATTACAAGAAAAGTGCCCTCACCAAATATTTACATAATTAATATCTTTAAAATTTTATTTTCATTATTAGTACATATTTATGATTCTTTTAATTATGGGATATGTTTTAATTCTCAATCATCTTTCCCACAATTTTCTCTCCATCTCTCTCACGATTTTCTCCCACTCCATTTATGTTTCCCTTCTTCTTCTCCTCCCTCCTCCTCCTCCTCCTCCTCCTCCTCCTCCTGTCCAACCCTTCCCCACCCTCCGCCTCCCCCTTCCTCCCGCATAAATGCGATTGGGTTGCAAACTTGCGATTAGTTGTTAAACTTTCAAATCAAGGTAACTAATTCATACTGCAGGTGTGAAGGTAGATTGATTATCTTGGTATAAAAGTTTGATTACCTTGGTATAAAAGTTTGGTTACCTTGGTATAAAGTTTTTGTTACCTTGGTATAAATATGCAGTGTTCTATTTTTTATTTACCAACATGAAATTGGTTGTCAAACTTTTAGACCAAGGTAACCAATTCATTGTATTTGATTACCAATTTTATTTTAAATGTGATGCGATTACTAGTCAATTTTTGTATATGGCCATGCATGATGATAATAAGCTAATGACGTGATGGTATGGAGAGAGAGGATGATGAACATTAGCTCCTTCATAATTTTTTATTTTAATTTTCTCATTTTGATTTGAATTTTGAAATATGGATTTGAAATTGTTGTTAGAGACAATATTTGAATTTGAATTATTAGTTATCCTTGATTTTAGGTTTCTTTATTAATGTGAATTGTACTATTTTTGTAATATGAGTCTTAATTACACTCTTTTTATAATTATTTAGTTGATGCACTTTTCTTGTAATTACTTTCTATTTGTTGTATACTTATGTAAAGGACCCGATTTATTATTAATAGACGGACCCAAAATTTGTAACCAATTAGGCTGTGTTTGATAACCTCTTATTGCCTTTTAATAGAAGTACATCTGATTCGGTCAGAGACTAAACATGTTTGGTAAAAAAAAAATTGTCTCTTAATGCCTCTTAATCAGTAAAAGACAAATATAAATCTATACTATTCAGAGGTGGATCTGAACGTGGATCTGAACGAAATTGACTATTTTTGAACAAAAATAACCTCTTTAATATTACAAAATTCCTATTATATCCCTCTTTCCCTTCACTTTCCAGATTCCCAAATCGATCATAACCCTTTTGCTCCTCTCCCTTCTTTTCGATTTCCACAGCCAGACCACCACAACGGCACCATCAACATATCATCATTACCATCATCATCTTCAATTCCTTCATCACCCAGACCCAGACGACTATGGATTTAGAATCAGACTCGTTGAAGTACCCAAAAGGCTCTCTTTCACTCTCTAAAATTTATCTTTTGGGAGGTAATAAAGAGAGCTTCTTCGCAATTTAGCTCCAGTAGGCAGTAGTTGGGCACATCTACATCTCGTGTTACCTTTTTTTTATAATTTTGTTATGGGCAAAATACTACTCTACCTGGAGAAGAAATAATGAAGGGAAAAAGATAGAGAAGAATGTTTTTTTTGTTGAAATTAAATATAATGGATGGAGGATTAAAATAGTAAAATAGTGTTATTCAGACATTTTATAAAATTTAATTATTAAATTTAATCTACGATAACAAAATACACTTCAACTCTTAACAATTGTTTGAAGTTAATTTAATTTGTATAGTTGAATTATTATGCTATGTTGATATTTTTAGGACATGAAATTATGTTTGAAGTTAATTTAAATTGTAAGTTATCATTTTTATTTTATCATATTGTGGTCAAAATATTATAAATATGTATTTAAAATACTTTTCAGACCTTCTGATTATCAAACAAGTTTTGTTTAAACTGTTTAGAGGGTTAAAATGGTAATATATTGTTATTCAGACATTTTGAAAAAAATAATTATCAAACAACATTTGTTCATTCAGACACAATTCTATTCAGATGCTCTATATTATTCCGACGTCTAAACTGTTCAGGTCTTAACACCCAGTTTTATCAAACACCACCTTACTCCCTCTGTTCTTACATATATATTTTGACTTTTTAGAGTACATTTTTGAAGGGCAATATGGCCATTACAAAGCTAGCTGGTATATTCTATTTGTGCACATTATGTTTAAACTACGTTGTTTTGGCATATTTGTTTGCCAAAACGACGTAGTTTAGACAGACTGTGCACAAATAAAATATACACAACTGTTTATGACCATTATTCTTATTTTTGAAATTATAAAATTCAAGATTGATATTAATTTATTTAATTTTAATACAAACAAATATAACAATTGTAAACTAACTATAAAATACTACTAATTATCATTTTTCCAAATATTGAATATAATTATATCAATTTTGAATTTTAGTCACAAATTGACTCTAAAAAGTCAAAATATATAACTAATTTTAGAATAAATTTAGTACATTCCTATATTATTTTATATTTATTTTTTTGTCTACGTGGCATTGATCAAAACATCTCAATCAAAAGTCAAAGAAATAAAAAGGGAATTTGACTATAGGCAATTGGTATGATGTAAGACGTAATAATCTTTTATATACTACTTGTTTTATTTTATCTAATATATGAGGTCGAATGAATACAAAATTTACAATGTACTAAAATGTAAAATAAAATGATTATGAATTGATTGATATTTCAAATGTAAGAATAATAATTTTATATGAGTTTCTCTCACATATTATTAACTATTCACGTGAGATATTATATTTTTTTCGTTTCAAATTCACTTTTTAATATTAACTTCATTCTTTTTAAAGTCAACTTATAATGTTTTAAACTTAAAAATGACATTAATTGTTCTAATTTTAACCCATACAATTGTGAATATTTTAAATTATTTGTATTATCTTGTTACATATGTCAAATTTACATTCATAATAAATACTGTTATATACGATATGTGATATGTAGATACATGAGATAAGAGAAAATTACGAAGACTCCACACTTATTTATTTTATCGTTAGTTACAAGTTATTCATAATCTAATATAGCTTTGTCACACATTTTTTACATCTATTTTTGTTATTTATAATTTGTAATAAATATTATCCCACTTTTAAAAGTTTAAAAAGGTTAGAGTGGGAATATGTATTAAAGTATATAGAAAAAAACTGTATATTAATTAAGACCGTAACATAAGTAAATAGTTCGGACTCAATTCGTATTCAATCGATTAAAAGTTCGATTCGAATTTTGACTCCAAATATAAATGATTCAAATACAAACAATTTTTGATAAATTACTCAAACTTATTCAAATTATAATTTTTTATTCATACTCAAATCATATTGATTAAAAAAATCAAATTATTCAGATTGAATAACTAAACAAATTTTAATTAAATTTTATTTTATATTCAATAAATTTTATGAATCAGATATGAAATGTGAGAAACTCAATACTGCTCGACGGATCCGGTTAGTATGAAGTTTATATTTTAATAAGTTAATTAATTGACCAATAAAATGCGTGTTCGCATCACCTGTATGTCAATACTATATTCATCAATTAACCACTTACCCAAAAAATAAACCTTATCTTAATCACTCCCCCCTCTCCCCTCTCCCCTCTCCCCTCGCCCCTCGCCCCTCGACACTCGTTGATTTACATCTTAATACTAGTAGTATAACTGTATAAACGTACACTTATAGCTTATGAACAAAAATATAATAATACTGGATTGAATTTATATCTTGTGCAGAAAGAGGCAGGAAAAGAAACAGCAAAGAATACGTCTGTATTAACAGCCCCCTCTCTCCCGTATGCTCCGCCATAGATTCTGTATTACAGATTTCCTCTCAGATCGTTTGTATTTCGTATTTCACACTTTATTTATACTTTACCCTTTCTAATTATTCTTAATTTTTATTTCATCCCATTTCATTTTCATTTCATTCCATTTCATCTATATAGATATCTAATTAGAATACAATAGGGATGGATGATTTTGAATTATTTAATTATTTATGTATTTTTTTTTAATTGAATAGGTCGAGGGTAATTTATGAAATTGAAATCGATGAATTTAATCGATTGGGTGTGATATGGCGAACCGGAAGGAACGAATTCTCAAAGAGCTTTATAATGCGACCGTGATAATTAAGGAGCCGGAGGCATGTAATATGTAATTTATGTTGCCCTAATTGATCATATTCGGTTAGGGCTTTTGTTGATCCTGTGAATTTATTATTTATCGGTTTTATTTAATTGATTTTGTTATTTTAGTGTAATAGTGATTTTTCATGTGTTATTGAAGATGCTATACGTTTTTTATATGTTGTTGGAGTTTTATGATCCTAGAAAGGCTTTTTGGTGTTCTAGGGTTTTCGGTTTATGAAGAATTTACTCAACTCGCCGTTTATTATTAGTGTATTTATTTAATTTTATTGTATAATTTATTTTTATATCAGTTGTGATATGCACACTCGGTTTCATATAACATTTAGCTAATGTGTTTGGCCAGTAATTGATGTTGTATTTAGCGAATGCTTTTGGCCAGTAATTGATGTTGTTTGCTTTTCTTTCTAGATCACCCCAGTCTTGAATGGTAGCTATCGAATGCAAGGGCCAGTTGATGAAACAGACTGCGACTATCAGACGAATACGGTGAGATAACAGGTTACTTAATAGCTATTGAATGTGTTTGGCCATGCTTATTTTGTTATTTTTAATTTTATGGAGTGAAGGCTTTGTTTAAAGGATGATTGACATAATTAAACAATACTATCCTTGGTGCTAATTGTTCTGCATTTTTAATTATATGTGCAAATTGTCTTGTTGAATGTCTTGTGCGGGTCAAGCATGTTATCTTTTGATTTGGGCCAGTGACTTGATGGGCTGATTTTTTCTTCCATTATGTCTCAAATAAAGTCATCTTTTTTGAATAAGTAAAAGCTTTTGGGATTGAGCCGCTACATGACCTTTGACAATTCGTCTCCATTAGTATTTCTTTATTTGACAAAATGACTTATGGGCTCATCATGCATGTTTCCATATACTATTGGAAGTCAAATATGATTTATAGATAGTCTTGATGTGGGTGTGAATTTTGTTTTTGTGTAAAACTGTTACTATACATGAAGTCATTTTCTTTGCAAGATTGATAAAGCTAAAGTATACTAATCCTATCATGGATTCATGGGATGCCATTATGCTGTCCAGAAGAAAGAAAAAAGGAAAGTAAAAGAAAGTCCATTATGATTCTTTGCTTTTCCATGTTGTAGCTCTTAGCTGAATCATAGTTTATTGTTCCTAATTCCTCCGTGATAGTTTCAATATGTAGTGTTGAGTCTCTTCTTGGCTGGGTACATATTATAGATATTTTTATACTGCATGCGTTTTGAAATAAAATTCTGTGGAATTCAAGCTCTGAGTTTACATGATTTAGTATGCACATACTTGGAATTTTTTTGAAGTAATATTTGTATTGTATCATTACACAAAGGATTTCATTTTTAATGACATTATGCTTCTCTCCATATGGGTTGGTATGAAATAACTACTATTTGTGGATTCCTGTATCAAGTTGGATTTTCTGGAACCAAGTTGCTTTTTAATACATGCATGATGCATCACCTAAAATGATAAATGAGAGGAAAAATAATTTGTCTTTATCATGTACAAGTTTGGATTATTATTAGGTTTTAGAGGAACCTTGGTTAGGTACTAGTTGGGTTTGGGGAATCTTATTAGGCTAATACTAACGATTTTCCTTGTACATGGAAAATACGTGTATCCATAATTTTTTTTCATATGTAACTTACAAAATTCAGAATTTCATGGAGTGCCTTGTTCATATTATTCAACGAGTTAGTCCTTGCATTGAAGCTTTCTGCAGATCAGTTTTGGGCTTTTTTGGTTTTGACAAGATGAGGGAATTTTATGCAAGTTTGCGATGCTTGCTATTCTCGGAGGTATTTGGATAGAGAGGAATACTAGGAGTTGTATTGATATTTTTCCTCCTTTTTACTTGCTTTGGACAAGGTGTCTTTAAATTTTTTTGCATCCCTATCAGGCATTGTGGGGGCTTCTAAGTTGTTGGTGGCTTGAATATTCATAAGGATTGGGGGACTGTCCTTGTTAAGCATAATATTCTTCACTTTTGGCTGTTTGATGAACTTCACCTTATTTGGATCTTTATTCTTTCTAATAAATTATTTTCTTCTTTATCTACAAAAAAATAAATAAGAATTGCTCTCTTTCCATTTCAACCAAATATGGGTCAGATCAGACTGGATTGGAATCAATTAATGAAATCTATCAAAGTAAATATTAAAAAAAAATTATTGTATAAACTATGCTTTTGAAACTTTACATTCAGGCGTCACCTTAAAGAAAGATTAATTTTTTTATTCTGAAAAAATTGCCAAGCTATTTTCTGAAAAATCTTAGGAACTAGTCAACTACACTTAGTGGTAAAATCCTGTAAGCATGGTTCTCAAGTTTGGCTGGAAATGGAATCTGTAATATGCAGGAACTAGAACATTTAGATAATAACTATACTCAGTGGCCCTATTTCTTTGTGTGTGGGCAATCTTTGTGTGCATCTGACTTTGGTTCTCAATTAGGGATGTAATGGTCTGCATCAGATTAGGATGCCAATTTTGATCGATTGATCCTGGACACGGACTCACAATATGGCAAATTTAAAATTATGGCATATTTTAACGTGGACAATACTCTCAATATAGTATCTCTCTATAATAGTATATAATATCTAATTTATATTATATAAAAAGAAATCACAGTTGTGATTTTATTATAATATAGTGTATATATTATCAATTATATTTTTATTTTGTCACTCTGAAAGATGAAATAAAAAAAAGAAATCTTAAGCATACTTATAATAATTTGTGACAAAAAGATATGAATGTGTCCTTGGGAACTTTGCTTGTTAAATCGCCTTTTGTTACAATGTGGAAAGATTTTATTTTGCTTTAATCTGAAGGAAGCCTAGCATACGTTCCTTTCCTATTGCTGTGTGCTAACAGATACAATGACCTTTAACTTGTATATCTTTCATCTATGTAGCTTTTGTAAGTACATATTTTTCAGAGGGGAATAGGGGGATTAAAGGGCCACGGCAGTCAGATTTGTGTTTTTAAAATAGTATATATATGTGTGTGCGTGTGTGTATATATATATATATTCATAGGTCTACAATAATTCCTAGTTTCTTGATAGATTTCTTTGCTTTATCCTTTCTACAGCTTCCGTTTTTCCTTATATTTGTTCTTGTCGATCTTGTTAGGTATCATCTCGAGTTAATAAAGGAGTTAGTAGGCATACCAATAGTCAAAAGAGTAACGTGAGAGCAGACTCTGGGACGTGTAACGTGTGCTCTGCTCCTTGTTCATCTTGTTTGCATATTAACCAAGCTCTCATGGGGTCGAAGCATGGTGAATCTTTGGATGGAACCTCTAGAGAAAATGTTTTTAGTTGTTCTGTTAATGACGCAGTACCAACCGTTAAGAGCAGAAAATGTGAAATTGGGCAGCATACTGCTAGTGAAACTAGCAATGTAATCAGTGTGAATTCTAGTCATGATTTCTTCTCTGAAAATGCAGAAAGTAAAGCTAGCTTGAGAATTTCTGATGTATCTGGTGCATCTCAAGACGTTGAGATATCCCAAAAGTTGTTATCTGGTGGGTCTGTGGGAGAAAATCTTGACACTTCAAAACCACACAAAAGGGATTCAGATAAAAGTAATCTTATAAACAAGTTTGAGGACTTGAGAGGTTTAGAAGGCCATGACGATAATATTTCGTGCCTCAGTGGAGCTAATGAAGCTACAAAACTGACTAGTTCTGATAGTGGAACTATAGAAACCAAAACTCTAGCAACATCTTCTGCTTTTCCCAATTGTTCAGTATCTGAAGAATATGGTAAAGCAGTTCAATCTCAAACTGATTCATGTCTGGAGAAAACTGTTGTTGAAGGAAGCCAAAATAATTCTATCATGCAGAGATGTAATGAAGAACATATTCAGAAGGTGCGCCCTCCTAGCAGTCTATCAGCCAACTTCTCTTCCCATAATTCAGGATTGATGGAGAATCTTTTGTTCAAAGACATAGGTGATGGTACTGGTTCAGAAAGTGTACAAAGTGAATCCTCCAATCCTCCCAATGGAAAATCTATTTCCTGCAACCCAAGCCTGAAGAACTTGGAAGTAGATTCATGCTCCCAACTTGGTGGAGAAACACCTGAATGCTCAAGAGAGTATTTGAATCCATCAATGGCAAAGGAGGTGGTATCTAAAAATTTTTGTGGACAGAAACCTGCTTCATATACTTCTGGTGATATTCAGGATAACAAAATTGGTTTTGTTGGAGGAAACTCTGACTCTTCAGTTCAAGATTGTCCGAAACTAGAAGCAGAAACCAAGAATATTACCATTAATCTGTCTGCTGAAGCTTTGAACTCTGTAGAACAAATGCAAGAACTTGAGAAGGTCAGGGAGTTGCTTGTCTTACCTGATGCCAAGGAAACTTCTATGCAGTCCCTTCCTGTGAAATCTAGAGTGATGAATCTGATATTGTTGAGGATGATGTAAGTATGGATACTAGTTGTTTGTTTTGACCTAGTATATTTGTTTGACGTGCCAACTCCATATCCGTATGCGTTTATCGTCCTTTAAGCACATTTATTTGTAGCTTGATATGAATGTAGTTATCTTTTTATTTGATGATATTTGCATTTCTTGGAATGCTTTTTTTGTGTGCGTGTGTATTTCAATTTCCTGTTTGATCGTCTCAAAATCTAAATTGTCATTAGGCTCCCTGTGTTTCAAGGAAAGCGTTCTGTAGTTTTCGGTTGTTTGATGCATCTCGAAAGCATCTGGTCAACAAGTTATTTTTTAGTCAATGCCCCTCACTTCTTCCATTATTTTCAGTAAACGACTAGTGGATTTAAATGGTTGTCATTTTTTGGTAAGTGATCAAGTCCTCTTTCTTTTCCTTCTCTCTCTCTCTTCCCTCAGTAACACCCTTATCTATTCTCATTTCTTTTTCTCTATATTTTTTCATAATTAAATTCATATATTTTTATTTTCACGAAATACATGTATAATTTAGTGATTTTTTTAATATTAGAATCAACCCTTCAACGGTCTAGAAAATTCTCAAATGAATGGATTTTCAGAACTCTGATAATTTCTTAAAACATTTTAAATGTAATTTATGTTTTTGTCCATATATATACTTTCAGAATTTATATTCTTATTTGATTGTGAAGACATTGATAATAAATTTGTTTGCTTTGGTATTTTATGTATATCTCACGCTAAAAACATTTGAATGTTTACTCAATTGTACTATTAGAATATTGCATTTTGGTACTAATATTATTTTTACTTGTTAAGTTACGAATCATTCAGTCCCATTTTCCTTTACAAAGTTGTGAAAAGTGCAGTTCTTTAATTTTATATATATCTTTAGTCTTTTCTGTAGAAAGTGAAAAAGTTATCATTTGGAGAATAGAGCCAAGTTCTCATTGGGGTACTATTTTATCTCATAATACCGAGAAATAAGAACTAATTCTATATGTATTTACAATGAACATAACTGCGGAATTCATTCTTTGAAACCAAACACACGAAAACACTTTGAGGCTAATATTCAGTTTGCCAACCAAACATGGGAAAACTTGTGTAGTTATTTCTCCCAAACCATTTTCCAGAAAACATTTTCGAAACAAGTTCTCCTAAGAGAGATTTGTTATGCTTCAACTTCGGATGAAGGCTTTCTTTTTGTTACTGCTGTTCTTATGTCTTCGTGTTCTTGTGGTTCTATCTTTCTAAAAGCTTTGATGTCTAGGGGGTAGTATGCAAAATACATTTCATTTTGAGGTTTCTGGAATTTGTTGGTTTGACTTCCATCATCAAATATTTATCTTGCTTTGTAAATTCTCTGCCTTCTATTGTTGTGCAATTATCTGCTATCCATTTATTCTCCTACTTTGGGTTATTATATAACCTAATTGATTGGTGCTAATTATGTCTATTTTCTGGTACCAGGTAAAGGTATGTGATATATGCGGAGATGCAGGTCGAGAGGATATGCTTGTTGTATGTTGTAGGTGTAGTGATGGTGCCGAGCACATGTAAGCTTATAAAAGCATTTTTAAATGTACTTGGTATTTTGAACATTGAATTGTGTATTTAATGTATTTAGTTCTATGTGCCTAACTATATTCTTCTTAAACTTAATGCTGTCATTAGTTATTGCACGAAAGGAATGCTGGATAAAATTCCAGAAGGTGATTGGATGTGTAAAGATTGCGAGTTGGAGGAAAGAAATAATCAGGTGAAAGATAAACTTGGTTCAGCAGATGGAAACGATCCTGATGTTCAAGGAAATAAAACTGATAAAGATTGTTCAAGTGTGAAAATATCTCGTAAAAGAAATGCAGACGATGCAGAAGTTTCTTCAGTGGCCAAAAGGCAGGCTCTTGAAGCAACTATCGGATCACCAAAGACGTCCAGTCCTATAAAAGTTGGCGTGCTTTCTCGTGATAGTTCATTCAAGAATTTAGATAAGGGGAAAGTGAAAGCTGCCCATCAATTTCCTCATGGTATTCATGCTGTTAATGATACTCCAGAAACTGCGTCTCCTACTCTAGGTACTCGACAACAGACACCTCGAGGTAAGTCTTTAGTTTTTACTGCTACATTGTTTGCTAAGTTACGCTCTTTGATGATGTGTCCTATGATTTTTTTTTTTTGTGATTTTCATGGTTATATTAACTTAGCAGTTCATTTCACAGGTGCTTTTTTAAAGTCTAATTCATTCAGTACGGCAAATGCAAAACCAAAAGGTAAGCTTGTGGATGAAGTTGTCCTTCAGAAGCAGAAATCAATTAGAGAGCCTGCTTCACTTGATACTAAGGAAGGGGCTAGCAGAGTGATGGGCAAATCTATGTCATTTAAATCTGTTCATTCAGGACGTTTAAGTTCTGGTGAATCAAAAGTTAAGATGTTATCCCCAAAATTTCCTCATGTTCCAGATCTAAAAGGCCTGAAACACACAAAAGACCGGATCTTTGTTGAGAGGAAAAATTCCTTTAAATCAGAACGTCCTTTGGTTAGTCCAACAATAGCCTCTTCTACTATCTCCTCACCAAGAGTTGATAAAAAACTAGCTGCTCGAGGTGATACCGTTTCATTTTCTTCCATTAGCAACAACCGCGAACCGAAGACTGTGCCATCTGATAGTAAATTAACCCAGTCATCTAGACCGGTCAACCAGATAAACCATAAAGGTTCAGAAGTGCCTGTTCCTTTAGGTATGATTTTTCTGTCTTATTTCTGTTTTTGGTACTGGTATCTACACACACTATATATATATATATAATATATATATATATATTTAGAATAATAAAATGTGCACAAATTATACACAAAAAGTTTTGCATAGTAGGACCCATGTATTGCGTACCAATAAAAATGTGTAAAACATCCAATTGTAGGTTCCACTTCCTATTCTCTCTTTTTTTTATACCATTTGTGCACAACTTTTTGTGTATAGTTTGTGCCATAATATTACTTGTATATTTATATATGTTTTCCCATGGTTTCTTTTTGACATTACTTTATTTGTTTAAGCTGTTTTGTTTAACTGTCCATTTGGTATAGGTGAAGGTAAGAGGCAGTTATCATTGTCTGCCAGTGGAGTCAGCAATTATGCAGAACAAAAGCCTATCCACGATAAGATGAAGGATAATTCCTCATCAAATTTTCTTACTGCTGATCGACCAATTTGCAAAATTAGTGATAGTGTACCAGATGGGTTACCTCAGTCCCGAGAATCAACAAATGTGGCTGAGAATGTGAAGGAAAGCTCTAATAGTCGTCCAAGGCAGAGTATTACAGCTGGTGGAAAAAGTGTTCCTTGTCAAAAATGTAAAGATATAGGTCACTCTGCAGAATTTTGCATAGTTGACGGTCCTCAGCAGCCACTTGCTCCAGATATCCCAACTTCAAGAAGTTCGAAGGAGGCGATGGATAAAGGTAATAGATTGAAAGCTGCAATTGAGGCTGCTATGCTTAAAAAGCCTGGAATATATAGAAAGAACAGAGTTCCAGATCAATCTGATGAGGTATCTGTGTCCAGCATTCACTGTGAAGTATCTTCACAAGATCAATTATCAAACTCAAGTAACCCAAGAAAATTGGTTTCTGGTGAGGAGGTAAATGAGCTAGAAAGTGCATGGAACTCTATTTCCGACTTTAAGAAGCAGATAACTGGTACCAATGTGAAGCAGTTTACACTCTCTGCCGAAGAAGTTACTTCCAGATCAGGAAACGGTAGGCCCATTCTCCCTGCTGATGGCAAGCCTTTCACAATGGATGTGCCCAGTCAAGCTTCTGTAGCGACTTCTGCTCATTTGATGATGTCAGCCATCCCAGAGCACGAGTATATTTGGCAGTAGGGTTCTTTTCCATTTCAGTTGATTTTTTTTGTTTGCCTGGAATATCTTTTTCATTATCTCCTGTTGGTTCATCATGTACTAATCTCTTGAAGTACTTTTTATTTTGGAATTTGCTATCCATTTGCATGCAGAGGTTGTTTTGAGGTTCATAGAAGCGGAAGTTTGCCAGACCTTTATGATGGATTTCAAGCTCATTTATCAACCTATGCGTCGCGCAGAGTTCTTGAAACAATGAACAAGTTTCCGGGCAAAGTTCTTTTGAATGAAGTACCTCGCCTGAGTACTTGGCCAATACAATTCGAGGAAACTGGAGCTAAAGACAATCACATTGCTCTATATTTCTTTGCTAGAGATCATGATAGGTAACATGTCATCTTTACTCTTTTTTCTCTTTTCCCCCAATTTTGTTTTAATCTGCTACCAAATTCAAATGCCATTTTTTTTATTACATAATTTCTTTTTGGGTGATGATCATTATGTTACTTATGTGACACAGTTATGAGAAAAGCTACAAGATTGTATTGGAGGATATGATGAGGAATGATCTAGCTCTCAAAGGAAATATTGATGGTGTTGAAATCCTGATCTTCCCATCCAATCGGCTTCCTTGATGGTGTTGAAATGCTTTCTGATCTTCCCATCCAATCGACGTTTTTCACAAGAATTAAGATAATGATTGAAACATTAAGTATAGTACTCAAGTCTATAATACCCTTAAATCGTTGGGAAAGATTAAGAGAGAAAGAGTTTAAACTTGTAATGCTTTCTTAGATGTGAATAATAATTGTAACAATCTGTATTATATATGCTCTTAGTGTATGAATTTTGTGATAATGAATTGAGGCTATTATGTTCTGTCCCTTGCTGCAACATATTGATGCGTGGCTATATTGAGAACCTGCAAGTCTTGACTAGTAAGGCTGTAATTGTGGGGTAAGCACCAATAGACATGCCTTATGCATTAGATGCATGCCCTAGAATGCAATGTTTTAGCCACTCTATTGCTCATGCACGTCTTTATCTTCTATGCGGAAAAGTTTGTCATAACTGAATACCATGTGTATATTTGTATCATGTCCTACTGTACATGTGTTCCCTTGTATGTGGAATTAATTAGAAGTTGTACTCGACTTGGTGAAACATTATCCTGGTTACTTGGGGCAGGTCACTATTGACCCACTGTCTGTCATTATTTCAGTTGGTGATATTTTTATTTAACATGATTTGAGAAGAGTTATGAAGAGGAACATGAAAGAATTAAGAGAATTAGGGGTAGAGATAAGAGATCAGAAGAAGATGAGGATGAGAGGTAGAATAGGAGAGAGAAAGTAGTTCAGAGAAGAGAGAAAAGAGGGGAGAGAGAAGATAGTGAAAATTAACATAAATGATATTAATGAGAAAGAGAGTTCAGTTACATTTTGCTTACATTCTCACCTCCTTAAGCTCCCTTATATAACCAACTAATAACTACTATCAGTGCGCTACTAACAACTAGATAATTACCATTCTTATCTACTAATTTGATAACCACCACTAACATTGTGATGCTTAAGTGACTGGTGGTTGTGACACTGTCCCATAAAAGCTGATATGGAAGGAACTATAGATTGAACATGTTGTATTATGCACTGACCACTAAATTCAAGAAGTCTTTCATAAGTACTTCAATATTAGGCCAGTTTCTTAAGATAATTATGAATTGTCTTCTCTTTCATCTCTGCCTTCTTTACTTCTTCTCTATGCTTCTAAATTAATTACTTTAAATATCTGTAACACTTCATGCCTGCTTCCTAGCAATTTCCTTTACACTTTTGTACTTGTGCTGATATATGAATGATTCACTTTAGAGTCTGTTTCATATAATTTTTTCCGTTCATAATTAACAGGTTGGAATACAATGTTCTTTCTCTGGGGTGTCTTCAGAGGCAAGAGGGTTAATTGCTTGCAACAAGTGCCTGGCTCTCCAAAGAAATTTTCTAGTCCCCAAGTTATTCCCACAGCTATTATGTCTTTGTCTGAAAACATATGTTCACTTGTACCTATAGATAGTGCTGAACCTAAGTGCAACAGAGCTTGTAATGTGGCATCAGATGCCCATGCCTCGATAGATTTGTCTTCGTCATCAACTGAGACAATAAATGGGGATAGTGATACTAAAGTAGTATCCCTTTCCCAAAACAGTAATTGTGCAAAATTAACTGTGGAGCGGCCAGAGAACAGACTGGACTGTAATTTGTTGTCTAATTTTCAATCAAGCTCTCAGCATTCTAGATCCACAACGAGTTCCCTGGTAATGTTAATTTCCTTCAGTTTTGTTTATAGAACCAAAATATCTGGTCCTGCTCGCTGTCTATGTAGAGAAGGGTGTGTGCTTCATTCTCCCTCTATTTTTTTCTCTCTCTCTCTCTCTTTCGGTTTTGGTGGGGGTGGGGTGTTAATGTTAATTTAAATCTGTAAAATTTATGGTGTTCACTTGACTGAAAAACAATCCAAATGGTACTTGTCTATATTTAAGGAGCCTACTGAAATGAAAAATTCTGGACTTCTTTTGGAAGACTTGCCAATCTATTTAATTAGAAAATGTTGTCTCTGGGCCGCATACGATGGTGTGTCCATTCATGTCTAGAACCCCCTATCTAGTGGTAATCTACTATAGAATGTTCCTGGATGTTAAATTCCTGCAAAGTTTGGGGAAAGGGTACAGTTTCCTTTGAATATCGTTCGTGCTTAAGTGCGTCCCAAGGGATGATACTTCATATCCCATGCCTCCAATAGACAAGTCTTAAAAGTCCACCTCTAATATAACTGTAATTGGACGTCGTTAAGACTGTGGCTGACATTTGGGGTGGTACCACACATTATTTTGTGCTGAATTATTTTTCTCCCACTCCACTTGTTCGTTGTGATGGTCCAATCTCGTATAGGCCAATCTTTAGGGATATCATCTAATCATTTATGTATCATCCAACAGGAATCTTCTCACCTTAACTCCAGATGTGGAAGACATTAATTTTTCATTATGATTATTCATTTTAATGTTTTATGCGTGCTGAAGTTCAAACTTTATAGTATTTGTTACGCCTTTATGGACTTTGAATAACTTACCTTAATATTTAACCTGTAAACATTTCCATTTCAATTTTTGTGCAGTTCGTTCACTTGTATAAATCTGTATAATGACTATTTTAAGTATGATTTCTAGCATGAGGGCATTTTTTCTGCTGGCTGTCATAGTGGCGTATTAATATGCTACATTCTACCTGTAGGAGGGACATGTTGATTCTGACTGCAAAGTGAAGACAGAACCCGAAGCCTTACAAGTTACCAGAAGTGCTAGTGGTTCTAATATAAGTGATGAGAAGATTCCAACTCACTCGGATACTAAACTTGATTGGGGGGCAGCACCTCAGTATTTTAGTACATTTTTGGATGGTAGTCAAGAGTTTGCCTCTTTAAAAAGTGTTGTTGAGGAGAATATACCCGATACGGTGGGCAGTGATAAAGATCAACTGAAACTGAGGAATTTGAAAGTGGAAGGATTATCGGAAGCAGAAGCTGCGCCAGAGATGGAGACGACGAGAGTTCCATCTTCTCCTAAGGAGCTTAACTCCTGTCCTCTGAATCACAGGAAACGGTCATTCTTTGATTCTCCATCGTCGAACCCAGAAGCTGTTTTTGCTGGCTCAAGTCAAACTGTTCTTTGGAATGGCCCAAGTAGCATGTTGGTTGATGGAGGAAGTGCAAATAAAAAAGGGAAGTTGGACTACAGTGATTTATATGGATTTACCAATCGTACAAGTTCTTCAAGAGACGGTTCATGTCTTGTACAAGACGTGGCTTCTAGTTCCGCAATCAAGAACAATAGATATGATGAAGGTTGTGAAGAGACAGTTGTTGGCAAGACTCTGGGAAATGCTGAAAGGTACTTTTTTCCTGTAGATCCATATCCTGTGACGCTTGTTGACTTAGATAACAGTCCCATGCCTCGGAAGGGGGTCTTTTTAGAGAATGAAGAGCCCCTTCAAGAAAGGGTACCAAATCTTGAGCTTGCTTTAGGGGCTGAAATGAAACCACCTATGAAGCATAATAGCCTTCCACCGTTTCTAGTTGCGAAAGTACAAAAGAATGTAAACCAAGATCACCATCCTGGTAGGGCAGCAATCAAAGCAGAGGAGGATGATGTATCTGCTGCTCTCTCCCTTTCGCTTTCATTTCCCTTTCCAGACAAAGATCAGGCAGTGCAGCCTGTTACCAATACAGAACAGCTCCTTCCCGAAAGAAGACGTTTTAATCCTTCACCTCTCTTTGGGGGCTTTTCGGACAAGTAGACACAACATGGGGATCACTGTCTATTATAGTGCCCACATGGATATGGTAGGTGTATACCAAGATCATGTGTAATGATCCTCACAATGGGTTGTACCTGAAAACCCTAACCCATATGTTCATAAGCCATATAGGATCATCTATAATCTCTTTTGGTCTTTTCCCTTTTATCTTTGGTTTGCAAGTGCATAGATAAGGCTGTGTTGTATATAAAGAGAATGAAAGCTCGAGCCGCTTCCGTTGACATTAGGGAATTTTCGGACAAAGGTTATTAGGCTTATTCTCGCCCTCCTCCTCGTTTTTCTCTATGTTGTTATTGCTGTTGTTGTCACTGGGATTAAAAAGCCTAATAACAACTAGGGACATCTGGAAATTTATAGCGGAGGGAAAAACAAAGCCCCTCTGGGTGGCTCTTTGTGGAAAACTATTTCTGTTGAATGTTGCCCTTTTGTTTTATGGGCCATTAAGAAAAATGCTTGTGCTTAGTTGCGTGGTAGGTTATTTGCTGGTTTTCTCCTGGTTACCTTGGTCCTTTTTTTGGCTATTCTGTCTCCAAATCTGTCCTTTTTATGGCCTTTTCTAAAACTCAGGGCATTCTTCTAACTGAAATGTTGTCTTCCCATATTGTTTTACATGTATTCAAGGGCGCTAGAGTATTCAATAGACAAGTAACAAGCGCAATTATGCAAAATGTTGGCCACCTTTGTACAAGCGTCATTATAAAGGGAATCAATACTTTCACAATATTTTTTAATATTTTCGAGTTTATTTTTTAGTCAAATATTAATAGTGATCAAGTTAAAAGGTGGATCTCATGTATTGAAATATTAAAAAATGATATGGAAGTATCAGTTTATAATGGGAATTGCAAAGAAGTGATTTTAGAGTACATAGCTAGTTTCTTATATTTTGAAAAAAATAAAAAATATTACTATATTAGTACAAAATTAGAGATAAAATTAGAAATGTTTTTAAAATATTTTTATAATATTATAGTGATATGATAGTATAATATTTGATAATCTAGAATAATATAAGTAATGACATGTTAGGAATTTCATAATAATATAAAACAGACAAAAAAAGAAATTTGCCTCTAATTTTGGAATGGACGTGACAGTTAATATTTCGTTGACAAAGATTAACAAAATCTTTTAAAAATAAATAATTAACAAATCATTTTAAAAAATTGAAATTTGTCTCTAATTTAGAGCACTTTTTTTTTTTAAATTCCATTTTGATAATATCATAATCAAGTACAAATCACACTATTATGAAAGAAAAGTAATGGTTAAAAAAGGAGAGTTAGAGTTGAAAAGAGTATTTTTTTTTTATTTCTCTTATTTAAAATCTAATACCTTACTTGCATTTGTATAAAGACCGAATTTATTTTATTTTAAAAAAAAAATGGCGGCAATTAATTTCTTTGATTGATTGCATTTCAATATATAAAAGAAAATAATTTATATGTGAACTAATTTTATGTATAATATAAATTGTGATTGACATGATGATAACTTTAATTTTTTATTTCTTTTCAAAAAAAATTTATTTTTAATCTTTTATCTACTGTCTTCTTCGTCTCTCTTTCTCCATCTACTGATCTTCCATGGCGACGAGCATCGGTTCCGTTTCCATATCCGGTAATTGAAAACTTAAGCTTCAACTCTTACTAGTCTCTGTTTTTTCTTTCTTTCTAGGGTTTCACCTTTGCAAATGGAAAACAATGATTATCATTTATTGTTGTTCTTTACTGAAGCATAATTCATATCGTATTTGATTAGCTAGGGTTTGTTACATCTCATATTTGATTTACTAGATGACCATCGGATTAATTTTACTTTTTCGTATTAGCTATTTTGAGCTTCACTTCTGATTTTTACACTCGGGTATTGCTTATTTTCCTTGTATTATCAATCCATATATTCACAAAAGACTTCGGTTATGCTTGGCAGTCTTCTGTTGAGGTTGATTTGTTCTCATTACATAAAAGAAAAAGATATTTTTCTCCATTTCCCAATAAGTGTTATCCGATATTAGTTCTATTATAAAGGTAAAAATCAGTAATATATATATACACACAAACACACAAACACACACATACATAAATATATTTTATAAATACGGTTATTTTCTGTTTATGTGTGTTGTTCATACTACAAAATTGTGATTTATTGATCTTGTGATTCATTGAGTATAATGTAGCTCAGGTAATAATGAGGGCTTTTATTATCTGGATATACTAAGGCATAAACCTCATGATTGTTCGAGAAATAAAATTTTCAATTTATGATATTTGAAATAATACTAAGCTTACCAAAAAGAAGGAAAATAATAAAAGCAACATTCGTATGATATGGGTCTTATACTAATGCTACATATAATTGACCTGGTCTGATGGAATGGAATTTCCAATTTGTATGATAAAAAAAAAACGCGTTTTTAGTGAAAATAATATATTATAAAGATCCCCCTTTGAGCATGAAATCTTCTTTGTATTTCCCCTTTTAGAGAAAGAAAGGGTTCGACGATGGTGCAGAGGTTATTACCACTCATACAATGTGCATAAAATAAGTGATGTTAAGATGTGTGCTCCATGAGACCCTCAGATCAGTTATCACTGTGGCTGCATTCAAACATCAAGTGTCTAGTTGGTTGTTGGTTTTAAGTGAGCTTAACCTGTAAGTGGAATGAATATCAATTCTAATTTGTTTTTGTAATGATGTGAATATTATAATAGATTAGTATCAACTTTACGTTTCAATAGCATTTTGTTCAGACCATTATGTTTCAGTTCTATATTTATTTTCACGTATTGAGTAAATGTGCACTTACTTTTCCTCTGTTGATGTTCTTGTTGTGACTTTTTGAATAGCCCCTTTTTATTGTATTTAGGTGGAGTTCCTCTCAAGCCAGGTGCTTTTTGTTCCACAAAGTCCAGTTTATATGGTAATACCTTGCCGCTGAAAATTCAAAGAAAATCTAATCAACAAAGAACCAAGCGCAACTTGTCTGTTTGTGCAGAGTACAAGTACGTAAATTTTGTCTCCTGGATATGCGTAATTAATATGGAATTTGAATAAAAAGAATATTTAATATATATATTGGACAAAATTTTCAAAGTAGCAGTGCCGAAGTCAAGAAAGTAGGTGTCATGTGGCAGTGATTGGTCTTAAAGGTTACACGATCCACTCTCCACTCCGATCATTATCTTTTGAAATATATAAAAAAAATCTATTAAATGATAAAAGTATTTGGTAAAAGTGTATATTGTGAGATTTAATTTCTCTATCAAGGAGTTGAGTTGGTATGAATTGTGTTGATTTGATGATACTGTTATCTAAATTGGGTTGCTCTTCACAGTGCTAGTTAACTACATGCCATTTAGTCCTATATGATTTGTATTAGATGCTATGGAAAGACTTGTAAGATTGTGCTTTGGGAATTAGAGCTTCACAACTGGTAATATGCAGTTTGACCAATTAATTGCAGTCATGATCAATTTAGACATCTTTCTACTGAATATGTGTCTCTTTGTAGTATAATTGCCGTGTATCCTATTTGTTATATCATAAGTTTTAGTTTGATCTCAGGAATTTACATACTTTCTTTGATAAAGAAAGTTATATCTTGGTATCCAATGTTCCTTTTTACACGCTGGCTAGTGTCTGAGAAGTATTGATTTTATTTTTATTCTTTTTGTTTTTTACAAGTTTAGACATTTTAAAGAATTGTCCAATAGGTGTTCATAAAATTTTGGTTTCTGGTATGAGTTCAAGTTTATGGTGCTCTCTATCTCTATATTCCTTTTGCTTTTATTATATTTTTGCCAACATTTTCTTTTGTATGCGATATGCAGTGATAATAATGGTGGTGATTTTGTGGCCGGCTTTCTTATGGGAGGTGCAATATTTGGAACCCTTGCATATGTTTTTACTCCGCAGGTATTTAGTATATTTCTTCCTTTAGGTTTTATGTACAATATAGGGAATTAGTACTCCAGCTCTTTGAATCTATTTCAAGAGGTTGGACTTGCCAATTCATGACGATATGATTCTGTATTCCTCAATTTCTTCCCCTATACTGGCTGCAGTTTCCATTTCCCACAGTAACTATGAGTCATGCTGAAGATGATTTATTTGTGGGGCTAACTGTCAACGTACTCACGTTCTTGGATGACCTGTTTTTGTGTTCTTTTGTTTTCAGATGACTTGTGTGGCTTCCATTAATCATTGATGATTGCTATAAAATTTTCCAAAATTTGACCTTTCTTTTAATTACTTATCATTGCTATACGACTTCTGTTTTAAATCAACAAATAAAAGAAAACAAGGAAAGAGAAGAACGGTTTGGATAGTGCAGTAAGTCAACGGTGAAACTTGATCTGTTGTATATGCAGCATCAATAACTTCTTGTTGCATTTTAATTATATGTTTTTGGGGTGGGGTAAATGGACATCTCTCTGGTCCTATTTGCTTTAAATTGTTATATAGTTTTGGTTTTTGCCCTTTGGTTTTACCTTTTTGGTTTACCAAATGTCCGTTTCTGTTTTATTACCCCATGTTATTAGATAAGAAGATCCCTGCTTAATGAAGATGAATACGGTTTTCGAAGAGCCAAGCGACCAATTTACTATGATGAAGGTCTAGAGGTGATTGCTATAACTTCTCTCTCAACTTTCAGGCTGAGAACTTTTGGAATAACTTTGTTTTGATCATTTTTCCTTCGTGACATGCAGAAGACCAGGCAAACCCTAAATGCCAAAATAAGTCAACTCAATTCTGCCATTGACAATGTGTCATTGCAGTTGAGAGGTGGGAAAAATATGCCTCCTGTTCCGGTTGCGATAGACCCAGAGGAAGCCACAATGTAAGACTTGCATTGGTTTACTTAACAGTGATCCCATGATTTTTCGGATTCTGCTAAAACTGGTTATGTCTGTTTTGTTAGGAAATTTTATGAAGCTGCATAATACACATAAATGACTTGGCACAGTATGTGGTTGGATATCTCATATATGTTTTAGATTTTGAAACTTCAGTTGATGATCTGCATATTTAGTCTAATAAGATCAATAACCATATACTATCTAAACTCCATTGTTGATGAAATCTTTTATATGTGTGGTCCATGATATTGAATAATGAATATTAATAATGTCAAATTGTATTCTAAAATTGATCGCAAAATGATTTACCAATAGTGAGATCCTCAAGCTAATAGCCGCTGTAATAAACTTAAGAAACTGACATTTATTGAGTTGCCTGATGCGAGAAAAATGTCCATTTAAGAGTGTGTGAAGATTCAGAATTGCTTTCGATGATTATCAGTGCTTGCTTTTTATCTACTGGTAACTTGAAACTACCACTCAATGGTCATATACAATATTTAGAGAAATCTTGGCTCTCCAATTTTTTGACATTTAGAGAAGTCTTGCTTTAGGATAGACTTCACTTGGTTGGCTCTTTCTCTTACATTAGATATGAGCAATAACTCTTTTTGTCATTGGTATAATGTTTTATTAAATTTTGCTGAATAATAAACATAAAGATATAAATAAAGGATGTGACAGAAGCCAATTAACATTACAGTTGTGGCTAAAGATTACTCAAATCTTGATAAGAACCTTAACACAGCCGGGTTCTTTCAGGAACTCAAAGGCTCTGTTTATATCTTCAAGCGGTACTTCATGAGTCAAGAGCTCATTTAGTTTTCCGATTTCCTGTTTAGAAGTGGAACAAACACTTTATGAGCCAGTTTCCAATTTGTTTAGAGAAATTGATAGCAAGATTTTAGCTAGCAAATCGATTGGATTTTCTTCCTCTCAAAACAGAGGATGTTACTAGTGTAGAGAGGATGATCTGTACCTTGTTTATACATTTGCCAACGATAATTGGAATGTCAGATTGGACTTTGATCCCACCAAAAACAGAAAACTTGAACGTTCTAGCAGAGAAGAGTGTAAGATAGTCTATTGTTATGCTTTTTTGGGTTCCTGCTCCAATCATTATCAGTTTCCTAGTCCTGACCCGAATGGACCAACAACCAAAAAGAATTGAAACACATCACCGACTGGGTAACCAATCAAAGAATTAGAGAAACTTTGCACCTGAATAAGCTTATTTCCCTACCGTTTGTTTTTCACGATTGAACGGATGATTGAAGTCTGAATTGGGTATGAATCGTTTCAATTTGAATAAAGAATATTAAATAAATTTACAACAATTTTGAATTTTTTAAAGAGTAAACTTAAAAAATGTCATTAAGATGTTTCAGATATTAATTTCTAATTTTTTCATTTAAATTCATATTTATTAGTTAGCATTCCTCGTACCTGATTTGATTGCGTTACGTTTACCCAGTAGATGAAGATGAACAATTCTCATATACAAGCAGAAAGAGTATATGCAACAACAGACAAACATACATACCACTTTTGTGGCTTCAAGGGCCTCATTCACCAAGGCTGAATCACCAGTGCACTCAAAGCTATAGTCCACTCCTAGTCCATCTGTTACTTCTTTAACCAATTCTGAAATAGATTTATCAGAATCTTTAGGGTTGATGAATTCAGTCATACCAAATGCCTCTCCCTTTTTCTGTTTACAATCATTTATGTCAATCCCGATTATCTTTGCTGCTCCGTTCAATCTAGCTCCTTCCACCACCTGCATTGTAGCTATGTTAGAAAGAATTTTCAAATTTCTGACTAGAATCCCCTCCTTCACACCTTTCGCCCCCTTCGGCACATATTTAGTGATATAAATATTGCTTTTAGCAACGTATCAGCGACATAGTTATTTCTGACAAATATTAGTGTTGCAAAATGTAATATTTTCATCTTTAAGGCCATGTTTGTTTGCAAAAAACATGTTTATGATTGGATTATTTGTCTTAATTTAACACTATTTATGACTATTTAATCATTTAATGATAGGCTATTGACTAAAGTCATTTTTGCGACTATTTTTATGAACTAGTTTTATCAATTTTAAAGTCGTTTGATAGCTTTAAATAGGGACTATTAATCTCAAATTTATCTTGGGTTTTATAATCCCTCATAAATAGCATTCGGAATAACAATAAATAGTCCATAGGACTATTTTTTTTAATTTTTTAAAGGATGCGAGAAAAAAACAAGTCCATAGGATTATTTAAAGGACTAATATTCCCCATGATAGAATAAACCGTCTAGAATAGTGCTAAACTAAAACAAATTCAATCCCAAGCATGTTTTTTGCAAACAAACATGACATAGATGTATGTGCATTGCGAGACTTTTAGTGAAAGGGGTAATGGAAGGAGTCTTTATCCTAAATTCCTTGCGAGATCAAAGTAGGCATGCTAGAATTTAGACTTACCCCTAGTCCAACAGGGCCAAGTCCCAAAACAGCTACACTGCAACCCTTGTGAACCTGAGCTTCCTTCCAGGCTGCACCGAAACCAGTAGAAAAGCCGCAGGATAGGAAGCTAGCATGTGGGAGAGCTACCCTTGAATCAATCTTGACAAGGTAGTTGGTATCAACAACAGTGTACTCCGACCATGTTGAGCAGCTAAGGAAGTGGTACAGTGTTTTACCGCTACCTGCAACTGTCATTCTTGATGTGCCATCTTTTAGTAATCCTGAGAAGGCTTGCAAAGGGTAGGTTCTGCATAGGTTTGTCTTTCCCGAATCACAAGTCTCACAATCTCCACACTCTCCGATGTATGTTGGAATTATGATATCTCCTTCTCTTAGCTGTGTAACTCCTTCCCCTACGCTTTCTACCATCCTGCATTGAAAATTTTCAGGGTTATGAATAACAATTAAGTGCATGTTTGGTTGCACAGTATTTGGAGCGTTTAGTGCATTTGAAAACCTTCAATCGTCTAGAAGCAACTTATTTAATTCACAAACGTAACTTATTTTAACGCACCAAAAATAGTGTGTGCAGCGGTAGCGTTTGGTCCTCCAAAAGCACTACACCATTTTTTTTTGCGTTTTTGCGTTGCGTTTGAGCTTCAAACATTGTGTTTGTGAGTTAAATAAGTTATCAAGATTTTCAATAGACTTTTAAACACTCTAAACGCTGTGCAACTAAACATACACATATGATGTGTTTGGAGGTCAAAATACACTAAATGCTACTGCCGCAAACGCCAGTAACCGAACAAACCCATAATAGAGAGAGGTGTGTGTGTGTGTGTTTACCCAACACCTTCATGTCCAAGAACTCGAGGGAAAAGAGGCTGTATTAGTACACAACAGCATGTAAGAAAAATTAATTTAACTAGAAAATTTTAGTAGATTTTAAAGAATGAAAAAATAGGTAGGTAGGAGTACTGACTACTGGAAATCCCTTGCAGCCGAGGACATCAGTGTGGCAAAGGCTGGCAAACAGCATTTTAATTCTTGCTTCGCCCAATTTTGGTGCATCAACTTTTATCTCTTCCACCTTCACTTCCTCCCCAGCTCCCCAACACACCACGGCTGTATGCATGTCCATCAGATTTATTATGGGATCAGTTTTTTTTTTTTTTTTTTTAAATATTATTTTCTAAACGAAATCGTATTATTTACCTTTGCAGGTAATGACATTTGAGCTGCTGGTAGACATGATGGCTTGAATATAGCTGCTGGTTATGCCTCAAGAGGAGACTTTTTCACTAGTGTGTTTTTTTAAAGGACAAGGAATGATAGATATAGGTTAGAGCTCTCTCTTGTTATATATACTACTTCCATCATCTCAAATTAATTACTAAGATTATAAAATCAAGGAAGTATTTTATCCTTGAAGCACTCACTTGAAAATTTATAATTTTAAAGGTTGTTTTAATCGTATCACCGGTTTCGTTGCTATCGCGGGCTTTACGCAACCTTGATTATATTTAAACAAATAAAAATTGTCTTGGTTCGAGTGTAGGTCTTACTTGTCGACAACCATCTATCACCATGTCAACAAAATATCCGAACGAACACCCGGCAAAGGGCCAATCGGGAAAAAATCATTTTTTTGGAATGATGCGTCGTAAATGCGACCATCGAGTCAAAAGCGATCGTCGCTTTTTTTTATCATGAATTACCACAAAGAACATTCATAAACTTCCCTCCGTTTTTTTTTATTTGTCGATTTAGAGAGTGAAATTTGTTCCTTTTTACTTGTCTTTTGTAGATTTCAAGAAAGCATTAATAACTTAATTTTTTATATTATCTCTATATTAAATACCAACTTGTTTATCTTTTATCTTTTCCAATGAATTTTAGAAGGGTGGTATTTAGATTTTATAATTATTTTGGTCAATCAAACAAAAACATTAATTGCTTTTTTTAAACTCTGTTTTTTTAAACAATAAGAAAAAACGAAACGGGAGTATTTTGAAATCTATATACATATATAATATGGCAAAAGAAAACATTTTGGTACTTATGCTACGTTTGGTTTGAAGGTGGGAATAGAATGTCATTCTTATGAAATGAAAAAAATTGTATTTGATTGCGATTGGAATGGATTGAAGCATTATTTTTTTGTTGTTGACTTGTTGCTATTTTTGACTGAAATTTAACATTCTTGCTCAAGATTTCATGTCTAAAGCCTTATGAGTAATTTTTTTATCATTGAGTCATGAGAATTTTTGAAAAAGAAAAACATGAAATAACTCATTACAACTAGAGTCAAATCACTGTCCCCATTCAGAGGGTGGGGGCATAGGGATTATCATGGGGACGGGCTAAATTGTCATTTCTAATTTCGGATGATTCTTGTCGCACAAATAATAATAAGAAGAAAACGTTTATGACATTAAATGTGAAGGTTACCTCACGTTCTTGCATGAAATATCATTTTATAATAATAATAATAATTTAAAAAAATATAAAAATATCTGATTATAATCAAGTATATAAAATAACTTCACTTTAAGAATTACCTCATGCACGACACAAGCGTTAGGTAGCACTCACTTTTCTTTTTATCAAAACAGTTATATAATTTATTGATTGATTTTAAGTGGTGGTAAGTTGATGAGTTTTTATACTAAAAGTGGTTGACATTTCACTTTCTCTCTCTTCGTTGTGCAAACATAAACAAAGAATTGGTAATTCAATATTAATAATAATAGTTTTCCGCAATAGTAATTAAAAAAATTAGTAATTTAAGTCTTTAATTACACATTTAAATATACCACATGTTCGAATGTTAAACTAAAATATTATAAAATTTTAATAATACATAACAAAACTCAAAATTAAAAATTAAATTATTTCTCCCGTGAATTTCAACCGCTACTTAGTTCTATGAATTATTTTTTGTCATATGCTGGTTTTATATTTTTTTTTAAAAACGAAATTCAAATGTAAAATATGAAATTTTACAAAATTTTGTATTTAATTTAAAGTTATGGAACATAATTTTATAATATAAGCATATTTTTCTAGGGTTTCAAAATTTTCGTTTTTAAATCGCCAAATTATATAAAATTTACATATTTTCATATTTTTAAACACTTCTGTTTTTTATAAAAAAAAAAACTAAATATGAGTAGGTCACAGTGTGGACTAATTCAAAATAGGGGGAGTAATGTATAAGTATTTAAGAGTATGGTGACTGCTTGTCACTATTAAATAAAGAAAGGCAGGCAGCCATCATCGCATTAATAAATGAGAAAATGTCTAAATGACTTGACATGTTTGTGGGGACGGGAGAGTTTGCACCTCCCATAAATGATTTATATGAAGTTAATTTTATTTAATTGATTAATACAATATCGATATATAAGTCAGGAGATAATCTCTCTACATGTTAATACTCTCTCCGTTCCATGATAAAAGTTTTTATTATTATTTTGAGTAGTTCTATGTTAAATGTCTATTTTCCTTTAATAACTAAACTTTTATACATATTTTTCTATTATACCCGTAGCATTAAATATCTCATACTTTTTTTATTCTAATTCTCTCTCCATATTAATGACATTATTATGAGCAATTTTATCATTTTATTCATCTTCTTAATATGCGTGAAAAGTCCACCAGAATTTTTATCCTGGAATGGAGAGAGTATTATATTAGTCAATTAATCAATTTATTATAAAATTAATTTCATGATAATCGGATCCATATAATGGAAGAGTCAGTCTCAAGACTGTCACAAAAATTATTTTCTGGTTGGTAACCGGATTTGGTTATATTATAATTTATTTCTTTTAATTAATTTTTTAAAGTTTTAATATATCCTTTATATTAAATAAGATTCTTATTATATTCTTTCAGTAATTATACAAGAAACTTGTTTGTATTACTAATAAGGAAAAATATACACTTCATCCGTCCCATAGTTATAGATTGATTTTTTATTTTAAAATGTCCCAATATATAGGCTACTTACTATTCATAAAATTTAGTTGGTTAATTGTTTTACTTTTATGCCCTTATAATAAATATTCAAACATTACTCTTTTTTGAAGAAACAATATTCAATGTTATTATTTTTATCACCACATTTAATGTTGTTGTATTCTCTATGGTTAAAGTTCTATGGTTATGGACTTTAATGGTCAGTACACATTAATCAATGAAGTTGAGAGTTTCAGTGTGATAAGTAATGAGTAATTAACTTATTCATTAATTCTATATTAAAGGGTATATGTGGAAAATTATATTAAAAATTGCCACTTAAACTTATTTTCTTAAACTATGTGCCAAAAGAAATCAGCCTATAACTATGGGACGGAGGGAGTACATATCAACAAATATTTGACGAAGTTAGATTGCAACCAACGTAAAAGTGTATACGATAAGACATAATAAATTAAAGCGGGACTCTTCTTAATTCCTACCTATCCCGTATATTCAAATACATTATTATCATAATTGAGTTGAAATTTTTTGCAATATATAGCAGGACTCTACTGAACTTAATAGCCAATATGGGAAGCCCACTAAAAAATTTGATATTTTTAAATTTAACCTATTCAGCCCACTTCTGCAAAGGCCTGATCTGTAGACCTCCTAGCCCGCCAACTGATGGGCTTAGTTGGGCAATGGGTCTTAAAGTAGATAGAGAGCGAACTAGCAAAGTACTCCCTCCATTCCTTAATACAAGTCGTTTTAGAGTTGTGCACAAATATTAAGGAAATAATTGTATAACATTAATTATAATATCAATTGTCTATATTGTCCTTGTATTGAAAGAAGAGATTGTTATTTATTGGACAGAAAATAGTGAGAGAACCAAAATTACATTTAATATTTGGGATAATATTGAAAATTAAGCCATTAATGCTTACTTGAAATTGTCAAACGACTTATATTAAGGAACAAAAAATATTTATCTAAAACGACTTATATTAAAGAACGGAGATAGTATGTATTAATTATAAAGTTTATATAATGAATATTTGATGGGCTTAGTTAGACAATGGATCTTTGTGGGCCTATTTCATTCTCAATTTCTGCCCAGCATCATATTTGGACATTGGGTTTGCCCATTGTCTTCAAAACTCTAAATGAGCCTTATAGTAACTTGACGCGATTAGTAGTATTTTGACTAAGTGTGAATTTTACCTTTATATGAGATGAAATTTGATAGAAATATTAAACATGTTTGTAAAAATAAATATCATTTTCCCTATGTATATTATTTATTTTTATCTTATAATGACTAAGAAGTCAACGTGTTTTATATAATAACTAGTTGTGTTCCGTGCCTCCGACACTACATGGACGGTGTGATTTATTCAAAACTTTGGACGGCCCAAATGATTTATTAGGGTGAGCGAAAAATTCAAAATCAATTATATTTTGTTAGATAAATTCTTTCATGAGGATGAGGATTAGGATGAGGACGAGGATGATTGTTAAATGTAAGGGGTATAAGAAATATTTATGAGAGCAGGGATGAGGGTGGACAGAAATGATTAATATGAAGTTAATTTTGGTCAGTGTTGACACGCAGACGGGAAGGTAATATCTCTCCATACGTGTCAATATTATATTGGTCAATTGACTAACTTATCATAGAATCCCAGGATGTACATATCTCTACTCCACCCTATCCCATTGTCATTTCTACTTTCAGTCGGTCAAACACTATAATTATTTGTAAGGATTATTGACGAGGTGCAAGTTGCAACTAAATATTTTGTTTTTGTTCTTGTTGTTGTATTAAATTTTATTTTGCTATTAAACTTCGACTATGAATTATTATGTCACTTATGATAATATAAAAATATTATACAAAATACATATTTTGGTATTGTCTAATGAATAATTATCCTCTAAATAAACACATGCATATTTTATAAATCACATAATAGTTATTAGAGTATAGATGTTAATCCAATGAATATTTTTTAGCCATTTCAAATGGGTGAATCATTCCCATAAAACAAATTAGGAAAATAATAATTTCACAATTTCTCAATCGTCCTCCTCACATAACGAATAAATGTAACTTAAATATGTAAAAAAAAACGTTATAAGAAAATCAAAATTTATTTGAAAATAATAATTCCCAACAATAAATTAAATAGTTTAAAGAAATAAAGAAAAGTCACCAAAAATAATAATCCAAGAAAAAGACAAGGAAGAAGGGTAATCAAACAAAATCCAATCAATTGTTTCAGCCTCTCTCTGTGAAAAATCTGAACCCCGTTAAATTACGATCAGAAATCCTTAGACTCCATTAAATCTGGGTTTTTCTTTGCTTCTATTTTTATTATTGTTTTATCTATTTTTTGACTGCTTGATATTCTCTTGCAAATCAAAGATATTTTTCTGGAATCGGTTCTATTTCTTTCCCCTTCTGTCTCTGCATTTTCAAATGAATGTTGTTCCTGGTGGTGGTTTTGTTAAATACTACTTGGATAGCTCGATTAGCGTATGGAAGAAAATGATAAACCCACCTACAAGGTATTACTCTACTAATTAGCTCGAATTTTATACTAGTATTTACAATTTCCCCTTTTTATATCTGTTTCAATTGGAAGATTGATTTGGGTCTATGTTATTTCTGCTTCTTTATTGTTTTTGTGCATATTACTTGCTTGATTTGTTACTCTATGCTTCTAGGTTATTTATTTATTTATTTCAAGAAATAGTGTATAACCGCATTTCAACTAAAAATGAATTTATCCAAAGTATATAGTGCATTGTGTTGAACTGGGTTACTTTTTAATGTCTATAGTTTTGTACAATTTTGTAATGAATTTGGCAGACAGATCTGTAGAGAACCAGAGAATATAAGAGAGAGAAGACTGAATCAAGTTGAAGAAAGGAATTAGAAAGGTAGAAAAGATAGAGCAAAAATTGAGAGAGAAAAATCAGATGAATTCATTCATTAGCTGCCTTTCAATTTCATATTGGATTCATACATATACTCTCACTCCCTCTGATCTCAGCAATCGAGGAGAGCAACAATGGACACATGCATTCCTTTTGCCAGCTAAACCATTCTAACAGATTAAATGAGAAAAAGACAATAAGGACCTAACTATTAGAATTAAAGACAATACTACCCCTTTTACCAACCGACTTAAACAAACTTTTCTATTTAATATAATCCTTACATTTCCCCCCCTAAAAGATCCCTTGTCCTCAAGAGTGGAAATGAGGAAATTTCTTGTTCAGTTGGTTCCAAGTCTCCCAAGTAGCTTCAGAAGGCAAGGTATTAGCCCATTGTACCAAGACTTCCACTTCAGTTACATTGTTTCGTTTCACCATTCTTCTATCCAGAATTGCAGTAGGCTCCACTACGAGTTGTCCCATTGAATCCATAGGGGGCAATGTAGGGGAGACAGTGCAGTGTAATCCCACTTTCTTCTTGAGTAAGGAGACATGGAAGACAGGATGAACCTTAGCATAACCAGGCAATTTGAGTCTGTAGGCTACTGAACCAATCTTACCTTCTATCAGGAAGGGACCATAGTATTTAGGAGTCAGTTTCCCATGCTTAGACTGTGCCAATGAGGACTGTTTGTAAGGTCTAACCTTGAGGTAAACCATATCTCCAGGTAGGAAAGATCTTTCAGTCCTATTTTTGTCAGCATAGTGCTTAATTCTAGACTGAGCCTCCACCAAATGTTGCTTCATTAGTTGTAGCAGTTGGGACCTATCTTTGCAAAACTGTTTGGTTGTGGGATCATGAATCTGCCCAAACTGATGGAAATTGAGGTGGGGAGGTTTATATCCATAAAGCATTTCAAAAGGAGTGGCTTGAAGGCCTGTGTGGAAATGGGAATTCTACCACCATTCAGCCAAAGGTAACCAAGTTGCCCATTGTGAGGTTTCGAGGTGTGACCATGCACGAGATAACACTCAAGACTTGATTTACCCTTTCGGTTTGTCCATCCGATTTGGGGGTGGTAGGTCATGCTCATGTTTAGCTTGGTTCCCACCATTCTAAAAAGAGATTGCCAAAAAAGACTGATGAACACCTTATCCCTATCCGACACTATTGTAGAAGGTAACCCATGTAACTTGTAAATGTTGGAGAGGAATTCCTGAGCTAGTTGTGCAGCAGTGAAGGGGTGTTTGAGTGCAATGAAATGTCCAGACTTAGTTAGCCTGTCTATTACTACCCAAATAACTGTCATACCTTCTGAGGAAGGTAAGCCCTCTATAAAATCCATGGAAATGTCAGTCCACGGAGTCTCTGGAATGGGCAAAGGCTGTAATAGACCTGGGGTTGCCACAGTTTCATGTTTCTGTTGTTGACAGATATCACATTCTTTAACAAAAGTGGTGACATCTTGTCTCAAGGTTGGCCACCATAGGAATTTGCTAATCCTTTCAAAGGTTCCTTTTATACCTGAGTGCCCACCAATAGGAGAGCTGTGGAATTCAGTTAGAAACTTCCTTCTGAGGTCTAAATCTGGACCTACTACCAACCTGTCCTGAAACTTAAGCCTCCCATTTAAGAATGAATACCCGGGAGGGTGTCTGGAGTTACTTGCAACTGAAGTATAATATTCCTCAACCCCTCATCCTTCTCCCATGACTGAGCGATGCCTTGCACCCAAGTGGGGATTATTGTGTTTATGGTGTTGCACACAACCATGTTACTGGAAGAGGTTTCCACACAGTGGTCTCTGGGTGGGAGTTCCCTCTCCTTCCTGGATAAACTGTCAGCCACAACATTTTCCTTGCCCTTCTTCAGACGCTTTATCTCATAATCCAAATTTCATTAATTTAGTGATCCATTTCTGCTGGTTTGTGGTGGTGATCCTTTGATCCAATAAGTATTTAAGACTTTGATGGTCTGTTTTAATGTAAACCTTGTTTCCTAATAGATAGTGTCTCCATTTATTTACTGCATAAACCACTGCCATAAGCTCCTTCTCATAGGTTGACCACCCCAAGTGTTGAGGTGCTATAGCCTTAAGTAAGCTATAGGTCTACCTTTTTTGCATTAACACCGCCCCAATACCCGAATGAGAGACATCTGTTTCCAGCACAAAAGGTTCTTTAAAGTCTGGCATTGCAAGAACTGGAGCTTGGGTCATTGCCTCCTTCAGAGCTTGGAAGGCTTCAGTGGCCTTTTCAGTCCATATGAACTTGTCCTTTTTGAGAAGATCAGTTAGGGGTTTGCTGATTAAACCATAATTTCTTACAAATTTTTTGTAATATCCAGTCAGTCCCAAGAAGCCCCTTAATCCCTTTATGTTGGTTGGCAAAGGCCAATGTAGCATGCAGCAAATTTTATCTTGGTCAGTAAAAACACCCTCATGTGTGATGACATGACCTAAGTATTGTACCTGCCTTGTTCCAAAGACACACTTACTTTTTTTGGCAAATAGACAATGGCTTTGCAACAACTGTAGAGTCATTTTCAAATGTTTCAAATGTTCCTCATAGTTTTTACTGTAAACTAGTATATCATCAAAGAAGACTAGTACAAACTTCCTTAGATATGGTTGGAATACTTGGTTCATTAGTGACTGGAAGGTGGCTGGAGCATTAGTAAGCCCAGGGCATTACTAGGAACTCAAAGTGACCACTATGAGTCCTGAAAGCTGTTTTTGGTATGTCATCCTTGTTGACCTTAATTTGATGATAACCAGACCTCAGATCCAACTTGGAATACCAGTTAGAGCCATGTAACTCATCGAGCAATTCATCAATTGCTGGAATGGGAAACTTGTCCTTAATTGTCATGTTGTTAAGTGCCCTATAGTCTATGCACATCCTCCAATTACCATCATGCTTCTTAACTAAGAGAACTGGAAAAACATAGGGGCTATTGCTGGGTGATTATTCCATTCTGTAGCATCTCCTTGACAATCTTCTCTATTTCCTCTTTTTGGACATAGGGGTATCTATAAGGTCTGAGGTTGACGGGTGGACTTCCTTCTTTTAGCTTTATATGATGATCCTGGTTTCTATTTGGAGGCAGGCCTTGGGGTTCTTGAAAAACCTTTGAAAATTCTTGCAACAAGTTCTTCATCAAAGGGCATTTTTCACTTGAGAATTCCATTTCCAATCTCTCATTATCCTTGACCTGGTCCCTTTCCATACTCAACTTTTCCTCATCTCCTTGATACATTCCGAATAAATAACCAAAGTAACCATGAGTTGCAGAATTGAGTACCTTTGTGAATTCACCAGAATTTAGGTATTGAATAGTTGGTGATACTTGGGTCAGATTCCCCTTGTAGAATGGTGGTTTGACCTCCCCTTTCTATGGTCAGCTGCAGGTTATGAAAGTTAAAAGTGACTGAGTTGAATAGTTTTAACCATTGGACTCCCAACACTGCGTCTATGCCCCCTAATGGCAAAATTCTGAAGTCTGTCTGGAATTCTTCTCCTTGTACTGACCAAGATAATTGAGGACAGTGTTGTTGGCTAGTAACTTTAAAACCATCAGCCACAGTTACAGTGATGGCATTAGTTTCCCTCAGTGTAGCCTTGATTCTCTTAGCTGCCTGAGGATCTAAGAAATTGTTAGTACTACCACTGTCCACCAAAATTCTCAAAAATCTGCCCTGTGACATTCCCAGTAGTCAGTACCGGCCCTGGGCTAAAGCCCAAGGTGTCTGGGCTTTAGGCCCAAAATTTTTTAGGGCCCCTTTTTCTCCATTTTTTAGTGATTTGAATGATGCTTTGAAAATATTGAAAAAGTCTGTTATTATATTTGGTATTCTTTCGTATTTATGTTCTTTTGTTCAGAGAAAATTCATAGTGTTTTTTATACCTATCTTAATAGCAATTCACAAAGGGCCCATTTTTTTTTTTTTTTTTTTTTTGTCATTTTAGGCCCTGAAAAACTCAGGGCCGACCCTGCCAGTAGTCTGATTGTATTGTTAGTGCTATGACTTGAGAGAGCATGTAGAGAGATTTGGGCATCCTGGTCTTCACATTCCCCTTGAAATTCCACCTTGTCTGTCTCTTCACAATTCTCAGTTTCTCCTAGCTCTATGTTATCTGCAGCTGAGGGTAGCATCATGAATAATTGTAGTTTCTTACACACATGGTCCCTCACAAATGGTTCATCACATAGAAACATAACCCTTTCCTTCTTTTCTCATTAAGTTGTTCTCTGGTCAGCCCCCTTATAGGTAAGGACCTAGCAGTTTCCCCATTATTCATGGTGATAAGTTTAGGTTGTGGTGCAGGTGCAGGTGAAATTTTGGGGTAAGTAACACTCCCAACAGGTTTACTGAACAATCTACTCCTTTTAAGCCATGCCTCCAGTTTAGCCTCCTCAACTCTAGCTAATCTAATCATTTCCTTAAAAGTGTTTGGTTTCAATTCCTGGACCCCCAACTGTATTTCCAGCTTTAATCCACCCATAAAACAGTCCATAAAAAATGCTTCATTGAGGAGGGAATTTCCTCTCAGTTCCTCAAATTTTTTTCTGTACTCATCAACTGACCTCCTATGAGATTATCACTAGCCTCTGGACTAAATCTGGCAATAACCTCCTCTATTAAACCTTCCCATGTCAGCTCTGCCCCTTCCTGCACAAATCCTGAATACCAAAGTTCAGCCTCCCCTTCCAAACTCAAGGTAGTTAAGTAAACCTTTTGAGATTCAGGCACCATATGATGTGAGAATAGCTTGTTACATTTCCTGATCCATGACCTAGGGTTTTCCCCATTGAATTTTGGGAACTCAAACTTAACAGTCCTAAATATATCACCAAACTTATCTGGCTTAAGAGGGGGCTCATACTGGCCTAGAATTGAACCTGAAGGTGAAGATGAGGAACCTGGCTGGGTAGGGTCTTTCTGCTGCCCCCCGTTGAGCTAGGAGTGCCTCAAAGTTCTTCATCATCTGCTCTAGTTTCAGATTAAAACCTTGCTGCAGAGTAGAAACTGAATCTATCAACTGTGTCTGCAGCTGATGTATGTTCGAAGTTTGCTCTTGCACCTGAGACTCTAAGTTGCTTAATCGTTGGTTGTTGGTGGCCATAGGTGCAGGTTCGTTGGCTTTGATACCAATTGTAATGAATTTGGCAGACAGATCTGTAGAGAACCAGAGAATATAAGAGAGAGAAGATTGAATCAAGTCGAAGAAAGGAATTAGAAAGGTAGAAAAGATAGAGCAAAAATTGAGAGAGAAAAATCAAATGAATTCATTCATTAGCTGCCTTTCAATTACATATTGGATTCATACATATACTCACTCCCTCTGATCTCAGCAATCGAGGAGAGCAACAATGGACACATGCATTCCTTTTGCCAGCTAAACCATTCTAACCGATTAAATGAGAAAAAGACAATAAGGACCTAACTATTCGAATTAAAGACAATACTATCCCTTTTACCAACCGACTTAAACAAACTTGTCTATTTAATATAATCCTTGCAAATTTTCCCCCTGTTTTTTTTTTTAATTTTTCAACACAAATTTGTTTTGAAAGGATTGCTTGTACGAGTTTCTTTCCCTTTTTGTTATAGATTCTCACATAGATGAACTGAATTGTCATTGAAGAAGAAATATTCTTATAAATGAGCCTAAACAGCAGAAAGCCTATTACTATGAGCTATCACTTGTGTTTGAGACTCTTTCTATGGTGTCTGCTAGAATTTTTCAGTTTTCTTGTCATTATTTAATACTCCTTTTATCATTTTTGGAGACCCTTGTAAGTTGTAACGAGACCCTTGTAAGTTGTAACTATGTTAAGGTCTATCAGTTTTGTTATTGTTGTTTGGTAGATTGTTGTCATAAAATATCGCTGGGAACTTGATACCTTTGTGGTCATTTATTCATTTTTAAAATTTTAATAGGTAATACCCAATTGGTTGTAGAGGTTGAGTTCAATTACAATCTTTAAGATTCTGTTGAATTTTTTAGTTTTCTTTTATTATTTGGTCTACCGTGATGAATATCTGACTTGATTGTTTTATCTTACTTCAAGGATTATTACAAAGTTCTGGAAGTAGATTATGATGCAACAGAGGAGAACATCAGATTAAGTTACCGAAGACTTGCACTAGTCAGTTACCCATTTCCTCATTATTTGTGTATCTTATTGTTGTTACATTTCTTCTTCTTTTGTATGTGTGTGTGTGTATATATATATATATATGTATATAGAGGCCGGATCATGTCCGGACCGGAAAAAAATCCGGATTTTTTTTTTTTTTTGCTTTTTTTTTTAAAACAATTAAAAAAAAATAAAAAATTATGGAATTGAAATTTTTTCATAATACAGTGTTTTGGGTCTGATTTATGTACGTATAACAAAACATGTATGTACCATTTTTTGGTATAGGTATCCAAAACACGCCCAAAACATTGTATTATGGAAAAATTTCAGTTCCATAAAATATTAAATATATTTTTTAGTTGTTTTAAAAAAAAAAGCAAAAAAAAAAAAAGTTTTTTTTTTGATCAGTGCAGGCGGACCTGATCCATTATGTATGTATATATATATATATATATATATATATATATATATATATTTAGGGGTGATAATCGAGCCAAGTAGTTCGGTACTCGACTCGAGATCGGCTCGAAAATATGATCCAAAGTTCGAATTCGAAGTTGATCCGAGTCGAATTTAATCCACACTCATTTTCTGTTTAATGATACACGAGTCGAACTCGAGTAGACCAGTGTTCGCTCATATTAAGGTTCTAGTATTTTATTTTTTCTCAAACCATACTCGATACCTGCTCGATGGATCATATTCGAATATTGGTCTGATCCATGCTAGTAACCTAAATATGTGATATTTGTATCAATCTTTATAATTTAAAAAGTGTAGTATGAAATTGTGTAAACTTGTACTTGAATAAATCAATGAATTAAATGTCAATTTATATTACATTCTTTATAATTTCAATACATAAATAAAAGTGAAAAGGTTTTATATATAAATATTAGTTAAGTAACCAATTTAGTATGTAGTGGTTCAATTTTAAGTGAAATGGTTCATATTCGAAACTCGATTTGAAGGTTCTTGAGTAACTCGCTTTGTAAACGAGTCGAGTACTTACGAGCCGAGTAGGTCCGAGTAATGATCCAAGTCGAATCTGGCGCAAAAATATAAATCCCTTATCGAATCCTAGTTGAATTCGAGCTCAATTTTTTGGAGTCGAGCCGAATCTAAGCATGAAAGTGTTTGCTGAGATTCGACTCGTTTGCACCCCTATATATATTTATATATTCGTTGTAACTGCAAGCCCCTATTAGAATGAAATTTACATCTGTTAACATTCTACGAACATGTGCAGAAGTGGCATCCTGACAAACACAAAGGTGATAATGCTGTCACGGCTAAATTTCAAGAGATCAATGAGGCTTACACAGGTATTCTTATTTGAATGATTTGGAGCAGGACCTGTCAGTTTGGTTTCCTGGCAATGGTACCTCTCGACTGGAAAACCAATATACTCTCATTCTCATACTTTTGTTTGGTTTCCTGGCAATGGTTCTTCTTGACTGGAAAACCAATATATTCTCATTCGCATACCTTTGTTTTCAAAATCATGGTATAGCATATAAAGGTCGATTGGAATGAAGTCATTCCAACTATTTATGACATGTATACTTGAAACTTTTCAAGTATATTTTGTAATTTAGAAGTTATTGCTAGATGATGTCCAACTCCTTTGCAGTGTTAATTGATCCTGTTAAGCGGTTTGACTATGACATAAGTGGAAACCATGAAGTCGAGAAGTATACTTTACCGGTGAGAACTATAAATATGTGATCATGCTTAACTTGGTTTTGGTCACCTCAATAAGGTTTAATACGATGATTCTTGGGTTAACATTTTTGAGATAATTTGCTGCTACAACACAGGAATATCTAACTAGATTTAAAGGGATGATCCTTACCTGTAATGGACTCGGTATTAGTCACACATCAATTTGGTAAGTTTTCAGTGGAATGTTTTGGTAAATTATTCACATTGAGAATTACGTTCTGAACACTGGCAAACAACTATTGCTTTAATTTTATTTTACTAGGTTTACCTTGTATTGCAGACTGTTCTTTCTTTGTGATTTTGTTTTGTGTTAGGAAACATTATCTTGTACTATACTTTTAAAGATTTAAGATGCTTGTCAACTTATAAGATGTTTATGAATTTGCTGGAGATAGGTCAAATTGATCTTCGAAACATCCATAAGTGGCAAAATGTACATTCTATTCTTGAAAAAACATGACAATACTCTTAGGTTGTTTCAAAACCTCCATGAATTCATCCGGATGGGGATATGTAATTGGAAAAATTCTTAAGAAATAAACTGAATTTGCAGTCTGTCAATAATATGGGATGTGATAATGTATTAGGAGAAGTATTGCCTACTTGTTTATATATACTCTTCGTGTTCAATACATAACTATCCTATAGGATATTAAAATGAAACTTGGTGTCTGAAGATTAGCTGGGATGGGTACTTTTTGGAATTTGGAGGGAGTGTTACCTAAAGTTTTCTCTCAAAGAGAAGGATTATAATTTTAATTATATTGACATTATTCTTGATTTCGCTGTATGATTTTTCTTATTTATTTTTTCTTTGTGAGGTAAAAGCATGTCCATCGATATTCTAAATTTGGTGTGCTTTCTGGGTTTGGGTATTATTAACTGGAGCAAGTAGGTATATGCTGCATCTAATCATGTCGCCTTTCTGATTAATTTTTTTATTTTGGATAAAAGAAGAATTTTATTTGAGAGAAGATAGAAACAACAAAGTGGACAAAAGAGGTCCACCATAATTTGAAAACTCAAGTAGAAGTCCTTAATGAAGGATAGCCCTTCACCTCTGGTCCTGATGGATATCTGAAATAGCTTCACGGCCTTCATTGGTTTATTGGATTTCGCAGAACAATTTAGATTGTAGCATGTATCGTATTGCTTTCTTCTAGTTGGCGCTAGTTAATTGCTGAATTGAGTTTCAAGTACATCCTTCAGCTATCATAGTACAAACAGTGATTTTACTAATGTAGTAATGTATCTTGTATTCACCACAGTAACATATTGCTTTCTTCTAGTTGGTGCTAGTTAATTGCTAAAGTTCTTTTCAAGTACATCCTTAATGGTTTTATTGATGTTCTTGTATTCACCAGTATCATTTTGCTTTCAAGTTGGTGCTAGTTAATTGCTCAATTGCTTTTCAAGTACATCCTTGAGCCATCACAAAACGAACAGTGTCAAGGGCTTCTAAAGTTCTACTATTAAGATTACACTAGGAATTCTCAACTTTTTATATCAGTGACAATTTGGCATTCAATCCCGTAATCAAGATTTTTGCATAGTTGTTTGTTAACATAATACTAAGATTTATTTATTTTATTCTATACTGTATTCCTTATTCTATTCTCATTTCTCATAATTAGTATCTTCTTTCTTCCAACAATCATTACATTAGCACTATATCTGTGCTATATCCACGACTTCTGCATTTTACTAGCTAATTACTTAAGGCACCTGGCCATGAGGTTTCTTATCTAAATATGAGCTAAATAGCCTAAATGGTATTATTGTTTAAAAATTAACTCCTTTGCTTGTTTTTTGTTATTCTCAAATCCCAATCAATTGTTGCTACTCTACTATGTTATTTTATATCCGAATGTATTCCTCATTCTCTTCTCATTTCCCATAATTATTAATATCATATTTTTTCCAACAATAATTACATTTGTACTTTATTTGGGCTATATCCATTACTTCGGCCATATTACTAGCTAATTACTTGAGGCACCTGCTGACCTGCACATGAGGATTCTTATCTAAACATGGGCTAAATAGCCTAAATGGTATTACTGTTTAAAAAAAACAACTCCCTTTGCTTGTTTTTTGTTATTCTCAAATCCCAATCGATTGTTTCTACTCTGTAATGTTATTTTTCATAGGGATTTTTTTTGTTAGAACTTTGTTACTTGGTTAATATTGGTTTACTTCGGCTACTTATGATCACTATTTGCCGTACAGGTCACAACAATTGATGGAATCTAACGAATTAGTTGATGAATAAGGTTTGGTTGTCCTATCTTTTTAACTTGTTCAACTCACACCTTCTGTATACGTTCCCTCATGTAATTCTAGATGTTAAAGGTCGATGCCATGTCAGTGATGGGGTTTCTGTATCAAATAAATCCAGAGATTGTATATGTAAGAATAAGACATCATATTACAACAATCTAATGTGGATGCAAATGAGTCGGATGAACTTGCCGTTTTGGAAGCAAGATCTGTCATCTTATGCACTTTATTATCGGTATTTGATAATCGACTGATATAGATATCATTCGCATTATTTCAAGTTTTTGCTATTGATTTCAAAATAGTAGAAGCATAATAAAAAATTTCGGAAGCGGAAACAGTTACAAAACTAACCCTAAATTAACTTGGTAGATGCAGTGAGGATATGCATATACCATAACATGTTGATAGACATCATAGGGCCAGTCTTGAATACCCTAACATCAACTGAAAATTTGGATGGAAATAGATATAGGAATAATGAAACATATGTACTTGTATGGCAGTTCTGATTGTTGCCCATGAGAATCTAAGTTTTGGTTAAAGGAAACACTTGTAAAGGGGAGTGGTTAATTAACTTTGGTCATTGACTGATACGCAGGTCGGGAGGTGATTTCTTTCTGCGTGTTAGCATTGTATTGATTAATTGATCAATTTACTTTAACTTCATGGTAACCTGATCCCTTGTAAAGCTATGATGTACCACCCTTTGGGTTTTGTGTCCATTGTAGCTTGTATCATTCTTAGGTGATGTTTGTTTCACATTAAATTACTGTAATACTTTCGAAATACAATAGACTATTATATTGATAAGATAATTTATCATATTTAGTTCACTTATTATATGTATTAGTCCATTAACATCAATTTTTAAGATTTTCATTATATCCTCCAATTGATGTATTGACCCATTAAGTGCAATATCATAAAAAATAGGTTTATAACTGATTTGATATTTTGACTTATAATTAACTTTATTCATTATATACAATATTTAGTGAACCAAATATAATTTTAAATATTATGTAATACCATCACAAATAACAAGAACTAACTAAATAAATATGTCGTAATAATCTATTACCATTATATTATAACACAATTGCATTACGTAGACCATTATATTATATTATATTAATGTTTTACTTAATTAAGATAATAAAATAATTTGGTGAGCTACAATCCTGAAGCCATTATTTTTAATTGTATATAGCTAGGCCCCAGGCCAGCCACCTCTTCATAATTTTATAGAAATATGTTTTTGCATGCCCCCTTGGGACTCATTGAGAGTTGAGTATTACAACTATTCAAGTTTCAAATTAAAAATTAATGTTATATTTGAATTAAAAAAATAAAATAAAAAATAATTTATTAGGTGATCATTTTGGTGGATGTTTCCCGTTACGACTCTCTTAATTAATTTTTATTTTATGTGAGAGGTGATTGAATGAAATTTGTCAAATCGCACCTAAATAATTTTAAGTGTAATACACACCCTTAATTCAGAGATACAGACGCACCGAATGAAATCCCACCAACCAGCTACTACCGGAATAACCAAATAATAGTAATAGTGAAAAGAGTGAATTGAAAGAATGCAATACGCAGCACTGTCAATCTACAAGAGAATCAGTTCCTTCGGATCTGTCAAAACACTGATACTTTAAATCACCACAGAGAATAATAATGGTACTCCACTTACAACACAGAGAATCAAATATTTTACATTTCCCAAATTAACAAAACCAGGATAGAAAAATCAAATTCCCCTTCAAATTTCTTGCACTAAAATAATCTAAAAATCACACAAACACAACAGATTCAGCTTATAATTGTGATTTTTTTTTATAAATTATCACACTCCTACATAATTAATTAATTTTCTTGTTTAGGAAGATGATAGAAAAAGCTGAATCTGATCCAAAAAAGAGATTTGCTGAGGCCTATCCTTACGCTGAACATACCCTTTCGCCTCTTTCTCCGTATAATTACTGAACCCCTTCTCCCCATTCCTCTTCCACATCTCCGCTGCATAATTCCGGTGACCGTAATACGCCTCCGCCGCCACCTCCTCCTTTCCTTCTCTCTCCTCATCGCCATTGGCCGACCGGAGCTTCACCGGCAGCCTCTCGTAGTGGCAGCGGTTTGTGCCCTCCAGTTCGTCCATCCGAGCCAGCGCCCGATTCGACACCGCGTATAGCTCGCCCACCACCCGATCGCCAGACCCGGGGAAATTCAACAGGAACGGCACCTTGTAGGGCCCGCAGACAAGAGGTAGCTTATCAGCGGTGAGGTAAACGCCGACGAAGGCCGCGTCGCCGGTGGCGAACATTTCCTGAAGGAGGACATGATTGGGGAATCCACGTTTTAGGGTTCCGTAGGTGAATACAAGTGTCCTTTGATTTTCAATCTCTTGGACACCCATATCATATCTCATCTGATCAATTCCGAATAGATCACCCTATTCCTCTGTGACAATTTAAACAGAATGATTTTTGGTGGAGGAGTGAGAGTGAATATTTATTTATCCGGTAGTCTTTGTTTGTTCGGAAATGACTTATAATTTAAAATATAAGTTATTTTAATTAATAACTTATAAGTAAGTAAAAACGTTTGTCATTAATTTAATTTATAAATTAAAAATTAAGTTAAAATAAATTTTGAAGGTGTTTGGTTATAAGTTAAAATAAATATAAAGATTACTAAAATAAACATTAATAAAAAGGGGTAAAATAAAATATGGATAAAATAGAGATTACATTTTTTATCAAACTAACTTATTTTAAAATGAATATATTATAAATATTTATTTATTTTTTTGACTTAAAATTTAACTTATAAATAAAAAAGTAAGTTATTTTCGAACAGAAATAACAAATGAATTATAAATTGGTTTGATCAAGTAATTTCAAAACATGCTCTTAGTTGGATTGAATATGTAAATTTATTTAATTTTATATAATATATAAAAAAAAATTTAATTTTTAAATTTATTTTATTTTAATTTTTTATAAATTATATTAATTTCAAAGTTGACTAAAAGACAAAACGCACCCCAAACTTCATTTCCTATATACCTGTGCACCCTAAACTTAAAAAAGTGTCTAAGTACACCACATACTTCATTATACGAGACAAAATGCACATTTTCTTCACTTAACCGGTCAAAAATGAATTGACTAAAAGAACAGAATACAAGTTTGGGGTGCAAATTGTTTTTGCCACATAAAAAAAATTTTGTTTTTGTTTTAAAAACAAAATTTTTAAAAATAGATTTTTAAAAAGCAGAATTTTAAAAATTTGTGAAAATTGTAAAATTTGTAAAAAAAATCTGTAAACTTTTAAAAATGCAATTTTGTAAAAAAAAAATTTTTTAAAAGCAATTTTGTTTTAAGCGAATTTAAAAAAAAAATTTAAAAGTAATTTTATTTTATATTTTGTTTTTAAATGTAATTTTTTTTAAACATAATTTAAAAAAAAAATTAAAAGTAATTTTATTTTACATTTTCATTTTAAAATGTAATTTTTAAAATAGAAATTTTTGTAAAAAGCAAAATTTTGTTTTAAAATGTAATTTTTTAAAAAATTAAAACATATTTTTATTTTACATTTTGTTTTTAATGCATTTTTTTTTTAAAAATAGGATTTTTAAATTTTGCATTTTAAAAAATTACATTTTTACAAATTACATTTTTTACAAGTATAAGTAATGGAGTACTTATTTTTTTAAAAAATTACATTTAAATTTTAAAACAAATTATGTTTAAATTTTAAATAATTTAAAAATAATTTAAAACAAAATTTTAAACAAAATTCTGTTTAAATTATTATTTAAACAGAATTTTTTTTTATAACTTAAATTTAAGAATTTTTAAACAGAAATTTTAAACAATTTAAAAACAGAATTTGTGACGCCCCCAAAATTAGGTATACGTCACCCATCTTGGGTCGCCACTTACGTGGTACATAAATTCAAATACAACTTAATAAGACAGTATTAATCGTATGCAATACGACAAAACATAAATTGTAAGTTTGAATACAAATATTGTCTCTTAGAGATTATCAAACTCTCAAAAAGAGTCCTTATTACAATTATTATTACACTATTTCACGAATAGTGAGGACTACTAATCTTATATCATCCGTCCAGTCACTCCGTTCCCCGACTAGTCCTCGCTACGTTCTCATTTCTGAAGAGAACAATAAAAGTAAAAGGTGAGCTCAACTAGCCAAAGAGGAAATATTATGACTAAGATAATGCGAGAATATATTATCGTTAGCCTTCAACAATGATGTTAAAGCGATACAATATAACAACCATCATGTTTAAGCTGCGATGAACAAAGCAATCCATTAAAAGAGTCAAGTAGAGAATAAAATCTACTATCTTTTATGATTTAAAAGGTTTTTCATCACTTTTATCACGTGACTCAGTTAATAAATAATTCACATCATCGAATCACCCCCGCACTACTACCAAAGATATTCTTTTAGTATCACGACCACAATTATCCATGACTACGGGCCAAGAATATTTGTGTATTCAATATAATGGTCATGATCATGCCAACAACTCCATCCATCAATGCACTACGGCCAATGAGGATTTTTTCACATCATTTGTAATATTACTACCATGATTACACCAAATAATCCACAGTGTCATAATCATACCAAGTCCATCTATGCCTTTATAGGCCACAGATGACTTTCAACAAAATATAAACATGAGGATGATGACAATGATATAAGAATTCAATAAAATAAGTTCAAGAATTATTTTATCCAGAACTAATAACGTCAAATTGTCAACATGATCTTTCGCTTTGTAGAGTAAAATTCAAGAATGCTCGGAAGAATATTTTCACGAAAAGATCTTTGGATTAAGCGCAAATATCAAGGATATTCCACTAATTTCATGGAGTATAGAAGTCAAAACTTTAACCATTTGAGTATAATAAGGAATGGAATAACAAAAGAAATCACCAAGACGCGATAGGCCCATACATGCGAGTTATTCCAATGAGAATAATAAATAACGGAATCAGTCCCACGTAAAAGCATACAGAGAGGATATTCAACGAATAATAATAAAGAGCGGAATCAGTCAGGCGTAGAACGCATGCATGCATGAGGATATTCCAATGAAGAATAATAAAAGACGGAACTGTGTCCGGCGTGAACGCCTATGCACAGGATGTTCCAATGAGAATGATAAAGAATGGAACAATGGAAGAATTTCACCAAGTATAGGGTAGCAGCGTATCTGAGTTATTCAATGAGAATAATAAGAATGGAATAATGAAGTTCTCTTCATAGATAAGAAAGAAATAATACTCCCTACGAGTACAACAAATAATATTCTCTACCTTGAAAAAAGCTGGATTTGGAATAGTGAGTAAGAAATTTCTCTTCTTCTTTCTCTCTATAATAATCGCTTTCTAAAGCTTTTGTGAATTGGTGAGAAATGAAGGAAGAATGAGCTTATTTATAGGAAAATATAGTTTCGATAATTGACACGTTTTGGGGCTCGAAAATTCTGATCAATACCTCCAACTTTTCTTTTATTTTTAATTTAGTCCTGCAAGTATTATCAATCTTGCACCAACTCCCCTAATAGCAAATAATGTGAATCAATAGTTCAATCATGTGAATCAATAGTATAATCATGTGAAAAAAATACGAATTACAGTATAGTACCTCCATCTATACCTCAATTTTTAACTTAGTCATGTAAGTATTATCAATCTTGCACCAACTCCCCTAATAGTAAATAATGTGATTCAATAGTACACGTATGTGAACAAATAGTTATATAAGCATGTGAATTAGTAGCAATTAATTGCTCATTTATCCAATAAATTATCCGATTTATCAATATAACTCCTAGACATCAATTATCATCGGAACAAATGACGATTTTCACTAACACAAACAATTCCAACATAATGAAACTATTTTTTATCAAAAATATAAAATTTGAAATTTCGAAGTTTGACTTTTTCCGAAAAAGTCAACTGTTGACTTTTTGACCAAATAGTGAATCCCGAAAAATTTTGAGTTTATAGACTATTTCTACTAATTTTGTCGTTCCGGACTCAAATATCACGTCCGCATCTCCAAATTCAACTCCGAACAACATTCATCATTAATATAATAACTCACAATATTTATCAACCAGGTCGTTGCGAGGAAAGATGGGGCTTTCCAATAAGGATTTCTCCCTATTGGTGCGCAATTAGGTGACCAAACATCTCCTTGACAGAACTTCTAGACATTTTAAATATTGCAGTTTATAATATGAATAACTTTGTCGTCTCAAGTATTGATTTAATAAAAAAACATTTTATCGCGAGATGATCTCGACCATAATTGAATCCATAATATGAGCAATAATTGAGTATAAGCTGAGTGACTCCTCACGTAAGCATCAATAATCAATACTGGGCGCTACTATGCAACCACAGCGTATTCATTGTATTTTTTAACAAGGGTGTTTCAACGATTAACGGTAAAACTTCCGCCGTTATTTTTATAAAGTATTTTTGTCGTTTTCTCAATCAAATGATAATTCCGTTAATAATGGGGTCAACCAATGATTGTCTTAGTTATACGAATATTCCTGTTAAAACGAATATTTCCCCGACCAATCGAATATTATATAACAACTTGCGTATTTTTACAAAATTTGTAAATATTACCCACAACTATAACATTATATCAAATCCACACCATAATATTCAAAAATATATTTCGAGAAAATTTAATCTTTATTCAAAAAGTTGGGGTCTTACAACCTCCCTTCTTATGAAATTTCGTCCCTCGAAATTGTGGGTGCGATACTGGTATGTCGAAGAGGTGAGGATACCTTGATTTCATTTGATTTTAATTCCCAAGTCATTTTCCTCAACATCGTGGGTTTCTCTACAAAACTTTGACTTGAGGTATAACCTTGGGCGTAGAATATGTTCCTTCTTATCCAAGATTTTAACAGAACCTCTTCATACGTTAAATCTTCCTCTATTTCGTCCGGTTCTAACTCAATAATGTGGTTGGTCTTTCACATATTTACGTAACATGGATATGTGAAAAGCGTTATGAACACGAGTCATACTTGGCGGTGAAAAGCGAGTCTATACGCCTACGTTCCTACTCGATCGAGGATTAAAATGGGCCAATGAATCGAGGGTTGAGCTTTCCTCTCTTTCCAAATCTCGTAACTCCCTTCCATGGAGCAACACGTAATAACACATGATCTCCAATATCGAATTCCACATCCTTTCGATGAAGATAAGCATAACTCTTTTGTCGATCTTGTGAGGTTTTTATACGTTGTCGGATCGTTTGAATCTTTTTTAGTAGTCATACGTATCAACTCCTAGATCCTAACAATGTTGCTTCACCACCTCATCCCAAAGATCTTTGGAGAAGCGACACTTTCTTCCATACAACGCCTCAAATGGAGCCATGCCAATACTTGTTTGATAAGCTGTTGTTGTAGGAAAACTCTACCAATGGTAGGAACTTATCCCAACTTCCTTGAAGTCGAGGACACGAGTCTTAATAGATCTTCAAGAGTTTGAATGGTCCTCTCCGACTGCCCGTCCGTCTGAGGATGATATGTCGAGCTAAATCGTAAATCCGTGCCCATAGCTTTTTGTAAACTAACCCAAAATCTTGAAGTGAATCTTGGGTCTCGATCGGAAACTATGGATCTTTGGCATACCATGCGATCTTACAATCTCGTTTATGTACATACTGAGCGAAGACGTTCAAGTGTATAAGTTTCTCGTATAGGTAAGAAATGAGCAAACTTGGTCAATCTATCAACAATGACCCAAATTACATCTATGCCTTGAGAAACCTTGGGAAGACCAGTAACGAAATCCATAGTAATGTGTTCCCACTTTCATTCTGGAATTTCAAGTGGTTGCAATGTACCTTTTGGTACTTGATGCTCCGCCTTGACTCGTTGACAAGTTAAACACCTTGAGATAAACTCTGCTATCTCTCTCTTCATATTGCTCCACCAAAATGTCTGTCGAAGATCACGATACATTTTGGTACTTCTAGGATGGATTGCAAACGGTGTGTTCCATCATGATTTTATACTTTAAATCAGGGTCGTTAGGAACACAAAGTCTGGAGTTGACTCGAAGTATTTCTTCTTCATCGATTCTTGCTTTCGGCATAGCACCTTCTTGCACTTTCTTCCTCATACACGATCATTTCGGATCAGAACTCGAGCAACTTTAACTTTATCAATTAAAGTCGGTTCTACTCGTATATTCGCCATCATTATATGGGCCCCTGGAGTCTTTAACTCTATCTCCATTCTTTGCAAGTCACACAAAATGGGCTTTTGTGTTGTGAATATTGCATTCGTACCCGCATATGATCTTCTACTCAATGCGTCAGCTACCACGTTCGCTTTTTCAGGATGGTATTGGATGGTATGATCATAATCTTTCAACAGTTCAAGCCAACGTTGTTGTCGCATGTTGAGTTCCTTTTGAGTGAAAAAATGTTTGAGGCTTTTATGATCCGTAAAGATCTCCGCTTTCTCTCCATACAAGTAATGCCTCCAAATTTTAAGTGCGAAAACAACAGCTGCCAACTCTAGATCATGAGTAGGATAATTCCTCTCATATTCTTTGAGTTGTCTTGAGGCATAGGCTATGACTTTCCTATGTTGCATGAGAACACATCCTAACCCTTTGCCTGAAGCATCACTGTAGATGACAAATCTCTCGAACGGATGGTATTGCCGTAAGCAGTCTTTGAAATGAGTCTCCTTTTGAGTTCTTGAAAACTCTTCTCACATTCCTCGCTCCAACCGAACTTTGTATCTTTTCGAGTCAGTTGAGTTAATGGAGTAGCGATTCGAAAAAATCCTTCCACGAATCTCCGATAATAACCAAATTTAAACCGAGAAAGCTACGTACTTCGGTCAATGATTTGGGTTGCTCTCGACTTTGAATAGCTTGATCTTTGCCGTCAATGGATATTCCATGACTTGATACTCCGTGCCCAAGTAATGCTACTTCTTTGAGCCGAACTCGCATTTCTTTAACTTGGCATAAAGCTTATATTCACGAAGCTTTTGGAGTATCGACCTCAAGTGTTGCTTCATGATCTTCACGGCTTTTGGAATAAATAAGGATGTCATCAATAAAAGCGACCACAAAGTGATCCAAATATTCCTTGAATACTCGGTTCATCATATCCATGAAAGCGGCGAGGAGCATTAGTCAATCCAAAAGACATGACTAAGAATTTATAATGCCCGTCTCGAAGTTACGAAGGCGGTGTTTGAAATATCCTCGGTTTTAACCTTTGGTGATGATATCCGTAAGCGAAGATCGATCTTTGAAAAAAATTGTGCTCCTTATAAATCGATCAAACAGGTCATCAATACGTGGCAATGGGTACCTATTTTTGATGGTGACGAGGATTCAACTCCGATAAAGAATACAAAGTCGCATACTCCCCATCTTTTCTTCTTCACGAATAGTAAGCAGGAGCACCCGAGGAGACGTCTTCAGACGAATGAAACCAATGTCTAACAATTCCTGCAATTGGGTCTTTAACTCACGAAGTTCAATAGAGCCATTCAATATGGGGCTTTGGAAATGGGTTTTGTCTGGGTTCAAGGTCGATACAAAATTCACCTTCTTCACGCTCGGGGTAGGCGAGGAAGTTCTTCGTGGAATACGTCGGAAATTTATTAACAATAGAAATATCCTTCAAATCGGCGTATTTTTGTTTAAATCAGTGATGACATGAGCTAAGAAAGCTTGACATCCGTTTTTCAATAAACGAATAGCTTTGTGGCTTGAGATGACCGTGATTGATTTTAATGGTTTGGTCGCTTGAATTCGCATAATAGGTTTATTAGGAATATGAAAGCTAACAACTTTACGAAAAATAATCAATTTTAGCATGATGAGTAGTTAACCAATCAATCCCTAGAATAACGTCACATGCAAGTATTTTTAAGGAGATAAGATCGACAAATAACGTACGGTTACCGATTTGAATCAAACAAGTCTTATAATAGTGGATGTAATGAAGGTTTCTCCTAATGGAGTTTCAACAGATAAGTCAAAGTCTAATTTCTCCGAAGTCAAATTTAATCGTTGAGCGCAAGTAGGAGAAATAAAAGAATGGGTAGAACCGGTATCAAATAAGGTATAGACTTCGCTAGAGTTTATGATAAGTTTACCGTGATGACCTCGTTCGGGTTCCTTTTGCTACGGGAGGTCACAACAAACGCTCCCTCCTCAGACCACCGACTTTGGCTTTTACTACGGGAATGACTTTGGTGCCTCCATCCTATTTGAATTTGTCTTTGATGAAGCGACAAAATCGGGTTAGGTGACCTTCTCTTCCACAATTATAGCACGCTTTGGATGGCATCGCGTAGTTTGGACTGTTATGTCCCTCCCCTACGCATTTGAAGCATATGATAGGTGGTCGTTCTCCTTCCTTAACCACGGTTGCTGGTGCTGACGTCTTTCCATCATTGTTGAATCTCCTTTTCTTGAAATGCCCATTTTTACTGTCTTGACCATGATTACCACCGAAGTGGTTACCATTTTTGCCATGTTGATTCCCTCCACACTTGTTGTCACCGTTTCGATGACTGTTACCACTGGTATTTTCATGCTGCCGACTGCTTTCCCTTGGTTGCGTTGACTCGTTACCGCGCTCCAATAACTGAGTCCTATTTACAACATCTGAGTACAAACACAGTTTATGAGAAATAAGATATTGACGTATCTCCGGTTTCAAACCTCTTAAAAACATTCGTGTCATTCGCTCCTCATTATCGACCAAATGGGATGCAAACCGGGATAACTCTGCAAATTTAGCCTCGTATTGCGACATGGTCATATTATTTTGTTCCAACTTGATAAACTCCAACTCTTTCATGTGACGAATACTTTCAGAAAAGTACTTGTCGTTGAATAGCTCTTGGAACTTCTCCCAAGACATCTTGAGTCGTCCGGGTTGGAGTGCGTTTCTGATTTCCACCGATGTCGCCTCTTCACGCGTAACATGAAGGTGGCGAAGGGAACCTTTTGCTCTCGGAGCATCCCAAGACATCAAATATCTTGGTGATCTCGCTTTATCCATGCTTCCGCCTTAAGTGGTTTAGGCTCTCCAATAAACTCGGGTGGTCCCAGCTCCTTGAAGCTATTTAGCGGTGACCGTCCGAGAGTTTTCGTGTTTACACTGTATTTTTGCAGCGAGCCACTCTACCGATGTTGCATGAATTGCATGAAGCCTCGGAACATTCCATCGTTCATCAATTGGTTAGTGTTGTTGTTTGTATGAGGATTGTCGCCTCTACGATGCACGTTGTCCCGGTTATTGATCCGTGGAGACTCGGCGGTCTCACGTGCTCCATTGATGTTCTCAACATTCTCGGATGCCATTTTTCAAACACGCCACAAAACAAGGGTTAATTGACATGCAACATATTATCACTATACTCGATCGACCAATCAAATACCAAATAAACTTAGGGAGGTCATACTAAGCGAAGGAATTCCCCGTCTTTCCTTCCTAGTTCTAGTCTCACATCTTAGCCAGGATCATATCCTAAGCTTTGATACCTGTTGTGGACGCCCCCAAAATTAGGTATCGTCACCCATCTTGGGTCGCCACTTACATGGTACATAAATTCAAATACAACTTAATAATACAACCTGCATGGTACAATATGACAAAATATAAACTGTGAGTTTGAATACAAATATATATACTAGAGATTATACAAACTCAAAAGAGTCCTTATTACAATTATTATTACACTATTTCACGTAGAATAGTGAGGACTATTAATTTATCATCTCGGTCCGCTCACTCCGCTTCTCCGACTAGTCCTCGCTACGTTCTCATTTCTGAAGAGAACAATAAAAGTAAAAAGGTGAGCTCAACTTGCCCAAAGAGGAAATATTATGACTAAGATAATGCGAGAATATATTATCGTTAGCCTTCAACAATGTTAAACTGATACAATAACAACCATCATGTTTAACTGCAGCGGAACAAGCAATCCATTAAAAGAGTCAAGTAGAGAATAAAATCTATTATCTTTTATGATTTAAAAGGTTTTTCATCACTTTTATCGCTGGGACTCAGCTTAATAAATAATCCACATCATCGAATCACCCCGCACTACTGCCGAGGATATTCTTTAGTATCACGACCACAATTATCCATGCACTACGGGCCAAGAATATTTGTGTATTCAATAATGGTCATGATCATGCCAACAATCGTCCATCAATGCACTCACACGGGCCAATGAGGACTTTTTTCCACATCATTTGTAACATTACGGCCATGATTACACCGAATAATCCTCGGTCATAATCATACCAAGTCCATCTACGCACTATAGGCCATGGATGACTTTTAACAAAATATAAACATGAGGATGATGACAATGATATAAGAATTCAATAAAACAAGTTCAAGAATTATTTTATTGGTCCAGGCGTAACGCATGCAGACGAGGATATTCCAACGAGAATAATAAAAGACGGAACCCAGTCCCACAGTGAGCATGCATGAACATGATGTTCCAACAGAATGATAAAGAATGGAACAAGAGAAGAATTTCACCAAGTATAGGGTAATTACGTATATACTGAGTTATTCCAATAGAATAATAAGAATGGAATAACAGAAGTTCTCTTCATAGATAAGAAAGAAATAATACTCCCTACGAGTACAACAAATAATATTCCCTACCTTGGAAAAACTGGATACTGGAATAGTGAGTAGCAGATTTCTCTTCTTCTTTCTCTCTATAATAATTGCTCTAAAACTTTTGTGAATTGGTGAGAAATGAAGGAAGAATGAGCTTCTATTTATAGGAAAATATAGTTTCGATAATTGCACGTTTTGGGGCTCGAAAATTACAGTACAATACTTCCAACTTTTCTTTTATTTTTAATTTAGTCCTGCAAGTATTATCAATCTTGCACCAACTCCCCTAATAGTAAATAATGTGAATCAATAGTTCAATCATGTGAATCAATAGTATAATCATGTGAAAAAATACGAATTACAGTATAGTACCTCCATCTATACCTCAATTTTTAACTTAGTCATGCAAGTATTATCAATCTTGCACCAACTCCCCTAATAGTAAATAATGTGATTTAATAGTACACATATGTGAATAAATAGTTATATAAGCATGTGAATTAGTAGCAATTAATTGCTTATTTATCTGATAAATTACCCGATTTATCAATATAACCCCTAGACATCAATTATCATCGGAATAAATGTCGATTTTCACTAACACAAACAATTCCAACATAATAAAACTATTTTTATCAAAAATATAAATTTTGAAATTTCGAAGTTTGACTTTTCCCAAAAAAGTCAACTATTGACTTTTTGACCAAATAGTGAATTCCGGAAAATTTTATGTTTATAGACTATTTGTGACGCCCCCAAAATTAGGTATACATCACCCAACTTGGGTCGCCAGATACATGGTACAGAATTCAAATACAACTGTCGTGTACAATACGACAAACATAAACTGTGAGTTTGAATACAAATATTATCTACTAGAGATTATACAAACTCAAAAGGAGTCCTCATTACAATTATTATCACACTATTTCACAGAATAGTGAGGACTACTAATCTTATCCTCTCGGACCATCACTCCGTTCCTCGACTCGTCTCGCCTATATTCTCATTTCCTGAAGAGAACAATAAAAGTAAAAGGGTGAGCTCAACTTGCCCAGTAGGAAATATTATGACTAAGATAATGCAGAATAAATTATCATTAGTCTCCAACAATGTTAAACTGATAAAATATAATAGACATCAAGTTTAAGCTGCGGTTGAACAAGCAATCCATTAAAAGAGTCGAGTAGAGAATAAAATCTACTATCTTTTATGATTTAAAAGTTTTTCATCACTTTTATCATTTGAGACTCATTTCAATAAATAATCCACATCATTAAATCATCCCCGCTTCTGAGCCAAGGATAATCTTTAGTATCACGACCATGAATTATCCATGCACTACGGGCCAAAGATAATCGTGTTTTCATCAATCGGTCTCGATCATGCCATAAAACAATTCATCTTTGCTCCCTGGTCAAGAAGAATCCATAGCCATAATCATACTCAAAAAGCGGCCCATCAATGCACTACGGGCCAATGAGGACTTTTAAATTTTCATATCATCTGTAACATTACGGCCATGATTATACCGAATAATCCTCGGTCATAATCATACCAAGTCCATCTATGCACTTCTGAGCCACGAGATGACTTTCAACATAACATAAACATGAGGATGATGACAATGATATAAGAATTCAATTAAACAAGTTCAAGAATTAATTTGTCTCAGGAACCAATAACGTCTAAATTGTCAACATGATATCGCTTTGTAGAGTAAAATTCAAGAATGCTCGGAAGAATATTTTCACGAAAAGATCTTTGGATGAAGCATGAAATATCAAGGATATTCCACTAATTTCATGGAGTATAGAAGTCAAAATTTTAATCAATCGAGTATAATACCGAATGGAATAACAAAAGATATCACCACGCAAATGCGATACTTGGATGTATAGCGGTTATTTTAATGTAATAATAATAATGGAACCAGTCGGTGAAATTCACACCGACAAGATGTTACAATGAGAATAATAAATGCGGAATAAAAATGATGGAACCAGTCCCACAGATAAATATGCACGCATACAAGATATTCCAATGAGAATAATAAAGATGGAATAATAAAAATGGAACCGGTTAGGCAGATAAAGACAAACAGGATATTCCGACGAATAATAAAGATGAGAATAATAGAAGAATGTCACCCAAGTATAGGGTAGCAGCAGATACAAAAGTTATTCCAATGAACAATAAAGAAATGGAATAATGAAGTTCTCTTCTTGAATATAAAAGAATATTATCCCTTACCAGTAAAATAATACTTGATATAAAGAGTAGTGAAGTAGCAAAAAACTTTTCTTTATATTTCTATAGTCTTTCTCTATATTTTCTCTCTAGAGTTAGGTGAATTCGTAAGAAAATAATGAAGGAATGAGCTTTATTTATAGGAAAATGGAATGCATAGTAATTAATCCATGAACGGTCCAGATTGATTTACTTTAATCGACGGTCCATATTTAAAGAAAAATCTTTTAAATAAAATATAATATATTCTATTTATATAAAAAGATTTTATTATGCAAACACTATCTGCACTATACAAACACTATGCATAATAAAATATAATATATTCTATTTATAGAATAACTTTAATAAAGTATTCTATTTTATATAAAAAGATTTTACTATGCAAAACACTATGCATAATAGAATATAATATATTTTATTTATAGAATAACTTTAATAAAGTATTCTGTTTTATATAAAAAGATGTTTCTATTTTATTACGTGAATAAAACAAAACTTCTAAATCAACAATAATTGAATCAAATAATGTGAGATACTATGCAGCAACTATTGTAGCAATAATTGAACAAAACTGAGTGAGTGTGCTATTATGCAACAACGCGTATTACTGTACTTTTACTACCGAGTAGTTCAACAGTATCAACGGTAAAACTTTCGCCATTATTTTTAATAAAATATTTTTGTCGTTTTCCCAATCCGATAATAATTTCGTTGTGGGGTCCACCAATGATTGTGCCGTCGTACGAATATTTCCTGTTTAAAACGAATATTTCCCGACCAATCGAATATAATATGACAACTTGCATACTTTGCAAAATTTATAAATATTACCCACAACTATAACATTATCTCAAATTCACACCATAATATAAAAAATTTATTTCGAGAAAATTAATTCTTTATTCATAAAATCTGAGATTTCACACTATTTTTACTAATTTCGTCGTTCCGGACTCAAATATCACGTCCGCGTCTCCAAATTCACCTCCGAACAACATTCATCATTAATATTATAACTCACAATATTTATCAACCGAAGTCGTTCCCGGAAAGATGGGGCTTTCAATAAGATTTCTCCCTATTGGCGCATGATTAGGTGACCAAACCTCTCCTTGTGAGAACTTCTAGACATTGTAAATATTGCGGTTTATAATATGAATAACTTTGTAAATCTCAAGTATTGATTTAATAAAAACATTTTATGCAGATGATCATCGACCATAATTGAATCCATAATATGATAGATATGATCAAAGAATTCTTCGTGTAAGAATAATCGAGTATAAGCGCGAGTGACTTCTCACGTAAGCATCAATAATCAATACTGGTATGCTACTATATCTGACCACGCGTATTCATTGTACTTTTAACACGGGTGTTTCAAGCGGTTAATCGGTAAAACTTTCGCGTTATTTTCATATAAAGTATTTTTGTCGTTTTCTCAATCAAATAATAATTCCGTTATTGTGGGGTCCACCAATGATTGTCTTATTGCATTACGAATATTCCCTGTTAAAACGAATATTCCCCTAACCAATCGAATATTATATAACAACTTGCATTACTTTTGCAAAATTTATAAATATTACCCACAACTATAACATTATATCAAATCCACACCATAATATTCAAAAATATATTTTGAGAAAATTTAATCTTTATTCAAAAAGTTGGGTCGTACAGAATTTTTTTTTAAAAATAAGTACTCCATTATTATTACTTATACTTATTTTGAAAATGGTGATTAGTACTTATTTTTCCGACTTTTTGCTTTGATTTTTTTGAAAATTTATTTTTGAAAAAAATTTTATTTTTTAAAATTCTGTTTAAAAACAAAATGTAAAATAAAATTCTGTTTTAAAATGTTGTTAAAAATTCTGTTTTTACAAATTCTGTTTTTTAAAAAAATTCGTTTTAAAAAGAAAATATAAAATAAAATTCTATTTTAAAATTTTTAAAAAAATTCTGTTTAAAACAAAATTATGTTTTTACAAATTCTATTTTTAAAAATTACATTTTAAAAGAAAATGTAAAATAAAATTACTTTTTAAAATTTTTAAAAATTCGATTAAAACAAATTTCTTTTAAAAAATTATGTTTTTAAAAATTTTACTGTAATTTTTTACAAATTTTACAAAATTTTAAAATTCTGTTTTTAAAAAAAAATCAATTTTTAAAAATTTTGTTTTTAAAAACAAAAACAAAATTTTTTTATGTGACAAAAATAATTTGCACCCCAAACTTGTGTTACAGCCTTAGCCGGTCATTTTTGACCGATTAAGTGAAGAAAGTGTGCGTTTTGTATCGTATAATGAAGTTTGGGGTGTACTTAGACACCTTTTTAAGTTTAGGGTGCACAGATAAATAAGAAGTGAAGTTTGGGGTGCATTTTGTCTTTTGGTCTTTTTAAAGTTTAATATAATGTGTTACTATTTTTTATAATGCTAGTACGAATGGGTGGCGGAAAAAGCAAAAGGTTTCCCTATCTTATACTCCGTCAGTTCGCCCAACATGATTGTATGATTGGATATTTGAATAGTGGGGTGGGGTGGGGTGGGGTGGGGGTGGCGGGGGGTGGCGTGGAGGAAAAAGCAAAGAGATATTCCCCTATCAGATACTCCGTCAGTTCGTCCAACATGATTGTATGATTGGGTGGTGGCCGATGGGGATGGGGGATGGGGGTGGGTTGGGTGAGTTTGGGTTGGGTTGGGTGACGGATGTTGGCGTGGGAATATGCCAATACGGCGTCGTTAAAATCTAAATATCAATGGAAGTCATAAACATTACTACTTATTTTAAGTGTAATTATAAATTAAGGTTTACATGTGATCTAAAGAATTGAATGAAAAACATAAAAATTATAATAAATGAACAAGTCGATATAATTAAGTACATGACCTCCCTGATTTCGTACCAACCTCTTCCAAGATTATCGACGATGAGATTGGATGACATGATGTTCCGATAAATAAAAATAACAAAAAATGTATGAATTGAGCAGCAAAAACCTTAGAATATGAGACCTGAAGGAGGTCTTCATGAGTCTCGAAGAAAGGCTAATGGAGGCAACTCAGATTGAGAATTAGTTGAGGGATTGGATTGAGAATTGATTGAGGGGTTTGATTGGTTTATAGAGACAACTTATTTTGAAAATTGATTGAGAGATTAAATTAGTAGATAGAAGGATAAGATGATTTAGGCATTACTCGAGTAACTAAAGGTATTTTTAAAATTTCTCCTGCGGTCACATGTCAGACACCTGGTCTAGACATATGCCGGACACTTGGTCTATACATGTGTCAGACACATAATCAATTATTAAGAAACTCTATAAATACTTCCTCCATTTTTGTATAAGGGACCTTTTGGATTCTCTCTAGACTTTAAAAGGCTCTCCACACTCTAGATACTCAAGAAAATTCTTGGATCCTTTGGATCCGAAGAGTTCTGCCACGTTTATTAGAGTAATTGCTTACAAGTTCTTCTCATCTCTTCAACTCATCAATTAATTCCGTACTTTTTGTCTATTTATCTTTTTCTCTGTCAACATGAAACTCTAACCTTAGATGTACAATTTCATTCCTCACACTACTAATATTTATAAGACCAAAAATTTAGTGCAAAAAGAATTTTTATAGTGGTATTAATTATTAGACACTCTCAAACATAATATTTAAATAATTAAATGTATTTTTAATATTCACTCGAGTATTCTTTTTTTGTTGTAAAAGATGCTCTTAATTAATAAAAAAATTCAATAGTTTGGACTGTTTTCAAAATAAAAAATGAAATAAATGTCTTTAGTCTGCATGCTTTCCTAAAGAGACAACTGATCGAGAGGCCAAGCTTTTGATTATATATGTTATATATTTTCTTATAAATAAAGTAAATAATTCTCAGATTAAAGGTAACAACTTATTAATAAAGTCTATTAATATATTGGAGTCTATTTTTCAATAAAAAGGAAAATTAAAAGTTGATGCTTTTGAAATGACCCCAAATACTTTACCTCGTAGATTAAAGAAAATCATAACTTGCTTTCCATAATATTTATCTAATACTATTTCAATTTTTCAACATCAAAAACATTTCCCAATGCTTATTAAAAGCATTCCATAATATACTTTTTCTTTTTGCTCCCTACTTTTGTGTAAGAATGTAAATTAACTGAGTCGAGTCGAGTATTGAGTTGTTCAGATTTAATTTATAAAATTTATTGAGTATAAAATAAGATTTGATTGAGACTCGTTTAGCTACCGATCGAGTCGAGTACGATCTCAAATCGAGCCCGAGCAGTTTGAACTTTTCGAACGAATATGATCCGAGTATCAATAAAAAATTGTAATTTGAGGAAGCTCGAGTAATTTATCGAACTTTACTCATATTTGAATCATTTATATTTCGAGTCGAACTCAAATCAAATTTTTAATCGAACAAACTACAAATCGAATTTGCTCATTTTACGGTCCTACTTTTATAGTATACTTTTTGCTAAAATGGAATCAAAGGAGCAGATGATAAATAAACAATAGGCTTATTCAGAATTTAGCTTGTGTAGTCTGTAGGAATGTAAATAATAGGGAATGGTTAAATTTACAACAAAAAATATTATTTTTATAATAAAAGTGTCGTTATACATTTATAGCGATATTTTTATTATAAAAATAATAAAAAATATTGTGAATTTAACATTTCTCTAAATAATATTGTATGTAGCCTTTGGTGGCTCAAGTGACTTATAGAGGCCTCACCTCTTGGTTGTAATCAAGGGATATGAAAAATAATCCAATTTTGATATTACTAATAAACAATAAGCTTCCTTATTTATCAACCATTGGTATACTGTTGTTTTATAGATACTAGTCATTAAATAAATTGTTTTTAATTCCTTATTTATTCTATATATATAATGATTACAAAATGTTTTTTTTAATTTCAATTTAATTTATTATAGAATGACCAAAAAATCAAAAAACGAAATACGGATTTATTTTTCAAATAGCATAAATTTTAATTTCTTATTCATTTTATATTTAATGATTATGAAATATTTTTAAACTTTCACAAATTAACTTATTATTGTTATGACAATGTTTATAAACTTTAATTGTTCTAAATGTATGATTAATGAGCTAAATGAATTTTATAAATAATTAAAATTGTTCATAAAATAATATAATATTAATTATAGTGGACAATTGTATGTGGTTTGTATTTATTTAATTTTTCAAAGCAAATATTGCAATCATTCTAATACCAATAGTACGATAATTTGTGAAATTAATTTTTTTTATTAACATCATATATAAAATATTAAAAATAATGCTATTTATAAAATAAACATGTGTTTTGCCTTCTTTAAAAAACTAAAATATAAGCATGCATAAAACACTATCATTACGTCTCTTTATAAGCTATACTATAATAATTATGCCGTTTATGTTGTAAATGCTAATTCAAATTGCTCTAAAATAATAAAATAAGAAGTTATTCTAAAAAAATTCATGATCATAAATATTGTTTTGGCTCTACTTAAATTCTAAGTTTAAAAAGTATTTTAATAGCAGTTAATAAAATATAACTAAGAGGAGAATAATTTGTTACTATATAATATATCATTGTTAAATATATCTGTAAGTGTTTTAATTTAGGCTCATGAGAATTGATATTAATAAGTGACGTCTATAAGAAATAAAATTATTATAAAATAATAAATTACTCTAAAGTTTTTCAGAATCATAAATAATGTTTTGGTTATAATTAAATTATAGGTTTAAAAAGTATCAACGTGATGTAATACATACAAGTTGGTATGTTTCAAGTTCAACATTAACTCATAAACTGTTGGAATTGGCTAATTTGGCAACAACTTTCCTTTTCATGTTAACTTATTTAAGTTCTAAAAATAATGAATATCATAATTAATAATATTATTTATAATATTTATAATTAAATTAACTTAAATTAAATAAATTCATATTAATTTAAAATTCAAGAATATATCAAATTGACATCAAAATTATGCCACAATTCACATTTAATTCACCAGATAATGCAATTAAGGCTGTCAATGGGTAAAATCAGAGCAGATCCTGTTCTGATTAGGCATGCTCAATTAATTATTATATATCTTGGTTCAATGATTTGATTCATCACATAATAAATCATGATTTAACATTTGAATAATTTAGACTCATATTTATATCTTAATTATTTAAAAAAACTCTTAATACAAAATTATAAATTATTAAAATATGAAATATTAAGATGTAATCAAATACCACTTTATTTGATTGTAGGATTTTCACAGAAAAAGTGGATCCCACTTACTCTAGCGATTCAGTCATTTACTCCCTATTTGATCTAGTTAAAACGAGAACAGATCATCTATCCTCATTTTTCTTGTGTCCTCAATTTAAATGTTTGACACTTAACTTCTTATTTAATATCAATTAATTTTAAAATTAAATAAAAAGTCAAGTGTCAAAATTTAACTAGGAGATACAAGGAGAACAGAAAAAATAAAAACATAGGATCTGCTCTAAGTTGAAACCACGTTGAAAAGAAATAAATTGAATGAGCGGAGAAAATCAGATCCACGATTTCGCCAATTGACAAATAGGAGTAGAAATTAACTTAAAAACAAATCACATTAGGATCATGATGATTTGACTCATTGACATGTCTAAATTCAAGTAGTGGCATAGTTTTCGAGCACGAGCAGAACGATTGATTATCCTGGGAGCCTGATTAGAAGACTTCAATTATATATATAAATACAACTAGTTTTGTGTCTCCGGCACTACGTAGACGGTATGATTTATCTCAAACTTTGGACAGTCCAGATAATTTATTAGGGTGAGCGAGAAATTTAAAATAAGTTGTATTTTATTATTATTATATATATATAGATATAACAAAACAGGTCTGTACAGTCTGTGCAGACTGTACATATATTTTTTGCTATAGGTATCCAAATCACGCCCAAAACATTGTATTATGGAAAAAATTCAGTTCCATAAAATATTAAACTTTTTTTTTAGTTGTTTTAAAAAAAAAAAGAGTCCCGCATTTAAAGAAAATATGGGATCCCTTACCTGATCCTCTCTGTGTATATATATATATATACTAGTTGTGTCACGTGCCTCCGGCACTACGTGAACGGTAGAATTTATCTCAAACTTTGGACGGTCCACATAATTTATTAGGGTGAGCGAGAAATTAAAAATAAGTTGTATATATATATATATATATATATATATGTGTGTGTGTGTGTGTGTGTGTGTGTGAAGTTAAAAATATAAATATATAATAATATAGGTATACAACAACAAATTTTTAAGGACTCAACTGGACCAATTTTAATATATTGTTGGAGCCCAAATTATTATGTTTTAAGTTTTGAAAATGCATTTTTTGAATACAATTTGTACTTTTTATTTATTTATTATTATTTTGGGATGAAAATAATGTTTTGAAAAAGGGTTTGTTTTTATATTTTCTTCTAGACCACCAAAATCTCCTGCTCGTAAATATGACATTTTCTCTTCAAATTTATTACCTGCGTCACAAAAAGAATCTTAAATTTGAACTTATTTATTTATGAATAATAAGATTTGTGCAAAACACATTAACATATAAATTACTTGTACTAAGAGATTATTAATGTTAATTATGTTTTTTAAGGGAGAACTTAAGAGAAATTTAATTATATTTTAATCTTTTGTTAATTATGTAATCATTTATACTTTTACTCATATTACTCAAAAATAAAGGGTAAACTTGTGAATGTAGTACTACTAAAAAGAAAACTATGTGAAAGTACATACAATCCTTTCTTTTCTCATAAAGGAGGAAGTATTAGTTGCTCAAAAATAAAAATACTCCACGTTTCTTTTACATGACAAAAATGTGAGATTCACTTTGAACCCTACACTTGCAAAAAAAAACACGTATGGTGAAAGAATCATATTATACTATCAATTCAAAATAAATAGATGATTATTTTTATGTTGTGACGCCCCCAAAATTAGGTATACGTCATTTATTTTGGGTCATCATTTACATGGTACAAAATTCAAATACAACTTAATAATACAACTGTCGTGTACAATTCGACAAAATATAAATTGTGAGTTTGAATACAAATATTGTATACTAGAGATTATACAAACTCAAAAAGAGTCCTCATTACAATTATTATTACACTATTTCACGTAATAAGTGAGGACTACTAATCTTTATCATCACGGTCCGTCACTCCGATTCCCCGACTAGTCCTCGCTACGTTCTCATTTCTCAAGAGAACAATAAAAATAAAAGGGTGAGCTCAACTAGCCCAAAGAGGAAATATTATGACTAAGATAACGCGTAATATATTATCGTTAGCCTTCAACAAGTGTTAAACTGATACAATATAGCAACCATCAAGTTTAACTGCAGCGGAACAAATAATCCATTAAAAGAGTCAAGTAGAGAATAAAATCTACTATCTTTTATGATTTAGAAGGTTTTTCATCACTTTTATCGCTGGGGACTCAGCTTAATAAATAATCCACATTATCGAATCACCCATGCACTACGGCCAAAGATATTCTTTAGTATCACGACCACAATTTTCCATGCACTATGGGCCAATAATATTTGTGTATTCATTAATGGTCATGATCATGCCAACAACTGTCCATCAATGCACTACGGGTCAATGAGGACTTTTATCACATCATTTGTAACATTACGATCATGATTACACCGAATAATCCCTGGTCATAATCATACCAAGTCCATCTATGCACTATAGGCCACAGATGACTTTCAACAAAATATAAACATGAGGATGATGACAATGATATAAGAATTCAATAAAACAAGTTCAAGAATTATTTTATCCAGGAACTAATAACGTCCAAATTGTCAACATGATACTATTTTGTAGAGTAAAATTCAAGAATGCTCAGAAGAATATTTCCACGAAAAGATACTGGATGAAGCGCAAATATCAATGATATTTCACTAATTTCATGGAGTATAGAAGTCAAAACTTTAACCAACTGAGTATAATAAGGAATGAAATAACAAAATAAATCACCAGGCATTCGATAGACTGCACATGCAGGTTATTCCAACAGAATAATAAATAACGGAATCAGGTCCGGCGTAAAACGCATGCATGTGATATTCCAAGCCTGTAATAATAAAGGCGGAATCAGTCCCACAGAAAACGCATGCACAAGATATTCCAAATGTAATAATAAAGCATTTTAACCGGATACTAGAATAGTGAGTAGCAGATTTCTCTTCTTCTTTCTCTCTATAATAATCGCTCTAAAGCTTTTGTGAATTGGTGAGAAATGAAGGAATAATGAGCTTCTGTTTATAGAAAAATATAGTTTCGATAATCGCACGTTTTGGGGCTCGAAAATTACAAAGACAATACATCCAACTTTTCTTTCATTTTTAATTTAGTCCGCAAGTATTATTAATCTTGCACCAACTCCCTAATAGTAAATAATGTGAATCAATAGTTCAATCATGTGAATCAATAGTATAATCATGTGAAAAAAATACTTAATTACAAAGATAAGACTCCATCTATACCTCAATTTTTAACTTAGTCATGCAAGTATTATCAATCTTGCACCAACTCCCCTAATAGTAAATAATATGATTCAATAGTACACATATGTGAATAAATAGTTATATAAGCATGTGAATTAGTAGCAATTAATTGCTCATTTATCTGATAAATTATCCGATTTATCAATATAACCCCTAGACATCAATTATCATCGGAATAAATGTCGATTTTCACTAACACAAACAATTCCAACATAATGAAACTATTTTTATCAGAAATATAAAGTTTTAAATTTCGAAGTTTGACTTTTTCCGAAAAAGTCAACTGTTGACTTTTTGACCAAATAGTGAATCCCGAAAATTTTTGTGTTTATAGACTATTTTAATATTTTAAATGAATTCGGACTCAAATATCACGTCGCGTCTCAAAATTCAACTCCGAACAACATTCATCATTAATATTATAACTCACAATATTTATCAACCAATTAGTCTCTCGAGAAAAGAGGGACTTTCCAATAAGAATTTCTCCCTATTGGCGCGCAATTAGGTGACCAAACCTCTCCTCGATGTAACTTCTAGACATTGTAAATATTGCGGTTTATAATATGAATAACTTTGTCGCCTAAAGTATTAATTTAATAAAAACATTTTACGCGGATGATCAATCGACCATAATTGAATCCATAATATGATAGATATGATGCAAAGAATTATCGTAGTAATAATTGAGTATAACCGAGTGACTTCTCACATAAGCATCAATAATCAATACCGTAGTGCTACTATGCAACCCGCCAGCGTATTCTTTTCTTTTAACAAGGGTGTTTCAACAGCTTAACAGTAAAACTTCCGCCGTTATTTTCATAAAAGTATTTTTGTCGTTGTCTCAATCCGATAATTATTCCGTTGTGGGGTCCACCAATGATTGTCTTGGTTGTACTTAATATTCCTGTTAAAACGAATATTCCCCGACCAATCGAATATTATATAACAACTTGCGTACTTTGCAAAATTTATAAATATTACCCACAACTATAACATTATATCAAATTCACACCATAATAATTAAAAATATATTTTGAGAAAATTTAATCTTTATTCAAAAAGTTGGGGTCTTACATATGTGTTTTTTGATATTTTTACGTGGTTACTTTTCGTATGAAAGTGGGATCCACTGTATACTCATGTGAGAGAGAACCATGTGAAAATATTAAATTTACACGTAAAAATATTAAAAATAAATGAAGCACTATTTTTATGTGTGTTTTTTGATATTTTTACCCGAGTTCTTCTAGGCTGACATGAAAATTGGACACGAGTGTATTTGAATTTCACTTATTTATATTTTTACTCACCATTGGGGGTCAAAATACAAATAAGTGAAATTTAAATACACTCATGTCTAATTTTTATGTCCACCTAGAGTTTTTTTATTTTCACATGAATTTTTTTCACATGAAGGTGAGACTCACTGTATACTCGTGTGAGAAAAAAACATATGAAAATATGAAAATTACATATGAAAATATGAGTTGGGAAGATAAAAGGGGATGTTATTGGCAAAAAAGCACCTTTTCCCGCATGTGGTCGTCGACTTGTAAGCAATTGGCCACTTAACTTTAAAAATATGCAACTGGACCACTGTGTTTTTTAAAACTGAAAATTCAGGCCATTCCGTCCAATTTCTTGGACGGAAGTCAAATAATTACACACGTGGCATTGAAAAAAAATCAAAATATTATTATTTTCTTATGTGGCAATACAAAAAAAATCAAAAATAAAATCATTAATTATGTGGCAAAATAGATTAAAATAAATAATAATTAATTAATTTTAAAAATAAAAATAAAATAATTAATTTTAAAATAATCATACAAAAAATTTCTGTTTTTGTTTTTAAAAATAGATTTTTTTAAAAAACAGAATTTCTAAAAACAGAATTTTGTAAAAGCAGAATTTTATTTTACAAGTTAAAAAAAAATTGTTTTTGTTTTTAAAAACAAAATTTTATTTTACAAGTTAAAAAAATTCTATTTTTGTTTTTAAAAATAGAATTTTTAAAAACAAAAAGTAATTTTTTTATGTGCAAAAAATGATTTTTTTACAAGTTAATGATTTTTTTTACTTAGGAATGATTAATAATTAATTTTTAAAATAAAAATAAAATAATCATTTTACAAGTTAATGATTAATTATTAATCATTAATTCCAAATATTTATTTTAATTTTATTATTTTAAAATTAAATTTTTTATTTTTATTTATAAAATTAATTATTTTATTTTAAAATGAATTATTTTAAAATGAATTAATTATTATTTATTTTAATTTTATTATTATTTTAATAATTTTTTGCCACATAATCAATGATTTTATTTTTGATTTTTTTTTATTGCCACATAAGAAAATAATAATATTTTGATTTTTTTTCAATGCCACGTGTATAATTATTTAACTTCCGTTCAAGAAATTGAACGAAATGGCCTGAATTTTCAGTTTTAGAAAACACAGTGGTTATTTGCATATTTTTAAAGTTCAGTGGTCAATTATTTACAAATCCACGACCACAAACGGATAAATGTGTTTTTTGCCGGATGTTATTTGTAGGAAGGCAGAAAGAAAAGAGCTACTAATTAAAGAGGAAAAAGTGAACCAAAAAAACATGTGAAAAGGAAAGAAAAGAAGAGGAATAACATCCAACCAACCAACCAACCAAGCCAAGTCTACTAAAGTGGCCATTTCTTAGCACTAATATTTAATTATATATTTTCCAAATATGTTAAATTTAAGCAATTAGTGCATGGTCCAAACTCCAAAGTGGCAAATGTAACAAGTCCACCATCCAAGGTGAGAGACTCACTTCCACTAAAGTTTTAATCCTCTCCACAATATATTATAATTACGGTCGAGTAAAAAATAAATAAAATTAAATAAGCGAATTTTTTTAATCGAAATATTTTAATTATTCAATTATTTTTATTAATTCGATTATAACCGTTTTAATATTCTGATATTCAGATATGGATACAGGTATTGAAACATTGTTATTCGATTAATCGAATAACTAAATAGAATTTTAAAATAATAATAATAATAAATAAAGCCCTAAACTCTTATTTGTTTTCTTAATTTGTCAAATTAATCATTTTTTAACAAAATCATGTTACGGGAATAAGATTAATTATCGTTAATAAGTGAATCGAATTATAAAAGTATTAGAGTCGGGGTGATAAATTCTCCCGTCTCAAATTGAAACTCGAAACTCGAGAATATATTTCTAAAAAATAGACAAAATTATACAAACTTGTGTAATTTTTCAACACAAGAAACGAAAAAAGGGTATCGTGGTGATAAACCTACACCCAAATCTAAATAGATATGTCTTCATAGATTAATGTCAATCAAACTTCCTTCAAGGAGAGATTTCAAACTAGGAGAAGAAAATTTTCATAAATTGAAAGAAAAAAAAAATCCAAACTATAAGAAACAAAATTTCATAAAATGAGAAAATTAAGTGGAAAAAGTAATAAAAAAAAACAGCTGGTGGAGCTAAAAATATGGAGGCTAGGGTCTTTTGTAGAGAGTAAAGAGAGAAGATAGGCTTACTTTTAAAGTTTTTTTTGTAGATTTTTATATTTGAATTAACATTTTTAGAATTAACAAATGGTACTATGTTTTTTTAGTAAGTGTTGCCGGACAGTTTTATTGGACCGGAAAAATGGACAGGTGATTTTTTTTTTTTTACTGTGACTCCCAAAAAATATATAGTATTTATTCCAACAGAATTTTTTATAAAATAAAGTGTTTTAGGTGTAATTTGGATACACATACAAAAATAGAGTTATACAAATGATTATATAACTGAATCTATCCAATTTTCCGGTCCAGTATCCCTGTCCGTGTAGCATTTACTCATGTTTTTTTAATGTAGTCGATGAAAATGTCTAATTACTAGTTTTTGAAATATAATTGAATAGAAAGATGAATGGCTATAATTTGATTATAAAAATTGATATTTTTATATAATTTTTTTTAATATTTTTATATAAAAAATATCGCTAATAATTTATAACGATTATTTTTATATAAAATATCAAAAATTATCTAAAAAATATCAATTTCTTTTGATTATCCCCTTCCCCCTTTCAGTTGCAGTCTCCATACGAAGTCCCCTCTCTAGCGGGTCCCATAAGATTCCTCTTGTGGGCTCCACAATTGTTATACTCTACGTTAAGTTTTATATTTGGAATTGATATTTAGTAAGATGTGATCAGTTTATTATTCACGTGAGGAAAAATTTATTATTATCTCGATTCTTCGTCTTTGAAAAAATAATTAAAAGTATAATTATTTTTATTTCTAAAAAAATGAGACCTAAAATTATGATTAAAGGAATTATTATTTTTGTCTCCAAAAATAAGATAAAACTCATTTAATGGAATACATTAATATTAAAAATAAAATTACTCATGAATCTTGTGGGACCATTAAAAGAAAATTGGAATTTTATTTTACTATCTTTCTTTTACTTTAGTTTTTCTTAATATATATGAGATTTATACTTTGTTTATACTTTTGAGGAGGGATAATAAATTATTATTATTATTTTGTAATTTATTCCAAAGATAAACTACTCCATTAATTATATAAACAAAGTCACATTTTATAAAATTTATAAATAGTAAATTTATATATATTTTTATTCAAATTATAAGATTATTATTGACTTTTGAATGAAAAAAATAAGACATTTAAACTTAAAATAGAAATAATACATTAAAAATTATGAAAAAATAAATCTTACAATGAGTAGTACTTTTAAAATAGTTTACATTATTCATCATTGTATCGACTAAATTTAAATGAAATCATATCAATTTTGAATTTAAGAATATTTTAAGTTAATTTTAAAAATTAATAATAATTTTATATTTTGGAACGGAGGCATGCAATATATATTTTCTATTTATAACAATTTGTTGGTTAATAGTACAATTGTGATAAAATTATAATAATAAATTTTAAAAAAAAGTAATTTTTATACTATTATCACTAAAAAAAATTCTATATTTAATAATAAAAAAATTGTGCTTGTGGAATAAGGGGTGTAATATAATTGGATTACCCATATTTTCCACCGAAGCTTCTATTTATTTTTAATAAAATTGGTAACAATTCCATTAACTCCAACTTGCCAATCAAGTACGCCACATAATTAAATAATTAAATTTTGTTTTTTTTTTCCAAATAGCGGAAAGTAGAAAAAGAAATTTTAAAAATGGGGAAGATGGAATAACACACGTCAGTGCCTTGAAATAAACGCATCTCCGCTTCGGACTCAGCTTCGGGTGTAGACTTTTCGGTGATACAGATAAAATACACCACTCCAAACCAAAAAACAAACCGAACCCACCACTACAAAAAAGAAAACCCCTTTCTTTTCCTCATCTTCTTCTTCTTCCTCTTCCCTTTTCTTTGTCTCTCCAAAAATTTAAGCTTTTCTTAGTCTTTATACATCAAATTTGGATATTGATAATCAAGAACCAGTTTGATTAATCAATACCCACAAGGCAAGGAATCATGGGTAGCATTGAAAATGTATGATTTTCCCTTTTTGATTTGAAGTAACTTTGCTCTGGCTCTGATTTTTTTTGATAAATTTTGGCTTGTTTTTTTGAATATGAATTAGTGTGTGAAAGGAGAAGATGAAAACAAGTGGCCACCATGGCTAAGGCCACTTCTGCAAACAAGGTTTTTTGGTCAATGCAAGAAGCACCCAAGTGCCCACAAGAGTGAATGCAATATGTATTGCTTGGATTGTATCAATGGACCCCTCTGTTCTCTCTGTCTTTCTACTCACAAGGACCATAGACCCATTCAGGTACTAATCATTTTCTTACCCTTTTCATTTTTCCCAATTTGAGTTCTGAAATTTATTTGGGGGTACACAAACCCAAAATCTGGGTTTTTTTTAGGCTTAAAGTTTCGTGTACTTTTCTTTTTATTTTATGTTTTTGTCAAAATTGGTGTTGGTCTATTTTCAGCTATATTGATTGAAAAAAATAGATCTTTTTTCTATATTACCATTTTTCATTCTTCTGCAATTTAGTTCTGAAATTTATGGGAAAAGTCCCCAAACCCAAAATCTGGGGTTTTGGAATCAGATTAATTGAAGAAAGTTTCTTGTTTCTTTTACTTAATGTATATGTCAAAAATTGGTATTGGTCCATTTTCAGCTAAATTGATTGAAAAGATATTGGCACAATTACAAAATCTGGGTTTGAGTGCCAGATTAATTGAAGAAAGTTTCTTGTATCTTTCTACTTAAATGTTTATGTCAAAACTGTTGTTGGGTCCATTTTTATCCAAAGATAGCATCTTTTTACTTGTATTGAATTGCTTGGATCTATGTGAATTAATTGTGTATATGTTTGGCTTGATGATGGATATAGATAAGGAGATCATCATACCATGATGTCATAAGGGTATCAGAAATTCAGAAATACATGGAGATTACTGGGGTTCAGACTTATGTTATCAACAGTGCCAAAATTGTCTTCTTGAATGAGAGGCCTCAGCCCAGGCCTGGTAAAGGTGTCACCAACACATGCCTTGTGTGTGACCGCAGCCTACTTGACTCCTTCTCTTTCTGCTCTCTTGGTTGCAAGGTATATATATACAATTATAGCTCAGCAAATTCAAATTTAAATCCTTTTTTTTATCTTTCTGTTTTGAGAAAGAGATCAAAATGGGGTTTTGATTCATCTTCATATAGGAATGTGGGAAATACTAGTATTAGAATAAGAGGTAGAGCATTTTTGACCTCGTAATCATCGAGCTAATAAACTCAAGTACTCAATATTATAGACTATTAAGTAAATGTCGATAATCAAATCTTTATGGTAATTTATGTTTTTGTTTAAAAAATTTCAGATTGTTGGGACATCTAAAGACTCTCGAAAGAGGAAAATGTGCACGGAGATGGGAGTATCAGACTACTCCGAAGAAGAATCAATGATTGATGTAGGAAATGGAGGTCTCAAAAGAAGAATTAGGGGATTTACACCGTCAACGCCCCCTCAGACGGTCGGGAATTACAGAAATGCCAAGAGGAGGAAGGGAATTCCCCATAGATCTCCAATGGGGGCAGGGCTTGTCTTGGAATATTATTGATGACCCAAATTTGAAATTATGGAATGGAATCAGACCACTTCAATTTCCTCCAAGATTGATCTGTCCAAAAGGTAGCACTATATCTATATTATCTATATCTATATATATACAAGTACCCTTTAATTTCTAGTTTCTTATAGCAAAACAAATGGAAAAGGAGAAAAGACACGCAGAGCTTTTGTCCATGGAGGCCGGTGTTGGAAATCCAAGTCAAGTTTTCACTTCCCTTTTGTGTATAGAAAAAAAAGTAAGTTTATAATTGTGTATATATGTTTTATGGAGAAAATAAGTTGGTACTCCATTTGAAAGGGAGGAGGACTACTAGAGAGTAATAATAGACTTTGATATGGAGTGTAGTAAACTGTAGTTTTGAAGAAGGGTTTAAATGTAAATATGTTTAATTATGGATGAATAGTGAGATAAAGTGGTACTGCAATGTGTAACTGTAAAATAAATAAATGAAAGGATGGATATGTAAATTTATATCTTTTTATATCAGCCCAAACTGCGTGGTTATGTAATTTATAGGGCGCAATGTTCTGGCATGAAGGTGGGATCCATTTACTTCTTATGTGAGAGAGGATTATGTGGAAATATCAAACACTGAAAATATCAATTTTTGAGCTTTACACTGTCATAGTTAATGTTTCAATATTTTACAAAACTTTATTAGCTAAAATATAGTTCCTTCAAATAGGGGTAAAATTGTCTAATGCAATAAAGATCAAATTTATTATTTTGCCTCTTATACGTTCACATGATTGACTAAAATCGGTGAGACGAGACAATTTTTGCAAAATATTGAAAAGTTGACTATGACATTGTAAAATTTGAAACATCAGTCTACATTATAGTTTATTGTGAACACTATCACGTAAAAAAGGATCGCATAATGTTCACGTACATACACATGCATACTGTGGGTCTTCGTCTGACATGTGGGGCCCACAATATATATGTGTGGATGTAAGTATTATGTGATTCTTTTTATGTGATAATAATATTATTTTTTTATATTAATGAGTCATGAGTGGTATATTTAATTTTGTATTTGTTGGATATAGTCATTTTATTAGATCATTTTTTAGTGATTTTCTTGATAAAGTAACTAGTGTACCACTAGAGGTTATACCTCTAATTGATTTATCATTTCTTTGAATGAAAATATGATGTTCTTTGTTGAGGGTGGTATTTGAGCTTTGAGGCATATTTGTTGCTCCTAAAATTATTTTAGAGAATTAGTATTTTCACAAAAAAAAATAAATTAATATTCTTGTAAGACTCTTCTCACATAAATAATAAATGGGACTTACCTCCGTGTGAAAATAGTAATTCCATTATTTTATCTACCAAATTGAAGAAAGAGGATCCGATTACCATAAAGTTAACTTATGCTAACCACTCTCGAAGAAAGAAAATCACGATATGTTGACATGCAGAGAAACCATCTTTCGACCTGTGTGTCAATATTGTATTAATTAATTGATCAAAATTAACTTATGATAACCACTCCCGAATAAAGTAATAATAATGGGATCTCCTCTACTTAGTAGCACACGGATACCATAGCAAGCATGTGATTACAATACAACCAAAAGTAAGGTAGGGGTAAAAGACTTTTAATTTTGGATACTATTTATGGCTAAAGCAACATATTATCACATTACTTTATGCTAATTGTTAAATCTACAATAGAAATTATTATTTTTATAACAAAAGTGTCGCTGTAGATGTATAGCTACGTTGAAAACCATCGCTATAAGATCTATAACAACATTTTTGTTGTAGGAATAACAATTTCTTATGTAGATTTAACAATTCCCTACTTTATTTGTAGTTTCATCATGAGTGACTAGACAAATTGTTTCCCTTTAAAAATATTAAATATTAATAATTATTCGTAATTGAAGGTACGCGTAATAAATTTTTTCCCTATTTTAATAATTTGAAAATTAAAATAAATCTGAATTGTCCTTGTATTTTTTCACACAAATTCAAATTGGATTCTATCTTATTATTATAAATATTAACCTTTAAAATATTTATTTGCATTTGAAAGGCTAAAAACACACTCTTTTTTTTTGAAAAAATAAATCAATACTACCTCATAAATTGACCAATTTCATAATCAAAATTTATACTCTCTTTTTATAAAGATAGGTAGATAAATTATAACTATAAGAAATTATATAAATTTATTACTATTTCTAATTTTTATGAGTTTAAAAATATAAATAAATATACTTAATTCTTAATTTTAAAATCGGTTAATTTGATAATTAAAAAAAGAGTCAAACTAATTCAATTTTGTATGATAGAGGATGTCTTATATTTCAATTTTCTAGGGTATACGGGAAAGCTATGACTATCTACAGTAAATAGAAATACTTTATCACTGGACACCTTTGCTCTTAATCTCATCTTATAAAATAAATTTATTTGGTCATAAACATAGCTTATGATATTATTGTTACATTTGATATTTCAAATTCTCTAAACGCAGATCTTATTAAGTTCAAATTCTCCAAAAGAAGACTTTATTCCTCTTTTTTTGGTTTAAAATTTGAGAAGTAGATAAGATATTCAAAATTCCGACAACGCACATTACGTCTACATCTAAAAGAATCCTCAGTGTATTTATTTGGAGTCGAAATTCAGAAATTTTCCGCGAGTAGCGTGTTGAACGTAGAGTTATCACCAAACATCTGTTATGGATGAGAATCGAACCCAAACTTTAACGAAATAAACGAAGATCAACGGATTGTTGGAGGAGACCTTGATCCTAATAAGCCACAAAAGGAATAAGCACCAATTGAAAGAAGATTTGGAGCCTAATTTTTTTTTTGATATTATTATTATTATTATAACCATACAATTCTAAAAACAAAAGAATCTTAAATCAAACTAATATATTGAAACATAATAAATGTAAGCAAATAATAATGAAAACTACCAAATTCTCATTTATGTGTCCGCTAGTTGAACTAGCGGATGCCGTTTTTCCCTTTTAAATCCCAGCATTTAATTTATGTAATGTATGGTTATGTAATTTATGGTTACGATGCTATTTGTCTATATATATATATATATATATATATATATATATATATGGTGGTAAAATGGAGATACTGTGGTAGTGTAAACTCTACGATCGTAAAGTAGTCATTTCTACGATTTGTGAATTCACTCTACGATCGGTGACTACTTCTACGATCGTAAAGTGAATTCACTCTACTATTTGGGGATTACTTCTACGATCGTAGAGTGAAATCACTTCTATGATCGATAGGCAAGTTGTAACTTTAAAAATTACACTATTATATACTCCATATTCACTATATATATATATATATATATATATATATATATTGAACAAGTGGAGACTTGGAGTTCCTCTTTGAAAAAGAAGAATGAATGTGTACTTTGTGTTGTGGCCGTGTGGGTTCAGATTTCTCCTCTCATTAATCTAATGGTGGACTAATACCCAAATTAAAAATAGTACTACCACCCATAATAATTGATGGTCCACTAGCTAGTGCCTATTACCTCCCTTCAAAACACCACAAATCCGACTATTGTAATAAAATAAATATTACTCTCCCGTTAGTAAAAATTGGCTTTGTTTAATATTTTTCAATAAATTGACTATTTTTATAATCAAAATTTATAATATTTTTTTTTTGTAAATATAGGTAAAGAAATTATAACCATAAGAAATTATGTTAATTTTATTATCACCTTCAATTTTAAAATATAAATAAATATGCTTAATTTTTAATTCTAAAATTAATTAATTTGACCAAAAAAAATGGACTAACTAGTGTTATTTTTACATGGAGTGCAAATGGTATAGCATTCACTAATTCTTTGAGCTAAACTTTCATCACCATCTGTTTTGTTAAAGTAATCACAAACTATACACAAAAAATTATGCACACACAGTATAAAAAAAGAGATAAAATAGGAAACAATGCCTATAGCATTCAATGTCATTATTCTTTGACGTGTACTGACCATAAAAATCCATAACCATAGAACTTTAACCAAAGAGATTACAACAATATTAAATGTGGTGATAAAAATAATGACATTGAATGTTGTTTCTTCAAAAAAAGAGTAATGGTTGAATATTTATTATAAGGGCATAAAAGTAAAACAATGAACCAACTAAATTTTAAAAATAGTAAGTAACCTATATATTGAAACATATCAAAATAGAAAATCAGCCTATAACTATGGGACGGAGATATGGGACGGAGATAGTATATTTAATAAGCATTATTTTTTGTGCACATGGTAGAGCTTTTTTTATTAAATAATCTTAAACTCTTAAGGTCATGTTTGTTGGTAAAAACTATTTTAAAGTTTCTCTATGACCTTATAGTCTTTGGACTAGTAATTTTATCAATACTTTATAAGGATACTCTTGTTCTAACATATTTAATTCTAAGCCTATTTATGTGAGTGATTATTATTTTTAAATATTTTAAATTAACTTCAAAAAGTCAACAATGATCTGAGATGAGATGAAGAATTTGAATTTCGTTACAACTTAAACAAGCCCTCAAGATTAAGGACAGATTAATTACTAAAAATTCTCCCTTTCATATCTCCTATTTTTTTTTCTATCTTAAAGAAACTTTATTTTAAATTATTTAGAAAAGAAAAGAAAGAGCAAAATGTTGCATTAAGTGGATCACAAAAAAGTGTTGAGGATATCGGATCAACAAAAGTACCAAACTACCCTTTCACTATTTTAAATGGACAACGATCCTCTCCATTTTAAATAAGCCTGTGATTAGTATAATATAATATTTGGGTGTGTTAGTTCCATATTTGATGATGATATTTGACATCATCAAATATCGGTATTATCGACATGCATGCAAGAGGTGATCTCTTTCTGTGTCAACACGATCAATTGACCAACTTACCATGAAGTTATGATAACTGGATCCCAATTATTTAATCTAGACTGCAATTTTACTTTCCTTTTGGTGTTCCATTATCATTCATGCTCAATCATAAATTATCTCAACATTTATTCAACAAAGTCTGCATTTTTTTCAAAAGGGTGACTCATCTTTCTTTCCTCACCAAAAGAAAGGCTTTGGGAGAAGTAGTCCAGAGAAGAGGGCACCAATTCATACATAATATCACTAATTTGTACTGACCTATGTGTATATATAGAATAAGAAGGAATAAAGAAGGGACATAAACATTACTATTTTATCAAATTCAACATGAAATTAGTCAGGAATAAATCATTTTCCTATCAATGAATTTAGTTCATATACATCTATGACTTTTACAACATCAAAATGACACATTTTCATGGAAAATTTTAATCAATCTTTTGGCAGCTTCACTGAACTTTATACATAATGTACAATGAAATAATGAATATACAAAGAAAGTTCAAAAGCTAAGGGGTACAAAAAAATTAGTGTAATGTTACAATGGTGGTACAACATCTAGGGCTATCACAATGTGTTACAAGCTAGAAATTTGATCAAAACCCACATCCTAACGAACGGAGGAGTTTTCAGTATTGAATGAAAATGACTCTGCTAACTCAACAGCATCTTGAACCCGAAGATGGGTTCCCTGCTGCCCAACAACTACAGATGCAACCTTAGTGGCTAGAGCTCCCATGCCTTTTAAATGACAAACCCCGTAAAATACCATACAGAATACCCGAAGCATATGCATTCCCTGCGCCACAAGTGTCCGCTGACACACGTGGCGAAGGAGGGATATATACAGCTTCTCCTTTTATGCCAATGTAAGAACCTCTTGAACTGTCTGTGACTGAGACTAGCGGGATAAAGTGACAAAGGTACCTCGTGGAAGCGATGGGACTTTCCTTTGAGGAGAAATGACAGAAGGCTCTCACTTCATCAGTGTTTGCAAAGACAATATGGGCATAGTTCTCCAGGATTTCCCTTGTCAAGAAAATGTAAATTATTCAGATTCCCGAGGAAAATGACAAAGACCAAGTTCTATTTTACGTATTCAAGGACCCTTAACACAACTTAAAATCAAACTACATATATTGATACAGTAAGTTGGCGTTGGCAGCCAGTATACGGATCTGTTAACACTGTTGCGAGCATGCCTGGCTAGAGATTTACTAAACTAGGTTTCTGACAATATGCAACCTTAAGAAACCAAACTCAAAAGACTTTCTAGTTGGATGATACAAATCAAAGCTAACTTAAAACACATCATCTACATCTGGTGTTGTGAGGGGGAAAACAAACACTGACCCTAGTGAGAGAAACAACACAAAAGCCAATTATATTGATACTAGGGTTCTGTTACTATTATTTTCTAAGACACAAAACAACTACTCATATTGTTCTCATGAATGACATGATTCCCAGAACTTCAGTTGAGTTATTTCCTTCTGAGTTGGAAAATACTCTTTCCGTTCCAAAATATAAGAACTTTTTAAAGTCAACTCAAGACATTTTCAAACACTCAAAATTGACATAGATTCCTTTAATTTTAGTAATACAATGATGAATAATATTTATTGCTTCATAATTTTTAATGAATAATCTCAATTTTGAGTTTGAAAATGTCTCCAATTGACTTTCAAAAGTCAATAAAGATCTTATAATTTGGAACGGAGGAAGTAGTTATAACTTATAAGAGCTTAAAAAACATGGTTGCTTCTAGTTTTGAGCAAGCCTCTGCTCTATATTCATAGCGTGCTATCAATAATTTTCTGTTATGCCATGACTATAGGCAAGGCCAGAGAAAAATATTTGTCATGCGACATTTTTGGATGACGACGTTAAAAATTTAAAGGGGAGACCATAGTTGAAGAAAACACAACAAGATATCAATTGAAGGAAATTACCAGAAATTATCATAATGTCTCTCAATGCAGGAGATATCTGATGCTGTGACAGCGACCAGAGCACCACTACTGCGAGCAACTTCGCAGGCTTTAATAATTGTCTTGATCGTGTCAGGAAGTTCTAATAGATATCCTTCAACTACTAATATATTTGTTTTGGAAATTACTCCTGCCAAGCAGGGATCATAATCAATCCTTGATGATGTACCCTGACATGACAAAAGAGGCAAACCATATTAGGGGCGGTTCAGTACTTTTAATCTCTTTATCACATGTGCATCAGATCAAGGAAAATAAAAATTGCTCGGGGGTAAGAAACATTATGCGTAAAGTTGAAGTATTTGGGAAACTCTAGGAATAGAAACAATAATAAGAACAGCAGTTTGAGACATAACATAAATCCATATTTGATTCTTCTTTTACATGAAAAAATAAGCCTGCCCAGTTGTTGTAATTTATGATTGTTAAAGGATGTGAGCGTATTCACAAATGATTCTTAAGCAGCGTTATATAATGAAGACAAAATCAAATGTTCATGATTCATTCCTCTAAACAGTTAGTTTTTGCTCCTTGTCATTGAGTTCTTATGTTAAAATAATAATTGCGTCTTAATATTATATATAATGTGTGCATCTTTTTCAAGAATCCAGTGAATGCCAAGGGATGTAATAATAAAGTAGCACTACACCGGAGCAGACCATTTCAACTCCAACAGGAAGAAATGTACAGTAAGAGGGGAAAAGATAAAAATTTCTTTTAAAAAGGAGGAAATTCTATATTATTATACTTTGAAGCCCTCTTAAATATACAGTATTTTCCCCATAAATCCTTTTTAACAATACAATTACAATTACTACTATTGAGTAAAGAATATCAGAAGGTCAAGGAAGGGGATTCCCCCATCATAAAGTGGCTATGTCCTTCGAAGTAGTTCATCCAATAAGAAACATAGTGCTATAGTAGCAGTATTAATTTAAGTTTGATAGTTGTATTGATAACATCAGTTAGACAGTGCCAACCTAAAAAGACTTCCTGATACTAGAAATATATTTACATGCATCCCTATGCATCAGTAATTAATATTAGTTAATCAATTAATTACGTGCTTCTCTACGCATCAGTAATTAAGTTATCATAATTATTATAGCAAACAGACCAGACCTGGACTGCAGAGGTAAATATTTTTTTTCTGATGGGTCTCTGAACGTATATAATTGCTAAATATTGATATTTTCGAATATCTCATGCTATATAACATGAAAATGAGCTATGGCAGTAGCTTCAAGTGACACAAACAAATCACATTTTCAAATGACAGATATTATATATATTTGGCTTAAATATGAATTATTACCTTAAATTATAGGTCATATTCCACTTCGGGGATCAAAGTTTTAATTTTTTCAATTAGATGATTGAACTATTAATTTTTTTCAATTGCAACAAATTGAGCCGCCACGTCAAAAATTGTTGATGTGGCCCTCGAAGTGGAGCCATCATCAGCTGATGTGTAAAAAAAATAAATTATTTTAATATCTATTTACACATTTATTATACATTAAGGGCAAATTCGTCAAAACAATTATATTAATTATTTAAACTAAATAAAAACAAAAAACTATATAAAATCTATACCATTTCAGATCAAAAAAATCTAAAACAACAACAAAAAAAAATCATCAAAAACTCTTCAATAGCCAAATTTCTATCATCTCAATCCATCCGAAAAGCTGATTCATCAATAATGGTGAAAGAATCCATGGCTGTGGCGAAGAAAAAACCCACAACAAAGCTCACCAATCCACCTCCTTCAACTCTCCACCCACCTTACTTTCAGGTTCTACACTATAATAATAATCTTCGAAGCGATATCAACGCTTAAGGAACGAACTGGTTCAACTTAATACAGACATCAAATAATGAGCAGTTCCAAATATTAGGAGTAAGTATAGATGACACAGTTAGTCGGCTACTTGGAAATCATTTCAGATCTGTAAGTTAATTCATTCAAAAAAAATTCAAAATAACTTGAAGCTTTTAGATTAAAAGTTATATACTCCCTCTGTGCTCAGACCGGTGGCGTCTCCGACGACGCACTATCAGTCCTCCGGCTGTCACTCCCATGAATCGTCATCTACCCAATTTTCTGGTTCACTTAAGCCTGAATCTCATAAGATTTCGCTAAACAACGCCAGATCTGATGAACGAAAAGGCTGCGGGAGGAAGAAAGTCGGCATGATTGAAGAAGAAGGGGTTCTTAATGATGTGGAGTAGTAGAAGGGGCTTCATGTTGCTGCTATATTCTGGCTTTTGGTGTGGGTTTCTTCATTTGATCATTGGTTTGGATCTAAAATTAGATTTGATTTCTATTGAAAGTTTTTTTTTTCTTTTTTTTTTCCGAGGAATGTTTAATCATTTGAAATGTGTAGTTTAAATGTTTAATATAAAGTGTTTTGTATTTGTTGTGACCATTTTACCCTCTATGATATGAGATTTGGTTAATCCATAATTAAAAAATTATTTTTTTAGCCACATCAGCTTCTTATGGCCCCACATAAATAGCCACGTCAACAATTTCTGATGTGGCAGACTCAATTTGTTGTAATTGAAAAAAATTAATAGTTCAATCATCTAATTGACAAAATTAAAAGGTGGATCACCGAAGTGCAATATGACCTATAGTTTAGGGTACTAATTCATATTTAAGCCTATATATTTCTACCTGATATGAAAGCATTGTACGGTAAGCATCTGGAGTGGTGAGAGCTATAACCGTCCCTGTTGTCCCGTTCTTAACAGCTGGAGAGAGAAAATTCACGTGTTTGGCTCTACAAATTAAAGTAGAAGCTTAGAGATTGAACAGATTCAACAAAAATTCCTGAACTCTAATGGAAAATAGAAGATAACTTCAGCTACTTTGGATGAGAAGTCTTAGAGAAGCATCGCACCATGTATGCTATGATAGTAGAACTAACTAACCCAGTAGGCCCCTCAATTCTAATTCTTCTATCATTTGAAAAACGTAAAGCAGGATTGATTCACCTAGAAGATCTACCGATATGCTCTTTCCTAAACAAAAAGTAGAAAACATAGGAAGAATAAAAATAAAGTGACCAAGTGGATCGCTTCCGAAGCTACCTGCCATGGCTGCATTCAAGGCAGGGCCTCCAATTGGCTGACCACCAAGCCTGGCTAAGGCCACTAGGATGTTAGAAAGAGATTCTCCAGCAGCAGCTTTGTAGCTGCATCCATCCATTGAACGCAGAACCCTGCCCCTCTCTTCATGATTTACAAGCTTTCTTGTACCCTTCTCTATACCCAGACTCTCCAAAAATTCATCATCAACCACGCCAGAAAAATCTACCTATCATTGTGAAACGAGAAATAAACATTTAGAAAAAGTGAATGCTATAGCTACTCCATAAAACTTTTTACAAAGAAAATTGCAAAAAATAATAGAAAATTGTGTTCAATATCTAATACATTATCATAATTTAGCGTGATAGACTGTTGACAATGACAAAGTTCATATCTTTTTTTTTTAAATTTAATTTTTCATTCCCTTTTCCTGTCCCGTTTCCAATTACAGAACACAACAAAGGGTAAAGAGTACAACCCATTCATCTGCAAGAGCTTCAAAGGGGTTCCATTTGTGTTTCAATAAACTGAAATTTCCATAGAATATATAAGGTACGTTACTACAATATATATATATATATATATATATATATATATATATATATATATATATATATAGAACCCAGCTCAAGTCTAAGTAAGTTAAGCGGCTTTGGCTCCAGGCTCCAACATTTACATAAAGCTCAGCATATGCAAAATTACACTTATCATATCCACAACAAAAATCTGGAAAATGCACTAGGACTATATAACTTGGTGTCTAATCACAAAATCCCATCATGGGTATTTCTTTCTTCTAATGTAATAAAATGAATAAGTAAAAGCATAACAGAATAACAACGAATTCAAGAAAAAAATTCGACAGGTTCAATTCAATCTCACTTGGAGAAAAACAAAAAATTACCATAGCTTGGCCAAGACCCAAGACATCCCATCTATCAGGCAAAAGGAGAGAAAGCAACACGCTTCAACTTGAGTCTCAAAAGGAGAGAAAACTTCAACTTGTACACATGTATGGTTTGTTTTTTATATTGTTGTCTTTCTCAAACCCAAATAAAATAATCATATAATAAATGGAAAGCTTCCTCCACCTCACAACCCAAATAAGTCCAACCAAAAAATTATTAAATCTCATTCCCGAAGACGGTCTGGTTACTTGTATCGATGTCGAACCAATTTTATTTTATCTTGAACCGGCCGGTTCAGTTTGCTTAAAAACCGAAAAAAATGTCCACCGCCCTAGACTTGATAAACAGACCGGCCAAACCCAGGTGGGTCGGGCTAATGTTAGACGGCCCAAAATGGCCCATGTATTCATTAGCTTGGAATTGGGATTAGATAAATAATAAATAATACTCATGACACAGTAACGAGCGACAGAGAGTGGGGGATCAGAAAGAATGGAGAAGAAGAAGAAGAATGGAGAAGGAGAAGAAGAAGAAGAGGGAGGAGGAAAGAAGGTATGCAAGAGGTGTAAACAGACATATATTCCCTCATCTAACAACAAATCCTCTTGCTGTTTTCATCCTTCCTTCTTCGTTTGTCGCCGTCACGACGATCAGAAAAGGTACACTGTTCCTCTCCCTTACGATACTGTTTTATTTTAATTAGAATTCGATTAACATGATTATGATAATTTTTCATACAACTGTCATTATTTTGATTTATTTTTATAAAAGATATGGAGTATGGTAATTTCAATGTTTTCTGGGAGATATGATGATATCAAATATGTATATTTGATTCAGGTAATTAATGGTTCTTTCACTTCAGGTTGAAGAAGTGCTCAAGAATGTGCTTTACCTTTAAAACATGTTCAAATGTGTAGCGTGTACATCTTCAATCGTCTCTACATGCATTTTCTTTTTATATACGCACTTTGTTCCTAGTTAATTTGTGATGTGAACTTAGTAACACTTTTTAAGTTGTTTACAATATTGACTGTTGCATTAATCAAACTCAAATAAATTCACATCAATTTTGAAAATTGAAAATTAGGATTTCATATTAGTATTTTTTGTACTGTTATAAAATTAAATTTTATACCTGGCTATCTGCTAATAAAAAATGGGAATTGATATTTGTTGTTAAGAGTGAACATTCGGTTATTATCCGAACTGAATAAGAATTTCGATTATAACCGAAAACCGAAATTATACTGTTTTGGGTATCCGAACACTAAACCGAAATATATTATAACCAAATAACCGAATAATCTATTCGGTTATTCGGGTAATAACCGAATTTAAAAGACTTAGCAATAAACAACACTACAGTGAATTGAACATGTGAGTATTCAACTACATTATGTAGCCTACATATTACAAAAGACTCAATCAACTACATATTACAAAATCATGAATGACAGTAGACAGATAACAGTAACAACAGTTACAGAACAGTTCCTACATGATTAGCACCATAAACATAGGAGAGAAGTGCTGCTGCTGTTGGTAATGGAAGTGCTGGACCGCTGGTTTTGGTGGTAGGCAAGCTGATTTTGAGAAGTCGAGATAGGAGGAAGCTGAGTTGGGGAAGACACGGGCACAACAGGGATACCACAGAGGCTGAGTTGAACAAAGATTGGACTAGCCCACGGAATGGAAGGGAGGTGCAACATAGGTCATTTGACATGCACCAAAACATAATCTCCACCAAACTTATAACATGTAAGATAATTAGTCAAATACAGTTGATGTAAAGAATGGACAACTTTGGTTTACTCAAAGGATTGTGTTTGCAAGTTAAAAACGATAAATAAGTTATGAAATGACTCTCACATCATACATTTCCAAGTTCCATCTTGATCCTATTATGGTAGTACTACAATAACACAACAAACACAAATGTTCTGACCAACCAGATTGAATTGCTTTATCAAACTGCCCATAGAAATGTAATTCTTTTTGGGGAACGGAGGGAGTAGTTATTTTGTTGCAATGCAGTAATATTGACATGTGCAATAGATCAAGGGTGGTCTATTTAAAACGTTCATTAATTGCAGATAATTAGTTAATATTTATAGGTTAACTTTCTCATAATGCTGTTGCAGTCTTACGAAAAAATAACCATTCTTGTCTACTAAATAAAATACGCAGATTGCTAATCTAATTTGGTTCCTCAATAAGAACATTTAAGTGTTAAGTATGCAATAAATATGATAATGGGAGAACACTGTTCATGCTACAGAAAGCTAATTGGAATATTTCATAAGCACATAATTACTGATGTGCAACCAGTATGATAATTGTGAATAAAGAACAAGTTTAATGCATACTGCACATTAACAAACATTCATAAACTTAATACACTACCATGCCATCTTGAGCAACAAAACATTAAAGAAACACAAAGAACATGTCAAAATTTACAAAAAGAGAGGAGATAATCTCCTGCACCTGTCTAAAGTCAACTTCAACAACCCACCAGTGAACACTAACATGTAATGCTGAGAAGGAATGATTTAAATGGCAATAAGACCAGCCACACTCATGGGATAATGCTATCCAAGAAAGCATTTTTAGCAGATTAAAAATTAAACTAGACTAGATCACTAGACTGCAAAACTTTATCACAAACAGCTACTCTTTTTTCTTTTGTTGGGTATTTAATACTTACTTTTAATCTAAAGTTAAATTAACCTCTACATCCCACTTACAAAATAAAAAAAGGAAACATTCAGCAAAAAGTTTATTGTATGATCTGCCAAATAAAATTCTTCCTATTTACACAACATTAGAAGAGATTCCAAGTAAAAACCTATGTCTTCTAATACCTAAAATCTGAACTTGGGGTTTAAGCTAAACAAGTGGCAAATGTTCCTAGCTAAAAAAAAATCAACCACAAATAGCAAGCATATTCATTGTGACAAATTACCGGGATCATTAAAATATATAGCACATGTGGGTTTGGTCTCTTAAGTACATTATCTTATCCTCTCCTTGATATACCTAAAAAAATTACAGTAATCTATACTAGATATCTCAAATTTCAACAGATTTCAAGTGTGAACATAAATGAGCTCAATCAGGATACAAAAGAAGAAACAATTAACATCTTGCCCTCTAGTAAATGAACAGAAGAAGGCTGAGAAGACTAACCTACTAAAAACTGCAAATTTGGTCAAATACTCAAATCTCTATAGCTCAGAAATCTGAAGAAAAAAGTTACAAACTGGTCTAAAAATTCTACTAAAAAAATCTATCAAATTACCAGGAAAATCAGACTCAACCAAAGCATTTGTAGGTACAAAAAACCCCATAAAAATAAAATTAGAAGATCTTAAAAGAAGAATGAATTGTCGGGTCGAGGACTCGGGGACAGAAGATGGGGTCAGTTTTGAGCTAGCAAATCTATAATACCTCTAGTATGGTTTCGTCTCTTCGAGATTGACTGATGATGACCGATGAAGGGCCGCCAAAGGCGATGAGGGAGGCGATGCGCCGATGGTCGTCGGCGACTTGAGAGTTCGAGATCTGAGTTTGGGATGAGAGATTGAGACTTCACTTGAGAGTTCGAGTTCTGGGTCTGGGTTTGGGAATTGAGAGAATGAGAGTTACGACTTCAGAGTCGACTAGTAGTAGTGGGTTGGCCGAGTCATATTATTATTTTAAGTAGTCAGCAAGGCTTTGTTCGGTTATTCGGTTTAACCGAATAACCCAAAAATAAAATCCGTATAAACTAACCGAAACTCGTAAATAATTTCGAATATAACCGAAATGTTACAAATAACCAAATTATCAGAAAATTTTGGTTAAATTATTTCGGTTCGGTTCGGTATTTCGGTTATACCCGTTTTTTGCGCAGTCCTATTTGTTGCAAGTGAATTTGATAGTTCCACAAGGCTCCTCTCACATGAATAGTAAATGGGATCCACATTCACGTGAATAAGGACTTGTGAAAATATCAAATTTTCCTTCTGGAAGTAACAATTCCCTAAAAAATATGAAGACACTGAATGCTCATGTGTGCCCAAGATAGGACTTCTGGTTCACTCTGGTAAAGCAAGATGGAAGCAGTTTTTTTAAATGGTGTTTTACATTATAGACATCATATGGGTAACTTTAGTCCATTGACTGGCCTGTCTACTTGATTTCCTTCATCTTCATGCAAAAATTAGATTGTAAATCATATAGAAGCCACTATAAGATGTATACATGTATTCTTCTTGTGCTTTTAAAAGAAGTTTTTTTAGTATAATCAGATTTTCCTATTAGAGGAAGAACAAGGTCTGGGTGATAATTAATGGGGAACTTTCATGTGTAACAATGGGACTATTAATATTCCAATTTTATGAGAACCTATTGTATTTTTCGGTAAGGGTTGGATTTAGTTAGACTTGATTTTAAACTTGTGTAACTACATATGTATTGAGAAAGTCTCTCAAGCAAGTCTTTTGTAGCTCTGACTTCACAATCTGTTAGGATAGAGACCCTTGCAACTTTATGCGCTTTTAGTGTTTGTTTTTGAATTCCGTACCAAAGAGAAAAATGTTTTAAGCAAAAATATTTTTATTCTAAAAGCAGTATTTGTTTTTTCCTCCAAAAAGTGCACCATGTATCAATCCGTTCCTTGATGTTTCTTTTATATTATTAATAAGAAAGATTTTTTTTATGTATCCTTAGCAACTCCTCAAGATTACCTAGTTGGTACATCCACCTCTCGTCACACAAGAGACTAAGAGAGGGTAGTTTTATGTTCGAGTCTCACCAACTACAAAATGAATCAACCTTTCCTCTTTTCTAGGATAGGATAGCGTGGACAGATTTCTTGAGACCAGATTTAATTTTTAAAAAAAACAAAGCGAAAGCTTGTTGCAAGAGTGGAATTTTGACACTGTAGTGCAAATTGGTTTTTGATGGGAGTGATGACTCTCGATGAGAGAAATGTGGTAAAAATTGGTGTTAGGTAATGATATTATGTTGGCTATGAGTGTAATCATGTTAGTATTTGTTTGTATAATATGATTACATTAACAATTAGACCTGGCAAAATTGGCCCGCGGCCCGGGTCGGGCCGCCCGTCAAAAAGCGGGCTCTGGGTCACATTTTCTCAACCCACAAAAACCCGGGCCGTTTTGGCCCAGCCTGGCCCCGGCCCGTTTGGGCAAAGCCCAAAAAAATGTCAAACTTAGGCATAAAACAACCTCGCCCCGCCCGCCCGCCAAAAAACGGGTTTTGGGCTTATATTTTTCAGCCCGCCAAAACCTGGGCCGTTTTGGCTCGGCCCGTTTGCCAGGTATATTAACAATGATTGGTAAGACCCTCCAACTATGGAGAAGTTACAAAATAAAAAGGAATCAGGAGTGTCACAATACGAGGTCGCTCTGGAGGTTGTAAAAAGAAATTAGGATTAGTTGTTGGCACTATGGGGTAAAGGTTTACTTTTGGGGTTTAGCAACTTCCTCTGATACATTGTAAATCGGGTTAACTCACTTTTGCCCTATTGAACTAAACCTCAATTTACATTTACATTACCGAACTAATTTTTTTTCCAGTCAACTCAAAAATTCAAAAAACCGTTTACTCTGTTAAAACCTTTAACGGTAAATCTATGTGGTTGCTCTGTGGTGTGTTGAAGAGGAGAGAGAAATTGAGTTAGAAAATCAAATTAAATTAAACCCAATTATATAACAAAATACTAAACAAAGTATAAATTAAAGTAAAACATAACAAATAATTTAAATAAATTAATAAAGCAGACTAAACAATATATACAACAAATTTTTATTTATTTTTATTTAAAAAAAGGCTAATTAAACAAACTACATAATTTTAATTATCATCTCCTTCTCGATGAGGCTGATGAAGAACTTCATGAACACATGAAGAACATGATGACTCCCTGCTCCAAGTCCTGTAAATCAAATTAAAACGAATATAAACTTAAAAAACACCTTTGATGATCCACCCAAACAGTTTCAAATCAGCAACCAAATCCTAGTCTAAATTACTCGTGAATCAGTAAGAAAATGTAGAAAACATAGAGGAAAAACCAACAATTGACTCACAATAACCTCCAACGATTGTTACTTGTCTAGATTTGAGTCTCATTACAGATCTAATTGACCGCAAATCTCACCGAAAGACTTGGTGTTGGTGTTGAAGTTGATGATCGACAACGGATCCCGCTTCTTATTTCCTTTCCCCAACCGCAGATCTCCCTCTCTTCTTCTTCAACAAAAGCCATTGTTCTGTTATAGGATGAGTGTTGAATCAGTCATTTCTCTATCCTGGTGTTCATTTATTTTATTAATCTTGGGCTATATATATGTGTGTGTATGTAGTGTATGTATGTAGCTAGATTTATGTGAATATTAAGATTCATGAAGATGGAAATAAGATGTGTCATGTATATGTGTACAACAATGGTAGGCAACGGTGATGGAAGAACCGAGGAAAGTCGGGAAGAACATTGTTTCTATTCCGATTAAGCATAGTGTTGGTTTTTCTTTTTGTTCAAGTAATTTAATAATTTATTTGATTGGTGTAATGGTTTAGTTTTGTAAATTACTAATTTGTTTAATTGGTATAATGGTTAAATAAAGTATATATACAGTTAAAAATATTTTACTTTTAAAATACTTTTTATTTTACAACGTATTTTAAATTTTAAATTTTTTTAAATTTTAATAATTTTTTAAGTTTCTATTAAATTCTTTAATTTTAATTTAACATTAAAATATTATAATTTTTTCACCTCGGTAGACTAGATGGACAAAGATGTGACAAGCAAACTTTCTCTCTCTTATGTGGCGGTACATTCAGCTTTTCCGTTTAAAGTCAAACGAATTGGACGAATTTTATAACATTTTTGAAATAATTTATTAGTACAGTGAGCCGAATGGAAAAAAAATTTAATTCAATGATGCAAATGTAAAATTGGGTTCAGTTCAGTAGGAAAAAGTGATTTAACCCATTGTAAAACTAATAAATGGCTCATAGCTAGGGTAAATGCCTATTTCATCATTAAGCTGGGCTCTGACTTATATATAGATCGTTGAACATAATTTTCTACCTGTCAACTCATTGAACTCTATTTTTCTTGCAAAAAATGGCAAAACCGTTAAGCTAGTCAAGTAGACAGACCTACACGGCAACACTTAGATGGAAAATAGCTGCATCATCATCATCATAAAAAACCCAAGCCACCGCCTCACTACCACGAACACCCCACATTGTTTCAGTCTCACACTTGTCATTCAATCTCTTCTCTTCTTCAATCATCACCGATGCTGTCCATCTTTTTCTACTTTAATCTCTCAGATTCCCCTTTCTCAGTCACCAAATCGTCAACCTTTATTTCTATACTCTCATTTTATCTCCTAATGTTTACACAATTTGGATTTGTTTTGGCTGTGTTGTTGATAAGCTAATTACAGAAGAGGGATAGGTTTGGATATTCCACAGGTTGTTAGGGAAGTTTGGGGAAAATGATATGAACCTTGAAAGCCATTTGGTCAATAACACCATTAACAGCGAGAACTAAGAACTATGGGTCTATGAGTTCAATCTTAAGAACTCTTTATTTTTATCGTGGGCTGTATTTTAAATTTAAGAGAAAATGAAGTGAATTGAGAGAAAAAAAGGTTTTCTTTTTTTTCATTTATTTTCGATGTCAGATTTCTCCCCTTTTCTGCGAGTAAAATGCCATTTCACCTTTCTCTCTCCTCGTCGGGACTCCAACTCAGTTTTCTCTTTCCTCATTAGTTTACCAACTCAGCATTCTCTGTCTTCACTAGGACATATGCATTTTCCCGTTAAAAGTTAAATCAATATAACGGTTTTTGTAACAGTTTGGAAGAAAAAATGAGTTCAGTTAGTCAGATGGTAGAAATTTGATTTCAGTGATGCACTTATAAGTTCAACCCCAGTTTCAGTTTAGTGATGAAAAAAACATTTAACCCACTCACAGCTTGTACACCATTTTTGGCCATTTCTGCAATTATTGAATCCTATTGGGTATGAGTTGGGCAACAATTCTAGCACTGACTGTTCTGTCATATTGTGCTAGAAGTAAATTCTGTAGTGCAGTTTGTTGTATGCTATAGTTATACTTGAAGATAAGGGGACTTTCATAGATACAAGTGGGGGGAGAGAGATAAAGAGAGGGAGAGGGATAGCTAGAGATATGCATATTCTCTTCCCCCTTCTCTAGCACCATGCTTGTGCATTGTCAATAAAAGATACATAGGCTCTGTATGCATGTCCTTTTTTAAGAGGGTATTTGTTGTATTAATTTAGCCAGAGTTTCTAATTGAAGTTTGTATATGACAAGTTGACAACTGAATCTGCACCCATTTTTCCAACATATGCAATATCATTTACAGCTTGAGAACAAAAAATGAGGGTTTTCATCTTGTACATTGTTTAAAATACTAATGGGGACTCCACGTTAAGAACAAAGAAGATATTTTTTATATTTATTATTTGGAGTTTTTATTATGTTTAATATAAAAGTAGTTGATGTGATTTATGTATTTTATTAGTGGGGATTTAGGACATTAAATGGTCATTAGGAATTATTAATAAGGGTATTTTAGTCGTTTAGTACTTTTATTATTCCTCAAATAATATTAGGATTTTGTGTTTCTTTAAATAGTGATGCAATCCCACAAGTCATAGAGACTACATATTATTGATATTGAAGTTACTTATTTTATCCATACCGTAGAGGTATTTTATCCATCTTGGTGTTTATACGTGGAGTTGATACACTCGAGAGATCCTAGTGGTTTAAACGTGGAGTTTAAATCTTAGTTTATTTTCCGTTAATTCTTCATCCTAAATCTGTCCTGCATCAGGTACTATGAGTTGGGACCTGATGATCCTCCTTATGCTGCCAAGTTCTACGATTGTTGTGGAGCAGAGGACCCGGATGCATCAGGCTGCACTACCAGTTTCCACATTTCATACGATGATGACTAGTGAAGTTCAACTCTTTCTTCATCACTTGATATTTGACTGTAAAATAAACATGTAGAAAAAACAAATATCCACTTAGATAAAAATAATATTCTTCTCTGCTATATATTACATGGGAACACTGATTTATCCCAGGCACAGAATGGTGTAGATAAATAATTTACGTGTCAAGAATGGCTTTAGTATACTTGAAGTTTTTGTAGCATCAAATTTTAGAAGGTACCATGTGCATGGCGCAAAAGTTAAAATAATTCTTAATGTGGTGCTTATGCGAGTTCCCCTCTGCGTAGTTTCATCCATGAGATTATGTCTATTATATGTACATAGAGAAGCTGCCATTTGTATAGATTGAGGCGTGGTTAGCCCTATCTCAGCATGATATATGCACCCTTGGTACAATATGATGAAGACGGTTACACTATTTATTTATGGCCAGGGTCCTTTGTCTTCTTGTAGTGCCGGTTTGTGGGAGACTCTGCGACTACAGCTTATGAAAAGTATTTATTTTTAGCAGATCCTCCATTATGGCTGTGTACTTTGTAGAGTTGTAAACTACCCAAGTCAAACCTAGACGAGTTTAAACCCGGATCGTTTAACCTTTTTATAATAAAAACAAGAAAAAAATTAATTAAATTCTAAACGAGTCGGGTTACTCCAGCCGGGTAACCCGGTTCGTTTACAACACTAGTACTGTTAGAATGCATATGGAGAGTGAGTGTGAACATTAATGTATTCTTGACTGGCATGAGATTATGGTACTTGCAAGTTTCTGAATGAAATGGAGTTAGGAAAAGGAAAGAATGTCCCAAAATAAACTTCCTTGTAGAGGAACTATATCTATGAAATTATCTGGTTGTATATGATTTGTACAGCCCACCCACCAAGTCACCACATCATTCTGAGGCTGGCCTGATCTGTCCCCATGTTATGCATATTCACTCTGTTTGATCCCACCCCACCCCCCATGTGCATATCTTCATGTCTAGAGTTCATAATTCATAAGGGACATCTATACTACTACTGCTTATTAAATTCCTTCTCTAATTTTCTCTCGTAGTTGACAATTAATGAGCCTGAGCTGTCTAACTAGTCTGGCCCTTCGTGTGTGTGTATAAAATATACATCAAATGGAACTGTATAAATTAGTAACTTTTACTATGTATATATAAATATTGTTAATCCATTTCTTTAAGCTCTACAACTGGTGTACCCTTTTCCTGATTGGGTGTTATTGGTTTGATTTTGTATTTCTGATTCTTCAAATTTGAAGTGATCATTGAGTTTAATGATAGGGAATCTTATGCTTAAATCCATTATTTGCAAAGACTTATGCTACGTTTGGATTGGAGTAATGAAAGTGGGAATGGAATGACTCATTCCTATGGAATAAAAAAAATTGTGTTTGGTTGCGATTGGAATGGATTTAACTATTCTTATTGCTCCCAAATTTATGAATTTTATTCCTGAGGGAGTATGAAATAACTCATTCTAACTAGAATGGAATGAATCATTCCACTCTTCATTCCATTCGTTCAATCCAAACGTAATATTACAATATAACTGTTGAAAGAATGGTCATTAGTTCTAACCATGATTTTTACATTTCCCTCAATTTATATTAGTAAAGGCAAATGGTAATGAATATTGCAATAAATTTATGTGGAATTATAATTGTAAAGCTTATCAATACATGTAATTAGTATGAATTTGTTGATATATTTTTCAAAGTTGGGGATAGAGAGTTTATTAAGAAAACTGTTGTAAATGACCGTTGTTGCTGATAAATCTATTTCTTTCTAAGAGGCCATTTTGGGGAGATTTTGGATAGATTAAAAATATTCTTAAATTAAATATGTAAATATTTTGATATTTGATAACTCTATAAAAACACTTTTAAAGAGTAAAATTGTAAAAATTTAGGTTCGAAAGTATTTTTAGTTAAAAGTAGAAAATTTGTTCTTTTGATTTCAACACGTTTGACAAAAAACACAAAGTACAAAATTATTATTAAATGGTTAAAAAAAAAATAATCTCATACCACACAATTATTTTAGAATTGTCATTAATATCTTCAAAATCACTTCTATAATTATGTGACCAAACATTATTTTAACTTTATTATAAAAATATATCTATTAAAAACTCTGTATGTAAACGTGTTAATCTCATTACACCACATCTCGTAGAGATTTTTGTTATATGTGAAGACAAAATGTTGCAACCTTTTATTGTGATAATATATATATATATATATATATATATATATATATTTCGCTTTTTCAACAAATTAGTTCGTTAACGAATCGGTTATGGAGACGGTTTGAACGATTTTTCTATTTTATGTTGACGGTCTGAACCGTTGTCATAGTCGGTTTGTTAACTAACCGTTTGATAGATTTTTCATATATATATATGTAAATAAATACAAATTTATGGATAATTTATATATAAATATATATTGATTATATTCACAATAAAAGTTGTAACATTTTTGTCACTAAATATATCTTTTTCCCTCACCTAATAAATATTCTATTATCTAAATTCTTTATTCTGAATATAATCATTCCTTTAGAAGATTAAAGGGAGGGGAAATATTATTGTAAATTTAGTTGGCTAGTCACCTTCCCTCCCCCACCAATTCTTCTTTAACTAACTTAACATTGGTGTTCAATTAATTAATTAGCAATTGATATATGCTTGTATAGTACTTGTATTGATAATATCACTTTCCCCCTTGTTCCCCATGCTGCTTTACTAAAATGGAGTAGTGAGTGGCTTAGTGGGTCGCACCTCCCTTGATTTGCTGTCTAATTAGGAAGTAGTTAGCATGAAGTTTATTTTTTTTGGGTAAGCTATTGATTGGTCGATAGAATCTTGACATGTATTAACTCTATCCATGTGTGTAGTATTCTACCTACCATTGACCATCTTTAAAAAAAATAAATTTAAATGCTAACTTAGGATCATTATGTGAATATTTTTGGGAAAAGGAAGCACCACTAATTAGTACTCCTAATTACCACTTTCTACAAAACTTATATCTATATATCTATACACATAACAAGTCAAAAGAAGATAAATTAATTTGATTAGTCAATATAAAGATAATTAATTTGGTCATTAATTTATAATTTTTAAAAATTATATAATAATAAATGTTCAAATATAATAAACATATTCAATTAACATGTATATACATGCACCCCAGCTAATTATTTATCATATATACAACCACCCATTATCATTTACAAAAAAAAACATTATCATTAATTAATTGAATTTTTTTCTATGATCACTTTAAATATACTCGAAAAAGAATGTACGTTATATTAGTTTATGAATATCAATAGATGTCTAAATTATTACATTTTCATCAACCACAATTCCGTATTCAATTACTAACATTTATAAAAATCAAGAAACTAATAATTATTTAGAGTCCTAACTAAAGTAATTGTACACTACATTCAATTATTTATCTTAGTATTCATCGGAATAAACCTACAATATATAATTCAATTATTTATCTAGCTAGATAAAAATTTAATAAATCAATATTATTTTCTCAAAATTCTAATATATCATATTTATACTAAGAATAAACAAACCTTTGCGCATCCGGTCGAAGTTCGCACAATTTAAATATATATAATAATAACAATAATATTAATAATTTAAATAACTCGTATCTTGTATATACAGTAGGATAATTATTGATCACTAACCTAAAAAAGGTTCAAAATCATATTAACATAGTACGGACAAAAGTTAGTACTTTTTTTTTTCACACAAACATTCTTGCCTTTTTAGCTTTTGGTAATGAATGAAATGGATTTAAAAGAGAAGTAGAAGAAAGAAATGACAAGAAAAAACAAGAGGTTAGCTTATTAATTGTTCTATAATTTTTAGGTTATTTTATTATGGACTTATCATGTTATTATTGTGTTTATAAAATAAATAAAAATAAAAACATAATTATTACATTTAAAATGGTATTTTACTTTTATATTAATTTTGTTATGTTCATAATATAAATGGTTTAATAGAGATTATAAAACAGAAAGCCTTCCGTTTGCAGATGATCGTGTTTTTCTGCTTAAAAATGAACTTATTTTCATTCAAATAAGCTCATTTTTAAGCAGAAAATTGTGACATAAACAATGATCAAGCTTGTTAATCATTTGTTTCCTTGTTTAATCATTTAAAAACTCAATAACAATTAAATTGAAGAAAAAACTAACATTTTTGCTACATTTTAAAATTCAATAACACACGGTTACACATTCGGTCATTAAATAATGCAAGGAAGATGAAACATCAGTGATCAGTGACCCCATTTTTAATATTTATTTTTATTATTTTTCAATTTTTTTCCTGAAAAAGGAGCTTTAGCTTTGGCCCCCTTAGATTTGGATTTGGCTTGTTTTAGATTTCAAAGGACTTATTTGCTTCTTAAAAAGTTACGGGAAAGTTTGGTGCTCAATTTGCAATTGTCTTTGCACCGGCGAACAAAAGTTAAAAGTTATCGGATAGAAATATAATATAGAGAACTCATGTTTCTATATGTATTTTTTAATATTTTTAGATGATTATCTCGTATGGATATAAAGTGGGTCTCATCTTTATGTGAGAAGAAACTATGTGAAAATATTAAGGCTAAACTATAGGCCATATTCCACTTCGGTGATCCACCTTTCAATTTTATCTCCAATTACATTCAACTGGGTCTGCCACATCATAAATTGATGATATGACTGTTTAAGTAGGATATAGTTAAGCTGATGTGTAATAAAAAAATAATTTTTTAATTTTTGATTGAACATTTATGATATATTAAAGGTTAGAATTGTCAAATAACTTTTTATCAATTCATAACCACCACCATAGCCGCCATAGCCACCACCACCATTCTCTTCTGCAAATCCACGTGACGAAATGGATTTGACCCAGAACTCGAACCAGAAGCAATCTCGTTTCCAACCTCACCGCCACTGCCGATCTGCAATCCCCAGCACCGCCAACATCTGCAACTGCCGATCCGAAAGCCCTAATTTTCTTGACAGCTCTGCTCTCAACGCCTCTGATGGATATGTTTCCACTAACAAAAAAACCCAAAACTCAAGAGATCACATAGATCCCAGCAGAAAATTGCAAATCTAAAAATTACATCATTCACCTTGGCCGCAGAGATCACATAGATCACAGAAGATTTATACTTTCTCTCTACTTTTATCTCACTCACAGAGATCACAGCAGCAACAATGACCACAGCGATGGTTCTAAACCCAAAGTCCATCTCAGACCCACCACCAACCCGCCTAGACCTACACATCTCCTCTGAATCATCTCCTTCCTCCACTAACGAAGACGATCCAACACAGTCGATCTTAACCAAGCGATAGATTCGTGATTTGAAAACCCGACCTATCCGTATCTCCGGTCAACGACGACATAAACGAAGTCGCAGACGACACCACCGTCAACGCGACCGGAGTGGGACAATAAATTCGAGACCCATTAGACATCATTTTATTCTCCACCGTCTGATGGTGGTGGTGGACGATTCGTGAGTCTGGGTTTCCGGCCGTTGTTGATGCTGTTGGTGGTGGACGATTGGGCCTCTTCTGAACCGTGCGTTACACCTCTGTTGTTCACTGCCATATCTGTTACAGCTCTGTAATCGGTATTGCCGGAATCCATGGAGGTTGAGGAAGAAGATGTTGTCTTTTCCATATATGAAGAAGGATTTATTTTTTTTGTTGGTGTTGAAAACAGATAATTTCATGAAGAACATGAGATAATATGTTTGTTTTATATTAATTAGAAATGTTAATTTAGGTTTTTGACCGTTTTGCCCTCACGTTAGCAATTTCTGACGTGGCTTGTTCAATTTGGTCCAATTGAAAAAAATTGATAGTTTAATCATCTAATTGACAAAATTAAAAGGTGAATCACCGAATATATTTAAGCCAAATATTAAAAACACATATGAAAATAGTGTTCCCCTCTAATCTACTCCTCCCGTTCTCAAAATATGTCCCAAGTAAAAAAAAAATTATATAAATTAAGAAAAGTAAGGTAAAAAAAAGAGAAAAATTAATTTCAAATTTAACTTTAGTGGCTTTACAAGATACATAAAGTAATATGTTTTAGGAGATGTTTGATAAAAATTGAATTAATCTGAATCTAAATAAAAGAAGTTGTTTGATAATTAACATGTCTGAAACATCTGAATAACATAATTTTATTATTTTACCTCTCTGAAAAAATTCAAAGTTGTTGTAAATTTATTTAATATTACTTAATATAATAGTTAATATTTTTTTTACTTTATTTAATTTTATTTCATTCACCATTCAATCAAAAAAATTCGACTTAGTCATTCAAATTTCAATCATCTGACCGATTAAGCCATTCAGACGATTTTTTTCCAAAATAAACGCACTTAATAACTTAACGATTCAACCATTTAGATATATTCGGTCCTAAACAAACAATCCCTTATTCTTTAATACTAATGAATCCCATCAAATGACAAACTTATCCTTACTTTTTATACCTTAAGCCATCATTTTGTGTACAAAGAAAATCTATTATATATACTAAATTATAGTACATGACACAATAAATTGACATATGTCATTCTACAAAATTGACACATGTCCATCTTAATTAATGCTTATTATCCCCCTTCACAAAAATACCCTTGACAATTACTTTGATATATATACTGGTCACCTTATTTTATGGATATTATCAACAGCCACGTTATTTTAGGATCCATTAATTAGATAACTCTCTTAGGCAACAACCAGATTGAATCAATTTAAACACGATAGGGCCAACTTGCTTTTTATGAAAAATTAGTTTTAATTATTTGAAAAGTAAATTTCCTTTAATATTAAACTTTTATTTATTTTACCTACTTTTCATAGTTCCATGCAATTAAAAATTACTTCCATATTCATTTTAAAACTTCAATCTATTAACTTCCAAAAATTCTTCCAATTATTTGAACCACGCTAATCTATTATCTATTATATATATTAAATCACAGTACATGACACCATATATTGACAAATGTATTTATACAAATTTAACACTTGTCCATCTTAAATAATTTTAATTATGTCTCAATTATCTTAATTATATCCTATCCTTTTTAAATTATGGAAAAATAATAACAAACCAATTATCTTAATTATATCCTATCATTTTTTAAATTATGGATAAATAATAACAAACCAATTATCTTAATTATATCATATATTTTTTTAAATTATGGATAAATAATAACAAACCAAGTAGAATTTAATCTCTTGATAACTAATGAGCACAATTGTATATGGATAAAACTTCCTAACTGAATTAGAGTTTGAAATAATGTTAATGATCATCTGACCTAATCTTCCATGCATATACATACATATATATACGTATAATATATATACGTATATTAATCAGGCTAATTATTTATTCTCATAAGTGAATAGCAACCATGGCTTCTTCTTCTTTCACGGTCAATTTTCATCTTCTTTTCCGTTTTGTCTCTCTGTCTTTCTTCTTCTTATGCCATTTACGTTTCGCACGATGGAAGAGCCATTATATACACACATGATTACTTACAGGTTATAACTATATACAGGAGTGTGAAACATAACCCAGAAGCGGGTGTAATTATTTCATTGGTTTGTCTATTTTCTAATTTTTTAGATATTATGTGCTAAAATTTGAGATTATTGCATTTGCATTTAGTTGCTGATATGCGGAATAATGTTTGCAATTGATTTGATTGATCTGATATTTGTGGTGTCAATCGTGTTTAATTGAAAATTTTGGTGGGTTTTCGATTGGAAAATTTTGGTGGGTTTTCGACATGTAGAATTTTGGTTCTAATCCACACTCTCGAGTCCCATGTACAAATTTACTTTTTAATTGTTGCCTTTATTTAGTACAAATTTACTCTTTTAGACTTATTCGTTTTAAATGTGTTATGGTCTTTTTTTTACTTATCTCTAATCTGATTATACTATTTGATCATCGCACAATAATATACTATTTTTTTTATATTTTAATTTATTAATTGTACTCACATATTTATTATTAAAACTTTGAATAATTCGTTACAGGGGTTTGTATCTAGTTATACCCTAAGTCAGCCTTTTAAGAATAGAGGGAATATATTATAAAGTGGCCCTAGGCTTGGTGTAACCCTATCATATAATTTTTTCTCTCTTGTGTACTTATAATTTTAGTTATTTTTTTATTTAGTCCTTTAAGTTTATAAAATTTATATTTTACCCCCAATACTTTACACAAGTAACGTGTGTGGGGGAGTGGTTAACATAAGTTAACTTTGGTCAATTAATCAATACAATATCGATATGCAGACCAGAAAAATGTGATATCTCTCTACGTGTCAACACTGTATTGGTCAATTAATCAACTTACCATTAAGTTAACAACTTCACGGTAATCGAATCTCGTGTTTGACTGTTGATTTGAGATTAGAGTATTTCCAGTAAGGTAGACTATACCATAGACTATATTCGGTTTATACGACATCAATCTTTCGAATAAGTGAACTATCCCATGAATTATAATATTAAAAAAGTATATTATATTTAATGAATTATAATTCACCCGATTATTTTTCCACACTCTCATTTAAATATATTTAAAATTATAGTCTACCCCCATCTAATTTCTTGATATAGTTTATCAACTTCATGAGAAAAATTCATGGATTAAATTTAGTCCTATCGATAGGGACTATATTTGATCTATATTTAATCTAGGATTAGATTATATCTACCACCTGCTGGAGATGTTTTAAGAGACCCTCGTGCCTCTGCCTCAGATCAGTTACTTGTGTACTTGAGTAAAATAAAGGAAAGAGGGAGAGAGTAAAGTGCTGTGTGGCCACTCTAAACCGACAGAACAAGTACACCAATACCCAAATGTAAAATACAACTGCTGCTACTACTACTTTCCTCTTCTGCATTCTGTGCTCTGTTCTGCTCTACAACTTCTCTATGCTCTGTTTTGCTGCTGTTGTCTGTAGATATAATAGATACAAATACACCAAAATCTAAAAATCCCTCATCTTATTTTCGTCACATTCTCCTTCAATTCCCATAATTCCATACAAATAGCAGCCCTATTTGGTAACCGCCCCTGATTCCCACTCTTCTTTCCAATCACAAGAATCCCATCATGTCTTTCAAATCCAAGTAACTATTTTTCTCTCTATCTGGATCTTATTTATATTTTTGCCTTTTCTCTTGATTTTCTATTTGGGTCAGATTTTTCACATTTTCTGGGTCGGATCTTATTTCTCTGATTTGTGTCAAAGCTGTAGTCTTTCTGTTGTGTGTATATTGTGTGTGTGTGTGTTATTTGGGGATTTTGTTAGATATGGGTTTGAATTGATTGTTTTCCTTTCTAAATGTTGATCCTGCTAAAAAAAATGGGAACTTTAACTGGGGTTTTGGACTTTGATGGTGTGGATCTGATTTTGACTTATATTGGACTCAATTTCAGGTGTAATTTATTGTTTATATAATTTTCAGTCTATAATTAGTACTTAGTAGCTTTTTCTATTTTTGGTGCAATATTCCTGCTATAAAGTTTCAATCTTTGGCCTTAATTCAACTTTATCTGTTTATAGTTTTTGCTTTAATTACATGTGTTTTGTCTTTAGATCTTGCATTATTTTATTGAAATTGAGTTTTATTTTGCAAATTGCAATGCTATGAAATGACAGAATGAAATTGGACAAAAACTACTTTTTCTTAAACTCATATTGGACTCAGTTTCAGGTGTAATTTTTAGTATATAGTTTTCACTCTATAATTAGTTCTAAAATTGCTTTATCTTTTTTGGTGCAAAATTCCTGCTAAAGTTTCCATCTTTGGACTTGATTCAATTTTATATGTTTATAGCTTTTGCTTTAATTACATGGGTTGTGTATATAGATCTTGCATTGTTTGATTGAAATGGAGTTCTATTTAACAGATTGAACTTGGACAAATCTACTTTATCTGAAACTCCCAACAATAAAGCATCACCAGCAACTCCCATTAACAAATCATCAATAGGAACAACTCCTAGGGTTAGTAAACTTAGCCGGGGAGTTGCTAAATCTGAGACTGATTCGCCCTCTGCCCTGCAAGCTTCTCGCCTCTCGGTAGATCGCTCCCCAAGACCAATTACTTCGAAGCCCTTGGTAGATCGCCGATCCCCAAAGCTCAGCACTACACCTGATGTAAGTTTCAGCTATCCCCTTTTACTTTTTTGACTGTATATTTCACACATTGCCCTGCATGTTGTGGATATTGGATTAGGAAATACAATTTCTTTTTGTGCTATTAATGAGATTATATTTTGCAGTACAATAAAATCAGCTAAGATCATTTTAGGGTGAACAAGTTTTTATTGAAGGATTTTATTTTAAGTCGAATAGAGTGTAATGGGCTCATTAAATCTTGTAAAATTAATGTGTTTATGATCGGCATTGCACTTTTTGGCTTTGGATTTTCAGAAACAACCAACTCGGGTCTTGAAGGGATCAGAATTACAGGCTCAACTAAACCTTGTTCAGGAAGACCTTAAGAAGGTAAAGGAGGAGTTAGCCTTGGTTGAGAAAGAGAAAGCTCAAGCGATTGATGAATTGAAAGAAGCGCAGAGGGTAGCAGAGGAAGCTAATGGGAAACTCGCGGAGGCATTGGTCGCTCAAAAGCGAGATGAAGAGGACTCTGAGCTCGAGAAGTTTCGTGCTGTTGAGATGGAGCAGGCCGGCATTGAGGCGACTCAGAAGAAGGAAGAAGAGTGGCAGAAGGAGATTGAAGATGTGAGGAACCAACATGCGTTGGATGTTTCTGCTCTTCTGATTGCCACTCAAGAGCTCCAAAAGGTGAAGCAAGAACTAACCATGACTTGTGATGCAAAAAATCAGGCGCTTACCCATGCTGATGACGCAACTAAGATTGCTGAGATTCATGTGGAGAAGGTTGAGATGCTGTCGGCTGAATTGGTACGGTTGAAGGCCATGCTCAATTCCAGGATTGAAACTGAGGCTAACGATACTAATAAAATGGTCTTGGAGCTCAGTTCAGAGGTAGAGACTTTGAAACAAGAACTTGATAAAGCAAAAGGTTATGAAACGGAGGCTAACAAGCACAGCAAAATGGTCTTGGAGCTCAATTCAGAGGTAGACACGTTGAAACAAGAACTTGAGAAAGCAAAAGATTATGAAACAGAGGCTAACAAGTACAGTGAAATGGTCTTGGAGCTCAAATCAGAGGTAGAGACGTTAAAACAAGAAGTTGAGAAAGCAAACGATTATGAAACTGAGGCTAAGAACTACAGTGAAGTGGTGCTGGAGCTCAAATCGGGGGTAGAGACGTTGAAACAGGAACTTGAGAAAGCAAAAGATTATGAAACGGAGGCGAACAAGAACAGCAAAATGGTGTTGGAGCTCAAATCAGAGGTAGAGACGTTGAAACAAGATCTTGAGAAAGCAGAAGATTTGGAGGAGAGGCTAGAGGAAAATGAAGCTTCCCTAGAGCAACTGAACGTTGAGCTGGAGGCTGCAAAAATGGCTGAATCTTTTGCACATAATCTAGTGGAAGAGTGGCAAAAGAGGGTTGAAGAATTAGAGGCTCATGCTCAGCAAGCAAATCGTTTGGAGAGATCTGCATCAGAATCTTTGGAATCGATAATGAAACAACTCGAGGGAAGTAATGATTTGTTGCAGGATGCAGAATCGGAAATTGCTTCTCTTAAAGAAAAGGTGGGGTTACTGGAAATGTCGATAGGATCCCAGAGAGGCGATCTTGAGGTATCAGAGCGTATTCTAAATATGGCCAAGAAAGAAGCTTCTGAATTGGCAAAGCAGGTCGAATCTCTAAAGTCTGAGCTTGATATGGTGAATGACGAGAAAACCCAGGCATTGAACAATGAGAAGCTTGCAGCTGACAGTGTTCAAACGCTGTTAGAAGAGAAAAACAAACTCATAAATGAGTTGCAAACTTCAAAAGCAGAAGAAGAGAAACGTAAGAAAGCAATGGAAAGTTTAGCTTCAGCATTACATGAAGTTTCTTCAGAAGCAAGAGAGGCTAAAGAAAAGCTATTATCTAGTCAAGATGAGCTTGAAAATTACGAAACCCAAATAGAAAATCTGAAGCTGGTTTTGAAAGCGTCAAATGAGAAATACGAGGGCATGCTTGATGATGCAAAACACGAGATTGATATTCTCACTAATTTGATCGAACAATCTAAGCATGATCACCGGAATACCAAGGCTAAATGGGAGGAAAAAGAGCTCCATTTAATGGATTGTGTTAACAAATCTGAAGAAGAGAACTTGTCTATGGCAAAAGAAGTGAGCCGACTGGTTAAGTCACTTAAAGAAGCCGAGGAAGATGCTCGTGCCACAAAGGAGGAAGAAGTTCTGCTGAAGAGTACCTTAAAGGAAGCTGAATCTGAGGTGAATTATCTGAAGGAAGTTCTTGGGGAAGCAAAAGCTGAGAGCATGAGATTGAAGGAGAGTTTACTGGACAAAGAAAATGAATTGCAGAGTATTATTCAAGAGAACGAGGAGATTAAAACTAAAGAATCTGCTTCTCTAAAGAAGGTTGATGAATTGTCAAAGTTGCTAGAAGAAGCAATGACCAGAAAACAAGCTGAGGAAAATGGCGAGCTTACAGACAGTGAAAAAGATTACGATATGCTCCCTAAGGTAGTAGAGTTCTCCGAACAAAATGGACGCAGAAAGGAAGAAAATTCCAAATTGGAGCAGCCAGATCAGCATTTTAAAGAGCATGTAAAAGAAATTCCTTTGGAGGAGAGCAATGTCTTGCATGCGGGGGCTGTTGAAACTGGTACTGAAGTTTGGAATTCAAACGGAAAGCCCAAAGGGAACGAGAACAAAGAAAAGGAAGATGATGATTCAGTAGAAGTTGAATTTAAGATGTGGGAAAGCTGCAAGATTGAAGATAAAGAATTCTCCCAAGATAGAGAGCCGGAGAAGGAATCTGTTGATGAACTAGACTCAAATACAGAGGGTAACGAGAACTTTGACCAGATAAATGGATTGTCTTTTACAGAAAACCTAGAGAATGGCGGCACTTCTCCAACAAAGGAACAAAGTCAGAAGAAGAAGAGGGCTTTGCTCGGCAAGTTTGGAAGCTTTATGAAAAAGAAGGGTTCTAGCAACAAGCAGAAGTAAAGAATCAGATGAGTCTTGGCTGTATATTGTGGGTTCTATTTTGCTACTAAATGTGTTTACTTCAATGCTTTCCAATTCTTATTTTCAGAATAGGGGATAAATTTACTGAAAGGCTTGTATCATCTTTAGATTTTCATTTTGTTATTGTTTTTACTATTCCCAGAAGGAATATCATGTACGTATGTTACTATGTGGTGGAAATATATATTTTCTTTTCTTTTCCTTTTCCTTTTCATATATATATATATATTTTTCTTTTCCTTGTGTAAAAGTTCATGGAAAGGGGTATATGAACAATGTATATATATATATATATATATACTTTTCTTACAGAGAGTGATTTTCCTTACGATGTAAAAGTTCATGGAAACTCTACGGGAAGGAATATTGAATTCACAATGTGACTTTTTTTTCTAGACTGAAAATTTCTTTTCCTTTTCCATGCTACCTCCATATTCCCTATATATATATATATATATATATACCTATTTCTGTATATTCTGTAGTGGCAAATACTGATGGAGTCTGTTGGTGTTTTTATTGAACTTGGTTGCTGCAAGTGAAGGTGTTGCAAGTTTTTCAGTGTTCCCAAAGAAGTCTATGCATAACCATCAAGATTCTTCCTTTTCAAACTATAGCCTTGTGTTCTTTAGTTAGAGCAGCCTCACATGCATCTACAAGCTTGACATTTTAAACAGGAGATGCATAAATAATGAATGTTATGGCATTTCATCATTTCCATTAATTGCTGTTTTTACATTTCACTATTTTATCAATCCCAACTCATTGTATTAAATACAAGAAACACATAAGTTTGTGTGTGAAACACTCACTTTTAACACAACACATATATATATATATATATATATACTCTCCTCGTATGTCCTAAGTATATTTTTCACACATTAAGAAAAGTAAAATAGAGAAAATAGAGTACAAAAAATTCCAAATTTATCATTACTGACCCTACAAGATTATATAAAGTGATGAATATTTCTTTCTTTTAAGGGAATAGGATGGAAAAGTTCTTCCTTCCAAAATGTTTAGAAAGAAAAACTTTTTATTCTCATTGCTTTCCTTCCCTTCCCTCCAAATTAAAACTCTCAAACAGGCTGTTACATCATCCAGAGCAGTAAGGGAGTATAACTTATGGGCTAACATCTTTCATTTGCTGGCATCTCGTTTCACTAGTTAGCTCTACCACTAATGTGGTAGAGGGGAAATTAAGTATGATATAAACTTATATCATACAATAATTTGATATAACTTTTTTCTGTTTTGATTTATGTAATGAGTTGATTGATAATGGTTCATTGCTATTTTCTATTTGGTTTTAAGATTAATTCCCAAAAAAAACAGTTATTTGATTTATTTTCTGATATAATTGATTTTTATTGAGGGCAAAAATTTATTACATGATAATTTGTGCGAGTTATTGATAGTTTTTTCTCATTAAAACAATAATTGATATATTTTTGTTATTCCACATAATTTGATCATATAATAGATTATCACATTAGTATGCATGTTTGGTTTGAATTTTAATGTTCAAACCAAGGTTTTTGGACTCACAATAGAATCGAAAAATTAAATCGGTGGTCAAATTATTATTATTGATTGTTAATATATAAAAATATATACTCCTTTGTTTCTTAATATAAATCGTTTTAGATAAATAGTTTTGTTCCTTAATAATCGAATTTCAAATATATATTAAAAAATCTCTTTATTCCAATACAAGGGTAATATAGACAATTGATATTATAATTAATGTTTACCCTAAAACGAATCATATATTAAGGCGGAGGAATATTATTAATAATTAATAATATCATCCATTTAATAACTTCATGCATAAGAATTAAGAAAGTCATTTAATATTATTATTTAAAAATTAAATTTTGTATAAAATTCCATGACTATCCCTATATGGGAAGTTGAAAAACTATTAATAGTAGAAAATTTATTAGAACAATGAAAGAAAATTTAAGAGTAATATTGGAAAATAAATGTAGTAATTTATTTTCTTAGAAAATTGTAAATGACAATAAATTGAAACACAAATTTTCTTCTAAAAAATTAATTATTATGAAATGGAGGTAGTAAGATTTTTCAAAATCTAGTTTTTTAAGAATTAAAACATAATAAAATTGAGTTACAATATTACTAAAATATAAAAATTTGTATAAAAATTAGTATTAAAAAATATTAAAAATCGGTTCATTGGTCAATTAACCGGTGGTCAGATTAAAGTTTAATAACCTTGGTTTAGTTTTTTCAATTCCTTAAACCGGTAGGAACCGTTGTCGTGGTTTTAATTGATTCGCAATTTTAGTGTTTGGGTTTCAATTTGTTTTTGTTGCTCAGCTCACATACCGCGCAGCATTTCTTCCCCTGATCGATGAACAGACCGAGAAATCAAACACAAGTTCATAATTTTACAGGAAACTTTTGAAATTGATCCGAGATAGATCAAAATCAGCAGATACATATTATAAATTACAAAGCAAAACAGTATGTGGGTGGAGTTGATTTGTGGTCTCGTAATTTACAGATTAGTCCGTCGTTTCTTATTTGATGATGCAGAAGACATTTTCCAGGTCGAATCTTCCGATTCCACTGCACTTTTCGCTGTCGCCGATAGGTAATTTGTTCATTCATTATATTTTTTAAATTTAAAACAATACCTAGATTTTCTGTTTGTTAGGATACTTCAAACGTTTGATGGGATTTTTCTACATTTTCAGCTAAGTTTGTGATTGGAATTTGGAATTCGTATTTTTTTGGATTTTTTTACTCAGATTCAGTAACCGTAACTGGATATAATATATATATAAATTAACTTTTATTGGCCGTAGGCTTGAAAAGCTTTATGGGGGAAAGGCTTATGTTGGGCTTCGCATTCCAGATGCTGATACGGGTTCCCGGCAAAATATTGATATAGTTCTTGTCACCAAAGGGTATTTGGATTTTCCATTATCTCAATTTCAGTACCTGGGAATGCTGAACGACTTGATTTTTACAAATGTGGCATAATTTTCAGGGAGGCAGTTGTTATTTCCGTTAAGAATTTATCAGGGTTTGTGTCGATTGAAGCGGACGGAACTTGGGTTTGCAATGGTGGAAGTAAGCTCAAAACAGAGCGACATCCTAATCCGGTACGTGTTTTTTGTAATATTTTTATGGTCCAGTTATGCAGTGAATCTGTATATTACTTTTAGCACGTTTGTAGTAAGCTTGTTGCTGTTCCTTACACCAGTGATAGCAAAGACTGTTGTTAGGAACCAGATGAGTTCCTAACAAAGGAGAGGGGATAAAATTGAAGAGTTTTTTTTATTGGGGGGGGGGAAATGATAGAGATCGATCTGTGAGACGTCATGGTGGTTGATTGACTATTTAGTTATTTATTTATCAGTCGTCTATTTATTTAGTTTGTTGGACTTCTTATTTATTGATTTATTTCCCAATTATTAATGGATTTATGGTTATTAGAGTTTATTTTCTTATAAATATGCTTGTAAGTTTGTCAGACTTTTGACACTTTGATATTGAAATTATTCTAATTATTAGTTGCCATCAATATTTTTACTCGCGGTTGGAAAACCCTAGGGGTAGTGGGTAGTGATTCTCGTGCGGTTGAATCACCCTAGTTCTTTTATTTAATTCTGTTTGTTGATTTTGCCCTTTTCAATTAATTATCTGTTCAACAATTTTCGTCCTAGTACCAGAGCTTAAGGTTTCTCTATCAATTTCTTATTTTTTTGGGAGATCTTGGGTTTTCAAAAAAAAAAAAGAAGTACTCTTCATCGGAGTATTATTTATTGCGATTCACTGTTTAAAAAAAATGATGATGCTTGTTTCTTCCATTGTTGTTACTGCTGTCCTCATATGTTAAACTGCTGCAACCTCCTTTGTTTCTTCTCATGAGAAGGCTTGGTAACCCTAATCTTATTTGTACGTTGCCAAAATTACAATTTGCTCCCCCATAGTTTCCTCTTATATTTAAGTCTTAGTTTATAGTTTATAAACTTTTCACGTATGCCCTTTTATCCTTTTAAATCGACCCTACACTTTCTGCATTTATACTTTAGCCCTATTTTTAGTACAATCCCTATTTTATATTAAATATCTGCTAGGTCCAAAAAAAAAGAAAAAAGAGTAAAAATTTCATTTTTGAATAGTAGGATTTTAAATACTTAGTGACTTGAATTCCCTTCGTTCATTAGTACTAAAATTTCTGAAAGCTTATTTTGGATTTATTATTCTAAATTGCATATTATCCCATTTAGTTGCCTATTATTCGATTATTATTATTAACTTTTGAGATTGCGATTGCATAGGCTTAGATTTATAATTTTAATTTGCTTCAATTAAATTTCTATATTATCTCAACTTTGCACTTGCATTTGCATCATGACTACACGTAATCAAACCGCTTTAGAGGAAATTCAGGACTAATTAGCTGCTATAGTTGCACAACTGGGTCAAATGAATGATAGGATTACACAAATTTAGCAAAGACAACCTGTAGTGGAACATCAAGGGAATAATGGTAATGTCGAAAACCCACTTGTTAGACACCAAGAACAACCTAGGCATGATCTTTATGATGATGACTATAGGAAAGTCAAGATAGATGTGCCAGAGTTTGACGATAGATTTAATTCCAATGCATTCCTTGATTGATTGTCTAGTATGGAGAAATATTTTGACTGGTATAAGATGTCTGGGATAGGAGGGTGTGGTTAGCCAAAATGAAATTTGTGAAATTGGCCAGTTTATTTTGGTCGGGTGTAGAGAGAGACCTAGAGCGTCTAGGTGAGCCACCTATCAGGCATTAGGGAGAAATGAAAACTCGCCTAAAGCAATATTATTTACCCATAGGACATACATATGGATTAATGGAGCACTATGATAATTTTCGTCAGGGTAATAATGTTTGTTGTTGATTATTATGTCTGTTGATTTAGGGAGTTGACTCAAAGATGTAAGATCAGTGAGTGTGATAAATTGACCATTATGAAATTCAAAAATGGGTTACCACCTGAATTTCAATCATATATCACCAATAGCTTTACTACCCTAGATGACCAGTCCTCTAGATAATGAGTAATTGAATATAGGTTACAGGGTCTTGCTAGGAGAGTCACTTCTTACTTACTCAAGGGCTGACTTCAAAGTGGCGAAATTTCTCGGTTGAGTAGTAACCTTTTCCCACTTCTCAGGCATCCTCTAGAGCTAGTAACATTGTAGAAGGGCCATCTCGTGACAAAAGGAAAGAGTGTAGCCACACCCAACTCTCAGTCTATTAACCAGGAGAAGTGTTTTACGTGTTAGGGAATAGGGCACAAGTCTTTTGAGTGCCCCGACCACACTCGTCAGTTGGTAGCCGTAGTAGAGGGAACCTCAAGAGAGGAGGATATTGTTGGAGATGGAGTCTAGGGTGAGTATGATTCACAGGATGAGGAGGCTGATAAGCACTTAGAGGAAATGTAATCGCGCATAGTTAGGTCACGTCGCCAAGGCAGAGCCGCAAGATGAGTTGACCGCCAAGATGCCTAAAAGCGACAAGGCGCCGCCGTACAGCGTCCGTATGACGACAATTTGTAAACAATGTGTACTTTATACATTATTTATTTTACTTCAAAAGTATATTGCACAATAAAATTTTATATACACTAAAACTCAAAACATAATAACTAACACTATGACCACTCTCTACTATATCTAGTTATAGCTCAAGCAAAGTCATCAACTATGAAGTTATTTCCGTCTCTCTCATGAGCATCATTCTCATTCAAAGGAGTAGGGTCATGGGTTGAGTTACTTGGGTAATTAGAAAAATCTATTGGTTATGATGAGTCATGGTAAAAAATGACTTGATCACTTAATTTGGATCCGCTACCAATGCATGAACCTTGACGGCTTAGCATCCAAGGCGTTGTTTTGCCCTTGTCCAACTCCAAGACGTCTAGTCGTCGCCTAGGCGATGCCATGACAAATATGGTCATGAAGTGCGTTTTCACGAGTCTTAGGAGAGAGGATGATTAGAGGAGAACCACCATATTTCAGACTTGCAACAAAGTAGGTGGTGTCTCTTCTAAATTGATCATCGATTGGGGTAATTGCTTAAATGTGATTGCTGAGTCCACCTTACCACATATGGTGAAAGCGCGAACCACATCCCCAACCTTATAGCGTTGTCTTGGTCAACAAGGTATCCATCCATGTGTCAAGAAGATGTCTAGTTTCGATCCACCTTCAAGGCTATGAGGAGAGTATTTGGTGTGATGTCCTTTTTATGGATGTTGCACATATTCTACTAGGGCGACCTTGGCTATATGAGCGGGATGTGACTCATTATGGGAGGACGAACACATTTGTTTACACACAAGGGGTACAAAATATCAATAGCATCTGTGAGACCCCAAGTGTCGTTCAAGAGTCAACCAAAGGAAACTAGCTTCCTACCCAACAAACCAAATCACTCCATATTCTTAATAGAAATGAGTTTGAGCGGAGTGTGTTGGAGGAGAAGGTGGTTGTTGCAGGACGAGGCCGTGAAAGTTGGTTGGAACAATATAAGAGGCTTTGGAAGCCCATGGAATAGAAGTTTTATTTTAATTAGTTTCTTTTATTTGCAGTTATGTTATTTAATTTGTGGTATCTTATTAGAGTCCAATTTAGGTTAAGAAAGTTGTCTAGGAGTATTATAGATAGTGTTGTACTTCATTATTTTGGTACATTGAATAATTAGAATTGATTGATTTTTGTGTGAGATTATCTGTGTGATATTTATCCTTCATCCCAAAACCCCCGTATTCATCATTTTGGTATCAAAGCCCAACCCCAAACCACCTTCTGCCACCCATACCTCTGTCCCAAAATCATTGTCCAATCATCATCATCATAAAAAAAATTGCCAGCCAAACGAAGCCTTATCCAAACCCTAAATCATCTCCCAAACCCAAAACGTAACATCACATCATCGCGTACAACGTACTATCATCGTTAACCTTCATAACCCCAAATTTCAGCGTCCATCCAAATCAAGGAACCCTAGATTGTCGCCCACCTTTTCTGTTTCAAAACAGACCAACAAAAAGAACGGTAAGAAAAGAGAGAGGAAACGTAGTAAAGGAAAGAGGAGGAGAAGTAAACCAACAGCTAGAGTTGCTGCCGCCATTCTCTTCTTTGTAGAGTTCTTTAGCCTTTTCATCCCCAAGTTGTTGCTCCTTACCACATGTGACATGAAGACTCAAAATAGAATAAAGGAATCCAGAGATCAGATCCGGGAAATAATATTTCCTAGCAAATTATAGTTAGGTATCCCATAGTTTTTAGAGTTTTCTAGTTTAGTCCCCCAAGTTTTTTAAATTTTAAAATACCCCTGAAAATTTTATATAGCAGTCCCTATACTTTCATCGTCTTCAATTCCATCCCCTGAAGTTTCAGTTCAGACCCTGTTTCTTGAAATTTTTTGCACCCAAGTCCTTAGAAAAAAAGCTATATTTTTATTTGCTAGAACCATGGTAAATGTGGGAGAAATCAACGCCAAAGTTGATACTTATATGTTACAACAAGATGAGTGTCTCAAAAGGATTGAAGATTCAATCACAACACTTACTGCAAATGCGACAAATGTTTAAAATTCTATTATAGCCTTTACATTAAAAGTTGATATATTCACGGAACGCGTAAACAAGGGACAAGATGTTCATAAGAATTTTGAAGACCCCATCCCGAATCTTAATCATCTGAGAGTACAACATCATGACCCTAATCTACGAGTTAATAATCATGTTCCAGATCCTAGGATGAATGCAGTAGATAGAGGAGCAAAATTAAATGTTGGAGATTTCAATGGCGATAATGGTCCTGAAACATTCTTCGATTGGATTCACAACTTGAGCTTGGAGTTTTTTTTCGATGGTATGAATTATCTGATGAAAGAAAATTGTTCTTTGCTCAAGCGAAATTGAAAGGGACATCTCGTATTTGGTGGGATCAACATAAGCGAAATTTATATACAGCTGCGAGAAGATGGGAAGATAACCTGCATTGACACGACGTTTTGTACCTCCGGATTATAAGTAGCGAGCATATTTACAGTTAACTGAGTTGGTACAAGGAAGTAAATTTGTAGCAGAGTATACTTCAATGTTCTACAATTTGGTTATGCGGTTTGAATTTCCTTGAGTTGAAGAAGTTTTAATCTCTATGATCGTCGAGGATTGAATTTGAAAATTGCAGGTGGTGTAGCTTCAGGTAAACTCTTGCTCTTGGATGATGATGTTCAAGTTGCCACCCAAGTAGAGGATAATTTGAAAAGGAATTCTGTTGGGCCTCCAATACAAGTCCAAACTCGGAGCGAGTGTATTTTTATGGAGCATATTTTAAATAGGCCAGTGGAACGATCGTTAGCAAGCCCTTCAGCTACTAGCAGGCCTAATCGTACCCCAAGTTTTTCTAATGCTAGTAACAACCATGTCTAGGTGTTATAACTATCGTGGTTTTGGTCACACGTCTTTTGAGTGTCCTTCCCTGAAGATGAATGTCGTCTCTTCTCCCTTTAGACAACTTGCTATTGTTGACAAAGAGTGCGGGAAAACTGACTTAAACAAATAGGTTTGCAAGCCATTTGACGTCGAATATGAGCCCGATGAGCAAAATTTAGAAACTGTTGCTCATTTGGAAAGATGTTTAGGTATTCTTCGACCTTTACTTGTTACTCAAAAACATAAGAATTATCCTAAAATCCATCGTGGGCAAATTTTTCAAACGAGTCATATGTGCAGGACAAGTGTTTTCTCTTGTGATTGATACTGAGAGTTGTACGGATGTTATCTCTTAAGAAGCAGTTAAGAAACTTGGGTTAAAAAGTGAGCCTCACCCGGAGCTGTATGATGTTGCATGGGTTACCAATACAAAGTTGCGGGTTACTCAGAGGTGTTTGGTTATATTTTCCGTTGGTAAGCGTAAGGATACCATTATGTGTGATGTTCTACCCCTTAAGGTTTGTCACATTATCCGCATATGTGGCTATTAAATGCGTATGCAACATGTTGTTAAATCTTAATATCTATTCAATTATCAAAGACAATACTAAGTTCACTCTTACTTGTGCTATCGACATGCTTACTTTCAAGCTTGCAAAGAATTCCTTGTTGATCCAATGTGCTTATTCTTGTATTGAAGTTTTTGACTAGACGGGGTCGAGTTTTTCTCAGCGGGGGAGAACTGATGTGGGACGAGGCTGTAAAAGTTGGTTGGAACAATATAAGAGGCTTTGGAAGCCCATGGAATAGAAATTGTATTTTAATTAGTTTCTTTTATTTGCAGTTATCTTATTTAATTTGTGGTTATCTTATTAGAGTCCAATTTAGGTTAGGAAAGTTGTCTAGGAGTATTATAAATAGTGATGTACTTCATTATTTTGATATATTGAATAATTAGAATTGATTAATTTTTGTGTGAGATTATCTGTGAGATATTTATCCTTCGTCCCAAAACCTTCGTCCCCATCAATTGTGTATGTAGTAGTAGCTAGAGAGGGGAGAGATGTTCCTGAGGAGAGTACTAGAGAGATTCCCATTGATGTTAGATAAATTTTACATGAGTTTGCCGATGTTATGTCTAGTGAGTTGCCTGATGGGTTACCACCTCTTAGGGACATACATCATGCCATTGACCTTGTTCCGGTGTCTTCTTTACCAAACCTGCCACATTATAGGATGCATCCCACAGAGCAAATTGAGATGAGACAACAGATAAGTGAGTTGTTGAGGAAGGGATTTGTTAGAAAGAGTCTTAGCCCTTGTGCCGTTCCAACCTTATTCACCCCTAAGGCTGATGGGAGTTTGAGGATGTATTTTGATAGCCGAGTCACAAATAAGATTACTGTCAAGTATACGTTTCCAATACCTAGGCTTGATGACATGCTAGATATGATGATTAGGGCTCGTATTTTCTCCAAAATAGACCTGCGGAGTGGATACCATAAAATTCGTGTCCGAGAGGGAGATGAGTGGAAGACTGCCTTTAAGACACGGGACATATTTTATGAGTGGTTAGTCGGGATAAATGCTTTTTTAATCACTCTACTTTAGGCCAACATACAAATGAGTCACTAATTTTATTTTTTCTTACAGTCAACTCACTGAACTTTAGTTTTTTACAAACCGTTACAAAAACTGTCAAGTCTTTTGACTTTTAACGGAATTTGACACATAGGAGAGAGAAAGCTGACATGAAATTTTTATGCATGATGTAGCCATGCTTAAGTGGAAATGAACAAATTTTATGGAGAAAATGAAAGAAATTCTTTTAAAATAAAATATTAAAAAAAACTTGGTAAAACAAAATATAAAATACAATAACATAAATGAAAAAAATATTTAATTATTTTTATAATTAATATCAAATGAGTTTTTATGTAATTATTAGAAAATATAATAATTAAGGAAATTATAAACCATAAAAATTATAAATATTATTATTATTTGTATTATTATTATTATTATTATTGAAGGTCACGTTGGATTATTTTTACCACGTTAGCTTTTTTTTTTTTCAACTCAGCATTATGTGTCAAATTCCGTTAAAAGTCAAAGGACTTAATTGCTTTTGTAATGGTTTGTAAGAAAACTAAAGTTCAGTGAGTTGACTGTAAGAAAAAAAGGGTTTATTGACTCATTTGTAAGTTGACCTAAAGTAGAGTGACCAAAAAAACATTTATCTCGTGGGTAGTTTTACCTTTTGGCTCAACTAATGCACCCCAAACATTTATGAGAGAGTTATGAATCAAGTGCTACTTCCTTTCATATGCAAGTTTGTAGTGGTCTATTTTGATGACATATTCATTTATAGTAAAACCCGAAAGGAACACTTACTTAACTTGCGAGATATTCTAGTAGTTCTTCTACGTGGGAAACTCTATGTTAATTTGAAGAAGTGTTCTTTTGTTCAGGAGTTAAGTCATTTTCCTTGGGTTTGTGATCTCCAAAGAGGGGGTTTTTGCTGACCCCGAGAAAGTAAAGGCTATTATGAATGGTCTGAATCTTCTAATATTCACGAAGCTCGAACTACATTGTTTAGGAGGTTCATTATAGGATTTAATACCATTATGGCTCCCATCACTGATAATTTGAAAAAGGGAGAGTTCGTTTGGTCTAAATCGGCTACCAAAGCATTCGTGGAAATCAAGAATAAGTTAACACATGCACATGTCATCGTGCTACTAGACTTTAGTAAAGTGTTTGAGGTAGCATGCAACGCTTCAGGTGTAGGGATAGGAGTGCTTAGTCAGGATGGTCATTTGATAGCGTTCTTTAGTGATATATTGAAGGAGGCCTGACAAAAGTACTCTACCTATGATAGGGTGTTTTATGCTATAGTCCAAGCACTTGGGCATTGGCAACATTATTTGTTACATAGGGAGTTTATTCTTTATCTCGATCATCGTGCACTCCATTACACTTGGCTCTAAAAGAAGCTATGTCATCGACATGCTAGGTGGGTAGAGTTTATTCAGGTGTATTCTTTTGTCCTTAATCATTGCAAAGGGACAGAGAATATAGTTGTCGATGCGTTTTGTAGGGTGTATCATTTTCAACTCTTTGAGAGTGAAGGTTGTGGGATTTGAGTGCATTATCCAAGAGTACCCTACTTGTTGAGATTTTAGTGATATTTATGCTGCCCTACGGGATCTTTGTTCACCACCCTTTAGTGATTTTCGTATCCATGATGAGTATTTTATTAAGGGCACCCGCTTATGTATTCCTAGTACATCGATGTGTGAGTATTTATTGTGGAGTTACACGCAGGAGGTTTAGCTGGATACTTTGGTCGAGATAAGACCATTGTCATGGTTGAGGATAGGTTCTTTGACCTAGCCTCAAGAAGGATGTAGCTCTTGTTCGTGTTATTTGTCGATCGCTAAGGGTGGGAAGCGCGTGGGTTTGTACACTCCATTTCCGGTTCCCCATGCACCTTTCTTAGCATGGATTTTGTCGTTGGGTTACTGAGGACCCAAAGGGGTCGTGATTCAGTTTTTGTTGTAGTGGACCGTTTCACTAGGACGACGCATTTTATTTCTTACAGCAAAGTTGATAATGCCTCGCATATTGCTATGATTTTCTTTGGTGAGGTAGTGAGATTACGGGTTAACATTGACTATAGTTTCTGATAGAGATGCGAATTATGAGTTATTTTTGAAAAACTATCTGGAAGAAACTTAACACCACGCTTAAGTTTTCCGTTGCTTATCATCCACAAACTGATGGTCAGACTGAAGTTGTTAATTGGAGTCTAGGTGATTTGATACGTTGTCTTGTGGGGTGATCATGTGTCTACATGGGATAGGGTTTTACCTATGACTGAGTTTGCATATAATAGCTCAGTTAATCGTTCAACTTTTTCAGGCTTACACTGGTTATCAACCTAGGAAACCCGTTCATCTAGCTCCTCTTCCCACTGCATATAGGGCTAGTGAATTACATTTATGATTTGCATGCTGAGATAAGAAAGAAATTAATTTGAGCAATACAAATTACAAGTCTACTGCAGATGTTCATCGCAGATATCAAGAGTTTAATGAGAATGATTGAGTGATGCTGCGACACCGTGCCGAGAGATTACCTCCTGGCACATGGAAGAAAGTGCATGCTAAGAGGATGGGTACATTTCGAGTTCGAAAGAAGGTTAGTGTTAATGCATATGAGTTGAATCTTCCGAGTGATATGGTATTGATCATGTATTCATTGTGGAAGACCTAACTCCTTATCATGAGCCTTCTGATTCCGCCCCCTCTTCCACTTCTCCTACTTCTTCACCCACTTCGCCTACCCTTGCTAACCCTTATGAGTCTATACTTGTTCATCCTTTACCTGTTCCACCTGCACCTCCTATTGTTCCTACATAGCGGACAACAAAGGTTATTGAGGATGTTTTTGATAAGCGGGTTATGTCGACCAGATAGGGTGGTTATCGTCAGCTTTTGGTAAAGTGGCGCAACAGGCCTCTGGATGATTATACATGTATTGATGTTGAGGAGTTCCGTTGGCTTGATCTAGATCTTTTGGAGAGATATGAGGCTTTCACTTCGCCAGAGGCTTCGTTTTCGCAGTCGGGGAGAGTTGATAGGAATCGATCCGTGAGACGTCGTCGTCGTGGATGATTGGCTATTGAAATTATTCTGATTATTGGTTGTGATCAATATTTTTCCTCCTTACTGCGGTTGGAAAACCCTAGGGGTAGTGGTTCTCCTGCGATTGAATCACCTTTTTTCTTTTAATTCTCTTTGTTGGTTTTGCCTTTTGCAATTAATTATCTATTCAACAATTTCCGTCCTACATCAAGAGAAGGGACAAAAATAGAAATAGGGTAGAATGGAGGTGAGGAAGAGTTGCATCAATGTATAATTTTAAATCACCTAATGTCTGGTAGCAATTGTAGGTAGTTTAAACATCCCATTTTTGGTTATTTATAGAAAGAAGTTGTTCTGCTACTTCGTTAACGCAACTGCGATGTCAATTTGTTTACTAAGATGATCTTTCTGTTTCTCTTTCATTGTACAACCAAGCTTAGGAGATAGTAGGCATGGGGCCTTAATAAATTGGAGTTGGAATTTAACAGGAGTTGACTGATTGAGAGTAATTTTGTTATGGTGCTACTTGAAAATTTTATTACTTTCTCTTTTAACTTTTGAGTAAAAAGGAGTAGGTGCATTGTAACACTCCCTCTATCCAACTGTTATGTACCCATTTTTTGAATTTGAGTGGCTCGGATTTAAGACATGATGGACATTTATTTATAAATGATTTGCTTTACAAATAATTAACAAAGTTGAAAATATCACATATAACTATATTGAAGATTTAAAAAATTCAAAAATATGTTATTTGAATGAGTTTTTGGCACGCCTTAAAGTGCATGCTAAATGTAGTTAAAGAGTGTGACAAGACAGAGGCAGTATTAACATTTTCTAAAATGAGAGCTCAAAAGACCAAATGATAGGAATGACTGGCTAAAGGCCTACTAACATTAGCTGGAAGTGCTTATCATCTCGAGTCTTTTGTTGGAAGTGCGTCTTGAAAAGGAAGTTGGTGTTTGTCTGTTTGATGTGTTCCTATTTGAATGAGTAGAATAAATAACTCTCTTTATTCATTATGACTTCTACTGTAGTTTAACTGTCGTTTTTGTGTTTTGGTTATATCATGGAACTATTCCATCTAAAAACACTTATCATGCTTGATCTGTTGTCTAATTTAATGCTAGTAACTTTATTTATATGATTGAATAATATCAATTTAAGTTTAGGATGGAAAATGGTGGAGACTATGTTAGTAGTTGCATCTGAAAAATTTATCACTAGTGTTTACTTTCCTTTTGCAATCAAATGTTTCTCTAAGCATAGACTTTCATGATTCATCTGTGTTGACTCCAGGATGCTTAGTTCAATTTATATATGTTTTTTTGTTAACAAAGTTGCATGCAACTTATTGGGGTTTCATAATGTGTAATTGGTGGGTACCAAACCAGAAACATTTTTCCTTAAATGTTAAAATGATGTAAGCCTTATTGTTGTATTTTTAGCCTAAAAATGAGAATATAGTTGGGTATATTTTTCTGCACTTTGTTTTTCATCTTATCGCTGCTGTGATGTTTTTCATTCATCTTACATCACTGCTGGGAATTTTTCTGTTCTTCAGGTAACAGAGACCAAACAACAAATTGCGATTCTTGAGTCATATCTTGAACAAAGGGGAGTTGCTCTTCCTGAAGGTTACTTTTCTTGCAGAGTTGTATGTCCCAACCCCAAGTTCAGGTAGACATCAGTCTTTCCTCCCCCTCCCGTCTTCAGAAAAAAAAATTGAAACTAAATGTCATTGATTTTCTTTTCTGCTATGACGTGACTTAATCAATAGACATAGATGGCTACTAGTTAATAATTCTATTGCCTACAAGTTTTGGCGGGACCTCTTTAAGCTTCTTTGGCCTTGAAATGTATTTTTTTTTCATAAGTTGCAATGCTCATTTTTTAGTTTAGCTGGGAGACCTTTGGGAATGTTTAGCTTCTGAATTAAGTGGGATGACCATTCTTTTATGATTCTACTAGTAAGTCATAATCAGAATCTTCTAGCTCCTGTTATGTTCTCCCAGTTCCCTTGATTATGTTATGGATGTGCAAAAAGATTTGTTGGCAATAAAGAAGGGTTGTAAACATGAAATAGGGTTGTAAATGGAGTTATAAATATCAAAGTGGATATTATTCATACTCATGTCCAAAAAATATTATCCGTATCCATATCCGTCCAAAGCAGTTACAAATACAAATATATGCATATTCGTATCCGTTTTGTGTGTATATATATATCAGATACATATATATGTATAAATATCTAAATTAATATTTGTATACAATATAACAAAGTATTAATATCAATTGATTATACATATATTATAGTTATTTTATAATATACGATAACAAAATAAAATTATATATTATATTATATTATATTATATTATATTATATTATATTATATTATATTATATTTATGTAGTTTTATTATTTTATTTGGTTGATTTACATTAATTATAATTTTTATTTGATTAAGTAAACATTTTTTGGTTATTAATTTAACATTGTGCAAGAATTTTAAAAAATGAAACTTTTAAAAAAATTATTTTGAACGGATACGGATATGCGAATATTTGGTATATTTATTCACATTATATTTTACAAAACAGATATGAATAATATCCATATTTGAATATTATCTGTCGAAATACGAATACTGATATTGCATGTTGCATATCCTTCAGATAAAAATATGGATATCAAATTTTATTTTCGGATACGGATACGGATATATCTGTATCTGCATCCGAAAATATCCGTTTACAGCCCTAGCCACAAGATATTTTTTTGCTTCTTTGACTTGACCAGGCATAAACTCTCTGACAGGAAGTAGGTGTTCTCAAAACTTGGATTAGTTTCGAAGAACTGATGCCAATAGTGCTTTCTATAAATACAAATATATGAATATAAATATTGAAAAAAAAACGTAATCAGATTGACCTTGATATCTTGTCAAAAAGATTCTTACAGTTTTCCAGTATATGGTCGGAAGAATTTTTTATGAGAGTTTTATTTGGAAGATTCTCCTGGAAGATAGTATTGAATAATTACAGATCTCAAACTTCAATGCTTGTAGCCTTGTATTTTTTCTTATCAAGGGGTGTTTCCTGAAATAAAATGTTCAGTAAGATTGTTTATGATCTGGGAAATTGTCATTTATTATTCACGACTTAATATAATATCATCACCCTGTTCAGCTTTACCCAAGTTGGCCCCCGTCAATCAGGGGTATTGAAGAGATAAATGGGATCTATTTCTAACCTTATTCTGGAATTACATAGCATAGTTTGTCCTCAGTTTTTCTCCCAATCTCAGTTGCTAGGCCATTCTATACAACTACAAGAAGCGATGGGCCCTATTATGTAATACACTAGCTATGGAATCAGTAATTGTGTGGTTATTATGAATAGTATTTTTCCTTCTGTGTTAATAGTTTAACAATATTACTGATCATCTTTATGAATTTTAATTTGGGGGAAAAAAATTAGTCACTTCTAAGTTTGGTTCCATTTTGCAGTACCATTCTGTCAAACTTTCCGTCGGAGGTCATCACTTATGAGCAGTGGATACAAATGAAAAAGGAGGCCAAGAGCACGTTTACTGGTTGGATTAAGGGTGCATTTAGTGGCGGGAAAAAAGAAATGCAGGAATCGATGCAGCAGAAGCTTAGTTTCATCCTCAGCACAGCTCCAATGTGGGATAGGTCTGTTCTATTCTTTACCTTTTTATTGTTCAGAAAATGTCATATTTTTTTTCCGTCTGTTGTTTTGCTGTGAGAGACTATTGATGTTATTTCATAGACGTACATATGGCTGATATGGTGGTTTTAACATTTCAACCTGAAAGATGAAGGATACTAACTACTAGAGTCTATATGTCTCATGGAAAACAACTATGAAAGAAGTTTAGGAAGAGGCTAGTAATCTAAGACAAAGTTGATGGGATTCACTTACTGGAAAAGGAAAAAAAAAAAGGAGATTTAAGATATTGTGAATGTTGAGATTTAAGATATTGTGAATGTAAATACTTAATAACAGATTATGTCATGTCCAACGAATATTGTCCAAATATAATTTTCTTAGGTCAAAAATTGAGGGTTATATTTGAAGGTGGCCATGAAGGGTTTGGGGGGTATTAGTCAGAATATTGTCCAAATATAGAATTATAGACAGGTCTCTCTGTATTTGCATTAGGCAGGTCTTTTGGGTTTGGCTTGCTATCTAATCGTTTTGTATTTCAATGTTTTATTTATTCTTATATGTACTGCGACAATAAAACATTGTTCTCATAATTTGTGTTGAAAATTTATGGCATGAAAAGATAAATGATTCTGATTCTCATGCATACAGGTTGGAGCTTAAAGGTAAATTTCTCTTGGGAGAATTTCTGGAATTTAAAGGGAAGCAAGACGATACCCAGGCTTTGAGAAATATCAAAAGATCTAAAGTTAATCGTGTGATCATCCAAAAGACAAGCATGTTTGGTTTAGGTAAGTTTCATATATGGTTTAAATTTCTTCAAATTAATTGTTAGCCATGTCTGATAAAATGCAGTTACATTTGAAAGAAAGTTGTGTCCCTGAAGTTAAATATTATGATTGGTTACTAGCAATTTTTTAGTAGGCCTAACATAGGCCACTTGCCGATCCAATCTGCGTTACTCAATTGATTGGCCTTCTTTTGTATTAAAGGACAATTTTGAAGGCTACCTTGATATTAATGAAGAATCATGTAATTGGATAAAATTATTAAAAATGATGAAATTTGGTATCAACAAGCAGCTCTGCCTTTACTCTGGTCTGTCTTGACATGAATGGTTATGTTTCTATAAAAATGAGAAACAATAACAACTCAAATATAATTTGTTAGAAACTTTAGCAATTTTCTAATCCATCACGATCCTATCCAAGTACATCAGTAGTTATAGAGGTTTTCCCAATTCTGGTTTGGGCTAATATTTGAAAGATTTTTATCAATTGTTGCACAAAGTTTGGTGCGACAGACACAGCCTCCTGCTACCAACATTTATTATAGCTGCATGAAAGGGTTGGGTTTGTTAATGCACATCTGATATCTGTGGTAACGCCTATCTCTTTTGGTAGCACGTGTGGTGTTCATTAATCCCGAAACTAATATAACTACCTAGACGGCTGTAATTACTGTCTGAACTGAATTTTGGGCCAAGTGTGATTCTGCGGTGCTGTAACTGGTCCACGAAATTAATTTGGAAACCTTATGAGCCGTTCTATTTGTTCTCGCTATCTGTCACGTGTATTATACTATCTTTTTGGCCATCTTTATTTCCCTTAACAAGCTTATCAAACTTTTGGTCAACTAAACGCAGCACATTCAAAGCTCCAAGTTCTGTATTCTCCACGAGACTACCGAAGTGAGGGGGCTTCTGGTTCCGAGTGGAAAGAGGTAACAGTTAGATCAAGTACTGAGGCATTATTTCAGCCTCAAAATTCTGCAAAAGTTCGGAAATACAAGCTATCTTCCATTATTTCCATGTCGTTGAGTGCCTGAAAATTATCCAAGATGTAACAATTATATGTTGCCCTTATGCATGTCTTGATATTCAGTCGCATGATGTCTTAGATTTTTGTATTATATTATCAGTGTATATATCCGTGAGAATTGATTCAGATTAAATAGTGTACCTAAGGTAGTAAGGTAGCACTGGTGCCTTTTTATCGTGCAAGGTAAATTGATGCATGTATTATGTATATACTTATTGCAAAGAGAGCAGTTACTGACTTTGAGTCTCCATTCAGATGTGATTATTTTTTGGTTGGGAAAATTCCCATTTTCATGTCTTGCCAAATTATAGATTAAAATGCAAAACTATACCCTCGATTTTGTGGATATAAGGTACCTAACTTTTCGATACATAGTACTGTTGATTATCATAGTTGTCATGGCGTCAAGGCGAGATACGACTGTAGTTAATTGCCTGGACGTCTAGGTGACAAGGCGCCCGTTATGGCGTTCGTATGGCGATGAGTGTGCAATTTATATATTATTAATTTTGATTCGAAAGTATATTGAGTAATAAAGTTTTATATACATTATAACCTAAAATATAATAATTAACAATATGTAATATAATTTAAAACACAATAATATAAATATTTTGACAATCAAAATTTAAAAATAAAACGAACAAAAGTCTAGTCTGATTAAAAGATAAGACTAGACTTTTGTGGCATAATCAATATATTTCGTTATGCCTGCCTGCCTGCCTACTCTAGTGAGGTACATGTGCTGGCAAGTTGTGAGATATATAATGACTAGCAATAGTCCGTGATCTGGTGGATGGTGTTTATCTTAAATTTTGAACGATTATTTATTTGGATGAGCAGAAAATTTAAAATTATTTGTATTTTATTATACAGAATATAGAATTATGCCACAAAAGTCTAGTCTGATTAAAAGATAAGACAAACAAAGACAGAATATGATTATATATATATATATATATATATATATATATATATATATATATATATATATATATATATATATATATATTAACACTCATTTTTTATTAAAATTACGCGTTCCTAAAAAGTAGATGGATTGAGATTTATTTACTCTCAAATTTTGGACGGTCCAGATGATTTATTAGGATGAGTAAAAAATTCAAAATCATTTGTATTTTGTTATATAGATATATATGGATATTTATGATAATATTAGAGAAACTATTTCAACAATTATTATCTCCGTTAATATAATTAATAATTGAGATTGAATTTAATTAAAACTCTACCACTACAAGTTGTAGCAACATTAACAACACTTGTAGCAGCTCAACGTGCCGCTACGATATGTAGCGGCTGAATATTATTATTTTTATAATGTAATATTATATTATTATTTCAATCCTCCTTTTGTATTATTATTTCAATTTCAATCCGAATCGACCATGATACATGTAGCGGCTAGCTTATTCATTGTAATATTATATTACTAATATATTTTTCTCCCTCTTGATCAAACGGTAATAATAATAATAATAATAATAATAAATAAATAAATAAAGTTAAATACAATTTCAAATTTAAGATAACATGGAGGAGTATTTATTATTTTTTATTATTTATTTAATTATTATATTTACTCTCTTGGTCAAACGGTCAAACAGTCCATTCATGAAATATTAATTTATTAAGTTTTCGTACACGCCGCTAGAATATGTACCGACTGGCTTTTTCCTCTTTTTATTGTCTTTCTAACTTGGTCTTTTTTTAAAAAGTTTTCTTTCTCACATCTACTGCAGCTTAGTTTCCTCTCTCAAATATTTCTTTTCTTTTTTTCAGATCTTCTTATCTTTGTTTGATCTCGTTGCTCACTTTCATTCTCAAGTTCAACTTGGAGTTCTGATCTAAAGATTCTTCTTTTTTATTCGCAAGTAAGTTTTTCAAAATGGCATATGAAATCCATAGAAAAGTATTTTTCTCTAGTTCTCCAAATTCTGTTGCTAGTTTAGATTGTGAAGATACATCTGAGTTTATAAGGAAAATTGAAAGTAGTAAATCTGAAATGGTTCCATATGTTGGTCAATTATTCTCTAAGTTGGAAGAATTTGAAAACTTTTATAGATCATATGCTCAAAAAAAGGATTTGAGATTAGAATTGAAACTAGTCATAAATATGCTCATACGAATGATGTGTGCTCTAGGTTGTATGTATGTAAAAAATTCGGTCCACCAATTATTGTAAAGAGTTTACCTGATAACGAAGATGGTAGTAATAAAATAACTAGACAGAGAGACCTTATAGGACGCACGTCATGTAAAGCTAGAATATATGTTGTCCATAATAAGAAAGAAAACAATGGGCATATTCATGTTGTTCAATTAGAGCACAATCATCAATTAGTGATCCCTACCAAAGTAAATTTGATTGAGACACATAGAAATATTACTCCGGTTGCATTGAGCACAATGAGTGGTGGGATGCAAAATGTTCCTTTCTCTAATGTAAATATTCAAAATGTGGTGAGAGATTTAAGGCGTGATTCTGCATATGAAAATGATGCACAAGTTGCTGTTAATTATTTGAAAAAAATTGCATCTGGAAGTGCTAGTAATTTTTTTTCCCGAGTGAAACCCGGTGAAAACAATCGCATAGCTTGTATTTTGTGGGTTGACGCCCGATCAAGGTTTATGTATCAACAGTTCGGAGATGTTGTGATATTTGACAGTACGTATAGGACAAATAAGTATGACATGCCGTTTGTTCCATTTTTCGGGGTCAATCATCACTATCAGTATATATTGTTTGGATTTGCATTGATAAGGGACGAGACAGAGGAAGCTTTCGTTTGGGTATTAGAGACATGGCTTGAAGCCATGGACTACAAGGCACCTACAACCATCATCACTGATCAAGATAAAGTCATGAATAATGTTATTGCTACGATACTTCCTTCTAGTTATCATTTATTGTGTTCTTGGCATATTAGCAATAAATTTTCTGAGAAATTGCATCATGTTTATTCTGAGCACCCATCATTCAAAGATCATTTTAACAATTGTGTGTATAATTCATTGTCAATACTCAATTAGAGAGTTTGAAGAGAGTTGGCAGATTTTGATAAGGAACTATGAATTGTATAACAACGAATGGCTTAGAAGTTTATATGATGTGCAAGAGAAATGGATTCCTGCGTATACAAAGAGATATTTTGCCGCGGAAATGACAACCACCCGAAGAAGCAAGAGCATGAACCATTTTTTTGATGAGTATGTTAATGCTTCAACTGGTATGAAAGAATTTATAGTGCAGAGTCAGAAGGCTATAGAAAAACAAATTATCAGAGAGAGGAAGGCCGACTACATAACAAAACATCGGAAAAGGAATATAGTATTGGGGTCATCTTTGGAAGTTCATGATGTACAGGTGTACACAAAAGACATGTTTAGACATTTTCAACGTCAATTTATAGATTCCATGAAATACAATATTAGTAAAGTTAGTGAGTTGTGTGTCACTGATACTAAGGTCTATGCAGTGTATAGTGCAGATGCAACTGAAAGTGGTGGAAGACATAAACAAATCGTCAACAATCGTCAGCTTGGGTCGGTAATATGTAATTGCCAAATGTTTTCTCATTCTGGTGAATTATGCAGGCACATCATGAGATATTTCATGTTTAAGAGTATTTTACAAATACCAAGTGACATGATTCTTCATCGGTGGACAAGAGACGCGAACAAGAGCGATAGTGAAGAATTAGTCTTTAATTTAACAACTGTCGACTTCGAACAAGATCAAGCAATGCGTTATAACCATTTGATGAGTGATTATCAGGAGTTAGCGAGCAAAGCTGCTTGCTCAGTCCGAGGTTACAAAATTGTCCTTAAACTTAATGCACGAGGAAAAACGTTGGTTGACCAGTATGATCCAGATGAGAATATTACTGAAATGGCAGACGATGACATTGATCGCACAGTCGAAGATACCCCTCAGAATATGGGTTATGATAATGACGATGAAGATACAGAGGAGGAAGCGGAAGAAGATGAGTTTTTGCCGCCAATTATTTCTCAAACAAAGGGCAATAAAAAACAATCTAGATTCAAAAATACACTCAAGAAAATCGTGAGTTCTAAACCTCGTGGAAAATGTGCAATTTGCGGCTTTGAAACCGACCACGATAAGCGCAATCACTGTCGAATGTTAGGGATTCCTAAACCAAAAAAATAGTCTTTAATTGTATTATTTATGTTATGTTTTTTGCACATATATGAATGGAAATATCATTGAGAAGTTAATGAATTTATTTATACTGTATTACATGAATATTGATAATAATAATAATACTAATAACTAATATGAATACTAATATTACTATTATTATTATTTTTATTAATATTAATATTAATAATATGAATATTAACACTAGTAAATGAGTTCAATTATTTTGTAAATATTAATTGGAAATGACATACTAAATTATTAGTACCATTAATTTTCACCATTTAAGACCTCTATATGATGCGACTTGCTTGGAAAAAATTTCTGACCACATACTAATATTATATCATATACCCCTGCATGATTCCTTTTATTAGTGGGGAAAAGTAAAAGCAATGCAATATCCTTCTAATGATGCAAAAAATTATTCCATCCGTCTAATGATAAAAGTTTTTATTATTATTTTGGGTAGTCTCATGTTAAATATTTAATTTCCTTTAATAATTAAATTTTTACACATATTTTTCTATTATACTCATAGCATTAAATATTTCATACTTTTCTTATTTTAATTCTCTCTCCATATTTAATGACATTATTATAGACAATTTTGTCATTTCATTCATCTTTTTAATATGCATAAAAAGTCCATCAAAATTTTTATCCTGAGACGGAGGGAGTATTATTTTTCTCGTATGATACGCATGCATGAATTATTATGCGGTTATTCTGCTGTACAATTTAGACTAACCTCATTCTAAATTTTATTTTTATTTTGGAATAAACCTCTTCCTAGTTGATAAATAAATTAATAATCATACATAGGAACTTATTTGGCCACTCAGTAATAATTAGTTATTTGATTGGTACTGGACTACTGGTAAAATGATAATGAGATTAAGATAACAAATTTAAGAATATTTGTCTTTTTGTATTATTATTAATAAACTAAAGTTATAAAATAATCAAATAATTTAAACTTAATTCGTACTCGCTGAACTAAAAGTTCGATTAGAACTCAACTTGAAATATAAATAATTCAAATATGGGCAAATTTTAAAATTCGATAAATTATTCGAATTATATTCACTCAAAAATTTTAAACTGTTCGGGCTCGATTCGAAATCGTGTTCGACTTGATAGCTAGACGAGCCTCAATCAAATTTTATTTTATATTCAATAAATTTTGTGAACCTAATCTGAACAACACAATGCTCGATTTGACTCGATTCATTTATACCCTTATAATAAACAATAAAATAAAAATTCTTTTTATGTAAGACCCCGAAATTTTTTTAAATAAAAAGGAATTTCCTTTATTTATTATTTTGAAATAGTAAGGGTAGCTTTGATTAATGTGGTTAGTTATGGGTAAAATGCGCAAATATTTTAAATAAGCAAGTGGTGATATAATATTCATTATTGTCGGAGAATATTCGTTTGGTCGTGGAATATTAAATCATTGTCGGAGAATATTAAATACAATGACGTAAATGCATGTGTGGGCCCCATAACGGAAAGCGATTGGAGGAAGAAAACGACAAAAATAAGTTGTTTAAAAATAATGACGTAGTTGTTATTCTGGTTTTAATCGTTGGAATACCCTTGGGTTAAAAACACGATGAATGGCGTTATCGCACAAGAAGACATTTGCAGTATTGCACCCATTATTGATTCTTACGTAAGAAGGCACTACTCAATAATGGTTACTGAGAATTACTATTCAAGATTTTATTTTATTGATTTAATAATTCTTTGCATTGATATTTTATATTGTTGTTGTTTCAATAATTGTCATTACATGTATTTTTCATTATCGAAGCAATAATTCATATTATCCGAATAATATTATTAGAAAATATTATTGGCAATGTCTAGAAAGTTCTATACAAGGAGAGGTTTGGTCACCCAATCAAGGCGCCAAGTAAGGAGAAATCTTTATTGGAAAGCCCCCTCTTTCCTAGGAACTGCCTGGTTGTCAATATTGTGATTCTGTAATATTATTTGTGAATAATTAATTATTGATTCATATGATGAGGAAAATATTGATTTTATGTGGATATAGATGGAGAAAATTTTTATAGTGACAATTGTTGAAAATTAATATTTTATCTTTTTTTGATAAAATAATTCATTTAAATATATTATTTTAATAATATATTAACGATGATATTTTTACGATGAATGTGGGATATATGAGTATATGTGGAGGAGGAGTATTTTTGTTACCAAAAATGTTTAAAACATGTTAAACATGTCGGTGGACCCCATTTATTGACTGAAATTTGATTATAGCTTGTAAAATCGCCCATTTGTGGATTTCGGTCAATTTCTATTTGGAATTTGGAAAAACTTTCTTCTGTAAAGTTGTAGAGAATTGAATTTCCTATAAAAACTCGCAAGATTTGAATTTTATGGCAAAAGGGCTATTTATTGTGAATTATTGAAGTTCCGAAGCTCCGAAATAATTGATTTTTAGAAGTTTTAATTATTTTATAATAGAAAAACGTTTTTTGATGTGTGAGCCTCATTTTACATGTGTTAGTTGGCTGGAAATCAGATTCAAAGGTTGCGTGAGAAAACTTAATATATATATATTAATATTATAATAAATTTTTCGCTTTGGTGTTTCTAAGCAATTTCCTATAAATAGGTGGTTAAGTTAGAATTGAAAATCACACCGTAACTCAAGTTTTCTCTCTATATTATCGGCGTATTCTTGTGAGTATTTTGAGTATACTTTGAGTATTGCTATACGGTCTGCAAGTTTAAGTCATAGCCTTTATATCCAGGTGTTTCAACTTAAATCTTGTCTTTCGAGGTAAGGATGTTATTTTCTTCTCAAATGATATTATTTCTTCAATATCATTATCTTTGAAATATTAGTTGGAACTTTTTATCAAATTTGGAACTTTTTCACGTATCGGGGTTACTTATTCATAAGTTACTATTCACGAAAGTTACTATTCATGAGTTACTTATTCACGAGTTATTATTCATTCAGTACTATTCACTAAGCGTGAAGATGTTTTTTTTGTAAAATTTCTATCTTTTGGTGTCTGGAGTTCTTATTCACGATACTGCACTATTCACGATATCTGACTTATTCATGAATACGACCTATTCAATTTAAAAATGAAATTTCTTCTTTTGTCCAAAATATCTATTATGGATATTAGCTTTGATTGTATCCATGTTTTGATCATTCTTGAATTTTACACCACTATGATTATTTTTGAGGTATTTTTGGACGTGGATAAAACAAAGTACGAATCCTTAATCCTTAATCCTTGTCATTTTGTTTCTTTCGGATTCGTTTTTTAAAATATTTTTCATCATCCTCGGCCTTAAATGATGATATTATGGAATATCTTTGGCACGTAGAAGCAAAAGATGATTGATTTTCGATGAATATCTTTGGGCCTGTAGTGCAAAGATGATTGATTTCGATGAATATCTTTGGCCCGTAGTGCAAAGATGAGCAGTGTTTAGATGAACATGATTAATGGTGAATGTCCTTGGCTTCGTAGTGCAAGGATGAATATTTGATCTCGGATATATATTGATTGATGTTACAGGATAAAAATAGGCGATGAACTTTAAAATTCATACATAGAAGATAGTAGTTTGCATTCTCTACTTAACTCTTCTAATGAATTATTATTTCCGCTGCGAATATTGATTTAAAACTTGTTGTCTATTGTATTCTATTATATTTTTTCCTGTTGGAGACTAACGATAATTTGTTGTATATTATCTTAGTCATAATATTCTTTACTGGGCTAGTTGAGCTCACCCTTTTCCTTGTTGATCCATTTTTCTTCTCAGGAGGCGAGAATGTAGCGAGTACTAGTTGGGGTATGGAATGAAGGTTCAGAGAGGTTGTTTAGTAGTCCTCACCATTTTTTGTAAAATAATGTATCAATAATTATGATGGGGATTTATTTGCGTGTGGATATTATCTCAGATGGCAATATCGTATTTAAACTCATGGTTTATATGTTGTAAAAATAAAGTTGTAGTTATTTACATACCATGTATTTGGCGACTCGAATGGGTTGGATGGAATGGACCTATTTTGGGGCGCCACGAATTGGTATCGAGCTTAGGGATATGATATCCAAGTGAGATCGGGAATAGAACTAGGAGGGAGAGACGAGTAAATCCTTCATTTAGTGTGTCCTACCTAAGCTTATTTGTTAGTTGGTTAGTATATAGGGATATTATGTGATATATTGATTTCCTTAATTAACCCTTGTTTTATGACAAGATTTGAGAATGTCGATCGAGAATATTAATGAGTGGAGTGAATGAGACCGTGGAGATGCCTCTATCTTTACCAACGAGGAGAACGTGCAACAGTACGGCAATGTACCTCCGTAAACAATACCACCGAAGCGGCAGACGATAAGCGACGGGATGTTTAGAAGCTTTTTGCGATTCATGCAAAATCGACGAGGAGACTCGTGTTCAAAACATAGGAGAAATGATAGCAATTCACGGGTTGTCACAAACCAAGCAGATTCAAAGAGTTGGGACCACCGAATTTTGTGGAAAGCCGATCCGATCATGGCGAAACATGGGTCAAGCAAATTACCAAGATATTCGATGTTTTGGGATGCACGGAGAACAGAAGGTTCCATTCGCCACCTTTATGTTCCGCGGTGGCGAGGGACAGACCATCGGTGGGAGTCGGAAGTCCATCCCATCCAGTGGCCAAAGATGTCTTGGGAGACGTTTCAGAACTATTTAATGACAAATACTTTCCGAAAGTGTTCGCTATATGAAGGAAGTGGAGTTTATTAGACTGGAGCGAGAACAACACGGCGGTGTCTCAAAGATGAGGCGAAGTTTCATGAGTTGTCCAGTTTGCACCTCATTTGGTGGAAAATGAGGAACGAATGACGCGATATGTTTCGAGGGGTCTAAAACCCGAGATTCGGACAATATCTTATCTCTCATAAATTTTCTTTATATTCGAGGATGTTAAAAGCAGGCTCAATTATTAGAAAGCGTGATAACGAGTATGTTCAACCGAGGGACCACAACTGTGGTCATATGGTGATGTTGATCATCAAAACGATGATAACCAATGGGGAGGAAAGAATACGGACAAAAGCGGTAACCACTCGGGTGGTAATCGTGGCTATGATAATAGGAGAGGTGACTCAGTGGACATTTCAAAGAGAAGGTTCAACAATAACCATGTGAAGACGTCGGCGCCAAAGAAGAATCGGTTCCAAGGAGGAGAGAACGACCACCCGGTCATATGCTATAAATGCGGAAAGAGGACATATCGGTCAAAGCGCCCACAACAGCTTGTATGCTATAATTGTGGAAAGGAAGGACATATAGCTCGAGAGTGTACTAGAGCGAAACCAAGTCCAATGAGGATGGTGACTCAAAAGGATGTCGGGATAAGTCGAAATCACGTTTTCGAAGAGCGTTTTTCGTGACTTCTCAAAATGCGAGAACCCGAACGGTTAAGACGGGTTAGTTAATTATAAATTCTTGCGAAGTTTATACCTTACTGAGATCTTCTGTTCTACCCATTCTTTATCTCTCTTCTGCTTTGCGCTCAACGTTTGAATTTGACTACGGAGAAATTAGACTTTGACCTATCTGTGGAGACTCGCTAAGAGAAACTTTTATTACATCCGTTGTTTAGAAATCTTGCTTGATTCAGTTGGCACTATCACATTACCGTTAACCTTATTTCTATAGAGATATTTGTTTTTGATGTGATTTTAAGGTTAACTACTCATCATGCCAAAATTGATTGCTTTCGTAAGGTTGTTAGTTTTCATATTCTCAAGCAACCTATTATTCAATTCAAGCAACCAAACCATTGAAGTCAAACTCTTTCATATTAAACTATAAAGCCATTTGTTTATTGAAAAAACGAATGTCAAGCTTTTCTTAGTCCATGTTATGGATTTGAATAAAGACACGCCGATTTGAATAATATTCTGTTGTTATTGATTTTTTCCGACGTATTTTCAAGAATTTCTCGCCTACTCCCGAGCGTGATATTGAATTTGTATCGACTTTTAAATCCCAGACAAAACCCATTTCTAAAATCTCATATCGAATGGCTCCTATTGAACTTCGGGAGTTAAAAACCCAATATGTAGAAGTTGATACCGAGCCTCTATCTGGTGACTTTCTTTTGTGGAATGCACCGCCGCACTCTTCGTAGGGGACACCATATTCGATGCGATAAGTAAAGCGATAGGTTTCATTGTAACGCTTATCCAAGATTGGTATACGAGTCACGGTTGAGAACAACCTAAGTTCGGTAATCAAAATACGTAGCTTTCTAGGCTTAGTTGGTTATTATCGGAGATTCGTTGAAGGATATTCTCGAATCGCTATTCCATTAACGCAGCTAACTCGTAGAGATACAAAATTCGAATGGAGCAAAGAATGTGGGAAGAGCTTCGAAGAACTCAAGAGGAGACTCATTTCGGCACATGTTCTGACCATACCGTCTTGGAAAAGCGAACGTGGTAGCTGACGTGTTGAGTAGAAGATCGTATACAAGTACGAGTACGATATTGTCAAAGACTCATTTCGTATAATTTACAAATAATAGAGATGGAGATGAAAACTCTAGGTACCCACGTGATGATATACGAGTATAATCGACTTTAATCGATAAAGTTAAAGCTGTTCAAGCTACACACCGGAGCTGATGAATTTGAAGAAGGAGGTGCAAGAAGTTGTTATTTCAAAAGCGAGAATCGGTGAGGTGAGGAAAACTCAAACCTTCGATTTATTAATCCATTTGAAATTCTCGATCGAATAGGCGTGGCCTATAGACTCGCTTTTACCGCCAAGTATGACGGCGATGTTCATAACGTTTTTTCACGATCGATGTTACGACCAACCACGTCATTGAAGTTAGAAGCCGGACAAGATACCAAGACTTAACGTACGAGGAGGTACTTGTCAAGATCTTGGATAGGAAAGAACATGTCCCATGTCTCGAGGTTATACCACAAGTTAAAGTTTTGTGGAGAAACCATGCTATATTGAGGAAATAACTTTGGAGTTGGAAACGAAAATGAAAGCGAGGTATTTTCATCTTTTCAAACACCAGTACGTCGACGTCAATTTCGAGGACGAAATTTCATAAGGAGGGAGGTTGTAAGACCTAAAATTTTTTAAATAAAAGGAATTTCCTTTATTTATTATTTTGAAATAGTAAGGTGGATTTGATTAATGTGGTTAGTTATGGGTAAAATGCAGAAATATTTTAAATAAGCAAGTGGTGATATAATATTCATTATTGTCGGAGAATATTCGTTTGGTCGTGGAATATTCAGATTGTCCGGGAATATTAAATTACTGACACAAGCAGCCCATGTGTGGGCCCCATAACGGAAAGCGATTGGAGGAAGAAAACGACAAAAATAAGTTGTTTAAAAATAATGACGTAGTTGTTACCGTTTACACTGTTGGAATACCCGGTGGTTAAAACACAAGAATGTCTGCCAAGCGTTATCGACAAAGAAGACACTTGGTATTGCACACATTATTGATTCTTACGTAAAGAAGGCACTACTCAATAATGGTTACTGATAATTACTATTCAAGATTTTATTTTATTGATTTAATAATTCTTTGCATTGATATTTTATATTGTTGTTGTTTCAATAATTGTCATTACACGATATTTTTCATTATCGAAGCAATAATTCATATTATCCGAATAATATTATTAGAAAACATTATTGGCAATGTCTAGAAAGTTCGTCAAGGAGAGGTTTGGTCACCTAATTGCTGCCAAGAAGTGAGAGAAATCTTTATTGAAAGCCCCTCTTTCCAGGAACCGCACTGGTTGTCAATATTGTGATTACGTAATATTATTTGTGAATAATTAATTATTGATTCATATGATGAGGAAAATATTGATTTTATGTGGATATAGATGGAGAAAATTTTTATAGTGACAATTGTTGAAAATTAATATTTTATCTTTTTCGATAAAATAATTCATTTAAATATATTATTTTAATAATATATTAACGATGATATTTTTCACGATGAATGTGGGATATATGAGTATATGTGGAGGAGGAGTATTTTGTTACCAAAAATGTTTAAAACATGTTAAACATGCTCATTGGACCCCATTTATCGATTGAAATTTGATTATATACCGTAAAATCGCCCATTTGTGGATTTTTGATCAATTTCATTTGGAATTTGGAAAAACTTTCTTTCAGAAGTTGTAGAGAATTGAATTTCCTATAAAAACTCGCAAGATTTGAATTTTCGGCAAAAGGGCTATTTATTGTGAATTATTGAAGTTCAAGTCTTCAAATAATTGATTTTTAGAAGTTTTAATTATTTTATAATAGAAAAACGTTTTTTGATGTGTGAGCCTCATTTTACATGTGTTAGTTGGTGGAAATCAGATTCAAAGGTTATGTGAGAAAACTTAATATATATATATTAATATTATAATAAATTTTCGCTGCTGTGTTCTAAGCAATTTCTATAAATAAAAGTCTTGGGTTAGAATTGAAAATCACACTGTAAATCAAGTTTGCTCTCTCTATATTATCGAAGCGTATTCTTGTGAGTATTTTGAGTATACTTTGAGTATTGCTATACTGATTGCAAGTTTTAGTCATAGCCTTTATATCCTGTGTTTCAAACTAAGACTTGTCTTTTCGAGGTAAGGGATGTTATTTTCTTCTCAAATGATATTATTTCTTCAATATCATTATCTTTGAAATATTGGTTGGAACTTTTATCAAATTTGGAATTTTTTCATGCCGGGAGTTCTTATTCATAAGTTACTATTTATGAGTTACTATTCATGAGTTACTATTCACGAGTTATTATTCATTAAGTACTATTCATTTAAGCGTGAAGATGTTTTTTTTTGTGAAATTTCTATCTTTTGGTGTCTGAATTCTTTATTCACGATACTAAGACTATTCATGAATAATCGACATTATTCATAGAAAAATGAAATTTCTTCTTTTTGTCCAAAATATCTATTATGGATATTAGCTTTGATTGTATCCATGTTTTGATCATTCTTGAATTTTACACCACTATGATTATTTTTGAGATATTTTTGGACGTGGATAAAACAAAGTACGAATCCTTAATCCTTAATCCTTGTCATTTTGTTTCACTGAATTCGTTTTTTTAAAATATTTTTCATCATCCTCGGTCTTAAATGATGATATTATGGAATATCTTTTGCCTTGTAGTGCAAAGATGATTTATTTCGATGAATATCTTTGGCCCGTAGTCAAAAAGATGATTGATTTCGATGAATATCTTTTTACGTAGTCAAAGATGATTGATTTCGATGAATATCTTTGCCCGTAGTCGAAAGATGAGCAGTGTTTAGATGAACATGATTAATTGGTGAATGTCCTCGGCCAGTAGTAGTGCGAGGATGAATATTTGATCTCAGATATATATTGATTGATGTTCTGAGGATAAAAATAGACGATGAACTTTAAAATTCATACATAGAAGATAGTAGTTTGCATTCTCTACTTAACTCTTCTAATGAATTATTATTTCATCACGCGAATATTGATTTAAAACTTGTTGTCTATTCAGATTCTATTATATTTTTCCTCGTTGGAGACTAACGATAATTTGTTGTATATTATCTTAGTCATAATATTCTTTCTCTATGGGCTAGTTGAAATTTCACCCTTTTCCTTGTTGATCCATTTTTCTTCTCGGGAGGCGAGAATGTAGCGAAATCTTAGTAATGGGTATGGAATGAAGGTTCAGAGAGGGTTGTTTAGTAGTCCTCACCATTTTGTAAAATAATGTATCAATAATTATGATGGGGATTTATTTGCGTGTGGATATTATGCAGATGGCAATATCTCGTATTTAAACTCACAGTTTATATGTTGTAAAAATAAAGTTGTAGTTATTTCTGTACCATGTATTTGGCGACTCAGAATGGGTTGGATGGAATGGACCTATTTTGGGGGCGTCACATTTTATGTGACAAAAAAATTAATAAATGAAATTCATTTTATTAACCTTGAGAGTACATAATTGTATTTTTAATTTAAGTAGAGTTCTTCTACGCCGACCGTTGTTTACCGACCGGATTAGTGACCGATCAGAATTTTATTTTTATTTTATTTTATTTTTTTTGCTTTTGACTACTAAATAATTAATGTGATTTATTGAAATTGAAATTTTTATAAAATACAGTGATTTATGTATCATTTGTATACATGTAAAAAATAGGGTTGTACAGACTGTACAACCCTATTTTTTACATGTATACAAATGATACATAAATCACTGTATTTTATAAAAATTTTAATTCCAATAAATCACATTAATTATTTAGTAGTCAAAAACAAAAAAAAAAATAAAAAAAATTAAAAATTCCGACCGATCACTAACCTGGTCGAAGGAAAAAAACTACCATTTTAGATTTATTGGACATAATAATATCAATAAGTCTAAGCCAAATGCTTTCCTCCGATAGGGTTGTTGACCTAATTTGAATTTTTTATTTATTTTTAATTTTTTTTTTTTGACTATTAAATAATTAATGTGATTTATTGAAGCTGAAATTTTTATAAAATACGTTGATTTAAGTGTCATTTGGATATATATATAAAAAAATAGGGTTATGCGATGCTGTGTAACCTGCTTTTTTTACATGTATCCAAACGATACATAAATCACCGTATTTTTTAAAAATTCGGCCCAATAAATCACATTAATTATTTAAGTAGTCAAAAAAAAAAAAAAAATTTAAAAAAATAAAAATTCAATTCGGTCACTAATCCCATTTGCTAGTTCTTCTTCACGCCGATCATGTTGTTTATCGAATTAGGATTAGTGATCGGTCGGAATTTTTATTTTTTAATTTTTTTTTGTTGACTACTAAATAATTAATGTGATTTATTGGAAATGAAATTTTTATAAAATACGATGATTTAGGTATCATTTGGATACATAAAAAAAGCAGGTTGCATGTATCGCATAAACCCTATTTTTTTACATGTATCCAAACGACACTTAAATCATTGTATTTTATAAAAATTTCGGCCCAATAAATTATATTAATTATTTAGTAGTCAAAAGCAAAGAAGAAATTTAAAAAAAAATAAAATTCGAACCCATTACTAACCTGGGGAGGAGGAAAACTCAAAAAACCAGACTTATTGATAATATATCGCATAAAATGCTTAGTTCGATTAGGTTGATAGTGGACCGGGTTGGCGACCAAACCATTTAATTTTTTTTTTTTTTAACTCAAATAATTTATAAGATTTATTTGAACTGAAATTTTTATATAATCCAGTGATTTGGATACATGTAAAAAACAGAGTTGTACAGTTTGAGAGTTGTTTTTTACATGTACAACTCTATTTTTTACATGTATTCAAATGACATCCAAATCATTTGGATTATATAAAATTTTGCTCAAATAAATCTTATAAATTATTTGAGAGTCAAAAAAAAAAAAAAAAGTAACCGCCAACCCTGACCGGTACTATAAACCCGGCTTGGCCGTAAGTACTCTAATATATCTCCTACTCAATAAGAGTCCTTCTAGGGGGACCACCCAATTAAATAAAGGGGTAATGACGGGTCAATTTTTTTTTTTTTTACTAAATAATTAATGTGATTTATTGGAATCGAAATTTTTATAAAATACGTTGATTTGGTCTTTTTGATACACGTAACAAAAGCGAGGATTATACAAATGCATAACCCTATTTTTTTTTCTCAGATCCAAATGACATCTAAATCACTGCATTTTATAAAAATTTTAGTTCCAATAAATCACATTAATTATTTTGTAAATAAAAGCAAAAAAAAATAAAAAAATAAAAAAATAAAAAAAATTCGACCGGTCACTACCCCGGTCGAAAAATACCGGTCCCCCTAGACTTATTAACTCAATAATTTTCAAAAAAGTGCCTCGGCTGCCGTGGTTACTTTCCTGCAAAGTTTTCCAAAATCCAAGACAAAAAGAAGAGTGATTCTGGGACGACCATGTATGGGGACCGGAATTGACGACCGGTCCAATTTTATTTTTTTATTTTTTTTATTTTTATTTTTATTTTTAAAGCTGTCAAGATTGCATGTATATATTTTTACATATATCCAAACGACATCCAAAACACTTTTTTTCCTCGTAAAATTTAGTTTGAAGAAATTTTATAAATTATTTGGGAGACAGTTTAAAAAAATAAAAAAAATAAAAAATTAAACCGATCGCCAATTCCGGTCCCCATACACGGTCCCCTAGACTTTTTCCAAAAAGAAGCGTGCTTACTTTAGCTTTGCAAAGTTTTTACAAATCCAAGAGTATGCAGCGGCATGTCAAATCCTGTCCCAAATTTTTTATCGTATTTTTCGTCCCAATTTATATTATTAATCAATATTAATATTACTAATTAATATTAATACTTTAACTAACTAATAATATTACTAACTAAAATTAATATTATTATTAATATTAACTAAAGTTTTTAAAAATCCAAAAACTAGCATGTCACTGATTGTCCCAATTTTAATAACCCTCGTCCCAATTTATATTACTAACTAATATTAATAATAATAATATTACTAACTAATATTAATAATAATATTAACTAACTAATATTAATATCAATACTAATATTAATATTAATAATATTACTTATTTATTTATTTATATTTTAGACATTTTGCATGCGACCGGGATAGTAAATGTAGTTGGCACCTCTAGTTTACCATAGCAAAGCTTAAATGATGAGATTTTAATAAACAAAATGATGAAAGCTGATAAATAAATAAAAAATTAAAATGACGTCATTTTTATGGCTAAATAGGTTATAGACAAACCTTCAGAAAATCAAACAGAACTCTCATTTCCATATATAAATTTGTCCTCAAATTCATCCACTAGGTAGGTGTCCTGTTTCTGCACTGGAAATCAATCGGGCCAACCGTTCACCCAAGAATATAATATGGGCCGACCATAGCCCGATATAGACTGCACAATCCTCTCTATCCATGTGATTTATCAAGGTGGTACCTAAACAAGACAAAAACCCAATATCTACACAAATAAGCAGTTACACAGGTGAAGGCCCCATTACCAGAAACCCAAGTGAATCAAGAAAAATAACTTTATTGCTCAACAAATTAAAATATAAATAAGCCTCCCCCTCCCCTGGTTTTTACAATCTACCATTAAACTCATTCTAAATCTATGATCAACTCTTTATTTTATCCTAAAGTACCCGTGTTCGACACTCGACTGACTCTTCATTTTAGTGTAAAAATTTAGCAAAATTGAGGAGTACTCGTGTCAGACTGAACTCTCCATCCAAGTCTGTATAAGATAGTTCTAAATTCCTCATAAAAATGAAAAAAGAAACCGCAGTTGCATAAGATTACCGCATCCGTCTTACTTTCGTACCCTCGAATGTGAAATATCAACATATCTCCATTGAAACAGCTCAGAATCACAACTCAAAATTCTCCAAAGATGAAATTCCTCAAGTCCAAAACACATGGACGATAAAAGAAATAGCACAAGTCTCATTAATCTTCCTGGGCAGAAACAAATGTCTGGGCAATAGTCTTTATTGGGTTGCAAATGCTATAAAGTTCACAGCATTCAATTTTTGTGAAACCATAACCACCAACACCCCCCCACCAAACACAAAAAAAAAACTTGATTTTTATCTCATGTTGCACCCCATGTATAAGTTTTAAAAAGAACCTTAGCATAAAAAATTATGGTAATACTACTTGTTATTCCAATCTATGGAGCTAGAGATGCAGGAAATTTAATTTCATTTATTAACAGTAAGGATAGTTTATACCTTGGCAAACAAAAAGACAACCATTAGAATGACATCAGGGTCTCAGAATGAAAATTCCTTTGGTAGTTCTTGAAACTTGTTCGATAAGAACCTCTTATATATTCCTTTGAGATCTCCTCCTACAAGATGTTTATAAGTAACCAATAAGTAAGCCAGTAAATTATTGTTTTCCCAAACTAGAAAAGTTCAGTTTAAAAAGGTTAGAGCTACACCTTTAGGCTTGAATGGCGGAATATTCTTTTGCAGGGTTGACTGAACCAAATGAGCAAGATCCTCACCTAAGAAAATAATAATAATAATAATAATAATTAAAAAGAAAAAAGTTAGCTCTACAAAGCTATAAAACAAGTATCATACTATGCATCTATACCAATTTCAACCCCACTAAAAACAGAATTATTGTCTTAATAATGTTTCATGGTCATTAAGAAATCTTTTAAGCATTTTACACAACATATCTGGGCATATTTCCCTTGCACAAGTTAGCAGAAGATTCTCCGCATCTCTGCTTCCCATAGAATGATTGCCTATGAACAATGACAAATTTCATGATGCTTATTAAAATCCACGTGTTGTTTATCTATTCTGACTGCAGGTTATAGAAAGGATCCAGTCATAATCTTAATCATTCCACCAGCTAGTTTTACCAATACACATAACTATCTGCACCCAAACAGAGAAAGAAAAGTACCAAAAAAGTAATCATCTAAATACACGCTTGCGCACACACATATAAGAGATATATGTATAGGCATGCGCGCACACATATAGCAGATATGTACAGGCATGCGCACACACAGAAACCAAGAGAACTCCTCACGTTTTTCTTATCTTCTTCCCGCTCTAGGAGTTGAACAAAAAAAGGGATTAGCGTTACTGACAAAATAATAAACCATTACTCATTGGGTTCCACGTCCAGGGAAAACGCTCCAGTGACGGAAAACGGGTCACTAGTTACAAAGCTCCAACAAGTTACGGAATCGAGAGGGCTATCACAGTCAGATAAAATGCAATTAGCCCTAGTTGGAATGTACCCCTCTCTATTATGGTCTACAAATAAAAGGACTTCTATATATAAGTAGCAGCCGCGACTGAGTAAAGTGTTGTGCCTCGAATTCTTGCTTGGAATTCGACATTTGACCCAACCCGAATTATTTTGTGCAGTGACCCAAAGGACAAAAAGATGAGCTTTAATGGTGGTAGTGGAGGACTGAGGTTGATTGGGCCAGTTGTATTATTTCAGTATTCTTTCCCTTCTCAGTTTTTAGCCATTTTCTGATAGAGATTCACAGCTTATATGTTTCATAGTTTGATATAGTGATATCTTCAGCCTCTCGTCTATGGTTTTCCACGTAAATTTTGTGTTCTTGTCTTTATTTTCCATTGTTGATTTTGTGTTTGCCATAGTTTTTTCTAACATAAAGTAAAGCATGTCACTACATTGTGCAGGTCAACCTTATTGCCTTGTCAGCTGAGGACAGAAAATCCCTACCCGAGTTGTATATTTATATAGGGGAGTCAATTATACAGCGAAGATCTTGCCGCAGAGATTTGGACATATCAAAAAGATGAGCAGCAACTAAAGCATAGACATAAGCATGAACTGGGTTAAGAAAGTTGTTATAACAAACTACAGTCAAACACAGAAATCAATGAAAAATTAAAGACAAGAACATAAATGTGAAAAAGTCCAATCGTGAAAAACCACGGGTGAGAGGTAGTAGAATACAATATATGTAAAGAACTCTCACACCCCAAAACATGAATACACCCTAATTGTTTCTCTCTGTCTCTTTGAAAGTGATTAAAAACTAAGAAAAAAATACGGAAACTCTAGCTATAATAACATATATATAGTTGGTCAAGAAACATAATGGGCCTAGATATCATATCAGGTCCATATTACGGGGGGCAAAGCTCCCACATAGTCGAAGTGTGGGGCCCGTCACTTACCATCATCTTTATTTCCCTTCCGGTAGCCACAAAATATTGCTCGGGTCGGGTCAAATGTCGGATCCCAAACTAGAATTTGAGACGCACATATAACAAAAGTTGAGAGGAGATATAAGAGAGCTGCAGCAAGCTCAGCTGTCAAATCAGTCAAAAGAGAGACCGAGGCCAAACTAAGGGTGTCACAGAAGGTATGGTTAAAGTTCTGCTGCCTGTTGGCTCTCCAACGGAATAATATAGGGCAGACTAGACAGTGAGAAAGACACTTAAAATTCGATCATTTTAGATGTAGAATATCATCATCCGTTAGGTGGACCAACCGACTGACCAAGTTGTGACAGGTGTCCATGCAACAGACTCTTTCTGGAAGGAAGAGAGAGAAAGAGAGAGAGTTGTCTTAAACACGAATCTTGCCCATTGCTTCAGACAGGTAGCTTACAAGAATTGAAAATTAATGAGCAACAAAGAAATCTTATCAGAGGACTAAAAACAATCATTTCAAACCCCAGATTCCATCCCCTTACCAGTTAATAGCTTCTCTACTTCATTTACATTAATCAGGACGGATAATATTTGGTTTTCTTGTAACTGCAGCAAAAATAAAGATAATCAAACATAACTGTAATGGATTTATCTACAGATTTTCATCATTGTATCAATAGATTGTACAAGTTTTCTCAAACCTTGGACAGAAGACCCTTTGCAAGCTCTAATGGGTCAACAGAAGAAGGGCTCTTGCTGTATGCAGGTATGAACTTTCCATTCTGATAGCCTGCAAGGAAGTGATAAGCTGCTTGGCCAGGTGAGAGCATTGAAACGGAAGGGATTATTCCAGAACTGCTCCAACATGGAAAAACATAGTTCTTCAATAGTCATTCAAAAATTTAATTAGAACGGTAACAACAAATGAAGCACGCCAAAAAAGGAAACTTTCCCATGAATGCAATTTTTTAGTGCAACAATAAAAAAAAATTAAAAAATAGCATAAAAGAAATAGCAAAATGAAGTGAAAAGAGAGCTAAACATTGATTGTGGTATTGTGAGCTAATCAAGATTCTTTATTGATTAAATGACAATATATTACTCCCTCCGTCTAATTTTATTTTTCCAAGTTTGAAAATACATGTCTATTAAGGAAAAAAAAAATTATCTCCAAATTACCCATCTTAGATACTCTATTATTTGTTTTAATTAATCTCTCAACTATCTTCCTCTTTCTTGGAATAATAAAATAGAGGGGGGTTGTGCTTCTAATGGCAAAGTTAAGAGTGTTGCTTTTTCAAATGTATGTCATGTTATTTTCAATTAATTGTTTTAATAAAGTTAAATGAGGGTATGATAGACTCCACGGCACGTTTGCGTGAGATGGTCATCGCCCGGATCGTTTCTAGCAAAGTCGTAAGGTGGAACGCTCACGACACCTCAACCCTTCGTCTATATGAAGACGAGAACTTTGGTATGATCGCTTACACAAGGAAGTCTGTGTTGAATGGACACCAATGACAAGCCTAAACCCGTGACTTATAAGAAGCTAATAACCTTAATACAATCGACGATTGATGCGGTAGAAAATGCCACACACAACTATAAATTGTTGTATGATAACTCAAAATTGAATCTCAAAGAAAAACTAAGAAAAACTTAGGAATTCTTCAAAGAACCAAAAGAAAGAAAATAATCTCACAAGTATTGTATTGAATAAATCTGAAGTGTTTTTGGAATTACATCATTCATGCTTATTCATACTAAAATAAGAAACCCTAAAATTCTATAAGGAATCAACTACTAAATAGCAACCAATTTAGAATCAAAATTTATCTAACAAAACATCCTAATTACATTAGAATTGTTAAAAATCTGAAAAATTCCTAGAAACATGCAAGAAATCTGCTAAAAATGCGTCCTCGAAAATTGTGTCACGCCCCTAAGATTTCAGCAAAGACCGCAAACATTAAGCTTATATACCCTGAGAAGGCGTCGTGCACCTCCATAGAGTGCTTTGCAGATGCAGATGCAGATGCAGATGCAGTTGTGGCGTGGCAGCGCCGATAATCCAGAGTTGAATTTTATGTTGGTTTCCGAATCTTGCCTTGGAGAAACCACTTGTATCAAATTCATAAGCTTTGAATCATCATCTATAGCACTGCTATAATCCATCCTCAGCCCAAACTTCTTGAATCAATCCATTAAGTTGTTTCTTGAATCGTTTAGCTCGTACTCTTGTCACGGAACCAACAGGCACTTGAATTGGATCCGCCCACGCTTAACTTCCATGACTCCCAACTAAATCCGAGCTAGGCATGTCCTCATCATTCCTCTCTTCTTGAAAAAGATTTGTCCTTAAATCATCACCTTCATCAAACGGACTTAAATCAACAACCTTAATGTGGCACTATCATTATACTCACCAGATAAATCCAATTTGTAAGCATTGTCCTTGATGCGTTCAAGGACTTGAAAATGACCATCTCCCCTCGAAAGTAATTTTGAACACATTTGAGCTGAAAACTACGAACTTGGCTCACATTCGTAGGACTCGGCCATTCCCGAATAGCATATATCTTCTCCTCATCCACTTGTACTCCCTGTGAACTAACAACAAAATCAAGGAACTCAATTCTATCCGTACAAAACGTGCATTTATCCATATTAGCAAACAACTTTTCTTTTCGAAGTACATCTAAAACATATTTTAAATGCAATGCATGTTCACCCAAGTTTTTGCTATAAACCAATATATCATCAAAATAAATCACAACAAATTTCCCAATGAATGGACGTAAAACATGATTCATAAGCGAATGAACGTACTAGGAGCATTAGTTAACCCAAAAGGTAACACTAACCACTCATATATTTGAAAGCAGTTTTCCATTCATCACCTTCTTTCATTCTTATTTGATGATACTCACTTTTTAAATCAATTTTAAAAAACACTGAAGAACCATGCAATTCATCTAACATATCATCTAAGCGAGAAATAAGATGTCGATACTTTACCGTAATAGTATTTACCACTCGACAATCGATGCACATAAGTCATTTCTCATCCTTCTTAGGCAACAAAATCAACGGAATTGCACAGACACATGTTTTCTCTCACAAACCCCTTCTCCATCAACGCACAGACCTACTTTTGCAACTCCTTCGTTTCCTTGGGATTGCTCTGATAAGCTGGACGGTTTGGAATGGTAGCATCAGGTACGAAATCAATTTGATGTTCTATTCCCCGAATAAGTGGTAAACCTTGTGGAAGCTCCTTGAAAAACACATCAACATAATTCTGCAAAAGAGATGAAACAACACTATGCAACGAAGATTTAAGTTGGTTAGTATTTAAAAATGCCTCCTTATAACGAAGTATAATCTTCGGCTGTTTAGAAACTAAAACCCTCCTCACATCACTCTTATTTGCATAAATATTTGTTTTTCTCTCTTCTTTCTTTTTTTCCTCTTTTTCTTTTTCTCTCTTGTTTTCTCATTTGTTTTCTTTTCTTCACTCTTTTCTTTGTACATGGTGTTTTTGTAAATGTAATTAATCTTCATGCACTTACTTCGGTGACATAGGACATAGAATGACTTTTTCGTTGATTGTGAACAAATAAATACTCATTTGTAAAGTCATCATGTTTCATACGCCTGTCAAATTGCCATGGCCTTCCAAGTAACAAATGGCATGCCTGCATTAGAACCATGTCGCACAACACTTCATCAACATAGTAAATGGCACCAATACCTACTTAGTCACTTTTACATCTCCACTGTCGTTGAGCCATTGCAAACGGTACGGCTAAGGATGTTTGGTTGTGGACAGTCCTAATTTTTCCACCATAGTAGTACTTGCAACGTTAGTGCAACTCCCACCATCAATTACCACACAACAAATTTTCCCATGAACAAGGCACCTGGTGTGGAATAGATTATCTCATTGCTCAATGCTTTCTTCCTTCACTTGTGTGCTAAGGGTTCTCCTTGTCACCAACACTTCACCATGGATAGCGATTTCCTTCTCATCTTCCTCCTCCAACGGCAGCATAGAATCGGTGTCACTGCCCTCATCCTCGGTCTCCAACTCACCATTATCAAGCAAAATCATGGCTCGCTGATTCGGACATTGACTTGAAATATGTCCCCTGCCTTGACATTTAAAGTATCTAATATCACGATTACGACTAAAACAAGGTTCAGTTTTACCTTGATTCCCGCGGTTAGTCGTTTCTGGCTTTGGCTTTACTTTGGTTTTGTTCACGGCTGGCTTCTCTCGCTTCACAACATTGGGCCTCCAAGATCAACCCAAAGTGGAAATTGACCATTGGCCACCTCTTTTCTTGAGATGCTTCTCAATTTTGATAGTCATGTGCACCATATCTTCCAATTCCACATAATGTTATCACTCCACCAAATCCACAATCTCCCAATTTAAGCCTGCTGAAAATCGAGCCATGATTGCCTCATGGTCCTCCACTATGTTGGCTCTAGTTATCAGCATCTCCATCTCCTTGAAGTAGTCATCTACGCTCCTACTATCTTGCTTAAGCTTCTGCAAATTTCGGTATAGGTCTCTGTGGTAGTGGCTCGGCACAAACCGCTTCTTCATCACGGTTTTCATCTCCTCCCCAGTTTCAATTGGGGGTTCTCCACATCTCCTCCGACTAGTCATCAACTAATCCCACCATATGACGGCATAGTCAGAAAACTCTGTGGCGGCAAGTTTGACTTTCTTAAGCTCCGAGTAATTGTGACAGTCAAACACCCATTCTATCTTCTTCTCCCACTCCAAGTATGCTTCAGGATCACTCCTCCCTTGGAAAACTGGAATTTTCATCTTGATGCCTTGCAAGTTGTTGTCTTCTCGATTCTTAACCCCTCTATTCCTTGTTCCATGTCTCCGATGGATAAAGTCGGATTCACGGTCCTCATCTTCGCTAAGCCTACCATCATAGTAAGCTTTCTTCATTCTAGCTCCTTTCTATTGAGCTCTGTCCTTTTGAAGTGAACCATGAGGGTTTTGAGATGATTCTCCTCAGGTAACGCTTATTTGATCAAGTCATTCATGCACCTGTTCCATCGCCGTGCCCAATTGCCGGGAAAATTCCTTCATCATGGCCTCCATCACAAACTTTGAATCAAAATTTATTGGGAACTCTTCAAAAGTACCTTTATCCTTTGAATCAAACATATTTTTCTGCAAAACAAGGGTTAGTAGAAAACAAATTTTCTCACAACTCCCTTACGTGTTTCACTCAAATAATGAATCGCTCATGTGACTCGATTGGCTTTTAACCTCGAATGATCTCACAACTTTTGCCTTTTACCACTAAAAAATTCTCTCTTATAGGTTCTTTTTGAACTCACCAAACAATATCATAGTTTACTAATCAATTCAAAAATAGCTTAACACGAAACAAAATATAGCAAGATATGACTGTGGTTACCACAAAATTATGGCTTCATCGTCTTGAAATTTTTGGGAAGCTTATTAGACTTGGGAAAATTTATAGGCTTCGCTTGATCGGAATTGATGAATGAATGAATGATCGGAATATCACTGCGGAATTTGTTAGCAAGTAATAACAAAACTCTTGAAATTTTTTATACTTTATTTATTTATTTATTTTGCTCAACAATTCAAACACGAAAATTAAAGATAGATAACTTGCTAGAAAGGCTTAGCTTTGATACCAAATGATAGACTCCACGGCACGCTTACGTGAGGTGGTTGTCGCCCGGATCGTTTCTAGCAAAGTCGTAAGGTGGAACGTTCATGACACCTCAACCCTTCGTCTATATGGAGACGAAAACCTTGGTACAATTGCTTGCGCAAGGAAGTTTGTGTTAAATGGACACCAACGACACCAAAATCCCGTACTTATAAAAAGCAGGAACCTCGGTACAATCGATGATTGATGCGATAGAAGACGCCACACATAACTATGAATTGTTGTATGATAAGTCAAAATTGAATCTAAAAAAAACTAAAAGTAGCTTAGAAATTCTTCAAAGAACCAAAAGAAGAGAAAATCTCACAAATATTGTATTGAATAAATAAATCCTTAGAAACATGCAAGAAATCTAAAAAAATCCTCAGCGTCCTCGTCGCGTCCTCGCGTCGCGCGTCCCTCGGCATTGCAACGCGATCTCAATATTAAAACTCCGAGTTGATGGTCCGAGTTGGTTTCTAAATCTTGGCTTAGAGAAACCATTTGTATAAAATTCATAAGTTTTGAATCATCTTCTATAGCACAAGTCTTTGATCCATCCTCAACCCAAACCTCTTGATTCAATCCATTAAGTCCTTCCTTAAATCGTTTAGTCACGGGACCAACAGACACTTGAATTGGATCCGACCATGCTTGACTTCCATAACTCCCAACCAAATCCGAGCTAGGCATGTCCTCATCGGGGGTAGAAAATATTGAAAATATAAGGCCAAAAAATAATATTAAAATAAAGAAATAAGACGAATAGATTCTGTACTAAGGACAAACCAAAAAGAAATTAGGACAAGTAAACTTGGATGAAGTAGGAGTAATGTTTTTGTGAACACAATCTGGATATACCATCCATGGTACTGAGGAACATAAATTTACAAAGTGACGTATTGTTCGAACCATACGCTTTGGCCATCACCTCGAATAAAGCTAAATATACATGCCTTTATAACTTTCCAACGATATGAAAGAGAGAAGTTAAATATACTTTCAAATCCCAAGTGAAAAGGTAAAATTATATATGGGACAAAGTGAAAAATTGCATGCATCCTTTGTAAATAAATTAGCCTTAATGGGTTTTAATTTTCGCCCGTTTCATTATTTTTTATTACTATCCCAAGGTAAAGGTAATAAGAAAATTAGTAGAGTTCACAGGACTTAATGTGGAGACCTTAGAGTGTAAACAAACTTCACCAAGACACATGTGATAACCAGCTTCACCAAGAGGTCCAAGACATCTTGTTTGAATTCTCGTAGACTTCCTTAGCTACCATTGAACTATATCACATTTGACATTTCCCTATTTTTCGACTATACAGGGCACAATTGAGTATTCAGAAGACATACATTCACTTGCATCTTTGAAAATCGAACTTGACTGATAATACCATAATTTTCTTTTTCTTAACAAGTACATTTGCACTATTGCAAAATAATTAAAAATTCCTATCCAACTAAGACTTCCAGAAGCGAATAAAGCATCATACTTTTATGGCTTAAAAGAATTCTGACCATGTGGTTTGTTTTGAAGGTTAATGCCAACAAAAGAAGTTTGGCACATCTTTCAGAACTTGTATTTGGGTCTGGGAAGAATAAGTTGCAGATGGACTCAATGAGCAACTTGGAGGGAGAGAGAGAGAGAAGAGCAGAGAGAGAATTGAAACCCTAAGAAGATGAACCCTAGCTCTGTTTTGGATTTTTTACTATTTAAAGGAATTCAGTGCATTTTGACAGATTTGATTCAGTTCTATAACACACAAAAACCCAGGGTCAACAATGCTTTTTAGCCTTCTTTTTATCTCCCTGATCTCACATATTAATGTTGGTCTTCCAATGCATCAATCAGTCACAAGTAATAATCTAAATAGCCTGGTGCTATAGACAATATGAACCACTAGAACTAATGTGGATCAGTATATTTCTTAGATACATAATCAATTAGAATCAGAACCACCTTATCTCAGTTTATTACCTAGCAGAAGATGCAAGGATGACAACTAGAACTAATGTGGATCAGTATATTTTCTTAGATATATCATCAATTAGAATCAGAACCACCTTATCTCACTTTACTACCTATCAGAAGATGCAAGGATGACAACTGCTGGCAATTTCCAAAGACACGGTTCTCCTGGGTTCCCAGTTTGAAACAGTGATGAAACACCTTCAGATGAAAGAACAACACCAGCCTCAGCTGAAACTAATAAATCTGAGCATCTAGTGTCATCTGGAGCAAACAAAAGCATCACCGAATTGCAGGAAACTAGAAGCCTGAAAATCATAATCATAATATGTATATATACACTTCAAACCGGTGTAACAATAATAAGAGGTTGGAATTATCACCTAGCAGATAGTGGAAGGCCTCCACGCGAAATGATAATAGGTCCAGATAAGGCAGATAGTGCTTCCTTTATTCCATTCTCATCAGCAAAGGCCTTACCACATAAGATCAGAGATGAACGTTCAGTATCAGCAGCAATAAATCCATTATCTCCTTTAATACCAAGAGATTCCCCAATACTTGGACTGACTAGTTGAAAATGACAAAACAAAATATCAATCATGTATGCACCCACAACAACAAAGTGCTAAAACATTAAATAATCCAGAGGTGGTTGTTCCTTTTGATTATTTAGGTTTAATGCAATCGCCAGAGCACATGTGTTTATGTTGGAGTATTTTTAGGGTAATATGAAATTGCATGAAAAAATAGCTTTTTTATTTTCAGATATGGACTTTAACTTTATTATAGTTAAAAAAACAATAGTGACATTCATTGCAGATTAGAGGCACAACCATAAATACTTGAGAAGATTCTAACCCAACAAAAAACCTAGTGTTATGTTTCCAAATCTTAAAAGATAGCCTAGACATGTCTGGGGGGGTAAAGATGCCTTGGACTACAAGATTTGATACATACGGTGATTAATATATCCAAGTACTCAAAACAAGTAAAGGAACTATACCATATACTGCATACTTGTCAAGAATACCTTATCGATGAAGCGGCATAGACAATCAAAGGACAAGTATCATGAGAAATGGCACGAGAAGGGGTTCTCCACAAAAACTTGGAAAGTGAAAGTACAGCAGAAGGACTATCACTTATGACACGAACTTTAGTATCACATGTTGGAGAAGAACTAATAGCCCCGTCATGAACAAATATATCTGGGACGGATGATAAGTGCATTGTCGCCTGGTAATAAAAGAATCATCAGTGATCTTTAGTTAGGTGGATATCTATAGTAGTTATGAACTAACAGCTCTACATGGTTAATTGGTTATCCAAGAATTTGAAGAACTGTTGAACAAAGGCAGAGCAAGCAGGTTAAGAGAGAGAGAGACATGCCTGCTTCAGAAGTTTAGTAAATTGTGCCTTGGAAATTTCTGAACTTCCCCATAAAGCACTTCCTCTAACAAGAACTGGAACTCTTGGGAGAGGCTCTAAAGTCCACAAATATGAAACGATTCAGAATAATGCACCAAAGAAAGATAATTAAATTATAAAAAGATAATTATAACTAACTAAGATCCTACCTGCAATGGTTGCACCCTTCTGTCGAAGCTCCAAAAGCTTCAAGTTTCGAAAAACTTTTTCTTTCACGATTATGCCTTTCCCAGCCAGAGCCCAGTTGAGCCCATAAGATAATGCAGGACCATCCCTGCAAGCAAAAAAATAAGCATGGAACGTATATAAAGGATGTAGCTCATATGTCATTTAGTATCCGTTCTCTCTCGGTCTCTCTCTCTCTTCCCCTCAACAAGTAATACCTCACCTTGGAGGGGCAGCAGTTTTAGCTGCATCCTCAACAAATGGGGAAGAAACCATATTCTGCAAAATTCAAAATATCCAAAATATTGTAACCACTGGACTGAGTATATGAGAATGCAACTGTTAAATGGAAATTTTCAGCCACAAGGTATAAACAGTAATAGAAAGCCCTTAGTGGAACTCCCATTTCGTACGCCAAATTATCTGTGACAACCATGTTGGAGAGGACTTGATTAATATTTAATACAATCCATTTGACTTTTAGAATTCAGGGATAATAGGAGATTATACAGAATTCTTAATTTCTGGGTGTCCAGGGAGAGTCGGTGTGCAAGTCCAAGTAAAAATTCAAGGTCAGTTGTAGCTGGTATAGCTGCATTCTTTTATAAGGAATCTGATAGTGCACCATTTTAACTGGTGAGAACTTGAGGAAGAAATTATATGTTCATTAGTGCTTTTTATACATGCATGATTGGAGTTGGTTGATCATTTACTGATGCATTGTTTGGTGATAAAGAGCTATGGCAGCTTCTGTTTTCCTTGCCCAGGATTTTCACGGTGATGTCTGCAACAGTTTAGGCTTTGTTATTAAGCTGGTTCCTCTATTAGGGAAGAGACAGCGATGAAGCTTGTGGAAGATGGCTTCGTTGTGTTTCTTTTGGATTATTTGGTACAAAAGGAAACGTAGGGATATTAAGGGCATGAAACTATCTATAGAGATATAGAAAAACTTTATGCTAAATACTGTGTGGACTGAGAAGTCATTTTGTATTTCGTCTTCAGCCTTTTTTCAATTACTTGGATAGCTTCTCTTTTGTGATAGGTAGTTGATTGATATACTCTTTGTATAGACTCCACGATATGCTTGCGTGAGGTGGTCGTCGCCCGAATTGTTTCTAGCAAGATTATATCGGTGGAACACGCTCGACACCTCAACCCTTCGCTTATATTGAAGCAAAAACCTTGGTACAATTGATAGTGTAAGGAATTATGCGTTGAAAGGAACACCAACGACACATTGACCCGGTGCTTATATGGAAGCAGGAACCTTTAGTATAATCGACGATTGATGTGGTAGAAGACGCCACACACAACTATGAATTGTTGTATGATAAGTCAAATTGAATCTCAAGAAAACCAAAAATAACTTAGAAATTCTTGAAGAACCAAAAGATGAGAAAATCTCATAATTATTTGATTAATTGAATAAAACGTTGTTCTTTACATCATTCATGTAGCATATTTATACTAGTAAAATAAACCCTAATTGAACTACTTTTGGAATCAAAATCCTAGCTAATATGCTTCCTAATTACATTAGAATTGGAAAGAGAAAAAAATCCCTAAAACATAGCAAACAATCTGGAAAACGCGTGTCTCAAAACGCGTGTCTCAAAACGCATGCCCGGCTCCCTGGTGCCCTGGCGCGGCAGCGCCGTTTCATCAGAAACATTCGGTGCCGTCTATAAGCTTAAATCAAATCTGGCGCAGCAGCGCCGGGTTGATAGAAACCTCCCATTTTGTTTTTAAGTCCTAAATTTGATTTTTTGCTTGAACTAATCATTTGCACCAAGGTAATGAGTTTAGAATCCTCATCCATAGCAAACGCCTTTGAACCATTCTCAACCCATTAGACCGTTAAGCCATTCCTTGAATGTCATCGCTTGTGCTCTCCTCACGAGTCCAACGGAAATTCATATCAGATCTGCCCAAGCTTGTCCTCCAGCTCGAGCTAGTCATGTCCTCATCACTTTGTGAAGAAGGGTCCGCCCCCTCATGGCGCATATATATATATTTTATTCTTCATTCGTTCCAAAATATAAGATAAATATTGAGTGTTTAATTATCAATTTATAACAATTTCAAATTCAAATGTTATAGGATTAGCTCCTCGTTAGTTTTATCTGATATGAATACATTTAGTTTTGTCAATACAAGTATTTATTACTCCCTCTATCCAAGTTTACTTGTCTTAATTTTCTTTTTTCTTTGTCCAAATCTATTTGTCCTCTTTCCATTTTAACACTATTTTTTAACCTTATTTTTCCAGTACTGCCCTCATTTAACTTCTTTACAAGATTTCATTGAAAACAACATGACATGCATTGAAAAAAGTAAAACTATTAACTTTTGCATTTTTTATTTCCTTTTTTTCCCTCTCTTTCTCCTATATTTTTTGAGAACTGATATTTTCACATGATCCCTCTCACATGAATAGTGAGTGGGTCACACCTTCATGTGAGAGAGAATCGTGTGGAAATAAATTTTAACATGTGGAAATATCTGTTTCCTATTTTATTATTTCAAGAAAGAGGAAGACATAGTTAAGAGATTAATTAAAACAAACAAGATGATAATAGAGCAATTAATATGGATAATTTTGAGATAAAAACAATTCTTAATAGGCGTGTAAAATTGGACAAAGAGAGTATAAACTATCGAAGAAGTACTACTAATTATGAGATTGATTGTTGTCAAAACATAAATGAATCATATCAATTTTAAATCTCAAAATATCTCAATGACTTTTAGAAAATCAATATTAATCTCAATTGTGTATATATATACTAATAATCCGTACCCAATGTTGGCTTAGATGAATTATCTAGCCAACCCATCTACACCTACATAATTATTTGATGACCACAGTTGCTCTTCTAGTGTCCTATAATATTTGGATTTTGAAGAACGCTCTCCCAGGGACGGAGCCACATGTATATTGGTGGGGGCCACTTCCCCCCCAAGGTTTGAAATTTTTATAAGATTCACCTTCAAAGTTTGAAAAGTTTACAAAACTCACTTGTACATTTGATTTGGTTTGAAAATTTTGTAAGGCTACGGCCCTCCAAGTTTTGACGAAGTTTTGATATGTTTTAAAAGACTTTTTTTTCCTATGTTTTATTATCTTTGTCAAAGCAAATTCTATTACTATATTATTTTTGTTTTAGTAAAAATATGTTTTGTAATAGTAAAATTTTACTTTTTAGTGATGAATATATTTTATGCTGTTAAAATTTTTTTTGGCCCCCCCAAAGAACAAATCCTGGCTCCGTCCCTACGCTCTCCCTTCCTCATTGTGTTAGTTTATTTTATTTGACCTAAAATTTCATTTCTATCTAACATTACTTTTTTCAGTTCTATCCTTCGTCAGTTCCTATCTATCTAGGTACTTACAGAAAAGGTTGGCCAATTTTCAAGGAATATTATAACAACATCTAGACTGAACGACAACGAAATATAAGCTCAGATTAGGTGGAACTAGTAACTCATAGGCTATGTTTGTTTGCAAAAATGATAGGTGGAATCTGACTATTTGTAGTATCATCACCATTCCGGACTATTTATTGATGATTAGTCCGTTATTTAATCCATGGACTTTTTCTGATCATTTCTAAAATCATATGATATATGGGATTATATAATATCACCTTACCACATAGGATTATAATCCAATTTCAAATGGCCTTAAAAATGATGAGCTATTCCTAACTTGCTAAGTATCTAGCTCAAATTGACTTTAAAGTCTGGTATTAGAAATATCATGCCCGAGATAATTCAAACAGAGGCATCCATAAAATTAACAAAAAAAAATACAACTCATCAACGAAAAACGAAAAATACGAACTAGTTTACTCACAAATTATTTCTAAAATCTCAATAATTAAATGTAATAGAGTCAAAATTAACTTTGTGTATCCATATATACATGTATATGTACATATACAGAGAGAGATAGGGATAGAGAGACACTGACGCGTCGGGAAGGAGTTGAGTATGGAAAGAAAGAGTTGGCGGCAGAAGCAGTGCAACGATGGAATGTTGAAGAAGATGGATGAGTAAACAGTGTGCAGAATCCTCCATAACCGAATTGCCTCATCAGAAGAAGCACCAAACTGCTTAATTTAATTTCTGTTTAATTTATCTCTCTCTCTTCGTTGTCCCGTTCCTCCCTGCTTATGATATTGATAGTTCAGGCCTCAGCGTGTATTTGGTGCTTCTCAGTTCTCATTACATACCCCGGGATCAAGAATACTGACACACATAGAATCTGGTTTGTGTGTAAGTATTTTATTAATCAATTAATTAATTTATTCAAAAATAAATTTCATACTAACCACTTCCCATACACCGTGTTCGGGAACAACTTGTAAGTTAGGTAAAACCAAATTATAAGATATTTGTTACTCCTTCCGTCCCAGAATAAAAATCTTAATGGAATTTTTACACATATTAAGAAGAGTAATAAAATGACAAAATTATCCATAATAATGTCATTAAATATGGAGAGATAATTAGAATAAGAAAAGTATGAGATATTTAATGTTACGGGCATAATAGAAAAAAATGTGTAAAAGTTTGGTTATTAAAAGAAAGTGGACATTTAACATGGGACAACCGAAAATAGTAATAAGAACTTTTATCCTGGGACGGAGGGAGTACTATTTTTCTCATCGGAAATAACTTATTTTTTTATTTATAAATTTAGTTTTAAGTCAAAAAAATAAATTAGTTTGACCAAATATAATATTTTGCAAACAGTTACCGATCCAAAGTCTGTTCGATTCGAGCTCGACAAAATTTGGATTGGATCGGATTGCTTACAGCACTACTCAGAAACATTGTGTTAAGGTGGTGTTTGAAACTGAGAAAAGTAAAAGGAAAATTTCAAAAGACAACACACAAAAACTCATCTTATGTTGGCTAGTTTTAGTTTTTGATATCGGGAAAAAAAATTACCTTTTATTTTATTTTTTTAGGTCCCTTTTCAACTTTAAAATTGTTGTAAAAAATTAATTTTGGAAGTATAATTTAATTTTTTTGATTTATTTGTCAGAAATTCAATTCAACTATTTTTATTTATATTGTACTCTTATAGTCCTATATAAAGTTTACACCTAGTTTTTAAGAATTATAACAATTATTATTTTAATTAATCCAAACATATGAGAGTCTCTTTTGAATAAAATCATAACACTTATTTTGGGACATTCCAAGAGTAATAATAAATAAATAAAATTCCATTCTCCCAATTTGATAGAGATAAGTCCCAAAAAATTACTCTGGGCAAGTGGGCATTCCTTGCCTCGAAATGGGCTCCAGACAATGGTTATTAAAATCAAATATCTTCCTGAATCCGTCATATGGCCCATTAAATTAAGCCCAACCATGTGGGTCAGACCAATAACACGGTTGTGTTTTTTAATTACCAAATAAAAAATGGGTCTTTTATATAAGTATACAACAAATAGAAAGATATTACAAGAATAGTACACCAATTAAATAATTATGTATGTAAGACCCCAAAATTTTTTTAAATAAAAAGGAATTTCCTTTATTTATTATTTTGAAATAGTAAGGGTGGATTTGATTAATGTGGTTAGTTATGGGTAAAACATGCAAATATTTTAAATAGTTAAGTGGTGATATAATATTCATTATTATTAGGAGAATATTGTTTGGTCGTGGAATATTCAATCTTTGTGGGGAATATTAATATGCATTTAGCACACAGTAATGTGGGCCCCATAATGTAAAAGCGATTGGAGGAAGAAAAAGACAAAAATAAGTTGTTTAAAAATAATGGCGTAGTTATTCTGAATTTAATTGTTGGAATACCCGGTGGTTAAAAAACACGATAATACGCGTTATTGCACAAGAAGATACCAGTATTGCACCAATTATTGATTCTTACGTGAAGGCCACTACTCAATAATGGTTACATGAATTATCGCTCAAAGATTTTATTTTATCGATTCAATAATTGTTGCGTTGATATTTTATATTGTTGTTGTTTCAATAATTGTCATTACACAAGATTTTTCATTATCGAACCAATAATTCATATTATCTGAATAATATTATTAGATAACATTATTGGCAATGTCTAGAAAGTTACGTCAAGGAGAGGTTTGGTCACCTAATCAGGCCGCCAAGAAGAGAAATTCTTATTGGAAAGCCCCTCTTTCCGGAACCGCACGGTTGTCAATATTGTGATTCTATAATATTATTTGTGAATAATTAATTATTGATTCATATGATGAGGAAAATATTAATTTTATGTGGATATAGATGGAGAAAATTTTAATGTGACAATTGTTGAAAATTAAAATTTTATCTTTTTACGATAAAATAATTCATTTATATATATATAATATTATATTTTAATAATATAATAATGATGATATTTTTACAACGAATGTGGGATATATGAGTATCTGAGGAGGAAGAGTATTTTTATTGCAATAAATGTTTAAAACATGTTAAACATGTCTCGTGGACCCATTTATCGATTGAAATTTGATTATAACTTTGAAAAATCGCTTCGTTTATGGATTTCGGTCATTTTCGTTTGGAATTTGGAGAAACTTTCTTCCGCAAAGTTGTAGAGAATTGAATTTCCTATAAAAACTCATGAGATTCGAATTTTACGGCAAAAGGGCTATTTATTGTGAATTATTGAAGTTCAAGTTCAAATAATTGATTTTTGGAAGTTTTAATTATTTATTATATAAAAACGTTTTTTATTACTTTTCTAGAAGGTGGCATGTGAGAAATGCTAAGTGGCTAAAATCAAACTCTAGAATGAGTGCGTAGGAATTGTTATATAATATATTAATATTATATTAAATTTTTCGCTTTGGTGTTCTAAGCAATTTCCTATAAATAAGTGCTTAGGTTAGAATTGAAAATCACACCGTAAACTCAAGTTTTCTCTCTATATTATCGAGCGTATTCTTGTGAGTATTTTGAGTATACTTTGAGTATTGCTATATCTGATTGCAAGTTTAAGTCATAGCCTATATCCTGTTTCAACTACTAAATCTTGTCTTTCGAGGTAAGGGATGTTATTTTCTTCTCAAATGATATTATTTCTTCAATATCATTATGTTGAAATATTGGTTGGAACTTTTATCAAATTTGGAACTTTTCACGTATCGGGGTTACTTATTCATAAATTACTATTCATGAGTTACTATTCACGAGTTACTATTCACGAAGTACTATTCACTTAAGCGTGAAGATGTTTTTTTGTGAAATTTCTATCTTTTGGTGTCTGAGAGTCTTATTCACGATACCAAGACTATTCACGATATCTGACTATTCATGAATGAATATTTACCTTTATTCATAGAAAAATGAAATTTCTTCTTTTTGTCCAAAATATCTATTATGGATATTAGCTTTGATTGTATCCATGTTTTGATCATTCTTGAATTTTACACCACTATGATTATTTTTGAGGTATTTTTGGACGTGGATAAAAACAAAGTACTAATCCTTAATCCTTGTCATTTTGTTTCTTTGGATTCGCTTTTCTTTAAAAATATTTTTCATCATCCTCGATCTTAAATGATGATATTATGGAATATCTTTGGCTCTGTAGTGCAAAAAAGATGATTGATTTCGATGAATATCTTTGGCTTCAGTAGTGCAAAGATGATTGATTTCGATGAATATCTTTGGCTGTAGAAGTGCAAAGATGATTGATTTCGATGAATATCTTTGGCCCGTAGTGCAAAGATGAGCAGTGTTTAGATGAACATGACCTAATGGTGAATGTCCTTGGCACAGTAGTGCAAGGATGAATATTTGATCTCGGATATATATTGATTGATGTTACTGAGGGATAAAAATAGGCGATGAACTTTAAAATTCATACATAGAAGATAGTAGTTTGCATTCTCTACTTAACTCTTCTAAATGAATTATTATTTCCGCTGCGAATATTGATTTAAAACTTGTTGTCTATTGTATTCTATTATATTTTTCCCTGTTGAAGACTAACGATAATTTTGTTGTATATTATCTTAGTCATAATATTCTTTACCGGGCTAATCGAGCTCACCCTTTTCCTTTTTGTTCCATTTTTCTTCTCGGGAGGCGAGAATGTAGCGAAGTCTTAGTCGGGTATGGAATAAAGATTCTAGAAAGAGTTGTTTAGTAGTCCTCACCATTTTTGTAAAATAATGTATAAATAATTGTGATGAGGATTTATTTGGGTATGTATATTGTCTAGAAGACAATAATTGTTTTTTTAAACTCACAGTATATATGTTGTCGTATTTTGCACGACAAATGTATTAATAAAGTTGTAGTTATCTCTGTACTATGTATTTGGCGACTCAGAATGGGTTGGATGGAATGGACCTATTTTGGAGGTGTCACAGTTGGTATCAGAGCTTAGGGATATGATATCTGGCGGAGATCGGGGAATAGAACTAGGAGGGGAGAGACGAGTAAATCCTTCGCTAGTGTGTCCTACCTAAGCTTATTTGTTAGTTGGTTAGTATATAGGGATATTATGTGATATATTGATTTCCTTAATTAACCCTTGTTTTATGAAGATTTGAGAATGTCGTCGAGAATATTAACAAGTGGAGTGAATGAGACCGTGGAGATGCTGTCTTTTTACCAACGAGGAGAACGTCTGCAACAGTGGCAATGTACCTCCCGTAAACAATACCACCGAAGGGGCGATAAACGACGGGATGTTTAGAAGTTTTTTGCGATTCATGCAAAATCGCAGACGAGGAGACTCGTGTTCAAAACATAGGAGAAATGATAAGAATTCACGGGTTGTCACACACCAAGCGATTCAAAGAGTTGGGACCACCGAATTTAAGTGAAAGCCTTATCCGATCATGGCGTAAACATGGGTCAAGCAAATTACCAAGATATTCAATGTTTTGGGATGACGGAGGAACAGAAGGTTCCATTCGCCACCTTTATGTTCCGTGGCGGCAGGCAGATCTTGGTGGAGTCTACGAAAGCGTACTCCATCCAAACAAGGCCAAGATGTCTTGGGAGACGTTTGAACTATTTAATGACAAATACTTTCCGAAAGTGTTCATTATATGAAGGAAGTGGAGTTTATTAGATCGGAGCGAACAACATGGCGGTGTCTCAAGATGAGGCGAAGTTCATGGAGTTGTCGAGGTTTGCACCTCATTTGGTGGAAAATGAGGAACGAATGACGCGTATGTTTCGAGGGGTCTAAAACCGAGATTCGACAATATCTTATCTCTCATAAATTTTCTTTATATTCGAGATGTTGTAAGCAGGCTCAATTATTAGAAGCGTGATAATCGGGTATGTTCAAATGAGGGACCACAACTGTGGTCATATCGGTGGATGCCCGATCATCAAAACGATGATAACCAATGGGGAGAAAAGAATACGGACAAAGGCGGTAACCACTCGGGTGGTAATCGTGGCCATGATAATAGGAGAGGTGACTCAAGTGGACATTTCAAGAAGAAGGTTCAACAATAACCATGTGAAGACGTCGGCTACAAAGAAAGAATCGGTTCCAAGGGAGGAGCGACCACCACCCATTATATGCTATAAATGCGGAAAGAGGACATATCACCAAACCGCCCCAAGCAGATTTGTGTATGCTATAATTGTGGAAAGGAAGGACATATAGCTCGAGAGTGTACTGCAGAATAAACCAAGTCCAATGGGGATGATGACTCAAAAGGATGTCCGGATAAGTCGAAATCACGGTTCTTGGAAGAAGCGTTTTCGTGACTTCTCAAAATCGCGAGAACCCGACGAAGTTAAGACGGGTTAGTTAATTATAAATTCTTGCGAAGTTTATACCTTACTAGATACCGGATTCTACCCATTCTTTTATCTCTCTTGCTTCATTCAACGTTTGAATTTGACTACGGAGAAATTAGACTTTGACCTATCTGTGGAGACTCAGTTAAGAGAAACTTTTATTACATCCGTTGTTTAGAAATCTTGCTTGATTGAGTTGGCACTATCACATTACTCGTTAACCTTATTTCTATAGAGATATTTGTTTTTGATGTGATTTTAAGGTTAACTACTCATCATGCCAAAATTGATTGCTTTCGTAAGGTTGTTAGTTTTCATATTCTCAAGCAACCTATTATTCAATTCAAGCAACCAAACCATTGAAGTCAAACTCTTTCATATTAAATTATAAAGCCATTTGTTTATTGAAAACGAATGTCAAGCTTTCTTAGTCCATGTTATGGATTTGAATAAAGACACGTCGATTTGAATAATATTCTGTTGTTATTGATTTTTCCGGACGTATTTTTCAAGAATTTCTTCGCCTACTCCCGAGGCGTGATATTGAATTTGTATCGACTTTAAATCCCAGACAAAACCCATTTCTAAAATCTCATATCGAATGGCTCCTATTGAACTTCGTGAGTTAAAACCCAATTGTAGAAGTTGATACCGAAGCCTCTATCTGGTGACTTCCTTTGTGGAATGCACCGAAGCCGCACTCTCTGTAGGGAACACCATATTCGATGCGATAAGTAACCGATAGGTTTCATTGTAACGTGTTATCCAAGATTGGTATATGAGTCACAGTTGAGAACAACCTAAGTCGGTAATCAAAATACGTAGCTTTTTAGGCTTAGTTGGTTATTATCGGAGATTCGTTGAAGGATATTCTCGAATCGCTATTCCATTAACGCAGCTAACTCGTAGAGATACAAAATTCGAATGGAGCAAAGAATGTGGGAAGAGCTTCGAAGAACTCAAGAGGAGACTCATTTCGGCACATGTTCTGACCATACCGTCTTGGAAAAGCGAACGTGGTAGCTGACGTGTTGAGTAGAAGATTGTATACAAGTACGAGTACGATATTGTCAAAGACTCATTTCGTATAAATTTACAAATAATAGAGATGGAGATGAAAACTCTAGGTACCCACGTGATGATATACGAGTATAATCGACTTTAATCGATAAAGTTAAAGTCATTCAAGCTACACAACCGGGTGATGAATTTGAAGAAGGAGGTGCGAGAAGTTGTTATTTCAAAAGCGAGAATCGGTGAGGTGAGGAAAACTCAAACCTTCGATTTATTAATCCATTTGAAATTCTCGATCGAATAGAAAGCGTGGCCTATAGACTAGTTTTACCGCCAAGTATGACGCGTGTTCATAACGTTTTCACGATCGATGTTACGTAAATATGTGGACGACCGAACCACGTCATTGAAGTTAGAACCCGGACAAGATAGCGAAGACTTAACGCACACGAGGAGGTACCACAAGATCTTGGATAGGAAAGAAAGATGTCCTATGTCTGGAGGTTATACCACAAGTTAAAGTTTTGTGGAGAAACCATGCTATTGAGGAAATGACACGGGAGTTGGAAAGCGGAAATGAAAGCGAGGTATTCTCATCTTTTCGAAACACTGAGTATATATGTCAATTTCGAGGACGAAATTTCATAAGGAGGGAGGTCAGTAAGACCCCAAAATTTTTTTAAATAAAAAGGAATTTCCTTTATTTATTATTTTGAAATAGTAAAGGTGGATTTGATTAATGTGGTTAGTTATGGGTAAAATCATAAATATTTTAAATAAGCAGTGGTGATATAATATTCATTATTGTCGGAGAATATTGTTTGGTCGTGGAATATTAAATCTGCATCGGGGAATATTAAATACACGGTAGCCTTGACCATGTGTGGGCCCCATAATGTAAAAGCGATTGGAGGAAGAAAACGACAAAAATAAGTTGTTTAAAAATAACTTGGCGTAGTTATTACAGATTTACACCGTTGGAATACCCTAAGTGGTTAAAACACACGATGTCTGGCGTTATCGCACAAGAAGACACCAGTATTGCACCAATTATTGATTCTTACGTAAGAAGGCACTACTCAATAATGGTTACGATAATTATCATTCAAAGATTTTATTTTATTGATTCAATAATTGTTGCGTTGATATTTTATATCGTTTGTTGTTTCAATAATTGTCATTACACAATTATTTTTCATTATCGAACCAATAATTCATATTATCTGAATAATATTATTAGATAACATTATTGGCAATGTCTAGAAAGTTACATCTAAGGAGAGGTTTGGTCACCTAATTGCTTGCCAAGATGAGGAGAAATTCTTATGGAAAGCCCCTCTTTCCAGGAGGCGCCTCGGTTGTCAATATTGTGATTCAGTAATATTATTTGTGAATAATTAATTATTGATTCATATGATGAGGAAAATATTAATTTTATGTGGATATAGATGGAGAAAATTTTTAATGTGACAATTGTTGAAAATTAAAATTTTATCTTTTTCTGATAAAATAATTCATTTATATATATATAATATTATATTTTAATAATATAATAATGGTGATATTTTTACAACGAATGTGGGATATATGAGTATACGAGGAGGAAGAGTATTTTTGTTGCAATAAATGTTTAAAACATGTTAAACATGTATGTGGACCCATTTATTGACTGAAATTTGATTATAGCCTGAAAAATCGCTCGTTTATGGATTTCGGTCATTTTCTGTTTGGAATTTGGAGAAACTTTCTTCTGCAAAGTTGTAGAGAATTGAATTTCCTATAAAAACTCGCGAGATTCGAATTTTCTGGCAAAAGGGCTATTTATTGTGAATTATTGAAGTTCCGAAGCTCCGAAATAATTGATTTTTGGAAGTTTTAATTATTTATTATATAAAAAACGTTTTTTTATTACTTTTTCTAGAAGGTGGCATGTGAGAAATACTAAGTGGCTAAAATCAAACTCTAGAATGAGTGCGTAGGAATTGTTATATAATATATTAATATTATATTAAATTTTTCGCTTTGTGTTCTAAGCAATTTCTATAAATATAAGTCTTAGGTTAGAATTGAAAATCACATTTAAGCCCAAGTTTTCTCTCTATATTATCGAGCGTATTCTTGTGAGTATTTTGAGTATACTTTGAGTATTGCTACACTGGTGCAAGTTCAAGTCATAGCTTTATATCAGGTGTTTCAACTAGTAAGACTTGTCTTCGAGGTAAGGGATGTTATTTTCTTCTCAAATGATATTATTTCTTCAATATCATTATTTGAAATATTGGTTGGAACTTTTTATCAAATTTGGAACTTTTTCATGTCTGGGGTTACTTATTCATGAGTTCTTATTCACGAGTCTTATTCACGAGTCTTATTCACTTAAGCGTGAAGATATTTTTTATGAAATTTCTATCTTTTGGTGTTTGAGTTACTATTCACGATATCGACACTATTCACTTATCATCGACACTATTCATCGAAAAATGAAATTTCTTCTTTTGTCCAAAATATCTATTCGGATACTAGCTTTGATTGTATCCATGTTTTGATCTTTCTTGAATTTTACACCACTATGATTATTTTTGAGGTATTTTTAGACGTGGATAAAACAAAGTACTAATCCTTAATCCTTAATCCTTGTCATTATTCATCGGATTCGTTTCTTTAAAAAATATTTTCATCATCCTCGCCTTAAATGATGATATTATGGAATATCTTTGGCCTCGTAGCGCAAAGATGAATGATTTCGATGAATATCTTTTGGCTCAGTAGTGCAAAGATGAATGATTTCGATGAATATCTTTTGCCCAGTAGTGCAAAGATGAGCAGTGTTTAGATGAACATGACTAATGGTGAATGTCCTCGGCCCTCGTAGTGCAAGGATGAATATTTGATCTCGAGATATATATTGATTGATGTTACGAGGATAAAATAGACGATGAACTTTAAAATTCATACATGTAAGATAGTAGTTTGCATTCTCTACTTAACTCTTCTAAATGAATTATTATTTCATTGCGAATATTGATTTAAAACTTGTTGTCTATTGTATTCTATTATATTTTTCCTCGTTGAAGACTAACGATAATTTTGTTGTATATTATCTTAGTCATAATATTTTTTATCGGGCTAGTCGAGCTCACCCTTTTCCTTTTGTTCCATTTTTCTTCTCGTGAGGCGAGAATGTAGCGAGTACTAGTCGGGGTATGGAATAAAGATTCTAAAAGAGTTGTTTAGTAGTCCTCACCATTTTGTAAAATAATGTATAAATAATTGTGATGAGGATTTATTTGGGTATGTATATTGTCTAGAAGACAATAATTGTTTTTTAAACTCACATTATATATATGTATGTCGTATTTTGCACGACAAATGTATTAATAAAGTTGTAGTTATCTCTGTACTATGTATTTGGCGACTCAGAATGGGTTGGATGGAATGGACCTATTTTGGGGGCGTCACAATGTAATAGTGCAATAATATATAATAATATCAATAGTAGTGCAATCCACGTCACATAACCCAAACCAACAAAAATAGAAACACCTTGATTTAAGGAGAAAACTACTCCACTTTATGCGGCAGTTACCAACTAAACAAAACATTCAAAAATCGAGATAAGAAACGAATGCTTCATAGAAGAACAATCCGAAAGCTTTTATAGATAATAACCATCTTCAACAGCGGATCAATCGAGAAGAAGCAGAAACATTCATACAAAAGAAGCCTTGCCTTCCGTCCTCCTTTTCTCCAGACAAAATAAGGGCCGGAGTAAGATCTCAGGGCATTCATATTTTCAGTAACATAATGGAAGATCAATTCCAGACGAAAAACTCAGATTCTAACCCTAAAATCAACCAAAACACCACCAAGGAGAAGAATAATAACAAGTGGAAGAAGTACAACAATCGAAGGTGGTGGTGGGTTGGGAGGTGGAAGGAGTGGTGGAGGTGGTGGAAGGAGTGGTGGAGGTGGTGGAGGAGAGAAAGAATGGGGGTGGGGTGGGGGTGGGGGTGGGGTGGGATATGAGGAAAGAGAAATGGTGGGGTTGTTGGTTAAGGAATTTAATTGGGTAGATTTGGGTGAGGCTAGCCAAACCTTTAAGCAGTGGGTAGCTAAACCTTCATACCAAGGTAACCAATTCAGTTTTATTAGGTTGCCAATTTATTTTGAATGTGATGCAGTTGGTAGCCAAACCATCAAGCCGTTGGTTGCCAAACTTTCAAACCAAGGTAACCAATTCATACTGCAGGTGTGGAGGTAGATTGGTTACCTTGTTATAAAGGTTTGGTTATCTTGGTATAATAAGTTTGGCAACCAACTGCTTGAAGGTTTGGCTACCAACTGCATCACATTCAAAATAAATTGGTAACCTAATAACACTGAATTGGTTACCTTGGTATAAATGTTTGGCTACCAATTGCACTTTGAAAAAATTATCAAACAAAGTCTGCCTTTTAGCCGACTGAAAATATCAAACTCTTTTCAAAGCCCACTTGTTATCTTGGTATGAAGGTTTGATTACCTTAGTATGAAGGTTTGGTTACCTTGGTGTGAATGTTTGGTTACCAACTACACTATGAAAAAACTAACATGATTAACAGAAGAGATGGCACAAATTACGAAACAGACAAGGTTTACTCCCAAGTGGAAAGAGAATACAAAGAACTAAAAAAATTAAAATGAAGAGCCTTGAATCTCTATGAATGTGAGGCAGGCCGACCCTCTATATAGTCTCTGGCGGAAGGGGCCCATAGTGAAGCAATAGAAGTGATAGATGCCTTGAAGAATAATAAAACTAAAAAGGGATTGTATCAAGCCAAACATTAGTATCAATGGCTTCGCCACCATGCTCACTCCTGTGATTTGAAGATCGGAATCGCTTCATCAAAAGCTTGGAAGTCTACCGAAAAGCCACTAATGGAGCTTAAGTCGGTAGAAGAAAAGCCACCAATAAGGGTTTCCAAATGAAAAAAAAAGACGAACAAAGATAATAACAAAAATTAAATTGAAACACGAGCCCACTATCCCACATAAAGCGTGAACATTTTTTAAAAAAAAAATTTTGAATTGCCATGTCATCAGCACATTAAATAACACAGCATAATTAAAGGAATAGTTCTTTTTCACTACTAATGAAAATAAAAATTTATATACATTAATATTGTAAATATTTAATGAGTGCACTATTGTTGTAATTACTTTTTAAAATATCATATAAAATGTAATTATCCCATAAAAAATTGTGTTTCTATTAAAATAAAAAAATAAAATAAAGAAAACAAATAAAGTGTAAAATAATTTTTTTTGTTATAATACCATTGGAAATTGGAAAAAACAATTGATGTGTACCACTTGTTTATACAGTGCAATGTATTAAACATTAATTCATATATTTTATACTATTATATTTCTTCTTTTTACTTTTTTGGAAAACAAAATGATTAACAAATAATTTATCTTTTTTAGAACTGAGGGAGTAATTAATTAGATCCATTACCCGTATTTCCTCTGTCCCATAATATATGACGTTTTAGATAATTTCTTCTTTTTTTTAATTATTTGACGTTTTATAGTATAATCCAGTAGAGTTAACTATAATTTTTTCAAAATTATCCCTCATGAAAAAATGTTACATATGAGATAAAGTATATAGTAAAGGGTATTATGGACAATTGATATTATATTTAATGTGATACAACAATTTCTTCATTCTTGTGCATAACTCTGAAACGTCATGTGACGGATGAAGTATTTCTCTATCTCCGTTCGTAATAAATAACTAGCGTCCAGTTAAATGAATTTGTAATTTTTTTTCTTTCTTTTTTTATACTGTTTGCGCGTAATTTTTTTTGTGCAGTTTATGTCTATACCATTTCTCATTTTTAAAATTAACTCGTGTCATGTACGGATTATCAAACCGGCCGTTGATTCGTCTAAATCTCCAATTGTAATTAATTAATTGGTATCCAATTAAATGCATTTGGTACAAAGTAGAAGGTCAAATACCGGATCATTACTTAATTTAAGCAATCGTTTGTCCTTATTAATTTATTTTATTTGTCAATAATTCTGCTATTGCCACCCTGCCGTCTGTCTAACCTGTAGGCAGAATCTTTTGCAGGCCAATTTATATAAGATTTCAAGTCTTTCTCCATTTTTTTTTATTTTAAAATTTTATATTATTATAATTAAATTTTAAAAATAAATTTTATTTTTAAGGGTCTAGAAGAAACCAAAATAAAAGGGTCAGGAAAAAAAATATAAGAAAAATTTATCTTCATATATGACTTTATAAAGTGCATGTTTGGTAGCATTTAAATATTCAAACGCACCGCATTAATTTTAGAATGTTATATTATGAGTTAAATAAATTACGTTTAAAATAAATCAGATCTTTAACTGGTTTTGAAACTTCCAAACGCAAAGCACTAAAAGACACTCAAAAATGTGTTTTTGTATATAAATAAAGGCAATTTGTATGGTAAAGAAATAGGCCTTAATACTAACCTATCATTTTTTATCTTATTTTTTGTTATTATAATATTATTTGTTTTATTTTTATTTATTGCAATGCAAGTCTTCCCTGACGATCTGTCTTTCTCTCTCTCTCTCTCTATATATATATACAATACCCATGGTAATGTAATTAAGAAGAACAAAGTCTGAAAATCATCCATTAGAAGGAAAGGAAAGATGTTTGGTACAATTTGTGATGAAATAGAAGTAAATGCGGCAGCAGGCGCAGCATGGGAAGTGTACGGCAGTCTGAAATTAGCGGAACTGGTGGAAAAGGGGCTCCCTGGTGTTATTGACAAAATTGAGGTGGTCGAAGGTGATGGTTCCGTCGGAACCATTCTTAAACTCGTTTTTGCACCCGGTAAGTATTAATCAGATCCGATTATCATCAAGTTAATTTGATAATAAATTGATTAATTTATCAGTATTGACACGCAGACAGTGGTCAATTGACCAAAGTCAATACAATTGGGTATGTTTTATTTGTCAACAATGTCTAAAACTACGTAGTGATTTGGGACGAGAGAAACTATTTTTTTTAAAAACACAAATATGTCAAAACGACTTAATTTTGACAAACTGTGTACAAATAAAACATACAAAATTGTGTATGACCATATTACCTTAATACTTTTTATTGTTAAATTTTTTGACCCCTCTCACTCGAAATCTCGAATTCCCCTACATGTGAGGGTATAACTTTTAAATCATCATTTCTACTCATGAAATGCCGAATCGTTATCATACACAAATAATAATTAGTGGTGGTTGTTTCATGTTTGATTTGACCGATTACCAGGCGCACTGGGTTTTAGTTATTATAAGGAGAAGTTTACAAAGGTTGATGACGAGACGAGGGTAAAAGTGACAGAAGCTGTAGAAGGTGGGTACCTTGATGTTGGATTTAATTTATATAGGGTTCGATTTGAAATTATTGAAAAAGATGAAAAGAGCTGCATCACCAAAGCTACAATCGAGTATGATATTAAAGAAGACTATGCTGCTAATGCTTCCCTTGTTTCAATTGAGCCCCTAAAGGCTATTATGAAAATTGTAGCCAATTATCTAACCAATAACTAACAAAGCAACTTATTAATTAATTATGTAATCTTGCAAATTTTCATGTATTCATGATAATTGCCTTCTTGTCATTAATCTAATATATGAAAGTTATTATGATGGATGCCTTTCTTTATTTTGCTTAAATTTGAATTTGTTTTGGCCAATATTTTAGACTTGTAATTGTTTTATTTTAAAAAATAATCAAGAAATACAGGGAGACTTGGTTAGATGAAAAATCACAAAAGTTATTATTGGGACATACAAAATAATACTCATCAATCCTTCCTAAATAAATGTCTTGATTTTATTTTATACTTTGAAGAAATTTAAAGCACGTGTTCCCTATCAGATTACATGCAACGTCAAGGTATATTCCTATTCTAAACACAAATTATGAATTTCATCACCATGCAAAAAACACAATCACATACTATTATGATCATATCTAAATCTATATTTCATCTCCCGCATTCATATAAATTATTACAGTAATTATTAATTAGACAATTAATCAATTATGCACAAATCACAATAATTAATTAAGAAACATACTAAAATAAGCTACGCAATAAGATCGGTTGCAATCTTAAACAGTAAATTTAGTTCATTGTTATTGAATTAAAGTCTAGAATTCACAATTGAATAAACATTAAAAGATAACATTAGAAGTAGATTATAAAATAAAATATGTTGTCTGCAAATTTGATGCTCCATTCTTGCTCCTGCTCTCGATCTTTAATGATCTCCAAGTTATTTCAATCTCCAACAATCCAATATAAACTAGGGCTTATGATTGAATTCCTAAATCTAATGGAGTGTATCTCTAATATAATATAATCTCATGGAGACCTTATCTAATGAATATCTTATTCTATGTCTCACATCATGTATTTATAGGTTACAAGTCAAATTTCTATCTTAGGAGAAAACCCAACCTAATTTAGAGTAAAAAAAGTATCAAAATTCGTCCAAAAACGTGTCCTAACTTGATTTGGCACGACCTCAGCGCCCCGAAGCTGCTCATGGCACTGGTAATTTTCTTCTGGGAGCCTTGGCGCTGGAAATCGCCTAGGTTTGAGCACCCCAGCGCTGAACACTTTTTTTGAATTTTTTATTCTGACGTCCTTTAGGAAAATGACCATAACTTCTTCGTCCGAACTCAATTTTAGATGATTCAAGATGTTCCGGAAAGAGGAGAAGTGTATCTACAACTTTCATTCTTTGAGTTTTTCGAAATACAAACCGGAAAATGCCGAAATTGGCCTTAAAGTGGCTGCTATGTAAATGGGAAGCCAAAAATGCGAATCTAGCAACCCCAAACGTCGATCCAAGTAACTTTTGTCCCAATTCTTATAAAACAAAGTAAAACACGCATGAAGACACAAACGCTTAAAAACTGACAAAAGATTAAACTCAAATACACTCAATTCATGAGTACAAAACTCAGTCATCATAAACCTCATTTCTTTAATAAACAAAACTTGCTAATTACACATAATATGCATGTCTTCATGTCAATGGGCAACCAGTGTTAGCATGAAATGGTTTTGGGAAAATTTTCACTTTACCTATACATTACAGATTAGATAACGTCTTTGTCACAATATGTGGTTGACTATACACCTCTACGCCCTGTTATCATTTTTCAAGAATTTTCATGATCGTCATTTCACTCTTCTATTATACACTCCCTTTGTCCAACTTCATGTGACCACCTTTCTTTTGTGCTACTTATGCTGTATGTGTGTACACGGATGACCATGGTGCTTCTATATTCAATAAGAGATAATATTGCATTAAGAATGTCTAACCTGGAAAAATATTATAGTTGATATATTTAGAGAATTTGTTTAATATTTTATTTAATGAAATTGTGGATGATTGTTATAATATTGAATTAATATCTTTTTATTAATGTTCTTTTTATTAATTTTTACATTTGATTTTAACTTATAAGTCATTATCAGCCAAACACCTTCATAACTTGTTTTAACTTAATTTTTAACTTATAAGTCAAGATGCTAGACGCTTTTACTTATATGTCAAAACTTAAAATAACTTATAAGTTAACTTATATTTTAACTTTAAGTCGTTTTAAAATAAGTCGTTGCCGAATGGGCTCTAAGAGCCGTTCGGGAGCGGCTTGTAAGTTTGTCAAACCAACTTCTAAGAGCCGTTCGGGAGCAACTTAAATTATTCCTTATTTTTTTGATTTATAAGTCAAATACAATAAGTAATAATTTGTAACTTATTAAAAAATGACTTATAAGTCATTCTTAATAAGTTATTTTGAACAAATATAATGTCTATTTTACCTCACTTCTGACTCGATAAATTACATCTCTACCCCTCAAAAGCCTACTATTTATTTATTTATTTATTGCTAAATGCCTTGCTATTTCTCTTCTTCTCTTCTGACGTAATTTTTTTTTACAGCGGCTAAAATCGAAAATCTGCTCTGATATGCTATGCACTCTCCCTGCGCTCGATCAGTCAATTTCTTGGCTTCTCCTTCCTTGGCTCCTCGGCTGTTACTCCTGCTACTCATTCTACTTCTTCAATTGTTGCTACTCCTTCGATCGATTGTTGTTAGGTACCAAACCTTAGACCAAATATTTGATATGTATATATATACGTGTGTATTATGTTATGTTTGAATTTTTGGCATGTGGTTTTTCTTCTTCTTTACCTCTTTAATTTAGACTGTAGTTTCAGAGAATGTGGGTTTCGATTCAATTCCATTTGTTGTTAATTTATGTGGTTCGAATGTTTGATTGAATTAATTGTTGTATACTGGGTTGTGCTTAATTAGGAAAATTTTGCAAACGTCGACAAGGGTTTGTTATCTTAGTTTGTTAGGCCAATCAAATCCAACAATTAGCCCAAATGGTGATACAGGAGAGAATAAATCAAGGGAATTGTCTTTGTACAATACAATGAAGGAATTGTTCAAACCCAAAATTCCTGGTCAAGTGGGCATGTATGTTTGTGGTGTCACTGCCTATGATATTAGTCACATTGGCCATACTCGTATGTATGTCTCAGTTGATGTGCTCTTCAGGTCATTTCTCTATACATACAAATGTATCTATAGGAGAAAAAAAGCCGAATTTTTAAAGTAGTTACTTTTAGTTAGATACCCTTTTGATATCCCCGTCTCCGTTTGTCTCTAATTTGTAATATATGTGTTGATTAGAAATTGTGAACCCTTCTGTAAGTGAAGAAATGTCTGAATTTTGAAGGCACCCTTTTGATTGATCTGTTATTTATATTTTGTATATATAAGAAGAGAACAATGTGAAGCTTTAAAGTGATATTGACAATTATGGACCACTAGTTTGCATTGTAAAACTATGTTGCAATTAGACTTTGGTTTTATTTTTTCCGTCTTTTGTTTTATTTTTTGCATTTGACCTGTGCTTGAAATGTAAGGGTATGTAATTTAAACTGACAATTTGAAATTCTAATTAGATTGGACCACAATGAACAAGTGTTCTAAAAATCTCCGCCTAGGTCCTCACGGCGCCCCGCCTAGGTGCTAGGCCCTCCTGGCGTCTCACCTAGGCCCAAGGCGGCAAAAAAATCACTCCAGGAAATTAGGCGGGGTCTAGGCGGAGATGTTTTTTTTTAATTTTAATAACTACTCAAACCAGATCTTGATATATTTATTTTTCTAATGATTACCATATTCATAATACAGGTTGTAGCATATCAAATCACAACAAGAAGTGAACAATATCAAGTCAAAATGGATAATTTTATTATAGTTGTAATTTTTTGAACTTGTACCAACTTCAAATTATATAAATGATGATACATTTGTAATATTTAATTTATTTCAATATAATTCTTAAATTTATATTTAGTTTCTTAAGCTTTAATATTGAATTAAATTCTTAAAATCTTAAAATTTATTATTTAATAGCAATCTTGTTTATGAATAAAACTAATACGTTTAAATATGTTTGAATTTTGAACAATTGCATGTTTGTGTTTGAATTTTGACATTAGCAATATGAATATGTGTTTGAACTTTAAGCAAATGCCTTTATTATCTTTATTATAAATTGTTTTGCTTTATATTATTGTTTTGTTTGGATAAATATAAGATAAAATATTAAAATTGGCTTAAAATAAAAAATTCTGCCTATGCCCCCTAGGCGCTAGCCCCCCGGCCTCCCACCTCCTGCCTAGCACCTTTTAAAACATTGCAATGAGCGATTAAACTTGGAGCAGTTTATTGTTATGTAGAAAATTATGCTATGAACTATTTAGATTTGTGGCATTCCTCCATAGCTTTTCTTAATAACCAAAAGAAGCTATTACCTTTTCTTTTCTTGGAAAGAGAAATTCTATATTACTTCATGTTGTTTATTATAGTAAGCATTGTCAAATGGCTAGTGCAGAGTTGCTAATTGGACATTTTCTTTGAAAATTAGGCAGATACCCAAGATTTCTGGGATATGAAGTCAATTATGTTCGAAAATTCATGGATGTTGATGACAAGGTGAGTGAAATTTTTCTCTAGCAACAAACGAATCATATACTTTGGAAAACTCTTGTTGGTGATTATTTCCTAAATCGATAGTGACATTTTTTCGGACTACTAAGGTGCTCTCGGTTTTAAACCGAGTCTGGTTTGTTGCCCATGTTGAATAGTTAACTCTGCTCAGTGTTTTTATCTAATTGCCACCAAGAGTAAAAAAGAAATGCATGTCCTTTTTAGTAATTTTTATATTTGATTTTAACTTATAAGTTATTATGAGCCGAACACCCTAACCTTTTCTAACTTAGATCTAAGCCAAATCAAAACATGTTTTTTGAAAAATTTTCAATTCTACCGATTTGTTTTACAAAAATCTGTTTCCAAAATTTCAAAATCTGATCTATCTATCTATCAAGTTTCATCGAGAAATATGAGTTCAGTTTATCTTTTCCACAGTGATGCATTTCTTCCGACGACCGATCTTCGCTGCTCGATTACGCGGACATTTTCAGCTCCGTCCAATGGTGGGCGAATGAGTGCTTGTCTCGCTGTGGACGTGCAAAAAGTGTCTTCTGATTCAACCAAATTAGGGCTTGAGGTGGTGAGCAAGGAGGTAATGGAGGCAGACGGGAGGGTTATGGTGGGAACATACGCAAGAACTCCGGTTGTGTTCTCGAGTGGCAAAGGTTGTAAATTGTATGATGTTGAAGGGAGAGAATATTTGGACCTCACCTCTGGAATTGCAGTGAATGCTCTCGGTCATGGGGATCCTGATTGGATAAGAGCTGTTACTGACCAAGCAAATACTCTGACCCATGTCAGCAATATATTCTACACGGTTCCACAGGTGGGTCTTTATTTCGTTTTTCGTTTCGATTATATTCTTATTCACTTGTTTTTTAGTTTGTGATAGTGTACCTGCATTGCATTTTTAGTTTCTATATAGTTGATGGGTCTTTATTTCATTTTGATGGGTGATTATAGCTTTTTAATTTTTTTGAAAAATTGAAACTTTGTCATCATTTACAAGGAATGCTTGATGGGGAAAATAAATGGGGTTGCTGTAGAAATTAGTACCTATACTTTTACTCTCCCTTCACCCTAAGGCCCATAACTTTCCATGAGTCTAATTATGATGTCTTTTGGAATAAACTGATGACATGCAGACCCAAATTCAATCTTTGCATGAACTTGTTTTAGTCAATTGTACTTATTTGATTAGGTGATGGTCTGGTGATGATGGTGCTTTTGTTAGTTGTTTTACTTATGTCTTGATAAGCAGTTTATATGGAAAATGATAGATTCAGCAAAAGCCTGGTATATTTCATTTCTGGGTTACAATCCTGTAACAAGTTATTCATATCTTTTTCAATTACAAATAGGAACATACACTCATTATTTTCACAGAACAATTTGCTGTTTTACTTAATTGAGTTTTTACCCTGTTCATAGTGAAGCAACTATTTCCCTTTTTCTTTTGCAAGTATAAAGCTCTTTTTTTTTTGTATATAATTATTATTTCCTGCAGGTAGAGCTTGCAAAACGCCTTATTGCTTCATCTTTTGCTAATCGTGTTTTCTTCTCAAACTCTGGAACAGAAGCAAATGAAGCGGCAATTAAATTTGCTCGAAAGTTCCAAAGATTTTCACACCCTGGTAGGAAGCATCCACCTACAGATTTTATTTCCTTTAGTAACTGCTTTCATGGTAGGACAATGGGTGCTCTTGCGTTGACTAGCAAAGAGCATTACAGGTCACCTTTTGAACCTGTCATGCCTGGAGTAACTTTCTTAGAGTATGGGAATATACAAGCTACGACAGAACTTATTCGGTCTGGAAATATTGCTGCAGTGTTTGTGGAACCTATTCAGGGTGAAGGTGGCATATACAGTGCAACTAAGGAGTTCTTAATGTCTTTGCGTACTGCCTGTGATGATGCTGGGGCTCTGCTGGTTTTTGATGAGGTATGTGACCTATAAGAAAATTTTGTCATATTCATGTTGGCACTGTGATTGATATGTTCTGAATGCACATAAATTATGTGATATCTTCTGGTTTAGTTACAAAACAGTTTTACATGTGAAACTGATTTGATGTGATTCATTTTGGCCTCTGCACATCTTGTTTGGGAGAAGTCATTAAAATTTGCATATAGATAAGTCATACGAACAAGTTAAAATGTATTTTAACAAGTGACCATAGTTTGAGACAAATCGTGAAGAATCTTATAACAGGACCATGTTTTATCCTTAAAACTCCCATATCGTGTATCGGAAGTTCCCGTTCAAAGGATGGACAAACACAGAAGCTTGTAGGCTATAATTGCTGTGGATCATTTAGATCATATATATCAAATAATGGTCTCTCTCTCTCTCTCTCTCACACACACACACAATCACTCGCACACACACACTGAAGACATTTCTTCTTCTTGTCATGTGAGCCCATGCATATTTCCTGATGATGTTATTATGTTGAGTATGTTGTTCTTTATTCATTATCATCAGTTTGCAACGAAGATATGGAGATGAATACAACATAACAATAAACAGAATAGAAACAAGAGAACCTTCGTATCTTTTGAAATTCTATGTTCAGTATTTACTTGTCTGCCTGCTTACATATGGTGAATAATTTGGTCTACCAGAGAATTTGAGGATGGAAATTATATGTTATGGAACTATCTCTGGTTATTATTGAGATAAACTATGGCTGAATAAGTAGTGGTTATTAAGTAAGTTCATGCAATGTTATACATATTGTTGAACTGAATAGTCATATGTCTGATAAGCTGTATTTTGTTGAAAAAGGTTGAAAGGATCAAGTGACTTAAAAGACTGACATCAGTTTGTGATTTGCAGAAACACAAGTTTGACAAGTCTTGTTTGATCAGCTCTCTCGTAGTCATGCTACATTCCAAGAATATCTATTTGTTTGATAATAGTTAACCTTTCATGTACTTGTCTATATTTTAGGTTCAATGTGGCTTGGGACGAACTGGTTATCTTTGGGCACATGAAGACTACGGCGTATTCCCTGATATTATGACTCTTGCGAAGCCTCTTGCTGGAGGTCTACCCATCGGAGCTGTGCTAGTGACTGAAAGAGTTGCTGCTGCCATAAATTATGGAGATCATGGCAGCACTTTTGCTGGCGCACCACTTGTTTGCAGTGCTGCGATTGCAGTTCTGGATAAAATCTCAGAACCAAGTTTTTTGGCCAGTGTATCCAAGAAAGGTCAGTACTTTAAGGAACTCTTAATACAGAAGTTAGGAGGGAACTCGCATGTGAGAGAAGTACGAGGTTTGGGTCTTATCATTGGAATAGAGCTGGATGTACCCGCCTCTCCACTTGTAGATGCGTGTCTGCGTTCTGGTCTTTTAATATTAACAGCAGGAAAAGGAAATGTTGTGAGACTTGTACCACCATTGATAATCTCAGAGCAGGAATTGGATCGTGCAGCTGAAATCCTACTTGAATGTTTGCCAGTGCTTGATTAGTAGAGTATCTTAAACTGAGAGGGAGGCCGGCCGGCCGGCCAAAGTTTCAAGGTTGTAAAATATCTCACCTGTACTGTACTGGGATTCAAATAAATACCGGTGGTAATGTTGTAGGTTTCAATTGAATATTTTTAATGATGTGGCATTATTGAATATTTTGATGAGGCCCCTGACTAAATTACCCCATAAACAATAGATTCAAAAAATTAATTTAATCAAATCTGACAGATAGCAAGTGCCCTCCCCTACACAATTCTCTCTCTTTTTCAAAAGTTGGTAGTTGGTAGTTGGTACTTGGATTCTCTCAAGTCACGTCCGCATGAGAAAATTTCTAATTATAAAGGTTCTTTAGGGTAGTTGGTAATATGGATTTCAATTGAAATTTTTTCCAAGTCACGTCCTCTAAATTATGCATGAGAAAATTCCCAATTATAAAATCACTTGAAATAAACAGTAGAAATACTAAAAAAAAAACCAAAAACATCGTCTGTCCCTAAAATTCCATTTCAATCCATTCAATCCATTACCTTTCTTTTGAATAACAACGTTATCTTAATTGAGATATTTCCCATTCCTATCCCATCCGTTGTCTAATAATTCAATATATTCAGCCAGCCAGCCAGCCAGCAGACTCCTGTCCTGTCAGACCATTTTAAAACCAACCTTCATCTACTCTTCCTACTGATTTATTTTTATTATTATAATAATAATAATTTATTTTTTTTCCACCCTAATAATTTATTTCTCTATAAATATGACCAAACAACACCCATTTTAAAAACACAACTCAACTCAAGAGAGTCTCAGTTATTAATTAGCATTACCCAAATAATATCTACCAGCAAGTATAGAAAATGGTGGTGTGTGGTTCAATTTGTGCTCAAGTACAAGTAAATGCATCAGCAAATGCAGCATGGGAAATTTATGGCAGCCTTAAATTACCCCAATACACAGAACAGGCGCTGCCTGATGTTATTGACAGAATTGAGGTACAAGGTGATGGTTCAGTTGGAACTGTGCTTCAACTCTTTTTTCTACCTGGTAATTAACCAATCAATCTCTATACCTACCTGGTTCAATATTTTTACATGATAAAGTCAAACCCTTATTCTGATTAATAACGGATTGATGATGATATGTTTCTTCTTTTTATTTTTTTATTTTTGTGTTTGAATTTCAGACACAATTGGGTTTAGTTCTTACAAGGAGAAATATGTGAGAGTTGATAATGAGAAGAGGGTGAAAGAAGCAGACATAATAGAAGGAGGATATCTTGATTTGGGATTTACTTTTTATCGCCTTCGATTTGATATCATAGAGGATGAAAAGAGTTGCATCACCAAAGCCACAATTGAGTATAATATCAAGGATGAATTTGGTGACAATGTTTCCCTTGTTACAACCGACTCACAACTGGTGATTATGAATTATATAGCTACCCAACTCAATTCTCTCACTACTACTAATTAACTTTCTTGTTTGGCATATATCACAATCATATATAAATGTCTAATCACTTATCATTTATGCAATGAAATCTCGTTCCATTAGAATGATTTATTCGCCTAAATGATCACAATATTTTTCATTTTATTCCTTTCTCCATTCTATTTATTTAATCCAAACGTGACATATGAAAATGAATAGCAATCTACTACTAGTGTTGATTGCAGCATACAAACATGTCAATCAAATACAAGCCTGATTGCAAAACACTTCAATGAAAACCACATGCTATTGAACTGCAATGCAACTGAAGAATAAACTACTATAATGTTATGTTTCATTGAAAAATGCAACCAAATGACATTCATTTCAATCAAATAAAATTTTCAAGAAAATGGCCTGATTGCATTCCTAAAATCTAAAAGCATAAAGATTTTCTAGATATAAAATTATAGGACAAGGAACAAGACATTATAACTGGATCACAGGGGGGTGAAGTTAAAAGAAAAAATGAAAAGAAACAGAAACACTAGAATAAGATGCAAAATGTTTATTGATAGTTGAGCTCCATTATACAACATTAGCCAGATATTAAACAGATTAAATAAACTGACACCCAGTACCTTCAGTTGTTAGAATTCTCTTGTTTTGTGTCATAGGTATAAGGCAGCTGCCGCTTTCTTTACATTTCATCCACCTGGGGACCTTGCTGCTCTCTTTGTTCCTCCATAGCCGTGAAGCTGCTGATTTGAATCCATTCCTTACGCAAGCAACCAAAAGTGTTATGAGCTCTCTGCACAACAGAAAGGTGTCCGTACATCGTTAATTTATTAAAGATTCCATGCTATTTGATGTTTTACCAAAGACAACAAGGCGCTAGATGTAACAGTCTCCAAATTTCAAAAGGAAAAAAAAGAAGAAGAAGCAAATATCGAATCCCTTAGCTTAGCGGCTAGAAAGACTTCTTGGAACATCTATCAACACAACATCCCTAGGTCCGGTCATTATGTCTTGCGCTTAATCAACCAGTTCAACTAGGTTATGCAATATAAAAGTAATAATATCAATAGTTTTTGTGAGAGTACAAACAATTTCAGATACACTTAAAACAAACAAAACAAATAGACCTTTCATTTTCTACATATTCTACATATAGTCTACATAGCATTTTATACATATTCCAAGATTAAAACAAACATTTGATTTTAAAGAGACGAGTTTTACAATTCTACATAGCGGAGAGCAGTTTTGACAGTCAAAACTAAAACAATAAGTATAACTCAGCAAAAGCAGAGACTAGCAACTATAACTTGATGAAAATGCGATGTTCACACAAAACAAGAAGATTATATTGATTTTGTTGCAATTCCTCGTACACCTTTCTGGAAAGACAGGTCGCTGATGTTATTCAGGAAGAATACTAAAATGGTGCCAGACATGTGCCTTTTATATGCATCAATAGTATTAGCAGTGACCTGGGGTTTATGTAGTAAGAAATAAGAATACAGCTAACCTAGAAGGCCAGAACACTCTCTTGTCAGTGCCACAAAAAATTGAAATTTGTCGAATGGTAATGTGGAGTATATACATGAACAATTTTATACGAATTCACAGTTGTGGAACCTGATCCATATTAAACCAATCCATGGATGGATATATTCTAGTGGAATCCAGTCTCAATTGCTGGAAGGTTGGGATAAGTTACAAGTCTACCAATCATAACATCCAGCCTTGGAATGTATCCTCGCAAGTATTGTATTTATCATCCTTGGTGCAACTGATATTACAAGTTAGGAAACACCACCTACTTAGAATTTCCTCAAATGCAGTTATGAAGAAATAAGAAATATATTCCATGTTCCAACTTTCGCATGCATGTCAAGAAGTTCTACCAAACTTGTAATTTCCAATTGTGGCTTTATTTCTCCAAACAAGTCAAATCTCTATCAAGGTCCCTCAAGTAGAAAATTGAAGTTATGGTCATCACACAATTCTATATAAATAAATAAAAAAGGCTATTTAGGTTACATAAAACCCATTATCTTAATTGAACCCAACCCCCAAAAAAAAAAAAAAAAAAATTAAATAAAAAATAAATAATAATAAAGAAAAGAACCGCAACAAACACCAAATATTTATTTTAAAAAAACAGACAAGAAAATTGAGTAACTGAAAAAAAAAATTGTTCCGTTTTCTTTTCCCCCGCACCTCAAGAAGTGAAATATTTAGGGGAACCAATAGCATGAAAAGTCATTAGGTCATCACTGTAGGTAATACCATTAAGGAGAGAAGAACACTTACAACGGTGAGCAAGGAGATCGACCACCATTTATGTAGAAAATGAACAAGTATGAATCATAATGCTGCCCATTGATGAAATAAAAGGCATGCAACCTTCTTACGCACTGGAAGGACATTTTCTTGTACAAATGGATGGCAGAATTATTGTAAGAAATGACATGTAGGTAAACTGCCTGACACATTGGGACATTTGAAGCATACTTGATAACCTCTCGAATTAGGGAAGTAGCTGAAAGTCCACACCAGATCTTACTGTAAATAATGACACAAATCTTGAAACCAATCAATTAAAGAAGTATTATAAAAAAAATAAACTCAACTCAACTAAGCCTTTGTCCCAAGCTAGTTGGGGTTGGCTAGATGAATCTTTTTCCTCCACTCTACTATATCAAGAGCCATATGCAATAAATTTATTTTTTAAAAAAATAAAAAACTACCTATGCCAAGATTTCTATACGATTCCACCACTCCAAGTGTTAGAATGTAAACTAGTGTTTGATCTGCTCTTGGTGTTTCACATCTGAGCAAATCTTCTACCTACAAAGTCAAATGACAGTTAGGATGAATAAACCTCAAATGCAATATATATTACTACAGCAGTACTACAAATTTATAAGTACTACTAACGGTGTATGCTTGTAAATGATCCTTCAATGAGGTGGGGTAGTTGCAAGGGTATACCCCTCCCCCTCTTTTCTCTCCCTTTTCCTTCTTCCCCTTTTTGCCAAAGATATGGTTTGCAATTATAAAAATATTACTCATTAAGAAAATAAGTAAATTCTGAATACGTTTTTTTGGATGTCAATGAAGTATAAATTTTTGATACAGAAAACTCAACTCATTAATTAAGTGCTTAAAACTGAAGATATCATGTATTATGAAATTAAATGCGTTTGATAGCCCATAATACTTATTAATTTATGGATAAAAATCTACTTAAATATTAAAACAAGACAACTTGACTTATCTTAAAATGAAATAGAAGGTTTTATTATGATTAAATTTAACCTGAAAAATTATCATTACATGTCATTTCATCAATCATCATGCACAACATACGTAGTAACTAGCACCTAATATTTTCAATGCTTAAATTTCAAGCTAACAAAGAAAAAAAATAATCCTCACCTCACTTTCTTTTGCCATAACAATTCTTGCAGTGACAAATCCAATAAGTTCATCACTCTGACAATTGGGCCGATTGCGATCAACAGCTCCCCAGGACACAATATCACGGCCATTAACAACATTGAGGAAGAACTCAGACTCATACCTAAGAAAATAAAAACATTGTTGAGGAAGTGGCCACATTATCTTAATGTTGCTAACACGTCAAATTGCATAACTAGATTATCTAACCTGATAGGAAATAGATCACAATGGATTTTCTCAATAACCTCTAAATCGGAAGGCCGAATAGGCCTATAAGATATTCTTGGACGATGGGCCCCTCGCAGGTCAAACATTGAAGATTGTGATATCAGTCCCCAGCAAAAATCTGATGTATTCGGAGAATTGGGATAAGTATTTGTCCTTCCATTTATGCGACATCAGCCACAAGGGCCACACAACAGTAACTGGAACCTCGTAATAATATTTTGTAATTCATGGATCCTTTTGATCACCTACTACACAGATGTAGAGACAAAATCTAAGAAGCCCAGTCTCATAGCAATCACAAAGATAACACCAAATGGAGAACCAGCATGGTTTTATTAGCCCCAAGTCCTAACTAGCCCTATCTGGTTTATAACCCCAGAAACTATCATGCTAGACGATACAGAATGAAAATCAACAAAAACTAAAATTTTCCATACACTTTCTCTACTTTCATGTTTCAATTATGAGCCAAGAGATTGTAAATTTATGAACTTTAATGCTTATAAATCAAATCCTTTACGATTTTAGTTTACGAGTATTCTCACAATCTGCTTGTAGTTGTAAGTTGTAAATAATGCTCAGCTCTTGCTCCGACAACAAGCAGCTGATAATATTAAGTTCTTTTTTTATTTCCTCGATCATAAAATCTAAGTAACCCCCATTTTCAACTATTTCTATAAAACATAACAGTGGTAAATGCTCAACATAGAAAATAAAAAGTATAGCACAGTGAGTTACAACTTTAGATGCCAGAAGTCTAAACATATGAAATATAACTCTTGACTATTTGCTTGATCCAATTAAGCACCCTAGAGATGGTTGTTGATGCTCAACTTGCAGATGTCTACAAAGCTGATTGATTCTACACCAGATTTTATATATTTAAGTTATAGCAGGAAGATCAACATCAGTATTATATACAATAGATAAGAACTAGTTTTTTTCTCTCATCTCATCGGTTTCTATTGTCCCTATTGTATTAAAGGCATGACCTTGCGATGTATTCGTTATTTCGATGAATCATTTCTTCGGACTAAAGAAGATTATGTAAACACTTACTCAGAATCTTGCTTACATATCCCATTTCCATTGTGGAAGACACAATTTTTTTTCTAAAGGATTTGCCATGATATATCTGATCCGTTCATTATATGGATACAAATTTTTGACTGCCCTAGCTGGCGAGCAATCAATGCCAGCTTTCTTAGTTGTTTCATTTTTTACAGACTTGTGCATTGGAAAGTGGTGATCCTATAATCAATACGTGATACAGACTATCTCTTTCTTTATTCTATTCTTGTTCTGTAAAAAGTAAACTACAGACCAATTTTTCATATATATAAAAAACTAGGGAAAATATTCAATATCACAGACCACAATTTGAGAAAAGAATACAGGTCACAACTAAGCCATACAAGCTGGTCGACCAATAACCCTAACATTCTTGATCCAGTATAAAAATTTAACAAAACTAGACAAATTAAAGCTTCTAGTATCCTAAATACAGAGAATCAAATAAAAGCTTCTAGTATCCTAAAACACGTCAAATTAAAATTTAAAAAGCAAATGCATTTATTATGGCACAAATTAAAAAGAAAAAAGAAAAAGAATACACTGATTCCTAATGCTATCATTTATACTATTAGTCCACAAAGTCACTCAACTAGTGATTAATTGCTTAAAGTTGATACATTTTATAGATACATAGATTGATTCATAACTTAGCTTAGCTGATACTTCAAACAACCATAATTTCATAACCGATTCAAGAAAGATACAAATTGACATTCCTAACCGAAGTAAAACAATCCACGGATGCGTACCTCCCACGCGATTTCGATAACCGAGAGGATTCTGGATTTGCTCTTCCTCTGTGTCACAATTCAGGCGAACATTTTTCCTTCAGATCAAGTTATCTCAAATCTGCTCCCAATCAATCAAATCATACATACGTAGCTGAATTATTGAAGAAAGAGATGGAGAAACATAATAAATTAAAATTACGAGTGGTTTACCTCTTTTGGGTTGGTGTAATTACTCGGTGGAAACAGATCCGACTGATGAGTTTTATCGTATATGAATGAATAGATTTGGTTTCTTTATTATCAAATCTTGAAATTGTTTGTTTGTGTTTGTGTTGGTGTTAACGGGAAAGTAAAGACGAAGTATTATACACTCATAAATTACTTGGAATCGAATGCTTTCCTTACCTTCATTGCTCTTCCAATTTATGTCAATCGGCGAAATTGCCCTTCTTTCATTGATATATAATATGGGGACTAATATTTTATAAAAGTCTCCTTATGCTATGTATGGCCAAATGTCCAATTGTGTGCAGTATTAAATTACGGATGTTAAATTTAATTTTTTTTAGTTTTTAAGATTCGATCAATTTATAATATTGCAGCTATTAGTGCTTGTCTGGATATCATATACTTATAATGGATTGTTATATGTTTCTCTCTTGAAGATTGGAAAAGGATAGTGGGAGATCTGAAAATAAATTCTTGCATATTATGTGTATTAGTGACATTTTGGTTTTTTTGTTCCGTTCACAGTATTAAACTACGAAATAGTGAAAACTAAACTGCGGACGGACTCTCTATTTAACAGTTAAATCTTTGGATAGAAGGTCATAATGTGTTTTGAGGGTAACCTTAAGTTGACACCGTCAAATATATATATATATATATATTTATATATATATATATATATATATATCTTTATAAGATAAGATAAATTTATTTTATAATAAAAGATAAATTTTTTTATTATAAAAGATAAATATATTTTATTATAAAAGATAAATTTATCTTTTATTCAAACTTATCTTATTTTTATATTATGTATTTATAAAAATAAATTTATCTTTTATTCGAGACTTATCTTATCATTATCTTTTATTTTTACATTATTTATCTTTACATTATCTTTTATTTTTACATTATGTATACATAAATATAAATTTGTCTTTACATTATAGCTATATGGTCGAGACCACCTTCTTAGCTAAGTACATAGCGATAAAGCGTGTATTAAATGGTAGGGGCAGTAATGTAAAAAGGCTAAAGTGTGACGTCCCCAAAATAGGTATACATCACTCATTCTGAGTTGTCAATACATAGTACAGAAACAACTACAACTTTATTATTACAACAGTAAAACTGTGAGTTTGAATACAAATATATCTCTCTGTACAATATCTATACTCAAATAAATCCTCATCACATTTATTGATACATTATTTTACAAAATGGTGAGGACTACTAAACAACTCTTTCTAGAACCTTCATTCCATACCCCGACTGCACTCATTATATTCTCGCCTCCCGAGAAGAAAAATAGAACAAAAAGAAAAGGTGAGCTCAACTAGCCCAAGAAGAATATTACGACTAAGATAATATACAACAAATTATCGTTAGTCTTCAACAGGAAAAAATCTAATAGAATATGGACGCCCCCAAAATAGGTATACAACACCCATTCGAGTCGCCAAAATACATGGTATAGAAAGCAAACTACAACTTTGACAATACGGATGTCGTGTAGAATACGACAATACAATCGTGAGTTTGAATACAAATATTGTCTTCTAGACAATATACACACCCAAATAAGTCCTCATTAATTATTCATACACTATTTTACGTAAGTAGTGAGGACAACTAAAATATCTTCCTAGAACCATCACTCCATATACCCGACTCGATCCTCGCTATGTTCTCACCTCCCGAGAAGAAAATGGAACAAAAAGGAAAAGGTGAGCTCAACTAGCCCAAGAAAAAGAATATTATGACTAAGATAATATACAACAAATTATTGTTAGTCTTCAACAGGAAAAATCTAATAAAATACAATAGACAACAAGTTTTAGATCAACAAATGCAAATGAAAATAAAGAATCCATTAGAAGAGTCACGTAGAGAAAGAATTCTACCTGCCTTCTAAGGTTTAAAAGTCCATCATCAATAGTTTATCCTCGTAATAAAAATCAATATACATCTTTAATCATCTTTGCACTATGTGCCAAAGATATTCATTTTATATCACCAAATTGGTCGTATACATCTCAACACTGCTCATCTTTGCACTACTGCCAAAGATATTCATCGATTAATCGTTCATCTTTGCACCACTGAAGCCAAAGATATTCATTTATATCACCATTTAGGACCGAGGATGATGAAAACATTTTTAAAGAAACGAATCCAATTGAAACAAAATGACAAGGATTAAGGATTAAGGATTCGTACTTTGTTTTACCCATGTCCCAAAAATATTTGAAAATAATCATATTGGTGTAAAATTCAAGAATGATCAAAACATGGATACAATCAAAGCTAGTATCCGTAATAGATATTTTGGACAAAAAGAAAAATTTTTATTTTTAATTGAATAGTCCAGTATTCGTGAATAAAGGTCGATATCGTGAATAAAGCTTGGTACGTGAATAGTAACCCGACACAACAAGTTCCAAATTTGATAAAAAGTTCACCAATACTTGGCATAATGATATTGAAGAAAAAATATCATTTAAGAAGAAAATAATACCCTCCACCTCAAAATAATCGTATTTCCGATTGAATTTCAGATATAGTCTTTGTGAAACCCAAGACCGTATAAGCAACACTCAAAGTATACTCACAAGAATACGCAAGATAATTTAGAGAGAGAAAGAGAGAAAACTTAGTTTCTGGTGTGATTTTCAATTCTAACTTAGCCCTCTATTTATAGGAAAATGTTAGAACGCCAAAGGAGACTAAATTAATAAATTATTATTATTAAAAATCAAATTTCTACGCATGCTAGCCATCAAAGACCAGCATGCCACTCTTGAAAATAATTTTCCAGCAGCCCACATGTTGTCAAACAAGAGTGGGTCCCACCCATTATTTAATAAAAATTATTTTATCTTCCGAAACTTCAATAATTCGTAGAAAATAGCTCGTTTATCAGAAAAATTCGAAACTCGCGACTTTCCATGGGAAATTCCATTCTCTACAACTTTGCAGAAGAAAATTTTCCAAATTCCAAACAGAAATTGACCGAAATCCATAAACGGACGATTTTACAGTCTATAATCAATTTTCGGTCAAGAATTGTGTCCACCGACACACAAAACATATGTTAAACATTTAATGCCACAAAATACTCTACCTCCTCATATACTCATATATCCCACAATCATTATAAAAATATCACCGTTAATATATTATTAAAATAATATATTTAAATGTATTATTTTATCAGAAAAAGATAAAATATTAATTTTCAACAATTGTCACATTAAAAATTTTCTCCATCTATATCCACATAAAATAAATATTTTCTTTATCATAATAATCAATAATTAATTATTCAAAATAATATTACGTAATCATGAAGATCGACAACCGTGCCGCTCCTGCAGGAAGAGGGCTTTCCAATAAGGATTTCTCTTCTTGCGCGCAATTAGGTGACCAAACCTCTCCTTAGACGAGAACTTTCTAGACATTGCCAATAATGTTATCTCGATAATATTATTCAAATAATATGAATTATTGATTTGATAATGGAAAAATCTTGTGTAATGACAATTATCAAACAATAATAATATAAATATCAATCGCAGCAATTATTGAATCAATAAGATAAAATAATGAAGCAATAATTCTCGTAATAATTATTGAGTAAAGGTCTTCTTTACGTAAGGATCAATAATTCAACAATCTGTATGTAATCTGGTATGCTTCTTCATGCGACCACGCGTAGACATCAGATTTTAACCACCGTGTAACCCAACAAATTGTTAATTCGGTAATAATTTACGCCGTTATTTATAAAACTCAATCTTTGTCGTTTTCCTTCATCCAACCGCTTTTCCGTTATGGGGCCCACCAATGACCGTGTTGTTATGCGGAGATTCCCGATAAAAAGAATATTCCACGACCAAACGAATATTCCCTAATAATAATGAATATTTTATAACCACTTTGCTTATTTTGTAAACTTTGCACATTTCACCCATAACCAAAGAATTATATCAAATTAACCCTTATTAATTTAGAATAATGAATAAAGAAAAATTCAATTTTATTTATAATAAGTTGGGGTCTTACAACCTCCCCTCCTTATGAAATTTGTCCTCGAAATTGACCTACGGTACCTAGTATATCGAAAAGGTGAGGGTACCTTGCTTTCATCTCCGATTCCAACTCCCATGTCATTTCCTCAATTGCATGGTTTCTCCACAAAACCTTAACTTGTGGTATAACCTTCGTGCGTAAGACATGCTCTTTCCTATCCAAAATCTCAACAGGTATCTCCTCGTAGGTTAAATCTTCAGCTATCTCGTCTGGTTCTAATGCAATAATGTGGTTCGGGTCTTTCACATATTTACGAAGCATAGATATGTGGAATACATTGTGAACACGAGACATACTTGGAGGTAACGCGAGTCTATAAAGCTACGTTCCCTATTCGGTCAAGAATCTCAAATGGACCAACAAACCTTGGATTGAGCTTTCCTCTTTTCCCAAATCTTGTAACTCCCTTCCATGGAGCAATACGTAATAATACATGATCTCCAATATTAAACTCCACGTCCTTTCTATGAAGATCAGCATAACTCTTTTGTCGATCTTATGAAGTTTGAATATCGTTGTCGAATCATTTGGATCTTTTACGTGAGTCATGCGTCATACTAATTACGGTCCCAACAATATTGCTTCTCCACCTCGTCCCAAAGATATCGAGAATCGACATTTTAAATCCATACAACGCCTCAAATGGAGCCATGCCTATACTTTGCTTGATAACATTGTTGTTGTAGGAGAATTCCACCCGATTGGTAGGTACTTATCAACTTCCTTTGAAATCTAGGACACGAGTCTTAATAGATCTTCAAGGGTTTGAATAGTCCTCTCGATTGTCCGTCTGGTTTGAGGATGGTATCTGTTGAATCAATCGAATCTGCGCCCATAGCTTTACTAAGCTAACCCAAAATCTTGAAGTGAATCTCGGGTCACGATCCAAACTATGGATACTTAGCATGCCATGCAATCGCATAATCTCATTCACGTACATACGAAAGCAAGACGTTCAAGGGAATAAGTCTCGATGATCGGTAAGAAATGGGCGGACTTGGTTAATCTATCAACAATAACCCAAATTGCATCTACACGCTTGAGAAACTTTGGGAAGACACAGTAACAAAATCCATAGTAATGTGTTCCCATTTCCATTCCTAATCTCAAGTGGTTCTGAATGGACCTTTTGGCACTGATGTCGCGCCTTTTACGCCGACAAAGTTAAACATCTTGAGATAAACTCCGCAATCTCTCTTCATATTGTTCCACCAAAATGTATGTCAAATATCATGATACATTTTGGTACTTCCGAGATGGATTGCAAACGGGTGTTGTGTGCCTCCATCATGATTTTATGCTTCAGTCGAAGAATCGTTAGAACATGAAAGTCTAGAATTGACTCAAGTATTCCTTCCTCATCAATTCTTGCTTCTGAATAGCTCCTTTGACTTTCTTCTTCATACGACGCATCTGTGTCCGTAGCTTGAAGCAGACTTTAACTTTATCGATTAAAGTCGGGTTCTACTTGTATATTCGCCATCATTATGTGGGTCCCCTGAAGTCTTTAATTCTACCTCCATCCTTTGCAAGTCATACAAAATGGGCCTTTGCGTTGACAATATCCTTGACTCAGATTTGCATATGATCTTCTACTTTCGTCGCCACCACTACGTTCGCTTTTCGAGGATGATATTGAATAGTGTGATCGTAATCTTTTAATGACTCAAACCAACGTCGTTCTGCATGTTGAGTTCTTTTTGGGTGAAGAAATATTTGAGGCTTTTATGGTTCAGTATAAATCTCCACTTTCTCTCCATACAAGTAGTGTCTCCATATCTTCAACGCTGAATACGATCGGGCCGCTAACTCTAGATCATGAGTAGGATAATTCCTCTCATATTCTTTGAGTTGTCGTGAGGCATAGGCTATGACTTTCCCATGTTGCATGAGAACACATCCTAACCCCTTGCCGTAAGCATCGTCAGATAACAAATCCATCCGAACCAGATGGTATTGTCGTAACAGTCTTTGAAATGAGTCTCCTCTTGAGCTCTTGGAAGCTCCTCTCGCATTCCTCGCTCCATAAGAATTTTGCATCCTTAAGTCGAAGTTGAGTTAACGGAGTAGCGATTCGAGAAAATCCTTCCACAAATCTCCGATAATAACCAATTAAGCCCGTAAAAGCTGCGTCTTTGATCACCGACACTTGGTTCTTCTAACTTTGTATTGCTTCAATCTTCGTCGGGTCAGCAGATACTCTCCTTGTTTTGACACCACGTGCCCAAGGAATGCTACTTCCTCGAGCCGAACTCGATTTCTTGACATTTGGCATAAAGCTTGTGTTCACGAAGTCTTTGTAGTACCAAATTTTCAAATGGTGCTCATGATCTTCACGGATTTTGGAATAGATGAGGATGTCATCAATAAAGACAACAACGAATCGATCCAAATATTCCTTAAATACACGGTTCATCATATCCATGAAAGCGGCAGGAGCATTAGTCAATCCAAAAGACATGACCAAGAATTCATAATGCCCAGATCGAGTCCCGAATGCCGTCTTTGGAATATCCTCGGTTTTAATCTTTGGTGATGATATCCGAGCTAAGATCGATCTTTGAAAAAGAATTGCGCTCAGAATCGCTGGTCGAGCAGTGTCATCAATGCGAGGTAGCGGATACCTATTCTTGATGGTGACATGGTTCAATTCTCGATAGTCAATACAAAGTCGCATACTCCCGTCTTTCTTCTTTACGAATAAAACAGAGAGCACCCCAAGGAGACGTCTTCAGGATTTAATGAAACCGATGTCTAATAACTCCACCGTAGTTGGACTTTTAACTCCTCAAGTTCAATAGAGCCATTCGATATGGGGTTTTAGAAATGGGCTTTGTACCCGGTTCAAGGTCAATAAAGAATTCAACATCACGCTCGGGGTAGGCCAGGGAAGCTCTTCAGAAATACATCGTGGAATTCTTTAACCACGTAAATATTATTCAAATCGACTTGTCTTTATTCAAATCCATAACATGGGCTAAGAAAGCTTGACATCCGCTTTTTCAATAAACGAATAGCTTTGTGGCTTGATATGACAAATGATCGATTTTAGTGGTTTAGTGGTTTGAATTGTATGACAAAGTTGGTTAGGAATATGAAAACTAACAACCCTTTAAAACAATCAATTTTGGCATGATGAGTGGTTAACCAATCAATTCCTAAAATCACATCAAAAGCAAGTATCTTTAAAGAGATAAGATCAATAGGTAATGTGATAGTGCTAACTTGGATCATGCAAGATTTATAAACCGTAGATGTAACGAAGGTTTCACCCAACGGAGTTTCAACAGATAAATCAAAATCTAATTTCTCCGAGTCAAGTTTAAACGTTGAGCACAAGCGGAGAGATAAAAGAATGGGTAGAACCCAGATATCTAGTAAGGTATAAACTTCGCAAGAATTCAAGATTAGCTTACCGTGATCACCTCGCTCGTTCCTCACGCTTTTGGCCGACCACGACAAAAGCTCTTCCAGAACCGGCCGATTTCGACTTATCCGGATGACCCTTGAATCACCAATCCACCGAACTTGGTTTCGCTTATAAGATACGATCTCGAGCGATGTGGCCTTCCTTTCCACAGCTTGTAACATACCTTGGATTGTTGTGGGCGGAGTTTTAATGCGATATGTCCTCCTTCCCGCATTTGTAACATCTAGCTGGCGGTACGTTCTCCTCCCCAAGCATTTGTTGTTGTTGGTCTTTGGTGTCATTGTTGATATCTTCCCGCCACCGTTGAATCTTCTCTTCCTGAAATTTCCACTTGAGTCACCTCTCCTATTATCATGTCCACGATTACCACCGAGTGGTTACCGCCTTTTGTCCAGTATTCTTTCTCCTCGCCGGGTTATCATCGCTCGATGACTACCACGATTGTGGTCCCTCGATTGAGTATACTCACTATCTCATTTCTAATAATCGAGCCTCGCTGACAACATCCGAATACTGAGAAAATTTATGAGAGATAAGGTATTGACGAATCTACGGTTTTAGACTCTCGTAAACATACGCGTCATTCGCTCTCATACTCCACCAAATGAGGTGCAAACTCGATAACTCGCGAACTTTGCCTCGTCTTCGAGACACCGCCATGTTTGTTCGCTCGAGTCTAATAAACTCTACCTCCTTCATATGACCGAATACTTTCGGAAAGTACTTGTCATTGAACGATTCTCAAATCTTTCCCAAGACATGTTAAGTGCATCCGGTCGGTACGCTTACGATTCCCACCAAAGAATCGCTTCACCACAAAACATAAAAGTGGCGAATGGAACCTTTTGTTCTTCCGCACCCCAAGACATCGAATATCTTGGTAATTTGCTTGACCCACGCTTACGCCTTGACGGATCCGCTTTCCATGGAAATCTGGTGGTCCCAACTCCTTAAACCGCTTGGTCGTGATGATGACCAGGCGCATTGCTATCATTTCCACCCGTATTTTGTACACGAGTCTCCTCGTCGATTTTGCATGAATCGCAAAAAGCTTCTAAACATCCCGTCGTTCATCATTTGCTCAGCCATTGGCGTTGTTCACGGGAGAACATTGCCACTGTTGCACGCGTTCGCCTCGTTGGTGAGTACACTGCGTCTCCACGCCTCATAAACTCCATTGTTAACGTTCTCAGCAGCCCATTCTTAAACATCGCCATAAAACAAGGGTTAATTAAACAAATTAACATATCACATAATATCTATATATAATGACCCACCAACAAATAAGCTTAGTAGGACACACTAGCGAAGGATTTACTCGCCTCCCTCCTAGTTCTATTCCCGATCTCCGCCAGAGATCATATCCCTAAGCTCGATACCAATCTGTGACGCCCCCAAAATAGGTATACAACACCCATTCCGAGTCGCCAAAATACATGGTATGAAAGCAAACTACAACTTTGATAATACAGATGTATGTATGTAGAATACGACAACAACTGTGAGTTTGAATACAAATATTGTCTTCTGATAATATACACACACCCAAATAAGTCCTCATTAATTATTCATACACTATTTTTCGTGAGTAGTGAGGACAATTAAAACATCTTCCTAGAACCATCACTCCATACCCCGACTCGATCCTCGCTATGTTCTCACCTCCCGAGAAGAAAAATGGAACAAAAAGGAAAAGGGTGAGCTCAACTAGCCAGGTAAAGAATATTATGACTAAGATAATATACAACAATTTATCGTTAGTCTTCAACAGGAAAAATCTAATAGAATACAATAGACAAACAAGTTTTAGATCAACAAATGCAATGGAAACAATAATCCATTGTAAGAGTCACGTAGAGAAAGAATTCTACCGCCTTCTAAGGTTTAAAAGTCCATCATCAATAGTTTATCCCTCGTAATAACAATCAATATACATCTTTAATCATCTTTGCACTATGTGCCAAAGATATTCATTTGTATCACCGGTTGGTCATGTTCATCTCAACACTGCTCATCTTCAGACCATGTGCCAAAGATATTCATCGATTAATCGTTCATCTTTGCACCACTGCCAAAGATATTCATTTATATCACCATTTAGGATAGAGGATGATGAAAAGCATTTTTAAAGAAACGAATCCAAAGTGAAACAAAATGACAAGGATTAAGGATTAAGGATTCAGTACTTTGTTTTACCCATGTCCAAAAATACTTGAAAATAATCATATTGGTGTAAAATTCAAGAATGATCAAAACATGGATACAATCAAAGCTAGTATCCGAATAGATATTTTGGACAAAAAGAAAAATTTTATTTTTCGATTGAATAGTCTCAGATGATTCGTGAATAGTGTCAGATACGTGAATAAGGCATGATACGTGAATAAGAACTCCCCGACACAACAAGTTCTAAATTTGATAAAAAAGTTCACCAATACTTTCCTAAGATAATGATATTGAAGAAAAAAATATCATTTAAGAAGAAAATAATACCCCTTACCTCAAAATAATCGCATTTACGATTGAATTTCAGATATAGTCTTGTGAAACCCAATACCAGATAAAGCAACACTCAAAGTATACTCACAAGAATACGCAAGATAATTTAGAGAGAGAAAGAGAAAACTTAGTTTCGGTGTGATTTTCAATTCTAACTTAGCCTCTATTTATAGGAAAATGTTTAGACGCGAAAGGAGACTAAATTAATAAATTATTATTATTAAAAATCAAATTTCACGCATGCTAGCCATCAAAGACCAGCATGCCACTCTTGAAAATAATTTTCCAGCAATTTCCACATGTTGTCAAACAAGAGTGGGTCCCACCCATTATTTAATAAAAATTATTTTATCTTCGAAACTTCAATAATTCGTAGAAAATAGCTCGTTTATCGAAAAAATTGAAACTCGCGACTTTCCATGGGAAATTCCATTCTCTACAACTTTGCAGAAGAAAATTTTTCCAAATTCCAAACAGAAAATTGACGGAATCCATAAACAGACGATTTTACGCCTATAATCAATTTTCTATCAAGAATTGTGTCCCACCGACACACAAAACATATGTTAAACATTTAATGCCACAAAATACTCTACCTCCTCATATACTCATATATCCCACAATCATTATAAAATATCACCGTTAATATATTATTAAAATAATATATTTAAATGTATTATTTTATCAGAAAAAGATAAAATATTAATTTTCAACAATTGTCACATTAAAAATTTTCTCCATCTATATCCACATAAAATAAATATTTTCTTTATCATAATAATCAATAATTAATTATTCAAAAATAATATTACAGAATCACAAGATCGACAACCGGTAGTTCCCAGGAAAGAGGGCTTTCAATAAGGATTTCTCCTTCTTGGTAGGCCGCAATTAGGTGACCAAACCTCTCCTTAGATGAGCGTAACTTTCTAGACATTGCCAATAATGTTATCTGATAATATTATTCAAATAATATGAATTATTGATTTGATAATGGAAAATACTGTGTAATGACAATTATTGAAACAATAATAATATAAATATCAATGCAGCAATTATTGAATCAATAAGATAAAATAATGAACAGTAATTACTGTAATAATTATTGAGTAGTGCCTTCTTACGTAAGGATCAATAATTCAACAATACTGTGCAATACCTGAGCATCTTCTTTCATGCAACCACACGTACATCAGTATTTTAACCACCGTGTAACCCAACAAAGTGTTAATTCAGTAATAATTTACGCCGTTATTTATAAAACTCAATCTTTGTCGCGTTTTCCTTCATCCAACCGCTTTTTCCGTTATGGAGCCCACCAATGATGTACTTGTGGTTATGCGGAGATTCCCGAAAAAAAAGAATATTCCACGACCAAACGAATATTCCAAACAATAATGAATATTTTATAACCACTTGCTTATTTTGTAAACTTTGCACATTTCACCCATAACCAAAGAATTATATCAAATTAACCCTTATTAATTTAGAATAATGAATAAAGAAAAATTCAATTTTATTTATAATAAGTTGGGGTCTTCTGAATACAATAGACAACAAGTTTTAAATCAACATTAGCAATGAAATAATAATTCATTAGAAGAGTTAAGTAGAGAATGCAAACTACTATCTTCTATGTATGAATTTAAAAGTTCATCGCTCTATCTTTTATCCCCGTAACATCAATCAATATATATCTGGAATCAAATATTCATCTTTGCACTACTGAGCCAAAGATATTCATCACCGGGTCGTGTTCATCTAAACACATGTTCATCTTTGCACTACGGCCAAAGATATTCATCGAAATCATTCATTTTTGCACTACAGCCAAAGATATTCAATAATATCATCATTTAAGATCGAGGATGATGAAAAATATATATATATTTTTAAAAGAAACGATCCAAAGTGAAACAAAATGACAAGGATTAAGGATTAAGGATTCAGTACTTCGTTTTATCCACGTCAAAAAATACCTCAAAAATAATCATAGTGGTGTAAAATTCAATAATGATCAAAACATGGATACAATCAAAGCTAGTATCCACAATAGATATTTTGGACTAAAAGAAATTTTTTCATTTTTTTAGATGAATAAAGGCCATGATTCGTGAATAAGATCAGATATCGTGAATAAGTCAGAGTATCGTGAATAGTAACTCCGACACCAAAAGTTCCAAATTTGATAAAACTTCAGATCAATATTTCAAAGATAATGATATTGAAGAAATAATATCATTACGAAAAAAAATAATATCACTTACCTCGAAAGATCAAGATTTAAATTTGGAATATCGGATATAGGCTATAACTTGAACTTTCACCCAGATATAGCAATACTCAAAGTATACTCAAAATACTCACAAGAATACGCTCGATAATATAGAGAGAGAAAACTTCATTTCGGTGTGATTTCAATTCTAACCCAAGACCTATTTATGAAAAATGCTTGTAAACACCAAAGCGTAAAATTTAATAAATTAATATTATATTTTTTCTAAATATCTCTACGCACACTACCATCTGAATTCAGCCTTCTAACCACATGTTAAATGAGTTTCAAAAATGAAAAAATGTTTTTGTAATTAAAAATATTTTAAACTTCCAAAATCAATTATTTGAACTTGAACTTCAATAATTCATAATAAATAGACCTTTTATCGGAAAATTGAATCTCTCGAGTTTTTATAGGAAATTCAATTATCTACAACTTTGCGGAAGAAAGTTTTTCCAAATTCCAAGCAGTAAATTGGACCAAATCCACAAAGCAGAAGCGATTTTACATTTATAATCAAATTTCGGTCAATAATTGTGTCCACCAACACACAAAATATGTGTTAAACATTTAATATCAAAAAAATACTCTTCCTCCTCATATACTCATATATCCCACATTCATTATAAAAATATCACTGTTAATATATTATTAAAATAATATATTTAAATGAATTATTTTATCAGAAAAAGATAAAATATTAATTTTCAACAATTGTCACATTAAAAATCTTCTCCATCTATATCCACATAAAATCAATATTTTTCTCATTATATAAGTCAATAATTAATTATTCACAAATAATATTACAGAATCACAAGATCTTGCAACTGTGTAGTTCCCAGGAAAGAGGGCTTTCAATAAGAATTTTTCCTCACTTCATGCATATGATTAGGTGACCAAACCTCTCCTTGAGCGAGAACTTTCTAGACATTGTCAATAATGTTATCTAATAATATTATTCAGGATAATATGAATTATTGCTTCGATAATAAAAAATTTGTGTAGTGACAATTATTGAAACAACGGTAATATAAAATATCAACACAACAATTATTGAATCAATAAAATAAAATATCGAACAATAATTACTGTAACCATTATTGAGTAAAGGCCTTCTTACGTAAGAATCAATAATTGATGCGATATACCGCAATCTTCTTGTGTTTTAACCACCGAGTATTTTTTTAAAGATTAATCTGTAATAACTACGCCGTTATTTTTAAACAACTTATTATTCGTGGTTTTTTCCTCCAATCGCTTTTCGTTATGGGGCCCACATGCATTCGCTACCGTCGTATGAATATTCCCGACAAAGATTTAATATTCCCGACGACCAAACGAATATTCCACGACAATAATGAATATTTTATAACCACTTGCTTATTTTGAAATATTTGCGTATTTTACCCATAACTATCCACATTAATCACATCAACCCTTACTATTTCAAAATAATAATTGAGGAAATTAAATTTCATTTATTAATTATTTGGGGTCTTACATAAAGGCAAAATGAAAAAGGAATTGCCAAGTCAAGTTGTGGCGGTAGTGAAATCTGACCAATCTAAACCATTAAATGTCTAGATCAACGGATGGGAGCTTGTTTAACTTTGGGCGGTTAATAAAAGTAGTAGAAACGTTCTTCTGGATGATTACCCTTATATGTGTGTGTGTATATATATATATATATATATATATATATATATATATATATATATATATATATATATATATATATATGCTAATGATTCATAGGCAGTAAAGATTAGAAAATAAAAATCTACGTCCGCTACTATTAGTAAAAGACGGTAAAAAAATACATATTGCAAACGTTAATCAAAATAAGGCTTTGACTTTAGCAATAAATATTTAGAAGTTATTAAACATGGTTTAGGTTTTATTAATCACGTATTAATGCTATAAACCCTAAATCTTGATTAATAAATCTTAAATGTTAATAAAATCTAAACATTTATTGATAAAGTTAAATCCTTATTCTAATTTTGATTAGTCCTATGTCCTATAAGAATCCATAACAAATACATGCTATGGAAATGAATCCCATAACATATACACAAATAATAAAAAATCTATGCACCAAATTTTAAATTCTCAATCAATAACAAATAGATCTTTAAAATATTATAAAGATTAATTTGATTACTCTAAAATATTTTTTAAATAAAGTTAGTCTTTTAAAAAAATACATAAATATTAAAATTAATATTATATTCTATTATGTTTTGGCAAAAAAAGGAAAAATAAAAAGGAAATATATTATTTTGAATCTTTTATCATGTATAATCTTTTAGTTATAAAATAATTTTTATTAGTAATTGAATAAAAGAATTATATTGAAAGTGAAACTTTACGAATACATTTAATAGAAGGAATGCTATACCGTAAGTATAAAAATTATTGTGTTAACTTTTATAATATCATATAAAATTATATTTTAAATAAATTTAAAACTATTATTAGGATTTTATGACTTTAATTAAATTTAAATATTAGATTAAGGTAGCATAGGTTGGAGTTTAAAAATGATTTGGTGTATTTGAGGTTAAACTTATTTGGGTTAAAGTGTAAGGTAAGTAACTTTTTGAATTATTTAGTATTTTAAAATTATGTATTGTAAATGGCTTTTTAAACTATTTAGTGTTTTAAAATTATGGTTTATTTTTATGTATGTCTTAGTAATTATTCTAATGTCTAAATGTATAATTTCAAAATTTGTTATGTTTTATTTAAAGCTTTCATTTAAATGAAAACATTACTCTTTTATTTTAAAATTCGAATCAAGTATCGAAATACAATTTTAATTTAGAAAATAAGATTATATGATCTTGAATTATAAAAAATATATATATAATTTAGAATATTGATAATATTGAGAAACGTTTTTAAAATCATCAATCCGATTATGTATATATAGAACTCGTTATTGTTTACGTTTAAAAATATTTATTTATGGAGCTATTACTTTTATTTGTAAAAATATTAATTTTTAATTTATTTTTTTGGAATTTTGTTTTTACCAAAATATAATTCTAAAAAAAATATGTTCGTACATCAAAAAAAAGAAAGGGGAAGGGGAATGGGAATGGGAAGGGGAAGGGGAAGGGAAAGGGCGGTTAAAGAAAATTCAAAGTCCCCTAAACACGTGTACGCTCGTATTTCTAACGCTACTTCTTAACGGTTACCATACAAACCTATAAATCTTTGAATTTGTTTGTAGTAAAATTTCATTTAACCAAACAACGCCTACCCTTCTTCTTCTTCTTCCCAACAGAAGAAAAATCCCCTTCTCTCCTCAATACTCACCGGTAATCTATACTTATTATCTCTCTTAAATTCTTACTTTACAGTATATGGGTATGTTTGGATTTTAGTAAATTTCCACTTTTTAAACTCCTCAATTCCTTTTGTAATTCCCTGAATTCCTGACATTTATTTTATTTTTCTTTCTTATTGAATGCATGATATATATTATTTGGTTGCTGATCTGGTTGGCTAATTATTGCTATGGCTTGGGTTCATACTGTTTTGTTGTTTTTGCTCAAAATTTTCGGTTTAAATTTGAGCAACTTATTCATTTATTCCTCAAATAGCACTGCTGTTTCATACTACTAGTGCCCTTGGACCGGAAAAAGTACTACATTTTTTAGTAGGGATATATATTTGTGTACTACATTATCATTTAAGAATGATAATGATATATTTATAGGTATATATATTTTTGTTCGATGTTTACCCCCAAATTTATATATTGAGGGCTTAGTTTAGTTGTAAAGACGTCGTAATATAATTTTTGTGACGGTAAACATGAGGACATTGTGTGTTTTTATATTAACATCCGAAGAAATAGGACTCTTTGTTTGGAACTAAAGAAATTGGCAATGAGACTCTTTTCTGTGGATGGAGGGAGTATTTTATTTTTTAATATCAAGGATTGACACTTGCACATAAGTTCTTCCGATGAAAAAGAATAAATAGAAAAAAAGTTTTGTATTTTTATTTAACGAAATGGAGTGATCATGACATAAAATTTAATAAGTCCTACAAAATTAATCATGAGGGGAAACCTAGAGAATATCTATAGAAAAGGAAAAGAAGCTTATGCCAATATATACCTTACGCTCTGTTTCTGAGTTTTAAAATGGACAGAAAAGAAAAGAAATGGGCGGAAAATTTAAGTTTTCTTTCCAATTCTTATGTTTCTGAGTTTTTTAATAAAAAAAAGAAAAGAAATTGATAGAAAACTTGGTCACTTTTCCTGCCAAAGTTTTCCGTCGGAAAAGAAATTGGAATAAGTAATATTTTTATAATTCTCATATTATCCTCAACTTTTAATATAATAAATTTTAAATTACAACTCATGTCCTCAATTTTAAATTTTCTATTCTTTTCTATTAAAAACTCAAAAACAACACAAAGGAAAACTTCAAGTTTTCTATTCTTTTCTTTTCTGTTCAAAACTCAAAAACAGAGTGTTAATGCCCTTCTGTTTTTAAGAGGTTATTAGAAAAAGTAATGAGACTAATTCATAAGCTGTCAGAAATCCAAAGGATTCCTTGTATTACAAAGTGTCTGACTAAATATTTTATTCTGATTTTATGTTATATTACTGTTATGCTGTGTAGGAATATTGATAATATTAGTTGATCTGATTTTGTTCCAGGTGGATGCTGCGAAACTAATGTAATTAGGAGGATTCGAAAATTTGGAATGTGCAATGGCTTCTGACAATTTGAATGCCACCAATATGGGATATACTAGGAAGATAAAAGCTCCTAAAGATTCTGCATTATGTAAAATGAGATTAAGATGTGATTCAGATTCATCTCATCGATCATATGGTACTTCAGTTGCAAAAGGTTCGTCTTCAAAGCATACGGCTGATAAGTTGCAGACATTTGATACAGAATGGACTTGTAATTTGATCGAGTGTCCAGTGTACCATCCATCAAAAGAAGAATTTGAAGACCCTTTAGTTTATCTTCGAAAAATTGCTCCAGAGGCTTCAAAATATGGTACTATGATTCAAACTCCTTTGTCTCTTTTGTTAATATTAATATGTATGATGTGATAAAAAGGATTGCCAGAACTATTTGCCTTGTGATGTCTTCAAAATGTTATTGGGCTATCCATTGAAAGTCACTAGTGGGTGCTATCTTCATACGGGTCTAATATGTGACAATAGGCTCATTTAATAAGTTAGCATTTCAAATTCCGCTCATTTCTTTGATCCACATTGGTAAGTATAAAGCTACGATTTGGTTGTCACCTAATGCATTTTTTGTTTGCTCCTTTGAGAATATTTGATTGTTTGGAAACCCGGATCATTAGTTGGTCAAAAGTGTTCACTTTGTTCTTTTAATTAGTTGTTACATTTTTTTACCGTTCTGTTTATATTCTTGCCGTTGTATCTAACTATTAAAATACTGTATTACAGGCATTTGTAAGATTGTTTCTCCTGTGAGTTCTTCTAAGCCAGCTGGCACCGTTCTAATGAAAGAGAACAGAGGTTTTAAGTTTACAACTAAAGTGCAACCTCTTCGATTTGCTGGATGGGATATGAATGACAAGATCACTTTCTTCACAAGGGGAAGGTAACTTTTTCACAACATAAAATTACCATGTCACACTTTTCTCTAGCCTTTTTTAAGCAAAAATCTGCATACAAACATTGCAATACCACCAGTTTTAATGATGTGTGAGGTTTAATTTCCATCCAGGAATTGAGAGTTGTTAATTCTCAAGAAATGCTCAAGTCCTAGCCTGGACAGTGTCGCATACATATGTAAAAAGTTATAATTGTGAAACCTTAATAATTCTTGATCAATCAGTTTTGTTGTTCAAGTATTTTCAGAGACATGAACCTGCCTGATTTTATGTGTACGTTTCAGAAACTATACCATTCGTGATTTTGAGAGTTTCGCAAACAAATCAATGGCCAGAAGATACTGTATATCTGGATGCCTGCCTTCAGATTATTTGGAAAGAGAATTTTGGCATGAAATGGGATGCAGAAAGAAGGGAACAGTTGAATACGGAATCAATGTTGATGGCAGTGCTTTCTCAAATGATTCCGGTGATCAGCTAGGAAGAAGCAAATGGAACTTGAAGGTTTCTTTCCTATTTGACTCTTAATATCTTAATTAAATGTTTTCCCTGATTCTCCTTTCATCTTTTGCTTTTTAGCTTCAATCAAACATTTGTGTCTACATATACTCCATTTCAAATTATAAGACCGTTATTGAATTTTGAAAGTCAACTTGAGACATTTTCAAATTCAAAATTGAGATGATTCAATAAAAATTATGAAACAATAAATCTTACTATGAATAGTACTCTTTTGACAGTTTACAATAAATCATGATTGTCTTAACTAAAATTAATGGAATCCGTGTTAATTTTGAAATTGAAAATGTCTTAAGTTGACTTCAAAGTCAACAATGATCTTCTATTTTGGAACGGTGGGAGTATATATTATAGTTTGTGTTATTTTTTATATTGACTTTGTTTTATGCTTATAAATTATATTTTCAGACACTTCCAAAGCTGCCAAGATCAACATTACGTCTGTTGAACCATGCAATTCCGGTATTATTCGAATTACAATCTGCTACTGTAGATTGTCTATGCATTTTTTTCACTTGCAAATTATTTTTGTCTTCTTATTGTTTCAGGGGGTATCAGATCCTATGCTTTACATTGGAATGCTATTTAGTATGTTTGCATGGCATGTGGAAGATCATTATCTGTACAGGTTAGTCACTTTTTCAGCATCTATATCTATTCGACACCTCGAGTCTTTAATGTACATACATATTTCCTTTTTCAGTATCAATTATCATCACTGTGGGGCACCCAAAACTTGGTATGGAGTTCCAGGTCATGCAGCTCTAGATTTTGAGAAAGTTGTCCAGCACCACATCTATAGTAGAGAAATACTATCAACTAATAATGGAGAGGATGGAGCTTTTAATTTGCTTGTGGAAAAAACAACCATGTTTCCTCCAAAGGTTTTGCGGACGCATAATGTTCCTGTTTACAAGGCTGTACAAATGCCAGGGGAGTTTATAATCACCTTTCCCAAAGCATATCATGCAGGATTCAGTCATGGTACAATTCTTAACATCTACAGAAAAAGTATTCCATACAAATTTGTGTATGTATGAATTTTGTTTTAACACGCCAATATAAATTCTGCATTGTTTCAGGCTTTAACTGTGCTGAGGCAGTAAACTTTGCTACTGGCAACTGGTTTCCATTTGGGGCTGCTGCTAGCCAACGCTATGCACGTCTTAGAAGAACACCTATTATTCCATTTGAAGAACTTCTATGCAAAGAAGCAATGCTTCTTTCAAAGTGTTCAAGTCATGAAGATAATATATCTGCAGATTTGGTTTCTAGCCGTTGTATCATGATCTCTTTTGCATGTCTAATAAGATTGCATCATTTTACCCGCTGGTGCTTAAAGAGATTACAGCCATCTCTAAGTTTTTCGCCAAATTCACAAGGAACCATTTTTTGCAGCCTCTGCAAACGAGATTGTTATGTTTCACACATTAAGTGCAGATGTTATACTGATCCGATATGTCTTTTCCACGGTATCAGAATCTCTTAATTGCACAAATTTCTGATGATTTTAACATTCTTTTCAAAGTGATTTCATCTAGTCTTAATTTCTTGATACGAACTTTGAATCTGTAAGTAGTTTAATTGATCTTAATTTGTGATGCAGACTTTGAATCTCCAAGTAGTTTAATTGATCTTAATCTTGAAGTAGTTTAATTCATATTGTTCACTCTTTAAAATTATAGTTTTACTGATTTGGTTAATCGATCTTAATTTGTGTTGCAGAGATTGAAGCCTTTAACTGCAAATGTGGGGAAAATTGTATCATTTCTTTAAGTAGGGACATATTGTATATGGAAGCTGTAGCAAAAATGTTTGAGCACGATGAAGGAATACTGCAGGAGGTCAGGCAGCAAATGAAATGCGATATTGCCATATTGATAGAGAAAATGAACCCCGGAATCAACGCTGAGTATATCCCATATTGCATGGTATAGTCTTGATATGAACTTTGAATCTTTCATAAGATCTCTTTCTTGACTAATCAAGCAGTCGTACATGTACGTATCTTACCGGGGCCAGTTAACAAATGCTGCAAAATAGAAACTGTAGTTTTTGTTTTTGCAGTTTTTTACCACAAATTTTTTGCTGTAATTGGTGGTGAAGTACAATACTACTAAAAACAATATAAGTTATACAAGACTATTCTGAGCTAGGATTGTGTTAATTTAAAATATTGGGTCAATTTTCATGCCTCACAGATCATGCCGATTGAGGATCAAACTTGTGATGGTCCTGATGTAAAGACTTCTAGAGCCAAACGAGCATCTTCTGCTAAGGCGAAGAAAAGAATTGTTAGGAATGTTGATCCTCCAAAGTTCTCAGAGCAACGGGTGAGTATAATTCCTTTCTCTTTGGTTTTTATCATGATTGAATAATTTGAAGAGTACTATTCCTTAACACTGCTCAGATATGTGAAGAGGAACTAAGCACTGTAGTTTTGCCTTGTGAGTTTGTGTTACAAGTTCATGTTTCTATACTCGGTGTTAAAGAAGTTTGAAAATTCTTCCAACATCATGTAGTACACAAAATTATTAATGTTCAAGTGCCTGGAAATCATGCGCGTAAGGTTGGTGGTCCATATGGCAGCGAAAACATATAGCAAAGGTACCTGGGGCAATTGCCCCTGCTAAGTCTAGACAATCACTTTATATCCATCCCTTGAAAACTAGATTACTCTGTTAGTGGCTTCTTTACTAGTACCACAAGATGTTTCTGATGCACATACCTTCATGTTTTCGATCTCATACATAATCCACGTTGTAGTCCCTGCAAAATATTGCCACACATTAAAAACCATGAGTAGTTTTATGTGCACAAACTATACACAAACATGGGGTAAGTGTGTGTACAACTGTTTGTGCACATAGAGTCTTTTATGATTGATAGCTGACTAGTGACGACTATTTTGTGATAATCAGTTGCCTAATACTTGATCTTTGTTATTTTTATACAGATGAGATGAAATTTGACCAGTTTATTTCTCACCATAATATCCTATCTTTTTTTATCAGGTTCATGCAGGGTTGAATCGGCAAAATGGAAAACGTGCTGAACAAGTAGTAACTGTTGGAAAAAAGAGGATTAAACAACTGCAGAATTATCAAGATAGTGGGATGAAGTGCCAAATGGAGAAAAGCCCATCATTTTCAAAGATTAGCAAACGAAGCAGATTAACTCGTAAATTGCTTCGGAGGAAAAAGAATTACAGAAAACCTTCCAGAACCATTATCAAGTCTAAGCAGCTGGTGCAAGTAAGTAGCTAACCAATTACAGATCACATTTGTTTGTTGTTTTTTGGTCACTAAAACTCTTGTTACATTATTACTGTATCCAATGCAAAAGTTGATACATGTGTTTGTTATTAAAATAAGGAATTTATTGTCAGGGAGTTGTTAAATTCTAATGTGTCATAATCAGTATGATTAATTTCTCTGTTTCTGATAGTTCCCATTTAGCACCTTTTTCTCACTTTTAGTTGTTCAGATTATATCAAATTTCGAGAAAATAGTCGAAATTTGTCTTATATATGCAATATTTCACCATCTTTTCTAGTTGATGTGTTATATATATATATATATATATATATATATATTTGTTTAAAGAAATTTAGCATTGATCAGGAAGTGATTTATTGGTGAAATTGGAAAATTTTATGTTCATGGGACACCTTTGTGCTTGCACAGTTTAAAACATAACATAGTGGCTGAAAGCTGGAAAGTTGTAATCTTATAAAGCAAGGCATTTTGAGGCAGATCTTTCACATTGTTTTGTCTTGCCAATTTTTTTGCAAACAGAACTTGAAAAGACCCGTGAACTTATTTCGATTTATATTTATTTATTTATGATTATTATTAAATTATATTTTTTTGAAAATGCATGACAATTTGTGTGTCGCCCCCAAAATAGGTCCATTCCAACCAACCCATTCTGAGTCGCCAAATACATGGTACAAAAACAACTATAACTTTATTAATACATTTATCGTGAAAAATACGACAACATATATACTGTGAGTTTAAATACAATTATTGTCTTCTAGACAATATCCATACCCAAATAAATCCTCATCACAATTATTGATACATTATTTTACAAAAAATGGTGAGAACTACTAAGACAACTTTCTAGAACCATCATTCCACACCTTGACTAAGACTTCGCATTACATTCTCGCCTCTTGAGAAGAAAAATAGAACAACAAGGAAAAGGGTGAGCTCAACTAGCTAAATCAAAGAAAGAATATTATGACTAAGATAATATAGAACAAATTATCATTAGTCCTCAACAGGGAAAAATCTGATAGAATACAATAGACAACAAATTTCAGATCAATATTCGCAGCGGAAAATAATAATTCATAGAAGAGTTACGTAGAGGATGAAATCTACTAATATCAATGAATTTAACAGTCCATCATCATTATTTTATCCCTGTAACATTAATCAATATTCATCTCGAATCAAATATTCATCTTTGCACTACAGGCCAAAGATATTCATCAGTTGGTCATGTTCACCTCAACACCTGTTCATCTTTGCACTACGGGCCAAAGATATTCATAAGAAAATCAACCATCTTTGCACTACAGGCCAAAGATATTCAGTAACATCATCATTTAGGACTGAGGATGTAAGACCCCAAATAATTAATAAATAAAATTTAATTTCCTCTATTTATTATTTTGAAATAGTAAGGGTTGATGTGATTAATGTGGATAGTTATGGGTAAAATATGCAAATATTTCAAAATAAGCAAGTGGTTATAAAATATTCATTGTTGTCGGAGAATATTCGTTTGGTCGTGGAATATTAAATCTTTGTCGGAGAATATTCGACGACGTTTGTGACCATGTGTGGGCCCCATAACAAAAAAGCGATTGGAGGAAGAAAACAACAAATATAAGTTGTTTAAAAATAACTTGGCGTAGTTATTCTGGTTTACATCATTGGAATACCGGTGGTTAAAACACTGATGTACGCGTTGTCAGACAAAAGAAGACACAGTATTGCACCAATTATTCGACTCTTACGTAAGAAGGCACTACTCAATAATGGTTACGAGTAATTCTTTATTCAAAGATTTTATTGGTTCAATAATTGTTGTGTTGATATTTTATATTGTTGTTGTTTTGATAATTGTCATTTACAAGTATTTTCATTATCGAAGCAATAATTCATATTATCCGAATAATATTATTAGATAACATTATTGGCAATGTCTAGAAAGTTACATCTAAGGAGGTTTGGTCACCTAATTGCGGCCATGATGAGGAGAAATTCTTATTGAAAGCCCCCCATTCCCTGAAGCGCACGGTTGTCGATATTGTGATTCTGTAATATTATTTGTGAATAATTAATTATTGATTCATATGATGAGGAAAATATTGATTCATATGATGAGGAAAATATTGATTTTATGTGGATATAGATGGAAAAATTTTTAATGTGACAATTGTTGAAAATTGAAATTTTATCTTTTTACGATAAAATAATTCATTTAAATATATATATTATTATATTTTAATAATATAATAATGGTGATATTTTTACAACGAATGTGGGATATATGAGTATCTGAGGAGGAAGAGTATTTTTTTGCAATAAATGTTTAAAACATGTTAAACATGTCGGTGGACCCCATTTATTGATGAAATTTGATTATAAATTTCTAAAATCGTCTGTTTATAGATTTCGGTCAATTTCTGTTTGTAATTTGGAAAAACTTTCTTCTGCAAAGTTGTAGAGAATTGAATTTCCTATAAAAATTCACGAGATTCGAATTTTCTGATAAAAGGGCTATTTATTATGAATTATTGAAGTTTCAAAGCTCTGAAATAATTAATTTTTGGAAGTTTAAAATAATTTTAATTACAAAAACGTTTTTTTCATTGTTGGAACTCATTTAACATGTGTTAGGATGGCTGAATTTAGATTTCTAGTATGCGTAGGAAGATGTGGAAAATTAATATTATTAATTTATTAAATTTTTCGCTTTGGTGTTCTAAGCAAATTTCTATAAATAAGTGCTTGGGTTAGAATTGAAAATCACATTTAAGCTGAAGTTTTCTCTCTATATTATCGGCGTATTCTTGTGAGTATTTTGAGTATACTTTGAGTATTGCTATACGGTGAAAGTTCAAGTTATAGCTTTATATCCGATTATTCCAGGTTAAATCACATGTCTTCCGAGGTAAGGGATATTATTTTTTTTTCGTAATGATATTATTTCTTCAATATCATTATCTTTGAAATATTGATCTGAAGTTTTTATCAAATTTGGAACTTTTGGTGTCCTGAGTTCTTATTCACGATACTGACTTTATTCACGATATCTGATGATTTATTCACGAATCGACATTATTCATCGAAAAATAAAAAATTTTCTTTTCGTCCAAAATATCTATTCTGGATTCTAGCTTTGATTGTATCCATGTTTTGATCATTCTTGAATTTTACACCACTATGATTATTTTTTAGGTATTTTTGGACGTGGATAAAACAAAGTACGAATCCTTAATCTTTAATCCTTAATCCTTGTCATTTTGTTTCACTGGATTCGTTTCTTTAAAAATATTTTTTATCATCCTCAGTCTTAAATGATGATATTATTGAATATATTTTGCCTGTAGTGCAAAGATGATTGATTTCTGATGAATATCTTTGGCCTGTAGTGCAAAGATGAATGATTTCTGATGAATATCTTTGGCCCGTAGTGCAAAGATGAACAAGTGTTTAGATGAACATGACCAACTGGTGAATGTCCTTGGCCTGTAGTGCAAGAATGAATATATGATTCCAGATATATATTGATTGATGTTACAGGGATAAAAATGTGACACCCCCAAAATAGGTATACATCATCCATTCTGAGTTGTCAATACACGGTACACAAACAACTATAACTTTATTATTACAACAGTAAAACTGTGAGTTTAAATACAGATATTGCCATCTAAACAATATCCACATACAAATAAATCCTCATCATAATTATTGATACATTATTTTATAAAAATGGTGAGGACTACTAAACAACTCTCTAAAACCATCATTCCATACCCCAGAGCTGCATACTCGCTTACATTCTCGCCTTATGAGAAGAAAAATGGAACAAAAAGAAAAGGGTGAGCTCAACTAGCCCGAAGAAATGATGATGGAGGCACACAATATACCATTTGCAATCCATCCTGGAAGTACTAAAATACTCTTGTACTTCAAATACTCTTCTCCTCGTATACTCATATATCCCACATTCGTTGTAAAAATATCACAATTATTATATTGTTAAAATATAATAATATAATATATATATATATATATATATATATATATATATATATATTTACATACATACTAGCAAGACGCTCAAGAGAATAAGTCTCCGTATATGAAAGAAATGTGAGACTTGGTTAATCTATCAACAATAACCCAAATAACATTTATGCCTTGAGAAGCCGTGGGAAGACCCGAAACGAAATCCATGGTAATGTGTTCCCACTTCCATTTCGGAATCTCAAGTGGTTGCAATGGTCCCTTAGGCACTTGATGCTCGCCTTTACACGTTGACAAGTTAAACATGTTGAGATAAACTTTGCAATCTCTCTCTTCATATTGTTCCACCAAAATGTATGTCGAAGATCACGATACATTTTAGTACTTCCAGATGGATTGCAAATGGTGTATGTGTGCCTCCATCATCATTTCATCGGGCTAGTTGAGCTCACCCTTTTCCTTTTTGTTCTATTTTTCTTCTCGGGAGGCGAGAATGTAGCGAGTAGTACGCAGTGGGTATGGAATGATGGTTTTAGAGAGTTGTTTAGTAGTCCTCACCATTTTGTAAAATAATGTATCAATAATTATGATGAGGATTTATTTGTATGTGGATATTGTTTAGATGGCAATATCTGTATTTAAACTCACAGCTTTCATTGTTGTAATAATAAAGTTGTAGTTGTTTTCGCACTGTGTATTGACAACTCGGAATGGGTGATGATGTATACCTATTTTGGGGGGTCACGGTTGGTATCGAGCTTAGAGATATGATCTCCATGGGAGATCGGGAATAGAATTAGGAGGGAGAGACGAGTAAATCCTTCGCTAGTGTGTCCTACCTAAGCTTATTTGATAGTTGGTCAAGATATAGGGATATTATGTGATACATTGATTTCCTTAATTAACCCTTGTTTTATGCGATGATTTGAGAATGTCGATTGAGAATATTAACAATGGAAATGAGACCGTGGAGACGCTCTGACTCACCAACGAGGAGAACGTCTGCAACAATTTGGTAATGTTCCTCCCGTGAACAACACCATCGATCGAGATGATGAACGACGCAATGTTTAGAAGCTTTTTGCAGTTCATGCAAAAATCGACGAGGAGACTCGTGTTCAAAACATAGGAGAAATGATAGCAATTCACGAGGTTGTCACAACCAAGCGATTCAAAGAGTTGGGACCACGAATTTAAGGGAAAGCCGATCCGATCATGGCAAAAATATGGGTCAAGCAAATTACCAAGATATTCGATGTCTTGGGATGCATGAGAAAGAGAAGGTTCCATTCGCCACCTTTATGTTCGTGAATGAAGCGATTCATCGGTGGAGAGTCGTGAAGCGTACCCATCCATCCACCGCAGACTCAAAGATGTCTTGGGAGACGCGTTTGAAACTATTTAATGACAAATACTTTCACGAAAGTGTTAAATCATATGAAGGAAGTGGAGTTTATTAGATTGGGAGCGAGTAACAACATGGCGGTGTCTCAAAGACTGAGGTTAAGTTTGCAGAGTTATCCAGTTTGCACCTCATTTGGTGGAGAATAAGGAACGTATGACGCGGATGTTTACGAGAGGTTTGAAACCCCAAGATACGTCGAAGATCTTATCTCTCATAAATTTTCTCTCTATCCAGATGTTGTTATGAGGCTCAATTGTTAGAAGCGAGATAACGAAAGTACGGTCAACCGAGGTACCACAATCGAGGATCATCTAGGAGATAGCGATCAACAAAACAACAATAACTAGTGGAGAAAGAAAAAGGCGAACAAAAATGGTAACCACTTTGGTGGTAATCATGGCCATGAAAATAGAAGAAGCGAGTGGGAGGAGATTTTAAAAGAGGAGATTCAACAACGACCATGTGAAGACGAGCGCACAAAGAAAGAACTAGTTCTAAGGAGGAGAAGCGACCACCGGTCATATGCTATAAATGCGGGAAAGAGGGACATATCACCAAAGCGCCCACAACAGTTCGGTATGCTATAATTGTGGAAAGGAAGGACATATCGCTTTCGAGATTGCATGGTAGCGAAATCTAGTTCAATGGGGACTGACTCTGAAAAAGATCGTCCGAGAAAAAGTCAAAGTCAAGCAGTTCTGGAAGAAGCGTTTGTTGTGGATCGGTCAAAATCGAGGAACCCAAACGAGGTGATCACGGGTAAACTATTTATAAATTCTTGTGAAGTTTATACTTTACTTGATATCACTGTGCTACCCTTTCATTTATCTCTCCTACTTGTGCTCAACGTTTAAATTTGACTCAGGAAAAATTAGACTTTGACTATCTCATGGAAACTCAGTTAGAGAAACTTTCATCACATCCACTGTTTATAAATCTTGTCTAATCCAAGTTGGCACCCTTATCTTACACCATTGACCTTATCTCTTTAAAGATACTTGCTTTTGATATGATTTTAGGGATTGATTGGTTAACTACTTATCATGCCAAAATTGATTGTTTTCGTAAGGTTGTTAGTTTTCATATTCCTAATCACTTTGTTGTTCAATTCGAGCAACTAAACCATTAAAATCAATCAACGTCATATCTAATCATAAAGCGATTCGTTTATTGAAAAGCGGATGTCAAGCTTTCTTAGCCCATGTTATGGATTTGAATAAAGACACGTCAAAATTGAATAATATTCTGTTGTTATTAACTTTCCCGGCGTATTTCTGAAGAACTTCCGGCCTACCCCTTAGCGTGAAGTTGAATTCTTTATTGACCTTGAACACGCATACAAAGCCCATTTCTAAAACCCCATATCGAATGGCTCTATTGAACTTCGGGAGTTAAAGGTCCAACTACTGTGAATTGTTGGACATCGGTTTCATTAAATCCCCTAGTACATCTCCTTGGGGTGCTCTGTTTTATTCGTAAAGAAGAAGAAAAGCGGGAGTATGCGACTTTTGTATTGACTATCGGGAATTGAACCATGTCACCATCAAGAATAGGTATCCCCACCTCGTATTGATGACTTGTTTGACCGATTGCAAAGGAGCACAATTCTTTTCAAAAATTGATTTTAGATTCGGATATCATCGATTTGAAGATTAGGCGAGGATATTCCAAAGACGCCTTTAGAACTCCGAAGACGGGCATTATGAATTCTTAGTCATGTCTTTTGGATTGACTAATGGCCTGCTTGCTTTCATGGATATGATGAACAGAGTATTCAAGGAATATTTGGATCGATTCGTTGTTGTCTTTATTGATGACATCCTCATATATTCCAAAAGTCGTGAAGATCATGAGCACCATTTGAAGTCGATACTACAAAGGCTTCGTGAAAACAAGCTATATGCTAAGTTAAAGAAATGCGAGTTAAAGCGAGGAAGTAGCATTTCTTGGGCACGTGGTGTCAAAACATGGAGTATCTGTTGACCGGCCAAGATTGAAGCAATACAAAGTGGGAGCAATCAAGATAGTGATCAAGTACGTAGCTTTTTGGGTTTAATTGGTTATTATCGGAGATTCGTGGAAGGGTTTTCTCGAATCGCTACTGCTAACTTAATCATCGACTCGAAAGGATACAAAATTCATATGGAGCGAGGAATGCGAGAAGAGTTTTCAAGAGCTTAAGAGGAGACTCATTTTGACTGTTTCTAACAATACCATCCGGTACGGATGGATTTGTTATCTACAAATGATGCTTTGAAGCAAAGGGTTAGGATGTGTTCTCATGCAACATGGAAAAGTCATAGCCTATGCTTCATGACAACTTAAAGAATATGAGAGGAATTATCCTACTCATGATCTAGAGTTAGCGTGATCGTTTTCGCACTAAATATCTGGAGGCACTATCTTTATGGGAAGAAAGTGGAGATATATTCGCACCATAAAAGCCTTAAATATTTCTTCACTCAAAAGAACTTAACATCTTGGCAATGACGCGTTGGCTCGAGCTATTGAAAAGACTACGACCACATTATTCAATACCATCCCGAAAAGCTTAACGTGGTAGGCGGCGCGTTGAGTAGAAGATCATATCGCGAGGAACGAGTGCGATGATGTCAAATATACGACAGAGCCAACTTTAATACAAAAAGTTAAGGTTGCTCAAGCCACCTAACCTTGAAATGATGCATATGAAGAAGAAAGTACAAGAAGGAGCTATTAGGGCGAGAATTGATGAAGAAGGAATACTTGAGTCCACTCCTGACTTTGTGTTCCTAACGATTCGATTTGAAAGTACAAGATTATGATGGAGGCACACAATACACCATTTGCAATCCATCCGGAAGTACTAAAATGTATCGTGATCTTGACATACATTTTGGTGGAACAATATGAAGAGAGATTGCAAAGTTTATCTCAACATGTTTAACTTGTCAACGTGTAAAGGCGGAGCATCAAGTGCCTAAGGACCATTGCAACCACTTGAGATTCCGAAATGGAAGTGGGAACACATTACCATGGATTTCGTTATGGGTCTTCCCACGGTTTCTCAAGGCATAAATGCTATTTGGGTTATTGTTGATAGATTAACCAAGTCTGTACATTTCTTGCCGATACGGGAGACTTATTCTCTTGAACGTCTTGCTAGTATGTATGTAAATGAGATTGTGAGGTTGCATGGCATGCCAGTATCTATAGTTTCGGATCGTGACCCAAGATTCACTTCAAGATTTTGGGTTAGCTTGCAAAAAGCTATGGGTACGGATTTACGATTGATTCAAAGATACCATCCTCAAACCAGACGGACAATCGAGAGGACTATTCAAACTCTTGAAGATTTATTAAGACTCGTGTCCTAGACTTCAAAAGGCGATTGGGATAAGTATTTACCATTGGTGGAATTCTCCTACAATAACAGCTTATCGAGCAAGTATAGGTGTGGCCCCATTCAAGCATTATATGGACGAAAATGTCGCTTCTCAATTATGTTGGGGACGAGGTGGGTGAAGCAACATTATTGGGACCCGAGTTGGTACGTATGACCACGTAAAAGATCCAAATGATTAGACAACGATACAAAACAGCACAGGATCGACAAAAGAGTTATGCGGATCTTCATCGAAAGGACGTGGAGTTTAGTATAGGGGATCATGTATTGTTGCGTGTTGCCCCATGGAAGGAGTTACAAGATTGGGAAGAAAGGGAAAGCTCAATCCGATTTATTGGGTCCATTTCAAATTCTTGACCGAGTAGGAAATGTAGCTATAGACTCGCGTTACCACCAAGTATGTCTCGTGTTCATAATGTGTTTCACATATCCGTACTTTGTAAATATGTGAAAGACCGAACCACGTTATTGAAGTTAGAACCTGACGAGATAGTAGCCAAGACTTAACGATGAGGAGGAGGTACCGCCAAGATCTTGGATAGAAGAAGAGCATGTCCCACGACGAAGGTCATACCACAAGTTATAGTCTTGTGGAGGAACCATGCTATAGTAGAAATGACACGGGAATTGGAAACGAAATGAAAGCGAGGTATCCTCATCTTTTCAAACACCAGTACGTATGTCAATTTCGCCTAAATTTCATAAGGAGGGAGGTTGTAAGACCCCAAATAATTAATAAATGAAATTTAATTTCCTCTATTTATTATTTTGAAATAGTAAGGGTCGATGTGATTAATGTGGATACATGCGTAAAATACGCAAATATTTCAAAATGTGTGGTTTAAAATATATTGTTGTTTAGGAGAATATTCGTTTGTCGTGGAATATTAAATAGAATACAATATACACACCCAAATAAGTCCTCATTAATTATTCATACACTATTTTACTAAAATAGGTATACAACACCCATTAAAGTCGCCAAAATACATGGAGGACAACTTTGAAAACATCTTCCTGAGTTTGAAACCATCACTCCAAATAAGTCCTCCATACATTATTTTACGATCCTCGTTAAAACATCTTCCTAGAACCATCACCATCCTCGAGAATGTTCTCAAAAATGGAAGAAAAATGGAACAAAAAGGAAAGGGTGAGCTCAACTAGCCCAAGAAAGAATATTATGACTAAGATAATATACAACAATTTATCGTTAGTCTTCAACAGGAAAAATCTAATAGAATACAATAGACAACAAGTTTTAGATCAACAAATGCAATGGAAATAAAGAATCCATTGTAAGAGTCACGTAGAGAAAGAATTCTACCGCCTTCTAAGGTTTAAAAGTCCATCATCAATAGTTTATCCTCGTAATAACAATCAATATACATCTTTAATCATCTTTGCACTATGTGCCAAAGATATTCATTTCAGATCACCAAATGGTCATGTTCATCTCAACACTGCTCATCTTCACTACACACAGCCAAAGATATTCATCGCTTAATCGCTCATCTTTGCACTACATGTGCCAAAGATATTCATTTATATCACCATTTAGGACCGAGGATGATGAAAAGCATTTTTAAAGAAACGAATCCAAAGGAAACAAAATGACAAGGATTAAGGATTAAGGATTCAGACTTTGTTTTACCCATGTCCAAAAAATACTTCAAAATAATCATATTGGTGTAAAATTCAAGAATGATCAAAACATGGATACAATCAAAGCTAGTATCCGTAATAGATATTTTGGACAAAAAGAAAATTTTTATTTTTCTATGAATAAGGTCAGATTCGTGAATAAAGGTCAGATACGTGAATAAAGGTCGATACGTGAATAAGAACTCCCAATACACAACAAGTTCCAAATTTGATAAAAAGTTCACCAATACTTGGCATAATGATATTGAAGAAAAAAAATATCATTTAAGAAGAAAATAATACCCCTTACCTCAAAATAATCGTGATTTTTCGATCGAATTTTCAGATAAGGTCGATGTAAACCCAAGAGACCAGATAAAGAACACTCAAAGTATACTCACAAGAATACGCCGATAATTTAGAGAGAGAAAGAGAGAAAACTTAGTTTTCGTGTGATTTTCAATTCTAACTTAGCCTCTATTTATAGGAAAATGTTAACGCCAAAGCTTATACTAAATTAATAAATTATTATTATAAAAAATCAATTTCTACGCATGCTAGCCATCAAAGACCAGCATGCCACTTTTGAAAATAATTTTCCAAAGAAGCCCACATGTTGTCAAACAAGAGTGGGTCCCACCCATTATTTAATAAAAATTATTTTATCTTCCCAAACTTCAATAATTCGTAGAAAATAGCTCGTTTATCAGAAAAATTGAAACTCGCGACTTTCCATGGGAAATTCCATTCTCTACAACTTTGCGTAAGAAAATTTTTCCAAATTCCAAACAGTAAATTGACCGAAATCCATAAACTGGACGATTTTACGCCTATAATCAATTTTCTATCAAGAATTGTGTCCACCAAACACACAAAACATATGTTAAACATTTAATGCCACAAAATACTCTACCTCCTCATATACTCATATATCCCACAATCATTATAAAAATATCACCGCTAATATATTATTAAAATAATATATTTAAATGTATTATTTTATCGTAAAAAGATAAAATATTAATTTTCAACAATTGTCACATTAAAAATTTTCTCCATCTATATCCACATAAAATAAATATTTTCTTTATCATAATAATCAATAATTAATTATTCAAAAATAATATTACGTAATCACAAGATCGATAAACCGTGCCGCTCCTCAGAAAGTTAGGGGCTTTCCAATAAGGATTTCTCCTTATCATGGCAAGCAATTTAGGTGACCAAACCTCTCCTTAGATGTAACTTTCTAGACATTGCCAATAATGTTATCTCGATAATATTATTCAAATAATATCAATTATTGATTTGATAATGGAAAATATCTTGTGTAATGACAATTATCAAAACAATAATAATATAAATATCAACGCAAAGAATTATTGAATCAATAAGATAAAATAATGAACAAAGAATTATCGTAATAATTATTGAGTAAAGGCCTTCTTACGTAAGGATCAATAATTCAATATCAGGCAATACCGTAAGCATCGCAGGCAACCACGCCAGACATCAGATTTTAACCACCGTGTAACCCAACAAAGTTGTTAATCGGTAATAATTTACGCCGTTATTTATAAAACTCAATCTTTGTCATTTTCCTTCATCCAACCGCTTTTCCGTTATGGGGCCCACTAATGATCAAGGCTACTGCAGACGGAGATTCCCGACAAAAAGAATATTCCACCACCAAACTAATATTCCCCGGATAATAATGAATATTTTATAACCACTTGCTTATTTTGTAAACTTTGCACATTTCACCCATAACCAAAGAATTATATCAAATTAACCCTTATTAATTTAGAATAATGAATAAAGAAAATTCAATTTTATTTATAATAAGTTGGGGTCTTACAACCTCCCTCCTTATGAAATTCGTCCTCTAAATCGACATACATACCGGTATATCGAAAAGGTGAGGGTACCTCGCTTTCATCTCCCATTCCAACTCCCATGTCATTTCCTCAATTGCATGGTTTCTCCACAAAACCTTAACTTGTGGTATAACCTTCGTATGTAAGACATGCTCTTTCCTATCCAAAATCTCAACAGTATCTCCTCGAGGTTAAATCTTCGCTATCTCGTTCGGGTTCTAATGCAATAATGTGGTCGGGTCTTTCACATATTTACGAAGCATAGATACGTGGAATACATTGTGAACACGAGACATACTTGGAGGTAACGCGAGTCTATAGGCTACGCTCCCTATTCGGCCAAGAATCTCAAATGGACCAACAAACCTTGGATTGAGCTTTCTCTTTTCCCAAATCTTGTAACTCCCTTCCATGGAGCAATACGTAACAATACATGATCTCCAATATTAAACTCCACGCCCTTTCTATGAAGATCAAGATAACTCTTTTGTCGATCTTGTGAAGTTTGAATACGTTGTCGAATCATTTGGATCTTTTTCGTAGTCATGCGACTAATTCTCGTCCCAACAATATTGCTTCTCCCACCTCGCCCCAAAGATATCGAGAATCTACATTTTCGGCCCATACAACGCCTCAAATGGAGCCATGCCTATACTTGCTTGATAACTGTTGTTGTAGGAGAATTCCACCAATGGTAGGTACTTATCCCAACTTCCTTTAAAATCTAGGACATGTAGTCTTAATAGATCTTCAAGGGTTTGAATAGTCCCTCTCGATTGTTCGTCTGCTTTGAGGATGGTATGTCGAATCAATCGAACTGCGCCCATAGCTTTCTCGCAAGCTAACCCAAAATCTTGAAGTGAATCTGGGTCACGATCCAAACTATGGATATCGGCATGCCATGCAATCGCATAATCTCATTCACGCATATACGAAAGCAAGACGCTCAAGGGATAAGTCTCGCCAGACGGTAAGAAATGGGCGAGACTTGGTTAATCTATCAACAATAACCCAAATTGCATCTACGCCTTTGAGAAACTTTGGGAAGACCAGTAACAAAATCCATAGTAATGTGTTCCCATTTCCATTCCTAATCTCAAGTGGTTGCAATGGACCTTTTGGCACTGATGCTCCGCCTTTACACGCCGACAAAGTTAAACATCTTGAGATAAACTCCGCAATCTCTCTCTTCATATTGTTCCACCAAAATGTACGTCCGAATATCATGATACATTTTGGTACTTCCAGATGGATTGCAAACGGGGTGTTGTGTGCCTCCATCATGATTTTATGCTTGTGTCGTAATCGTTAGAACGTAAAGTCTAGAATTGACTCAAGTATTCCTTCCTCATCAATTCTTGCTTCCTAATAGCTCCTTCTTGCACTTTCTTCTTCATACGATCGCCCCTGTGTCCGTAGCTTCGAAAGCAGCTTTTAACTTTATCGATTAAAGCTTCGGTTCTACTTCAGATATTCGCCATCATTATGTGGGTCCCAAGTCTTTAATTCTACCTCCATCCTTTGTAAGTCATACAAAATGGGCCTTTCATTGACAATATCGCACTCAGATTTGCATATGATCTTCTATTTAATGCGTCACCTACTACGCTCGCTTTCCAGGATGATATGAATAGTGTGATCGTAATCTTTTAATACTCCACCAACGTCGTTCTGCGCATGTTGAGTTTTTTGGGTGAAGAAATATTTGAGGCTTTTATGGTCCGATAAATCTCCACTTTCTCTCCATACAAGTAGTGTTCCATATCTTCAACGCGAATACGATCGGCCGCTAACTCTAGATCATGAGTAGGATAATTCCTCTCATATTCTTTGAGTTGTCGTGAGGCATAGGCTATGACTTTCCCATGTTGCATGAGAACACATCCTAACCCTCGCCGTAAGCATCGTCAGAGATAACAAATCCATCCGAACCAGATGGTATTGTCGTAACAGTCTTAAATGAGTCTCTCCTCGAGCTCTGGAAGCTCCTCTCGCATTCCTCGCTTCCATAAGAATTTTGCATCCTTCCGAGTCACCGAGTTAATCTGAGTAGCGATTCGAGAAAATCCTTCCACAAATCTCCGATAATAACCAAATTTAAGCCCGTAAAGTCACAGATTTTGGCCACCGACTTTTGCTGCTGTTCCTAACTTTGTATTGCTTCAATCTTCGCCGTCAACAGATACTCCTTGTTTTGACACCACGCGCCCAAGGAATGCTACTTCCTCAAGCCGTAACTCGTGATTTCTTCAAATTTTGGCATAAAGCTTTGTGTTCACGAAGTCTTTGTAGTACCAACTTCAAATGGTGCTCATGATCTTCACGGCTTTTGGAATAGATGAGGATGTCATCAATAAAGACAACAACGAATCGATCCAAATATTCCTTAAATACACGGTTCATCATATCCATGAAAGCAAAGTTAGGAGCATTAGTCAATCCAAAAGACATGACCAAGAATTCATAATGCCCAGACGAGTCCCGAATGCCGCTTTTGAATATCCTCGCTTTTAATCTTCAATGATGATATCCGTAATCTAAGATCGATCTTTGAAAAGAATCATTGCCTTGTAATCGGGTCGAACAGTCATCAATGCGAGGTAGCGGATACCTATTCTCGATGGTGACATGGTTCAATTCTCGATAGTCAATATAAAGTCGCATACTCCCGCCTTTCTTCTTTACGAATAAAACAGAGCACCCCAAGGAGACGACACAGATTTAATGAAACCGATGTCTAATAACTCTCGTAGTTGGACTTTTAACTCCTCAAGTTCAATAGAGCCATTCGATATGGGGTTTATGAAATGGACTTTGTACCCGGCTCAAGGTCAATAAAGAATTCAACATCACGCTCGGGGTAACCGGAAGCTCTTCAGAAATACATCGTGGAATTCTTTAACCACGTAAATATTATTCAAATCGACTTTGGTTTTATTCAAATCCATAACATGGGCTAAGAAAGCTTGACATCCGCTTTTCAATAAACGAATAGCTTTGTGGCTTGATATGACAAATGATCGATTTTAGTGGTTTAGTGGTTTGAATTCGTATGACAAAGTTGGTTAGGAATATGAAAACTAACAACCTTATTTAAAACAATCAATTTTGGTATGATGAGTGGTTAACCAATCAATTCCTAAAATCACATCAAAAGCAAGTATCTTTAAAGAGATAAGATCAATAGTAATGTGATAGTGCCAACTTGGATCATGCAAGATTTATAAACCGTAGATGTAACGAAGGTTTCACCCAACTGAGTTTCAACAGATAAATCAAAATCTAATTTCTCCTGAGTCAAGTTTAAACGCTGAGCACAAGCAGAGAGATAAAAGAATGGGTAGAAACCCAGATTCAGTAAGGTATAAACTTCGCAAGAATTCAAGATTAGCTTACCCGTGATCACCTCGCTCGGGTTCCTCACTTTTTTTGTCCAACCACGACAAAAGCTCTTCCAGAACCACCGATTTCGACTTATCCGGATGTACCTCGAATCACCAATCTCCCGAACTTGGTTTCGCTTATAAGACAATCTCGAGCGATGTGGCCTTCCTTTCCACAGCTTGTAACATACCTTGGATTGTCAGGACGGTTCAATGATATGTCCCTCCTTCCCGCATTTGTAACATCTAAATCCTGCTACGTTCTCCTCCCAAAGCATTTGTTGTTGGTGCCGTGTCGTCATTGCTGATATCTTCCCGCCATCGCTGTTGAATCTTCTCTTCCGAAATTTCCACTTGAGTCACCTCTCCTATTATCATGTCCACGATTACCACCGAGTGGTTACCGCTTTGTCCGTATTCTTTCCTCCTCGCCGGTTATCATCGCTCGATGACTACCTCGATTGGGTCCCCGATTGAGTATACTCACTATCTCGCTCTAATAATCGAGCCTCGCTGACAACATCCGAATACGAGAGAAAATTTATGAGAGATAAGGTATTGACGAATCTCTCGGTTTTAGACCTCTCGTAAACATACGCGCCATTCGCTCCTCATTCTCCACCAAATGAGGTGCAAACTCGATAACTCGCGAACTTTGCCTCGCATCGAGACACCATCATGTTGTTTCGCTCGAGTCTAATAAACTCTACCTCCTTCATACGATTTAATACTTTCTCGGAAAGTACTTGTCATTGAACAGCTTCAAATCTTTCCCAAGACATGTTAAGTAAGCATCCGGTCAGTACGCTTCATGATTCCCACCAAGAATCGCTTCACCACAAAACATAAAGTGGCGAATGGAACCTTTTGTTCTTCCGCACCCCAAGACATCGAATATCTTGGTAATTTGCTTGACCCACGCTTACGCTTTGATCGGATCCCGCTTCCATGGAAATCTGGTGGTCCCAACTCCTTAAACCGCTTGGGTTGTGACAGAATCGTGCATCGCTATCATTTCCACCCGTGATTTTGTACACGAAGTCTCCTTGTTCGATTTTTGCATGAATCGCAAAAAGCTTCTAAACATCCCGTCGCTCATCATTTGCTCGATGGCGTTGTTCACATGGGAGGAACATTGCCACTGCTGCACGCTCTCCTCGCTGGTGAAAGTACTGCTGGCTCCACGGCCTCATAAACTCCATTGTTAACGTTTCAGAACCATTCTTAAACATCGCCATAAAACAAGGGTTAATTAAACAAATTAACATATCACATAATATCCTATTATACGATCGACCAACAAATAAGCTTAGTAGACACACTAGCAAGGATTTACCTGCCTCCCTCCTAGTTCTATTCCCCGATCTCCGCCAGAGATCATATCCCTAAGCTCGATATTAATCGTGACGCCCCAAAATAGGTATACAACACCCATTCTCGAGTCGCCAAAATACATGGTATAGAAAAAGCAAACTACAACTTTGATAATACAGATGTCGTAGAATACTTACAATACAACTGTGAGTTTGAATACAAATATTGTCTTCTAGATAATATACACACCCAAATAAGTCCTCATTAATTATTCATACACTATTTTACAAAAGTAGTGAGGAGAAACTAAAACATCTTCCTAGAACCATCACTCCATACCCCGACTCGATCCTCGCATGTTCTCACCTCCCGAGAAGAAAAATGGAACAAAAAGGAAAAGGGTGAGCTCAACTAGCCCAAATAAAGAATATTATGACTAAGATAATATACAACAATTTATCGTTAGTCTTCAACAGGAAAAATCTAATAGAATACAATAGACAACAAGTTTTAGATCAACAAATGCAATGGAATAAAGAATCCATTGTAAGAGTCACGTAGAGAAAGAATTCTACCGCCTTCTAAGGTTTAAAAGTCCATCATCAATAGTTTATCCTCGTAATAACAATCAATATACATCTTTAATCATCTTTGCACCATGTGCCAAAGATATTCATTCAGTATCACCATTGGTCATGTTCATCTCAACACTGCTCATCTCAGACTACAGCCAAAGATATTCATCATTAATCGCTCATCTTTGCACTACTGTGCCAAAGATATTCATTTATATCACCATTTAGGACCGAGGATGATGAAAAGCATTTTTAAAGAAACGAATCCGGTGAAACAAAATGACAAGGATTAAGGATTAAGGATTCGTACTTTGTTTTACCCATGTCCAAAAATACTTGAAAATAATCATATTGGTGTAAAATTCAAGAATGATCAAAACATGGATACAATCAAAGCTAGTATCCGTAATAGATATTTTGGACAAAAGAAAATTTTTATTTTTCTATGAATAGGCCGATTCGTGAATAAAGGTCGATACGTGAATAATTAATAAGTATACGTGAATAAGAACCCGACACAACAAGTTCCAAATTTGATAAAAAGTTCACCAATACTTGCATAATGATATTGAAGAAAAAATATCATTTAAGAAGAAAATAATACCCTTACCTCAAAATAATCGCATTTCGATCGAATTTCAGATAAGGTCGATGTAAACCCAAGACCAGATATAGCAACACTCAAAGTATACTCACAAGAATACGCCGATAATTTAGAGAGAGAAAAGAGAAAACTTAGTTTTCGGTGTGATTTTCAATTCTAACTTAGCCTCTATTTATAGAAAATGTTGTAACGCCTAAAGCGATATACTAAATTAATAAATTATTATTATTAAAAATCAATTTCTACGCATGCTAGCCATCAAAGACCAGCATGCCACTCTTGAAAATAATTTTCCAATGAAATTTCACATGTTGTCAAACAAAAGTGGGTCCCACCCATTATTTAATAAAATTATTTTATCTTCCCAAACTTCAATAATTCGTAGAAAATAGCTCGTTTATCAGTAAAAATTCAAACTCGCGACTTTCCATGGGAAATTCCATTCTCTACAACTTTGCGTAAGAAAATTTTTCCAAATTCCAAATGTAAATTGACCGAAATCCATAAACAGACGATTTTACGCCTATAATCAATTTTTGTCAAGAATTGTGTCCACCGACACACAAAACATATGTTAAACATTTAATGCCACAAAATACTCTACCTCCTCATATACTCATATATCCCACAATCATTATAAAAATATCACCGTTAATATATTATTAAAATAATATATTTAAATGTATTATTTTATCGTAAAAAGATAAAATATTAATTTTCAACAATTGTCACATTAAAATTTTCTCCATCTATATCTACATAAAATAAATATTTTCTTTATCATAATAATCAATAATTAATTATTCAAAATAATATTATGTAATCACAAGATCGACAACCGTGCCGCTCCTGTGAAAGAGGGGCTTTCCAATAAGGATTTCTCCTTACTTGGCGCTCAATTAAGTGACCAAACCTCTCCTTAGATGTAACTTTCTAGACATTGCCAATAATGTTATCTCGATAATATTATTCAAATAATATGAATTATTGATTTGATAATGGAAAATATCGTAATGACAATTATTGAAACAATAATAATATAAATATCAACGCAGCAATTATTGAATCAATAAGATAAAATAATGAACAAGAATTATCGTAACAATTATTGAAAAAGTGCCTTCACGTAAGGATCAATAATTCAACAATATCTGCTAGTAATACCGCAGCATCGCAAGCAAACTTTATGCCAGACATCAGATTTTAACCACCGTAACCCAACAAGTGTTAATTGCGGTAATAATTTACGTCGTTATTTATAAAACTCAATCTTTGTCGCTTTTCCTTCATCCAACCGTTTTTCCGTTATGGGGCCCACTAATGATCGCACTGCTGTACGGAGATTCCCAACAAAAAGAATATTCCACGACCAAACGAATATTCCCCACAATAATGAATATTTTATAACCACTTGCTTATTTTGTAAACTTTGCACATTTCAACCATAACCAAAGAATTATATCAAATTAACCTTATTAATTTAGAATAATGAATAAAGAAAAATTAATTTTATTTATAATAAGTTGAGGTCTTACAGTTTACCTTTGTTGGAATACCCTATGGAGTTAAAACACGATGAATATTGTTGTTGCGACAAGAAGACACCAGATTACACCAATTATCGACTTTTACGTAAAGGCACTACTCAATAATGGTTACTGATTAGCTTATGTCAGATTAGTGAATAAATCAGATACGTGAATAAGGTCAGACACGTGAATAAGTAACTCGACACCAAAAGTTCCAAATTTGATAAAACTTCAGATCAATATTTCAAAGATAATGAAAATGAAGAAATAATATCATTATGAAAAAATAATATCCCTTACCTCGAAAAGATCAAGATTTCTATTTGGAATAATCGGATATAGGCTATAACTTGAACTTTCACCGATAGCAATACTCAAAGTATACTCAAAATACTCACAAGAATACGCCGATAATATAGAGAGAAAACTTGATTTAACGTGTGATTTCAATTCTAACCCAAGCACCTATTTATAGAAAATGCTTAGAACACCAAAGTAGAAAATTTAATAAATTAATATTATATTTTTCTAAATATCTCTACACACACTACCATCTGAATTCAGCCTCCTAACCACATGTTAAATGAGTTTCAAAAATGAAAAAAAATGTTTTTGTAATTAAAAATATTTTAAACTTCCAAAAATAAATTATTTCGGAACTTCGGAACTTTAATAATTCATAATAAATAGCCCTTTTATCAGAAAATTCGAATCTCGCGGTTTTTTTTAGGAAATTCAATTCTCTACAACTTTGCGGAAGAAAGTTTTTCCAAATTCCAAACAGAAATTGACCGAAATCTACAAACGGACGATTTTAGAGGCTATAATCAAATTTCAGTCAATAAATGGGGTTCACCGACATGTTTAACATGTTTTAAACATTTATTGCAACAAAAATACTCTTCCTCCTCGTATACTCATATATCCCACATTCGTTGTAAAAATATCACCATTATTATATTATTAAAATATAATAATATATATATTTAAATGAATTATTTTATTAGAAAAAGATAAAATTTCAATTTTCAACAATTGTCACATTAAAAATTTTCTCCATCTATATCCACATAAAATCAATATTTTCCTCATCATATGAATTAATAATTAATTATTCACAAATAATATTATGTAATCACAATATCGACAACCGTGCGGTTCCAGTGAAAGAGGGCTTTCCAATAAGAATTTCTCTTTCTTTGGCCGCAATTAGGTGACCAAACCTCTCCGACAAAGACATTTAATATTCCACGACCAAACGAATATTCTCAACAACAATGAATATTTTATAACCACTTGCTTATTTTGAAATATTTGCGTATTTTACCCATAACTATCCACATTAATCACATCAACCCTTACTATTTCAAAATAATAATTAGAGGAAATTAAATTTCATTTATTAATTATTTGGGGTCTTACAACCGCCCTCCTTATGAAATTTCGTCCTCGAAATTGACATGTACCTGGTGTTTCGAAAAGGTGAGGATACCTCACTTTCATTTCCGCTTCCAATTCCCGTGTCATTTCCTATATAGCATGGTTCCTCCACAAAACTTTAACTTGTGGTATGACCTTCGTGCATGTAGGACATGCTCCTTCCTATCCAAGATCTTGACAGTACCTCCTCATACGTTAAGTCTTGGCTATCTCGTCTTGGGTTCTAACTCAATAACGTGGTTCGGGTCTTTCACATATTTACGGAAATGTGAGATATGGGAAACACATTATAAACACGAGACATACTTGGAGGTAACGCGAGTCTATAGGCTACATTTCCTACTCGGTCAAGAATTTGAAATGGACCAATAAATCGCGGATTGAGCTTTCCTCTCTTCCCAAATCTTGTAACTCCCTTCCATGGAGCAACTCGCAACAATACATGATCCCCTATACTAAATTCCACGTTCTTTCGATGAAGATCCGCATAATTCTTTTGTCGATCTTGTGCCGTTTGTATACGTTGTCGAATCATTTGGATCTTTTCGGTAGTCATACATACTAACTCGGGTCCCAACAATGTTGCTTCACCCACCTCGTCCCAACACACTGGAGAGCGACATTTTCGTCCATTTAATTTTTCTGTGAATAGTGTCGTATTCGTGAATAGTGTCGTATACGTGAATAGTAATCCCGACACCAAAAGTTCTAAATTTGATAAAAACTTCAGATCAATATTTCGGCATAATAATATTGAAAGAATAACATCATTACGGAAAAAAAAATAACATCCTTTACCTTGCAAAGACAGTACTTCTAGTTGAAACACTGGATATAGGCTATGACTTGAACTTGCACCGTATAGCAACACTCAAAGTATAAAAATACTCACAAGAATACGCTCAATATATCGAGAGAGAAAGAGAGAGAAAACTTCAGTTTCTGGTGTAATTTTCAATTCTAACCTAAGCACCCTATTTATAGAAAAATGCTTAGAACACCAAAGTAGAAAATTTAATTTAATAATATTATTATTATTTCCACAACTTCCTACGCACCAAGAATCTGAATTCAGCTATTAAAACACATGCAAGACCCACACTCAAATCACCAAAAATGTTTTTCATATTTAAATTATTTTAAACTTCTAAAAATCAATTATTTCAGAGCTTCGGAACTTCAATAATTCATAATAAATAGTCCTTTTATCAGAAAATTCGAATCACGCGAGTTTTTATAGAAAATTCAATTCACTACAACTTTGCAGAAGAAGGTTTTTCCAAATTCCAAACAGAAATTGCCCGAAATCCACAAACGGGCGATTTTACAAGCTATAATCAAATTTCAGTCAAGAAATGGGGTCCACCGACACACAAAACATGTGTTAATCATTTAATACAACAAAAATACTCTTCCTCCTCATATACTCATATATCCCACATTCATTGTAAAAATATCACCATTATTATATTATTAAAATATAATAATATATTTAAATGAATTATTTTATCAGAAAAAGTGTGACACCCCCAAAATAGGTCTACATCCCCATTCGAGTTGTCAATACACTGCAGATGTAAACAACTACAACTTTATTATTACAATAGTAAAACTGTGAGATTAAATACGTATATTGCCATCTGACAATATCCACATACAAATAAATCCTCATCATAATTATTGATACATTATTTTACAACAATGGTGAGGACTACTAAACAACTCTCCCTAGAACTTTCATTCCATACCCCGACTGCATTTGCGCTATATTCTCGCCTCCCGAGAAGAAAAATGGAACAAAAAGGAAAAGGGTGAGCTTGACTAGCCAAAGAAAGAATATTATGACTAAGATAATATACAACAAAATTATCGTTAGTCTTCAACAGGAAAAATATAATAGAATACAATAGACAACAAGTTTTAAATCAATATTCGCAATGAAATAATAATTCATTAGAAGAGTTAAGTAGAGAATGCAAACTACTATCTTCTATGTATGAATTTTCAAAGTTCATCGCCTATTTTTATCCTCGTAACATCAATCAATATATATCCGGGATCAAATATTCATCCTGCACTATGTGCCAAGGACATTCACCATTGGTCATGTTCATCTAAACACTGCTCATCTTTGCACTACGCCAATTTATTATTCATCGAAATCATTCATCTTGCACACTACGGGCCAAAGATATTCATCGTAAATCATTCATCTTTGCACCATCGCCAAAGATATTCATCATAAATCATTCATCTTTGCACTATGTGCCAAAGATATTCAATAATATCATCATTTAAGACCGAGGATGATGAAAAATTTTTTTTTAAAGAAACGAATCCGGTGAAACAAAATGACAAGGATTAAGGATTAAGGATTCGTACTTTGTTTTATCCACGCCCAAAAATACCTCAAAAATAATCATAGTGGTGTAAAATTCAAGAATGATCAAAACATGGATACAATCAAAGCTAGTATCCGTAATAGATATTTTGACTTAAAAGAAAAAAATTTTGTTTTTCGATGAATAAAGGTCAGATTCGTGAATAAGATTATATACGTGAATAAGGTCAGATACGTGAATAGTAACTCCGACACCAAAAGTTCCAAATTTGATAAAAACTTCAGATCAATATTTCAAAGATAATGATATTGAAGAAATAATATCATTACTTAAAAAAAAAATAATATCCCTTACCTCGAAAAGATCAAGATTTAACTGGAATATCGGATATAGACTATATCTTGAACTTTCACCAGATAGAAATACTCAAAATATACTCAAAATACTCACAAGAATACGCCGATAATATAGAGAGAAAACTTCAGTTTCGTGTGATTTTCAATTCTAACCCAAGACCTATTTATAGAAATCGCTAGAACACCAAAGTTAGTAAAATTTAATATAATATTAATATATATAAAAATATTATACGTATTCCTTGAAATCTTAATCTCAGCAATTCACACATGCCAACCTTCTAGAAAAAATAAAAAAACGTTTTTCTAATTTAAAATAATTTAAACTTCCAAAATCAATTATTTTTGAGCTTTAACTTCAATAATTCATAATAAATAGCTCTTTTATCAGAAAAATTGAATCTCATGAGTTTTTATAGGAAATTCAATTTTCTACAACTTTGCAGAAGAAAGTTTTTCCAAATTTCTAATGTAAATTGATCAAATCCACAAACGGGTGATTTTAGAGGCTATAATCAAATTTCACCAATAAATGGGGTCCACCGACATGTTTAACATGTTTTAAACATTTATTGCAAAAAAAAATACTCTTCCTCCTCAGATACTCATATATCCCACATTCGTTGTAAAAATATCACCATTATTATATTATTAAAATATAATAATATATATTTAAATGAATTATTTTATCGTAAAAAGATAAATTTCAATTTTTAACAATTGTCACATTAAAAATTTTCTCCATCTATATCCACATAAAATCAATATTTTCCTCATCATATGAATCAATAATTAATTATTCACAAATAATATTACGTAATCACAATATCGACAACTGTGCAGCTTCCCTGTGAAAGAGGGGTTTTCTAATAAGAATTTCTCTTTCATCTTGGCGCCGCAATTAGGTGACCAAACCTCTCCTTAGATGTAACTTTCTAGACATTGCCAATAATGTTATCTAATAATATTATTCAGATAATATGAATTATTGTTTCGATAATGAAAAATATATCGTGTAATGACAATTATTAAAACAACAAAGAATATAAAATATCAACGCAGCAATTATTGAATCAATAAAATAAAACATCGAGCAAAGAATTATCAGTAACCATTATTGAGTAAAGGCCTTTCACGTAAGAGTCAATAATTGGTGCAATACCGCAGTGCTACCGCTCAACAACGCAGACATCGTGTTTTAACCACCGGTATTCCAACAACAGTAAATTCAGAATAACTACGCCGTTATTTTTAAACAACTTATATTTGTCATTTTCTTCCTCCAATCGCCGTTATGGGGGCCCACACATGGTCGCGCCATCGCATTTAATATTCCCCGACAAAGACGTTTAATATTCCACGCACAAAACGTAATATTCCCCGACAACAATGAATATTTTATAACCACTTGCTTATTTTGAAATATTTATGATTTTACCCGTAGAATTATCCACATTAATCACATCAACCCTTACTATTTCAAAATAATAATTAGAGGAAATTAAATTTCATTTATTAATTATTTGGGATCTTACAACCTCCCTCCTTATGAAATTTCGTCCTCTAAATGACGACGACGCACTGGTGTTTCAAAAGATGAGGATACCTCGCTTTCATTTCCGCTTTCCAACTCCTGTGTCATTTCCTCTATAAGATGGTTTCTCCACAAGACTTTAACTTGTGGTATGACCTTCGTCATGTAGGACATGCTCCTTCCTATCCAAGATCTTGACATGTACTTCCTCATACGTTAAGTCTTGGCTATCTCGTCTGGCTTCTAACTCAATAACGTGATTCGGGTCTTTCACATATTTATTTAAGTACAGATATGTGAAACACATTATGAACACGAGACATACTTGAGGTAACGCGAGTCTATAGGCTACATTTCCTACTCTGGCCAAGAATTTGAAATGGACCAATAAATCGTGGATCGAGCTTTCCTCTCTTCCTAATCTTGTAACTCCTTCCATGGGGCAACACGCAACAATACATGATCCCCTATACTAAATTCCACATCCTTTCGATGAAGATCCGCATAACTCTTTTGTCGATCTTGTGCCGCTTCAGTACGCTGTTGAATCATTTGGATCTTTTCGGTGAGTCATACGCATTTCAACTCGGGTCCCAACAATGTTGCTTCACCCACCTCATCCCAACATATATCGGAGAAGCGACACTTTCGTCCATATAATGCTTCGAATGGGGCCACACCTATACTTGCTCGATAAACTGTTGTTGTAGGAGAATTCCACCAATGGTAAATACTTATCCTAATCGCCTTGAAGTTCAGGACACAGTAGTCTTAATAAATCTTCAAGAGTTTGAATAGTCCTCTCCGATTGTCCGTCCGCTTGAGGATGGTATGCTTAATCGAATCTTAAATCCGCACCATAGCTTTTTGCAAGCTAACCCAAAATCTTGAAGTGAATCTTGGGTCACGATCCAAACTATGGATATCGGCATGCCATGCAATCTCACAATCTCATTTACGTACATTTGAGCAAGACGCTCAAGGAATAAGTCTCCAGATTGGCAAGAAATGAGCAGACTTGGTTAATCTATCAACAATAACCCAAATAGCATTTATGCCTTGAGAAACCGTGGAAGTCCTCAGAACTAAATCCATGGTAATGTGTTCCCACTTCCATTTCGGAATCTCAAGTGGTTGCAATGGTCCCTTAGGCACTTGATGCTCTCGCCTTTACACGCTGACAAGTTAAACATGTTGAGATAAACTTTGCAATCTCTCTCTCTTATATTGTTCCACCAAAATGTATGTCAAGATCACGATACATTTTAGTACTTCCTTGATGGATTGCAAATGGTATATTGTGTGCCTCCATCATAATCTTGTACTTCAAATCGTAATCGTTAGAACACAAAGTCCGGAGTGGACTCAAGTATTCCTTCTTCATCAATTCTCGCCCTAATAGCTCCTTCTTTGTACTTTCTTCTTCATATGCATCATCTCCGGCCTGCATGGCTCGAGCAACCTTAACTTTTTCTATTAAAGTCGGGCTCTACGCAGATATTTGACATCATCGCACTCTGCTCCTCAAGATATGATCTTCTACTCAACGCGTCACTACCACGCTCGCTTTTCCAGGATGGTATGAATAGTGTGGTCGTAGTCTTCAATAGCTCGAGCCAACGTCGCCGCAGCATGTTAAGTTCTTTTGAGTGAAGAAATATTTAAGGCTTTTTATGGTCCAATATATCTCCACTTTCTCTCCATATAGATAAGTGCTTCCAGATCTTTAGCTGAAAACGATCGGGCCGCTAACTCTAGATCATGAGTAGGATAATTCATCTCATATTCTTTAAGTTGTCGCGAGGCATAGGCTATGACTTTCCCACGCTGCATGAGAACACATCCTAACCCTTTTGCTCAAGCATCATCAGAGATAACAAATCCATCCAACCAGATGGTATTGTTAGAAACAAAAGCCAAATAAGTCTCCTTTTAAGCTTGGAAACTCTTCGTGACTCTTCTTCGCTTCCAAACGAATTTTGTATCCTTCCGAAGTTAGATGAGTTAACTGAGAAGCGATTCGAGAAAACCTTCCACTTAATCTCCGATAATAACCAAATTTAAGCCCAAAAGCTACGTGATTTCACCACCGACTTTTTTTGTTGTTCTAACTTTGATTGCTTCAATCTTCACGTCAACAGATACTCCATGTTTTGACACCACATGCCCAAGAAATGCTACTTCCTCGCCGTAACTCGATTTCTTTTTAACTTGGCATAAAGCTTGTTTTCACGAAGTTTTGGAGTACCAACCTTCAAATGGTGCTCATGATCTTCACTACTTTTTGAATATATGAGGATGTCATCAATAAAGACAACAACGAATCGATCCAAATATTCTTTGAATACTTGGCTCATCATATCCATGAAAGCCGCAGGAGCATTAGTCAATCCGAAAGACATAACTAAGAATTCATAATGCCCGCATCGAAGTTCTAAAGGCGCCTTTTGAATATCCTCGATTCTAAATTCAAATTGATGATATCCGTAATCTAAGATCGATTTTTGAAAAGAATTGTGCTCTTGCAATCGGGTCAAACAAGTCATCAATACGAGGTAGAGGATACCTATTCTTGAAGTGACATGGTTCAATTCCCGATAGTCAATACAAAGTCGCATACTCCCCGCTTTTCTTCTTTACAAATAAAAAACAGAGCACCCCAAGGAGATGTACTAGATTTAATGAAACCAATGTCCAACAACTCCGTAGTTGGACCTTTAACTCCCAAGTTCAATAGAGCCATTCGATATGGGGTTTTAGAAATGGGCTTTGTACCAGTTCAAGGTCAATAAAGAATTCAACTTCACGCTCGGGGTAGACCGAAGTTCTTCAGAAATACGCCAGAAAGTTAATAACAACAGAATATTATTCAATTTTGACGTGTCTTTATTCAAATCCATAACATGGGCTAAGAAAGCTTGACATCCGCTTTTTTAATAAACGAATAGCTTTATGATTAGATATGATGATGTTGATTGATTTTAATGGTTTAGTTGCTTGAATTGAACAACAAAGTTGTTTAGGAATATGAAAGCTAACAACCTTATTTAAAACAATCAATTTTGGCATGATGAGTAGTTAACCAATCAATCCCTAAAATCACATCAAAAGCAAGTATCTTTAAAGAGATAAGGTCAACAGTAAGATAAGGGTGCCAACATGGATTAGACAAGATTTATAAACAAGTGGATGTGATGAAAGTTTCTCCTAACGGAGTTTCCACAGAAAGTCAAAGTCTAATTTCTCCTGAGTCAAGTTTAAACGCTGAGCACAAGTGAGAGAGATAAATGAATGGGTAAGACCAGATTCAGTAAAGTATAAACTTCACAAGAATTTATAAATAGCTTACCCGTGATCACCTCGCTTGGGTTCCTCGATTTTGACCACCACAACAAACGCTTCTTCCAGAACCGCTGACTTTGACTTTTTCGGGATATCTTTTGAGTCACCGTCCCTCATTGAACTAGGTTTCGCCATGCAATCTCGAGTTTATATGTCCTTCCTTTCCACAATTATAAGATACCGAATCTGCTAGGGCGCTTGACCGATATGTCCCTCTTTCCAGATTTATAAAGATATGACCGGTGGTCGTTCTCCTCCTCGAACCATTGTCATTGCATCGCTGCCTTCACATGGTCGTTGTTGAATCTCCTTTTAAAATCTCCTCCCCGACTCGCTTCTTCTATTTTCATGGCCATGATTACCACCAGAGTGGTTACCATTTTTGTCCGCTTTTTCTTTCTCCACCTAGTTATTGTTGTTTTGTTGATCGCTATCTCCCAGATGATCCTCGATGTGGTACCGGTTGACCAGACTCGTTATCTCGCTTCTAACAATCGAGCCCTCGTTAACAACATCTCAATAGAGAGAAAATTTATGAGAGATGAGATATCGACGACGCCGGTTTAAACCTCTCGTAAACATCCGCACATACGCTCCTCATTCTCCACCAAATGAGGTGCAAAACCGATAACTCGCAAATTTCACTTCGCATCGAGACACCGCCATGTTGTTTCGCCTCCGCCTAATAAACTCCACTTCCTTCATATACGATTTAACACTTTCGTGAAAGTATTTGTCATTAAATAGTTTCAAACGCCTCCCAAAGACACGCCGAAATACCGGATGGGTACGCTTCACGCACTCCCACCAAGAGTCCGCCTTCGCCATTTTAACATAAGGTGGCGAATGGAACCTTCGTTTCTCCAGGCATCCCAAGACATCGAATATCTTGGTAATTTTTGACCCATGTTTCGCCATGATCGGATCCGCTTTCCTTAAATTTCGTGGTCCCAACTCTTTCGAATCGTCATTGTGACAACCCGTGAATTGCTATCATTTCTCCTATGTTTTGAACATTTAGTCTCCTCGTCTCGATTTTGCATGAATCGCAAAAAGCTTCTAAATATCCCCTCGCTCATCATCTCGCTTCGGTGGTGTTGTTCACAGGAGGAACATTGCCACTGCTGTGCACGTTTCTCCTCGCTGGTGAGTACAAAGGCTCCACTGGCCTCATTTCCATTGTTAATATTCTCACGACATTCTCAAATACATCGCCATAAAACAAGGGTTAATTAAGGAAATCAATATATCACATAATATCCCTATATATCGACCAACTATCAAATAAGCTTAGTAGGACACACTAGCAAAGGATTTACTCTGCCTCTCCCTCCTAGTTCTATTCCCCGATCTCCGCCAGAGATCATATCCCTAAGCTCGATACCAACCGTGACACCCCCAAAATAGGTCTACATCCCCCATTCTCGAGTTGTCAATACACTGCATGTAAACAACTACAACTTTATTATTACAATAGTAAAACCGTGAGTTTAAATACAGAGATATTGCCATCTGCATAATATCCACATACAAATAAATCTTCATCATAATTATTGATACATTATTTTACAACAATGGTGAGGACTACTAAACAACTCTCCCTAGAACTTTCATTCCATACCCCGACTCTGCATTTGCTATATTCTCGCCTCCCGAGAAGAAAAATGGAACAAAAAGGAAAAGGGTGAGCTCGACTAGCCTAAGAAGAAGAATATTATGACTAAGATAATATACAACAAAATTATCGTTAGTCTTCAACAGGAAAAATATAATAGTAATACAATAGACAACAAGTTTTAAATCAATATTCGCAATGAAATAATAATTCATTGTAAGAGTTAAGTAGAGAATGCAAACTACTATCTTCTATGTATGAATTTTAAAGTTCATCGCCTATTTTTATCCCTCGTAACATCAATCAATATATATCCGGGATCAAATATTCATCCTTGCACTATGTGCCAAGGACATTCACCAATTGGTCATGTTCATCTAAACACTGCTCATCTTTGCACCACGCCAAAGATATTCATCGAAATCATTCATCTTCAGACTACGGCCAAAGATATTCATCAAATCATTCATCTTTGCACCATCGCCAAAGATATTCATCATAAATCATTCATCTTTGCACTACACAGCCAAAGATATTCAATAATATCATCATTTAAGACCGAGGATGATGAAAAATATTTTTTTAAAAAACGAATCCAAAGGAAACAAAATGACAAGGATTAAGGATTAAGGATTCGTGATTTTGTTTTATCCACGCCCAAAAATACCTCAAAAATAATCATAGTGGTGTAAAATTCAAGAATGATCAAAACATGGATACAATCAAAGCTAGTATCCGTAATAGATATTTTGGACTTAAAAGAAAATTTTTATTTTTCGATGAATAAAGGCCGATTCGTGAATAAGTATCATATACGTGAATAAAGGCCAGATACGTGAATAGAACCCGACACCAAAAGTTCCAAATTTGATAAAAAACTTCAGATCAATATTTCAAAGATAATGATATTGAAGAAATAATATCATTATTAAAAAAAAATAATATCCTTACCTCGAAAAGATCAAGATTTAACCTGGAATATCGGATATGACTATATCTTGAACTTTCACCGATAGAAATACTCAAAGTATACTCAAAATACTCACAAGAATAATACCGATAATATAGAGAGAGAAAACTTCATTTCTCGTGTGATTTTCAATTCTAACCCAAGACCTATTTATAGAAATCGCTTGTAACACCAAAGTTAGTAAAATTTAATATAATATTAATATATATAAAAATATTATACGTATTCCTTGAAATCTTAATCTCAGCAATTCACACATGCCAACCTTCTAGAAAAAAAATAAAAAACGTTTTTCTAATTTAAAATAATTTAAACTTCCAAAATCAATTATTTTGAGCTTTTTAACTTCAATAATTCATAATAAATAGCCCTTTTATCAGAAAATTCGAATCTCATGAGTTTTTATAGGAAATTCAATTTTTCTACAACTTTGCAGAAGAAAGTTTTTCCAAATTTCCAACAGTAAATTGACCAAATCCACACAAACGGGTGATTTTTTAGAGGCTATAATCAAATTTCAACCAATAAATGGGGTCCACCGGACATGTTTAACATGTTTTAAACATTTATTGCAACAAAAAATACTCTTCCTCCTCAGATACTCATATATCCCACATTCGTTGTAAAAATATCACCATTATTATATTATTAAAATATAATAATATATATTTAAATGAATTATTTTATCGTAAAAAGATAAAATTTCAATTTTCAACAATTGTCACATTAAAAATTTTTCCATCTATATCCACATAAAATCAATATTTTCCTCATCATATGAATCAATAATTAATTATTCACAAATAATATTATGTAATCACAATATCGACAACTGTGCAGCTCCTGTGAGAGCAGGGGTTTTCCAATAAGAATTTCTCTCATCATGCAAGCAATTAGGTGACCAACCTCTCCTTAGATGTAACTTTCTAGACATTGCCAATAATGTTATCTAATAATATTATTCAGATAATATGAATTATTGTTTCGACAATGAAAAATACCGTGTAATGACAATTATTAAAACAACAAAGAATATAAAATATCAACGCAAGAATTATTGAATCAATAAAATAAAACATCGAACAAGAATTATCAGAACCATTATCGAGTAAAGGCCTTTCACGTAAGAGTCAATAATTGGTGCAATACCGTGAAGCTACCGCTCAACAACGCCAGACATCGTGTTTTTAACCAACCGGTATTCCAACAAAGGTAAAATCAGAATAACTACGCTAGTTATTTTTAAACAACTTATATTTGTCATTTTCTTCCTCCAATCGCTCGTTATGGGGCCCACACATGGTCGCTACATTGGCATTATTTAATATTCCCGACAAAGCATTTAATATTCCACGCACCAAAACTAATATTCCCGACAACAATGAATATTTTATAACCACTTGCTTATTTTGAAATATTTTATGATTTTACCCGTGAACTATCCACATTAATCACATCAACCCTTACTATTTCAAAATAATAATTAGAGGAAATTAAATTTCATTTATTAATTATTTGGGATCTGAGTTAAGAGAGAATGAAATCTACTAAGTATCTATGAATTTAAAAGTCCATCATCAATATTTTATCCATGTAACATCAATCAATATACATCTTCAATCAAATATTCATCTTTTGCATTACAGCCAAAAATATTCATCATCACCGGGTCATGTTCATCTCAACACTATTCATCTTTGCACTACGGGCCAAAGATATTCATAAGAAAATAAACCATCTTTGCACTACAGGCCAAAGATATTCAATAACATCATCATTTAGGACTGAGGATGATGAAAAATATCTTTAAAGAAACGAATCCAGTGAAATAAAAGACAAGGATTAAGGATTAAGGATTCGTAATTCGTTTTATTCATGTCCAAAAATACCTCAAAAATAATCATAGTGGAGTAAAATTCAAGAATGATCAAAACATGAATACAATCAAAGCTAGTATCCATAATAGATATTTTGGACAAAAATAAAAATTTAACTTTTCTACGAATATTGCTGTATTCGTGAATAGTGTCGTATACGTGAATAGTAACCCCGACACCAAAAGTTCTAAATTGGATAAAAAAATTCATATCAATATTTCGGCATAATGATATTGAAAGAATAACATCATTACGGGAAAAAAAATAACATCCCTTACCTCAGAAAGAATATAAGACTTAATAAAAACAGGATATCGACTATGACTTGAACTTGCAATCGTATAGCAATACTCAAAGTATACTCAAAATATTCACAAGAATACGCTCGATAATATAGAGAGAAAACTTCAGTTTTCGTGTAATTTTCAATTCTAACCTCAAGACCTTATTTATAGAAAAATGCTTAGAACACCAAAGTAGAAAATTTAATAAATTAATATTATTTATTTTTCCACATCTTCCTACGCATCCAAGCATCTGAATTCAGTCTCTAGCACATGTTAAAGATGCCCACCAAACACAAAAAACGTTTTTCTTATTTAAATTATTTTAAACTTCCAAAATTAATTCTTTTCGAGTTTTGAACTTCAATAATTCATAATAAATAGCCCTTTTATCAGAAAATTCGAATCTCGCGTGAGTTTTTATAGGAAATTCAATTCTCTACAACTTTGTAGAAGAAAGTTTTTCCAAATTCCAAACAGAAATTGACCGAAATCCATAAGCTAGAAGCGATTTTACAGGTGCTATAATCAAATTTCACCAAGAAATGGGGTCCACCGACATGTTTAACATGTTTTAAACATTTATTGCAACAAAAATACTCTTCCTCCTCGTATACTCATATATCCCACATTCGTTGTAAAATATCACCATTATTATATTATTAAAATATAATAATATATATATTTAAATGAATTATTTTATTAGAAAAGATAAATTTCAATTTTCAACAATTGTCACATTAAAAAATTTCTCCATCTATATCCTCATAAAATTAATATTTTCCTAATCATATAAATCAATAATTAATTATTCACAAATAATATTACAGAATCACAATAATGACAACTGCGATAGCCTCAGGAAAGAGGGGCCTTCCTAAAAAGATTTCTCCTCATCTTGGCACGCAATTAAATAACCTCTCCTTGAGGCGTAAGTTTCTAGACATTGCCAATAATGTTATCTAATAATATTATTAGGATAATATGAATTATTGCTCGATAATAGAAAAAATACGTGTAGTGACAATTATTGTAACAACGGTAATAATAAATATCAACACAACAATTATTGAATCAATAAAATAAAATATTGAAGCGTGAGTTATCGTAACAATTATTGAGTAAAGGCCTTCGTAAGAAAATTAATAATTGATGCAATACTGTATGCCATCGTCATGCAACAACGCTGCAGACATTGTGTTTTAACCAACGGGTATTCCAACAAGATAATCTCAGTAATAACTACGCCACGTCATTTATAAACAACTTATATTTGTCATTTTCTTCATCCAATCGCTTTCCGTTATGGGGCTCACACAAGGCTGCGCCGTCATACGAATATTCCCCGACAGTAAGAATATTCTACGACCAAACGAATATTCCCCGATAAAGATGAATATTTTATAACCACTCTCTTATTTGAAATATTTGCGCATTTTACACATAACTAACCACATTAATCAAATCAACCCTTACTATTTCAAAATAGAGGGAATTCCATTTTTATTTTAAAAAAAAAAAATTCGGGGTCTTACAATTACTGTAACAATTATTGAGTAGTGTCTTCTTACGTAAGAATCAATAATTGGTGCAATACCGTAAATCTTCTTGTGTTTTAACCACCAGTATTTTAATAAGATAATTCAGAATAACTATTACTGTTATTTATAAACAATTTATACTTGTGCGTTTTTTCTTCATCCAATCGTTTTTTCGTTATGGGGCCCACACACAAGGTCATGCTGCCATCGTACAAATATTCTTGACAAATAAAATATTCCACGACCAAACGAATATTTTATAACCACTTGCTTATTTGAAATATTTGCGTATTTTACCCATAACTATCCACATTAATCAAATCAACCCTTACTATTTCAAAATAATAAATAGAGGAAATTCAATTTTTATTTAAAAAAATTCGGGGTCTTACAATTTGTGGAATTAATTTTTATTTGATGTATTTCCCTACCAGCTAATAGTAGTTTCCCTGAATTCTACTGATAAATATAAAGCCTTCCTAAACACTTCTATATTTACTCCAATACAGCAGAAACTTTGACTAGAAGAAAGTAGTAACAGGGTGAATTTGTTTTTTTTCTCAATCTTTCTGTTTGTGTTGTTACTGCATGCTAAACTATTATAAGCATTATAATATGAGAAGAAAATCATAGGTTTTTTAGATGATATTGACTAAATTAGAGTCAAATAGTTAACTTGAAGACCCAAAAAAAAAGAGGAAAAAAAAAGGAAAGATACCCTAAAATCATGTGGTGGGATGAAGAAGTTTTGAGGGATTCTTCCTTATCAAAAAACAAGAAAGGAAGCTAGGCTTGATTCTAAAACAGAAAAATTGATGGAGTGAAAATGAAAGGGGATTTTTATAAGTAAAAAGATGGGAAACAAATGGAAATTAAGCAAGTTAGGGTCTCAATCTGGATTGTGATGTGAGATAAAAAAATGAGGAAACATAAGCTTAAAGTTGTACAAATTTGAATTCCCATCAAGTCAAGTCTAAAAATGGGAATTAGGGTTTTTGAGAGGAAAGATGCACCACTTAGCTAGCCAAATACTTACCATGCACAAATGAGATAAGTAAGCAAATTATATACAATAAACAAGTGGAGGGACAGAAAAATGAGATGGGATTGGAGGGTTAAAGTTCAAATTACAAAAAACTTAAAAGTGGTTGAGAGACAAAACTCAAAACAATTTTAGGTTCTGCACTAAAATTTCCCTTTTTCCCATAAAGTAAAACATGAAAGAAAGGAGTAAAAAAAGAATTAAAATCTCCAAAAAAAAAAATTACCTCCACTTTTTTCCTTTCTTTCTTTACCTCAAGGTCCCTAATCCCACTTAATATTTCTATAATAAAAAAAAAAGCTTTCTCTCTCTTTCTCTATCACTTGTCCTATGAGTGTCATTTTCTTGCATATACTCCACACAAACAATTAAGCAACAAACAAACATCTCTTCATTTCTCACCTTTTCTGTTTTCTTCCTTCCTTTTCCCACAATATTCTCTCAAGTCTCCAACTCTATCTCAAGAACCCAAAAAAACCCAAAAATCTTATCACAGTGTACCATTTGTCAGAGAGAAATTAAGACAGCAAGTAGATTCATTTAAGAAATACTAGTGGGAAATTAATGGAACTATTTCCAGCTCAACCAGATTTATCTCTCCAAATCAGCCCTCCAAACACAAATCCCACTTCATCAGGTTTTTGGAGAACTCTAAATCATCATCACTCCAACAACAAGATCTCTTCATCAACATGCAAACCGGATTCAACCGATATCAATTTTGAGCTCTCCCTTCCCCTACAGCCAAATCCAAAACCCTTAGAACCTCACAATTCTAATAACACTACTAATCCTGATCCTTTTCATTTTTCCCATTACAAAAATGGCAACTTTGTGCCTCCTTTTCCTCATCATCAAGAACTACAACAACAACAACAACAACAACAACGAAAAGGGTTTTGGCAAGAATTTGATTATTTAAGACCTATAAAGGGTATTCCTATTTATCAAACTCAAAAGCCTTCTTTTCAACATTCCTTAGATTCTTCTTCTTCTTCCTCTTCTACTACTACTACTATTACTGCTTCAGCTTTAAACCTTTCAAGATCTAGATTTCTATCAAGATTTCCCACAAAGCGCAGCACCTGCAGAGCTCCCAGGATGCGGTGGACTACAAGCCTACATGCCCGTTTTGTGCACGCAGTCGACTTACTCGGTGGCCATGAAAGTAATTATCTTTACTTGTTTCTTCTCATCAAACTAAAACCTTCCCATAATCAAGATTGTTTTTTATATATAATTATCATTTATTTAAAATGATTGTATTTCGTTAATTCGGATGTTTAGGAGCTACACCCAAGTCAGTTCTTGAGCTCATGGATGTGAAGGATCTTACCTTATCTCATGTGAAATCCCATTTACAGGTAAATCTTTAAATGGGTTTTGTTGATTTTATGTTATTAAGGACCTTAATTATTAAATTACCTGAATAATTAAAAAATGATGGAATTTTCAGATCTTTCTGCTAAAAAAAATTAATTATATATTCTAGTAGATGCCTTTTGGTGCAGTTTTTAACCTAGCCCAATGAGAAGTTAATGTTAGTGTTGCATATCCCAATGTTTTATGTTTTGGTGAAACATCTTGAAACCTTTAGCTAGCTATAGCTAGGTCTTTTACTCTTTTACTTAATATATAGATCTGATATGGTTCTGCACCATAATAAGCAGCTTTTTGTTTGGAAGAAGAAACCATCCAAATATGGAAAAAGGGAATAAATAAGTGAAAAAGAAGTAACTTTAGGAGATTAACATATGTTGGTTTTAGAGATAGATGAGTGAGACAAAGCCCAAGGAATTTAGGACCACTTTGGAGAGATTCAAATCAAAACCCAAAAATTCTGAATTATACTCCCTCTGTTTTGAATTATAAGATTGTTACTGATTTTATAAAATTTTAAACTCACTCAAAAAAAATATGTTTCAATAATAATCACAAATTAATAAATCTTATAACGAGTGGTATTTTTTTTATATATAGTGCACAATATTTTTCATTGTGTTGACTTATATCAAATGAATTTTTATGTCAATTTTTTTTTTGAAATTTTTTTAAATTAACTTCAAATGTCAATAATAATCTTATATTTTAAAAGAGTACAATGTAATAGTTAATTCTCTATAAAAATTATCTATTTACTCCACTAAAGAGATGACATATCTACAGATTATTTTCCAATAAATATAATGGACAAAAGTACTGTGTGCTGCTAATCATTTCTCAATGATTTCTTCATTATTGGTTTTCATAACCCTATGTGCACTGGTAACTGATAAGTCTAACCCTGGTAAATTACTTAACTTCATAAAAGTATATATATATATATATATATATATATATGCATGCATGAATAATATAGACTAATCCATGCATGCATGTACTGATATATATATATATATATAGACATGCAAATCCATGCAGAGAACATGCACTATTACATACAATATATAAAAAAAAAAAAATTTGTCTGGATACGTTGTGGTAATTACTTGCCGACAACAACCGATTCAGCACTAGATGGAATCCTATATATATATATATATATATATATATATATATATATATATATATATATATATATATATATATATATATATATATATATATATATACATTAACTTGGGAGAGCAGTACTAGATCCAGCTACGTAGTTTCCCAGAAAATATATGCTATATATATCTTCATTTTTCTTTTTAGGTCTCATATATATATATCATGACAATATTCTTATGAATTTTTGATACAGATGTATCGAACAATAAGGACTACAGACAGGCCTGCAAGTTCTTCAGGTAACACATTTACTTTTTCCCATACTTTTTATCTTCTTGTTTTGCATAGACTAAAATTGCAAATCTCTCCCCTATATTTGCACTCGTGTAATGTTTTTGTCCTTGAGTTTGATTAATTAGCAAATTCTTCCCTCAAAGTACAAATATTAGTGCAAAACTGAACCTTTTAAGGTATAACTAACTAACTAACAGGAGTTGTACCAGGAGTTAATTTTAATTTGCACTACTACTTGTACCAGGAGTTGGTGGTAATTTGCTATATTTTTAAAGTCCAGTAGCTTTTAAGGTATACAGACAGTTATGCGTTTTAGTCTTTTGTAATTATAAGAAAATTAAACTTCAAATTAATTATTAATGGTGTTATAATTAAGATCCTAATTAAATTTGGGAGTAATTATTAATTTCATAGGCAAGCAGTCAGATGGATTTGAAATCGGTGATCAGAATTCCGAGGATCCAAACTTAATAGGTGAAGCTGGGAAATTAGTTAAACGATCGAGCAAGGGTGAAGAAAGATTATAGAAGAATGAGCACTGTTCATTCCATTTTAAGCCATATATATATATATATATATATATATATATATGTGTGTGTGTGTGTGTGTGTGTGTGTGTAATTTCACAACCATAATCAATCTCTAGCTCTTTATATAATTTGATTTAATTTCTTATGCAAGTCAAATTAAGAATCTTATTTATATATATATATATAGAAATTAAGAGAGAGAAATGAAATAGTTGTTGTATCTCTATATAACATATATAGAGCATTTGAATACTAGTATACATAATTTATGAAAATGATTGAAATGCTACAATGGTATCCAATTTAAATTATAGAGCAGAAGAATCTTTGGTTGCTTGCTTTAATTTTAGTCACATATGCATGCAGTGTGGGAGGCAAATTAGGGCAGCGAATCTTAGAGTTACTACTTACTTTTTCATTGCTCTTAATAATAATAATAATAATAATAATCAGAATAAGAATATTTGCCTTTGCAAGTTCAGTTGTTTTGTAATTTTGTTCTTTTTAATTTTATTATTTAAATTTAAAAAAATTCTTAAAGTAATTGCGTACACAATGCGTGTGTCGCGATGACCAGCATATATAAAGGAGGCCAAATAAGTGGAGTGAATAATAATAAGGTGAAGGGGTGAAGGGGTGTAGGGATCTCAAATATATATTGAAAAAATAGAGGTGCACAATTATGAAAATTTCAAATGTATATAGTCAGAGTTAAGTCATCGATCGATATATAGAGGAAATTTCGGATTTTTTTCCACTCTTGAATTTATATTTTTTTGCAAACATAAAAGAAAAATGACTACTAGAATTTTTCTCTGATAGTAGTGGATACATATAACAAAACTCTACGATCGTAAACTATGTATATTTGAGACCTTATATATATATATATATATACACACACTTTTTTATACCTTTTCTTCTTGCATAATACATTTTTAAAGAAGATCGGGTTACAGTGTACAGTATTAAAGATTTTTAATTAAGTAATTAATGGCTTAGTTTCACAATAAAAAGTATTTAATTAAGACTCCTTTTGGTTAAGTGATTAATAATCTCGTGTTTGGATGTTTAATAAAGCGTAGTTAAGTTGAGTTGAATACTTGGATATTTAGTGTTTAGTAAGACAGATATAAAAGAAGAAATGGTTTTGGTGCGACTTTAGAAGTAAAATAATTTGGAAATAAAAAGAGAAAACTTGGTCAGCAAATTATAACTTTGGGATACCCATTTTGCTCCAACATTTGTGGTACTGTTAATAACGGACGAATGCTATTATTAATAGTGGGATTTAACGTTATTATTAATAATAAGACGATTGGAGTTAATCCGATATTAATAATAATTAATAATAACGGTGTCATGTCGTCATTCCTAATAATTGCGAATGATATGAAAAATAGTATCGGTATCCGCTATTATTAGTAGTAGATGTGAATTAATCTCAATCGTTAGTTCTTATGTAAAATAATATTAGAGATGTGTATACTCATTTTAGATTCATATCTAAGTATTTACTATATATATATATATATATATATATATATATATATATATATATATATATATATATATATATATATATATATATATCTTCTCACAAATGACAGAAATTAAGTACCTTTTTCTTCTTTTCTGTCATAGTCCCAAAATAAACTCACAAACCTATATTTATATGGAGGTATATATGTAGGGCACAAACAAAGTACATTTTGATTCCAAAACACATACATAACATAACAAAACATAAATATTAGCACAAATTAATTGAAGCTTCCTTATTACAAATGGATACTTTAGCTAATGGGCTATCCATCACATGCATGCATATATGGGTTATTATCAGCTTACTTTTTTCAACTTTTCCAGCTATGATTAACTTATAAAAAGCAAACACACAAATGGGGAACATAAAAACAGCAAAAAAAATAAATAAAGATTGATATTCTACGTACGTAAGATTTACAACTTTTACATGCATGGCTTTCACCATATTATTAATTATAATATTAAATTATATTTTATTTTCTGTTTTTTTTCCTCTGCTGATTTTCTTAATTGCAGGGATGGTGGAAAGCCAATCAGGGGCAGTAGTATATATATATATATAGTCCGGACTCCCGGAGCATAACAAAATTTGGATTTTTTTTTGGGGTCCGCATTTTAAGTTATCCCGGACCGGATCCATTTCATATATATATATATATAGTCCGGATCGGTAAGGACTTCGTCACGACCAAAATCAAAATTTTGCTTACAACTTTTTTTTAAAACTACTAAAATAAATAAATAAATTATGGAACTTGAATTTTTACATAATACAATGTTTTGGGTGTGATTTGAATACATATAACAAAATCCAAATCACACCCAAAACACTGTATTATGTAAAAATTCAAGTTCCATAATTTTTTATTTTTTTAGTTGTTTTAAAAAAAAAGCAAAAAATAAAATAAAATTTGGTATGGATTTTAACTCTGTCCGGGCTCCCGGATAGTCCGCTTCTCCAACTAACTGGAAGGAGGAGGAAATATAAATGGTTGGATATATTAGTTTTATATTTTAACTTATTTTAAATTTAAACTGTAAAATGAAGAGAATCCTAATTCAGTTTTGCAAACACTCGACAGCATGAAAAGGAGGAGGAAAAAGAAAATAATGGCCTTTTCAACTCATAGAAAAAAAATCAACAATTAGTGCTCCACTTTAAAAGGTTTTGGTCCAGCAAATAACTTTGGATATGATCTCCCACAATTTCTGTTAAAATTTCTAATTGTTTATTAATATAAACTTTCAATAACGTTTCTTAGCAAACAATGGCTATAAGATTTTAGTTGGTCGCTAAATTTTATATTGTTCATTAATTTTAAGATATGACGGTCATGATTTAAAAATATAACCCTGCTTGTCTAATGCAATATAATATAATGTTGTAATTTATCGAGTGACCTTTGGTCCGATGGTATGATTGAACTCATGTTTATTAGGAAGTTGGGGTACGAGTTGTGAGAGTGAAATCATGATATATATTAAGGTTAAATTTCAAACTTTTTAAATATATATCCTAATTAACTTTGGCATGATTTTCCACCATAATTACTAACAATTATATATATTATGTTCTTGGGAAATGAGAATCAGGTACCCTATTATTGAAAATGAAGCTTTGAAGATATAACAATGTTATTATCACATTAAAAAAGTCATATAATACTCACATACATACATATGTATATTGTGGGTTCTCGTCTGACATGTAGAGTCCGACAGTCCGCAATATACATGTGTGTATGTGAATATTATATGACCTTTTTTTATGTGATAGCATCGTTATTTTTGAAAATAATAAGAAAAAAAAAAGAGCAAAAGACAAGAACAATGTAGCATAGGACAAAAGGAGACATTATATATATTATAAGTTAAATCATTAGACTAACTACTTTATTTATTTATTATTATTTATTTATATATTTTGTAATCTTGTTGGAGTATGTGACTAGGAGATGGGAATCAGGTACCCTTTTATTGAAAATGAAGTTGTGAGGATATAAAGAAAGGAAAAAAAAAGTAAAAGAGAAGAACAAAAGGAGACAGCTAGCAGAAAAAGGAGCACTTATTTTTTTATATAGAAAATAAGTTGAGTAGGAAAATGAACTTCTTTTTTTTTTTTGGGAAACAGAGAGAATAAGTTAATCATACACTAAATAATTAAATATATTATATACTAATTAAATAAATAAACACAACTAACAGAAACTAAATGATAATTAAATCAAATTAATGATAATGTGTTTATCATTTTATGAATTTGACTGAAGGTTATAGGAGCCCAGAGCTAGGGGGAATAATTAACTTCTAGGTGAAGACAAATAGTTAACTGGGTAATTAATTAATAAGAGTGGAGTGTATATATATTCAGGATTAATAATTAGTATGAAGTTAATTTTGATCAATTAATTAATACAGTATCGACACGCTGGTAGAGATGATCTCTCTCTGCGTGTTAGCACCGTATTAATTAATTTACTAATTTATCGTGAAATTAATTTCATGGTATCTTTACCACATTTAGTCATACTAAGGGGATGTTTGTTTAGGACTGAATACATCTGAATGGCTGAATCAGTCAGCTATTAAGTGCACTTATTTTAGAAAAAAATCGTCTGAATGGCTAAATCGGTCAGATGATTGAACTGAATGGCTAAGTCAAATTTTTTTTTACTGAATGGCTGAATGAGCAACTGAATAAAATAAAAAAATTAAAAAATTAAAAAAAATACTAACTATTATATTAAGTAATATTAAATAAATTTACAACAACTTTGAATTTTTTTTAGAGGGATAAAATAATAAATTCTATAATTCAGATATTTCAGACATGTTAATTATTAAATAGCTTTTTTCATTCAGATTTAGATTCAAATTCAAATTCAAACTCATTCAATCTTTATCAAACATCCACTAAATTAGTATATATAAAGTAGAGCTTGAAGTAGAGCTAGTACTGTGATGATTTAGTACTCAACTACAATATGATTGGATTGGATTGGATTGGATTGTTATGATTTTGCCTTTTTACAGGGAAGCTTTGGAGAGAGAGAGAGAGATGCATAAAATTATTACTGTAATAGTACTACTACTCCACATGCATGCATAGGCAGCATAGCTTTAAGTCTCTCTCGAGTTTGCTTTTGATGGGGACAACACTTGTTCATGCTTCTGCACACACACATACATATATAACAATATATCTATATATAGAGAGAGACACACATACATATAATATAGAGAGAGAGAGAGAGCAGATGTAATGTAAGGTACGAACAATATAATTTATATATAAAACCTTAAATAGTAGTTGGATTTGACAAGATTTTTTATTTTATATATTTAGTACTTCTATAAATAAAATTGGTGCTTAATGTAGACATAAAAATTATTATTTAGAAGGGTTTTGTAACATTTTAGCTTATGAAATTTTTGTATAATGTGTATTTTTTATACCAACTTCTCTTAAATATTATCTCCATTTCATAGTAATATATAATTAGAGTTATTTGTCAATAAAAGGAAAAACAGAATAAGGAAGAATTAGGATGTAATGATGCCTACTTTAAAAGGTAAACTAAAAGTAACTTTGATTGCCAACCTTATTAAACACCTCATTTGAAAATTCTACTAAATGACACTATGTAATTTTTTTAAAATTAAAATGTATTTGTCATAATCGTGAAACCTGAATTTTTAAAAATTATTTAAATAAAAATTTAATAAATAAAATTCTTATTATAAGATGTTTTATATAAGTGAGTATGTGTATGTGGTAATAATCCTTGATAAAAAAATAATGAACTGATTAAAGAATATGTAATATTCAAATATAATTGAGTTTAAGTAAAGGTTATGAAATAAAAACATGTAAGAATTGGCTTTGGAAAGAATGAAATAGGAATTATTAAACCTGTATTAAGGTAATGTGTTGAAGTTATTAAATTCATAGATAACGAGAGATTTCATTCTCTACATAAGCTTCTATGAATTAATTATTATTTTTGATCACGAATATTGATCACGAAACTTGTTGTTTATTTTTGAAGACTAATGATAATTTATTCTATATTATCTTAGTCATAATATTCTTTCTTGAGCTAGTTGAGCTCACCTTTTCTTTTGTTCCATTTTCTTCTCGGAGGCGAGAATGTAAGCGATGCATTAGTCGGGGTATGGAATGATGGTTCTAGAAGTTGTTTAGTAGTCCTCACCTTTTTTATAAAATAATGTATCAATAATCAGTAATGAGAACTTATTTGGGTGTGAATATAGTTGGCCAAATGTATTTAAACGATGTATTTGACAACTCGTGAATGGGTGATGTATACCTATTCAGGGCGTCCAGTGAGAATTATTAAACCTGTATTAAGGTAATGTGTTGAAGTTATTCAACGATAATTTTTTTTTTTAAAAGAGAATTGATGAAAACTTGAGTAAGGTAAGGTTTCAGTAATTTCGAAGATGGAATCCTTATAAGGAGGGAAGGATGTGACAACCTGAATTTTTAGAAATTATTTAAATAAGAATTTAATAAATAAAATTTTTATTATAAGATGTTTTGAGTTTGAGTATGTGTATGTGTTATATATTGTGAAATATGTGATTTGGTGTGAAAAGAATTATATATTCATCTATATATTGGGAAAAAAGAGGTTTAATAGTTAATTAAAATATTGAAGAAATTAAATGAAATTATTATGAAAAGAAAATTAACTGAGTAATATTAGTTAATTTGATTAAGTTAAAATTATATTATGAGAGAATATAATTTAATTATTATTGTGACGAGAATGGTTATGTAACTTGTCAGTTATTCTCAAATTTTGTTTTCTCCAAGTTAGTTTTAGTAAGTGGATTCTGATGATGGAGAATTTGTTGAGAAGTTGATATATGCGTTAATAGGTATATATAATATGATTTATATCATCCATAGTTGGATTTGAATAAAGCAAATTGGTGTTTTTGCTGTTAAATAAGAAGAATTTGGTTTTTGGGTTAAAATATATGTTTTGGTCTACTTTGAGACTAAATTTGATGATGAATCCATGTTAATTAATTGTAAACTTTAAATTGATAATGAAATATGGTAGTACTCGAAAAGGTGAAAACAATGCAAGTTAAACGAATTAAATTTGTAGCGATTGATTACGCTAAATTTGTCCAAATATGAAGAAATGGGTATAAACCTTGAAACAACACTTGATTGGGTCCCACAAATAATTTTATTGAATAATTTATACCAATTTGATAATTAAAATGTTCATAAAATTGAAATCTATTGCAATTAATTCAATGAAATTCCTAATGATTATGATGGGGAAATTAAGAATTAATCTGTGAATACATTGGAGCATGAATTTGTTAAGGCAACAACTGTCTGTCCTATGCATGCATGATCTTGAGCAAACTGGGAATGAAAGGGCATCCACATCCATATTTGTTCTCCCCTTTTCTATTGCAGCTTCTTTGATATTGACTGTTGTAATTTACTGAATTGTTGAGCTTTATAATCATTAATTAATTTGCAGGAACATTTTTTAATAAGTCTTTTGTTATAAGTGAAATTAAATTGGATATAAATAGCATACAAAAATTCTTTTAAACGTGTGAATTTTCATTTGATTTGGTGATGTTTATATTGATGAAATTAAAATTCAATAAATGTAGGTCATAAAAACATATACTTATTTTACAACATTTAATTAAATTACATTAATTATCTCCTTTTTTGCATTATCTTTCCATTCATATAGTTAAATTTTGTTAAAAGATTAAGATAAACATTATTTAATGAAATTAGGGAATGAATATAACTTATATGATAAATCAATTTTATACGGATTGCCGGTAAACTAGTTTTTTTATGTTATCCAATAGGATTAATAGACAAATTTGAATTTTTAGAGAAAAATTAACAAGGAGTTTTGATTCTTTTAACAGATCGATTATGTAATATTTTTACTATGGTAAAATCCATTTAATAATTTTAACACAATCAAAACTTTTTAATTTTCTCTCAAATTATAGAGTTGGCAAACTCGTATATATTAAATACTGTGAAAATATCAATTTACAGAAAATCCTATTAGAATTTATTCTCAACTAATTATATACCCTAGGTTATCTCCTGCAAGCCTATGTATAATTTTTTTTATGCCTTGCTTTGTATACTATAACAACAATTTGTATAAATTCTTGAAAAAAGAAATATAAGTTCCCTTGAGTTCAAATAAACTATTTATTTAGACAAATAAATAAACTATTACTCTTGAGCTATCTAATTAATTAAGTCTGTTCCAAAATTTAAAATATATTTTTCTTTCTCGTCTATTCTAAAATTAAATATATTTCTATTTTAAGACTATAAAGTTACATGATATTCTTAATTTGCCACTATTTTTTTACTATCATTTTTAATATCAAACCATCACTACTGAATTTCTACCTAATATTAATGTTATATTTGATAACATAAAATAATTTCTACCTAATATTAATGTTATATTTGATAACATAAAATTATTCTTAAAGAATCCGGCAGGTCGGAATTACTATTTATTTACAAATATATTTCTATTTTTTTTTTTGGAATGGGCGATATATCATATTAGTATCATTTAAGTTCCCAAAGAAAAAAAAAAAAAAAGAGGCTAGTATTTGTGTTTAAGTTGTTTAGCTATTAATTTATCATCCGACCTTAGCTCAGTTGGTAGAGCGGAGGACTGTAGTTGGTTTCTTTGCCCCCAGATATCCTTAGGTCGCTGGTTCGAATCCGGCAGGTCGGAATTATTATTTTATTTTTTATTTCATGATTATATTTTTTTTCTTTTCTTTTTAATTTTGACTCCTGTTATATATATTGCTATTTATTGTGAATTATTGAAGTTCGGATTTAGAAATAATTGATTTTTGGAAGTTTTAATTGTTTAAAAAATAACAAAACGCTTTTTTATATGTTGTGAGCCTCATTAATTACATGCTAGGTGGCTGATTTCAGATTCCCAAAGGATGGCGTAAATTTTTTTTTATAAATATATTATTATATTAAAGATTTTTCTTTGAGTATTGCTATACGGTGAAAGTTCGAGTTATAGCATATCAATTACGATTACGATACGATCTTATATCATATTAGATTAGATAGGATTATAAAACTTGTTGTCTATTGTATTCTATTAAATCTTTTCTGTTGAAGACTAACGATAATTTGTTGCTCATTATATTAAATAGATCGTAAAAATATTATCGATTAGATTTATCCACATAACTCGTAATAAAAAAGTCGACATGTGAAGTCATAATATATATTATTTTTATTATTTAACTTTTTTGCGACGATGGAAGTAACCGAAACAAGCAATTTTAAAAAGTGACAATAATGGCAAAACATATGTTCTTATATAATTTTAAAAAATAAAATTCACTGTATAATGAAAAGCCTTACAAGTCACAAAGCTACCAATTCATTTAATAGGATGTTTGATTGCAGCTGAATGGCTGATCGATTCAGTCATTTAGTGCGTTTATTTTGGAAAAAAATCATCTGAATGATTGAATCGGTCAACCATTCAGACGATTTTGAGTTGATTGGTTTAGTCCAAATTTTTTTGGTTGAATGAATTTTTTTTTTACAATATTAACTATTATATTAAGTAATATTAAATAAATTTATAACAATTGTTTGAATTTTTTTAAAGGGAAAAAATTATAAAAATATGTTATTCACATGTTTCAGACATGTCAATTATTAAACAAATTTTTTCATTCAGATTCAGCTCATTCAAATTTATATTCTTTCAGTTTTTACTAAACACCTCATAACCATTTAAACATACTTAATGGGTTGTTTGTTTATGACTAAATACATCTGAATGGCTGAATCTGTCAACCAATTAAACATACCTACCAAGTCTTTTATTTATTTTTTTGGGCCGAATTTTGGTTTAAAGAAGGCTAGGCCTGTTACAAGTCTTGGGTTGCTTGACCTTGGGCCGAATTTTGGCTTAAAAGCAAGTCTTGGGTTACTCTTTCTTTGGCCAATTTTGGTTTAAACTTGGGCTGAGCTTTTGGCTTAAAAATGGAGCCGGTTCTAGAAAGGTAAAAATCGGTACCGATCTGGTATCGAACCAGCTAATCAATCCGGTATATCGATTCAACCGGTACCGGTATTGGTACCCTATTTTGGGTACTTTCAGTATCTGGTCCGATTTGGTCTGATTTTTTACCGATGAATACCTCTAACTTGAATGACTCAAAAAGTGAGTATTATAAAAGTGGCCCAAATGTTTAAAGTTTTATTTGTTTTTAACTCACAAAGGATAAAAATAGTAACTTATAAAACTAAAACTTATGTAGAGGATTCTAATTTAATATTTGTTTATACTAAAAAACTTATTTATTATTATCAAAATAAATAAAGACCTAACAGTTAATATATATACACACAAGGACATATATTTAAATATGTAATATATAATAATATAAATATTAATTTAATTAATATAAATAATAATTTGAGAACGGGTACAAGACGAAATATTATCCTCATAAATAATATTCGATGATTTTTCTTCCTCGGTCAAAATAAAAATCACCCCTATTTTAAACTAAACATAACAAATTGTGATCCTAGATTTGACTGGTAAAAGATCTTAAATAAGTTAGAGAATATTAATTACACGTGTCAACATGCCGATTGAAACTCCATATTCAACCAATATTTGCAGCCACAATATATAACTCCTTCAATTAAAATAAAATAAAAGAACTCCTTTAAAAAATATATACTCCACTTTGTTTGTTTATTATTAAAATAAAAGACTAAAAGACAATCTGCACCCCAAATTTTACACCTTTGTTGACATTTGCACCTTAAACTGAAAAATGTGTTTAAGTACATCCCAAATTTCAAATAAACGTAACAAAAAGCACATCATTGTCGTCAATTAATTGGTCCAAAAATGACCTGGCTAAAATCAGAATGGGATCTAGAGGGTATTTAAGTCATTTTCTTTTCATCTTCCCCAATATCCGGTCTTTTTTCCTTTTTTCTATCCTCCATAACCAACTTCTCTCTCTCTCTATTTCTCTCATCTCATTTCCCTCTCACAAACCAAGATGGTTTCCCTATTTTCTCCTCTCCTTCCATATTCATAAACCCGAGCTCATCGACGTGATATTGTGATTCATAAATTGCCATTTGCGAGATATTCCAATTTTGTAGATTAAATGCCACAAGAATTTTAGGATGAAGAGAAAGCGGCATGTTAAAGGCTTTTTTAGCCAAACTCAATTTGTTCATCTCTCTCAATATAGCTTTTGAACTCAATTTGACTTGCTCAAACTACTTTGATTACTTCATATAACATATATAAAGACTTCTTTGTTCACAAACTTGACCAATTCCCCTTTTTTTGCTTGACCACCTCTAAGAGCCATATTATCAAACATACTAAATGCATTACTTTTAAAAACAGAGTTCATACATGTTTAGATGGATTCTAACCCATAAATTCCACTATTATTAATCTGCACAACGATTACAACACATCCTCTTTAATAATTTATAACCCAACCATAGCAACAATGATACACAAGCAATAATTATTCAATTTTCTAAAAATAGTTGGGAACATCAATATTACCTTGCACCAAATTTAATTTGCTAAAATTTTAACTTTGCTAATTAACTTATAAACTCCCTTTGCTGATGCTGTTCGAATTTCCTTCCCAAATCAATTTATAAATTCAATTATTGGCCTTCTTTCTTTGTTTCAGCCGAAACTTAAAAGAACTTGAACATAGAAATACAATTTAGGTAATTCTTTTAGAGAGAACGATGTGGAAAGGAACGAAATTTGGATAGCAGAAAGGAGACATGGAACGGGTGGGAGTATACATTAAGCTTCTTCTACCAACAGTCTAATTATCAGACATATGTTGTTTAGTGTTACTCTCATACTCCAAGAAACTCATACTTGCTTTACACTTGGTGGATGTATGGTAAACTCATTAATCCACCTCCTGCTTGTCTATTAACTCAGTTTTAAGGACTTAACATTAAAGAACTTAACATTTGAATTAATCCACCTCCTGCTTGTCTATTAACTCAGTTTTAAGACCATTAAGAAGATTGAGAAAGTCAGAGTTCATAGGGAGGCCAGACACCACAAGATGAGGTTAGACTCGAATGGATTTAATGGAAGTGTGTCCGAGTAATTGTGTATTTGCAGTAAGCAACTGCATCAAAGCAATTCAAACAACTGGATTAAATTCCGACAAACAAATGGAAGGAGAGAGAAATAAAGAAGCCATTTTCGGTTTGTGAGATGGAAGGAGATGAGAGAAATAGAGAAGAGATAGGAAGTTGGTTATGGAGGAGAGAAAGAAGGAAAAAAGACCAGATATTGGGGAAGATGAAAAGAAAATGACTTAAATACCCCTCTAGATCCCACATTATTATGAAATTTTTTTAGTCATTTGGAATGAAGTAAATTGACGACAAAGTGTGCTTTTTGTTACGTTTATTTAAAATTTGAGGTGTACTTAGACACCTTTTTTAGTTTATAATGCAAATGTCAACAAGGGTATAAAATTTGGGGTGCACATTGTCTTTTAGTCTAAAATAAAATAATAGTTAATAACGTACGAAAATGAAGTGGGTACTTCTGAAGTCGTCTTTTCTTCAAATCAAAGCTACTCTGAATTTTTTCACCTGCAGTTTCCACTTTCCAGGTATTCATTCTTCTTTGTTTCGCCATTTTTTTAATGTTGAAATGATATCCTTTTGTTTTGGCTGTTATCTGATCTGAATCATAAATGTAATCAATTATAATACCCGTTTTTTTAAATTGATTTCTCAGTGTACGAATTTAGTATTTGATCAAAGACAATCCGGTGAATAGTTTATATGAGTATGATTTGATCTACTTTTTCTCATGGGTTTCCTTCATCTTCATTATTTTTTCAAATTATTAGCATTATAAGTGGTGGCAGGGCCGGTCCAAACTTTTTGGAGGTCTCAAGCTAAATCGAGGCATTTTTTTTAACCATTCAATACTAAATTAAATTAATATGTATGATTTTTTTTTTAATTAGAATTTTATTTTTCATGCTCTTGTAGATGCAAAATTATTGATCAAACTTGTATGATTGTATTTGTAGCTACTGATTTGTTTGGAACAAAAAAATTGAGCTTTTTTAACAGGATCTAACAGATATGGATTATTAAAATTTGGGGGCCTTCTCAATTTTGGTTGCTTAAATGGCTTAACTATTGGACCGGCCTTGAGTAGTGGAAACTGGATTAGCTACTTGTGTTCATATGTTCTGGGTTTCTGAGAGTGATTTAATTTTTAATAATCTAATGTGGGATTTGTAATTCTTTATTATTTTGTTTTTGCCAGTGTGGGTGTAGTCACAGTAATGTAAAGGGGTTGAATTATTGAAGGAATTTGAGGTTTATTCAGACCTTGAATTTTTAAAAAATGAGTGACAATTTAATGGAGAAAGTGAATGCTCTGGGGGAGCGGTTGAAGATTGGAGGGTCTGAGGTTGGCCAAAAGATTAGTGCAGGCATGAGTTCTGTTAGTTTCAAGATGAAGGAGTTTTTCCAAGGCCCAAGTCAGGTTGATAAGATTGTGGAGGAAGCAACTGCTGAAAGTTTAGACGAGCCTGATTGGGCTACAAATCTTGAGCTTTGTGACATGATGAATCATGACAGGGTCAATAGCATTGAGCTGATTCGCGGTATAAAGAAACGGATCATGTTGAAGAGCCCTAGGGTTCAGTACTTGTCCATGGTGTTGCTCGAGACTATTGCAAAGAATTGCGAGAAGGCATTTTCTGAAATTGCAGGAGAGAGGGTGCTTGATGAGATGGTGAAGTTGATTGATGATCCTCAGACTGTTGTTAATAATCGAAACAAGGCTCTAATACTGATCGAAGCCTGGGGAGAGTCCTCTGATGAGCTCCGATATTTGCCTGTCTATGAAGAGACGCACAAGGTATATTAATTTCAATATCGAAACAAATTGTTCAGTTTGTGGTGTGATTTTATGTGATGTATACTCTTTCCTTCTTTTTTTATTCTTAACATATTTCCATTGAGAAATTCATTTCTTTATTTTGTAGAGCTTGAGATCGAGAGGTATACGTTTCCCGGGTCATGATCATGAGAGTTTGGCTCCTATATTTACTCCACCTCGTACAATCCCAGCTACAGAACCAAATGCTAGCCTGGCACAACAAATGCATAATGAGGTTCCTGTGCTAAGCTTATCACCTGAACAAATGAAGGAAGCATTTGATGTGGCAAGAAACAGCGTTGAACTTCTTACCACCGTTTTATCCTCTTCACCTCAGCAAGATGCATTACAGGTATTATTATATTTGAGCAGTCCCCACTCCCCATATGTGGAGGTTCTGATTGAGTTTGATACTAAATTTGAAGTCTTCTGGGAACTACTATTTAATGAGTAGCTTATTACATTTTCATATAAGACCCACAGCTTGTCATGGTTGATAGTGTTATTATCTGTATACCTTTCTTGGTTTTTATTTATTGATAGTATTAACTCAGTCACCTTCAAAAGCCGAATGTTAGGACACTGTATTTCTCTTCTTTAACAACCTATATTACATGAACATTTCTACTGTTTACTTGGTCTATCTACAATTAGTAATGCAGAACATTGACTTTCTGATCATTTTCTTTTAATAAATTATCATTTTAGATACTTTAATTGACACCAACTTCTCGGTTGATTAGTTTCCTTAACCTATATCTTTTGTCTGCTCCAAATTTGTGAAAACTGATACAGACCATCCTCCAAATAATTCCGGAATATTAGTTCCATTTACATTGTAGGTGTACTTCTCACAAATCTTCTGACTTGACGAATTATACTTCTTATTTTGAGACATATTATAACCGTACTTTGATGTAGTAGTGGAGTTTGCTTTATATTTATAACTAACTTGGTAGACATCTTGATCTTAAGAGGTACATTCTTGGAATTCTCCTTTTAGGTTCTTGTTGCCTAAAATCATGAAAAAGGAAAGAATTTACAAACTTGTGCGAGTAATTAATTCCAATGATTGTGTCCTCCAGTCAACTACTATTTTGTTTATACTGAATTCAGTTAATATTTCTTACTCGTATGTATCAGTTAAACTAAGTAAGTTGATTTTGTCAGTGTGTTATTTTCCCTTGTATATTATTCTGGGTATGACTTCTTTTCCCTAGGGCGCCTTGGATGGAAATCCGAGTCAATATGTGTAAAATTAAATTGTTGATTGACAAATTTTGGTTAGATTTTCAAAAGAAATAACTTTTTAAGCTGTTATGCTACTATTAAGCAAGAGTTCCTTGTGGAAATGTTTTTCTGTTATCATTGCATCTCCTATTCTTATAAATTAATGATAGTTCAACTCTCAAATTGTGGCAAAGGCTGTTTGTTGTTCAACTGCTTTGCTTTTGCGTTCAGATGGCAATTCATGCTAGTATAAAAATTTGTATCAAATAATCATCTATTGCATCAACTTTGTGATTCTTTGTACCTATGAGAAATCTCTCTTGGGATATATGGCTGCTGATAGGTCCAGTGTAATTGTGTAGAAAATACTAGCTTTTCCAAGACACAATGACCATTTCTTCACTGAAGCATTAAATTATAGATCATCTTATGCAATAACTACAATTCCATATGTGGATGGATGAGATCAAGAAGATGATGGATGCAAAAAATTTAAGTAATTCGATCCCAGCATCCGATTTCAGTTCATTAGTAGGAGCTTTATGGAGTTCTAAATGAGTTATATGTTATTGAGCTAGAGTGAAGTATGTATAATAAACTTGACATAAGAGCCAATATTGTTGTGCTGGGTAGCAAACTTATATTAGACTTGACACTGTAAATAAACTACTGAAATGCAAAACTGTCCCTTCTTTTTGTAGGTTTTTTACAAACCCCTTCCTCCAACGTTTTTTTTATCATAACTCACCCTCCAAGTTGTGTAAGTATTAAAAAGAGGTTCCTACGAACCATTTTCGTTAACAGAGTGACGGAAGTAAGTAAGTAACAGTACTAGGGGTATAGTAGGAATAATAGATAAATGAAATAGAAATTGTTTCAAAAAAATTAACAATAAAACATTTAAAATAAACAACAAAAAACAAATGTAAAAATAAAAAAACATTCTAACTTAAAAAAATAAAAAATAATGTATAAATTTAGGAATATATTTATAATATAAATTTAAATTTAAAAAATATAAAATTGAAATTAAAAATTAAAACTAAAAAATATCCCACATTCACAATATGAATATCACTTACCTTGATTAAGGTCACTATCTTTATCACTTTAATTCTCCGTTATCATTACTTCTAGCAAGTGCACAGCTCAAGTGCAGCCTGCAATTCCATAATGGAGTATGTACCCCAAACGCCACCTCTCTCTGCCATCGCAACCCTCTTCGGTGTCGATAACTACCTATCCCTCCTTTGTGCCAACAACCTCACCCTCCACTAAACCCACCCAATTTATTTCAAGTATTGTAGAGTTTCATTAAATTGATGCAGTACCTGAACAAGTTGAGGCGGCTAGCACCTAGGTGTGGATTTTTTAGAACACTGCTATTACCGGTGGGTGTACTATTTGCACACCCCCAAAAAAAAAAAAAAAAAAAAAAAAACACCAAAATTTTTAAAAAATCATTTAACTTTTCGTCAGCTATATTAGTCTGGGTCTAGAGCAAGTGCTTTGACTCTGCAGCTTCTTGGTCCTAGATGTAATATTATCAGCTCACATACAATTGCTGTTGGGTCTATCCCTGTCCCAAGCATTGAAACTTTCCAACCTAACATCCGTCATTTAATTTTGTTCTCTTAGGCTCTTGCAGTTGCAACATGATTAAAGATTAGCTTCTCACGTAATTAATTTATAGAATAATCATTTCAATCTCAAGATGCAGAAATGCTTTTCACCCACATTGGAACATTATGATCCCCACTTTATGAGGAATATCTTTTCTTGTTAAATACTCATTGTCCCATAAAAAGTCCCATAATAAAGAAGATAAAATTAAATTGTGTAGATTTGATTCTCCAGAATCTATTCTAGATACAGAATCATAGCCCTAGTTTAATTAATCATTCCTGTGATTTTTGCAAGACCTAGTGATATCTACTCTTCATAGTTTTTGGAAAAGTTTGTGTTTTGTGTTCTTGGTTTGCATTGTTTAGGTTAGAATCAGATATACATCTTGGAGATTGTTCACAACTTTGAATGCAATTGATGTGGATCATTTAGATTGTGATGGGTACTTGGTCATTATACGTTTTATATGGCTAAAACATACACGCAAACAAAAATGCACACATACGGACAATGAAGGTGGCTTCTGTCAGGTCGGCTATTTATACAGACGTTATATCCAGGCCAGTACAAATGCTTATCATCATATCAAGCCACTTGTACATTTGTAGTTTGCGTTTTAGTTTTAGACATTTATAGTGATATCAGTAATTCTCATTTTAGGATGAAGATAATTATTTTTCGAGGTTTCATATATCCAGTAGTTGGAAAACTTTTTTTCCCCTTAATTAAACAAAAATGAAAAGAAAAGAAAGAAGAAACTGTCAGGTAACTTTATTGCTTATGTCAATTCTCTTGGCAGGATGACTTGACTACCACGCTTGTACAACAGTGTCGGTCGTCCCAACATACTGTCCAGAGAATCATTGAGACGGCTGGGGACGATGAGGCCTTGCTCTTTGAAGCCTTGAGCATAAATGATGAAACCCAGAAAGTCCTGTCCAAGTACGAAGACATGAAGAAGATACCTCCAGTGATTCCAACAGCACCAGATCCTGCTATGATACCTGTTGCTGTTGAGCCTGATGAATCGCCCCGTGGAGGGAAAGAAGAAGCTCTGATTAGAAAACCAGCGAGTTCTCGTGGTGGGGCCCAAGGAGGGAAGAATAACGACATGATGGATGATCTGGATGAGATGATCTTTGGCAAGCAAGCAGGCGACCCATCAGAAACAAAAAAGGAACAATCGTCGAAAGATGATCTCATAAGCTTTTAGGTTCCTTTGCATATAGACATTTTTAGATTTTGAACAGGCCATTGGTGATGTTTTTTTTCTGTCTTTACTTGGGCCATTTAGGTGGAGTTCTCGTCGATATTTATGCTTGAATCCTTTTTATTTTTCCTTGTCCCTTTTATTACCATTGTTTCTGCACATCATGTATGTAGGTTATGTTTGAGCTTGGCAAATAACCATAATGAATTTATTTTTTTAATTTGAAGAATTACAATATTATGAACTGTCTAAGTCAATTTAGACATACATACATACTCATACATCATAAAGACATTAACCTGATATATTTTTTGGTGACTAATATCATTAAGAACCCCAAAATATGGCATGACAAATTCAACAGACAGAAACAAAGCATACCAGAATAACTCTTTATCTTTAAATTAGCAATGGAAACAACATTTATCTAAAAAACTAATATCACAAACCAGCTTCTAATAACAAAAGCTTGAAAATTTCGAAAGAATAGAATATTAGTAACAAATTTAACCATCACAAACCAGCTTCAAAGCTTGGAAAGTAGCCACTTTTGCATAACTTGCACAACCTGCCCCTCATAAAACTAATTTGAAATTGGGTCATCGCTCATCTGGATTATCGCTCTACATTAAATTTGGACAGTTCCACGGCATGTCTAAAAATATGGACAATGCTCTGGAGCTTGCAATGTAACCAAAGGACCTCGTATTGTCACACATTTACCCATCTAAACCGCCACCGATTGGCAAGAACTTTTGAATCAAAGCAATGAGAGCAGGATCCTGATCTTTTTTTGAGAGTAGATTCAGTAACATGGAGGTAATAAATGCATCTACAGAGAAGCCTCGGCAAACCATTTCCTCTAGGAGTATAGTTGCTTTATAATACTTCTTATTAAGAAAACATCCACGAATAATAGTGTTAAAAGTGACACCATTTGGCAAGCAATCATTAGCTTCCATTTCAATAAGTAGCTTAAGTGCTTCCTCAAGTAGCCCTTCACAACAAAGTCCTAGAATCAACTTTGTGTATGTCTTAACATCTAGTTGCAACCCTTTTGAAGGAAGGTTATTAAAAAGATTCCCCATCTTATGAAGACTTCTACTTTTGCGCAGTCCATCAATGAGAATATTGTAAATAGATATGTCAGGAATCAGACCATTAAATTCCATCATCTTAAACAACGACAATGCTTCATCAATATAATGGTTCTTGCACAAACCATCTAATAAGATACCATATGTGTAAAGATTTGGAGTATGGATCTGAGCTTGCATCTCATTAAAAAATTCTCGTGCTAGAGCACATCAACCAATCTGAAAATAACCCCTGTAAAATGGTGTTGTAAGTTACAATTGTGGGTTTCAAACCACTACGGGGGATTTCTTGAAAGAGATGTATAGCTTCATCCACCATCTTCTTTTTGCAATATCCATTTATCAAAATGTTATAGCTATCACTATCTGGCACAATCCCCCTATTCACCATGGTCTTCAACACTGCCACTGCTCCATCCATTTCACCTCGCAAACAATACCCATGCATGAGCCCATTGTAGGTGACGACATTCGGATTCTCACCTCTTTGAATCATTATTTCAAGCACATGCTCTGCATCCTTTACATTCCCTTCCTTGCAATATCCATTTATCAAAATGTTATAGCTAACACTATCTGGCACAATCCCCCTATTCACCATGGTCTTCAACACTGCCACTGCTCCATCCATTTCACCTCGCAAACAATACTCATGCATGAGCCCACTGTAGGTGACTGTATTAGGGTTTACACATCTTTGAATCATTATTTCAAGCACATATTGTGCATCCTTTACATTCCCTTCCTTGCAATATCCATTTATCAAAATGTTATAGCTAACACTATTTGGCACAATCCCCCTATTCACCATGGTCTTCAACACTGCCACTGCTCCATCCATTTCACCTCGCAAACAATACCCATGCATGAGCCCATTATAGGTGACTGCATTCGGATTCTCACCTCTTTGAATCATTATTTCAAGCACATGCTCTGCATCCTTTACATTCCCTTCCTTGCAATATCCATTTATCAAAATGTTATAGCTAACACTATCCGGCACAATTCCCCTATTCATCATGGTCTTCAACACTGCCGCTGCTCCATCCATTTCACCTCGCAAACAATACCCATGCATGAGCCCACTGTAGGTGACTGTATTAGGGTTTACACCTCTTTGAATCATTATTTCAAGCACATGCTCTGCATCCTTTACATTCCCTTCCTTGCAATATCCATTTATCAAAATGGTATAGCTAACACTATCCGCACAATCCCCCCTATTCGCCATGGTCTTCAACATCGCCTAATCGCTCCATCCATTTCACCTCGCAAACAATACCCATACATGAGCCCATTGTAGGTGAATGCATTCGGATTCTCACCTCTTTGAATCATTATTTCAAGCACATTATCTACATCCTTTATCTTCCCTTCCCTGCCAAATGTATGGACCAATATATTAAAGGAACGCACGTTTGGATAGATTTTTCTACTTTCCATGTCGCTCAACAATCCGAAAGCCTCCACCCATTGACCAAAATTGCATAGGGCGTGAATTAATGAATTGTAGGTGACAACATCCGGTGATATTCCCTTTATAATCATTTCAGAGAAAATATTCATAGCATCAGCAAACAATTTTTCTCTGCACAAACCATCAATAGTCGTATTATAGGTAACAACATCCGACACATAACCACCCTTGAATACACCAGCTAAAACAGCAAACCCATAATCGATTCGATTCAAGTGACAATAACAACTTATGACAGTATTCATGGTAATAATATTAACCGGAATTCGTGAAACACACATTTCTTTAAACAGGGAGACAACAGTTGAGTAATGCTCCATTCTAACAAAAGCAGCTAATAGTTTATTGAAATGATAAATAGCCGGTAAAGGGTTCATTTTGAGCATTCCATCCAATACAATAAGTGTTATCTATAATATATAGTATTATTTAATAATACATATAAATATAATAATAATAAATTATGCAAAACAGAAACAATGTGTAAAATAAAAAATATAAATCCGAGTCCTTTGAATTCACAAAGTCTCCTTAAAACAAATTTATTCCCCATGAGATACTAAGGGTTAATCAATAATTGGTTTCAAGATAAAAGCATTTCAATTCTTAATTAGTAGCATTACAAAATTAAGAATTCATCGAACATAAATTCTATGTTATGTACTCGAACTTTTACTATAAATAATAATGTTGCATGTAAAATGGAAATTACAAGAATGATGCATGAAAATGGTGTATTCATACACTTACTCGTAAACGGGAAAAGTATGCAGAAGCGGGGCAGGATTGCATCACTTTTGCAGAAAACGGATTCGCAGAGCGGAGAACGGAATTTTATCTTGCAGAAGCGGGAAGGAAGGAAAGGCGGGGAATACGCGAGAAAACGGGATTACGTGGAAGGGAAGGAAGGAAAAATTCTCAACGGATTTTAATGAGAAATGAGGAAAATTCATATCTTGCTTTTGTGCGCCATATATGTTGATTTATAGAAAAATTGTGATCGTTATTTCCGTTGGCGTGTAATCGTTGTCAAAACGACGTAGATACAAACAAACTTGGCAAAATCACGATCACGACCACGAATTGAATTCAATTGGGACTTTGAAGTCAATTTTCTCATTCATTTCAAATCTCATTTCCAACAATCCCCCACATGAATGTAAAATTGGCTTTACAATATGCAAAATATGTTATGAATATGCAGACACTAGTTCAAGTACATAAGAAAAGATATTTCATCAGGTTAAGTAGCCTATTGACTTTGAACTTGCCCTAGTAAAATCTATCGGATTTACTTGGCTAATCAGTAGACTTGATGTCTTTGAACTGTCAGCTTTTTGTGTAAACCAAGACAATAAAATTCACAAAATATCTCTTCAGACATAGTTGATTCTCACGTTTGTGTTCATTTTAGCCTTGAAACACCTCTTGGTTCCGTGAGTATATTAGAGAATTCAGCCTTCAAAATTCTCACAGAAGTGGCCCCATTCTTACTCACGTAGGTGACTTCTATCAAGAGTATCCTGCAATACCCCACTTGAACATATTTCAAGATATAGAAATCATTAAAAGCGTATCTTATCATGATTCTCGCGGCAGATGTGCACTGTCTCATCTTAGGAATGGTTAGGAGTAAATAACCTCCTCAGTGCTTTACTGAGTACTACATAGTTCGGTTTGCCCATTGAACCTAGATCTTGGGATCTCCAGTCAGCTAGGTTGGGTTGCCACTATGACGACTCTTATTTAAACAAAGAGGCTTTAAACCCATTCCCTCGATGATTTTTCCACTTGCTCTCTTGTTAAACCTTTCGTAAGCGGATCCAATATTATCTTTTGACTTTACATAGTCAATTGAGATAATTCCATTTGAGAGCAATTGTCTCAACAAGATTATGTCTTCGTCAGATATGACGTGATTCTCATCATTATATAAATGACTCATGCTCTTTTTCAATCGCCGATTGGCTATCACAGGTATACATATATCGGGCATGTGTCTTGACCAATTTGGAATATCCTCTAAAAATTACGAAGCCACTCGCTTCTTTCTCCAAATTTTGTCTAACGTAATGAATTCGATTCCATTGTAGACTCTAGCAATAGACGTTTGTTTTGAGGATTTTCAAGATACTGCTGCACCTCCCAAGGTAAAGACATATCCACTTGTGGATTTCGAGTCTTTAGTATCGGATATCCAATTAGCATCGTTATATCCTTCCAATATCTTTGGATATCTTCAGTATAGTGCGATCCATAGTTTTGAGTATGTTTTAAATATCCCAAAACTCTCAAAATAGCTTTTCAAATGATCTTTTTACCGGATTACTCAGATACCGACTTAGCTTACTTTACCTAATAAGCTATATTCGGTCTAAAGATAGATTCATGACATACATTAAACCGCCTATTATACGAGAATATTCTAGTTGAGATATGTTATCACCTTCATTTTTAGCTAGATGAAGATTTATATCAACTGGGGTCTTATTTAGAATTATATTATACTTGTTAAAATTTTCAAGTATTTTCTCAATGTAATGAGATTGAGATAATATAATTCCATCAGAGGTTCTAGAAATCTTGATTCCTAAAATTATATCTGCAACCCCCAAGTCTTTCATATCAAACCTATTTGACAACATACGCTTTATTGAGTTGATAACTTCATTGTTGCTACCCATGATTAACATATCATCCACATAAAGACAAACAATGACATATTCTTTTTGAGTGCTTTTGACATAAACACATTTGTCACACTCATTAATTTTAAATCTATTTGATAACATAACATTATCAAATTTCTCATGCCATTGTTTTGGTGCTTGTTTTAATCCATACAAGTATTTAACAAGTTTGCATACTTTCCTCTCTTGTCCAGGAGCAATGAAACCTTCAGGTTGTTCCATATATATTTCTTCATCTAATTCACCATTTAAGAATGCTGTCTTTACATCCATTTGATATATTTCAAGTCTATTTAAAGATGCTATGGCTATTAGCATTCTAATAGATGTAATTCTTGTAACAGGTGAATAAGTGTCGAAATAATTCAATCCTTCCTTTTGTCTATATCCTTTAACAACAAGCCTTGTTTTATATTTATCAATTGAGCCATCAGCTTTCATCTTCTTTTTGAAGATCCATTTATACCCTAAGGGTTTAGAACCAGGTGGAAGGTCCACCAATTCCCATGTATGATTTTGCATAATGGACTCAATTTCACTATTAATTGCTTCTTTTTAATGAGAAGCATCTGGAGAGGATACTGCTTCCTTGTAGGTTCGAGGATCGTTTTCTAACAAAAATGTTAGAAAATCCAGACCAAAAGACGTTGAAGTCCTTGCTCTTTTGTTACATCTAGGTTCGTCCACTACAGACTCTTTGTCTATATTTTCAGGATTATAACTAGTAGCATCCAAAGGTCTTTTGTTTGAATTTGAATCATTATTTCCATTATATGGAAAAATATTCTCAAAAAATGATGCATCTCTTGATTCAATAAATGTATTAACATGAATATCGTTAATTTCAAATTTATGAACAAGAAAGCGATAAGCACTGCTGTTATTTGCATAACCAATGAAAATACAGTCAATTGTTTTTTGTCCTATCTTAACTTTTTTTAGGTTTAGGAATCATCACTTTTGCTAAACACCCCCACACTCTTAAGTATTTATAGCAAGGTCTATGACCTTTTCATAATTCATAAGGTGTTTTATGAGTTTTCTTATGAGGCACTTTATTAAGAATATAATTGGCAGAAAGTAAAGCTTCCCCATACAAATAAAGACTATCAGTAATTAGAAACAAATTTCTGTTTTACAAAAATTTAACAGAATTCAAGCAACAAATTTTGTTTACAAAATTTCTGTTGTAGAAAATTTGTTCACAAATTTTGTTTTACAAATTTGTATATCACAAATCCAAATTCTGTTTAAAAAAATTGTTTCTAAAGTTGGACAGATTTTTAGTTCAATTCTTTAAAATAATTCAAATTTTTCTAATGATTTGAAATCACACAGTAAAGGATTTATTTATACCAATAATAATTGCATGCACTATGCAATATTTATCTTTCATGCATATATATCTAAATATGTATATTAACAGAATATATATATACGTATACTAACAGTAATATATATATATATATATATATATATATATATATATATATATATATATATATAATATCAGTACGCTAATATATAATATATATATTACAAAACATGCAATTTATTAACAAAACATGCAGATCATGCAGTTTATTAATATAACATGCAATTTAGTCTTGCATTTACACGCATGCAGGGGTGCGAAATAGGACTTACGGAATATTATATATATTACACATATATATAATTAAACAATATAAACATGTAATTTATATATAATCACATAATATATAAATCAGTCAACAATAAATTTGTGTACAAATCTGTTAACAATTTATTTTGCAGAAAATTCTATATATGCAAAATACATGTAACAGAATATGCAAACAATTAATACATATAATATGCCTGCAATATATATATAATAACAGAATAATATCTATTAACATGTAAACAATTTTCAGAACATTAACAGATTAAATATTATTACAATTACTGCACTGCAACGGAAACTATGTAATTTAACCATAAGAAGCAGAACATGTGGCCAAGGCATAACATGCAGAACATTATTACACCAAGCAATCATTGTAATATGCATGCAGTTGTAATACATTAATACATTACAGTCAAAACGAATTAACATGTAATGAATATCTATTAGAACACTTGAACCTTGTTAACATGCACCAGCACACAATAACAGAATCATGCAAACTAAATATTATCATTCTGTTTTATACAAACATGCACAAACTAATGCCGAAATTTGCAACTATAATATATTAAAAGACAAAGGTAATACGGTAATAAATTAAAACCTGAAAAAAATGATTTTCTGGTTTACAAAAAATAACAGATAAATAATTGTTATAAATGCAACATTCCTTATAAATTCTGTTGCATTCCTTATTTTGACATTCATTTATTGATATATATATATATATATATATATATATATATATATATATATATATATATATATATATATATATATATATACACTAACATGCAATTAATTTTCAGAAATTAATGAAAAACCGGAACATTTAATTTGCAGAAATTAATGAGAAACCGGAACAATTAATTTAAAGAAATTAATTCAATTTGCATGTTACTAATTAAAACCAGAACAATTAACATAACCATAACAGTAAATTAATTTCTTAAAGTAAACAGGAACAACAACTTTCCATTAGCATGCAATCATTATTACTAGATATTAATTTACTGCACAAACCAACGGTAATGCAATACTTTGCAAAACTCAACCATATTAACATATTGTGCATGTAAAACTCAAACATGCAGAATTTTTAATGAACAAACGCAGTTTATACAAACCAAAACTTGTTTTATAAAACAATTTTCTGTTCATAAAAAATAATTTTTTGTTTATATAAAACAATACTAAAATTACAGAAAATTTAAATTTGCTTTAAGATTGTTATCTGTAATATATAATATTATTTAATAATGCATATAAATATAATAATAATAAATTATGCAAAACAGAAACAATGTGTAAAATGAAAAATATAAATCCGAATCCTTTAAATTCACAAAGTCTCCTTAAAACAAATTTATTCCCCCACAGATGCTAAGGGTTAACTGAATTCCAAGATAAAACGGATTTCAATTCTTAATTAGTAGCATTACAAAATTAAGAATTCATTGAACGCAAATTCTATGTTATGTACTCGAACTTTTACTATCAATAATAATGTTGCATGTAAAATGGAAATTACAGTAATGATGCATGAAAATGGTGTATTCATACATTTACTCAGAAACGGGAAAAGTATGCAGAACGGGAACGGGATTGCATCACTTTTGCAGAAAACGGGATTCTGCAGAACGGAGAACGGAATTTTATACTGCAGAACGGGGAAGGAAGGAAAGGAACGGGAATATGCAGAAAACGAGATTCTGTGGAAGGGAAGGAACGGAAAAATTCTAAACGGGACGAAACAGAAATGAGGGAAAATTCCATACTGTTTTGTGCGCCATATATGTTAATTTATAGAAAAAATTCGTGACTGTTATTTCCGTTGGCGATACAGTAATCGTCAAACGACGAAGATATCACAAATCCACCACACGATCACGATCACGACCCGACCGGACTTTGAAGTCAATTTTCTCATTCATTTCAAATCTCATTTCCAACAATAAGAGCATCATTGAGCTTAGCAAATTCGGATTTCCATTTATCAGACAATAATTGATATAATTTTCTCCGATCCGCTATTGTTAAGGGAGGGGCAAATTTAGGATTGGGATTAAACGGGTTCCTCAAGATTCTAGTAGTAGTACTGGTAGTATGAAATGAAACAGTATGGGCTAACAAAAATGGAATCAATTTGAGCGAAAGCAAAGACGCACCTGTTCTTACCATTTGTAGTCTCTGAAAACGAAAGCAATTCTACAAAATCCCCTCTTAATCTTTCCCCGAACCCCTTAAATCCCCTTTTCAAAAAAAAAATCCCTTAAGAAACCCCACTTTAACAAACCTCTCTCTTTATCTCCTGACTTCTCCAGCCTCCAGGCAGGCAGAGGAGCTATTATTAAGCTCAACAGCAATAGCAGTAGTAAATTTTATTTTTGGACGAGTGAAATGAAGGAAAGGAGGAGAGTATAATTAAGAAATGATTGTAAAACATTAAATATACTATTAATTGTCTATATTGCCCTTTTATTGAAAAAATAGAGGATTATTTATTGGTCAAAAAATAGTGAGAAAACCAAAGTTATATTTATTACTTGGGGTAATATTGAAAACTAAGCAATTAATGCTTACTTGAAAATTAAGGCTGTAAACGAACCAACACAGTTCAGGCTCAATTCGGGGTCGACTCAAAAAAATACGAGCGAGATTCGGATACGTTAATAATATGATCCAAATCTGAGCATTAAAAATAGTTCGAATAAAAATATGAGTATAATCTGAGCAAGGTTATACCTGACTCGTTTAAGATTCAAACTACTTGAATTCTTGATTGTGATTTGATACATATTCGATTAGATGTTCGATACATTATTTTATAATATATACAAATTTAAATCAAATTAGGATAATTAGTTATTATTTTATTTTGTTTTTAATTTTAATTGTGATTTATATTTGTAAAGTGTAATAATAAATATATTTTGTCATTTCTAAGTAAAATAACAAATTCAATTTATAATTATATTTATTATAAAACTAGTTATTGTTGGAAATGAGATTTGAATGAGAAAATTGACTCGGGTTGGGTTGGGCCGTGGACGTGACGGGCGGGTTCGTGATATATTTTTTATCATTACAATATTACGTCGTTTTGACGACGGTTACATGCAAATTTTCCTATAAATAAATGGTGTGGAAAAGCATTTGTAATATAACAAATTTTCGTTCCGTTCTGTCAAAAAATTCCCGTCCCGTTCCTTCCATTATTCCCGTTCTAAAGTAAGAAATTCTCGTCCCGTTCCTTCCCTTCTGCAATCCCGTTTCTGTAGTATAGAATCCCGTTCTGTTCTACCGTTTCCCGTTTCTGGCAGACTCCCGTTCTGCAGTAATTCCGTTCCCGTTCTGCACTGCAAATCCCGTTTTGCACTGCGAAATCCCGTTTTCTGCAGTAAAATTGTACAATAAGTTTTCTTCTGTTTTCTTCATGCATCATTATTATTAATAGTAAAAGTTTGAGTACATAACATAGAATTTGCGTTCGATGAATTCTTAATTTTGTAATGCTACTAATTAAGAATTGAAATCCGTTTTATTTTGGGAAGTAATTATTCAATTAACCCTTAGCATCTGTGGGGGAATAAATTTGCTTTAAGGGGACTTTGTGAATTCAAAGGACTCGAATTTATATTTTTCATTTTAGACATTGTTTATGTTTTGCATAATTTATTAATATTATATTTATATGCATTATTAAATAATACTATATATTCTGAGATAACTTAATTATTATGTGGAGATTTCTAATTGAGAAGCTTGATTTGAAGTTTCATGAGTAGTTTGAATAAATATTCTAGTCGAGTCGGATCGAATTCGAGTAATAAATATTCGAGTCGAGTCGAATCTGAGTAGGATTTTTCAAATATAATTCGAATTTGAGTCGAATTCGAGTACAAATTTATTATTTCGAGTCGAATTCGAGTATCTCTCTGTTCACTCCGGTTCGACTCGTTTACACCCTTATTTGAAATTCTCAAACGACTTATATTTAGAAACAAAAATATTTCTTTGAAACGATTTATATTAAGAAACGGAGATAGTAATATAGAAAAACATAATAGTAAAGGTTGGATAAAATAAATTTTCACAGCGGCGCCCCAAGCAGTTGACATCGATATTCTCCCAAAGCCCAAATAGGGAAAAATGTTTCTGTATGCAGCAGCATAAGTGATCATGCAATTCTTGTTGAAGACCCCCATGATCTCCTGCAAATTTTGAGAGAATTAGAAAGGCCAATATCCCAAACTATGAATGGACATATATTTATTACCTTCAAATCCTAGTTGGAAATGGATATACCACTATGGCTAAAAAGCTGAAAACTCCTATATTACTATTTCACAATCTTGCAACTCCACATATTATCATTGAATGGCTTCCGAGTACTGTATCAATCCTCTAAAAACACACCATTTTCATAACTAAATACAAAGAAAATACTACTATTTACTCCTGACGAAGGGAGCAATTAGAATTGCATTTCTTCCTTGAACATAAACAAACAGTAGTCTCAAAATAAAGACTGGTAATATTATAGTATTTCATATTAAAATACACTTGTATGCAAACAAACAGTACTCAAAATAAAGACTGGTGATAGCAATGACGATGACGATGACGATTACTTAACTAGTCCTTCTATCCAAGTTTATCTGTTCACTTTTTTATTTTGGTATGTCCAGAAAAATAACTGGCCAATTCAAAACAGAGATAAACTTGCCAAATATGAGTGTAATGAAAAAATTGACATCACTCAAATTTTATAAATTTTTTAATGTACGGGGTTAAATTGAATTTTTTATAACTTTCTCAATTTCATATTACTTCTACTCCTTAATGTATGCATCTTCCTCTAATTTTTTTAAAATAAATAATAATTTAATTTATATTATTTTTATAACATAAGAAATTTAAATATTTATTAACAACTTTGTGATTAGAAAGACATATTCAATAAGGGGTATATATATATATATATATATATATATATATATATTATTACTTGTTATATTAACAATATTGTAACCAAATACATGTTTTAGCTATGCAACTGACTAAAAAACACAAAATTATCTAAAAAAGTGGGTAGCGCCTTTAATCCCTCGCTTTAAATTATTTATAAAGATCACAATACTTTGACTTCATTGAATAAAATTTCGGCTTCACCACCTGGATAAAGATATATTGGTCGATCGACTTAAAGTTAATTTTATATTAACCATTCAAAATAATACGGGTCTAAAATGATATAGCCAACCAATATTAATAGCGACACATTATGTGACATTAAACATTTGACACCCCTAATATCACCCGATAAATATATGCAGGCACGGGGTGAGGAATGCATTATCATATTTTATTGTGTAGTACATGAGAAATGAAAGCGTGGTGGTGCATCACGATCTCAAAGTTTTGCGACTCCGCTCAGCTGGCTTCACGTAAAGGTGGAGCGAAGGAGGGAGACGGGCACCGTGGTGCACCCCCATAAATAAATACTATAAAAATCAACTCTTTTTTATTTATTTATTTATATCCATTTCTCAATTATGTTATATCACCCATTTCCAGGAGACTAATCCCATCTACATACCTACAATAAATAATGATAATTTTCAACAAAAAGAAGAAGAAAATTAATAATAATAATAATAATAATAATAATAATAATAGATTTTGCTCCCTTTGTTGGGTCTCATGAAGAGTCTCCTAATTTTCCATTAATTTTGATGCAATATTAAAAAGAGATAAAATTCTATAAATATTGCCTCTAAATTGGTATTTTTACAGCATCTAATAACAATTTGTCAACTCTATAATTTGAAAGAGAATCAACGAGTTTTGATTGTGTTAAAATTTTTAAATAGATTTTATCATGAAAAATAATATTACATAATCTGTTAAAAGAATCAAAACTCCTTAATTTTCTCTAAAAAGACAAATTGTTATTGGATATTGTAAAAACAGTATTTTATAGATGTTGGTATAAAATTGATTCTCTATTAAAAATATGCATTTTATGCAATCTTATTATCTATAATTGAAAATACGCATATTATATGGAATCTTATTATGTGCAGGCCAACGAAATGGATGACTATCTTTCTTCCTTTTTTTAAAAAAAAAAAAACTGATAAATCCACAACAGAAAATGATATCTTCACAACAAAATCATCGTTATACATCTATAACGATACTTTTGTTGTAAAAATATCAAAAAGTTCTATCAAAATATCAGTTTTCTTTTTTTATTAAACATGGTTTTAATTGATAAACGAGATTTAATCTACGGAATTAGTATTTTTATAAGTAAAATTTGATTTTTTTTCACAAACTCTTTCTCACATTGAGTGTGGGACCATTTATTATTCACGTGAGAAGAATCTTATGGAGCTATCAATTTTGAATTCAACTCAGTTACGCGTAAATATACGTATATAACAACATTACCTTTTCAAATAAATTGACAAATAAAAGTCGTTTTTTCTAAAAATATTTTAAAGAACATTTTTTCAATACAAAGACAAAACCTATATTATTAAGGGAGCAAAAAAGGAAAAATATTTCTCACTATTTATTTTTAAAATCTCTTCCACATTTTTTATCCATATTTTATAATTTTTTTAAAATTTTTTTTTTCCTTTTATTACATACAATAACAATGTGGGCCACAAATACTAGTAACAAATAACTAAATGAGTTGTACGACTTAAACAAACGGTCAAGAGGGGCAAGTAGTAGGAGACAGACAGGCGCGCAGTAGTAGTAGTCTCTCGCTCACGGAGACGGAGTAGTTCCTTCCTGTTTCCATTTGCGCGTTCTGCCACCTAATTTTCCTATTAACCAACATATATACAAGCATATCCCTCTTTTGTAATAGTACAAATATCACAGGGGTATACTTGTCATCTTAATTCCAACTTTCAAATATTCTATTTGGCGATGCTCCTCCGCTAGTGCGACCTAAAAGTAAGACCGTGCCAAAAACAGATAAAATTGAATAATCGAATAAAATTGAAATATTTTAATTATTCCGTTATTTTGTACATTTCAATTATAACTGTTTTAGTTTTGATTTTTTGATTTCGGTTCTTATTTTTTTGTTTTTCGGTCAATTTCACTTCTCAATGGATGAATTAAACTCTAGTAACTCCCCCTCCATGAAAGGGGATTGAACCAGCGGTCCGATCCGTATTTAATAACCACACTATCGATTTATTCTTTATAATAATACTATTTCAAAAAATTATAAAATATTCGTTTGTACACAATATAAGAGAAAATACATTTAATTATACCAAAAAATATTATTTTTATATGATAACTCAAACAATTATATGCGGGTCCACATTTCCTTTTTTACGATAATTTTATTATAAAAAATAATTTAGTGAAAATGTAATAGTAAAATATCACATCGGTTGGTCAAAACGCCCAATAAAATATTCAAGAAGTGGTGGGAGTTATTAGGAGTTAGGACCATATGATATGCCAGACAGCCCCATTCCAAATCCTCTCCAACCTGGAAATATCAAAAATACCCTCCAAACGTTTTAAAAATATCACCAATAACCGCGTAAGGAAAAAAATAATACAAAAACCCTTTCAAAATCTTTGTCTAAAGATACTCCTCCTATCACTGAAAATGGCAATGAGACGACTTTTTGCATATATCAAATACGGCTAAACCAGTAGAGAGAGAGAGAAAAAGAGAGAGAGAGAGAGAGAGAGAGAAAGCTCAAAATTGAGATACTATATATATATATATATATATATATGTCAGTTAAAAAATTGTGGCAGGCGGTGGACGAAAACCACCAGCTTTTTTTTTCGTTTGTTTGTAAGCAATTTTTTAGAGGTATGTACTGTACTATTTTAACAGAAAATAAAGAGCATATACTATAACCAAATATATATATATATATATATATATATATATATATAAGCTCTGCTATCTAAAGTTAAAAATTTGTGTTTAGTTAATTATATGCACAATTTCTTAAAATATTTGTTTATTAAAAATTGTGTTTAGTTAATTATGGATTTTACATTTATATATTTTCACTCTTAAATCTTTCACATTCTTTTGCTTTCAGTTTCATCTCACACTACAATTTTGAAATATTCAGATGAGATCTGGTGGGCTAATAGAAATATCAATCCAAATTGTCACCAAAAGATTTAGTCAAAAACAAGCTTTTTATTACATGAACCCTAGTTTTTAGGGGTGTGATTCTTCTTCAAGATATGGTTCCGTGTTAATTTTCCCCTTCATTGCTCATTAGATAGGTATATTCTGTTTTTATTTAAAGTCTCTTTTCTTAGCTTAGTATTGTAAAGCTTGCCTTTTCACACCGGAAGTTTTGCTTGATTTGCACTTCTTCAATGGATCTGTAATGATTATTAGCTTTTAGCACGGGCTAAGTTTCACTTAATTTCTCCATAAATCATGTGATTTTTTAACTAAATCTTTTTCATTTTTTTATGTCACTATATGAGGTCGAACCCTTTAAGAGGTTTATGTTAATTCTTGAGGGCTTCGCATGTATTATGATGATTCTGATCTGTTGTAAAATATGTATTTGAATTTTTGAGCTTTGTTTAAATATTCAGCAGCGTAGGGCTGAAGAATTAACCTCTAATGGGGATAATTTTACTTGATGATAAGATTTTGAATTTATTGCTTTACAGATATTTCAGGATCTGGGTGTCGTCTTTTTGTTAGTCCTCATGGCTTCAAAATCATTCAAGGCCAGCCGGTTATCCATGTCGTCAGCTGCGGATGGACCGGATTCACATCACAAGCCTCCAATGCCTCCAACTGTGACATTTGGTCGGAGAACTTCATCTGGCCGATATATTAGCTATTCGCGGGACGATCTTGATAGCGAACTTGGGAGTAATGATTTCATGAATTACACAGTACACATGCCGCCAACCCCTGACCACCAACCAATGGATTCGATTTCCCAGAGGGTTGAAGAGCAGTATGTATCGAGTTCACTCTTTACAGGTGGATTCAATAGTGTTACACGAGCTCATCTCATGGACAAGGTGATCGAATCAGAAGCAAACCATCCTCAGATGGCTGGTGCAAAAGGATCTTCATGTGCCATTCCTGGGTGTGATGCTAAGGTAATGAGTGATGAACGGGGAGTGGATATTCTTCCTTGTGAATGCGATTTCAAGATATGTCGGGACTGTTACTTGGACGCGGTTAAAACCGGAGATGGCATTTGCCCAGGGTGTAAGGAGCAGTATAAGGCCACTGATTTGGATCAAGTGGTAGAAAACGGAAGGCCACTTCCACTTCCACCCCCTACTACGATGTCAAAAATGGAAAGGAGATTGTCACTGATGAAATCAACGAAGTCACAGCTGATGAGGAGCCAGACTGGAGATTTTGATCACAATCGATGGCTGTTTGAAACGAATGGCACCTATGGGTATGGGAATGCCATATGGCCGAAGGAAGGGGGAGGGTTCGTTAATGGGAATGGTGATGATGTTGCTGAGCCTTCAGATTTGGTGAGTAAGCCGTGGAGGCCACTCACCCGCAAATTAAAAATTCCAGCTGCTATTCTGAGTCCGTATAGGTATCTTTTGTTTCCTCTTTTATATTTCAATTATTAACCGATTACTAATTTGTTGTACGCCAAATTGCATTTCATGATTAGATGGTGCTGAGCAGGTCAACACAGAGTAGCACACACATTGAAACATCGTAAATGGCTAGATAAAACTAAGATGCATAAATGTAGGATTGCTCGACCGTGTAATTATTTTGTTCTGTCTTTCAGTAATATCTCTCGTGCATGTAGTTTGGTGAAGATGCTCCAAATCAAAGAAGCATCTAGTCTTTGCATCTCATCTAGCCAATTTTTTTTATGACCAGCCTAATATTTATCATATTGTTCCCACCAATAGGTCCATTCAGTTGATTATTCTCTATGCATTAAATCATACTCCATCTGTTCTAAAATTAGAGATATATTTTCTTTTTTAATCATAGGACTATAAAGTAATATGATGTTCCTAATTTGTCATTACTTTTTATTATCATTTTCAATGTCAAACCACCACAGTTGAATTATTAACTAATACTTTGAGAACATAAAATTGTCTTTAAAAATCGTCGTTTTACAAATGTATATCTAATTTTGGAACGGAGGGAGTACTATATATCAGAGGCAGCACAATCAAGAGAGCTAGACGTATAAGAAATACACCGACCATTCTATGAATTGTGCGATTTATCCCTTTGCAGCAAATTTGAGACTTTTTAACTGATCCCAGTTTATCTTTAGATCTAAAGTGTTATGATTTACAACCAACATTCAAAAGAACTCACCCATGTGTTTGATATTAACATGGTCTGCCACATCATGTGGGTAATTAAATTGAATCTTGTAATAAATACTAGTTACCAGGATTCATTTAATTTTACGCAGTCTTAACAAGTAACGGTTATTTATGCATTTTTGGTGTCCAATCGAGTAATTGTTGACTCTGATGTGTCTTTATATTTTATTCAAGTTGCCCTTTTTCTTTTCTTGTTTTTGGTGGGTATAGTATGGCGTTTTGTTTTAAGGAAAATAACATTTAATGCGTCACATTAAATAACTTATTATAAATTGTAGTGTAACTTATTTTCTTGTCTCACATTAGTTGTTATTTCCCCTTTTATTTAACTATTGTGGCACTTGTATTTCCTATAGATATTAGATATAAAACGATTATAATTTTAGTTAATTTTTATGGGTGAGCTGAGTTCAGCTCAATATTATAGATGCTACATAATAAGTCAAGTATGTGGACTCATGGTCTTAGTCTAGGGGCCAAAGGGCCATGCATGGTCAGAAACAAGATCCTTGATTTAAGATATTACTATAATTGATTATTGAAAGTTGAAACCTATTCTTTTTCAGATTGTAGATATTCCATTCTATGCTTTTTTTTATTCTTTTCTCTATTTTATTTGTTTTATCTTTTATTTTTCTCCTTGCCCACCCCAACCAGTTTGGAATAAAAGTCGTTGTGATTGAGTTAGTTGAGACTTGAGATATTACCTTCTGATCATTTGTTTTGAATAAGAAGTGCTACAATATTTACTATTTTTTTCCGTTCTTTCTCTTCATACTGAACTGTATATCAAATTGAACTATATAATATTGTTATTTATGTGCATGCTGATTGCTTCTTTGCTCACAGGCTTCTAATTTTGATTCGGATGGTTGTTCTTGGATTTTTCTTGCAATGGAGGATTGCCCACCCAAACAATGATGCAATCTGGCTATGGGGGATGTCCATAGTTTGTGAATTATGGTTTGCTTTCTCTTGGGTTCTTGATCAACTCCCTAAGCTATGCCCTATTAATCGTTCCACGGACCTTAATGTCTTAAAAGACAAGTTTGAAACATCTAGCCCTAGTAACCCCACTGGAAAATCTGATCTCCCAGGAATAGATATCTTCGTCTCTACGGCAGATCCTGAGAAAGAACCCCCTCTTGTCACTGCAAACACTATTTTGTCTATTCTAGCTGCTGATTATCCAGTTGAAAAGCTTGCATGCTATGTTTCTGATGATGGTGGTGCACTTTTGACCTTTGAAGCCATGGCTGAAGCTGCAAGCTTTGCTATCATGTGGGTGCCATTTTGCCGTAAACATGGCATTGAGCCTAGGAACCCTGAATCTTATTTCAGTTTGAAAAGGGATCCATACAAGAACAAGGTAAGGACAGACTTCGTCAAGGATCGTAGAAGGGTAAAACGTGAGTATGATGAATTTAAGGTGCGTATAAATGGGTTGCCAGAATCTATCCGCCGCAGATCTGATGCCTATCATGCCCGGGAGGAAATTAAGGCCATGAAGCAACAAAGACAGAAGAGAGACGACGAGCCTGTGGAGAGTGTCAAGATTTCAAAAGCTACGTGGATGGCAGATGGAACCCATTGGCCAGGAACCTGGTTAAGTCCTTCAGCCGAGCACACTAAAGGTGATCATGCTGGTATTATACAGGTATAACTTTATTTATCTACTCTTTTAACTCTTAATTTTGTTGATGACAGTTAAATTGTTGAACCAAAGAAACTAGTACAATGTCAGTTGAAGGAAAGAAAAACTTAACTATTCAACAACAATGCAGGTGATGTTGAAACCTCCGAGTGATGAGCCATTTACAGGGCACAAGTGAGCGATATTGGGGTATTTGACCTGGCTGATGTTGATATCCGTCTCCCCATGCTTGTTTATGTTTCCCGTGAGAAGCGCCCTGGCTATGATCACAATAAGAAAGCAGGAGCCATGAATGCCCTCGTTAGAGCCTCTGCAATCATGTCTAATGGCCCTTTTATTCTCAATCTTGATTGTGACCACTACATATATAACTCCCAGGCTATGAAGGAAGGCATGTGTTTCATGATGGATAGAGGAGGGGATCGGCTTTGTTATGTCCAGTTCCCTCAGAGATTTGAGGGTATTGACCCATCTGATCGGTATGCTAATCACAACACTGTTTTCTTTGATGGCAACATGCGGGCACTTGACGGGCTCCAGGGTCCAGTCTATGTTGGAACTGGCTGCCTCTTTCGAAGAATTGCCCTTTATGGCTTTGATCCACCTCGGGCAAAAGAGCACCACCCCGGTTGCTGCAGCTGCTGCTTTGGTCGTCAGAAAAGCGTGCCATTTCAGAGAGAGAACCGCGCCCTTAGGATGGGTGATTCTGATGATGAAGACATGAATCTCTCTCTAGCTCCTAAGAAATTTGGAAACTCAACTTTCCTCATTGATTCAATCCCAGTGGCAGAGTTCCAAGGTCGTCCCTTGCAGACCATCCTGCTGTGAAAATGGGCTGCCACCTGGTGCTCTTACCATTCCCGAGAGCTTCTTGATGCATCCACTGTTGCAGAGGCAATCAGTGTCATCTCCTGCTGGTATGAGGATAAAACTGAATGGGGAGAGCGTGTCGGATGGATTTATGGGTCTGTTACAGAAGATGTCGTGACAGGGTATAGGATGCACAACAGGGGATGGAGATCGGTTTACTGTGTGACCAAACGGGATGCCTTCCGTGGGACTGCGCCTATCAATCTAACAGATAGGCTCCATCAGGTCCTCCGATGGGCTACTGGTTCAGTTGAGATATTTTTCTCCCGCAACAACGCCCTCTTGGCCAGCTCAAAGATGAAATTTTTGCAGAGAGTTGCATACCTCAATGTTGGAATCTACCCATTTACCTCCATTTTCCTTATTGTCTACTGTTTTCTCCCCGCACTATCCCTCTTCTCTGGCCAGTTTATTGTCCAAAGCCTTGATGTCACTTTCCTGGTCTACCTCTTGGCCATTACTATTACACTCTGCTTGCTTGCTGTACTTGAGGTCAAGTGGTCAGGTATTGAACTAGAGGAGTGGTGGCGAAATGAGCAGTTTTGGTTGATTGGAGGCACTAGTGCCCACTTGGCTGCTGTTCTTCAGGGACTGCTGAAAGTTGTTGCGGGAATTGAAATATCTTTTACTTTGACATCAAAATCATCCGGTGATGACGAGGACGATGACTTTGCCGATCTTTATCTAGTCAAATGGTCATCCCTCATGATTCCTCCAATCACAATTATGATGACTAATTTGATTGCCATAGCAGTTGGGTTTAGCCGGACAATATACAGCACCATACCACAATGGAGTCGTCTTTTAGGTGGCGTTTTCTTTAGTTTTTGGGTGTTGGCACATCTCTATCCTTTTGCCAAGGGGTTGATGGGAAGAAGAGGGAGAACACCCACAATTGTTTTTGTTTGGTCAGGGCTTATCGCGATCACCATATCTCTTCTTTGGGTGGCGATTAATCCTCCAGAAGGCGCTACTGGGATTGGAGGCTCATTCCAGTTCCCTTGATAGAATTCGCCAAGCAATATTCGTGAATCGCATTGTTTTCTCAACAAGCCAAGCCAAGCCAAGCCAAGACAATTATATTGATGAGCAGAGATTGGGAGTTCTGTTCCTTGTTCACCAATTTATTATAGCAATTTAACTGAAAACACAAGCTGGCCCTTTGCTCTTAAAGGTCATGCATTATGGAATTAAGATGGATTGGGATTAGAGAACTAGAACCTATGCTTTTTTACCAGCATTTGTTGATTCTTTTACATGATGTCTGCAACAGCTTATCTATATACACATTCCTTTGTAATTTAGTGAGGTGCTTTTAGAATTAATTGGTATGTGATTTAATTGTTTTCTTCTTCTTCTCCTTCCTTTTTTTTCTTCAAATTATTGTATCTAGTACAAGTCTAATGATACCTAAAGTTGTGTATAGATCCAGACCAAATCAATGAATCATATTGTGTCAAAACCAAGGGGAAAAAAAGAAAATAAAAAATTGAAAATAAATAATATATAAAATGCATGAATTACAAAGGAATTACAAAGAAATTGAGCTCATTTGGTTGCCTTCATACACACTCATTGTCCCTAGAATGCATTTTTCTTGTTCTAAATAGAGTAAGGAGGTGTTTGATAAAAAAAATGAATTAATCTTAATCTTAATTTGAATGAGTTAAATTTGAATGAAAAAAGTTATTTTGATAATTGACATGTCTGAAACATTTTAATAACAAAATTTTATTATTTTACCCTTCTAAAAAAATTTAAAATTGTTGTAAATTTAATTAATATTACTTAATATAATATAGTTAATATTGTAAAAAAAAAAAAAATTCAACCATTTTTTTTTTTTCCAAAACAAATGCACTTAATGACTGACCGATTCAGCTATTCAGTCCTAAACAAACAACCACTAAATTTAATTGGCCTGTCCATTTTTGCATGTAGCAGCAATTAAGGAAATTCTTAATTGGGGAAAATCTTCAATTCTCAATTAAGATTATCCCTAATTATATTAAATACTCCAGATATATATTTTTTTAGTCCATCCCAAAATTAGAGATACATCTCTACTCTAAGACTATAAAGTGACGAGATGTTTCAAATTTGCTATTACTTTTTCACTATAATTTTAAATATCACAACTGAATTTCTAACTAATACAAGGTTATATTTGAGTATATAAAATTATTTTTAAAAGTCGTGAAAGTAATTGTATAGACAACTAATTGACGCGCTTATGTTGTGGTGATGTATTAAAGATAATTTAAATATTATGATGATTAATAATCTATTTACTATATGCTCTCTAAATCAAATTAATTTAGTTGAATGATCAAAATAAATATTATTTTCCACCAAGTACAATTATGAAATTAAAAATAGCAAAAGAAGATTTATTATTTTTATACTAATTAAACATAGAGAAAGAATATATTAATAGGGAATAAATTAATAGGTGTCAAGGGCTACAACAACACAAAACATGGTGACCCTCTTGAAAAATGCATTTCCCTCTGTTGAACAATCTTTGTGCGCAGAGTAGCAAGCAATCTGTGTCATTAAACGTCGCCGTACATGGTGCGTAGCAAAAAGGATCAGGGGCTTCATCTGCAATTGCAAACCATATATGATTAATCATGTGTTATTTTTAAATGTGCATTGAGTTCTTAATAATACCAAAAAAAAAACTAATATATGATCTTCCTCCCTCCTATATATATATATATATATATATATATATATATATAGTTATATAATCACTTTTATTTATAACTTTTTTATGAAAATAACAAAATTGAGTTTTAAGATGATGAGAGAGAGAGAGAGAAAGAGAGAGATTATATACCAGTAGTGGCAACAACTAAGGGAGCAGTACAAACAATGACAAGAAAGCAAATGAGAAGGAATTTAGCCATGGCTGTTCTCTCCTTGATTAAGGCTGTTTTTATATACTCCCTCCGTCGTCCTATGATAAAAGTTATTATTACTATTTTGAGTAGTTTCATATTAAATGTCTATTTTTTTTTAATAACCAAAATTTTACACATTTTTTCTTATTATGCCCGTAACATTAAATATCTCGTACTTTTCTTATTCTAATTTGCTTTCCATATTTAATAAGTCTAGAGAGAGAATATTTTGAATTTAATAGCTAGAAAGTCACTCTTACCTACATTGAAAATAGTTAATGACATATTATTATGGATAATTTTGTCATTTTATTCATTTTCTTAATATGTGTAAAAAATCCACCAAAATTTTTATTCTGGGATGGAGGGAGTATATTTTAGGATGTAGCATAGCTATAATGTATGAGTCATGTTATAATGGGGATCCAGTTCGGACTTTCTTAAGTTACGGAATTTATTTATTTTTTTTGCTTTTTTTTTAAAACAACTAAAAAAAAGTTTAATATTTTATGGAACTGGAATTTTTACATAATACAGTATTTTGGGTGTGATTTGGATACATATAACAAAACAGGTCTGTATTATGTAAAAATTCTAGATCTATAAAATATTAAACCCTTTTTTTATTATTTAAAAAAAAATCCGCATTTTAAGAAAATGCGAGAGTCCGGATAAGAACCGCACCCTATATATATATACACACACACATGTTCACTATTAATAGTAGCAGATGATGGGTATCGTTCGCTATTAATAGTAAGAGATGTTGCCGAAAATAGTACAGTTCTAATTTCGGACGTTGATTCTTATATTGAACGATAGAGATAGTGTATACTTATTTTTGATCAATAGCAAATACATGGTATACATTATATATATATATATATATATATATATATATATATATATAACAAAATATAAATAATTTTGAATTTTCCGCTCATTCTAATGAATCATCTGGGCCGTCCAAAATTTGAGATAAATCCCACCGTCGATAGTGCCGGAGGCACGAGACCTTTGCTAGTATATATATATATATATATAGATATATATATTGAGAGAGAGAGAGAGAGAGAGGAGTAACGAAGGACAACATCATCAATTACCATAACATATTTAAAGATTGTCACAAACAAAGTATTTAAAAAAGAGCAAAATTTTGATACATTCATGGTGTAATAATAAGATATTAGAATTATGACATGCCTAAAAAGAGCATGATTTTATTGAAGATAAATGTTCTGGTAAATTTTAAAATAATGTACTAAAAATAATACATTAATTACAATTATTTTAAAAATTAATTACAAGTATTGATACTATTTTGTTTGATACTCCATTCGAAGGATAGCACAAATGCATTAATTAAGCGGGCCCAAATTAAAGAATATATATATATATATGGGAAATGATCCGTGGACAACGTTAGCTGGGAACCCGTGGACAACTAACGCTCATCCGGCCGTCTAAAATTGGAGTTAATGACTGAGATGAGCTCCCAGCCGCTAGAGGGAGTAGCGGCCAGCAATAATTTTAAAATTCCTCTTTCATGACCGCTAGAGGGAGTAGCGTCCAGCCAAAACGACAACGTTTTGGTGGCCGCTACTCCTCTAATGGCCAGAAAGAGGAATTTTATCAAATCGTGGCATAATGAATTTATTGCCATTAGTGGGACTAGCGGCCAAGTGCTCCGAGATCTGAACTTGTATCTTTGGAGTAGCGGCCAGCGTTTGCGAATCTGCGAGGCTATTTGAGGCACAACGAGATCAATGAAGGATTCTTTGTAAATAGCTAACGTTAGTCCATCAATCTCACATTCAACTCGATAAATTAAGTGTCTTACTACCTTATGCTTTTGTAAGTATCTTTAGAAACAAAATAGACATTGAATGATAGAATTTTGCTAAATATTTTACAAATTATTGCTATATGAAAGCATGGTATATAAGTGACAAATTTAGTATTATTACATGTATGTATACAAATTGGGTGGTAGGTATGCATCTATGTATACAAATTATGTGTATAAATTGGGTATTTTTATATATAAAATATTTTTATGTATATTTTTGTTAATGTTATTGATATTAGTATAAAATATTAGTATGTGTATAAATTTTATTGTTATTGATATTTGTAGGTAAATATGGACAATTGGCTGCCTGGACCCATTGATCGTAGTGTCCTTTATGCCCAAAAAAAGCATGTATCGGAAGATGATGTGGAATGGGATTGAAAGGGTACAGCGATGTCAAGCCAATCTACTTCAATTACATATGATAAATGAAAAACTGCCTCCCAAAAAAAAATTATTAGGCGTTGGGGTTTAAGGGTTTAGTTATCTTGCAGTAGTAACTGTAGCGGATGTCGGTCTTATATCCGCTTTGATTGAGAGATGGCGGCTGAAGACAAATACATTTCATATGAAATGTGGTGAAATAACAATAACATTGGAGGATGTCCATTTCATTTTTCGTTTGCCACTATTGGGTAAGCCCTTAACTTGTCCTTCATTTGATGCTCCATTAGCTTATTTTAGGGAAATCTTTGGGGATGAATGGGCTGGGGAATGGAATAATGTCAAAAAAAGACGTGGTATTTCCTTAGTCTGGTTACATAAAATTTTTTCCAAGTGTCCAGACAATGCAAGTAGAGATGTGGTTGGTATGTATACAAAGGCATATGTCCTTAGGCTATGCGGGGGGGTTTTATTTCCCACAAGGTCAAAAATCTTTTGTACACCTAGGTACATGCATTTTATTTATGATTCAAATAAGATCGCCACATATCGTGGGGTGCCGATGTTTATCATATTTATATCGGGGGTTTGTACAAAGATCTATGAATGAGAGTAATTATGTAAATGGTTGTGTGACCTTGTTACAAATTTGGGCATCTGGCGCGTCGGTTGGAAGGCCTAATCCTAGGCCTAATTCTCGCATTTTGAGTCCCAGAGCAACAAGACATGGGCGTACTCGCCAAACATCAATATGGTGATAGTGAGCGATCTCCATCACCATCTATCTTTCTCACGGGCTAATTTGATAAGCAACCTCGGTGGGAGGTAGTATGGCGGCCATACCAACGATGGGATGATGATTGGAGGTACTATAACTATGAGGCTAGATTGGCGAGGATCCTATTCGGGTCTAGGGGTGCTTATCAGTAAAAAATCGAATCGGTGATCGAATCGAAAAACTTAAAAACCAAGAACCAGAATTAGACGTAGGTTGGTACAAAAATCAGACTGGATTTTTTTTGGTTGCTTTTTTTGATTATACCGCAATAATTAAATAATTTTTTTTATATTAACAAATTTTTAAAACTAAGAAATGAGACTAGTAAATATTAAATTAAAATTAAAATTTGTGTAATAATAATATTTATTTACTAGAAACCACTTAAATATTAACAGTCAATTATATTAACAAAATCCATATTTGTTAATAGGAATACAATATAACAACTAGTAATTCAATTCATTAGAAGATCAAACAATAAAAGAGAAAGAAAATTCTAAATGGAGAAAGCAAAATAGTTTGAGTGAAATCATCTCACAAAAGAGAAAGAAATGTATCATGTCATGGAGAAAATTGTTTGGCTGAATTTTTGATTTCTTTCTTTTATATTTTTGTTTTTATCCATTTTCTTTGGTAAGTTTCATTATTTCACGTACGCAACTCCTATTGCTACACTCGTTCTTTCAAAGTAGTACATTTTTCTAGCTATCTGCATGCGTGTTTGAAAAAGTCGTCTGATAGAGATAATTAATTAGCAGTTTATATTATATTAGTGTAGTATTTAATTATTAAAATGCCTGCCTAATGAAACTTAATTTAATATATATACAAATAAACTATATATATATATATATATATATATATATATATATATATATATATATATAGTCGATCACATTACTTTCACACATGTATGTATAAAATGATTAATAATTCAGTAAGTAAGTAAGTAATATAACCATTGAAGGTTTATCACAATTAATTAACGTACACAACATATATAATTAATTATGATTATGATATACACACATGCATGTAATGGCATGCAGAGGATAATGCATGACTGGAGCGATGAAGATTGTGTGAAGATACTAAAAAATTGTGGAAAAGCGATACCAGAAAAAAGTGGGAAGGTGATTAAAATTTTTCGGTTTTTCGGTATTTATCGAATTCAGAATTTTCATTACCGCAATCGGTACCGAAAAGTCTAAAAAAATCGAAAAACAGAAACCGAAAAAACCGAAATCGAAAAAAACCGGTACCGCCGGTACCGGTTTCAACCGGTTCGGTAAAAAAACCGAAAAACTGAAATTTTTTGAGCACCCCTAGTCGGGTCCCATTAATTTATTTTGATATTGTCAAGTATCAAATGTCCGACCGGGTAATGAGGCAATATGGGTATATCCAAGGCATTAGTCCCCCGGTGAGAGAAATGATGCTTTGAGACAACCCATGAAACAAATCAAAAACGTTGTCGTTTTTGGTGGTACTCCTCTCTAGCTGACCAGAAAGAGAAATTTTAAAATTATTGCTGGCCGCTACTCCCTCTAGCGGCTGGGAGCTCATCTCAGCCATTAACTTCAATTTTGGACGGCTGGATGAGCGTTAGTTGTCCACAGGTTCCCAGCTAACGTTGTCCACGGATCGTTTTCCTATATATATATATATATATATACTCCCTTCATTCTAATAAGAGTTTCCTTTGTCAATTTTTTTAGTTAAAAATATTAATTATATATGACAGTAAACATTACACAATATAATATCCTCAAATATATGGTCACATTTTATTATTAAGCGTATCATTACTATCATTATTAAACTAAACATTCAATAAATTTAGTTCTAAATATAAACTAAATATATGCTTTTAAATTTATAAATTTTATAAATAGGATTTTTCTTACAAAATAAAAAGGGAATTATATAATATAAATGTAATACTATTTTCCTTACAAAAGTAACGATAGGGTTTAAGTTTAGATTATTAACTGATATTCATATAAATTTAATATTCATTCCGTTCTAAAATTAAAGATATAATTTGATTTTTGAGATCAAACAACGACGTATTAAATTTTAAATTAATATGAACTTATTTAATTTTAATTGATACAATTATTATAATTATATAGTATATAACAAAAACTATTAATTATAAAATTTATTTAATTCTAAACTTTTATGAGTCGTGTCAATTTCGAAATTTAATACGTCGTTGTTTGATCTTAAAAGTCAAATTATATCTTTAATTTTGAAGCGAAAAGAGTATTGTGTTATTTGTCGACGTCGGGAAAAATTTCTGTGGAGTTCCTCTTTTAAATATTTCTCACCCTTTATGTTTTCTATATGGTTCGAATCTTGTTGAAAGGGTGAAATTAGCAAAAGAGTCCAACATAAAATGTCGACTATTTGAAAATATTGATTTTACAGAGCTGCCAGTTGGTAGAAGTGAAATAGTTGTACCAACTCAACCGAGTTTATAAACAGTTTTGTAAAAAGGCCCAATTATTGGACTTTGTTTAATAGGCATTGAAAATCGAGATTCATAGAATTCGGGTGTGACGCAACCAAAACAGGTATACATCACCCATCTTGGATCGCCAAATACATGGTACAAAATATAACTACAAACTTAATTATACAATAATCGTGTAACATACGACAAAACATAGTTGAGAGTTTTAATACAAATATTGTCATCTAGACAATATCCACACTCAATGGAGTCCTCATTACATTTATTATCACACTATTTCACAGAATAGTGAGGACTACTAATGCAAACATCTGGACCGTCACTCTGTTCCCCGACTAGTCCCAACTACGTTCTCATTTTCTGAAGAGAACAGTGAAAGAAAGGGTGAGCACAACTAGCCCAGTAAAGAATATTATGACTAAAGATAATTACATTATCAATAGCTTTCATCAATAATAACTCAGAGATTTAAAACATATGGTAGATGATAAAACTTTTCAACCATAGATGCAGCGGAATGAGCAATCCATTAAAAGAGTCAAATAGACCATCAAGTCTATTATCTTCTCCATATTAAAATTCCACCAATAATGTTTTATCCCTGTAACATCAATCAACAATTCTTTATTATACCCAAGACAAATAGAACTTTCATCACCTGTCTTCACCTGAACCACCAAAGATGTTAGTTAAATTCACAATTCATATTAATAATAATGTGAATCAACAGTTTCTCCTTGCCACAAAGGCTTAATAGAACGTTTACTCAATATCCTTACCCCAAAGGCTAAAGATATTCAAATGTAATAACAATGATCATACCAATCAGTTATCTATCTTTGCACTACTGGCAAAAGATATTCAACTATAAAACCAATGGTCATGATCATACCAATCAATTGCATGTCAGTGCACTACGGCCAAAGACATCAATTGTTAACTAATGGTCATGATTTTGCCAATCGAATCATCGAATTATCCCTGCACTACGGCCAAAGATATTCGTTAGTATCACCAGTGGTCATGATCATGTCATACACATGTCCATCTTTGCACTGCGGGCCAAAGCTATCAAACAACAGATCATCTTTAACATTACGGGTCATGATTATACCGAATGATCCCTGGTCATAATCATACCAACCAATAGTCCATCTATGCACGTAAGCCAAAGATGACTTTCATCACAATATAAGCATGAGGATGATGACAATGATATAAGTATTAATCAAACGAAATCAAGGATAAATATTAAAGACTTTAAATTTATCCAAATGTTTATCAATCACTTAATAAACTCATAATCTAATATTATTAATATCATACCAATATTTTAATCACTTTTTAAACTTATAAACAATTTAATTTAATTGTTTACACTTTACCAAATAATGCATTTAATCATTCAAAAATGTCATGCTCATAAGATTTCATTACCAATGATCAAATTATTCATCAAAAATCTGCACCTACCTTATATAGGATTCCCAAGCCATAAAATCCTATTTACCAATTCTTCAACTTCACATAACATATTTAACTCATATGTTTGTAACTAAACTATTTTTATGAAAAATACCAAATCAGTCCCAAAAATTATTCTTTTCTGGAATTAAGCAGAATATAGTCTCATATTAAACATATATTTTTCTCGAAATTTTTAAAATTCATTTACTATTTTTCAAAAATCAATTTCTAATTAATTCTTTAAAAAATTAGCTACCTCAAGTTTGACTCCAAAAGTTCCCAAATCTTGGCAGAATCTTACACATGTTAACGTGAGCTTCCAATTTAAATTTCATGGTCATCGGAGTTATAGAACTCCGGTTATAGCGTTTTTCGTCGGAAAAACCTAAATATTGAAATGGTTATAACTTGCTCATTTTAAGTCGGAATGAGCTCATTTTTGGACAGGATGCTCTTTATACCATATACTTTCATGTCCCAAAAGGCCATAATTTTTTTCACAAATTAAGTGGCCGAAACAGCCCCTCTAAAAATCTGGACAGTAGCATTTCGGTAATTTTCAGCTTTTTCATCCTTTACTAAAATCAGTCCACACGAAAATCTACAACACCTTTTTCCAGTGATTCCACTTGGATAACTTACAAAACTCATAGATCTAACTCTAGGACTTGATCACACTAAAAAATTCAAAATATAATAGGAGATATGGTCAATTGAATTTCATGTTCTATTTTCACCAAAATCTGATTTTTCAACCCTTTGTGATTTCTAAGAAACTTTTATGTTTTCACATAATAACCAACATAACTCATCATAACACTTACTAATACAACATATACCCATGATTTTCACCATGTCCAATGCTTTTATTATGACTTTCATCATAATCCACGTAAACAGATTATTTCCACAATTTAATAAGGAATGAAATACAAAGGATCATTCACCATGCTTGTGGTAATCCACATAGACAGGTTATTCTAACTAAATAATAAAGAACAGAATAACAGAAGGATTCACCATGCATGCGATAGAGACCCGCATGCATGGGTTATTCCCGATAGAATAATAAAAGATGAGAACCGAGTTTGCAGTAAAACGCATGATACATGATATTCCAACAGAATAATAAAGACGGAACCAGGTCCGGTGTAAAACACACAGACAGGATATTCCAACAGAATAATAAAGAATGAAATAATAGAAGAATTTCACCATGTATGCGGTACATCGCATAAACAGGTTATTCCAACATAATAATAAAGAATGAAATAACAGAAGTTCTCTGCATGAATACGAAAGAATAACACCCTTTACGAGTATAACAAATAATATCCCTTACACAATAATGATATCCCTTACGAGTACAACAAATAATATCCCTTACCTTTGAAAGAAACTGGATATAGGAGTAATGAGGCAGTAGACTTCTCTTCTTCTTTTTCTCTATAGATTTTCTCTCTATAGCTTTTCTCTATATTTCTCTCTATAATAAATGCTCTATAACTTTAGTGAATTGGTGAGAAATAAAGGAAGAATGAGCTTCTATTTATAGAAAAATATAGTTTCGATAATTGCACATTTTGGGGCTCGAAAAATTACAGTACAATACCTCCCTCTTATTCTTTATTTTAAATTTAGTCATCCAAGTATTATCAAACCTGCACCACTTCCCCTAATAGTAAATCATGCAAATTAATAGTTTATTCATGTGACTCAATAGTAAAATCATGTGAAAAAACTAATTACATTATAGTACCTTCATCTATACCTCCATTTTTAACTTAGTTATGCAAGTATTATCAATCTTGCACCAACTCCCCTAATAGTAACAACAATGTGAATCAATAGTACACACAGGTGAACAAATAGTTATAAACATGTGAATTAGTAGCAATTAATTGCTCATTTATCCGATAAATTACTCGATTTATCAATATAACCCCCAGACATCAATTATTATCGAAATAAATGTCGATTTTTACTAACGCAAACAATTCCAACATAATGAAACTATTTTTATCAAAAATATAAATTTTAAAATTTTGAAGTTTGACTTTTCCCGAAAAAGTCAACTGTTAACTTTTTGACCAAAAAGTCAACCCCAGTAAAATTTGTGTTTATAGTCTATTTCTACTAATTTCATTGTTCCGGACTCAAATATCACGTCCGCGTCTCCAAATTCAATTCTGAACTCATATTCGAATTTTTTAATAACAACTTGCATACTTTACAAAAAAATTCAAATATAACCCTTAACTTTAACCTTTTATATCAATTTAACCATTTACTAAATAAAATAATAATTATAAAAATTGAATACTTTTATTTCATAAAATTCGGGGTCTCACATCGGGGGCTTGCTAAAGCGGGCGAGGGTGTTAGGCACCCATCGATATCCGTGAAAACACGATTATCGCGTTTTTTCAATTCCCTAATTATTTGAAGTGTGTGTATTTAATTGGGCCTAAGTGCTTTGTTTGAAAATAATGTTATGTCTCTTTTGCACCTATATACAAAGGGTTTGACTTGTATAAAAATTTAATTTTAATAAAAATATACAGAAATTATGTTTTGAAAACAAGTTTTCGGACTCTTATGCTCACATAGTAATTGAGATCTTTGATACTGACATTTTATTCCGTATTTGGTTTATTTTAAATTTATTCTTGAGATGCAAAGCATCTTTATCAAATATATATATATATATATACGAAGTATTAAGGACTTCGTCTTCATCTTCTAACTAAGAAGATCGGTGTTTGAAAGCAAATGGCTAACTAAGAGAGAAGGAGAGGACACCTGGAAGAGCTTTCAGAGAGAGAAGCTCCGAGGCTTTACATTGAATTAAGCCTAAAGAAACTCTAACACTTGAGTTTCTTTAAATAGAAAAACTGAAAGTAAATTACTATTTGATTCACGCAGGAATCACTGTTACATTAACTGAAGTAAAAGTAATTTACTTAAGTAAAAATAAAACGTAAGAAACATTTTACATTTACTTTTACATTGGTAAATGTTAAAAACATTTAACTAAGTGAAAAACATTTAACTTAAGTAAAAGAAAAAGTTATTCTTTTACCATATGGGGCGGAAGGAGAAAGGTGAAGAGAGAAGAACAAGTGCGCATACAAAACACAATTAAATTACTAAATAAAAATAATTTTATTGATTAATTACAAACTATTTACAAGATAGATAACTAAAATGACTTACAAGATTACTGAAATAAGAACATCAGATGAAGGGGGTTAAGTAGGCTAAACAGCGGTTGAGGCTAAAGATTAGTCAGAGAAGGAGCTCTGAGTCTTTCTAAGTCTGCCTAAACCAAATGAATTCGATTTCCTTTTATAGAACAAGAAAACGAACTATTACAAGATTACTATTACAATAACTGAGGTAAAGTAAAAGTAAGAAACATTTTACTAAAGTAAAAGTACAAGTAAAAACATTTTACTAAAGTAAAAGGAAAAGGAATCTGCTTTGATTGGAAGCAGGCGTCTTCTTTTGACTAATAATCTTGGTAGTGGGGCGGATCTTGTGAAGCTTTGCTTTGGTGGAAAAGCGAGAAGATCTTCTTGACAATGCTTTGAAGCGGGTGACTAAGATCGCCGGAGTAGGTGCTAAAGTGACTAAAATTTGCCAGAGGCGAGTCTTTGGTCGGTGAAGTGGAGAATCACATCTTCACTTTGATTGATTAGAGAGGGCTCAAGAAAATGGATCTTGAGCATCACGAAGAAACAATTGTGCCATAGGGGTCACAACTACCTTCGTCTTGAGGTCTTGACTAGAATTGTCTCCTCTAGGCGAGAAGAAGCTTTGTCTAACTCTTCTTCATATAGCGATCAAGTCTTAAAATGAATAAGCGTCGATAAAGGCGCCTTAACTTCAATTAGAATAACTAGAAACATCGTGGTGAAGGCGGTGAAATGGCGATTTTGCTAATTCGGTAGATTTAGAGGCGATTCTTTGGAAGAGAATTGATGGCGAGGTAGTAGTAATCTGTATTAGCGTTAGCGGAGGAGATAAAAGAGGAGAAAGGCGGAATTCTTTTTGAACTTGGCCTACTATTCTATCAACTCCAAATTTATCCCACCATTTAATTGAAAAGCGGCGAGAGACGAGAAATAGGAGAAAGATAAGTGCAGTAGTCACGATTCCTATGGATGACGAGGTCAAAAAACGGTGACTTCTTGGGTAGTATGTGTAATTATATATCTTGCCATTTCAAAATCCAAGGATTTTATATTTACTACAAAATATAAGGAAGGCTGGAATTTCCTCATATTTGGAATGATAATTCTTGTGATGACAAAATGCTCTAAGCTGGGCGAGGAGAGGTTTGGGGAAAATGTCGTGACTCAAACCATACCTTGTCCACCAAAGTATGAACCATTTGGGGAATTGACTTTTAAATTTGTGGTCGTTGAAAGAACCACAGTGACTATGATCTTCATTTTGATGAAGCATGATTTTATGCCAAACCTCGATATAATCATAATAACAAAAAGAGCTAGTTTGATTAGAAAGAGACACGAGATCGATGGATGACTACTCGATCGATGAATTAAGGACTTGTTTAATATACAATGAATGATAAAAAGTTTTGATTTATCATCATTGGCATAGATAGGTTTAATGAAAGCGACTGCTGTTTGATAAGGATGTCTCTATAATATCTGAGTGACTTTATATGGAGCTAAAGGAGTAAAATGCCATCCAGAAGGAAAATCTTGAAATTGCTAATTAGATAGGGTCATTTTTGGGTTTCATATTTAACTCAACATGGAATAAGTGTTGATCATAAATCGATGATAATCGGACTTTGGGTGACTAGGTTTTGATGAAGTAAGTTTGGGTTTGACTAGAGAAAATATCAAATGGCTTTGGTTGATTGAAGAAGCGAGGAGTAGGGCTTGGGGATTTGTGTACAAGCTTTGGAATTTATTATGTGTTTGGGTGGTGGGTGAGGAACAACAGTTCCTTTTGGTTGATTAATTGGTTGATTAAGCTGAATGGCAGAAGCCAGCCATGACTACGAGAGAGATGAACCTCCTCGTACACTCATATTCTTGTGATTGTACTGTGTTAATAAATTCTGGTGAGAAAATGCAGAACCGAGTTGTTACTACCTTTAATATATTCAATATCAAAATCAAAAATACTTAAAATTGCTTGCCATCTAGCGAATGAATGCTTAGGCGACGTTTTCAACGTCCTTTTCAAGAATAAATTTTTTTGACTTCTGATCTATTCTAACTAAAATTTACGATTTAATAAATCTCTCGAAATTTTTAATACATAAAACTAGAGATAAAATCTCTTTTTAATAATCTTGTATTTTAATTGTGTAGGATTCCATGCGCCGAATGAAGCGAACAATTTGTTCATTAAGTAGGTGTCGATTTTTGTTTGAGTATGCCACCAAAAATCCAGCGTCGAGGCGTCGATTTCAACTATTTTGAATCTTTGAATCATTAGAGATGCCAAGGCGGGCAAAACCTTAACATATTTTTTAACTTGTTGGATGATGAAGTATGAATGTCGGTCGAGGAGGAGGATTACTTTATGGCTTTGAAAGAGGCTTACAAATCTTCACGAGGTCCTTATAAAGCCCGGCCAATATAATTGGCGAGCCAAGAAACCTCTGTGGTGATTCTTGTCGGTAATCTTATACGGGAGCCGATTCGGCAAATTGAATAGCTCATCGATTGGCGGCGTGAGTCCATGATAGAGGATTAAGCGAGAAATCGACTTTAGTCAAAAGCAGACTACACTTGGAAGGAAAGGACAAGACCATTGGTTTTAAGCTGTTTTGAAGAATGAATTCAAGTGTTTAATATGTTCTTCAATAGTCTTGGAGAATACAAGGATGTCATCGATGTATACAATAATAAAATGGTGAAGGATTCAAAATATTATTAAGAAAATTACGAAATTCTTTGGGTGCATTCTTAAGTCCAAATATTTGAACATTCCATTAAGTAGTGTCGAGCGAATTGGTAAATGCGATTTTGTACTTATCATACGGGTGAATGGCAACTTGCGAGAATCGACTTGAGGTCAAATTTACTAAAGATTGTGGAGGCGCTTAAACTACCAATGAGATCATCCTTGTTGGGCAAAAGGTATCGATCCACTCTAAAACTTTGTTTAATGGTTTATAATTAATGACTAAGCGAGGACACCTCGTTCTTTTTCGACTTCATTATTAACATAGAAAATTTGGACAAGACCATGGTGACTTACTATGCCTAATTAGCCCCTTCTTGAGAAGATCATTGATTTCAATTTTACATAACTCCATTTGTTCATGACTCATTTGAATAGGCCTAGCCTTAGTAGGAATTAAATGCTCTTTAAATTCTTTAGCATAGGGTAATCTAGCTGTGCTGCTTCTTCCTATGCCAAAAAGCATTGGGAGAATCGAACATAAGTTATTTATTAAATAATCTTTCAATTCTTTTATTTTTCTTGAACTCTGTTATTCTTAAGTTGGTCTTCAACTTGTTGATACCTAATTTCTTCTTTAAGAAAACTTAGGTGGGTAACTTTACAATTTATGATTTAATGATTTAGAAATTGATTCTCTTGAATGAATTTTAAATCTCTTTCTTTTGGTTTAATTAAGAATTTAAATATAATTTTCTTTCCTAAATGTTCACAACTTAAACCTTTATTACTAGTGGTAAATGGATAAAGCAAATATATGAATGGTAAACCTAAAATGATTTTGTCAGTAAGATTGCGAACTAAGACGAACGAGGTCTTAAAACACATGTTGTCCTGACAAATATGTACTTTAGGTAATTTGTACTTTATTTCCATTTGACTCTGATTATTTGAATTTAATTTTTCACTAGTTTTCTTATAATATCTAGTGGGGATAATACCTTCTTGAATCTGATTCAAATGCACTTTTGATATCTACTAGGCGGGGAGTTGTCTTGAAAAAGTTTTATCAATGACTAAATTAATGGAAATATACCATTTTGAATAGTAATATCTTTAATTCTTTTAAGAGAGACCTTGAATAAAGAGATCGAGAATCCTTGGCTCCGGATGATTACGGATCCTTATGACTTTCATCCTTTAGAAGAAGAATCATTAACTTGAAGATCGATTTTTTATTGTCAATCTCTTTTCTTAAATTAGAAATATCTATCTTTAAATTAGAAATCTCTTTTTAAGTTTATTAACCTCTTGATTTAATTAGGAAGCGTAATTTCTTTAGCGGAGATTTGAATCTTTCAAAAGTCTTATTTAAAGCTGAATATGGGTTTTTCTTTGGCTCTAAGAACCTTATCGTGACTTTCTTATCTTTAGTTAATAAATCTTTTAATTGTTTGAGATATTGAGTTTTTAATTACGGATGCGTAATTTTCTTGATTAGATCTATTAATAAGGAGCTTTCTTCTTTCATCTTTTGTAATTACACTAATTCTTTTTATAACAATTTTTATTACAATTTTACGTACATATAGTGACTTCATTTTCCACTATCGAGAATCTATGTTGGATGTGTTGTTATTAGAAGATTACGGAATATCGGAAGCTTCTTCATTCTTCTACTACTCTTATTATCAATTCTCATTAATTCTAATAATTATTACGTATCTTCAATTGAAATATTCCAACTGAGCTAATTTTTGTTTAACTCTACATTCACTTTTGTAATGACCTTTCTATCCACAATTGTGACAGACAATTTTACTTTTATCAAATGTTTTTGATTTTTTATAAGATTTTTTCTTTGATGACTTAGGTTTATTATAATAATTATCTTGATTATTAGTCTTATTTTTCTTTGTGAATATATTTCTTCTTACACTGGCGTTTATGATTTTTATGTGGCTCGATATGTTTATCTTTATGCATGCTTGCTTTCTTACGGAGAGAGAAGCAGCCGTGATAAACCATCTCTTATTCACAAAATGTTCTAACTTCGTATTTAGCTTTATTTTTGTCTTTTTAAAGCTTGTTTAGCTAATTTAAAATCAATGCACATTTTTAATCCAATTTTTTGGATATGACTAATAATATCACCATAGGTTAAATTATCATAATCAATAAATCCTAGGTTTTTACTTAATTCTTCTCTAACTTTGTGAGCAAATAAAGGCGGTAGACCATTAACGAATTAATTTCTTTCCAAAATGGTTTATTCTTGTCATTTCTCATCATAACTCTAGAAGTAAATACATCTTTGTACCATCTAAAATCACTTAGAGTGGGACAAGTAAGATTATAATTGATCATGAATTCTTTACGTAATATTGCTAGGGGTTCCAACAAAGTGTTTAATTATGGTAAATATTAAAGTATTAACTCCATCGGGAAGACCAATACCGACATCTTCATCAAAGATGGGATTGCCTTCTTTATCTCTTTGAATAGCATGAATTATGGATATTCTAATGACTTACGTGAGATGTTTTTCCCACAAGACCTAAGAATGCCGGTGAATCCACTAGCTATTAACTTTCGACAATGTGCTGGTTGAGACAAAGTGTTGAATTTAGTGATGTATTTGTTTAGCTACCATAGACATATGATTAAGTTTATTAAGAATTTCTTGTTCACTAAATCCATCTATATTCCATTCATAAATTTTATTAGAGGATCTGAAAAAGCTATTTATCTAGATTTCTCTCTTGAATTGTAAATCAGGAGGAGTTGATGCAGAATACCAATTTACGGTAATACTTGTGTTATTAACAGTTAATTTATTTAATTGGTCATTAAGGTTTGAAGATAGAAGAGTGGTCGGGAAGAACTTTCATTATTATCATCAGACTCTGTCGATCGATACTTGACAATAGTTCCACTTGGATAGGGTTACATTTTGAGTTTTTAAATAATTTCTCAATAGATTGGACCAATTCGTCATCTTTATTAGGTAAACTTAAATTATATACATTTTACGGTAAATTTAGTAAAGGTTGTTCGATCTTTGAATCGGGGTTTTTAATAATACCTTCTTCAAATTTTTCTTGATTCTATCTAGCATTTGTTTTCTACGATTTGCTAGATATTGATTACTAAAGTTTAATTGTTCAATTATTTTTTATCGTTATTAGTTCCGTCGGTATTTTGAAGGGACTAGCAATATGAAGTGTTTTTAGCTTGGAATTAGAAGCATTTCTAATGGGGTGGTAGGTGACACTTTGGATCATCTTCTTTAATCCATTGGGTTTACTAATAACATTACATTTACTTTGATCTTTGTTCATACCGGTCGTAAAAAGTAATGTTAATTTCTTCATTCTTGATAAATCTTTTCCATCTATTTACTATCTTATCTCTTTCCTTTTCGGTTGGATGATTAGATCGAATAGATGTCTTTTTTTCATTATTAGATTTTGAATTAAAATCTTTAACTAAGTTATCCCAATCTAACACGAAATCTTTTTAATGACTCTTAGTTGATTATGAATTGGGGCATTAAAATCGGTATGTGGGATAAGCGAGAGGATCTTGGGGAAGAAGAATCTTCATCTTCAGCGGTATCATTACGAAATATAACGAGGGATGACTAACTTGTCCTTCATTAAAAATACCTTTAAGTTTGATATCTTTAACAGAGAGGATTACTTAGGACTTGATATCTCTTCTAGTGTGGATAATGAAGGGAATGAAGAACTAGAAATATCTTCAATAATAGCTGGTGTTCAAATGCGTTCAAAACTAATTTTAACAGTTCCATCGAAAAGCTGTTGGATATTTTCAATATTCAACAAATTGTTAACTATAAATTTGTTGTGGTAATTCATTTGGTAAAGTCCCTTGATTAGGTAAGTTAATATCCTTCCAAAAAAATTGTTCTTGGGATGCGGATATTAGCATCACTAGATTGAACTTTGAATTAAAAGCTGTTTGATCTTTTGGGCTTTTATTAAGAGCATGAGCGTTCAAATTTGACTTCATTGTCTTATAATAAATCACGTAAATCAAAGCAATGGGTTGAGATCCTTCAATCATTTGAGTAATCTCTCCATCGGTTTTAATATTTAGTGATAAGGCTTTAAATAAGTTTTGATCTTTGAGACTCGAGGGTGAAATCGGAAAGCAATTAAAATGGATAGGTCCATTGTGCAAACTTGCTTCCATAGCACCAATAATGCTTGGATAGTAATTTAAAAATCTAGCATCTCTAAAAGAGAGGTAGATTGATGAATTAATTCCTTTTCTATTAAGAGGTTTAGCGCAACTTGAACAAGACCTATATGTATAAAATTGTAACCCTTTTTCTATGTTTTTAATAACCACGGTGATAAAAGACTACAATTTTCATATTCTTTGTTAATTGCATAAACTCTCTCAACTATTTTGACATTATAATCGATTTTAAATTTATCTGAAAATGTTGGTGATAAATTTCTTTTGAGATACCTTAGGTATATTCGGTTGTTTAAAACTTGATTAATGTTTTCATAATTACGTTCTTCTTGGTTCACTATATATGGAGCGGAGAGAGGCAAAAGTGACACATTACTAAGCGAAAAACTAGACTGAATAATCTACTCATCTTCGATTTGTTTCAAAAATAAACTCTTACTCAAGGTTCATTCATACATACCCGTTTACCCAAAGTAGACTCATACCTATGTTACATAACCCGAAACCTTTGCTCACACCACAGAGACTTACAAAGGTTGAACACGAACTAGGTGGACTACGAGGTAAGAAAGGTGACTTGAACTTTGATGAAGAAGATAATTTTGAAAGAGTAAAGAAAAGTTAGATTAAAGAGATCGACTATTGATTCTTAACAACAAAATGAGATACCAAAAAGTTATTCTTGAAGGTCTACTTTGAAAGCCTTACTTGCCTTAAACTCATAAGTAGATCTAATGATTCCCTTTGGCCATTCAACTGCTCCTACGGAGACTTACTGAAGCAGGCATTAATCGGAGACTTAAAGCGATCTTAGGTGTGTTTTTTTCTGAAGAGTCGGGACTTGTAAAAGAGAGAAAGAAAAGCGAAAGTTTGAAAAAACATTTAAGTAAACAAATAAAATGCTTTTTTTAATCGCCCACCGATAGAAGATCAAGAACCAATAAGTGGCTCGATACCATATAACGGTGATAAGTTTTCAAAAGAAAAACTTTATGAGAAGAAAGAAAAGATTAAGAAGATGATAGGTGAATCGGTAAAGTAATCTCTTTCTTTTATTTATAAACATTTGAGGAAGGATTACGATTATATCCTAGAACTAAATGTTTGAGAGGAAGATCGAAGTATTAAGGACTTCGTCTTCATCTTCTAACTAAGAAGATCGAAATTTGAAAGCTTAGTCATCTCCAGTAACTAAGAGAGAAGGAGAGGACCTCGGAAGAGCTTTACAGAGAGAAGCTCGAGGCTTTACATTGAATTAAGCCTAAAGAAACTCTAACACTTGAGTTTCTTTAAATAGAAAAAAAGCGAAAGTAAATTACTATTTGATTCACGCGGGAATCACTATTACATTAAGCAAGTAAAAGTAATTTACTTAAGTAAAAAGTAAAAGCGTAAGAAACATTTTACATTTACTTTTACATGGTAAATGTTAAAAACATTTAACTAAGTTAAAATATTTAACTTAAGTAAAAGCAAAAGTTATTCTTTTACTTTTACTTTTACATTTACTAAAGTAAAAGACTTTTGCTTTACGGAAAGCAAAAATTTGAGATGATGGCGTGAGCCATCACTGCATCGATGTTGAAGACTCCGCTGGCGTCTTCTTGGTTGGTTGATTAGTCCGTCTCCTGTGGATCTTAGGAAGGTCTTTGTTGATCATCTTCTCAGATGAGTCACCATCCCCATACATTTCCACCTCAAAATTTTTATCCAGGAAATAACCCTTTCACCCCCAAAAATTTGGTTTATAAAAAGAAGGAGGAGAAAAAATATTTTACCGAAAATTGGTCAAAATCTTCATAATTTCTAAGTTAAATGCTTTTAACTTTTACCAATGTAAAAGTAAATGTAAAATATTTTTTACGTTTTACTTTTACTTAAGTAAATTACTTTTACTTCAGTCAATGTAATAGTGATTCCTGCGTGAATCAATAGTAATTTACTTTTCGGTTTTCTATTTAAAGAAACTCAAGTGTTAGAGTTTCTTTGAGCTTAATTCAATGTAAAGCCTCGGAGCTTCTCTCTAAAGAAAGCTCTCTTGAGGTCCTCTCCTTCTCTCTTATTGGCAGGAGGCGAAGCTTCCGACGATCTTCTTAATTAGAAGATGAAAGGCGAAGTCCTTAATACTTGATTCTTCCCTCTCAAACATTTAGATCTAGGATATCTTGTAATCCCTTCCCTAAATGTTTATAAATAAAAGAAAGAGATTGCTTTTCTGGATTCACTGGTCATCTTCTTAATCTTTTCTTTTACATTTAAGTTTTTCTTTTAAAAAACTTAATCGTCGTTGTTATATGGTATCGAGCCACGGTTGGTTCTTGATACTTTGTCGGTAGTTTCGATTAAAAAGCAGTTTGATTTGTTTACTTAAATGTTTTTTTCAAACTTTTATTTTTCTTGCTCTACTTTTACAAGTCCCGAGCCTTCGTAAAACACCCAAGATCGCCTTTAAGTCCCGACCAGTACTGTCAATGAAAGTCTCAATGGGAAGCGTTGAATGCCAAAGGAATCTTTAGATCTACAGGTATGAGTTTAAGGCAAATAAGGCTTTCTAAGTGACCTTCAAAAAAAGAATTTTGTTTAAGCAGGTTAACAAAGAAGTCTTACATTTAGATCGATTTCAGCGATAGATTAGTACCAATCGAGTGATCCTTTGTTTCAGATTTCACTCTGATTTGTTTTTAAACAAAAAATCTTTTCAAAAATTAAGAAATTTTGAAGATCTGACCAATTTTTCGGTGAAATTTTTTTCTCCTCCTTCTTTTTGTAAACAAAATTTTGGGGGTGAAAGGGTTATTTCCTGGATAAAAATTTTGAGGTGGAAATGTATGGGGATGGTGACTCATCACGAGAAGATGATCAATGACACCTTAAGCATCCACAGGAGGCGAACCGGTCCCGACCAAGAAGCAGCAGGAGAGTCTTGATCCTTAGCGAGGTGATGGCCCGACCATCATCGACTTTTGCTTTTACTTAAAGCAAAAGTCTTTTACTTTAGTAAATATGTAAAAGTAAAAGTAAAAGAATAACTTTTGCTTTTACTTAAGTTAAATGTTTTTAATTTTTACCGATGTAAAAGTAAATGTAAAATGTTTCTTACATTTTACTTTTACTTAAGTAAATTACTTTTACTTGATCGATGTAATAGTGATTCTGCGTGAATCGATAGTAATTTACTTTTAGGTTTTCTATTTAAAGAAACTCAGTGTTAGAGTTTCTTTGAAGGCTTAATTGATGTAAAGCCTCGGAGAACTTCTACCTGCAGAAAGCTCTTGAGGTCTCTCTCCGCCTCTTGCTTAGTTGGCGAGGCGAAGCTTTCGACCGATCTTCTTATTAGAAGATGATAGCGAAGTCCTTAATACTTACGTTCTTCCTCTCAAACATTTAGATCTAGGATATCTGTAATCCCTTCCTAAATGTTTATAAATAAAAAAGAAAGAGATTGCTTTCTGGAATTCATGATCATCTGCTTAATCTTTTCTTTTACATTTAAGTTTTCTTTTAAAAACTTAATCGTCGTTGTTATATGGTATCGAGCCACACGGTTGGTTCTTGATCTTTATCGGTGGTTCGATTAAAAAGCAGTTTGATTTGTATACTTAAATGTTTTTCAAACTTTTATTTTTCTTGCTCTACTTTTACAAGTCCAGGCCTTGGTAGTAAAACACCCAAGATGCGCCTTAAGTCATTAGTGCACATTTTGTAAGTCTCGATGGGGGAAGCGTTGAATGGCCAAAGGAATCTTTAGATCTCGGGTATGAGTTTAAAAGCGAGTAAAGGCTTTAAGTAGACCTTGAGAAAAAAATTTTTGTTTAAGCAGTTAACAAATTTGAGTCTTACATTTAGATCGATTTCCTTTGATAGATCGGGACCAATCGAGTGATCCTTTGTTTGATTTCATCGATTTGTTTTAAACAAAAATCTTTTACAAAACTAAAAATTTTGAAGATCGACCGATTTTTCGGTGAAATTTTTTTTCTCCTCTTTCTTTTGTAAACAAAAATTTTGAAATTTGAAAGGGTTATTTCTGGATAAAAATTTTGAGGTGGAAATGTATGGGGATGGTGACTCATACGAGAAGATGATCAGCAGCACCTTCCAAGCATCCACAGGAGGCGGACGAGTCGACGAAAGGCAGGAGGAGTCTTGATCTTAAACAGTGATGGCCTTGACCATCATCGACTTTTTGCTTTTACTTAAAGCAAAAGTCTTTTACTTTAATAAATATGTAAAAGTAAAAGTAAAAGAATAACTTTTGTTTTTACTTAAGTTAAATGTTTTAACTTTTACGATGTAAAAGTAAATGTAAAAATGTTTCTTACGTTTACTTTTACTTAAGTAAATTACTTTTACTTGATCGATGTAATAGTGATTCTGCGTGAATCGATAGTAATTTACTTTTTAGGTTTTCTATTTAAAGAAACTCAAGTGTTAGAGTTTCTTTGAAGCTTAATCGATGTAAAGCCTCGAGCTACTCTCTGCTGAAAGCTCTTGAGGTCTCTCGCCTACTGCTTGGATTAGCTAGGAGGCGAAGCTTTCGACCGATCTTCTTAATTAGAAGATGAAGGCGAAGTCCTTAATACTTAGTTCTTCCTCTCAAACATTTAGATCTAGGATATCTGTAATCCCTTCCTAAATGTTTATAAATAAAAGAAAGAGATTGCTTTCTGGATTCATGGGGTCGTCTTAATCTTTTCTTTTACATTTAAGTTTTCTTTTAAAAACTTAATAAATCGTTGTTATATGGTATCCACACGGTTGGTTAGGAAGGTGCTTTGATGCCGTATAGCGGTGATGATAAATTTTCAAAAGAAAACTTTGAAAAGAAAAAAAAGAAGAAAGACGATGAAAAGAAATAAACATTGAAGAAGGATGCGTGAAACTAGGAAGAAATGACGATTGGAAGAAAGCAAAAAGTGACAATCTTTGAAAAAAGAATCTTACTGAATCATTGAAAGAGCTTTGGAAAAATTCTTGAAATTTGATTGAATTGATTCATGATCAAGTAAAAGTAATTCTAAAGTAAAAGCGTAAATATTTACATTTACTTACAAAAATGAAACATTTAACTAAGTTAAAAACATTTAACAAAGTAAAAGCAAAAGTTGTTCTTTTACTTTTGCTTTTACATTACTAAAGTAAAAGACTTGCTTTCAGGCAGAAAGCAAAGGAGGGCTGATGGCTGAGAACCATCATGCGTATATTTCCGTTTGAAGATGCTAGAAAAATCTTGCGATACATTTATGACCACCTCAAAGTACAAAATCAATCTTGAAGCCCATTAAAGAGGAAAATCTCATACGAAAAGTTCTTCAAAACTCTTAATTTTGAAAAGATTTTTGTTTAAAAACAAATCAAGCAGAAATACTCCTGTTTAAGATCAATCGATCAATCTTGATCTATCTAAGTTTTGAAAAGTAAGAAAGTCAGAAGTTTGACTTCGGTCTGAAACACCGTGGGAAAAATCATTTTTGAAAAATATTTCGGGACTAGAGAGCAAGATTGGACGAAAAATGATACCAAGAAGAAGGAAGAACTTACAGAGGAAAACTGAGCTTTGATCAATGAATTAAACCTGACTTTAAACAAACAGTTGTTTAAATAGAAAATAGAAAAATAAGTACTATTTGATTCATAGCGAGATCTAATACATTAGCGAAGGAAAAGTAATTACTTAAAATAAAAGTAAGCGTGAGAAACATTTACATTACTTTACATTAATAAATATTAAAACATTTAACTAATTAAAAACATTTACCTTAAGTAAAAGCAAAAGTTATTCTTTTACTTTTACTTTTACATTTACTAAAGTAAAAAGACTTTGCTTTACGGAAAGGAGGCTGATGATGAGTGAAAGTGCTTATCAACAGTCGAGTTGCTTGGCCTGCAGCGTCAACTGGCCCTGGTCGAGGTCTCACGGATGAGATCTCATACAGGATCTCAAAAGTTTATCAGTCAACGCTCACCATTGGGCCAATTTACAAGCCCAGGAAGGAGAAAAAAATAGAAATTGGTGGGGATCCTTCTTAAAATTTTGAGATTTTTGTTTGTAAAGCGAAAAATGAAAGTTTGAATCAAAACAGGATGAGTGCGTTAATGGGGAAATGATGCAAAAGAGCGATCAAGAAACAAAGATGTCTTGTCAGGGAAAGAAGTTTGTAACAACTTGCGAAATTAGAGTTCGATTTGTTTTTAAACAAAATTTTTACAAAATCTTAGAAATTTTGAAGATTTTGACAATCGGAGTGATTTTTCGATGATTTGTTTTTTAAACAAAATTTTAGTATATATATATATATATATATATATATATATATATATATATATATATATATATATATATATATGCGAACACCACACATAAGGTTTTCACTATGACGAGAAACTTAAACCCGGATAATTGTTTTATGGTCCGATATTTACAATTACAAAACTTGCACGCTAGCGCTACAACTGAAAAGGGTCCATCATGGGAACCAGATCTAGACTCGCCAACTGGATCTTAGATCACGTGGGTCCTAGGCTCACATGATATTATTTAAAAAGCTTGCATAATTAAAATAAAAATAAAAAACATATTTAACTCTAAACGTCGCAAAACAAGAGATTCGTCAGTTAAATCCTTGTATGTGCGTAGCCAAAGCTTCCAGCTTCCTCTAGATAAAGATTTAGGGCCGCGAGGTTGCTAGATATTTACAAACTAGAAAGAAAATCATATTTAAATAAATCTTAGATATTCTAGCTCAACGGTTCTAGTTTTGCAACTTTTGAACCGGTTAAAAGGTAGATATAACTAAATTTAAATAAATCTAGTCGACAAACTCTAAATATTGCAGATTTACATCAAATGAACAATTAAAACTGATATTTAATCACATTTAATAACTAATATATATATATATTAAAGTGGAAAAAAGCCACGGATTCACAATCGAGGCATGATCAATATAATATATATATATATATATATATATATATATATATATATATATTAAAGCAATAAAAAGTCACGGATTAGCAATCCAGACCTAAATAACACGTGTATATATATATATGGGATATGATCCAACAAGTATTTGCTATGGATGTAAATTGGGCAAATAACATCATATCCGTTCATTTTGTGAATCAAGGGCGTAGATTAAAAATTATATATTGCCTTACGCCAGTTCGTCTAGCGTATGTTAATAATTTTAAAGTCTCGTATGCTACACCAAGTAGCGTACTATAAAAAAAATTACGATGCCCAATATATACACCATTTTTGTTACTAGCTACTAGTATTTTGTCATTGAGGCTTGAAGGGTGATCTTGGTAGATGACCACATCGAAGTCGCCATCATGGGACTCATGCATTGACGGTATAGGAGTCCTCTCGTTACATGAGATCCGAGTTTATTAATTACAACTACTCATACGAGTCTTTATCCCGTTGGTCGCCTCGTTGTTATTTCGTAGACAAGGCCTAGGTTCACTCTTTTAATAAACTCTTGTTTATATATCGTGTGGAAATTCAAGTGTTTATTGTGTGATGTGAATGTGGTCTTGTAGAATTTGTGTCCTTGGTCATACAAGCCTCTTGAGGAGCATCGATTCACTTGTATGTTCTATTCTTCTTTGCCTCACGTTCGATCATTTGCGTGGGAATTTGGAATTCATTTCTTTTTATACCAAAAATTAATTTCTTTCTTGGTTTAAGAAGTTGAAAAAAAATTCAGAGACTCTTATGATATTCTTTGGTTTGAGTCCAAGAAATTAATTTCTTTCTTATGTGATATTCCTTTGATTTGAGTCCTACTAAACTCTGGCGGTGTGGTCGATAATGAAGTAAGCGTCACGCTTATTGGCTTATCTCTTGGCGGGGAAAATTAACGTCGCTTATTGGGCTTATCTCTTGGCGAGCAAATCTAGTAGTTTTTTTTATAGTCGCTACTTGGTGTGGTGTACGAGACTTTAAAATTTTAACATTACGCATTTAACCGGCGTAAGGCAATATATAATTTTTAATCTCATACTTGATTCATAAAATGAAGCGGATATGATCTTTATTGCCCATTTTTACATCCATAGCAAATACTTGCATGGATCATATCCCTATATATATATATATATATATATATATATATATATATATATATATATATATATATATTAAAAGCAGTTAAAAGTTTTAAATATGAAGAAATCTCACAGTGTGCAGTGAGGAAGGTTTTAAACTGCTTTTGAAATTTGAAAACTCTGTTTTCACCGGTTAAAATTTGATACATCTATATAAGTGTAAAGTGTTTATAAAGAACAATATTGGAATTTGGAACACTGTTGGAATAGTTAAAAGCTGAAATGGGCAGAATTTTCTTCTTCTTTTTTAATAAAAAAATGGCTAACCGGGGGGGGGGGTTCTATTTATAGACCAAATCGGTGGTCAACTCATGATTGACCGGGTGGCCCTTACCAGATTAGTTCATTTATCTCAAGACGTGTACTCAAACCAACCTGTGTGTCGCTCGAACCTTTCTAACTTTCAATCACGGAATCTGATGGTGACGTGCTATACCTTTCTGGAAAGCCCTTTCCGAGAGCTACACAATGACATGAGATTTGACCTTTTTCGAATTGAAGAAGACGAGTCCATGACCAGATATTTTAGTATTCGCAGTCTGTCCGTTGAGCTGTCTTGCCCTATTTTCACTCGGGATTGACATTATGGTTCTGCATGACCTTCATGGTAGTGATTTGACTTGATTTGATGTTGAGTTGGCAAAATTACTATTTTGCCCTCCCGTGTTGGTTTCAGGCTTGTCGTGGCGGCATCTGTCTTCCTCGGGGTTGTTTCTGAAGTTGATTTGATGATTTTCTGGGGTTATCGTCGGGATTTTATTTGATCTCTCGCTGTTGGACTTGATCTCCCGGGATTGTCACCGGGGTTTGATTTGATCTCTCGGGATTGTCACCGGGGTTGGACTTGATCTCCCAAGGTTGTCACTATGGTTTGACTTCCAGGGTTGTCTTTGAAAGATAAAAGACGATTCTGCCATCCTACATGGTTAGTAACAAGAATGCAAAATTTTGAGTGTCTACATTATCAAATAATGTAATGATCGTAAATTTCAAGTGTCATTATTATATTATTTAACTAAGATTGTGAAACTCGTACCAGACCGACAGTTGAACCAGTTAAAACTGAAATCGATCAACACTTCGGTTCAAATTGAACTAATTACCCAGTTTTGATCAGAAATCGGATTGAACTATTAGACTGAAAAATTGGTAAAGTTGACTAATCGATTTTTAATTATTTTTAATATTTTTTTGTACTATTTTTTTTAATTAAAATTAACAAATTTTAGTAATATTATAACTCAACTTTATTATTTTTTGTTCATAAAAAACGAGTTTTTTAAAATTTTATTAATAACTAATATATTTTTGTATAATTAAACAATAATATACACATTACGATACAATCAAGCTACCCAAAAAAAATAAAAAAATAAAAAAAATTCCCCAAACCCTACAAAAACCCTGAACCTTCTTCTCTCAGCTCTCTCTCCCATGACATGGAAGCCTTGAAGTAGTATTCAACAGTCCCTTTCTTGTTTTCCAAGCCTTTTTTATTTCTCACCAATAAAATCCAACACATTCTTTCTTACAGTTCGTACGGTCTAAACCCCTAATCCCTTTTAAACAACCATTCCCTTTCTGGGTTTTTAGGGTTTTAGAGAGGGGGCAAAATGGCAAAGGCTATCGCAAAAGCAGGGCTTTTATCGGCTATAGCCTCTGCAACACTAAGCGTAGAGCATGTTTATGCAGATGGCCCTTTCAATTTCTCTCCTTTTTCTTCTTCTCCTTCGCCTTCTGCTCCGACAGTAATGCCCAAAGCTCATTCGTTGTCTTCTCCAGCGGCCGATAAACCGGCGGACAATGCCGAGCAGGCTTCGCGAGTTCGCAATGATAATCCGCGGACGACTTCGGCTGGGTTTGACCCCGAGGCTTTGGAGAGAGGTGCAAAGGCTCTGCGAGAGATAAACAGTTCTTCCCATGCCAAAAAGGTTTTATTTTTTATTTTGTAATTTTGTTTGATGTTTATACTTTCTGCTAAAAGAGTGCAAGTTTCGGGCTTTCTACATTTTTTTTTTGCCAATTTTTGTTGATGGTTTTAAATATCTAGTGAGGGAATTCTTGGGGGTATATTTTTTTTTTACCAATTTAGTACTATTGAGTGGTATGTAAAATGTTATTTTTCTATGATGTGGTTTTTATGTTGACTTGTAATTGGTAATAGTCAATGTTTGGATAGAAAGGTGGTGGCTTTGGTATCCTCTGGTAAAGTCGTGTTAAAACCTTTGTTAGTTTCCTGGTGGGATTAATGGTAATTTGGTGTTGATATAGGTTTTTGAGGTGATGAAGAAGCAAGAAGAAACCAGGCAGACGGAATTATCTGCTAAAGCAGCAGAGTTTAAGGCAATGCAAGCCCAGGCTGAAACTGTAAGCTTAATTTTTGTTGTGTATGCTAGTGCAACTTGCTGTTTCTTTTGAGTTTTCTTTACTTTGTTCGGGACTTGTTTGACTACCTGATGGCTCCAACCTACTGCATTATTGTCTTTTGATTGATTGATTTCCTTATATTGAATCAACTTTTGTTTCTAACTTAGTTTCTTAGGTTGAAGTGTGCCCTGTTTAGTGACTATTTATGCATGTTTTATTAGCAAATCTGAAGTTATCCATTGCCGAAGAAGAAGATTTTTAGATGTCTACATTCATTATCTTTCCCATCTGTATGAAATGGATGTCTGTCACTAATTCAGTAGTCCTAACACTTTTTTCTGATAGCGATTAAAGCCATAAACTGTTGCATTAAGCAATGTTCTAAAAGGCGCTAGGCGAGAGTCGGGCGGCCAGAGGGGGCCTGGGCGGGGCCTAGGTGAGGTTTTTTATTTTAAGCCAATTTTAATATTTTATCTTACATTTATCCAAACAAAATAATAATATAAAGCAAAACAATCTATAATAAAGATAATAAAGGTCTTTGCTTAAAGTTCAAACATATATCCATATTGCTAATGTCAAATTTCAAACACAAACATGCAATTGTTCAAAGTTCAAACATATTTTTAATGTGTTAGTTTTATTCATAAACAAGATTGCTATTAAATAATAAAATTTAAAATTTAAAGAATTTAATTCAATATTAAAACTTAAGAAACTAAATATAAATTTAAGAATTATATTGAATTAAACTAAATATTACAAATGTATCATCATTTATATAATTTGAAGTTGATACAAGTTTAAAAAATTACAACTATAATAAAATTATCCATTTTGACTTGATATTGTTCACTTCTTGTTGTGATTTGATATGCTACAATCTGCATTATGAATATGGTAAATCATTAGAAAAATAAATATATCAAGATTTGGTTTGGGTAGTTATTAGAATAAAAAAACTTCTCCGCCTAGACTCCACCTAGGCATCGCCTAATTTCCTGGAGGAATTTTTTTGCCGCTTTGGGGCCAAGTGAGGCGCTAGGGGCCTAGCGCCTCGGCGGGGCTTAGGCGGAGATTTTTAGAACACTGGCATTAAGTTTTACTCGAATTATGAGCCGCAATTCTTAGAATCATTAATAGATAATATGATTTTTAAAGTGTCTTTACTTTGACTACATTCTTCCAGTATTACAATGTTTTCCAAAACTATTTTCCTGATTTTTATTGTCATTATAATGTTGCTATTTTGTAGGAGAGGCAAAAGGTAATATATGATGAACAGAAAAAGTTAGCTCAGCAGCAGGCACAGATAAAATCACAGATGGCTCGTTATGAGGATGAATTGGCGAGGAAGAGGATGCAGGCATGTTACTTTATTATTATTTAATTAACATTGGAGGTTCCAGAGTGGAAAATGACAATATTTCTTAATATTTTCAGGCAGAAAATGAACATCACAGAACTAGAAACCAAGAGCTTGTAAAAATGCAAGAAGAATCATCTATCAGGCAAGAACAAGCCAGACGAGCAACAGAAGAACAAATTCAGGCACAACGTAGGCAAACAGAAAGAGAAAAGGCTGAGATAGAGCGGGAAACCATCAGGGTGAGGGCTATGGCAGAAGCAGAAGGAAGAGCCCATGAAGCAAAGCTTGCTGAAGACGTTAATAGACGAATGCTGGTAGAACGTGCAAGTGCAGAGAGAGAAAAATGGGTTGCCGCTATAAACACAACCTTTGATCACATTGGAGGTATCCCTCACAACATCTTTGCAAAGGAATATCTTAATTCCATATTAGTAATATTTATTCAAAAGTTACTCTACTATTGACATATATGTTTTGTCTTTGCAAATTCTCACTATCTCAGCCTAGTTTCTCCATATTCAATCACAGAGGTCAAGTAGGCATGTAGGATTAACTTGAAACTTTAGTAATTGCCTTGCAGTGGCTCAAGTCAGTTCTGATGATTATACTATGAAGACTTGACATTGTTAGGGACGCATTACTGCATTAGCGAAAAAGGGGACACAGTTTAATTTGTTAGTAAGAAATATTTACTTATGAATAGAAATTTAATAAATGCCTATTTTTACTAATTGAATTTAATTTAAAATATCAAATGTATTCAATATAGAACTTGCAACTTGCAAGTCATAAGAAAGTTTGTTTTGTAAGTGGGTGAAATTAAGATTTAAGAATATTTGCATGTATATGTAAAGACAAAATCCAATGTGCGTAAATATGTTGACTAAAGATTTCTATCTCCCTCCTATTCCTACTCTTTTGGTATAATTTTGTACCGTTATATATTATATTATATATATTTTAATAGAATTTTAATTTGGTTTCTGTAACAATGGGATGCTATGTGAAGGTGTATCTCAACATTAATATTTATCAGTCGCATTAAATCACAAGAACCTGTTGTTGTGTCACACATCGGAGAAGTGTTGCACAGTCTCCTAAATTGCCATATGATCATCAGTGTTTGAATTACATAACTTTTCTCCCCTTTGAATCAAATATGATAGCTTCTTCGAAGTGTCTAAGCTTTGTTTTCGTATTTTAATAGATATTGGGATTTCTTATCTTGCCTTGTGTTTCCTGGTTGCAGTCGTATAGTGTTCACTCTTGGCATGTTTTAGTAAAATCTAATATTGGCTCATCTTTTCTTTTTTTTGGATGGTTGAGTTTGTGTTTATCTATCTGAAATTAGGCCAAATATTATTCTTCTGAGATTTTTTCCTCTCCCCTGTATTCTATTTGTGTCAGAAAGTTGTCTGATGAGGACTTAACTATTGTATTTAGGGGGCTTGCGAGCAATATTAACAGATCAAAATAAGTTAGTTGTAGCTGTTGGAGGTGTAACAGCTCTTGTAGCAGGGATCTACACAACAAGGTATTAAATTGTGTGAAATTAGTTTTTGTATTATTCTTCATTATGTTCAATTTTAGAAACTTATGAAGATCTTTTATATAGTTTTGGTCAGTATTTCTGGTTCTCGCTTCTTCTTGCAACTCCAGCAATGACCTTTCTTATTGTGTATTTTCTGGGGGGTGTCTGTTCTTGTGTTCGTAGCAAGATCTGTAAGGTTGAACTTGTGATATTCCAACAAGCACTTTTATGTAACTTTTGGGAGGAGATTTTTTTTCTTTCTTTGTGTTAACTTGGAGGTCTATAATTGACAGGTCGTGTTAATATAAAAAAGAACAAGAAAAGGTTTATAGTTGACAGGTTTACCTAAGAAACAGAAAATACTTGCAAGCTTGCAGATAATGTCTTATTTTCTTGACTAAAGATTGGTAATGAAGCAAAATAGATGACTATATGTGATTTAAAGTTCGACTATTTCATATATATATATATATATATATATATATATATATATATATATTTCCCCACCTAGTTTGGCATAAAAAGGCTTTGTTGAAATAAGTTTTAATATGCATATATGCGACTGGAGTTTTCTGGTGATATATTTGGTAATCTTTTCTATATATGCATCAGTAAGATGCATTACAATTTTGGTGGACAGTGGACTAGCATATTTTCTTTCCAGGGGTAGAGTTGGGGGGGACCTCAAAAAAAACAGTAGGGTGGTTGTTTTAGCATACATATTCTTTTTAATTAATAGTTGTTTTAAGTTTTAACATGAATTTTCTTACCAGCTGTTATTTGATTTCAATGACTTATGGAAGGTCTGTTTCATAAATTGCAGAGAAGGTGCAAAGGTGATTTGGAGTTACGTGGACAGAATATTAGGACAGCCATCATTGGTTAGAGAGTCTACCATCGGGAAATACCCTTGGTCAGGCTTCTCACGTGGCTTTAGCTCTCTCTTGCGTGGTTCTGGTAAAGGGTCTGCCTCTAAAAATGGTAATGGCTTTGGTGACGTCATTTTACATCCTTCTCTTCAAAAAAGAATTCAGCAATTGGCTAGTGCGACGGCCAATACAAAATCTCATCAGGCTCCATATCGAAACATGCTCTTTTTTGGCCCTCCCGGAACTGGGAAAACAATGGCTGCAAGGGAGCTAGCCCGCAAATCGGTATTGATCTTAGCCTATGTGATTCTTTCTATGTTTGCTCACTTTCCCTATCCTCATTATCTTAAACTCCTTGAATTCATTATGCGTTAACGTTAAAGATTGTGCTACTTCTGTTTTTTGTCTGATAATTAGTTGACGTGTTCTAGGGGCTTGATTACGCATTGATGACGGGTGGAGATGTTGCGCCACTGGGTTCACAAGCTGTTACCAAGATACACCAGTTGTTTGATTGGGCGAAGAAGTCTAACAGAGGGTTGTTACTCTTTATTGACGAAGCAGATGCATTTTTGTGCGAGTAAGTGCTACTACCATGGTTTTATTGACCATACTCATCTGATAATGTGATATTTAATCTCTCAATAAAGTGTCTAGCTTCCTTTGAAGAGGTCAAGTTTAACAAATAAGCTACTAATAGCTTATTATTGCTTTAAAATTTTAATTCCTGCCATGTTAGCTTCAGCTTGGAGTTTTTATAGAAAAATATGATCGACTGATTGTGAAAGTTGGTCGTTGTAATACTTAATCATTGAATCCATGAAAAATGACCAACTAGTAGTAAAACATTAGTGGAGGAACTAGGTTGACGTAAATAGGGGTGTAAACGGACAGATACAGATCCGGATACAATAGTAATCCGTATTCGAAAAATCAATTCGCTAGTATTCGTATCCATTATTCGGCGGATTTTAAAAATGTTATTTGGTATTCGAAATAATATTTGAATACGGATAATATTCGTTTTTGTTTATTTTATTTGAATAAACAGATTATTCGAATATTTGGGTGTCCGAATTCGTTTAGACTTCAGATTTTTGAAAAATCAATCAGTAACTATGATAATCTGGTGGATAAATACGGTTTAATCGGAGTAGATTTTAAAAAAAACACTTAGAAATGTTGATTTTGGTACATGATTAGCTAGGGTTTTGAGAGCAAACCAAGATGAGAGAGAAAGGTGTCTTATATGGGAGAGATTTTGTTTATTTTCCTTTCATATCTCTCCTCTTGTTGCCTGATGGAACAAGCTGGAAGGTTTGAGAAATTGAATGGATGGTTGGGGAGGCAAATTAGTGGAATCCACGTGTCACACTTTGATTGCTTTGGCTGATGGAACGGACTAGAAGGATTGAGAAATTGATTGGATGGTTGGGGAGGGAAATTAGTGGAATTCACATGTTGCAAGTTGCACTTTGATTGCTTCTCACGATTAGTGTAGGATCAAGGTTTTTGACCGTATGATTATTGTGTTTTTGACTTCAATGACCCAGATGATACCAAATTTTGATATATACTATTCTTATAAGGTATTTGTATTTATATTTATAGAAATTATATATATAGTTTATATACGGGTATATATATATAAATAACAATTACTAATATTATATTTAACCTAATTATTAAATTTTATATATATATATATGTATATTTTAATTAACTATTATATAATTTTAATATATTTAAGTGTTGACTAATACCTGTATAGTTAAATATTAGCCATTATGTTATTTTAATATATATGATATTAATTAACTTATACATGTGTTTTTAACTATATTAATAATTATTGTATATAAATCAATGTACATTAGTGTATTTATTAAATTTTATATTTGATAAAAATTACTATTTTGGGTAGATATTAAATGTCCACTTTCTTTTAATTAACTTTTACACATTTTTTCCTATTATATTAAATATCATACTTTTCTTATTAATTCTCTTTCATATTTAATAAGTATGAGACAAAATTTTAATGAATTAGAAAATATCATTAAAATAATTAATGACATTATTATGGGTAATTTTGTCATTTAATTCTTTTTTTTAATATGCGTGAAAAGTCCACCAAAACTTTTATCCAGGGACGGAGGGAGTATTTAATAAACTAGATATTGTTATCTAATTAATCTAATATATTAATACATATAATCACAAAATCAATTTAAAAATATCAATTCTTAAAGATTTAGAGAAGTGTTCATCCTCTAAAAAGACGGGTTTATGACCCAATCACCTACAAATTGATCTAACTCAAAAAATGGTAAAATTAAAAGAAAAATTATATTTCAAGTGAAAGTATATCAATCCTAAAAATTTCCTAGACTAAGTAGGGATTTCTAACATACCTACCTATTGATAGATCAATACGTAGCTTGCAAAATCTTTCAGCACTTGTTTAGCTCTGTGTCAATGTGCTCCATTCTGATAGTACCATTGTTTACATAATCTCTTAGAAAATGATGTCAAACATCTATGTGGTTGGATCTTGCATACAAAACAAGATTCTTGCTTTAGTTGATTGCACTCGTATTATCATATAGAATAGACACAGTCAAATTTGACATTGTAATATGTTAGTGTCTGTTTCATCCATAAGATTTGTGCACAATAACGTGTAGCTGTTATGTATTCTACTTCAATGGTAAAGATAGATACAAAATTTTATTTCTTAGAGAGCTAAGAAACTAAGCACCTACCTAGAAACTAACATGTCACACTAGTACTTTTTTCGATCAACGTGGTGGCCCGCATAATCAAAATCAAAAAAGCAGACAAGATCGAATGGTTGCCTTTAGGATACCATAATCCTAGGTCTGCGGTTCCCTTAAGATATCTAAAAATACGTTTTACCATTGTTAAATGTGATTCTTTAGAATTAGATTGAAATTTAGCACATTTGTAGACACTGAACATAATTATTATACAAGCGTTATTTCCTAATTTTTAGAAGTGAAATGACATTTTTAAAATAATTTTGTATGATAGTGAAAACTAGTTTTAAGGAAGACCCTTAAAAAAAATTACTTATTATAAATAATTATTATATATATATATATATATATATATATATATATATATATACGGATCCATTATACGCCAAATATATTTATGGTCGGATGTTAAACGAATACAAATACGCCTATATCCGTATTCGTACCGTTTATTTGCGGATACCTTTAAACCGAATACGGATATATCCGTTTTTTCTGAATGCGCTATGTTTTTTTTCGAATACGGATGCGAACGAATACGAATTTTTCGGTTACTATTTAGTATTTACAGCCCTATACATAAATAGGTAATCCTTCAATATAATTTGTGTCCATTTCATGAATTGTAATTAACTAATGACTGCACCTGCCCTCTTCATGTGTAAATTGTGGAAAATTAATGTTCTCAAATTTGATTGTGGATGGAATTTCAGGCGTAACAAAACCTATATGAGTGAAGCTCAGAGGAGTGCACTCAATGCCCTCCTATTCCGCACAGGTGACCAGTCTAAAGACATAGTCCTTGCTCTTGCTACAAACCGTCCAGGTGATCTTGATTCAGCTGTGGCAGACCGTATTGATGAAGTCCTAGAATTTCCTTTACCCGGAGAAGATGAACGATTCAAGCTTCTCAAACTTTATTTGGACAAGTACATTGCACAAGCTGGGGCGAGAAAGCCGGGATTGTTCTCTTATTTGTTCAAGAAAGAGCAGCAGAAGATAGAAATTAAGGGCTTGACAGATGATATTTTGAGGGAAGCTGCAGCGAAAACAGATGGATTTTCAGGAAGAGAGATAGCAAAGCTGATGGCTGGTGTTCAGGCCGCCGTTTATGGTAGTGAGAACTGTGTGCTTGACCCGAACCTGTTTCGTGAAGTCATAGATTATAAAGTTGCAGAGCATCAACAGAGAAGGAACATGGCTGGTAAAAGTTCTTGATAGCTGTTAGTTTCATTGTTTGGCAGAGTTTTGGTAGTTACCAGAGAATGAGCAAATGGATAATTACTCATTTCTATCATACAACAGTAGGCGGCTTATTTTTACTAAATTATATGTTCATCATTATTTTTCGGGTTCTGTATGCTAATTTTGTTTCTAACTATGAATAATAATTCGGATGAATCCCAGGCATGTGATTCAAAGGGATTAGTTATAGGCAGTTAGTTATATGTTTATCATCCCCGCTCCCAGAAATTTTTGGTATGTTAATTTAGTCTCTATTATCAACAATGATTCTTAGGTATTTGCATGAATACGTGCCAAAACAATTTTTTTGGGTATTTTTTATTGGCTTTGATTTTATGTACATTTAGTTTGGGGCTTTTGGAGTCCAAACGTGGATCTTATTGTGAATGCAATATTTCTTATTCGAGCGCCATTTTGGTGCAGTGAGCTTGGGGCTTAAAAGTCATCCAATGCACCAAAATGATTGAGCCCCCTCTTTTGCTCATTTTTTGGCCAAGGTCGTGTAGAAAGTAGACTACCTGGTTGTATGCATATTGCTTAAGGCCAGTTTCTGAGGTAAAAAGTCTAGGATGCAATCATCAGAAGATACTGTGGTTTAAGTTGGATTTAAGGTAACTCAAGTGCACTAGCTTAACATTAAATAAAAACTTGTGCGACTATATCCTTCTCCTGCAGATAAATATAATCACAAAATTTGTATCATACAATGAATACATGAAGTTAGAACCACTGACAATGTGTTGTTACTTGTTAGCATATAAGATTCTTATTTTTGCTGAAAAGAAACATTAAAGTACAGCAAGATGTTGGCAAAGTACAGCTTAAACATGGTGCACTTGCGAAGTAAAAATCACCCCATGCTCTTAGTGATGATGGCCTTGAACATAGCGTAGACCACAATACTTGCAGATAGCTGGCTCGTCCTTGTCAAGGCATATGAATTCAATTGGATGCCCAAGTGCGGGATTAGTGTCTGAAACGCAATGACAAAATATTAAAGGAAATAAATTCCGCTGAATATAAAATTTGGATGTCGTGCTCTTATGGGATGGATGAACTTGTTTAGTACCTGATATTGACTTGCTTCTCATAAGATTGGTTGCAAAGAAAAGCTTTAATCAGTTTGAGAGAAACTAACCTCCTTCACAAGCAACAATCCTGCCATCAACCTTGATTGGTGGAACCTCGTTGATCAACTCCATTGGTGATTTTTTGTCTGTAGCCTGGTAATAATAGCATAAAAAATGAATGCTCCAACATATCTACAAATTTAAGAAATGAAAATTGACAGGCAGGAAAATCGTTCAGAGTATGTGCATTTTCATGAAGTAGACTAGATTGAGAACGATAAATGATAATACAAACATTATTTATAGTTAGTCAAAAAGCAGCAGAGAATCATGCTTTAGAATACAAATTGTCTGTTGAAATATACGTGTCCATAACCATCAAACCGGACATTGTTCAGCTGAAAAGGTGCAGAAAACTGGGGGCAGCGTTCTAGCTATATTACTCTCTCACTCCTATCGTCTCTCTACCACCCAAAAGAAAAAAAGATGTCAACAGACAAGAATGCCTTAATCCTGATTTTCAGAGGGTGAAACTGAAATATGAACCTGCTAATAATTTAGAGTTCAAGTTGTAAAGCCTACTCATTAGATCAACACTTCCCCA